>OY747126.1:54754939-56229438 GCA_963556465.1 Berberis vulgaris
TGTATCCATATTATTGACGATAGATAAGTCATGTTCTGGTGAAGAAGGAATGTCCATGTTGCAAAGGTTGAAGAAACAACAGATGAACAGAGAATTACTTGAACAGACTGAAAATGTTGGAGTAACAACAATTGCATTATCTGTTGTCTATAAATTGACAATGCAATTCTATTATCAGACGTCCCTGTCGTATCAAAACTTTTTACACGTTTATAAGATTCCCTCCTAAATAGCACAACACTCTACTTTTTTTTTTTTTTTTTTTTTTTAAAGGACACCACAACATTTCGGAAGACACCACTGAAGGACATTACCAATAAAAGGTAAAAAAAACCCTAACCCCTCTTCTCCTCTCTCCCTTTCTTCTCCATCAACCGCTGCTGTCACCTCCTTCTCCTCCCTTCACCACCACCACAACCTCACAACCGCCACCTCTCCTCCTCATCTTCCTTTCCTTTTTTTTTTCACCACCACCACCTCTCATCCCACCTCCTCCCAGCTTCTTATTCTTTTCTGTTTTTTCTTCTTTTCTATTTTTTTCCCTAGCGGTGGTGAGGTGGAGATGGGGAAGTGGCGGTGGTGAGGTTGGTGGTGAAGGCGAGGAGGATGAGGAGAGCTGGTGGCTAGGTGGTGGTGGTAGTGAAGGGGAGAAGGAGGATGAGAGGTGGTGGTGTTCCACCTCCTCCCATCATTTTTTTTCTTCTTATCTTCCATTTTTTTTTCTTCCTGGCGGTGGTGAAGTGGTAGGTTGTAGTGATGGCGAGGTGGTGGTGATAGTGATGGGGAGGTGGCAGTGGTGAGGTGGTGGTGGTGAATGGGAAGAGAGGAGTTGGTGTCCCATCTCCTCCCATATTTTTTTCTTCTTCTCCTCATATTTTTTCTTTTTGGTGGTGGTGATGGCGAGGTCGCGGTGGTGGTGGTGAAGGGGAGGAGGAGAGGTGTCGGTGTCCCACCTCCTCCCCCTTTTTTTTTTTTTCTTCTCCTTATATATTTTTTTTCTCTCTGGCAGTGGCGAGGTGGTGAAGGGGAGGAGGAGAAGGGCGGTGTCCCACCTTCTCCTCTTTTTTTTTTAATATTTATCTTCACCCTCGTGGCAGTTCCTGTCAGTGTGGCCACCACACTTCCAGGAACCGCCAGAAGGGCAAAGTAATTTGTCCCACGCGGCGGTTCCTACAAGTGAGAAACCCACACCTGCAGAGATTTGAGCGAGTATGGGTTACTATTTGCAAGAACCATCGCGAGGGACAATTTTTTTTCCCTCACGGCGGTTCCTGCGAGTGGGGAACCACGCTCATAGGAACCGCTCGAGGGCGAAGATAGAAAAAAAAAAGGCCACAACCACCCCTTCTCCTCCTCTCCCTCACCACCACACAACAGGGGGGAAAGATTGAGGAAGTGGCCACCGCCACCCCTCCTCCCCTTCACTACCACCTCGCCACCACCATGCAACAAGAGAGAAAAAATAATAAAAAATGAGGCCACCGCCACCCCTCCTCCTTCTCCGCTACGCCACCACCACCACACAACAGGGAGAGAAAAAACGAGAAGGCTACCGCCACCTCCTCCTCCTTCCCATTGTTAGACCAATGTGTGTAGATGTGAAAATGTGTACATTACTATCAATGTCATAACTTTTTTCCTTACCCATTGTTAGAACAATTTTCAAAAACAAATTTTTTTTTTCAATAAGTGGGATGTAAATTAATTTTCAAGAACATGTTCATATCCTAATTTACAACTATATTTTCAAGAGAATCTTGTTTTTATATGATATTGTTCATTGCTCAAGTTCATAATAAAGTGACTTTTGCATATATCAACTAATGACATCTACATTTTTATACATCACATCTCTCCTCATGAACTTCTTCAAAATCTAAGTCAGTTTGGAACCTCAATCTTATTGTAATAATTCGAACCATTATTTTCTTGTACAACATCTGAGAAAAATTAAAGATATAATCCAATACCGAAAACTCCAAAATCGTTGCACTTAAATGCAATGTGATCTCTAAAGTGTATGGTCGCTCCTCGCATCATTGACATGTTAATTACTCTGTCATTGAATGTGCATTTCACTTCCTCATAATAATAGTGAAATATCAATGTCTTTCGGGTTTTGTCATTAAGCCTTAGAAGGAAAGTGACATTGTTTTCATATACCTTTAGAACATCCATGTTGAGAGGAGCAGTTCCTTGTAGGTCACTCCACAAACAAGCTATACATTTATAGTTGAAGTTGTTATAAATGTAACAGTTTTCAAAAACAGTAATAAGAAATCAATAGTACCTTGAAGTCTAATTGCTTCAAAAAAGTAATAAAAATAGAAAAAGGGTAATAGTAAAAAACGTAACCTTCCCCTCCCCCGCCCCTTTGTAGGGATGGCAACGGGGCGGATTGGGGCGGATTTGGACAAATCCATCCTCGCCTCGCTGGATATCACGGATATCCAAATTCACCCCGAATATCCGTTTACCATATTTTGTAAAAACCATCCCCGAACCGGACGGATTGGTGGATATTCGCCCCGCCCAAAATACCCGGAGAAAAAAAAAAAAAAAAACAGATTCTCAAATATAAAGTATCAAAAACAGATTCTCATATAATAAAAAAAAAAAAAAACAAAAACAGATTATAATATATCGAATCACACCACCATTGCGCAAAAAAACAGATTATAACAGATTTGGTTTTTGTGAGATCATACAGAAATTACAAAAAATTCCAGAAATTACAAACCATACAAAAATTAACAAAAAAAAAAAAAAATTACAACAAAAAAAAAAAATTACAACAAATTCAAAAAGTTCGATCTCTGATCTTGATCAGATTTGATCTCGGTCTCAGATCTGATTTGATCTTGATCTAGATCTCTGATGGGGGAGAGGAAGAAACCCTTGTCTTTCGATCTCCAAGCTTCAAATAGAGATCTCTCTGCGAGGGAGGCAGATCGCGGCGTGAGGGAGCAGGGAGGCAGATCTCTCGCGGTGTGAGGGAGCAGGAATTCAGTCAGGCTGATCTCTCGAGGGAGGCAGATCTCTCACGGTGTGAGGGAGCAAGGAGGCAGATCGCGGCGTGAGGGGAGAAGGGAGGATCTCGCGGCGTGAGGGAGCAGGGAGAGAGATCGCGGCGTGAGGGAGGGCGAGGTGGTGTGCGGGAGGGCGACTGGGCGAGGTGGTGTGCGGTGTGAGGGAGGGAAGGAGATCGCTCTGTGAGAGGGATAGCTTGGTGAGGGAGCGATTGGTGCGAGGGAGTGATTGTATTTGTGAAAAAACGAGTTAATCCCTTTATATAGATGAAGGGTATTTTTGTAAATTTGTTGGTTAAACGGATATTCGCGGGGCGGATATGGCTAAAATCGTATCCGCCCCGAATAGTAAACGGATATTTTTTGGATACCCAAAACCACCAAAAAATTCATTCAGCCATATCCAAATCCGCCTCATACGAATTGGGTGGGGCGGATATCCGTAAAAATCCGCCCCATTGCCAACCCTACCCCTTTGTAAGTTTATACTTTGACTATTTTTCAAGCCTATTGATTGATTTTATTTAATTATTATTTATTTTACAAAACAGGACGGTATTTTGGGTGGAACATAAAAACGGCTCAGATTCTTTTAATGTAACTCATCCAATGGCCTAAAAGCAACCAACACTCCATATGAAGCAACCAACCCACTCTCCCGCTCACAAGCCTCCCTCAATCTCACAGGCAACTCTCTCTCAAGCATTCTCTCTCAAATTTGAAATCTCTCTCAAGCATTCTATTTTTAGCCGGTTAGGTTGAAATCTCTCTATGTTGCTTGTTTGAAATCTCTCTATGTTAGTATGTTTTGAACTCTCTCTATGTTTGTATGTGTTCGTTTGAAATCTCTCACGATTTCTTAACGTGGCTTTAGTGTCTTCAGTTTCAGTTTCAGTGATCTATCTTCAGTTTGAGTTTTAGTTTCAATTTGAAATCTCTCTCTTCAGTTTCAGTGAAATTGGGTTAAAATCTCTTGGGTTGATTGGGTTAAAATTTGGAAATTTGATTTTTTTTTGAAATTTCTTGGGTTGATTGGGTTAAAATCACTTGGGTTCTATAATCTCTTTTATGCAAGTGTTTCAGCGGTTTTGGGTTCGTGGGGGTTTTAGACTATGATTATACTCATCTCCTCATACATTGTTGGGGTTGACAGATCAAAGGAGACACTCATCTCCTCATACTCTGTTGTGTTAATTCAGGGATGTTGGGGTTGAATATTGGGAGTCGGGTAAATGGTGTTGTGTTGGGGAATTCAATTGATAGTTGTGGTGGTTGTGGTAAGCTTTATGCAATTGAAGGTGGCATGTTGAAATCTCTCTCTTAGTTTGAAATCAATTAGTATGTTAGTTGCCCCATTTGAAATTTAAGTATGTTAGTATGAAATTTTAAGGACCCTATTTGAAGAGTATTCACAATTTTAGTATGTTAGTATGAAATTTAGTATGTTAATATGAAATTTAGTATTAGTTGCCCCATTTGAAGAGCATTTACAATTTTAAAGACCCTGTTTGAGAGATTGGGATCTTCATAGATACACTCCATTATTAGAGATTATTGGTCTTCAGAGTTCTAGAATACCTAACTTAAAAAGTTGCAAATGTGTTTTTATTCAGTTATTTTGTGACTCTTATATGTTTTTAAAGTGGTCTAAACAACTTTGGTTGAATTTTGCAAATTTGGGTATGTTGAATGTATGTAGTGCAGGGGTTTTGGCTTGGTGGACTTGCGTGCAGTGGAGATGTGAAATTTTGATGGTTGATTTCGGTAAGCTTTGTTCGAAATCAAATAGTGACAATTAAATTTTGATGTTATGCTACCGATTAGTGGCAAGTAGTGGCAATCAAACTTTGATGTTATGCTACTGATTTCGATAGTGACAATTAAGCTTTGTTCGACAAAAAAAAGACGATTCAGCAACGGCTAAAAACCGTTGTTAATTGGCAAAAAACCGTCGCTACAATGATTTAGCTACGACACAACAACCGTCGCAATACCGTCGCTAGTTTAATCGTCGCTATTTGAATCAGCAATGGTAAACTATCCCGTCGCTAATTAGCCACGGCAAAAAAACCGTGGCTAACTCAAAAAATTCCGTCGCTAAAGTTGCTGAAAATTTTGACGAAGACTGTCGCTAATTGTAAAATAGCGACGGTTTTTCGCCGTCGCTATTTAGCGACAGTTTTTTTGCCGTGGCTATTTAGTGACGGTTTTTGCTAAATAGTGACCTTTTTTTGCCGTGGCTATTTAGCGAGGGTTTTTTGCGGTCGCTAAGGCTATTTAGCGACGGTTTTTTGCCTTGGCTATTTAGCAACAGTTTTTTGCCGTCGCTAAATTGCAAATCTAATTGACAAAACAGTCACGGTATTTGCCGTGGCTATTTAGGGACAACTTTGTTGCAAATCATATTGACAAATGAAATTTACAAGTTACAAATTATAATTCATTTTTTATAATGAAATTAGCTATTAATGATTATTCATTCTGAAAATTAATATCAACTGCCATAATTAAACTTAATTGATCAAAATTATAACAAAAATTACACAGTCTCTAGAATATCATACAAAAATTACAAAGAATCCATACAAAAATGACAAAAAAACCACAAAAAAAATCGATTTATAGAATATTGATCTCCGAGATCAGAGTTCTTAGATCTCCGAGATCAGAGTTCTCAGATCTTTGATCTCCGAGAGATAGGCGACGGAGGAAGGGAGGGGAGAGAGAGGCGGCTGAGATCGGTGTCGAGGGAGGCGGCCGGGATTGGTGTCGAGGAAGCGGCGGACTTCTCCTCTATGGGTTTCTTCTCTGGAGGTTGAGAGAAAAATTTTTGTTGAGAGAAATTTTTTGTTTAAGTTGGTTTGTAGAAAAAATTTAAATTTATATAGAGAAATGTAATTGAAGAGGATTGGTTGTGTTAATTTCACGCGGATTGGTTTGGTTTAGTGCGTTGGATTGAGCAAAATTTTTGTGTGTTATTGACCGTTGAGATTAGGTTTCACGCGGATCGGTGATTTTTTTTTTAAAACAATTAGCGACGGTAAATTGCCGTAGTTAAATTCTTTAGTGTTGAATTTTTTTTTTAAAAACCAATTAGCGACGGTTATAAAAAAAATCTAAAACTTAACCACGGTAATTTGCCGTAGCTAAATGCTTTAGTGTTTTTTTTTTTTAAAACAATTAGCGACGGTTTTTTGTCGTCGCTAATATAAAAATAATGTTATTTTAAAAAAAAAAAAAGTAGCGACGGTTTTGTGCCGTCGCTAATATAAAAATAATGTTATTTTTTTTAAAAACAATTAGCGACGGTTTTGTGCCGTGGCTAATATAAAAATAATGTTATTTTAAAAAAAAATCAATTAGCGACGGTCGTTTACCGTCGCTAATATAAAAATAATGTTAATTTAAAAAAAAAAATTAATTAGCGAGTAGCAAATAATTCATATAAATTTGTATTTAAAAAATAATTAATGACATACTTATCGGGTTCCCAACTTTTCTTCGGACATCTTTTTTTTTCAGAACTTTTATGAAACATTCTGATGACTTCTTCAGACTTCAATGTCAAAGGCTGCATCTCTAAGCTTCTTTCAACCAAAGTTTCACTTGCTCTCCCCTCATTTGATCTTCTTTTCTGATTTTCTTTGATCTTCTTTTCTGATCTTCTTTGATCTTCTTTGATCTGATCTGATCTTCTTGGATTTGATCTTCTTTGATATGATCTTCTTTGATATGATCTGATCTTCTTGAATCTTCTTTGATCTTCTTCGATCATATCTTCGATCAATCTGATCTTCTTCGATCTGATATGTTCTTCAGACATTTCTTCTGTAAACTAAACAAGAGAATGCGATCAGGGAAAAAACCATTGGATGCGATTAGGGAGAGAACCATTGGATCAGGGAGACATTTCTTCTGTAAACTCTCACAACAGATCAGATCGAAATCTCTAGCTCTGGCTCGGACTTCTCCGTCACGACGGACTTCTCTGTCACGACGGACTTCTCCTCTGTCAAATTTAAATTTTCTTAAATTTATATAGAGAAAATTTAAATTTATATAGAGAGGGAGGTAATTGAAGGGGATTGGTTGAGTTGGTTTCACGCGGATCGGTGACGTGGTTTGGTTTAGTGCATTGGATTGAGCTAAAGTTTTTGGGTGTTATTGACAGTTGCGTTTGATTGAGCTAATTTTTTTTTAAATATTATGTTTGCGTCGCTAAATGTTTTCTATATATATATATATATTTTTTTAATAAAATCCATTAGCTACGGTAAAAACCATTATATATATTTATATAATTTTTTTTTTAAAAAACCATTAACCGTAGCTAATGAGTTTTATTTGTAAAACGTAGCTACGGCTCTTTTGCCGTCGCTAATTCTTTTATATATATATTTTTAAAAAACCATTAGCTACGGTAGGAAACCGTGGCTAATGAGTTTTATTTTTAAATATTTTAGCTACGGTAGGAAACCGTGGCTAATGTTTTTATATGAATATTTTTTTTTAAAAACAATTAGCTACGGTAGGAAACCGTGGCTAATGAGTTTTATTTGTAAAACTTAGCAACGACACTTTTGCAGTCGCTAAATATTTTTTATATAAATTTTTGTTTTTTTTAAAACCATTAGCTATGGTAGAAAACCGTAGCTAATGAGTTTTATTTGTAAAACTTAGCGACGGCTCTTGTGCCGTCGCTAAATGTTTTTATATAAATATTTTTTTTAAAAAACAATTAGCTACGGTAGGAAACCGTGGCTAATGAGTTTTATTTGAAAAATTTAGCGACGACACTTTTGCCAAATGTTTTTTATATAAATTTTTGTTTTTTAAAAACCATTAGCTACGGTAGAAAATCGTAGCTAATGAGTTTTATTTGTAAAACTTAGCGACGACTCTTTTGCCGTCGCTAAATGTTTATATATATATATAAACCCATTAGCGACGGTATCCTACCGTAGCTAATGAGTTTTATTTGTAAAACTTAGCGACGGCTAAAATACCGTCGCTATTTCAAGCTTTAGCGACGTTTTTATGCCGTCGCAAATTATTTAGCGACAATTTTTTATACGTATGCGGTGAAACAGTATCAGAGACAGTAGCGACGGTTGGATGCCGTCGCTAATCTTTTAATTTACCGTAGCTAATGTTTTAATTAGCGACGGTATTAAGTTTCCGTAGCTAGTAATGCGTTTTTTTGTAGTGTAAGTTTTGTTCGGCAAGAAGTGGCAATTAAGCTTTGTTATGATACTGATTATTAGTGGCAAGTAGTGTTGAAATTATTATGTGAATAGTGTTGATATTGTTGAAATTATGTGAACCTACTTATTAGTACTGGGTATAATTTAAGATGATCTCATCACCACCACCATCTTTTGAATCGAGTTCAATTTTATTTTCTTAGAGGGTCAGATGCCCAACTCCTTGATATGCAAAACCATGCCGGGATAAAATCTTATCTCAATGAGCAGTCCTGGGCCGTTCGCAAATGGGGAATGGACATCATAGGATCACTCCCAGCATCCAATAAATTTTTTTTCTCCTCGTAGCAGCAGACTACTTCACCAAATGGGTAGAAGTAGAGCCCCTCATAAAGATAGGGGAAACACAAGTCGAGAAATTTCTCTGGAGAGACATCATTTGCTTCATTGATGTGAGCATCTTGATCATTAACAAAGTCTGGTGTACGAAAAGAGATTGTACATCCGACTCAGGGTTCATTGGTGTTGCCACTGTTCGAGGGTGGTTAAGTAGCGCCAGGCTGAGCGCTCGACGCTTCCCCTCGCTCTCTTTTCTTGTGTGGACTAGTCACCGTCTCTCTGTTTTGAAGGGAGACAGTGCTAGTGAAAAGTTATGAACTTTGTCGTCTCCACGGACGGCGCCAAATTGATGCAGTCATTTTTGTTCCCTACTTTGACTTAGTCCCGCTGACATGCACAAGTAATGCACGTGAGCTACGAACCACCGTTGTGGTGGCCGGTGACACTCCGATGCTAAAGTCAGACAAGGATCCGTGGAAGGCATAATGCTATAAACAGAGAATTTGTAACGTACCTTAGCTTACCAACCTCATGTCTTATTTATAGTGCAGGTGTCCTGGTTCTACTAGGCCATTGTAGGCGTAGTTTAGGAAGGAGATCTTCGTGAAAATTATTCTCTAATTAAAAGTCGTGTTGTAGGAGGGAAGTTCCCTATTAGCCTTGTGCTCCTAGATACGCGGGGGATAGTTCCCAATCCAAGCGATTAGTAGAAGGGAGTTCCCTTTGTGGAATGAACTCTAGTATTTGCTTCCTAGTTGGAAGCAAAAAGTTGATGTAGTTGCCCGTTAGAAGCTAATCCTCGAGATACTTGCCTTAGTAAGAATTATGGGTATTAAGGATAACTGTGAGACGTGTGGGCCGAGCATGCTATAAGAGATCGGGTCTGTCTGGCGGACTGAATTAAGCGGGCTTAGAACCACTTGGGCTAGATCAGTGTTGGGCTGTCGTTGGGGCTCGTAATTCATCGTGATTATCATGACACGTGTATGGCTCAGGGATATGACCATTTTTATGTATCATCAGATATCAATTCAGGATACGAGCAAAGGTTCGATTCGACAAAATTCGGAAAGAATATTATTTTACAATAATTCGATTATGTTAAACATCCAGTCAAATATATGGAATGATTGAAATATTCGATGCAACATATGTTCGAGTATAATACAGTACGTCAAAATTTCAAATAAAAAAAAGTCAGTAAATATGTGATATTAGATAATAATTTTACACATATATTATCAAAACAAAATATGATAATATCATTACAATAACTGATGATACATAAAAATGGTCACACCCCTGAGCCGTACACGTGTCATGATGATTTCGAGGAATTACAGGCCCTAACATCAGCCCAACACTGATCCGCCTCAAGCGGTTTAAGCTCGCTCGACTTCAGTCCGCCAGGCGGACTCAGACTCTCACAACACAATAGGCCCACACATCGCACAATTGTCCTCAACACCTGTAAGCCCTCCTTAGGCAAGCATTTCGAGGATCAGCTTCGGACGGGCAACTATAACTGCTCTTTACTCCCATTTAGAAGCAAACATCAGAATATCTTCCACACAGGGAAACTCCCTTCTACGGATTGCTCTTGGACTGATAACTATCTTCCGCATATTTAGGAGCACAGTGCTAACAAGGAACTTCCCTTCTACAACACGACTCCTAATTAGAGAGGGATCTCCACGAAAATCTCCTCTCTAAACTACGCCTACGATGGCCTGGTTAAACCAGAACTCCTTGCACTATAAATAAGACACGACGTTGGTAAGCTAAGGTATGCTACAAATTTCCTTTTACAACATTTTTTTTGAAAGGCAAACGTGTGGGTTTATATGGGCTCCCCGTTACAACATTACACATTCCTCAGAGCCCTGTCTAACTTTAGCATTGAAGTGTCATCGACCACCACAATGGTAGTCCGTGGCTCATGTGTGTTACTTGCGCAGGTCAATAGGTAAGCAGGAACCAGGTTAGAGCAGGGAGCGAAAAACGACTGCATCAGTTTGGCGCCGTCTGTTGGGATGACATAGCTCGTAACTTCAAACTAAGCGTCGTCTCCTTTCAAAACACAGAGAGTTGGTGACCACTAGGTCATGTAACAACGGAAAACCAGAGGACACGTCGAACGTTCCGGATACCTCCTTCAACAACTCCTATCTTGCACGCGCAGCCGACTCACTCTCCTAGACCAACGACAGCAGCAACAGATCCAAGAATCGACACGCCGGCGTCCCAAATGCAGCGGATCGCCAAAACGGTGGAGGTTCTCATGTGACAGAATTTAGGGGTGGGCATCCCATCCCGCGATCCCGTTCCCGTCCCATCTCGTCCCGATTTTTTCGAGTCTTAATGGGATTGAATAATTCCATCCCGATCCCGTCCTGTCCCGATCTAGAATGGGATGGGATGGGATGAAGATTTTCAATCCCGTCCCGTCTCGAGCTAATATTTATTATTTATTTATTTTAAAATTGCAATATTAGTGTAATTGAAGAAAAATGAATTTAGTTGAAATCAGTGTAATTGATATTAGTCTATATCTGCAACTATTTGATATTGGTTTATTTCTAGAATTCTAAATTAATTATTTAATTGCAAACTCTTTAAAACTCAAAATGGGATTGCTAACTACATTGGAGAGTTTTATTTCGTGTCAAGACAATGAATTTAATGACTGTTTTTTTTAAAGCAATAATGAAACATTCTTCTTAGCACCCCAAATCTACTCATCCTTTTGTTCACTATTCGAAATAGTAGAGCAGGTCCACCATTGCCATTATACTGTCCACCTCTTAGTCATTCAAAACTCTGCAGAAATCTTAATTATAGGGTTAATTTCAGCTATCATTTAGAGTAGTTTATTATGATGTTGTATACTCAATCTAAGGCTATCATTTATGTGTAGTTCTACGAATTGCCTTTGCCTCTTTTCAACTAAGCAAATTGAGTCTTGGGTAAGCAGTAATTTGTAAAAAAATGAGAGCACGCTGATCCCGTCTCGAACCCGTTTGGGATGGGACGAGGTCGGGATGAGGTTTTTCCCATCCCATCCCGTCCCGATCCCGTATGAACGGGATGGGTCTATCTCGTCCCATCCCGTCCCGTGCCCACCCCATCCGCTAATGGAGACCAGGAACAACATGACCTCCGCCTCCGACAAATGATAGGGAACAAGCGCATGAAATTTTTTATTAGACTAAAGGAGGCTGCGCGGCTATCACTGAGTTCAATGCCAGGACAGAAAGGCTTGGCCCTGGGAACCCCCTCCGCAGAGGAGAGCATGACTGGACGTACTATATCGCCTTTCCGTCCCACCATTTATGGATTGAATCATGAACGAGGCCTTACCGAGGAAGTTCACTTCTCCGAAGCTCGACTCCTACGATGGAACCACCGATCCCTTCGACCACCTGTGCCATTACTAGCACGTAATGTCCCTTAAAGAAGGATCTAAATCCATCATGTGCAGGACATTTCTCACTAGTCCGAAAAGTTCCACATTGACGTGGTTCCACAACCTTCCGCCGAAGTCCATTTACCAGTGTTCTAAAAATCGGCCTAGGCGCTAGAAGGTAGAAAAACGACCAAATTAATGGCTGGGCGGGTTCTGGGCGGCCTAGGCGATCTGGGCGAGTTTTTTATTTTTTATTTTTAATAAGGCTGATTGTGTTTTTATTTTATTTTTCTTTCCTCTTTTTTAGAAATAAACAATTTAATTATTTTTTATTCAGTATATATCTAAATGTAGCAAATGATGATTACTTAAATGGAATTCTCAAAGCATCTGCCGGTACCAATTTTAGTAATGTAGATTTTATCAAACATGACTGAGGTTATTCATGCAATTTGAAGAAAAATAAAAGAGTAGGTTTGGATATTTGTCCTCAAATTGAACTTTGTATAAAGTACCCATCATGACCAACTTCAGTCATTTGAGTTTTAATAAATTTTGTTCATGATTGTTAATTTTTCATGTTTTTAAATTTTGCATATGTATCTTGACATTAAATTAGAAAATGTCTAGATTGACAAGTTAATGGAGGGTGTAGACAGAGGGGACGACCGTTGAAAACTTGGATGAAGGCGGTGAATGAAGATATCATTGAGCTTGGATTAGGCGAGGATATGTGGGAAGACCGCATTGCTTGGAGAACCAAAATCCATCTAGCCGACCCCGAAAATATCAGGAATGGGCTTTGCTGATGATGATGATGATCTTGGCATTAAAGTGGATGTAATTGATAATGTATTATGTTTAACTTTTGTAAATTATTAAAGTTATAATACAAAACCTAAGACCGCCTAGGCCCCTAGGCGCTAAGCACTTGCTCGCCGCCCGCCCACCGCCTAGCGCTTTTTAGAACACTGCCACCAACTCCTTCAAAATGCTAGCAAAAGAATTCCTGACGTGTTTTGTCGGAAGCCAACACTTCCGAAAGTATGTCACGCGCTTCAACAACGAGCTGACCCTCATTGACGGGTGCAACGACGATACAGTCGTAACGACCTTCACTATGGGCCTTAAAGAGGGAAATCTCTACGAAGACCCCACCTTGGAGCCCCTTCAGGACAAGGTAGAGCTTCTCAAGAGTGTCCAAAGGCACATCACCTTGGAATAGTCGAGGTCCGTAAAGAAGAAAATCAAATGCGACAGGAGGCCCTCCGTGCTAAGAGACAAATAGGGAAAAAAATCCGCGGATGAGGACTGACACATCTTGACCTTTACGGACAAAGACCTCGAAGGAGTCCGAGTTTCACATAACGACGCCTTAGTCATCTTGGTCTCCATAGCAAGTTGGAAAGTATAGAGAACTCTGGTTGACACAGAAAGTTCACTTAACGTTCTGTTCTACAGTGCGTTCCGCAGCATGGACCTCAAAGAGGAAAACCTGACATTCTCAGAACACCTGTTGATCGGATTCAGCGGGGAGAAGTGTTTCCCCATTGGAAAGATAAGATTAGCTACAGTAACAGGAGCACTGTAGCTCAGGAAGGTCCTATTTTTGGACTTCATGGTGGTAGACGCACCATCATCCTACAATCTTATCCTAGGAAAACCATGGCTCCACCAGATGGAAACAGTGGTCTCCACCCTTTACCAGTGTTAAGTATACTGCTAACCACTCAGAAGGAACAATACGTGGAGACCAACCTACGACATGAGGCTGCCACTACGCCGCACTGAAACAAATAGAGTGCTCCCAGATTCAGCTACATCATGCAGAGCAGTCTGACCCAGTGCAAAGCCAAAAGACGGAAGAGACACCATGTTTGAGCGGTACTCTCCGCCCAGTGAGTCGTAAAGGCAATGGCAAGTGGGAACACATCCCCCAACATTCTGTCGGTGCGGAGATCCGCCCCTCTGCAAGGTTTACTCTTTAGTGACCTATGTAACGCCTCGACAGTCCGCTAAACGATCGCGAAGAGCAACCCGAATTCACTTCAAGGTCTGAATCAGTTTCTCTTCGTCAACAGTTAATTTGCTTTAAAGTTGTTTGTTTCCCTTTCCTTGGTCAATATTAAGTTTTTGTTCTTAAAAGGCTTATGTGATTTGATTATTTAAGAAATAAATGAAAATTTCTAAAAAAACTTTATTGATTATTGGAAAAATGTAACAACAAACATCTTGAGACAGATACAAAAGACTACATATTACGAATGCTCTAAGGCGGATACAAAAAACTGAGCACTGCAAGCATTTGAATACAATGCGAAGTGAAGTAAAAGACTCGCTTAGACAATTTTGCTACGTACATCCGATGAAAATCTGCAAACCCTCCGATGCAAGTAATTTGCAAGTGATAACAAAGATAAAAGTTGTTTGATCCCTTCCGAAGACAACAACGAAGTGTAAAAGGGAATTGAAAGGACTGAGCAGGTTGCTTCGTCAAATTACTCCAGGAAAGTTCTTGTACAATGGCGTTGTAGACCTCACGACTAGCTGCTGATTTCCTCAAGAGACATGCCACCATCTATCCAACATTCTCAAAGGGCTTAAAAGAAGGAAGATGAGGATGACCACAAACAATGACGTAGTTACAATCTCACAGCATCGTCTAGAGAGACTACTATTTTCATATGCGATGGCAAGTGTGACTGAGAACTACCACACCCAGAGACACCACACATCAACTAACACTTCGATCAGGCATCAATTAGTAGCGGGATCTGAGCACACAAAGAAAAAAGTGGTACCGTGTAACACCAAGGCATCTCCCTTGGTATGAAATCCGTACTACTTTTCCATGAAATGAGAAGAAATTACGAGATCTCAGCAGATCAACTACATGCTCACCCATAGCAGGTGACCACGCATAACGACAACTATTAAGGAGCCTGATCTTTGCAAATGTAAGAACATTCGGAGACTCCGGAGACGGAGATACACCCTCAGATTTTGGAAAGCCCAAAACATTTTCTTCAGCCTTTGGAAAACTTAAAGCACTCTCTTCAAGCAAGAACATTACAGAAGATAAGCACTGCGAAAGATAGTGCCTACAACAATTGGAAAACACCATTATATAGACACGATGGTTCACCAAGCGAGCACTCCAACATTAACTGTCAAGCATTGAATTCAGTATGGGAAACGAGGAGACAACGGTTCCCAAGGAAACTGCGCAGACCACGTCATTCAAATTAATGGCGTTGCATGCAACCTTATCAATTAAGGGGGAGTAACCGATACTCAACCGTCACACAACCCGTGTCGTACACATGCTACCACGTGATTCAAGTCGTACACGCAGCGCACTGGGCCCTAGCCATTCCTGTGCGGGCCCACGGACTCGGCCTATTATTCAAACAACACTTTGTTGCATGCTTGGCACGAGCACTAAGAGATCCTAGTCGATCCTGACATATGGATTGTACCTACAGATCACATGCTGATTCGAGGTAACTTCGTCCACACCATGCACCACAAAAGTCACAAGCCCCCTAACAGGCGGAACTTCTTTTCATACCATGCAAGCTTAGTTAGCCAAAACTGATGACAAAAGCTTCTAGTTCAACCCGACACCTAGCCTGTTTGGCGTGGGCATCGACAGTTTTTAGAAGTGTGAGGCTAATCAGCGCTATCATGTCTGGTAATGACAACTCGCCAGGGATCATTGCCCTTCTTCGCGGCCAATGATCGTTGAACCTAATTAAGTAAGTCTAGCTGGTGATGACTAGCAACGGAAGCTTCTGATCAAAACCTGGACTTGTAGCCCCTACTCAAGGATGTAGATAGTCTAGAAGGTGGGAACCCAGTCAGCCACGACCTGATTCCGACGGTTTGCCACGGGACCACTGCTTTTCATCGTGGCCTCCGAACCCTCCCAAATTTGTAGCCAGATACGCACAGGTGTAGATAATTTGGAAGGTGGGAGCCTAGTCAGTCCCGAACTGGTTCAGATGGTTTGCTATGGGACCACTGTTTTTAAGTCTGGTCACTAAACTCCTCTCAAATTTGTAGCCCCCACCGCGCGGAGAGGGTGTAGATGGTTTGAAAGGTGGGAGCCTAGTCAGTCCTAAACTTATTCTAATGGCTTGCTACAAAACCACTGCTCTTCAGCCTGGTCGCCAAACTTTTACGCTTCGAATCCGTAGCCCACTTTACTGAGTCATACACGATTCGGAAGGTGGGAGCCTAGTCAGTCCTAAAATGATTTCGACGGCTTGCCACAAGACTACTACTCTGCAGCCTGGTCGTCCAACTTTTACTCTCCGAATTCGTAGCCCACTTCATTTGGTCATACACGATTCGAAAGGTAAAGGCTTGCCATGGGACCACTGCTCTTTAGGCTGACATTATGATATTCACAAAGGCCATTTGCGTCGATACAAAGGTCGTACGATCAATGCCCAAATAAAAGCTATTTGCGATGCCAGCCCGAGCTTACGGCGCCTGACTCGGCACGAACGCTCTGACGCATGTGCTCGGCCATTGCAACTCACTCTTAGCAGCAACTGCGGCCGACCAGTTTGACAAACAGGATAAGCCTCAAGCAGCTTACGTCGGGAACAAGACAATGTGGGCAACCCTCAGCTAAACTGTTTGCAACATGCCCACTATCGAACATGGCTACGTAATGACCCCGAGTCGTTCACAATACAAAACGGTTAAGCTCTCTATCGCAGACAGACCAATCAAGCGTCCTATTGACTCAACCATCCTATGCATGATGACAAGGCGAAAGAAAAAATATACAATAGAGACAACAAGCACAGTACTGATAAAACTATTTTCATTAATGGTCAAAACTAAAAGGGGTACAATCACACCAAGGTTACTCCCTATCAGGAAAAGGTAAAAAAACAAAAGAGCTAAGCCTAGTAGAAGATGGAGCAGGGATAACATCCACACACGTCGCGGCCTGTGTATCAGGGCCCACATTGTCTTCCTCATCCGACAATGCAAAGGCAACAGACAAACCAACATATGACATCTTATATCGGCCAAGATCCCACTCCTGATGCTCCCCTTTCATCGGTGCCAACAGCTCTAGCCGACCATGTACAACCCAGTGGAACTCACACTTGCCTTGCTCCTGAAGAAGCTCTTCCTCTTGCACCTTCACGTCAACAAGTTCACGCTCCAGTAGCTCCAACTTGTCAGTCAGCGTGTCGACCTGAGACTGCTTTATGGCCAGACTGCTCTTCGCAGCGCTAAGCTCATGCCACCCCAATTCGAGTTGGTCCTCAGCCTTTCTCGCCTCACGGGCGTAGAACTTCACATTGGATTTCAACTGTTGCTTCTCAGCAGCCCAATCAACTTCCTTCGAAGGGCTCTCTTAAGCAAAAGACTGCAGCTCAGAACACGCCTTGGCCGTAACATCCTGCGCAACTTTGACTTTTCGGCGGATCCGGCTCAACTCTTGCCTGAGTCCGTCCCTTTCAGACACCGCCTCTATCAGATTACGCTCGAAGTCCTCCAGACGAGCCCTCTGAGTCTCAGCAGCCACTATTGACTGATCCAACCACTTTTCATCGGCCTGCTTTTTAAGCCACTCAATTTCACGAAGTGCATCGAAATACAATAGTTGCATGTGTGAAAAGACACGCTCCAAGGTATATATTATCTCACGAGCTGCCTCAACTTCCGTTCCAGCAATGACCGCGTGGTTCATGTGAGACATACACAACATAAGGTATTTCAAACCCTTATCCATACATCCTTCTAACATATCCTCTTCGAATTTAAGAGCATGATCCATCAACCATCTGCGACGCCTGCTTATATGCTTCCTCGAAGCATATTCTATGTCCACCTCTTGGTGCCAGACTTGTGAGCTCATCTTTACCAAGTCAGGTGCGATAGGTTTATCCGTGCACCCGGATGAAGCTTCCCCAAATTAGGGATTACGCCAGCGCCGCCCTTTGTGGTCGCCACCGTCTTCAGGATTTCCTCTGTGGCCTTCCCTTTGTCATTAACAACCGACCCTTTATTGCGAGGCGGCTCAATGATATCCGAAAGAAGAGGAGAAAGCAAATTATCCAAATGACACTCCAACACTTCTAGTTGTGGCCTAGAACGAGACGGTAATCAATGCGGACTATAAGAGACATGGCCGATACTGCGGCCACCTTCAGGCAAATCAACAATAGGGCGATCAGATTCTACCACCTCAGGCGAATCTTCACAAGAGCCTCCTACAGTAATGGTCCCACGTGAATCAGCACCAGCGAAAGCTGCCATTGCAACCCGCACTAGATGGTCATTCAAAGCCTGGACCCGCGCATCACTAAGGTTCGACCTATCCATGACTCCTGCCAACTGCATGTAATCTTTCTCCAAGACGGAAACATCAGTCTCCGCCTCAACAAGCCATGCAGACTCGCACTCCTCTCTCACTGGAGTGGCTCGTGCCGAAGACTGCCCAACTCTAACTCGAGACCTCTTCCTCACAAAGGAAGCAAGCGTCTTGGACGGCTCTTCCGTATCGGACAAAACGAAAACTTTGGCCCCAACAACCTTCCTCTTCTTGGAAGGGGCCCCATCTTCCAACTTAATATGCGATTTACGATACAGAGTGGGGGTGACGAGCCAGTTGTCCTACAACCCACTACGAATGAAGTTGAAAACTCTTATGACATCGACCGCCTTCCTTTTTGGCAAGACACAGAACGTCTCCATGGTATTTCGCTCCTCTAGAGTAAGAGGAGTAGTAGGAAACCTTCCTGCAAGGGAACACAAGTAATGATCAGCCAACCCGCTATCAAGTATATCAAAGTCGCAAGAAAATGGTTGAACTTACGAAGCGGACTGAACTGTCGCTCAAGCGAACGACCCATGCACCGAAAATACTTCAAATCTGCAGGAGACAAGAAGCAATACTTCTGCCAGAACTTGAAATCATTAGGCAGTTTACCGAAGCAATTCGGCGATTTCATCTTACAAACAACATTACTCTTCAAACGAGGAGAGGTCAACAACTGGATCACCCACGGAGTCACGCCAACACTGGCCTCCTTAGAACTGAGCAGAATCATGAGGATGATCCTATATCCATTGGGCCCCAACTAAGTTGGAGGAATCCCTAAGAGATCCAATAACTCCCAAATCACGTACAGAACAGAAAAACGCACTCCAGTTTGAAGCATCCCAGGATGTAAACAGATGAAATCGGTAGGAGGTGACACTGGCGTTTGGTCGCTCATTAGGAGATACAATGGTAGGTCCTTAGGGACTCCAAACTTCGTACGAATTTTGAGAAAATCAAGCTCGGACAACAACCTGTCTTCGAAAAACTCTAGGCCCTCAACCAAGACAGCGTCATCAAGAAGGTTTTCTTGAGCCATGAAGAAAACAAACAATCTTTTAGGAACAATATCTTCGAAAGCAAATAAAGTAGAAGAATCAGACTCTGCACCGCGGATGACCTAAATAAAGGATGAATTCCCGCCTCTTTTTCGCCGAATCAACGCATGTGCCATTAATGCGGCGTGCTGCTCAAGCAACGATTCAGACTCATTCATCATGAATGGCGCATCCCTTCAAGAAATGACTTAGAGAACCGATGTGACGACCCACTAACTTGAGAGGAGTAGCTGATGATGCATAAAAACGGTCACACCGCTGAGCCGTACACGTGTCATGATGATCTCGAGGAACTACAGCTGCTCTTTGCTCCCAACTAGGAAGCAAACACCAGAGTATCTTCCACACAAAAAAATCCCTTATATGGATTGTTCTTGGATTGAAAACTATCTCCCACATATTTAGGAGTGCAAAGCTAACAGGAAACTTCCTTTCTACAGCACGACTTCTAATTAAAGAGAGTTTTCCACGAAGATCTCCTCCCTAAACTACACCTATGATGGTTTGATTAAATCAAAATTCTTTGCACTATAAATAAGATACGAGGTTGGTAAGCTAAGGTATGCTACAAATTCCCTATTACAACATTACACTTTCCTTAGAGCCTTGTCTGACTTTAGCATCAGAGTGTCATTGGCCACCACAACGATTGTCCGTGGCTCACGTGTGCTACTTGTGCAGGTCAACAGGTCAGCATGAACCAGGTCAGAACAATGAGCGAAAAATGACTGCATCAATAACGATTTTAATTTTAAAAAATTTGGGTCGTTGACCATTTTTTTTATATTAATCCATGCCCGAAGACTACATGATTGACCCTATAGGGTTGCCCGAAGGCTACAACATTGTTGCCACTTAACATCCTTTTCGCTATCGCCTTCACCTCGAATGAAGACTTGCTTTCGTTTCGTGGCGGTACAATTTTTCTAAGGAGCTACATTCAATACCCAAATGCTTATCAACGGCGAAACACATGTACTCCTACATTCAATACCCAAAGACTTATCAACATCGGAGCACGTATACTCCTAATGATTGGGTGAAAACTCAAAGTCCTAACTAATGAATCTGAAACCCACAATCTCTCATAAAGAGAGTGGATGTCGATAAACTAAGCTACAATTGGTGAATATAACTACCAAAAGAACAACTAAAATGTTCACATATGCAATGATTAAAAAAGAAATCTAACTACCAAAAGAATAACTAAAATGTTTGTAACATAAAACATATTGTAAATGAAGGCTCATGAAAACTCGAGCAAAAATCCAATTCCCACAACATCATCAAGCAAAGAATAAATCCAATCCCCACAACATCATCAAATCAATAATCATTCCAAGTGTCTCCATCTTTTGCATATTCATCACGACCATCATTATTATACTCTCGAATTTCACCAATCTCATCTAGGTTGAAAGCTTTTTCATCATTTTACTCTTTAATGACCAATCAACCACAAATTCATGTCCACTAAATCTTCTCACGTATCAGACAACTTATTTATTTAGTTATTGTTTGTGCTGTTATAAATGCACTCCAATTTCTAACGTACTAAACGAATATAAGTCGCGAACCCAATAAACTATGTGTGCTATCCATTCCATGGGAAAATGGATTAGTGTAATTTTCTCCCCCATGGAAATTCTGCCAAATCATGTAGCTGAAACAGTTTATCTGAGAAACTACATCCCCATTGGCTTTATGCAACCGTTACTCCATCAAATAAATCTATCAAAATTTTGATGGAGTATTGGTTTCAGTGGCCACATAAACACTGAAAACATCTCACCAACAAAAACATCTGACAAGGTTGAGAGTTCCACTAATTGCACACCTCATGGAACTCAGACAGCCTCATATCTGAAAACAACAATTGAAAAGGTTAATTTCAACAGCTGCCTAACTTGGTTTCCAATATGCATCGATATAATTTTTTTTTTTTTTAAATTAAAAAAATAAATAAAAATAACCTGAATCATAGCACTTAAATTATAGAGGAACATATGAGCATTGTATAAACTATTACAAACCCAACTAGTATTCACAATTAAATCACAACACACCTCCTAGGCCTATTATTTGAAATCGATACTGTGGTTATTGTTTTTCCTTTGCATTATACAGGGATTCTCAATATGTAGTGACAGGGTACTAGCTGTTACCCTTTTATACAGGGATTCTCAATATGTTGTGACAGGGTAAATAGAGGGACATATAGTAGATAATGGTGTTTTAAAAAATTGAAAATGGAATACAAAGCAAAGGAAAACGAAGATATGCAGCAAAACTTGCTTTGGTCTGTTGAAACGAATTACTATAGTAAATAAAAAACAACAGCATTTGGATTCGCTTCTTTGTGCCTACATCAGGGAGGTTGAAGCAAAATAATTGTAAAAGGTAGAAACCTGTACGTATCCACTATTCTAGGTGAGCAGGCCTCTTTGGCCTGTAATCTTGATGGTTGAATGTTCAAAAAAAAAACGTGGTTTAAAAACCAATATTTCAATGTCACCAAAACATACAATAAAACTTTGTAAGCAAAATTACAACAAAATAACCCACAAATAAATCATTAAATCAACTTATGATATAATTAAACATATTACATCCAGATTTAATTTCAACTAGACAAGATAAGGATTTCATGTTGGATAGACACCAAAATAGGCAGATTAGAATTTTAACACTGAAAAGGGCTTCTTGCACACAAAAGTTAGCCGGAGAAAGTAATCTCAGGTTTTCAGTTTCAGAATTTTGAATATTCTTAAAATTGACTGCTCAAGGAATCAGTATTGTCATCCTCATCCCTCAGTGAGATGCAACAAACAGACCCCAATAACCATGGAATGCCAAGTACGGCTGAGCCGGGCCAAATGTGGAAGTTCTCCACCCTAATTTGGGCTATCTTCTAATGTAACATCCAGACCCCATATAACCATGGAACACGTGTTCGGTCCTCCAAAATCCAAAACTATTGCCTTCACCTCGACTAGAATTGCCATAACATTGAATTTGCCTCGGTATTTGACATTTCAGACACTTGAAGAAACTCGAGGCTCCACCACTAGTCCCTGGTTGATAACTTAGAAACCTATAATCCAGCCAGAACCAAAAGCATAATAAAATAATAAAATAATAATAATAATAATAATAATAATAATAATAATAATTAATAATAATTAAAGAGATAAAAGGGTATGTGTACCGTGTCTAAAATAAATTCCAATTTCATAAAGGACCCAAATGAGAAGAAAACCTGATGGACTATTCATTTTGTAGAACAAAATCCACATTATCAAAGAACTCCGGGGTCACATTATAGACACAGATATTCATTAATTACCTGCAGCGCACTTAAGCTGCAACCAAGTAACTCCGACAACAAATGGCACCCACCAAAATGCCAAGAACAGCTCCAGCAAACACCTGTGATGGGGTGTGCCCAAGAAGCTCCTTAAGTTTCCTTTGACTGATGGGATGCCCTTGAAACAAGTCTGCAATAATCACATTCAGCACCTGCATAGAAGGAATTAAACAGTGACGAATCATACAGTGAACTCTGATAACAATTTCTGCTATCATTAATCAAACTTGCGCCACTCCAAATAATAAATAGCACAATAAGGAATTAACTTTTTAGAAAACACACACACATACACAAATTAAATATATAGAGAGGAAGGTTATTTTGACACAAATTTTCATGACACATCTGGTACTAAATATGGGCCATTCATGTGTTATTAGATGTGTGGTTAAGATTAAAAAAACTGTGATGTCTTTAATTGGCTCAAGTGAAGCTAAACCCGCTAAAGACTTATTAATGTTATAAAAACTAACAACACTTTATAATGAAAGCCTACAACCAAAATGCAAACAGTATCACCAGGAACTGCAAAATAATAGAAAATAGCTATTCTGCCAAATAGATTGATAGAAAAACACCTCCACCCAAGTGCAAATGGAAGAAAAATCTCAAATTTTGAATAACCAAGCCATAATAGGCGAACTGGAGGCTCAATGCTTTCATTGATAGAAGATGCCTTTGTGAAGATTTAATGAATACGTCCCATGGTACTTGTTATCTGAGATGAGGCCTCCTTGTGATTTCTTGTTATAGTAACTAATAGAACATGATTTGTTCATTAATAAAGTGGGTACGCTAATATTATCTCTCCTTTACAAGTCATATTTATCCAAACTAGTCCTTGATTAGGGGTGATTGCAAGTAGGCAAGGCTCAAGATATTTTTACTTTTTTTTATCAATCAAAAGCATAGGTCATGAGGCAAAGGTCAAGGGGGCACAAGGTAAAATTCTGCTGCTTAAGAGCTATTACAACCTGAAAAGCCCATCCCAATCTAACATACTAACATGAAACCAGTGGTTACCCCCAATTTATGCCCCAATGTCAGACTAAAGATTGAATCTTCTTACAAAGCACTTTGTGATTTTTCTTGATTCCTCTAAAGATTCTACTATTTCCTCCTTCCAAGATAGCCAAACACAAAGCTCTGGTCCACACCTCCAATGGAAACCCATCTTTCTGCTCCAACGCCAAAGATTTTAAGATGAACAGTAACTTCCTCTGTGCTATAGCAGAACAATATGCAACACGACACAATATTCATGGGATACGTATCAGACATGGGCCTCACAACCTCTTTGGATGCTTTTCTGATACACACATATATATATCCCCTGGGCGTGTGTAAAGAAATGAAAAAAAAAAATGGAGCTTCAAGCTCGAAGTAGTGTCCGACACACCACTGCTTTTGTGTTTGTATCTGTGCTTTCTTGTTCAAGAAAATCAAAACCCAAAGCAGTCACTTCATCGCAAAAGGAAATAGGAGGTTAGGGACAGAGTCTTTCAATCGATTAATACTGACCCCAACAATTTAAAAATAATATTTTTGGTCTAGAAAGTTAATATAGGTTTATTTTATGTTCAAAATTCAAGTGAAAGAGTACTTAACCAGTTGAGAAAGAAAGAACTTTGTAACTTTATTTGTAACAACAGGAATCTACAAGTTTCAATCAACCGTGTTTCTTTTACATTTAAGATTTTTTCATATATTTATATATTTGATATCTATGTTAAGAGTCCAATACCCACAGTTTTATGATTGATCATATGTCCTCTTTTGCAGGGATTTATGTTTACATAGTTCTTGATTTATTCAAGATTCAAGATTTTTTTTTTTTTTTTTTGAAAATTTGAGGAATACGCCTTGAGGCTAGCCTCGCCTCTTGGAAGCCCCAGACGCTTTGGTTCCCAAATTATTCTTTTCAAACATTGTTTGTCTCGTTGTAGTGGTTGATGGGTCGTTTGAGATAACAGGAAAATCACGAATCTCTTTAGGTTGATGCGACCCAACATCATTAGCCATTTTAAGTTCAATATTTAGAAAATAAGTCACAGAAACCCAAAGTTACAAGTAAAAGTTCTAGCAATTTTAATCACAAATGTTGTTGAGTTGAATTCTAAGAATCAAAACAATCAAACATACAGTCAATCATAGAACCCCACCCCCCCAATTAGTTTTCTATTGCAGCCACCCCCAAGACTAGCATTCATTGTCCTTTGACCGTCAAGGCGGTGAACTGCTATTGAATTAGTCACACTTTGTGACAAATATATCGAAGCGACCCAAGGGCTGAGATTGAAGTTGGGAATCCCGAGGTAAAACCAATGGTCTAAGATGTAAATTAAAATGCATATCTCAAGATAGATCTAAAGGTAAAAAAAAAACACCACCACATCTTCTCCAACCCAACCTCCAACACCAAAACCACCCCACCTCCACCCTTGGCCCTAACAAGGATCGAACCCATGACTTGCATTTGTTAGTTAAGCTGTAAAAACCTCAATGTTCGAAGAGTATGGGAAATAATCTTTAATAGGACAACTACGTAAATGTGTGGGATACATGTTGGGTTAACCGTCTCCACATCTACAGCATATATTTATCAATATCTTACAATTTAAATTCTAAAAAGTTTGTGCGCAAAAATGGCTTATTGGTATTTTTCTTGGATTTATTGGTGCGCAAAAAAATACCAATTAGCAATTCTGGTGCGCCCAAACTTTTTAAAATTTAAAAATAGCAGTTTTAGACAACTTTTGTAAAGCATGGAATCCATTATTAAAAATTAGTTAATTAGCGGTATAAAAATCGGTTAGATTCCATCACTATAAAAGTTGCCTAAAACTTTATTTTTAAGTTTAGAAAGTTTGGGTGCGCCAAAATGAGCCATTGGTATTTTTTTATATGCACAATACAATATACGTTATGTATCATAGCTGAGTCTCATTGATATGGTACACAATATCTTACGATACACTGAAATACGATGATGTAGGGATGTACGGTCCTTGTACAAATGACGTGGATGGATGATAGGCAATAATTTACTAATATGTGTCACATGAGTCATATTTCAATGGAAGTGTTTTTGAACCTCATTGCTTGTATAAGTTAGTTTGTCTTTTATATGCATAAATACAAAATATACTTTCAAACTTGTATACTTATTTTTGTACCATATTTTACGATACACGATCATTACCATACATGTATATTTCATTTAGTTTTTTGATCTTTTGATAAATATGGTCATGTACCTTTCTAGCAGAGCATCGAGCTCCCGTCATCAAGAGTCATGGTGTCACATATAGCCTTTACTCAAGCTCTATATTTCGAGGGTTACGCCAATGTGATAGCTTCTTTGAGGCGAATCTTAAATCATAAGCCTCAAAAGATTTTTAAAACAACGAACACAAACTAAAGGAATTGGATTGCATTTGTATAGAAAAGATTGGCAACAAAGTATCACATGTGGTTCATGTGCAAGTAGATGGCTGAGACATTTGTGTAGGCTGTTTGAGATGGGATAAATGGGTGGAAAACGGATCACTTCAAAGAGGTGGGAAATAGGTGAAGCCTAGTTGATGATTGATTAGAAAGGACAGTTAGAAGTAGTTTACGCCAGAGTTAATGGTGGGGAATGGTAGGTCATCTACTCACCGCTGCATCCAAAGAGGCCATGGTGTTTTGCGATCAAGAAATTTAAAGGTTTGCAGATAGTTTCAAAAGAGGAGCTCAAGGGAAAGTTCAGACTAGAACTCAAAGCAAAAGTGTTGTGGCAGAGAATGAATGAAAGGTAGTGGATGGAGGGGTTCAGGCAAGGAAGAATAGGATGGAGATGATGAAGCTTCCGATAGGTGGTCTCCAAATAGCTCAAAGTAAGCCGAAGAGAGGCACAATGTTGTGTGCCATGCAAGTGAGGAAACAAGTCCATGGATTCTAAAGGGAACTATTATTCTCATTGGTGGTTGTCCCAACAGTGTTGGAATGAAGAATACGAACACAAAGACATAGTTCTAGTGCCAAATAGTCCAATTACAATAGTTCCCATTGACAAAGGCGCTACTGTAAGCATTGAAAATAGTAGTCTGCATAGTTTGCATGGAGAAGAAGCTAGTATATCCCTTGGATGGAAAATAAGCTAGTATATCCCTTGGATCAAAGGAAGAGGTCACCTTGAGGAGAAATGGAAGGCCCTAGTGATCCTCAAGCTATGTTTAAAGTTATAGTATCTCAAGGAATATAAGCCGATTTGCGATGAGTGGTTGGCAACTTGGTCTACACTTTGGCCCCTTTTGACTCCTATCACATGTTGCACGTGAGGGAAGATTGTAGAAGTATGATCCAACTTGATGGGACTATGTTGGACAGGCATAAGGCAATTGAGGACCCGATAGGCGTATGGAAGGATCTGGTCAAGAGACTTCTCTTCCAGTTGTAATCACGGAGAGAGATGGCAATGGGGACACAAGTGACGAATAAAAAAATATAAAATATAAATATAAATAATAATAATAATAAAATTAAAAAATAATAATAATAAAAGAAAAAAGAGAAAGGCTATATTGCGGAAGGTGAAAATGGGCCTATGGATTTGTATTTGTTAGATAATCAAACTATGCATCAAACACAAGCCAATTCACGGCGATGGTCAAGACACTAATGTAGGCCCATCCAAATGGACGACGAGTTCGGGTTGATTTAGATGTATGGACCCAAAACACCAACTATGAGTTGCATTCTTGAAGAGATTAAAGAAACAAAGGTGAGGCTAGCTGAAGACAAGGTCTTGTTCCTCATATAGAAGGCGAAGCAACTGGGTCTCAATCTCATCAACATGAAGGTTAAGGAGAAATGTAGAGGCAACAACGCAAATAAATGGGCGAGCGACAAGGCTATAGAGCAGGAACAACCTGAGGCCAATTGGGGTGTACGAGGTCCAAACCTAGACCCTTTAAGTTCTGAATCAAAAGTACACATGTAATCCTTTAGGCTCCATCCAGGAGGTCCTTAGGCTTCAACGTGGAGAAGGAAAAAAATATTATTTGCACTTAGGATCCCAAATGTTTATGCGTATTCAAAGTTTACCATAATTACAGTTTTGGGGCCAATTCGTGGCTTCATTGTTTGTTCAATCATATTGACTCAAGTCCAAAGTTAGGAGGCCAAAACACCCTAGTTGAATAGGCACATGACTCTCATGTGTTTCAATTCCAAGGCTTTTGGGGTGCAGAGCGCAATTAAGACTCAGCACAACCATTTAAGATCATATTCTCCCTTTTTGTGCTATGAAATCAAGCTATCTTTGCTATGAGAAGAACTTGTTGGCCACAGTGAAAGGCTTTCACCATTCTTCTCCCCCTATAAACCTTTTATCTGCCCCCACCACCACCACCAACACCATCCAAAAATTTTCTCTCCGACCCTATCTCTTCCACATCTCATCAACACTTGTTCCAATCTGTGCCACATTTTCACCTTTTCCACTGATATTGTCTGCTATTACACCCTCCAGTCTCGACCACCCAAACCTTTATCATGATCTAATCCTTTCTTTTTTATTCAAGCAAGTATCATGTCCTTAGCTAAAATCTATATTATAATTTAGAGTGTTGTTTTACTATTCATTGTTGACTGCGACAATTAAGGATTGAAGATAAAAGATGTCTGTTAAGGGCTGAGATTCGTTTTCTATGATAGCATGTTTGTAAATATAAAACATGTAAAAGGGCAAAGAAAATGAAAAAATTGTGAATAAAGTTGGTGGAATGTAATGTGGCGGAAAGAGAAAATATTGTGGTTTCATTTCTTTTAGAATGAATATTATACTAACTATCTACATAGTCGTCGGATTTTGGTAAATCTGATATCGTTAAAATGCAATTTTGAAGATCTTTCCAACAAAACCAATGATCAATACAAACATTTAAAATTTCAAAATATGTATTTTACTATTAAAACATGTAGATATTTTTAATATTTTCATGTCTAGGTATAATATTTTTCAAAGAAACGGATGAACATTTTAATGAACATTCAAACAAAGACCTTCAACATTCAACTGATTCTAATTTTAATTGAGTTTTGCCTCTAAATTATTAGTTTACATTATTAAATATGATTTTTTATGGAACTGGTTGAGGGCAATGATTAGGATGTGGTGAGGGTGTCAGTTCGTGATAATTAACAGAAAAAATGTATGTAGAGTGCCAACGGCATGAGTAATATGCTAGTCTATTAATAAATTAAAACATATAAGCAAATCCCTAGCCCCACATTGGAATTCCGCTTCGAAAAAAATACTCAATCAGGTTGAACTTCCACAAGTAAAAAAAGGTTTCTTAGCCAATCCTTGTCGGAGTTGAACAAACTGTAAGGAAATAGTTGTAACTACGGTTGGGTTTTCAAATGTTGTTTCAGTTATTTTATTTGATAGGAAGTTTTGAAACTGGTGGAGGTTGAAACAAGAGGTGTTCTAAGGCTCTAAGTTGTGGTGGTAAAAGGGGCATGTGAGAGGCAGAGAGAGGTGAGGCAAGTGGAGAAGAGAACAAGAAGGTGAGACTCATTAGAGATTCATATAGTCAGACTACTTCACCATGGCCATTGGGTCCGCTTGCCTAGAATGAGGAAGATGTATCTACCTATTTTATTTATCTTTGTGGAACACGTGAGAGTCAGGTGCAACAAGGTTAATTTTAGCTATACGTAATTTCCAAATCATGAACTGGGTCAACGTAGTTGAACAAATGGTTGAGCCTCGAATCAGCCCCAAAATTGTAATTCTGGTTAACTTTGATTTTTTATTTACTAGGGTATAACCCGTGCCGTTGGCACTCCATATACATTTTTTTTGCTAAATATTATGTATTGAACACCCTTGCCACCATCCCTAATTTCCCCTAGAGTATTTTCCGTGCCGTTGACACTATATAAAATTGGTCACAAACCCTAAACCTTTCATAAAAATATGAAGTGGGGGTGGGAGGTCGTCTTTGCTTACATGTTTGGGGTTGTTTAGTTGAAACACTATTATTCAACCCCATTATTAGTAAGTTGGAGTTGAGAACTGTAAGTTGTTCCTGTATTGGTTTTTCATAAAGATAAAATGGTTATAGATTTTATTGTTTATCTCGGCCAAGTGGGGGTGGGAGGTCGTATTTGTTTACATGTTTGGGGTTGTTTAGTTGAAACACTATTATTCAACCCCATTATCAGTAAGTTGGAGTTGAGAACTGTAAGTTGTTTCCGTATTGATTTTTCATAAAGATAAAATGGTTATAGATTTTATTGTCTATCTCGGCCAATTTTATTGGGGATGGTTCAACAAACACACTTTACATACTAATCATCAAATTGGTAAAAAATTTCAAAAAATAAAATTGTGTCTTGGTGATATTTAATTGTCCAAAAGTAGCTAAATTTGCAACATAAACTTGAGCCATGATCTTGTTTAATTTGGGTCGTGAATGTTTGGTTAAACTTGGGCTTTAGTGGGAAAAAAAAGAAGCAGCTAAACCTCACCCCCAAAATAACATCACATGGACTTTAACCATAATAGTTAAATCTGAACCATAGTTAAAACCAAAGGCTTATTCTCTCTGTTTTAGTTACTTTGTTGACACTTGAAAGCTTAAGCCTTCAACAAAATACAACTTCACCACAAATGACAAAAGTCTGATTTCAATTGGCTTTGCAACTGTTCGAAGCTTTACCACTTTTAAGCTTCAACAACAAATTTAGCTTTGCAACAGTTTGAAGAAAAAAAATCGCGTTATTTGAAACATTTTTATGGAGCCGATTTAGGTTTTTTATTTATTTATTGAGTGAGATATGTCGAATGGATCTCTCATGATTTTGATGCCCTGCAACTCTTTCTCCGTTCTCTTTCAACAATGACGATGGAGAAAATCGAGTTCGTGGAGTCTCACGTGTGGCGCCGCATCGAACCGGACCTCCGTACGTCCCTCCAACCTTTCTTGATTTTAATTTCTTTCAATTTATTGCATCATCAGTTTCTTCTCATTCATCAATCAACATAAATGAGAGAGAAACAGGGGGGAGGAAGGAGGAAAGACGAAGGAAATGATAAGTACTTCAAAGCTTAAGCCTTCAACAAAATCTGATTCGAGTTGGGTAGTATTGTTTAAAGTTTCAACAAAAGTTGGGTAGAAAGAAGATTGAAAGGTGGAGAAAGGAAAGAAAACAAAAAGGGAGGTAAGGTAGAGAGGAAGAGTGTGCGAGGGAAGGAGAGAAGTGTATTTTTGGTTAACATGTTGAGGAAGCATCAAGGTTCAATTTTTTTACTTAAGTTCTACCAATGAGACAACTTATGCCACGCAGGACATACAGACTGTGAACAGTGGTTTGTAAGAAGTGAAAACCCTCTTTAAATTGTAAGATAGATTTTTCTTACAAAGGTTCTATATATATTCCCTTGCCCCTCCCACCCAAATGCCGTCAGGGTTTGAACCCAACTTCTTTACCAATAGAGCGAGTTACCATTGGCATTGTTATACTCAAATTGATGTAGGCCTAAACTTATGGGAGCCAAAGTACAAATAGGTTGAAGGAAAGATGAAGACAATTTGGTTACTAGTGTGCTTGGATGGGAAATAACAACCTGTATGGGACCTGGGGATTGCAGATTTAGCAGATTTGGTTTTACAGCTCTTTTAGCACTTATTAGACATATTATGTGCGCCTATTGCACAATCATTATGTTGCTAACTACATCATCTATAGATAGACTTGTGAGTCGAATACAAGTCTTACATTTTTCCACTACCAAATGATTCATGTAGTCTTGATGATTATTATCTCAATCTTATTATGAAATGTTTAAGGAAAATAAAAAGTAGTGGATCACGAGAATGTGTCCTAGCATGCTAATTAATAAGTTGAAGACCATTGCAACATAGGGCATAATCCTTAACCCAACAATATCACCTTCAAAAGTACCACAACGTCTTTCTCTCAGCTCCAAAAGTTTTATTTTCTTTTTTAATTTCTAGATACCTCATATTGTTTGTATTAATTGTTCACTAGGTCGGACTAGAGGGATAATTATAGAATATTTTTTCAGCTAATTTTGGGAACGTCCCTATTAACAATTCACATCAAATCTCCTATCTAGATTGCATTAAAAATGAAATTGAAGATATACTAATTGAAGTGGATGAAACAATTCATGGGAATTGCAGAATTGGTTGCTAAAAATGAATCAATTACCTGAGCTTGCATACCCGCATGTCGACGAACCCCAATGGCATCATACATAACAATAAGACTAAACCCCAAACAAACAGGAAAAAGTGAGTCAGCCACACCATGAGAGATAGCGACTGAAGTTGTCAAAGCTGTACACAATGCGGAGTGGGAAGAAGGCATCCCACCAGAAGCAAAAAGAATCTTGAAATCCCATTTTCTCTCCACAAAGAAATTCAAGAAAATCTTCATAGATTGAGCAATCATCCAAGCCAACATCCCAGAGAGAAATGTGGGGTTTGCAGCCAGAGTCGCCACAAATGGACTAATTCGACCTCTAGCTGTAGAAGTAATGCTGAGTAAAGCCATAGCAAACCCTCCATTCTGTAAGAAAAAATTATCAGAACTACCCTCTGTTCCTCCTCCTCCTCGGCTCACACAAGAAACCCGTTCCTTCCAACTTCTCGATTCGCAACATCTGTTTTGGTTGAAGGTTTTGGAGTTTGGAGGGTATGGGTACGAAACAGAGACTGGGGAGATGGAGAATGTGAAGAGATTGGTGTTGAAACAACGGGTTTGGGGTGCAGTGAATGTGGATGAGAGGGAAGACATGGAAGCTATGCTCTGCTTTCAGGCAGTGAAGGTGGATGCTCTTAAGAATTTCTGGGCAGAGAGAGATAGAGAGAAAGACAACAGAAACTGTTGTTTTCGAGCTTTGGGGGCCACGGACAATGGATGAGAAGCGATTTGATACGAAAAATACCCCACTCATTGCTTCCTGATAAGTCCTGGAAATGCCAACTTGCCAACTTTACACTTCTCTGGACTGATCAGAGCGAGGCTAGTGTGGGAATATGACTTGAATATTCTAGAAATGCAAAATTCTATTCCAATTGCTCCAATGGATGGGTTTTGCTTTGCTCACCCGAGTAAATTGTTTTAGCCACCCAAGTTCAGTTTTGACTTCTTCTTTTGAAATTAACTCACGAGAACTATTGCCAAATGAAAAGAAGATTAAAATTAACTCACGATGACCAATTAAAGCTACGAAGACCAAAACATGCCAACAAGAAGAAGTCAAGTCAAGCCAACAAAGTCAAAGATGAAATTCTCTATAAATGACTCAAAAATTGAAATACAAATTCAAAATTTTGAATTTTGAGATATCCCTCATAAGAATGGAATATTTTCTCATGAGACACGCCCATGTGCTTGATAGACAAGTCCACAAAGTACTTGTCAAAGTATTTTCCCCATGTGACTAAGGATTCTATTTCTTTTGAAAAAGAGATTTAGGTCATGCAAAGTTGACTTCACCCCTAAGTAGTCATTTTAACATTCGACCGTTCTGATAAAGCAAGGAGTCGTTCTGAAAACCAAGTTTGGACTATAGTGAAGTTGACTTCACCCTCTATAGTGAAGACCACCACTTTTCACGTTCTCAATTTCTTAAAGGCATCCTTCTATCCCTTTTGGTCATCCCTTTGAGAAATTCATTCACTCACTCAACATTCATATCCCTTGTGAGAGATCCATAGTGTTTTTGGAAGAAAATTGATGGACATAAGGAAACCATTGGTACTGTCGAAACATAGGAGGATGAAGGGGGAAGAGGAAGGAGGAGGAGGAGGAGGGTAGGGGCGGGGCTGCGAAATAGAGGAGGAAGAAGTGGGAGAAGGAAGGAGGAGAAAGAGGGATGAAGAGGAGGAGGAGGAAGAAGAACGAGGATTTTCTTTTTTGCAACTACTAGACTTTCCTCGAGATGTGTATATGATTTAATTTTGGCCCTACGATTTTCTTCGAGACGTGTTTATGATTTTGATAGGACCCTACGATTTTCTTTGAGATAAGATGTTTGAGATACAATTTTTTTTATCAACTGTTGGATTTCCTCGAGATACGATTACAATTTCAAATGGGCAATACAATTTTCTTTGAGATGAGATGTCCGAGATATGAAACATTCAATCTCAGTCTTTGATTTATCAATGACATTTTGATCATTTAATTTAAAAATACACAGTCAATGCATGTTGAATGCTAGTCTTTGTGGATAAGTGCAATAGTAATTAATGATGGGTGCACATCTCAACTACCTATTTATTATAGGGGGAAAATAGCGAGGTTGTGGAACGTTGATTGAGAGTAGAATTCTTATTTAATCAAGTAATAGAAATTTGAAGCTTACGAGCCTGGTCCATCGATGAAAGTAAATAGTCGGAGCCAATCAAACTTTGGCTCAGATGAACCTTGTAATATCAGTTTCTCTCCCCTTGACTCTATTTACAAACTTGCGAACTTTGTGGTGTTGACTCTCCTTGTGTTACAACATAAGCCTTCAACAAGTTTAGGCGAAGAAATTCGAAGTTGAATACTTCCGTTCATTTTCAAAACGAATTCGACTTTCGAAAAATGACCTTTCACCCCCTTCTAGTTGATATTAGGCTAATCTCAGTGCACTCTCTGTGAATATTATAACATACCTTACATTTTCATGTGTTGATAAAGTTGAGTCAAAGCGTCTTCCAAACAGTTAGAAAATATGTAATCATGAATATCGATTGTTTCTAAAGTCAGTTCACGAATTTATGAACAATAAAATATTCAATAATTGTGTTGACCATCATTCTATTCCACATCGATTATCCGGTATAGAAATTGACGGTAAGGTACCTAAAATTATTGAAAAGAATGAAAGGTAAGTTTCGAAAAAATCACTGATCGAAAGCTTAAAACATAATTGAGAGAAATGTTGATCTCAATGATGAACCAAAATCAATAGCTCCACGGTCAAGATGATAATTTATTTTTATTTTATTTTCCGTATTGGAAGTTCCATGAGGTGTGACAAATCATTAATGTTATGCACACGAAAAAAAAAATGTCACTAAGTATTTGTGGAACATATAGATTAATGTTACCAATAAAACAAAATATGGGTTGAAAACTCGAAACATATGGAAATTTTGGGCATTAATAATAAGTTGTGGCTAAAAATAGATGTAGAACCAGGCAAAAGAACAATCCAAAAGCATCATACGCCAATAAAAAAAAGTATTTGTCATTCCATACAATGTTTTAAATTACCTATAGGGTTTTCTCCAATTTGAGTAAATGTGTCATTTTTCAACCACTAGAGTTAAAGTGGCTAAAGTAACATGATTAATTATGTTAATATGCAATACTCATTTTTGTGTTGCTTAGACATATTTTTCACCAAGACAATGGCATAATAATTGTTACTGAAATGATTGGTTGACTAAAAAATTGTTACTGAAATTGGTTGACTAAAAATTGTTACTGAAATGATTGGTTGACTAAAAATTGTTACTGAAATGATTTTCACCAAGACAATATCTTATATCTAAGGTAATCAATAAATAAAATTTTCAGTTGACTAAAATGGAAATGATAGGGGTGATGTGTGTTCTTGAAAGGGAATTTCCACCATATTTTTTTTTTATAAGTGTGCATGGTTCATCAGGCGATGAGGCAATGTTGTGCAGCCTGGTTAGATATCATTGGATATACTAATATGTATTTTAGCATCATAACTTTTAAACTTTATTTTCTCACGTATTGATTTTATAAATTTCTTCATGATACACCAGTGAAAAATTCATTGAATACATCCTTAATACCCTTTCCCGCATTGTACCGATACTGTCCGCTTCGGGCTACCATCCGACCCTCACGGCTTTAAAAGGCCTCGATATAATGGGGAGCTGACCCTGCACATATAAGGATCATCCTTCTCCCCTACCCAGGCGATATGGGACTATGATTCCCCTTATAGCTCGTCCAACCTCTCTCGGCCTATTGGGCCTGTTGGGCTCCAACCCTCACCCTCACCTCAGGTCCGCCCACTCAGGGTCTCACAATCCACCCCCTTAAGGCCCAACGTCCTCGTTGGCCACACAGGCACAACGTCCACGTTGCCCGAGGGCCCACCTCCACGTGGCATACTTCCGGCTGGGTCAGGCTCTGATACCAAACTGTGACGACCCCCTCCCGCACTGTACCGATACTGTCCGCTTCGGGCTACCATCCGGCCCTCACGGCTTTAAAAGGCCTCGATACAATGGGGAGCTGACCCTGCACATATACGGATCATCCTCCTCCCCTACCCAAGCGATATGAGACTATGATTTCCTTGTAGCTCGTCCAACCCCTCTCGACCTATTGGGCATGTTGAGCATCTTGAGTCTGTTGGACTCCAACCCTCACCCTCATCCTCACCTCAGGTCCGCCCACTCAGGGTCTCACACAAGCCACCAAGTGTAAAGAATGGCTAGATAAACATATTGACTTTATAGATGAAAAACCCTTAGAAGGTGAGATAGTTGTGGAGTTGAGCCAACTACAATTTGAACAAGTATGTAAATGGGTTCTCTAGTGATATTCGTACATTGAAGATTGGGTAAAGTAAGCCCTATCCTTTCCTTTTGGTAACGCTAATTGTTTAAGCATTGTAAATTGTCGATGTGTGATATTAATATGACGAATACTCTCAAAGGTTGTTAGCACAAAATCGAATAGCAAGAATAAATGAAACTAAAAAGCCTGACATAACAATTAGGGGTGGGCATCCCATCCCGCGATCCCGTTCCCGTCCCGATCCCGTCCCGTCCCGTCCCGATTTTTTCGGGTCTTAATGGGATTGAATAATTTCATCCCGATCCCGTCCCGTCCCGATCTAGAATGGGATGGGATGGGATGAAGATTTTCAATCCCGCCAATCCCGTCCCGTCCCGAACTAATTTTTTAATATTAATTATTAATATTTTTATTTACTTATTTATTTATTTTATGAACATTTGCAAAAAATGTTCAGGTTTCCAGGCTTCCAGCTGCAGCAGGCTTCCAGCAGGCCCAGCAGGCTTCCGTTGGGGTCCAACTTTGACAGCCCACCCAACCACATCTTTAATATGGCATGTATCCAAACCTGTGTTGTGGTTCAATTAATATTTTTATCTTATCAAGTTGAGGCATTATGGTTGGGCTGTGTCCGTCTATGGTCCAGAAGGAAGCATCAAATTATAAGGTTCCCTGTCACTACCATGCGCTTTTCCTTTCTTTTTAATCCGTTGTCAAGCAAAGGACCTACTTGGAATGAGCTGGGGGCCGTCCTGGAAACAAAATATGTGACATAAAGATTACCCCAAAATGTCAACATATTATCAACTAATCTTTTTGACCAGATTGTGTACTTTGTTTCTCCTGATTTATTGTTTGTTTTAGTATTGAAGTATTAGCTCTTGTTCTGTTTAGTTTCTCATCTACCTTCCCAAGAATTTGACAATAAAATTGTTCCAAAACCTCCAGCCCAGCCCATGTTTTTCATCGGTACCTACTGAGATATGTGGAAGAATTTTTGTGTACCTAAATTGAATTACTCATGACAATTTATGTATATGTAACTTGCAGCTGCAACTGGGGCAGGATTTATCGCAAGAGACATGACATTCGAGAACTATGCAGGGGCAGCAAAGCACCAAGCAGTGGCCCTCCGTGTTGGGGCTGATCATGGGGTGGTGTATCGGTGTAGCATCATTGGATACCAAGACTCCTTGTATGTACATTCCCAACGCCAATTCTTCCGTGAGTGTGATATATATGGCACTGTCGATTTCATTTTTGGTAACGCAGCAGTTGTTTTTCAAGCCTGTAGCAGCAGGCTTCCCGCTGATCCCGTCCCGTCCCGAACCCGTTTGGGATGGGACGAGGTCGGGATGAGGTTTTTCCCATCCCGTCCCGTCCCGATCCAGTATGAACGGGATGGGATAGGGATGGGCATATCTCGTCCCATCCCGTCCCGTGCCCACCCCTAATAACAATTACGAAATTTATTTATTGGTTGTGCAATAAGGTTGATGCAGTTTATTTTGTATAATTTGTTTGTGTTTATTTATGAGACCATTACTATTCTTGCATTGATAAGTAACTAGTTGTTTTAATTTAGTTGTTAAAAGCATGGAAATCAATAGACAACTACAGAGGTTGGCTAATGGTCCATTGTATAAGACATCGATATACCAAATAAGTGTTAATGATTTTATTTGTTAATCGAGTTCTTATGATGAATGTTTAGTGACTCGAGATAGTGACGCATGTATGAAGGCTTACACTTCATTTGTAGCTGGTAAAAAATACAAAAGGCCAAAGGTAGTATTGGTGACACATTATGACATCAAGGTATTTCTCATACCATTGACAGTCCACATACACTATTTTTTGCTAAATATCATGTACTGAATACATCCGCCACCATCCTCACTTTCGTCCTTAATCAGTTTTGAAGTGCAAACCTATTCTAAGGTAAAAACGTATACTATAAACTTTATGGTTAGACTACGTCAAAAATTGACTCAGTTGAAAAAAAATTCAAATACAGAGAGTGAGTTATCCACCAAACTTTGAATTCGCCAAAACATGAAGTTTATGATATTCGTTTGAATGTGCATTAAGATGTCCATTTCATTTTTTCTGTTATGATTGACCCGTCTCATTTCTTTGAAAAATATTGAAAATACTAATAATGTGAAATGCATTCCAACGATACCAAACTTGCCATAATTTGACAACCAAGTAAATAGTTATAACAATTTTAATTTTTAGATAAAAACAAAAAAATTTCTCTCTCCACCACATGTACATAATAAATTACACCAACTTTTTTTCACAATTTTTTATTATCTTTTCCCTTCTACATTTTTAATATTTAAAACATGTCATTATAGAAAATAAATCTCAACCCTCAACATATTTTTCAACTTTCAATCATGACCATCTTTTATCTTTAATTTCTTATAAATAGTGAAACACCTATCTGATTTATTGTTAGAGCATATTAGAGTTGGAATACCTAGATTTCAAAGCAACTATGCTTTATAGTGATTGGGTTGAATTGAAAAATGAGTTTAAAGTGGATACAGTCTGAAAACAATTGATGATCAACTTGAAAAAACCTCAAAAACACGGGAAGGGTAAAAGATGAACCATTACTTCTAGCAACTAAAGCAAGTGAATGTTATATTCTGTTGATTAGCAAAATGATTGTTTACATGGCATGTAGTTTTACATAGCCCTAAAAAGTTGATTAAAGATGTTGACATGATAGAGATTTCCACCAACTAATAATCAATTTTGAAGTACAGTCTAAAATTGAGAGATTTGTTGAAATTTGATTGTTGAAGTGCTATAGGTATTCATTTGTTGTTATTGTCGCCATTATTTTTCCACAAGTTCTTTGAAGTTTTATAATTTGATAGTCATTTGTATTATTATTAAGGTATTCCCTATGTCGTTGGCACAGTAGAAAGTGTGTCATGAGATTAGGGTAAAGATTGGTCAAAATTTTTATTACATAAAAAAAAATTCAAACTGTGGAAGTGGAGTTGGGGTTCTTTGTCTGAATATGCGTTGATAAGCCCTTCTCATTCCTTTGAAAATACTCAAGACGTGAAATGCAATATTTTTTTTTTAAATGCATACGGTGTGAAACGTATATTTAAAATTCTTTTTTTGAGTGTTTCTTTTGATCATTGGTTTTGTTGAAAATATCTTCAAAATTGCATTTCAGTGATACAAAGTTTACAAAATTCCGACAACAAAGTAGATAGTTTTATGATAATTTTCATTTTAGGAAAAGAAAACAAAAAAACCTTATTTCTCCGCCCCATGTATATTCCACATTTTCATTTTAAGTTTATGTTCATTTTCTTTTGCCATTCTACATACTTTATACTGATAAACATATCATTATAGAAAATGAATCTCAACCCTCAACATATTCCTCAACTCTCAATCATAGCCCCATTTTATCTCTAAATCTTTATGAATAGTAAAACACCAAGCTGATTTATAAGATAGACTAGTGTATTGCCCGTGTCTTTGGCACGATAAGAAGTGAGTTGTGGCAATAGAGTCAAACTTGAGAAAAAAATTCAAATCGCGGGAGTGAGTTCATCCAAAACTTTGAGTTCACTAAAATATGAAGCTTGACATCTTTGATTGAATGAACATTACGATACCCGTTTCGTTCTGTGAAAATATTGAAAATAGTTACGATGAATATATTAGATCATTTTCTAATAATAAATACATTTTTTAAAAATTTAAATGTTTTTATTGATCCTTGGTTTTATTGGAAAGATCTTCGAAAATGCATCTCAACGATGTCAAGTTTACTAAAATTTGACAACAACATAGATAGTTATAACAATTTTCATTTTAAGAAACAAGAAAACACAATACTTTCTCCACCACATGTACATTCCACACACTCATTTTGAATTTTATGTTTATTTTCTTCTGCCCTTCTACATGTTTCACATTTAGAAACATGCCACTATAAAAAATGAATAGTGAAACACCTAACTAATTTGTAAGATAGACTAGGGTGTACATGTGTCACTGGCACGATCATATATCATTTTCCTTATTAGCGTGTACTCATGCTTTCAGCATGTCACATGGATCGTGGGTTGTAACAGTTACAATCATGCAGACCTTAGCTAGCAGTGTGCACTCGTGTCTTTGTTACTAGATGTGCCATCTTCGACATGCCACAAAGTTATTGGACAGTGCCCAAAGCCTCTATCATAAGTACTTGATCTTTTATTTCCCTATACTTTCCTCTCACCTGTAGCATGCACTTGTACCTTCGACATGTTATGCGGTTCGTTCGGGGTCAAACTGCCCACTATTTTAAAACTAATTCTACATGATTCACAATTGCATCGTATCTCAGTCTCCGTTCAAAATAGATACCAACATATGGATTGTTATTAAAACATAAATAAACTTATGGGTGACTTGATGACGATGTCAATCATACCTTTAAAGTCATAAAAACGATTCTAAGTATAAGAAACTCAATTGTCGATGTACAATTCTAAAAAAAATCATAAAGTTTAAGATGCCAAAGATTTTACAAATACTACCCCTTGAATGTTTCACATTAGACAACCCTTCTTTCTAGCAAATGCACCAAGTATGAAAAATCTCGTTTGTGCATCCTGAAACTCAAAGTCTTCACAATCTTGTTATGAGTGATTTCTTCAGCTCTGCAGATTCTCAAACAGTTGTAAATTTAAAAAAAAACCAACATATTAGTGGTTTTAAGAATATGACACTGAATGCATATTGGAGTTCAATACATCCACTTGAGAATGACAACAGTTTGAAGAAAATAAGTAGATAGACTAATTACAAAAGATTACGCAAATTTCCTTATAATTAAAGTCCCCAATTACAAAAAATAAAAATAAAAATGAGTAACCTAGAGAGATTCAACCAAAGATAGTGAATTGAGAGGGTAACTAGTTTTCTAACACAATAAGATGGAGATCTTTGGCACCATAACTCACACTCACCCACCAACACTAAATTATCTCAAGTCACCTTTGTGAATGGATGGAACCATAAAAATCCAGGCCAATTGAACAATGTCATTGGGGTGGAAATTTGAGTAGACAAATAACATCAATAATTGCTTCCTTGTGGTAATAGAAAGAGCGAGAGAGGAGATAGTAGTTGTGAAACTGAAAGTTGGGAAGCAAAACAAAAGAAACAGTCACAAAATTGGCAATGGGAATGGGGAAAACAAATAGCCCTAAAATTGCAATAACAAAAAAATCCTTAAATTTTGGCAATGGGACCTGAAGAGGGAAAAATGTGTGGGCATGACGAAGAAGAAGCCTACAGAGATTGAAGCGGTGGCGATGGTAGATATGATTCCATGTTGAGGTTGGTTGGAATTTGAGTGAACTTTGTGAAGAGGAGAGGGAGTAGATGGGAGTGAAAGAAGTTTGAGTAAGGTCACAGAGGAGGAGTCACTGTCTGTGAAAGAGTAGGTTTGAGAGGGTGAAATAAAACCAAAAAATAGGGATAAAACCAGAGCCTTTGGATTTCTTCATTTCTTACACATCTCTAGAATATCTGAACCAACTTTTGTTGAGGAGAGGGGTAGCAGGTTGTTTGTCCTAGTCGACAATGAACAATAAAACACATAGCTGAATTGTAATTGATGTAGTCATTTTTCGTTCCCTACTTTAACCTAGTTCCTGCTGACCTGCAAAAGTAATGCACGTGAGACACAGACCACTATTGTGGTGGTCGATGACACTCCGATGCTAAAGTCTGATAGAGATCTTAGGAAGGTGTAATGTTGTAATAGGGAATTTGTAGTGTACCTTAACTTACCAACCTCATGTTTTATTTATAGTGTAATGATTTCTGGTTCTACCAGGCCATCATAGGCATAGTTTAGGAAGGAGGTTTTCGTGGAGATCATTTTCTAATTAGAATTTGTGCTGTAAAAGGGAAATTCCTTGTTAGCCCCGTGCTACTAGATACGCGGGAGATAGTTCCAGTCCAAGAGCAATCCATAAAAGAGAGTTTCCCTGAGTGGAATGTACTCTGATATTTGCTTCCTGGTTGGAGCAGAGAACAACTGTAGTTGCCCGTCCAAAGCTGATCCTCGAGATACTTGCCTTAGTAGGACTTATGGGTATTGAGAATAACAGTGAGACATATGGGCCTAGCATGCTGTGAGAGTTCGGGTTCGCCTGACGGACTGAATTGAGCGGGCTTAGAACCACTTGGGTCGGATCAGTGTTGTGCTGATGCTAGGGCCCGTATTTCCTCGAGATCATCATGACACGTGTGTGGCTTAGAGGTGTGATCGTTTTTATGTATCATCAGCAACTCCCCCCGAGTTAGTGGGGTGTGAAGTCGGTCCACTGACTCTTTGAAAAGACAATTGTATCGTTGTGATGATTGGACTTGAAGCTTTTTAGTCTCGAGCGACGCATGACATTAATGGCACTACACCACAAATGCTTATTCATAGCGTTTAAAAAACGCTATTGTAGGATATCATAGCGTTTTAGAAAACGCTGTGTCTGCCGGAGCTATAATAGATACAGGGTTATTTATAACGTTTTAGAAACGCTAATGTAAGTAGACCATTTCAAACGCTATTGTTTATCTTGTAATAGCGTTTTAAAAATGCTATGGTTAAATCTATAATAGCGGTTAAAAAGTGCTATTGTTTAGCTTGTGACAACACTTAAAAAACGCTATTGTCTTCCCTCACGTAGCATTTAACAAATGCTATTGTATTAGTTTCTATAGCGTTTTTCAATGCCCTTCTTTTTTTCTTTTTTCTATAACACTCATTAAGTGCTATCAAATGACTTTTTATAACATCTTATAAGTTTTATTTCTAAAAAATAAAAACCTAAATGTGGCAAACACTTGAACATTTCCATGAACGGCGAGGCACAGTCATGTAATAAGGTAATGTATTACATCGAGTCACAAAATCTATCAAATAATAAAGATCAGACTACATTTATTTTAGTTGAAGCAGTAAACAACTAAAAGAGGCTAATGGGATAGGTCTTTGTAATCCATAAGTCCATAAGGTTCAAATAACTCTGCGAAAAATCCCTTCTTTCTTTTGGGATTGCATCCTATATCCTTGCAGAGAAGATCATTGTACCATATTTGAAGGATACCAATTCAAGCTCTTCTATAGTATGGGCCAGTATACTGCTTCAAGAACTTCTCCCACTTGAGTGCATCATCTTCCATCTCTTTTATGCTGGGCAATTTGAATGTCCTCTCAAGAAGACGGGCTAGCCATCTACATCTCATTTCTGAAGTATGCAAATTTGCAAGACTCTTCGAGTATCCAATCACTGCTTCCTGTGGGATTCGTGGATGTGCACATTCTCTGCAACAATAAGAAACACATGAATTAATTCATATTGTTTAGTTCAGGCGTTAGTGTTATTTCTCTCCACACTGAGTGGCCTATTGAGTTGATCTTCTCACATCCTTACTAGTAAACTGATGAAAAGTGAGATGTATTATACCTATATAGCGGAATTGTGTTGGTGGGCGACCCCATAATGTAGTTTTGAAAGGTTGATGATGCAAAGATGTTCTTGAGCTTTTCATCACCTTTATATCCTGTGGCAAGAATAACCAAATCGGTTTCTACATGAGTAGCATCACCTTCGACCATCACTCCATCTCTGCAAAAGCTAAAACTCTTTGCTTTCTTTAAAATAATGCTTCCTTCTTCTACTCTGTTGTAAAATTCCCTCGATACTGTTGAGAGTAAGCAAGTAGATATTTCTCGTGAGAAGTTATGCTTCGGTATCATCTTGTACTTCTTCATGGGGAGTTTCCATCTAATATAGCTCTCAACAAACTTTGAAAATGCCTATCTCTGCAAAATGTTATATCCAGTGATCACTACCAACAACATTAAGAAAAATGTTTGAGCAAATAAATGGCTAAGTATTAGATGGAAAGTTACCAAAGGTGAAAGCAGTGTGGCTAAGAGGCTTAGAGCTAGTCCTTCACTAGGCTTATGAACCATAAGTTCAGCAAACCGATTACAATATAGATATGCAAGATTCACTCCCCAAGGTAGGTAATTCGGTACAGTCCAGTGTTCTGTCCTATATATTAGTGTACAAGGGTGCTCTAACCGTGCAAAAACGATGTCCTTATAACCAAATTAATGAATACGATCATGCATTGCTTTTAAAGTTCATATCAAAAACTTGCATCAAGGGAAAATCAAAAGCATGGAGATATTCCAAAGAGGCCAGAAACATTTCACTCAAGAAATTTGTAGATAATATGACATGTCCTCAATTGTTTGTGAATTTTTTTTCTGCAAAGCTAGCGCATACAGCATTAGTAATTCTACTGCATGTAGATAACCATTATGAAGAAACTACTTAACAAGCAATATGATATTTAGCCACAGAAAACCCCCCTTAGAAGAGAAGCCAGAAAGTTCTTATAATGAGATCACTCAACAACATAATCCACTAGTGGAGTGCAAAAACAAGTATGCTTACCTATCAACCTGATGTAAGAATATGTCTGCAGCTTCATCGTCTTCTGTAACTATACAATCAGTGTGACCAAAGTAGAAATCGGAGTTCACCGAGTACATAGGCAAATGGATGAGAAAACTAAGAGCGAAAAAATAAAGAAGTGGTTAAAATAGATAAACAAATAAATAACCTTCCGTGACGATGTATATGTTCAATGGCATCATGCACATCATCCACAATTTCAATTGTACAAGCCATGGAATTGTACTCATGGTGAAATGAGCATGCTTCTAAAATATTTAGTACGGAAGTAATGGCCCTCCATATAGTTTAACACCTGCAGTAAAGACTATTATTAGCTTCCTGAAGCTGTCGCTTTGGATCAACAAATGATATGCTCTGCATTAGCTAAGAATATATCTTTCACCATGTATAGCGTGAACATAGAGCATATCCAACCGTATCCACCAATGTACCCCAATTTCTAGAAAAAGTAGGGTGTCTTGACTATCCCAAGACATAATCAAGTCACACTCACCCAAGTGACATGCATATTTTAATATATAAGGGAAAAGTCAATGAAGGCCTTTGGATCTTGAGCACATTCCTAACGGACAAAGATTGAGTGGCCAAATGGATTTCGTTTAAGCTCTAACCAAACTTTTCAAGCTTAGAGCATCTCCTCATCCACCATTTTAACCAAAAGCTAAATTTAGGGGTTCCTTATTTCTTCACCACTCCAACCACATCCCCTATTTTAACTTTTTCATCATTATTTTAATATATCTTCAACTTTTCTATACCAATTTAATTTTAATTATACTGTTATTAATTTCAACTTAATATAGTTATATTAATTAGTTTCAATTATATTATTAAATATATTATTATTAATTTCAACTTAAATATATTATATTATTAATTTCAATTATACTATTATTTAGATACATGTTTAATTATACTATTATTAATTTCAACTTAATTTAAATTTGACTAATTAAAAGATTTGGGAGTTTTTAAAAAATTTAGTATTAATAATTAGTTTTTATTATTAAAGAAGATGGGTGAAATTAAAGAAGAGGGGAAAGTAGTTGAGGGTTTATTTTATTATTAAATGGATTTTAGGGGATGGTTAACTTCCCCCTAAATTTAGGGGGAAGTTGAGGCAAAAGCTATTATAGGGGATGAGTTAAAGGGATGGTTGGAGGGGTATTTTTTTCAATCATCCCCCTAAAATAGCTTTTTGGCTATTTTAAGGGGATGATTGGAGATGCTCTTATAATGACAAATGGGGTGATATCTAATAAACACCAAGCTTAATCACATTTTCGTTGGACTTCATGCTCGACATAACTTTGGTCAATTGAACACAAGCTTGACCGCAACCTGGAAAGGAATAATTTTAGTGGCGAAATGGATTTCATTTAAGCTCTTTCCAAGCTTATTATGATAAATGGATTCTACAATTCGGAAAGAAAACACTAGTCTAGTTATTATGTCCACAGACATTCAATATTGCACACTTAGATTTGACTGACAAATCCCATGGCAAATCCCATCTGGATGGTAAACATGCATTTTAGTACAAAGTCCAGTCGACCATGTATGAATGCATAAGAATATAAAATGGAAATATACCAGAATCACCAAGAACATTATTTTTTGTAGATTCCTTGATTTGACTGACAAGTTTATTGCTGCCTCATGGGACCAAGAACTTAAAAACTCTTTATGCATAGTGAAATAGAAGTAAGATGGATTCATCTCAAGCTGCCGTGTTTAATCAGAATAAATTGCTTTATCAAAGAATTTATAGAGGAAATGGAAAAATCTTCATGGAAAAGTTATATTAATCAGTTGTACAAAAGAAACACACACTTAAGCCTTGTAATAGAATGCCAAGCTGCATACAGGATGTAATGAAGGCTTACCTTCCCATCATCGGTAACTTCAGCCTCAAACATGTATGTTGGATTCTCAGGGTCTTTCCAAATCCAAATATCTTGAGACTGATCAGTTCCCAGGAAGTGATAATAGGCCTTTTGATGGATATTAGAATCTGTCTCAGCTCCAGCCTCAATATTTTCTCCCTTCCTATAGACATAAATCCACAAACCAAATAAACGCATTCAAAACTGGAAAAAAAAATCTAACTAATCAAATCCATTTAATACGACCAAAACTAAAATATAAACTTACTCAAGAGCTGAATAACGATTGTAGAAAAACCCCTTGTTATCATGAGTCCAACTAATTGATGAAATCTTAACCTGCAACAAGTAGAGAAACATAAAGAGTAGCTCATAAACACCACTTCCACCTTCAAAATTTGTTTTTGAAGACACCAATTAAGCCAAGTAAACTCACCCAGGACAGAGTATCAGGTTCGACGGCCTTGTCTTCCACCCGCATTACTTTAATGGTCACCCAATCACTACTACTAGAACTAATCCCATATCCCATGTACTTTGCAGTCTCACTAAATTCAAACACCTTTAACAAAACGGTTCCATCTTCACTAAGCTCATCCGGATCAAGCAAAACCTCTACTTCAGAATCCAAACTATCATGTAAACCCAACAAAACAACCAAACATAAAGAACCCCAATTCAAAACAAAACATTCAACAAACTTCGCTAACAAGAACCAAAATCCTATTAATCTGCATATACAAGACACATTGGGATTGAAGCCCTGTATTATGGAAGTAAAAATACTTATCCCCTATCTTGAATGGTGTACCGAACCTTTTGCACTCTGATGGGTGTGTAGCCCTCTGATGAAGAACAACACTCTGATGGGTGTGTAGCTCTAGATGAAGAACAACCCTCTGATGAGTGTGTAGCTCTCTGATGGGTGTGTAGCCCGAGATCGGATTGACTGAATAGAACAAGCCCTAGAAAGTATGGGAAAGGGAAGGGACGACTAATCCAACTCCACCTGTGACCAAGTGTGGTGTAATTCCTTCACTTTCTCAGCTTTCTGATCAGGCTTGGCTTCAGCAATAACAGTATCGATCCCAACTTCATTTGCAATGGAATTCGTTGTGCCCCAATTATCACCAGTAACCATAATGCTATTGACATTCATGGACTTGAGGATGGAAATAATGACTTCGTGAGCACCAGATTTTAACGGATAAGATATGGATATTATTCCAACCAATCTCCTCATTGTTTTGTCTATCAAAACTCCCTAAAAACCTATTTAGATGAATACAACTCCCTAAAATGCAAAATCAATTCACATATGAAGCAGTGAAACATCTTATTACAGCAGCAACATTAACAACAACAGTAACAACAACATTACAGCATTAACATTCCTATAACATACGTACGCATGCATGGATACAGGTGGATCTACAAAATTGGTGGTAGTTCACCTTAATTTGTGTAAGGATTTCACCACTTAGGCTTTTAAGAACCTATTTCTGATCATGAAATAATTGCTAAGTTTTATACTAAGACAAACATGTTTGAATTCAAGCATATATTAAGGAATTCAAGACCAAGAGACATTCATTCAAGCATTCAAATATATATTATAAGTCTCGATCAATGCTTACCGAAGCTCTAAATCATAACAACTTTGTCTGCTGGCCATGCTACTGTAGTACCAATGGCATCTTCAATAAATTCCAGCTCAGATGTAGGCCTCCAAAGAGATGCAGTAGGAACTTTTGGACTATCTACTCAAACTCTAATAGCATTAGGACCCAAGGGAACAAAATGAACAACCTGATTTGGATCACTTGAAGACCAACGTCCTTCAACAACTACTTGTCCCGAACCACTAACATCCAACAACTTGCACTTTTTCTTTGAGCCGGTGTTCACACTCTAACAACAAGTCAAACAAGACATTCAGGTGATAAGTATATAACATTGCTTTGAAAAACAAACACACCAAAAGCAAACAAGTCATATACAAGTATTACTTTTGGCTTGAACATACAGGTAGTACTGAGAAGCTTGAAAGTATACAATAATTTGATCACAACATACCAATTAGCAGTAGATTTAAGCAAGTTCAACTAATCCTCTACTCATTAATTTAATCATAACATACACAAAACTAATGTACTAAACCTCTGCACATTAAACGTTAAAGTATGTTCAATTATGCATTATCTATTCCAATCTCATTTAACTTACCGAATGATAGGATGCATTTTCGACTTCCTGATTTTCAGGTACTTTTTCCAAAACAACTTTGTTAGCAGTCCAAGCTATAGTAGAACCAACGACATCTTCAATGCATGTCATATTAGATGTAGGCCTCCATAAAAATGCTTCATGATTTTTTGAAATATCAACCCAAATAATCATGACATTAGGTCCAAAAGGAATATCATTGATCAACGTTTTTGGATCACTCGAATGACAACGTCCTTCCGCCACTATTTAATCTTTTCCACTCCAATCAAACAATGTGCACTTATTTTTTGAATCGTTGTACTTACTCTAACAAAAAAGAATGCATAAAAAACATAAATTATATACACATACAACTGTTTAAGTTACACAAATACATGATATAAATACCAAAGCAATCAATAATTATCTTACCAAAGGCGTGTCAATATTATCTTGTTCAACAGAATGTTGATCTGGCAACAAAATAACTCTCTTGGCAGGCCATGCTATCGATTTACCCTGAGCTTGTTCTATACAAGTCATACTAGATGTAGGCCTCCATAGGAAAACATCTGATTTAGTTGGGATATCAACACAGACTTTGATTGCATTAGGACCCATAGGAACTTTATTGACAAGCTCTTCTGGATCCCTTGATATCAAATGTCCTTCAGCAACGATTTTTTTTGTTCCAATCCAATCTAACAACTTGCATTTCTCTAGTGACTTAGTGTTGACACTATGCAATTGATCAATACAAACATTACAATTGAAGCAAGTTTAGGTTGAAGATTAATGCCACAATATTGAAACTAATTGTACCACTGCAGATGTTTTGTCCTCTTCTCCATTTTGCCGAATCTAACAACACAACAAACAGTTAATAAAAAAAAATTAATGACTAAGCTGGAATTTTACTTATTCACTAATCACAACATGTATCAAACTTGCCTTGTTTTTCAATAATGTGTTCACCAAGTTCTCCAAATGTTGGATCCTGTCGTGCATGATAGTTTGTTGCTCTTGCATCTTGGCCATATGTTTGTCCTTAGTTTGAAAGAATGCCAATTTGTTGATGGTCATTCCTCTTCCCATTCCTCTTAGTCGTCCAGGTTTATCATTTCCTAAGACTTTGGAAAGAGCATCTTCGCTCACATTTGTTGTCGAGTTCAATAGTGAATCACTTTTAGTTTCGTTTAGCTTCTCCTATATAATTCAACACATATAATAACATAGTGTATGATTTCAGAAACTATACAAAATTACACATAATTCTACATTACAAATAACATTTCACTCACAATGGTTTCAGAAACTTTTGTATTTACTAGTTTAACTTCTTTTCTGGTAAGTGACTTAATCCATACTTTAACCCTAGAGACAGAAGATGGCTCGGTTCTATTATTTTTCTATAAGAAAAAGAAATTGATATCAGGTTCTGAAAAATTAGTAATTCAACTTACAAAATTATTTTGACAACATCATAAGAATGCATATGAATATGAAATATGTATCACCATGATAAGAATGTATCAGAATGTCTAAAAGCAACCAGCAACAACTGTTGCATTAGAACATGATAATCATGGGACTTCAGGCCAATGACCTTGCATTCCTCACAAGATACACACCTCCCAATGTTTGAGCAATATCCATCAGCTCCCTTGAAGTCATATAATCTCTTGCAAAATTTCTTCTTTTAAGACCTTGAAAATGTCCATGGAGCAGGTGGAAGGTATGTTCTGCTTCCATGAGGTTGTGGATGCAAGTCCTTCCGTATTTGCATATCATGTAAATCCTTACGAGCATTAACCCCATCTTTTGACTTTCCACAGTGCAACATTGTGCCTATAATGCTTTCACAAACATTTTTTTCTACGTGCATTACGTCTAAATTATGACGTAATGGAAGTTCCTACAAAAACATGAAGGTAACCATTAATACTTAAAATTTTAGACCATTACTTAAAAAAAAGCGATTAAAGATATAAAAACTAACCTCCCAATATGGTAAATCGAAAAAGATTGACATTTTCTTCCACCTTGATAGTTCATCATGATCATCATCGTCGTCATTGCCATCAACATCATCATCACCATTATCATCAGCATCAACATCTTTAGCATTATCATTTTTTTTATGACATTTTTCAAAATCATTTGGAAAATTCTTAAGAGCAATAAAAATGTTCCGACCAGTCAAGATTCTAGGCTTCTTTCCATGTTTCACATTGTTATCAAACCAAACCTTCTTTCCTCGATATTCATGTGTAGGTGACAAAATTTCCTATGACCTATGTATGCAAATTTCTTACTGTGCGTTAACAATCTGTAATGCGTATTTTTGCCACAAATAGGATATGCCTTTTTACCTTTTGTACAACATCCAGCGAGGTTTCCATATGCCGAAAAATCACTTATGGTCCATAGCAAAATTGCTCTAAGATTAAAAGTATTTCCACCAAACGCATCATAGGCCTCCACTCCATTGTGTCACAAATGTTGCAAGTCTTCTATAAGTCGCTGTGTCATTTCCAGGTTGCTTTGGACCCGGAATAAGTAGCGTTAACATGACATTTTCTTTCTTCATGCACAACGCAGGAGGCAAGTTGTAGTTAACAAGCATCACTGGCCAACGACTGTATTTAGAACTTAACATGGAAAAATGATTAAAACCATCAGTAGAAAAACTAAGTCTGAAATTGTGTGGATCAGCTGCAAATGATTCCCATTTATCATTAACCAATTCCCATGTTACGGAATCAACAGGGTGCCGCATTTTTCCATCTTTGCTTTTATTATTAAAATGCCACCTTAAATCTGCAGCCATTTTTTTAGACCTAAACATCCTTTTAAATCTTGAAATTATAGGAAAGTACCTCAAAACTTTAACTGAAATACCTTTTCTAATCTCTTTGGTCCTCTTATTTTTCTTCCATCTTGAAGCACCACATTTAAGACAATTGTCCAAGTCCTTGTACTCTTTTCTAAATAGACAGCAATCGTTCTCACAAGCATGAATCTTTTCATAACCAATCTCAAATGACTTGAGAAACTTTTTAACCGAGTAAAACGACTTCAAAAGTACATTGTCCTGTGGAAGCATGCCTGCCAATGTCTCAAGAAACACACTAAAACTTTTATCAGACCATCCACTTTGTGTTTTAAGTCAATATAAAGCTACAATGGCTGATAGCTTGTTATAATTCGAACAGTTCGGGTACAAAGAGGTTTCTGCATCTTTTAGTTTTGCTATAAAATCATCAGCATGTATGTATCTAGTAGGCTCAATGTAGTCTTCATTAACCAACTGAGTAGGCTTCATATATTCTTCATCAAAAAAGTGGGCAGCACTATATAAGTTATATGTCTCATCGTTCCACATTTTTTTAGGAAAGTTGTCATCAATAATTATTTGCTCCCTATGCTCATACCAATCTCTACTTTGTTTGTACTTGGCATCCACTTGTAACCAAATGTTCAACAACAGTATTGTCATACTGATGCTCTACATTGCGACAATCTATGCAAGGGCATAAGATCATTTTAGGATTTCCCAAGTTGTTTGTAATCATTTTAACAAAATTACATGCTCCTTTCTCGTACTCGGGATTAGCTTTTTGACAAGAAAGACAAGAAAAACCTATTGCTCTAAGACCTCTGACTTTTCAAATTCTATAATAAATATCTAACTACGCACAACTAATTTTGTACTTGTGAAGAGCCACCCAACCTTTATCCAGCATCATATATTTCTGTAGTACTGAGCCCATCAAATTCTAAAATTCAAACAAATAACAACTTAAACCTTTATGGGGTAATTGAAAGTTTCATATATATATAAGCAGTACTTGAAGACAAGTCCAATTTCATATACTAAATAGATATTTATATAAGTTCTGAAAGCATTACAAACTGACAGCATAAATGTAAAACACAAAGACACAAATTAAATTTCAGACAACACAGCTAAATAGAATACACTCAATCCTTCTCAGACTACCCTAATATGTACCTCATATTCCTTAAACTCATAGCCAATAAATTCTAACCAGTGACCACATTGAAACTAAAACAATTCAGAAGAGTAATAGTTAGGCAGAATTTAGATAAAGATCCAAGAATTTCTAAAAGATATTGGTTAAAAACATCGGGTCCCTATAGTTCTTAATCATAGAACCAACTTAGATGATCTCCTTATCTATGAACAATGTAAATCAACAGATGCTTTTCTACTTGTCATGCGTCACGCAAACTTGTTCAAAGTCACATTACTCAATAAAATAATGATTTTACTCCTAACATGAAAAGAGCTAACTGTAGAAAATTGCACAAAATGGTTGCCAAGCAGACGTCTCCCTTGGGATAAATGGTCTGCATGGTAATTGAGCGCACAAATTCGGTACACATTCCCTTCTCCAAACACTACCTACACCAGCTCTTATCATAGTAATTGTTCATTCTGCTTCAGTAAACAAAACAAACATAGGCAGAATCCTAATGTAGATCAGAATTTTTTCAATTTTCATTTATTTTTATTTTTATTTTTCAATTTTTATTTTTTAATTTTTATTTCCTAGCCTTTTCCACGTTTTCTACCATTTTCTCTTCATTTAATTGCATGTAAACTATCATTTTAAAATTAGTTTTGGAGATTGAAAAGTGATGCACGTCAAACTAAATCTTATTGGTTGTATAGAAATAGTAAAAATAGTTAAGTCAAAAAGATGTAAAATTGTAAGGGCCACAGGATAAATAGATATTTTAATAAATTTAGATAGAGTAAATGGCTAAAAAAAAGATAAGGTCATAGGATAAATCAATATTTTAATTAAATAAATTAGTACATCATCCAAAATGTTGTACAATTCTCACTTGTGATAAGTAATTAAAAGAACCATTGCTAGTCTTTTTTACCTTAAGCACATTTTATAACTGCAGTAGTCTTACATTAAACCCCCTCAATGGCATGAATAAGATGTGGAATGTACCCTATGCTCAATGAAAAGGAGCGAGCTTATAGGCTAAGCTCTGCAAAATTGGGCCTTATATCAAAACCTTTCTTCAATAGATGTCCATTTTGAAATGATTCACATTCAAACAAAGGAGCTTCCAAGTTAAGCACTGCCAAATGCCTTGTTTCCATTCTTTCTTTCAAGGAACTCATTGGAAATAAATAAATAAATCCATCTAGGAAAATTTGATAAAAAATTATGAATGAATTGGATATACATCACAGGCACATATTAAGTTTAGATGATCTCCAAAGTAATGATTTCAAAAGTTCCTAATGTCCTCTTGAGTGCCTCTAAGCTCTTAACTCAAGCATATGTGTTTCTGTTTAGTTCAAGGATACAGCTAAACACCAAAATCCAGTTTTCCTATCACATCAAAACATATTACAATGCACTATAAAGAACCAATTTTGTCCATATGAGTAGTTAAAAATGAAAATGTATTTATGGCAGTTTTTCGTTCTCTGAATTCTCCATAAAATGGCCGTGTTATTTAATTTTGTTCAGCTTTGTCTGTCACTGATCAATCAGGAAATCTATGCCATATTTAACTTTTCCGTCTTACAAAGTTGCAGCAAAATGGATGTAGCAATTGACTTTCTATTAGAAACAGTTGGCAAGAAACTTGTAATGGGTGTAAATGGTGTGCTAGACTTCCACACGCAATACAGTAGGTTAAGCAAAGAGCTGGAATTCATTAAGAGCAACTTAAAATATGTGGACATGCTGCTAATACAGGACAAAAGGGATGTTGTTATGAAGATCAACCAAGATCTGAGAGAACTGCTGTGCTTATTAGAGAATGTCGTCGATGACTGTGAGAGGTTGCTCAGTAAAAGAAAAGGAGAACATGAATGGCTTAACTTCTTCTCTCTTCACTTCCTCTATCCTCGATGCCAAATGACAACGAGGATTCAGGAGAAGCTTCAAGAAGTAAGTGATATAGTGAGCAGTGTGCAGAGATTGGGTCCCCTCCCAAAACATGAAAGTAATCCTACAGCAAGCTACCCAGTCTTGCTAGATGATGCTAAAATAGTTGGCATGGATGATGATGTAGAGAAGATAGAGCAGTGGATCATGGCAAGAAATTGTCCCTTCAGAGTTGTTTTCATTGTTGGCATAGGAGGAATCGGCAAGAGCACACTTGCTCAAAAAATACACAATGATCATAGGGTGCATGAGTTTTTTATCGTGTCTTGTTTGTGATAGTTTCTCGGAATTTCAAGTTTAAAGAGTCCCTTAAATATGTGTTGAAAAAACTGAATGCCAGAACAGACTCAACACACATGAGTCCCCGTGATGTGTTATGGGAAATAAAAAACGAGCTATCCGAGAAAAGGTAGTTGGTTATCTTAGATGATGTGTGGGGAATTGATGAAAAATCATGGTGGAATAGCTTCAAATCAGCTTTGCCTCAACATGGACTTGGTGGTTCTGTAATTGTCACAACAAAGATGTGGCGCTAAAGATGGGAGCAAATGAGAAGCACATGCATTATCCAGAATTTCTTCCTAATGAACACTGCTGGTCTATATTTGCAAATGAGGCATTTGCAAATGAAGTGGGTTGGTATCAAGATTCAAAGATTCAAATATTCAAGGAGATCATGTCTAAATGTGGAGGGCTTCCTCTGACTCAGTTAGACATATTGTGGACACTTTTTAGCACTTATACAACATTTATAGTCGTGGTACACATAACTTATGTGCACCCCATGCCTCCTATTTTTCCATTCAGTTTCTCCAATCCATAACCATATAATTGAGCTAAGACTTGAGAGAAACCACAACAAACTATTTTGAAAAATGAAGGTTGGGCATGCTACAACATGGACGTTTCTTTTGATTTTTTGGGCGTTGCTAGCATAAAAGACTATGTAACTGAAAGATTGAAGTATTTTGAAGGACAAACAAATGAATATTAATGCTAGTATCGTACAATTATCAATACGCAATACCCACATACATAACTCCATAGAATCTATGAAAATTAAAAGGAAATGACCAATCCAATACCTTGACAGATTGAAAATGCAAACCTTTGGAAAGAATAGATCGACCAAGTAAACCGGCACCGAGAGACAAGAGCTGCAAAGTGCAGAGAGAGGATAAGTAAGAAATAAAATCGGGCACAGAAAGATGAACACCACACGCAAGAATATCCTCTGCTTTCCTCAAATGCAAAACAAGGAATCAAGCGTCGCAATAAATATCTTTTCATCCTCTTTTAGGATTTCAAGGATTTCAAAGCCATCCATTAACAAAAACAATACATGCAAAGTTGGTTAACAACAACACAAAAAATCGGATCTCAACCAATCATTTTTATCAAATGTTCAATCAAATCAAATCTTATTTGAAATGACCTTCAATTCGGCTAAAGATCTCACCTTTCCATACTCAAACTACACAAACTCAAAACACGTGAAATGATGGAAGAAAAAAAGCAATAAAACAAATTATGATATTCAAATATCCAATAGAAACACGAAATCAATACGATCTAACATAAATCAATCACTAGAACAAAGGAGATTACTCGACTATCAATACGATCTAACATAAGTAGGCTTCTTTAAGATGGGTGTTTATCTTATCTACTTTTAATCAGCCACATAGGTTTTTAATGGATCAGAGATGCGCTTACTATTAAGTGTTTCACAGAAAAATGCTTAGTCAGTGTTTGTTCTGACTTTTGAGTAATGATTTAAAGCGAACTTAATTTTAAACACGGTGCATATGAAAGCGATCTATGTAAAATGTCTTTTTTTACTAATCAGAACGAAATGAGGTCAACTCTTCATCACATTTCGACAAGTACCCCCTATCATCAAGTGATTAAGGTCGGGAATAAAAATAGTAACAATAAATTGAACATGTCAACCAATTGGTTATTTAAGATTTTTTAGAGAAAATATGAACTTACAATCTGAAGCAAAAAAAAAACACAAAAATCAGTACAAGCCCAATTAAAAACCCAATCTCCCTTCTTCTGGTAAAATCACAAAGCACCCCTTACAATCTGAAGAAAAAAAAAACACACACACACAAAAATTTAGAACAGGATTGAACGAGACCCAAATCAGAACTCCATCCTGACTACTCCTCCATCAACACCAATAAAAGGCACTCATCATCAAAAGCAAAAATCCCTAATAACAAAATTAGAAAAACCTAAAACAGAAAAAATGATGTTCATCTAAACAAAAAACAGAGAATGGACCAAAACAATCACAGATCAGAACAAAGCAAACTAGATGGGAACCAAACAACCACCAATCTCACAGATTCAACAAACACAAACAACCACCACTCTCATACTAAAAACCATTAGAACAGAAGATGTAATCAACATTCGTACCTCAAAATTGCCTCTAGATGACTCGAAAACAGCTAGAGAGAAACTTGGTATTTCTTCGCCGATGGAGAGACACTAAAATTCAGGATTTCTTCGCTGATGGAGAGACGCTAAAATCTATTTGCTCTCTCTCTGTCTCTGAATATACAAAGATTTTCTCAGTATTTAAAGAGACCCAAAAATCAACATCTCAATAAATTATTCAACAAACTAAAAAATGAAATGCAATGACAGAATCCAACTTATTGAGAGCTTCAATCTGGGATGGAAGTATACAAAGATTCTTTAATCAGAAACCCTAATTTGTGCAAGATGAAGAAGACGAAATAGTGAAGGAGTAGTGAGTAGCAGAGGCAGAGTGAAGTGGAGACAAAGTGATGAAGTGACAGAGAGGGATAGAGATCAGGCGATGCAACAAAGAGCGAGAGAGATCAAGTGACGGTGAGAAGAGAGGTAATGGCGAGAGAAGAACGAGAGAGATCAGGCGAGGCGATGGCGAGAGGTGAGGCGAGCTGCATTTGTGAGGGAGAGTTGCGTTTGAGGGAGGAGATGAAAGCGTGGGTAAAAAACGCGTTATATAATTTTCGCTCTCCCGCTCACTGTTTTCCTTAGCGTTTTAAAGGGATAACGAAATTAAACTTGGATTTGATAGCACAAGTCTAAAATACACTATGTGCATGTGCTATTAATAAGCACTTGTGTTGTAGTGTGGATACGCGACTGCTCAAGGAGGGAAAGTGCGGTTTGCCTTCCCTATAAATATTTACTATCTTGAGGAAGATTTCCCCATTCTTATCTGCGCTATCTTTTCGAGCTACATTATTTTTTCTTTTTTTCTAATGACTGGCAACGTTAAACTTTCTTCCAATGATCTGTTATCCCTTGCTTGTATCAATTTCTTCGAAGGTAGTCTGGTTGACGAGACTGAGTTGATCAGGCTCCGTAGTTTGTATCGCATCCCGCGGATTCTGGTTACTTCAAGATCGGGAGTCGTAGAGTGTCTCGATACTTTTAGTTTGATCTTGGTTCGTCTCTTGGTCGCCGGTGCATGCATATTTTAGTATGTTCCTTTTGTGATACCGGTTCTGACGTTATTCCTTTGTTTCAGGGAGGTTTGATATTTTGTCTCTTATCGAGAGAAGCGGATAGAGAGGGAGTTTTTCAAGCTCCCCTTAACTTCCGTTGCGGAGGTCATCATGCCAGGCAATGTCACACGCTGTGGGCTACTGCGGTGTTCTTATGGTGTTCACTTCGTTTCAAGTCTAGCCTTGCCCAGCCCTTCCGAGCTTGCCGAATTGGAAGCGAATGTACCTCCTGTCATTATCCTGACGAAGAGGCAAACTTTTGTCAAGGCGGCTTCTCCTCTTAGTATCTGCACAAGCGACACCCTTGGGGGTCGCGACCTTTCTCCAGATGCTACGGCTTCCCTTGTTGACTTAGCAGAGGAGGAAGTTGGGTCGCGTGTTGAGGTTTCACGTCATTGCGGTCTCGAGACAGCTACTCGTGCCCTAAAGTCATACAGTCCTGTCTTGCTGCACCCTGTAACCCGTGGGAGGGTTCTTGCTTTGGAAAAGGCCTTCGCGTTTCTGCGGATGTCATATTCAAATGTTCTCTATCGGGCGAATTCCCTAGATGGTTGGTTGCAGGATTTCTGGCACTGTTGCGAACAGCGAGGGCGTGGAGGCCGCGACCTTTGTTACCGAAACAAAGTTGCTAGTATGAGAATTCAGCTTAGGACCGCCGAGTTCGATTTGGCGTCAACTCGTGTCGAACTAAGGCGGACCAGGGTCGAACTAGAGCGTTTGGATGCGGCTGTGGACAGATGGTCTTCTGAACGGCAGGCTCAAGAAGCTGAAAGGAAGCGGGCGGAGGCAGAATGGGTCGTTGAAAGGTTGCAGCTAGAAGCCACAATTGATGAGGGGCTTCGCCGCGTTCTGGAGGCAAAGCGGTTGCTAGCGGAGGAACACTCACGCTATGAGGCCTTGTTGGGCATGATGGACTTTGACGTGTCAAGCAAGAGGCCGTTAATCTCGTTGGAGGTCATTCGGGGTATACTGGAGCTCCTGGAGCTGATTATAAGAGAGCATCCTGGTATCAACCTTGATTTCGCTCACTACAAGAGGGCTGCTCTAGGGTCGATCAATCGACAGGAAGGCTCTGGCACCGCGAGGCTTACTGATGAGGAGGACGTTTCTCCTTAGAGTGATTGTAACGTTCTTTCTTGGACGGATAATATATAGATATGCTTTTTGAATGAAAATATTATTTTACCACGCATTGTCATGTTCACTTTAGTTGCTTCGTAAATCGTAGAGTTTGCACTGCTAGGCAGAATGTCAATCTTCATCAGTCAAAATATATTGCTGTTTTGGGTTGCTCTAATGACAGATTAGGGGTTAGCCAACAAAAGTCGTTGTTGGTCAAGGGTTGACCAAGCTCCTTTAACCATTGTCCGTAATGACTTCCTAAGCATCGGCATACTAGTGTTGACTTAAGCTCCTATTCCTTTGGCCAATATGATCCGCGCGGAGCGGATTAGGCTTTGTGTACTAGACGCCATCGTTATCAGTCGAGGACTGATTGAGCTTTCCTGGTAAATTTGACGCTCACTGTTCGTATTGAGAGCAATGATCCTTTGGCGAGTCGTCGTTATTAGCGGACAAACGCTAATTAGACTCCCACTTCCTCAGCCCTTGTCATCCGTGCGAAGCGAATTAGGCTTTGGGCACCAGAAGTCGTCGTCATCAGTTGCGAACTGACTAGGTTTACCTAGTAAATTCGGCAATCATTGTCTGTATTGAGAGCAATGATCCCTTGGTGAGTCGTCATCATCAACGAACAAGCGTTGACTAGACTCCCACTTCCTCAGTCGTCATGATCTACGCGAAGTGGATTAAGTTTTGGGATCCAAAAGTCGTCGTCATCAGTTGTGAACTAACTAGGCTTACCTGGTAAGTTCGGCGATCATTGTCTGCATTGAGAGCAATGATCCCTTGGTGAGTCGTCGTCATCAGTGGACAAACGCTGACTAGACTCCCACTTCCTCAGATGTCGTGATCTGCGCGAAGGGGATTAGTCTTTGGGCACCAAAAGTCGTTGTCATCAGTCGCAAACTGACTAGGCTTACCTGGTAAGTTCGACGATCATTGTCTGCATTGAGAGAAATGGTCCATTAGTGAGTCATCTTCTTCAGCAGACAAGCATTGACTGGATTCCCATTTCCTTAGCTGTCATGATCCGCGCAAAGTGGATTAGGCTTTGGGTACTAGAAGTCGTTGTCGTTAGTCACGAACTAACTAGGCTTACCTGGTAAGTTCGGCGATCATTGTCTGCATTGAGAGCAATGATCCCTTAGCGAATCATCGTTGTCAGTGGACAAACGCAGACTAGACTCCCACTTCCTCAGCCATCGTGATCCGTGCGAAGCGGATTAGGCTTTGGGCACTAGAAGTCATCGTCATCAGATGGTAAGTTCGGCGATCATTGTCTGCATTGAGAGCAATGATCCCTTGGCGAGTCGTCGTCATCAACTTATAAGTGCTGACTGGGCTTCCACTTCCTCAACCATCGTGATCGGCGCGAAGCGGATTAGGCTTTGGGCACCAGAAGCCGCTGTCATCAGTCACGAACTGACGAGGCTTACCTGGTAAGTTCAGCGATCGTTTTCTGTATTGAGAGCAATAATCCCTTGGTGAGTCGTCATCATCAATGAACAAGTGCTGACTAGACTACCACTTCCTCAGCCATCGTGATCTGCGCAAAGTGGATTATGCTTTGGGATCCATAAGCCATCGTCATCAGTCGTGAACTAGGCTTACCTGGTAAGTTTGGCGATCTTTGCCTGCATTAACAGATTTGATCCCTTGGCGAGTCATCGTCATCAGTGGACAAACGCTGATTAAACTCCCACTTCCTCAGACGTCAGGATCTGCGCAAAGCAGATTAGTCTTTGGGCACCAGAAGCCGTCATCATCAGTCGTGAACTGACTAGGCTTACCTGGTAAGTTCGGCGATCATTGTCTGCATTGAGAGAAATGATCCATTAGCGAGTCTTCTTCAGCGGACAAGCACTGAATGGATTCCCACTTCCTTAGCTGTCGTGATCTGCGCAAAGCAGATTAGGCTTTGGGCACCAGAAGTCGTCGTCATCAGTCACGAACTGACTAGGCTTACCTGGTAAGTTTGGCGATCATGTCTGCATTGAGAGCAATGATCCATTGGCGAGGCATCGTCATCAGCGGACAAACGCAGATTATACTCTCACTTCCTCAGCCGTCGTGATTCGTGCGGAGCGAATTAGGCTTTTGGCACCAAAAGTCATCGTCATAAGTCGTGAACTGACTAGGTTTACCTGGTAAGTTTGGCGTTCATTGTCTGCATTGAGAGCAATTAACCATTGGCGAGTCGTCGTCATCAGCTGACAAGTGCTGACTAGGCTTCCACTTCCTCAGCTATCGTGATCTGCACGAAGTGGATTAAGCTTTGGGCACAAGAAGCCGCCATCATCAGTCGCGAACTGACTAGGTTTACCTGGTAAGTTCAGCGATCATTGTCTGCATTGAGAGCAATGATCCATTGGCGAGTCATCGTCATCAGCTTACAAGTGCTGACTAGGCTTCCACTTCCTCAGCCATCGTGATCCGCGCGAAGCGAATTAGGCTTTGGGCACCAGAAGCCGCCGTCATCAGTCGCGAACTGACTAGGCTTACCTGAGCATTCGTGCTTGGTTAGGAATCGTAAGATCGGGTGGGCATCCTAAGTAGCTTTTATCTGGGCACTGGTCGTTTGATCTTTATATCGACGTGATGGGCCTTTGATATCATTAGAATGTCAATCCATTTGGGCATGAAAACGCTGACCTGGCTAGATTCATGTTTGCGACCGCTGTTTCGAAGGAAAGCGAAGATCGCGTGGTGAGCTGCTTGAGACTCCCATCTTTCGAATCATTTATGACCGAGCAAAGTGAACTACAGATTCAGGGAGTAAAAGTTTGGTGACCAGGCTGAAAAGTAGTGGTCCCGTGGCAAGTCGTCAGAATCAGTTTTGAACTGACTAGGCTCCCACATTTCAAACCATCTACACCCTTCCTACGCGGTGGGGGCTACGAATTCGAAAGAAAGGTTTGGTGACCAGGCTGAAAAACAGTGGTCCCGTGGCAAGCCATCAGAATCAGTTCAGAACTGACTAGACTCCCACCTTTCAAATCATCTACACCTGTATGCATCAAGCTACAAATTTGGGAGTTTTCGGTGGCCACGCTGAAAAGTACTGATTCCGTGGCGAGCCGTCGAAATCAGTTCGGGACTAACTAGGCTCCCAACTTCTAGACTATCTACACCCGCACAGTGGGGGCCACAGGTCCAGGGTTGGTAATTCGGCGATCACGCTGAAAACAGTGGTCCTGTAGTGAGTCATCGAAATCAGTTTGGGACTGACTAGGCTCCCACCTTCCAACCCATCTACACCCGCGCAGTGGGGGTTACAAGTCTGGGCTTTGATCAGAAGCTTTCGTTGCTAGTCGTCACCAGCTAGGCTTACTTGATTAGGTTCGACGATCATTGACCGCTAAGGGGGCAATGATCCCTGGTAAGTTGTCACCAGACATGATAATGCTGATTAGACTCTCACTTCCTAAACCATCGAGATCCGCGCTGAGCGGACTAGGTGTCGGGTGTTCTTCTCCTACGCTTCGGGTTGAACGGGGATTGTCTTAGCCACTGGGCTAGCTGCTTGTTGAAAATTGCCAGGTGGCAAAGCCTTCATATATTGGTATTCCCTACCAGCTAATTGATATTCTCTCAATGTACTGCCTGGTTCGTTGGATACTTGACGCACAGGTGCAGGGTGGAGACCACCACTTCCATCTGATGTATCCGGGATCTTCCCAAAACCGCGTTGTACGCTGAAGGCGCGTCGAGCACTATGAACTTTTGAAACAGGGTTTTCTGAGCTGGTTATTCTCCCGCTATTTTAGTCAGTTGTATCCTTCCCACGGGGAAATGTTTTTCACCACTGAAGTCGATTATCGGATGACTGTCTGGGGTCAACGCTGCCTCGCCAAGTTGCATGCTGCGGAATCTACGGAGGAATATGACGTTCATCGAGATCCCAGTATCTACCAAGGACGTTCTTATCTCCCAGCCCTCCAGGGAAATTGTCACCACCAGGGCGTCATTGTACGGGAGTTGTATGCCTGGAGATCTCTTTCAACCATGCTGCATCGGCTGCTCACCGCGTATCCCTAGGATCCTCATACCTCGTAAAGCTTTTTTCTTGGACCTGTTGGATAGTTCAGACTCAGAATGTGTTCCATGAAGCACATGTATTCCGTTGACCGATGGCTCCTCAGGTTCAGTTCTTTCTCGGACGATGAAGCCTTGTGTTTCCTCTGCTGGGTTAGTCGTGTTTGCCGAAGGATCCAGCGTCAGAAGGAACTTTCCTTTTGCCAGCCTGACGATGAAAGCCAAGATGGTTGTTGCGGGAGTGCAACCTTGATGCTCATGCGTTACCCACGTCATGGAGGGTGGTGAAGCAGCGCCAAGATGAGTGCTAGACATTCCGCCACTTTCCATTATCGCTAGATTTGGTGGTCACCATCTACTTGTATTTCAAAGGGAGACGACGTCAGTGAATAAGCTAGGAACTTTGTCGTCACCACGGACGACGCCAAACTAATGTAGTTGTTTTTCGCTCTCTACTTTGACCTAGTTCCTGTTGACCTGCACAAATAACGCATATGAGCCACGAACCACCGTTGTGGTGGCCGATGACACTCAGATGCTAAAGTCAGACAAGGATCTGAGGAAGGTGTAATGTTGTAACACGAAATTTGTACCGTACCTTAGCTTACCAATATCATGTTTTATTTATAGTGCAAGGACTCCTAGTTCTATTAGGCCATCGTTGGTGTAGTTTAGGAAAAATATCTTTGTGGAGATCTGTCTCTAATTAGGAGTTGTATTGTAGGAGGGAAGTTCCATGTTAGCCCCGTACTCCTAGATACATGGGAGACAATTCCCAATCCAAAAGCAATCCGTAGAAGTGAGTTTCCAGGTGTTGAATGTACCCTGATATTGGCTTCTTGGTTAGAAGCAGAAAGCAGTTGTAGTTGCCCGTCCGAAGCCGATCCTCGAGATACTTGCCTTAGTAGGACTTATGGGTATTGAGGATAGCTGTAAGACGCGTGAGCCTAGCATACTGTGAGAATTCGGATTCGCCTAGCAGAATGAATTGAGGGAGCTTAAAACCGCTTGGGTCGGATCAGTGTTGTGTTGATGCTAGGACCTGTATTTCCTCGAGATCATCATGACACGTGTGTGACTTAGAGGTGTGACCGTTTTTATGTATCATCAGTAATATAGAATTGTATTTAACTGATTCAATTAGTTTTTTGTAGCATATAGCAATGTCTTATCACCTAATCATACTCAACAAAAAAAAGATTGTTAGGTTCAACCATAATAGGCGTTCATTTAGTAAGCTTGGGTTTCATTTTGAGTCGCATTTAGACAAAAATGTATGCACATTTATACCCATCGGGTATGAATGATCACCTAGTTTTAGTTTACAAGTGGTTGATTTGTAGAATTGTAAATAAAATACGCAAATTTAATTGTTAAATTAAATTTTAAGAGATTTGACTAAAGATTACTAAGTAAATTAAATATTTGTAATTTTAATTTTATTAATTAAAAAGGTTAAATATTATTATGGAGTAAAATATTGTAACCAAAGATTACATTCTCAATATTGTAAGGGATTATTTATAGTTTACAGATAATAGAGATGCTTCAAATAAATTAAATGATGAGCTTATGTATAATTAATCAATGTCTGAGAGGGACTGATTTTGATTGTGAAAAGTATGAAATGTGGAGGGTCAAAATATAAAATTCAAAAGTTAGATTTAAGAGTTTTATAAATAATTGAGAGGCTTCAAATAAATTATATTATGAACTTAGATATAATTAATCAATGTTTGAGACGGGCTAGTTTTGATTGTAAAAAGTATGAAATGATGAGGGCAAATGAAAAATCTGAAAAATAGAAGTAAGGGCATGTTTATAATTTATAGATAAGTGGGGGCTTCAAATAATTTATTTTATGAGCTTGTGTTTTTATTCAATGTTTGAAGGGGGCTAATTTTAATTGTAAATAGCATGAATTTGGGAGGACAACTGAAAAATTCAAAAGTTAGAGTTGAAGACTTCACTATTCATTCAACTTTTCAGGAGTTATAATAGTTATGTCTATTGCTTACGAATTCATTCGTAAAAATAAATTAAATTAGCTTGGCCTTGTCATAAACCAGAGAAAATGAACACCATAATATATAGTGCACAATGATAATGAAATGGAACTTTCTGTTTCATTTCAAAATATGTATCATTTCATTTATCTCATCTCTATACTGTTTCATTGACTCACTGTATACAAATGAAAGATCCTACTTATAGGCATGTTACATTAGCATGAGGTGGTCATCCACACCCATGCAAAGGGTGATGGTGCCACCTCAAGTTATATCAACATGAGTCAACATGTTTAGGAAGTGGGCATCCACTCCCCATGCAACCTCATGGCTTATAACCCCCCTTCAAATGCCCACAATTCTAAGATATTTGCACACCAATGGTGTTGGACATGCAAAATATTGCATCATTAAAACCATGCTGAAAAAACCCAATGGGACAAAACCTCAGCGAAAGGAAAAGAGTAAAATGCGCGAATTGTACAAAGTCTTTTGCAAAATCAGGTCTTCACTTAATAATCACACGATCAATGGAAGTTGAATTGTGAACTCGTTGTAGGCAATAATTGTCACCATTGTTGTTTCGTTACCAGTAAACCCTAGTTCGTAGACTCTACAAGTTGCTTATAGAATGTCAGACTACTAAGTTCAATAAGGGGGGCGAAGCTTAGCGAGCTTTAGTTGGTCGACCACTACATAAGCCGCTGGCGAAGAAAGCTCTTCGAACTACCCTTCATTCGGTTCTAAGCCAAGAGTGCAACATTCTTCAGGAATATGGTGGGTGAGTATAATGTTGTCTAAAACGTTCATAGAAAAACCTAGTAGGATAAAACCACGTTGAAGGAAAAATGGTACATACACCAAAATGGTCATAGCCCTAAGCCATTCACGTGTCATGATGATCTCGAGGAATCACTGGGCCAAGCGTCAGCCCAACACTGATCTGGTCCAAGCGGTTCTAAGCCCACCCAATGCAGTCCGCCAAACGCATCCGAACTTTTACAACTTGCTAACCCATGCGTCTCACAACTATCTTCAATACTCGTAAGCCCTGCTAAGGAAAGTATCTCGAATATCAGCTTCCGACAGGCAATTACAACTCTCCGCTTTCAACTAGGAAGCAAATACCAGAGTACATATCACACTGAGAAACATCCTCTTACAGATTACCTTGAGATTGAGAACTATCTCTCACGTATCTAGGAGCATAGAGCTAACAGAGAAATTCCCTTATACAACACAACTTCTAATTAGATAAGGATTTCCACGAAGATCTCCTTCGTAAACTATGCCATCAATGGCTTGGTCGAACCAGGACTTCTGCACTATAAATAAGACATGAGGTTGGTAAATTAAGCTACGCTACAAAAAATTTTGTTTAAGACATTACACCTTTCTCAGATCCCTGTCTGAATTTGGTATCGAAGTGTCATCGGCCACCACAACGGTGGTCCGTGACTCACGTGCGTTCCTTGTGCAGGCCAGAAAGTCAGCAAGACTAGGTCAAAACAGGAAGTGAAAAACGATTGCATCAGTTTGGCACCGTCCGTGGGGACGACAAAGTTCCTAGCCTTTCACTAGCATCATCTCCTTTCGAAATACAGATAGATGGTGACCACTAGATCATGCAACAACAGATAACAAGGGGACACATCAAACGCTCATACTGGTACTATACCGCTACTTTCAGCGGTTTCGAATACGCACGGGCAGCAGACTCACACCATGTGCCAGCCACAACAATGATGGACCCCATGATAGATATGATGTCATCTCAAATTTAGCAGATCGCCAAAGGGGTGGAGGCTCTCGCATGACAAAACCCTCCACCTGCTAATGGAGATCAGAAGCAGCACAGACTTTCGTCTTCAGAAGATAACATAGAGCAAGCACAAAAGAGTCAAGCTCCTGCTAGTTCTCATTGGACCAGAAGAGGTGGCGAGGTTAACGCGAAGCCAACCGCCAGGGCATAGCGGCACAAGGTAACTCCGAAACACAGGCGGATAAATGACAAACTCTTCCCTTGGGAGAAAATTTGTACGTCTTCTCCGCAATATGAGAAGAAATTATGAGATCTCAGCGAATCAACTACATGCCCACCCAGAACAGGTGACCACACAAAACAATGATTATCATCGTGCCCGATCAGTGCAAATGTCAGAACATTCAGAGACACCAATGATGAAGATCTTCCTTCAACCATTGGAAAACTCAAAACATTCTCTTCAAGCAAGAACATTATAGGAGATACGCTTTGCAGAAGATAGTGCCTACAACGATTGAGAAATACCATTATATAGACATAATGGTCCACCAAATGGGCACTTCAACATTAACTGTCAGCATTGAATACCGTGTGGGAAATGAGAAGACAACGGTTCCAAAGGAAACTGCACAGACCACATTCATCCAATTAATAGTGTTGTGCGCAACCCCATCAATTGAGGGGGAATAACCGATTTACTGAAGCGTCTCGCGATTTACGTCGTACACGCAGCGTAATTTGTGCAAGAAACCCCAGCTCTCCCTTTGCAGACCCATTAGCTCGGCCCACTATTCAAATAGTATTCTACCACATGCCTGACACGAGCACTAGAAATCCTAGTCAATTCTGACACACGAATCATACTTGCGGATCACCAGCTGATTTAAGGTAATTTTGTCCGCATAATGCACTACTCCCGCAGACATAGGTTCGCACGCCCACAAGCAGGCAAAACTTTTCTCCAACCAGGTAAGCTTAGTTAGCCGAGGTTGATGACGACGACTTCTGGTTTATCCCAACATCTAGTCCGCCGAGCGCGGATCCCGATGATTTAGAAAGTGAGAGTCTAATCAGCGCTATCACGCCTGGTTACGACTCGCTGAACTCGATCAGGTAAGCCTACCTGGTGACGATTGGCAACGAAAGCTTCTGATCAAAGCCCACATCTGTAGCCCCCACTATGCGGGTGCAAATGGCTCAGAAGGCTGGAGCCTAGTCAATCCCAAACTGATTTCGATAACTCGCCGAAGGACCACTGCTTTTCAGTCTGATCACCGAATTACCAACACTGAACTTGTAGCCCCCACTGCGCGGGTGTAGATGGTTTAGAAGGTTGAAGCCTAGTCAGTCCTGAACTGATTATGACGGCTTGCCACGGGACCATTGCTCTTCAGCATGGCCATCAAAAACCCCTAATTTGTAGCTTGATGTGCACGGGTGTAGATGATTTGGAAGGTGGGAGCTTAATCAATTTCGAACTGATTCCGACGACTTGCCACGGGGCCACTGCTTTTCAGCCTGATCGCCGAACCCCTTCGTCTTGAACTTGTAGCCCCCACTGTGCGAGTATAGATGGTTCAAAATGTGGGAGACTAGTCGATCCCTAACTGATGTCGACGGCTCGCCACGGGACCACTACTCTTCAGCATGGTCGCCAAATCCTTACTCCCCGAAACTATAGTCCACTATATTCAGACATAGATGGTTCGAAAGGTGGGAGCCCTTACCAGTTCGCCACGCGACCACCGCTCTCTTTAGAAAAAACGGCTGCAAAAATAAGTCACAGCTCAGTCAGTGTCTTCATATTCAAACGAGCTGGCATTCTAACTAGCAAAGACCACTTACGTCGACACATAAGTCGTCCAGCCAACGCGCGGACAAGTGCTACATAAAATGCCAACCAAGCTTACAATGCCTGACATAGTACAAACGTTCTAACGCGTACGCTCGACTATCAAAACTTGATTATGATGGCGGTTGATGCTGATGAATCAGACAAGCGAGATAAGCCCCCAGCAGCTTACGTTAAGGACGAGATACAACCCGGGTAATGCAACGCAAGGCTAAACTATTCGCGACATGCCCACTGATGGACATGACTATACAATAGTGACTATGAGTCACTCGCAACGTAAACGGTCAAGCTCTCGACTACAAACAGACCATTAAACTTCCTAGTGATCTAACCAGCCTATGCCAAAGTAAAACGACAAGGCGAAATAGAAAAAAAAAAACACAACAGTGACAACAAGCACAAAACGGATATGGAACGTACTTAAGATAAAACTGTTTTCATTACTAGTCGAAGTAAATGGATACAAGTATACAAATTTTACTCTTTATTGGGAGAGGGTATAGAAATAGAAAAGCTAAGCTTAACGAGGGAGTGAACAAGAGTCGCGTCCATACGCACCACGACCTGGCCATCAGGGTCCGAACCGCCCTCTTCGTCCGATGATGCAAAGGCAACGAACAAATCTACATACGACATCTTTTTATAGCAGTCAAGATCCCATTCCAGATGCTCCTCCTTCATCAGCGTTAGCAGCTCCAGTATGTCGTGTGATAGAACTTGCGCCTTGTTTTCGAATAAGCTCTACCTTGCGCGCTATCGCGTCAGCAATTTCACGCTCCAACAACTCCAACTTGTCAGTCAGCGCATAAACCTGAGACTGTTCTGTACCCAAACTGCTCTCTACAACACTGACCTCATGCTTATCTAATTCGAGCTAGTCCTCGGCCTTTTTTGCCACCCGAGCATTGAACTCCACATCGGACTCTAATTGGTGTTTCTGACCAGCCCAACCAGCCTTTTCCAAGGCATTCTCTTCAGCGAGATACCACAATACAGAACGTGCCTAAGCCATAACTTCCAGCGCAACCTCCATGTCTCGGCGGGTCTGATCCAGTTCTTGCTTGAATCTGTCCCGCGGACTCCGCCTCCGCTAGATCGCACTCAAGGGATTTCAGACGAACCCTCAGAGTCTCAACAACCACGGCTGACTGTTCCAAACTCTTCTCCTCAGCCTGCTTATTCAGCTGCTCAATTTCATAAAGCGCGACATAATTCAACACTTGCATGTGCGAGAAGACACGCTCCATGGTGTACACCCTCTCATAAGTCGCCTTGACTTTTGCCCCAGCAACATCCACCTAACTCAAATCAGACATCCCCAGCATAAAGTACTTTAAACCCTTACCCATACACCCTTCTAGCGTATCCTTATCGGGTTTTGGAGTTTAGTCCATCAGCCAACTATGACTCCTGGTTATATGCTTCCTTGAAACATACTCCACGTCGACCTCTTGGTGCCAGACCAGAACGCTCATCATCACTAAGTTCGGTGCAAACAGGCTTATCTGCACATCCGGATGGAACTCTTTCGAATTAGGAATTACACCGACACCACCCTTTGCAATTGCCATTGTTCCTGGGCTCTCCTCCGCAGCCTTTCCTTTGTCAAGAATAACCGACCCTTTAGTGCGAGCCGACTTAACAGGAACCGGGGGAAGGGGATGAAGCGAGTTATCCAACGGACCCTCCAACACTTTTAGATGTGGTCTGGAACAAGACGATAAATAATGCGGACTATGATAAACTTGGCCCGTGTCACCACGACTGCTATCTGACAACCCACCAACGGAACGATCAGACTAAAAAACCTCAGGCGGATCCTCACATGAACCTTCTATCGAAATAGTTTCGTGCGAATCGGCACCAGCAGAAGCCGTCATTGCAACCTGCATCAACTTCTCACTTAGAGTTTCTACTTGCGCGACACTGAGATTCAACATGTCTTCAACCCCTGCTAATTGCAGGTAGTCCTTCTCCCAGCCAGATACATCGACCTCCGCCCTGACGGGCCGTTTAGACTCACACTCTTCACTTACAGGAACGAATCATTTTGGAGTTGACCCAGTTCTAATGCAAAAGAGGCAAATGTATCAGACGACTAATCTGTGTCAGACAAAACAAGAGCTTTGGCCCCAACCGCCTTCTTCTTCCTAGAAGGTGCCCCATTTTCAGACTTAACTCGCAACGTCCAGTAAAAAGTAGGGGCCACATGCCAGGTGCCCCATAGCTTACTGTGAATGAAGTTTAGAACACATGACTTCCACCACTTTTTCACAGTGTTCTAAAAATCGCTAGGCGCTGGGCGGGCGGCGAGCAGGTGCCTAGCGCCCAGGGGCCTAGGCGGGTGCCTAAGCGGTCTTAGGTTTTGTATTATAACTTTAATAATTTATAAAAATTAAGCATAATACCTTATCAATTACATCCAATTTAATGTCAATATACATATGCAAAATTTAAAAACATAAAAAATTAACAATCGTGAACAAAATTTATTAAAACTCAAATGACTGAAGTTGGTCATGATGGGTACTTTATATAAATTTGAATTTGTGTACTCTTTTATTTTTCTTCAAATTGCATGAATAACCTCAGTTATGTTTGATAAAATCTACATTAGTAAAATTGGTACCGGCAGATCCTTTGAGAATTTCATTAAGTAATCATCCTTCGCTACATTTAGACATATCATTATCATCATCATCAAAGCTCATTCCCGAGATTTTCTAAAAAAACAATTAAATAGTTTATTTCTAAAAAATAGAAAAAAAAAATAAAATAAGAACACAATCAACCTTATTAAAAAATAAAAAAATAAAAAAAATAAAAATCTCTCAGACCGCCTAGACCCCGCCCAGACTGCCCGCCCAGGCATTAATCTGGGCAATTTTTCACCTTCTAGCGCCTAGGCGGCCACCTAGACCGATTTTTAGAACACTGCTTTTTCATTGACAAGCCGTGAAAGGTCTCAATAGTGTTTTACTCCTATGGGGTAAGGAGTCGTGGGAAACCATCTTGCAAAGAAACACAAGCAATTATTAGCATGCAATCGAGCACAACAGAATCAGAAGAGAAAGTTGTACTTACGAAGTGACTTGAACTCCCGCTCGAGCAAGCGACCCTTGAACTGGAAGTACTTTGAATCTGCATAGGCCAAAAAACAATACTTCTTCCAGAACTTGAAGTCATTAGAAAGATTCGCAAAGCAAGCCGGCAACGTCATTTTACTAACAATGTTACTCTTCAACCGAGGATAAGTCGGTAATTGGAGCAATCATGGAGTCACGCGGATGCCAGCTTCTTTCGCCCTAATCAGAATGAGAAGAACGATCTAGTATCCATTAGGCCCCAACTGGACCGGAGGAATTTCAAGAAAGTCCAAGAAGTCCCAAATCACATCCAGAAAGGAAAACATACTCCGGTTTGGAGCATCCCGCAGTGCAAAAAGATGAACCCCGCCGGTGGCGAGATTAGCGTCTGGTCGCCCTTCAAAACAGACAGTGGCAGATCCTCGAGGACCCCAAACTTCGTACGAATTTCAGCAAGGCCAGATTCAGAAAACAACTTATCTTCGAAAAACTCAAGGCCCCTGGCCAAGGTTGCGTCATTAAGAAGGTTTTGTTGAGTCATGAAGAAGATGAACAATTTTTTCAATCATAAGATAAACAAAGCAATATCTTTAAAAACAAAGAGAATATAAGAATTAGTCTCCGCACAACGGATGACCTAAGTAGGGATTAGGCTCCCGCCTCTTTCCACTGAATTGACGCATGTTCAATAAATGCAGCGCATGGCTCAAGCAATGATTCAGACTCAATCATCACGAATGACATATCTTTTCAAGAGATAACTTAATGAACCGATGTGATGACCCCACTAACTCGGGGGGAGTAGCTGATAATACACCAAAACGATCACAACCCTAAGTCATACACGTGTCATGATGATCTCAAGAAATTATGGGTCCAAGCGCTTGCCCAACACTGATCCAGCCCAAGCGGTTCTGAGCCCGCCCAATCCAGTCTGCTAAACGAACCCGAACTCATACAGCTTTCTAAGCCCATGCGTCTCACAACTATCCTCAATACTCGTAAGCCCTGTTAAGGCAAGTATCTCGAGGATCAGCTTCGGACAAACAATTACAACAACTCTATGCTTCCAACTAGGAAACAAATACCAGATACATATCACACGGGGAAACATCCTCTTACGGATTACCCTGAGATTAGGAACTATCTCCCGCGTATCTATGAGCCTAAGAACTAACAGGAAAATTTCCTTCTAAAACACAACTCCTAATTAGAAAATGATCTCCACGAAGATCTCATTCCTAACTATGCCATCGATGGCCTGGTCGAACCAGGACTCTTGCACCATAAACAAAACATTAGGTTGGTAAGCTAAGGTACGCTACCAAATTTCTTGTTTACAACATTACACCTTCCTAGGATCCATGTTTGACTTTAGCATCGGAGTGCCATCGGCTACCACAACAGTGGTCCGTGGCTCACGTGCGTTCCTTCTGAATGTCAGCAAGTCAGGAAGACTAAGTTAAAGCAGGGAACGAAAAATGACTGCATCACATATCATTGTAGAAAATGAATCTCAGCCCTCAACATATTCCTCAACTCTCAATCTTAGCTCCCCTTTATCTCTAAATCTTTATGAATAGTAAAACACAAAGTTGATTTATAAGATAGACTAGTGTAATGCCGTGTCTTTGGCACGATAAGAAGCAGGTTGTGGCATTATAGTCAAACTTGAGAAAAAAATTCAAATCACGAGAGTGAGTTCATCCAAAACTTTGAGTTCACGAAAATATGAAACTTGACATCTTTGATTGAATGAACATTAAGACACCTATTTCGTTCTGTGAAAATATTGAAAATAGTTACGGCATGAAATATATTGGATCGTTTCTAATAATAAATACATTTTTTAAAATTTTAAGCGTTTGTATTGATCCTTGGTTTTATTGGAAAGATCTTCTAAAATGCATTTCAACGATGTCCAGCTTACTAAAATTCGACAACTACGTAAGTAATTACAACAATTTTCATTTTAAGAAACAATAAAACACAATACTTTCTCTCTCCATCACATGTACATTCCACATACTCATTTTGAATTTTATGTTTCTTTTCTTCTGCCCTTCTACATGTTTCACATTTAGAAACATGCCACTATAAAAAATGAATCTCAACCCTCAACAATTTTCCCAACTTTCAATCCTAGCCCTTTTTTATCTCCAAATCATTATGAATAGTAAAACACAGATGATTTGTAAGATAAACTAGGGTGTACATGTGTCGTTGGCACGATCATATATCATTTTCCTTATTAGCGTGTACTCGTGCCTTCAACATATCACATGGATCGTGGGTCGTAACAGTTACAAGCATGCACTTTTCCCTAGCTAGTAGTGTGCACTCGTGTCTTTGGCACAAGATGTGACATATCTTTGACATGCCACAAAGTTGTTGGAAAGTGCCCAAACCCTTTGTCATAGGTACTTGATCTTTTATTTCCCTACACTTTCCTCTCGCCTGTAGCATGCACTCGTACCTTTGACATGTTATGCGGTTTATTCAGGGGTCAAACTGCCCACTATTTTAAAACTAATTCTACACGATTCACAATTGCATCGTATCATAGTCTCCATGCAAAAAAGATACCAATATATAGATTGTTAGTAAAACATAAATAAACTTATGGGTGACTTAAGGACGATGTCAATCATACCTTTAAAGTCATAAAAACGATTCTAAGTATAACAAACTCAATTGTCGATGTACAATTCTAATAAAATCATAGTTTCGCATTAGACAACCCTTATTTCTAGCAAATGCACCAAGTATGGAAAGAAAAATCTCGTCTGTGCATCCTGAAACTCAAAGTTTTCACAATCTTGCAAGATTCTCAAACAATTGTAAATTAAAAAAAAAAACCAACATATTAGTGGTTTTAAGAATATGAGACTAAAAGCATATTGGAGTTCAGGACATCCACTTGAGAGTGACAACAGTTTGAAGAAATGCAAACCTGAATCCTTTATTTTAGTTGAAATCTATGTCGCTGAACAAAATATTAAAAGAGAAAAACAAAGTAGATAGATCAATTACAAAAGATTATGCAAATTTCCTTATAACTAAAGTGCCCAATTACAAACAAACAAAAAAAAAAAAAAAAAAAAAAAAAAAAAAAAAAAAAAAAAACCTGTGAGTAACCTAGAGAGATTCAACCAAAGATAGTGAAATGAAAGGATAAGTGTGCGAGAAAGAAAGAGATGGAAAATGCCTAGTTTTCTAACACGATAATATGGAGATCTTTGGCACCACAACTCACACTCACCCACCAACACTATAATTTGTCAAGTTACCTGTGTGAATGGATGAAACCATAAAAATCCTAACCAATTGAACAATGACATTGGGTTGGAAATTTGAGTAGACAAAAACCATCAATTAGCTTAATAATTGCTTCCTTGTGGTAATAGAAAGAGAGAGGAGATATTAGTTGTGAAATTGAAAGTTGGGACACAAAACAAAATAAAACAGTCACAAACTTGGCAATGGGAATGGGGAAAAACAAATAGCCCTAAAATTGCAACAACAAAAAAAACCCTAAATTTTGGCAGTGGGAAAAACCTTACCTGAATAGGGAAAAATGTTTGGGCATAGTGAAGAAGAAGCCTGTAGTGAAGGAAGCGGTGGCGGTGGTAGATGTGATTCCACATTGAGGTTGGTTGGAATTTGAGTGAACTTTGCGAAGATGAGAGGGAGTAAATGGGAGTGAAAGAAGTTTGAGTTAGGTCACAGAGGAGGAGTCACTGTCTGTGAAAGAGTAGGTCTGTGTGGGTGAGATAAAGCAAGAAAATAGGGATAATACCAAAGCCCTTGGATTTCGTCATTTCTTACACATCTCTAGAATATCTGAACCAACTTTTATTGAGGAAAGGGGTAGCAGATTTGCTGTTTGTCCCAGTCGGCAAATAACAATAAAACACCCAGCTTAATTGTAATATTGAATTTGTATTTAACTTATTCAATTAGTGTTTTGTAGCATTTAGCAATGACATATCACCTAATGCTACTCAACCTAAAAATAGATTGTTAGGTTCAATCATAATAGACGTTCATTTAGTAAGCTTGGATTTCACTTTGAGTCGTACTTTGACAAAAATGTACGCACATTTATACCCATTAGGTATAAATGCTCACCTAGTTTTAGTTTACATGTGGTTGTTTTGTTGACTTGTAAATAAAATACATGTGGGCAAATTTAATTGTAAAATTAAAATTAAATTTTAGGAGATTTGACAAAAAGATTTCTAAGTAAAATAATTATTTGTAATTTTAATTTCATTAATTAAAAAGGTTAAATATTATTATGGAGTAAAATATTGTAACCAAAGATTACATTCTTAATATTGTAAGGGTCTATTTATAGTATACAGATAATTAAGAGGCTTGAAATAAATTATATTATGAACTTAGGTATAATTAATCAATGTATGAGAGTGACTGATTTTGATTGTGAAAAGTATGAAATGTGGAGAGGCAAAATATAAAATTCAAAAGTTAGATTTAAGAGTTTTATAGATAATTGAGAGGCTTCAAATAAATTATATTATGGATTTAGATATAATTAATCAATGTTTGAGACTGGTTAGTTTTGATTGTAAAAAGTATGAAATGAAGAGGACAAATGAAAAATCTAAAAAAATAGAAGTAAAGACCTGTTTATAATTTATAAATAAGTGGGGGCTTCAAATAAATTATTTTATGAGCTTATGTTTTTAATCAATGTTTGAAAGGGGTTAATTTTAATTGCAAATGAAAAATTCAAAAGTTGAGTTGAAGACTTCACTGTTCATTCAACTTTTTAAGAGTTATAGTAGTTATGTCCATTGCTTACCAATTCATTCATAAAAATAAATTAAATTAGCTTGGCCTTGTGATAAACCAGAGAAAATGAACACCAAAATATATAGTGCATAATGTTAATGAAATGGAACTTTCTGTTTCATTTCAAATCATTTCATTTATCTCATCGTTGTACGGTTTCATTGTCTCACTGTATACAAATGAAAGATCCTATTTATAGGCATGTTACATTAGCATGAGGTGGACATCCACACCCATGGAAAGGGTGGTGGTGCCACCTCAAGTTATATCAACATGAGTCAACATGTTGAGGAAGTGGGCATCCACACCCCATGCCACCTCATGGTTTATAACCCCCCTTCGGATGCCCACAATTCTAAGATATTTGCCCGCTAGTGGTGTTGGACATGCAAAATACTGCATCATTAAAACCATGTTGAAAAAACCCAATGGAACAAAACCTCAGCGAAGGGAAAAGAGTAAAATGCACAAATTGTACAAAGTCTTTTGCAAAATCAAGTCTCCACTTAATAATCACATGTTAAATGGAATTAAATTGTGAACTCGTTGAATGCAATAATTGTCACCATTGTTGTTTCGTTGTTAGTAAACCCTAGTTCATAGATTCTACAAGTCGCTTATAGAATGTCAAATGCTAAGTTCAATAAGGGGGCGAAGAAAGCTCTTCGAGCTTTAGTTGGCCGACCACCACATAAGCTGCTGGCGAAGAAAGCTCTTCGAGCTACCCTTCATTTGTTGCTAAGCCAAGAGTGCGACATTCTTCAGGAATTTTGGGGGTGAGTATAATGTTGTCTCGTTAAAAGCGGTCACAACCCTAAGCTATACACGTGTCACGATGATCTCGAGGAATTACGGGCCCAAGCATCAGCCCAACACTGATCCGACCCAAGTGGTACTAAGCTTGCCCAATGCAATCTGCCAAACGGACCCGAACTCTTACAGCTAGCTAAGCCCATGCGTCTCACAACTATCCTCAATACTTGTAAGCCCTGTTAAGGCAAGTATCTCGAGGATCAGCTTCGGACAGGCAATTACAACAACTCTCTGCTTGCAACTAGGAAGCAAATACCATATACATATCACACGGGAAACATCCTCTTACGGATTACCCTGAGATTGGAAACTATCTCCAGCGTGTCTATGAGCACAAGAACTAATAGGGAAATTCCCTTCTACAACACAACTCCTAATTAGAAAATGATCTCTACGAAGATTTCCTTCCTAACTACGCCATCGATGGCCTGGTCGAACCAGAACTCCTACACTATAAATAAAACATTAGGTTGGTAAACTAAGGTACGCTACAAAATTCTCTGTTTACAGCATTACTCCTTTCTCAGATCCATGTTTGACTTTAGCATCGGAGTGTCATCAGCCACCACAACAGTGGTCCGTGGCTCACGTGCGTTCCTTGTGCAGGTCAACAAGTCAACAGGACTAGGTCAAAGCAAGGAGCGGAGAATGACTGGATCACATATCATTGTAGAAAATGAATTTCAACCCTCAACATATTCCTCAATTTTCTATCTTAGCCCCCTTTTATCTCTAAATTTTTATGAATAGTAAAACACCAAACTGATTTATAAGATAGACTAGTGTAATGCCCGTGTCTTTGGCACGATATGATGCTGGTTGTGGCATTACAGTCAAACTTGAAAAAAATTCAAATTGCGGGAGTGAGTTCAACCAAAACTTTGAGTTCACTAAAATTTGAAGCCTGACATCTTTGATTGAATGAGCATTAAGACACCCATTTCGTTCTGTGAAAATGTTGAAAATAGTTACGGCGTGAAATATATTGGATCATTTTCTATTAATAAATACATTTTTTAAATTTTAAGCGTTTGTATTGATCCTTCGTTTTATTGAAAAGATCTTCCAAAATACATTTCAACGATGTCAAGTTTACTAAAATTCGACAACTACGTAGGTAGTTATAACAATTTTCATTTTAAGAAACGAAAAAAAACACAATACTTTCTCTCTCCGTCACATGTACATTCCACACTCATTTTGAATTTTATGTTTTCTTTTCTTCTGCCGTTCTACTTGTTTCACATTTAAAAACATATCACTATAAAGAATGAATCTCAAACCTCACCAACTTTTCCAACTTTCAATCCTAACCCTCTTTTATCTTCAAATCCTTATGAATAGTGAAACATATAATTGATTTGTTAGATACACTAGGGTGTACATGTGTCATTGGCACGATCATATATCATTTTCCTTATTAGCGTGTACTCATGCCTTCAGCATATCACATGGATTGTGGGTTGTAACAGTTACAATCATGCACTCTTCCCTAGCTAGTAGTCTGCACTCGTGTCTTTGGCACGAGATGTGACATATCTTCGACATGCCACAAAGTGGTTGGAAAGTGCCCAAAGCCTTTGTCATCGGTACTTGATCTTTTATTTCCCTACGCTTTCCTTTCGCCTATAGCATGCACTCGTACCTTTAACATGTTATGCGGTTCGTTCGGGAGTCAAACTGCCCACTACTTTAAAACTCATTCTACACGATTAACAATTGCATCATATCTTAGACTCCATGCAAAATAGATACCAATTTATGGATTGTTATTAAAACATAAATAAAATTATGGGTGAATTGAGGACGATGTCAATTTTACCTTTAAAGACAAAAAAACGATTCTAAGTATAAGAAACTCAATTGTCGATGTAAAATTCTAATAAAAATCATAAAGTTTAAGATGCCAAAGATTTTACAAATATCACCCCTTTAATGTTTCACATTAGACAACCCTTCTTTCTAGCAGGTGCACCAAGTATGAAAAGAAAAATCTCGTTTGTGCATCCTGAAACTCAAAAGTTTTCACAATCTTGCAAGTTAAAACCTTTCATTATCTACCAAAATTAGAAATACATGGACACACTTATGAGTGATTTTTTTTAGCTCTGTAGATTCTCAAACAACTGTAAATAAAGAAAAAAACAACATGTAAGTGGTTTTAAGAATATGAGACTGAAAGCATATTGAAGTTCAAGACATCCACTTGAGAGTGACGACAGTTTGAAGAAATGCAAACCTGAATCCTCTATTTTAGTTGAAATATTTGTCACTGAACAAAATATTAAAAGAGAAAAATAAAGTAGATAGACCAATTACAAAGGTTATGCAAATTTCCTTATAATTAAAGTGCCCAATTACAAAAAAAATAAAAATAAAAATAATAAAAATAAAAAAAATAAAACCAATTAGCAACCTAGAGAGATTCAACCAAAGATAGTGAATTGAGAGGGTAACTTTGCGAAAGAAAGAGATGGAAAAGGCCTAGTTTTCTAACACGATAATATGGAGATCTTTGGCACCATAACTCACACTCACCCGCCAACACTATATGCTGTCAAGTTACCCGTGTGAATGGATGGAACCATAAAAATCCAAGCCAATAAAACAAAGACATTGGGTTGAAAATTTGAGTAGACAAATAGCATCAATTAGCTTAATAATTGCTTCTTCGTGGTAATAGAAAGAGAAAGAGGAGATATAGTTGTGAAACTGATAGTTGGGAAGCAAAACAAAAGAAAACAGTCACGAACTTGGCAAGGGGATGGCGAAAATCAAATAGCCCTAAAATTGCAATAACAAAAAAAACCCTAAATTTTGGCAATGGGAAAACTCTTACCTTAATAGGGAAAAATGTTTGGGCATGGTGAAGAAGAAGCCTGTAGAGATGGAAGCAGTGGCGGTGGTAGATGTTATTCCACGTTGAGGTTGTTTGGAATTTGAGTGAACTTTGCGAAGATGAGAGGGAATCGGGAATTCTAATTGGCGAGGAAACCAGCGAGGGGGAGGAGTGTTACCCTTCATCTCCCTCGAGATGCACGCTTTCGTGAATCTCGAGGAGGGTGAGTCGTAATACCCCTCCCCCTCGCTGGTTTCCTCGACAATTAGACAGGTTCGAGAGGGAATAGATGGGAGTAAAAGAAGTTTGAGGAGCAAGTCTAGCCGGCCAGGTTTGCTTGCCTGGTCGGCTTATTTACACATTTTGTCCCTCCTCTTTAAAACACAATCACAAACACTTTAAAGAGGAGGGACAAAAGAGTAATTCTAGCCAGCCAGACAAGCAAATCAGGCCGGCTAGAATTTCTCAAGTTTGAGTTAGGTCACAAACGAGGAGTCACTGTCTGTGAAAGAGAAGGTTTGAGAGGGTGAGATAAAGCAAGAAAATAGGGATAAAACTAGAACCCGTGTATTTCGTCATTTCTTACACTCTCTAGAATATCGAACCAACTTTTGTTGAGGAGAGGGATAGCAGATTTGCCGCTTGTCATAGTCGGCAATGAACAATAAAACACCTAGCTGAATTGTAATATAGAATTTGTATTTAACTGATTCAATTAGTGTTTTGTAGCATATAGCAATGTCATATCACCTAATGCTACTCAACCTAAAAAGAGATTGCTAGGTTCAATCATAAGAGACGTTCATTTAGTAAGCTTGGGTTTCACTTTGAGTCGCATCTTGACAAAAATGTACGCACATTTATACCCATCAGGTATGAATGCTCACCTAGTTTTAGTTTACATGAGGTTGTTTTGTTGAATTGTCAAAAAAATACATGTGGGCAAATTTAATTGTAAAATTAAAATTAAAATTTTAGGAGATTTGACTAAAGATTTCTAAGTAAAATAATTATTTGTAATTTTAATTTCATTAATTGAAAATGTTGAATATCTTTATGGAGTAAAATATTGTAACCAAAGATTACACTCTGAATTTTGTAAGAGACTATTTATAGTTTACAGATAATTGAGAGGCTTCAAATAAATTATATTATGAATTTAGGTATAATTAATCAATGCTTGAGAGGAACTAATTTTTATTTTGAAAAGTATGAAATGTGGAGGGGCAAAATATAAAATTCAAAAGTTAGATGTACGAACCTATTCATAGTTTATAGATAATTAAGAGGCTTCAAATAATTTATATTATGGACTTAGGTATAAATAAACAATGTTTGAGATGGGCTGGTTTTGATTGTAAAATGTATGAAATGAGGAGGGCAAATGAAAAATCTAAAAAATAGAAGTAAGGGCCTATTTATAATTTAAGATAAGTGGGGGCTTAAAATAAATTATTTTATGAGCTTAACTTTAATTAATCAATGTTTGAAATGGGCTGGTTTTAATTGTAAATTGCATGAATTTGGGAGGGCAAATGAAATTTTTTTAAGTTAGAGTTGAAGACTTCACTGTTAATTCAACTTTTCAGGAGTTATAATAGTTATGTCCATTGCTTCCGAATTCATTCGTAAAAATAAATTAAATTAGCCTGGCCTTGTGATAAACCAGAAAAAATGAACACCATAATATATAGTGCACAATGTTAATGAAATGGAACTTTCTGTTTCACTTCAAATTTTGTATCATTTCATTTATCAAATTTTTGTACTGTTTCATTGTCTCAATGTATACAAATGATATGTCATATTTATAGGCATGTTACATTAGCATGAGGTGGACATCCACACCCATACAAAGGGTGGTGGTGACACCTCAAGTTATATCAACATGAGTCAGCATGTTGAGGAAGTGGGCATCCACACTCCATGCCACCTCATGGCATATAACCCCCTTTTGGATGCCCACAATTCTAAGATATTTGCTCACCAATGGTGTTGGACATGCAAAATATTGTATCATTAAAACCATGCTGGGAAAACCCAATGGGACAAAACCTCAGCGAAGGGAAAATAGTAAAATGCACAAATTGTACAAAGTCTTTTGCAAAATCAGGTCTCCACTTAATAATCACATGATCAATGGAAGTAGAATTGTGAATTCGTTGCATGCAATAATTGTCACCATTGTTGTTTCGTTGCCAGTAAACCCTAGTTCATGGACTCTACAAGTCGCTTATAGAAGGTCGACTACTAAGTTCAATAAGGGGGCGGAAGCTTAGCGAGTTTTAGTTGGCCGACCAATACATAAGCCACTATCAAATAAAGCTCTTTGAGCTACCTTTCATTCGTTGCTAAGCCAAGAGTGCGACATTCTTCAGGAATATGGTGGGTGAGTATAATGTTTGTCTCGTTAAAATGTTCATAGGGGGATATTGAAGGAAAAAGAGTACATACACCAATTTTGCATACTTCATGATGTTCCACACGCATAATGTTGCCTCGTTAAAACCTTGACAGAAAATCACAGTGGGAAAAACCTTGTCGAAGGAAAAATAGTACGATGTGAATAAATCAAATATAACATACCTCTATATGATGTCGTAAAATACTTCTGATTGCTTCCATAACATACTTCTATATGATTTCCTAGCATACTTTTGGATGCAAACCGGAGGAGGTATACTCTTGGATACCCCCTCATGATAATAAAACTTTTAATTACTTTGATGATTAAGCCGACGCATGTTAATCTCGTTGATCAATTTCTAAAGTGTCGATATAAGAAGTGTTTTGATAAAGAGATTTACAAGGGACCTTCCTAGTTTGGGCTTAAGTTGCCTATTTTCGGGTCTCTTGTATTCGGCTAGGCCTTCCTCAGTACACAATCACCAACTTTGAATTTTTGAGTTTTGACCCTCTTGTTGTAGTGTTGGGTCATCTTTTGTTGATAGGTGATATTTACATAATTATTACATAATATATCCCTCAATTTATATATGTTAGTGTTTCGATTATTATATTTTATAGTAATTATTTCGTTTTCATGTCTTTGTAGGAATTTGAGCGTGAACGATGAAATCGTATTAAGGCGACAACTTAAGGAACGATAATTGGTCAATTCTAGCGGTGGTACAAAGTAAAGGGTCACACATCTAAACCCAAAACCTAAACTCAAACCAAACCCAAAATAAAACCCTTAAATCCAAAACCTAACCCATAAACCCTTAAACCCAAAACCAAGCCCATAACTTAAATCCAAATCCAATGCGAAGCCCAATCAAACCCTAGACACATTCCCTAAATTATTCAAGATTTTGATTTATTTTTGCCTTAAATCACTCATTGAACCCTCCCCTGAACTTGTCCATATTCATTTTCTCCTAATTATCTATAAATACAAAAATTCAATGGATGAGAAAGGGGAGGAAGAGAAGGGAAAAGAAAAATTACAGAAAATTAAACCCTCTTCGTCACAAAGTGATTTTCATCACACCAGAGCCACCACCATCACCACCACCGCACGAGAGAGAGGGAGGGACAACGAGATGAAGGGTGATGGTGGTGATGGCGAGGCTCAGTGGCGAGGTGATGTCTGATGCGAAACAGGGTTGTCACCTCGGGATTCGTGTTCGGACCAACTGCTGAGTACCACCACATCGAGTTTGCGACAAACTAAATGGGTTGTATAAGTTATTGTGATTGATTTTACTGAATTGTGTGCTTAATTGTTAATTACAATTTATTTTTGAAAGTTTTTGATAAATTGCTTTTGCTTGAAATAATTTGTTAATGTTTGATAGAAACATGATATAAATTAATTGGATTTTAACGATCACATATTCGGTGTAAGCAAGGGATTCTCATCCCTAAAGCTTCTCGTTTTAAATTCAGTAATTTAGATTTAAATAATTTTTGCTAACTCATTTGTGAGTCCAAGCCCACAAAATCCACATTTTTCTTTTCTTTTATTTTTTTATTTTTAATTTATTTTTAGTTTAGTTTTAAAAATGTTGTAACCCCATTTTCCATTTAAATTAGTTTAAATTAAATTATAAAATTCAATTGCATCCACCTTCGTCGTAGGATCGACCCGTACTTGCCGTTGTCTACCAGTTAGACACCGTGCACTTGCAGTTATTATAAGTGGGTTGAATTAACCTATTTATTTAGGTTAGTTAAACCCGCATCAATAGGCTGCAATTCTAACTGAAGCTTCGTTTCTCCGCTCTTCGAGTAAGTCTAAGTCGATTCTCAGAGCTTCATCGTTGTCCTCCGTCCTTAACTCTTTTATTCTGAAAGTAGGCTGTGACAAATGGTTACCCCCACGGTCCCAAACCGTTGTTGATGGGTATTTTTGGTGTAGTGAGGTATTGCTAGTTCTACTGGAACCATTGCCTTAGACCCATAGGCTAGGGCGAATGGTGTTTCTCCAGTCAGAGTCCTCTTTGTGATATGGTATGCCCAGAAGATGCCTGGAAGTTCAGAGACCCAAAGCCCTTTGGCTACATTGTGTTTCGTCTTGATAGCTTCCAGGATAGTTTGGTGGGTGACTTCTATTTGTCTATTGGGCCGGGGTGACCCGACGTGGAAAAGAGATGGTTGATGCCCCAGCTGGATGAAAAGTTGTTTGACCTTTCCACCCTTGAACTGGGTCCCGATGTCATTGACCAGTATTTGAGTATTCCAAACCTGCAGACAATAGACTTCCAAAGAAAGTTCTTGATCTAATTCTCTCCTATCTTGGAGAGGGGCTCTACTTCCACCCATTTGGTGAAGTAGTTGGCTGCCACGAGGAGGAACTTTCTTCTTTTGGAGATGGGAAACAAGCCCACGATGTCTATCCCTCATTGGGCAAAGGGCCACAGGCTGGTATTAAAATCAGATTTTGTGCAGGCATGTGTGTACGGGGGCGTACCTCTGACACTTATAGCACTTTCAGACTAAATTTTTGGCTTTTTACTGCATTTTCAGCCAATAGTACCCTCAACGTGAGGGTTTTATGAGCTAGTGTCCTTCCTCCGAGATGGTTGCTGCTGACTTCTTTATGAATTTCGAGGAGGACTTGGTTCACCTCTATGGGGGTTAGGCATCTAAGTAGAGGGCCAGTCCTTGATCTCCTATACAACCTGTCTTTGAGGAGAGTGTGCCGTATCGCTATGTTTTTCAGCTTGCGAGCTTTTAGCTTATCTGTTGGGAAGGCTTCGTCTTTTCTGTAGCTGATTAGGAGAGTCATCCAGCTGGTCTCCGTATTGGTGGAGATAGTTTCGTGGAGGCATTTTTCTTCAAGGGTCGACTTCTCCTGGAACTTTATGAGCTTGTCGGAGTCATTCTGTGCGGATGAGGCCTTTTAGGCCAAGTCGTAGACTTCCTCGTTGTCTGCCCTGGAGCAGCGGTGGAGTAATATCCTCATGAACCACCTTTTGGCGTTGATTTCTTTCCCGCAATAAGCCATCATTCGGGGTTCCTTGACATCGAATTCACCATTCACCTGATTGACCACCAGTTGTGAGTCATTGAACACCATGAGTTCTTCTATTCCGAGTCTTCTGGTTAGCTTTAGCCTGCTAGGATGGCTTTGTACTATGTTTTGTTGTTTGAAGCGGCAAAGCTAAATTTGATAGCCTTTCTGAGGGTGACCCCATCAGGAGTGTACAAGACAATTTTCGCTCCGTAGCCTACACATTGGATGACCCGTCGCTCGCAAGATCCATCCCTATGGCGGTGGCTCGGGGTTCTCGTCTCCTTGCTGGTCTTTTAGTCCCAGTTCTTTTGTCTCATTAAACTTGATGATAAAGTCTGCAAGTGTTTGTGCTTTGATGGTTGTTTTCGGAGTGTAATAAATGTCAAATTGTCCCAGCTCCATCGACCATTTGACCATTCTTCCTGATATCTTTGTCTTGTGCAATATCGACCGAAGTGGGTACTCGGTCAGGACTATTATCAAGTGAGCTTGGAAGTAGGGTCTTAGCTTTCTTGAGGAAGTCACCACCGTAAGGCCAGTTTTTCTAGATTAGGGTAGTTATCCTCCGCCTCATCGAACGTTTTGCTAATGTAGTAAACGGGCTTGATGTTCACATAATTATTACATAATATACCTCGTAACTTATGTTTGTTAGTGTTTCGAATAGTGTATTTTAGTTTAATTATTTTATTTTTTGTATTTTTGTAGGATTTGGAGTTAAAATGACAAAAGTGCATTAGCGTGGCGAATAATTGTGATTCATAGCCAAATTGACGAAGTGGAGCCGGAGACACTCGAGCCAAAGATTAAGAAAACCAAAGGAAAAAAAATAAAGGAAATTAGTTTTGAATTTTGGTGGTACAAAGAAGTAGTATGGATGAACATAGCCAACCCCACCTTTCAAAGGGTGGGACTCATTTGTTTGCAAATTAGGCTTCCAAATTCTATTGGGCTTCAAAATTCCATTGGGGTCCAAATTGGATTGGGTTTTTCCATTTGTATTCGGTATTGGGTTTCTAATTAGGCCCAATGATGGTTTTCTCTTTACCACAAATACAGCAACAATAGCCAATTTGGAGAAGGTTTTTGTTTTGGTTTTTAACACAAATAGGACAGCAGCCAATTAGGAGGTTTTTTGGCTGGAACAAAAAGGCAGCAGCAGCAGCCAAGAACAAAAAGGGAGCACACAACAGGGGTTGTCCAAACAACAACAAAAACGTTGTTTAGAACAGCAGATAACGCATCCAACAGGCAGCCAAAACGGGGCAGCAGCGACGATGCAGCAGCAGTGGACACACAGAATAGTAGGGAACACATCGCAGGACAGCAGCAGAGTGTGTCGCTGATTCACCACGCGCTGCCATGCCAATGAAGTTCCACACCGTTGTTGCTGTCTTCACATTCGCCATGTGTCACTAAACCCCACGCAAGGTGAAGAGACGAATTCCTAGATGTAACACACTTAATTAGTATTTGATTCGTTTTATGCTTTCACGATGAATAATGGTGTTTATGATTCTCACTTTTATTTAATATAAGAATTTATGTTATTTTAGTGACAAAAATTTTATCAATTTCTTCGTAGATTATTATTCCGGTGGTTGTCTTTTTCTTCTCCATATAAGCTTATTCTTGTTTTTCTTATGTGTGGAATGTTTAAGGATCAATTAATTCCGGTAGGTTAGTTATATATGATTGTCATTTATTACGTTATTGTATCCGGATATATCGTAAGTTTAGGATATCACATATGACCAACCTTTGTGCTTTATAGAAAAAGTGAAATCTAAAATCCATTCACATTAGAATATATTAGTGCATTAAAGACTATTTTTCCGATTACGTTGTTTGGGATGTGAAACACGTAATCGAGTTATCATAACGAATCAGTACTAGTTGACGCGTGAAGTCCAGGAGGGATTCTCGGAACCATGTGACTTCTCCAAACTTGATTTTTATTAAGCTAAATTTAATTTCATATTTTAAAATTGCTAAAATTTCTTACATTTAGTTTTGCGTAGTTTTTCTTCCTTGACCTTGTTTTGTAGATCGTTTTTCCTCGTGTGATCAACACCCAATCTTTACTGCAATTGACCGCGTGTATTGTTTGGGGTAATCAAATTTTGGCGTCGTTGCCGGGGAACAAGCGTAATTCTACAAGGGACGTTTCGGGTATTATCTTTCTTGGTCATTGTTATTTGTTACTTTATTCTATTTTTAGGTTTTAGGTCTAGTTTAATTTTTATTTTATTTTATTTTATTTCTAAAAAAATTGCAAAAAACAAAAACAAAAAAGGACATTGGGGAGTGTGAGTTGGAATAGAGACTAATAAGGGTCCCAAATTTAGAACACCCACAAATTCACATTGAGACCAAATTAAGTCATACTTCTAATTCTAACACCTTGAGTAATCACGAAGATGACCATGTTCGGTCGCTAAAGGTCCACCCCACGCGCACTGCTACTCCATCATGTATCATGTTTGCACCAAATACACCAAAGCTAGATTTTAAGTCGGGTATGATACAATTATTACCCACTTTTTATGGCCTAGAGAGTGAGAATCATTATGTTCACATTAGGGAATTCGAGGAAGTTGTGGCCACTTTTCACAACAAAGTTGAGGCTGTAGACTCGGTTAGACTAAGGTTTTTTCCTTTTTCCCTTAAGGAAAAAGCGAAGAGTTGGTTATACTCTTTGCGACCAAGGTCTATAGGTTCGTGGGAGGAGATGACCCAAGCATTTTTTAATAAATACTTTCCTCACCACAAAACCAACGGTCTAAAGAGACAAATTTCTACCTTCACCCAAAAGAATAGCGAGACATTATATCAAGCATGGGAAATGTTCAAGGATCTTTTGAATACATGCCCACACCATGGGTATAAGAGTTGGCGCTTAGTCAATTATTTTTATGAGGGGCTCACCAGTAGAGAACGACAGTTCGTTGAGATGATGTGTAATGGAGAGTTTATGCAAAAGGACCTTGACGAGGCTATTGAGTGCCTGAATAACTTGGCTGAAAAGGCTCATATTTGGACTGTTCCAAGTGCTACTGAGAGCACAAATAGAACACGCTCAGCTAGAGTCTACCAACTTAGGGAAGAGGACAACCTTAGAGCCCAATTGGATAGAGTAACTAGGGAGTTAGAGGCACTTAAGACCAAGGATGGTAGGCCCACACATATTGTTGCCAGAGTTGAGCTACAAGACGCCTGTTTTATATGCAGAGGAGTTGAACACTTCGCACAGGATTGCTCAACCTTGACTGAGATGAGAGGGGTTTATGAGGAACAATGTAATGCCTTAGGGATGTACAAGAAGCCTTGTTCACCATTCTCCAACACTTACAATTCTGGCTGGAGAGATCACCCTAACTTTGGCTGGAGGTCCGAGGCAGACCAACCCACACACTCACAGGCACAACCACCTAGGTCATACCCTGCACCCCCATACAATGCACAATCTAACAGAAGTTCCTTATCAGACACATTACATGCATTTATAGAGGCACAAGGTAAAACTAATCAAAAATTTGAGATTGCATTGACACAGTTGGCAGAAGAGAACAAGGAGATCAAAAGCCAGATAACCAAGCTGACAAGTTCATTAACAGTACAATAGCGGGGCCAATTTCCGTCACAGCCTCAAGCAAATCCGAAGGACCAACTTATGGCACAAACCTCTACTTCAGACTCTCAGAATGTCAAAGAGGTTAATGCCATTACTACTCGAAGTGGTAAGATTTTAGACGGGTCAAGCTCGTCCACGACTATAGGCACCTCCACAAGTGCAAAGGAGAGCATCCCTGAGGATGAGCCCAACAGGAACATTCCAGTTCCAATTCCTTTTCCTCAAGCACTACGACCTACTGGAAAGAAATCGGAAATGCATGGCAAGATTCTAGAACACTTGAAACAGGTTAAAATTAACATACCTTTGCTACATGTGATTAAACAGGTACCAACTTATGCGAGGGTGATGGGGATTTAACTAACCTAAATAAATAGGTTAATTTAACCCACTTGTAATAACCGCAAGTGCACAGTGCCTAACTGGTAGACAACGACAAGTACGGGTCGATCCCACGAGGAAAGTGAGTGCAATTGAATTTTAGAATTTATCTAAACTAATTTATAGAAAAATGGGATTACAGTGTTTTTAAAACTAAACTAAAAATAAATTAAAAATAAAAAAAACAAAATAAAATAAAAGATAGATGAGATGAATTTTGTGGGCTTGGACTCACCAATGAGTTAGCAAAAACATTTAAATCTAAATTACTGAAATTAAAAACGAGAAGCTTTAGGGATGAGAATCCCTTGCTTACACCGAATATGTGATCGTTAAAATTCAATTCAATTTATATCATGTTTCTATCAAACATTAACAAATTATTTCAAGCAAATACGCTCTTACCAAGTATTAAGTGTCTTTTTATGGCACACTTTATCAAAGTTTAAGCTTAATATTTTTTGCACATGCTTTGAATATTGATAAAGGGTAATTCTAACTACCAAACATATCAAGTTTAATTTCTCGAACATGAAAGGTGAAAGCAATTTATCAAAAATTCAGAAATAAATTGTAATTAACAATTAAGCACACAATTCAGTAAAATAAATCAAAATGAATTATGCAACCCCTTTGGTTTGTCGCAAACTCGATGTGGTGGTACTCAACAGATCAGCAGGTGGTCAGAACATGAATCCCGAGACAAATGGCTGCAAATGCTCTGTGGTGGTACAGAGCAGAAATCGGGGTGCCAATAGTCGAAATTAATTTTGACTCAGTCTCCCGCCTTAGCTACAGTGCCTCCGCGACTCCGCCTTCGTCTCCAGCGAGCAGCGGCGCTGCTCCGCCTTCCTCCGTGCTCCTCGCGAGGGTCCTCGTCCTCCTAATGTCTCCAGAACCTGCAAAAGAAGAGAGAATGTGAGGAAACAGCGAGAAAACTAAAAAAAACAGAGAGAGAGTTCGGGAAGGAGACTCCCCTGTTTCGGTGGCAGTCGCAGCGGTGGTTGTGCGCCGTGGACGAGGTGCTCTGTGATGGTGGCCGTGAGAGATGGAGACAAAGAGAGGCCGAGATGGCGGGGAGGACGGCCTGCCTGGCTCTGTCATGAGGCGGAACAGAGTCGCGGTGATGGCGGCTCTGTTTTGCGGTGGTTGTGGTGGCTCGCGAGGTGCTGTCTGGAGGGGGGGTGATTGGATGATGGACAGGGACGGTGATGGAGGTGGCGCTGACGCGAAACATGGTTGTCACTTCCCTGTTTCGTGGTGGTGGCGGTTGTGCTGTCCAGAGGTGGTGGTGGTTCTCGGGTGATGGTGGTGGCGAGGTGATTGTGGCGGTGATTGCTGAGTGAGTGAGAGATGGATGAGTGGTGATGGTGATGAGAATCACTTGTGAGGAAGAGGTTTTGATTTTTGTGTAATCCTTCTTTTCCCTTCTCTTCCTCCCCTTTTCTCACCCTATTCTCTTCTATTTATAGAGAAAGATCAAAGTGAATAGGGATGAGATAAGGGAACATTCATCAAGGTATAAATGAGAGAATATTCTTTAGGGGTAGGATTGGGTTTGGGGTTATGGGTAGGTTTTGGGTTTAGGTTTGTGACCATCTGCTTTGTACCACCGCTAGAATCGACCAATTGTCATTCCTTAAATTGTCGCCTTAATACGATTTCATCGTTCACGCTCAAATTCCTACAAAGACATGAAAACGAAATAATTACTATAAAATATAATAATCGAAACACTAACATGTATAAATTAAGGGATATATTATGTAATAATTATGTAAATATCAAATACCCCCAAACCTATATTTTGCTAGTCCTCGAGCAAAACAATAAAAATAAAATTCTAACTCACTTTCGCAGGAATCATCGGTTGCACTTACCTTAACGTGCAACAAGGCTTTGAACCCCTAGATTACCTCTAGTGGACGAGTTATAGTCTCGTGAGGGTTTCCAGAAATGTTACCCACAAACATTACTGACTCAAAAAAAACTTGGTCAAACAGTGTTTATTTTAAAACTTCAAGATATGCAAGAAACCAACAGTGTCATTTTAGTGTATCAATAAATCTCAAAATAATTTAATATTCTTCAAAGATTAGAAAAAATTCACAATCATCCTCAACTCAATGTGTGTGTGTGGATAACACTATCAACATAACTTTTCATTTCAGAGTAAAACAATGACTAAATCTCCTGTAGAAAGTTTGTTTTGACTTTAAACCTCTCATGTCGCTCACAATAAAACACTCAGAGATTTGGTATTTCACTCAGTTTATATGTGAGGAAAGAGTAAATAATGGAAAATAATCATCTCACATATAGTATTATGAAGAACGGACTTTTCAAGAATGGAATGAACATGATCTCATGGACAGGAATATCAATTACTTTTTGGAATGTTGAATCAAACACCATAGGTCTTGGTTATTAAATCTCCACATCTACGGAACCAACCTTTACCTAAGATCAACTAGGACTTTGTTGGGTTGTAACGGGGCTTGGGTAATGGTTAATAAGGAATGTCAAAGGATTCTAAGAAAAGTTTCTAGAAATGTATACACCCATTAACGAACAATTAGGGCTGTCAAGAATAAATCGATGTTGCGCACCATCAATTTTTTTCTTTATTCTCACATCTTTATCCTCATTGAAGATTTTTTTTTTTTAATAACTATTTTTCTTTTCTTCAACTTTTTTTTTTTTTTTTCACATAGAGGATTTATGAAATATCTCGTATTTTGCTCTTTAATGCCCTTTTTACACCAAGTATATCCATCCATACATATTCCTAGAAAAGTTGGGTAAAGGTTAATGAGTTAACAAATAAAAGTTATTCTAAGGCTCAAAAGGCTACAAAAAGGTTAATGTTATGGGTAAGTTAAAAGGCTAGTTAATGGTCTAAAGAAAGAAATGCCTAGATCATTTCCTAAGTTCGGGTCAGTATTATGACATCTCAATTGAATAAGCCAAGAAGTTCTAGTGTAATAATTCAATTTTGACGTCATTCCCAAAGCAATTGATCAAAAGAATGAAAATAATGAGATCATCAACGAGATAATGTGGACTCAAGAAAAATCAGAGTTTATGTATAACCCTCAGAAAAAATAGAAAGACTCAAAACTTTCAGGGTTAAGTCTCCACTATTATTCTAAGGTTTTCTAGTATATAATTCACTCATCAACTTCAAGTTATGCTAACATGGCTCATGGTGTAAAGATAATCGAGTTGAAAAATCTTATGAACTAGATCTAGCTTAAGGATCATACTAAACTTTCAATCTTTATCAATAGACCAATATGTCAAGTTGGCTTGCATTTTCTTGAGAAAAATCCATTTTCATAATCGCAAAAGACCAAGTTTTCTTGACATAAAAGCACGATTTTTATTTTATTTTATTTTTTTTAGAATAAGAAAAGAAAACACTACGAAAAAAACGAAAAATTCACCGACTCATGATCCCTACCCCCAAACCTAATCCAAACATTGTCCTCAATGTTTAACAAAATAATTTTGACAAATGAATGAAATAAGTACATGAGAGGAGGTTAGAACAATATTACCGCGGTGAAGATTTTACCAATTTCCACAAGTAATCCACCGATGAGAGCTCGGAGACAAAAGAATTGTGGATTAGTTAATAGAAATAGATAAAATACACACTCAACATGCATTCTTTACAATAAAAGTTGGGCTGCCTCTCAGTAGCGATTGGTTTAACGTCATCAGCCCGACAAATATTCTTCCTAAAAAATGGTGTATCAAAAAGTGGAGAGGAAGAATATGACAAACACTTAGTCCATGGTCGTATATCAACAACCTGAACAGTTGAGGATCAGTCCACTCAAAAATAGCAATCACATGGGGTTCCAAATACACTAGGACATTCCAAAAGTGACCAGTAGTCATACACAACAAATGATCATTGCGTGCTCCAAAAAGGGAACATCCTATGTCTGGTTCCAAATCAGAAGATTGAATAATTTTCACAACAGGATGGTGAAAACTGAAATCCTCACTACAACACAAGGGATCAGTGAAAGTAGCCTTAGTAAATGGGGATGTGATGCAAGTAGATGAGACGATGGATATATCAGGTGGTACAGGCTCATCACATGAATCACATAGAGATATTGGTCTAGACAACTCATTACCTGAAAATGCATACCTGAGGGTGTCAGGTAATTGTTTAAGGTCAAGCTCAGGTGGCTCAACTGATGGGACTAGTTTTGACTCACTGAGTGGAAGAGACTTCACTTTAGACTTCCATTTATAACTAGGATCCACAATGGGGACTGAGTCAAGCAAATCATTGACTTCCCAAATGGAATCATCAACATCAAAGTCTAAACTAAAATGATTCAAACAAACCTCTAAATGGTCATGTGTATCATGAAAACAGTCAAGGGGAGACTCTAAAAAATGTTCACAGTTTGATTCGATGCATGAGTCACTAGGAAGGCATGAGTCAACATGGGAAGGAGATGTCTGTAGTGTCTCAGATTCTACAGGTTCATCAATAAATGAGGCTTTATCAGCCTTCTTACGAGAGGAGGATGCAACCTGTGTAAAATTGGGTGAGGATATAATAACACTTATGTCAGACATTCCTACTTGATTGTCAACCAGTTTTCCACTCCTAAGGGTAGTAGTAATGGATTGGGCATCTTTACTGTCCGGCTCAGATGTGCCACTAATTTCATATTGACCATTTGGGTTGGAAATAGGTTGGCTAGGGAGTTTTTCTGACTCTATCTCAGGAAGTGACTCAGCTATTTGACTCAAAGTCATCTCAAGTTTCTTGATAGCATGAGAGTTTTGTCGATAAATAACTGTCAATTCTGTGATATCCTGAGAATTTTGCTCAAGAATTTCTCATGTTCACTGCATGACACGAGTTAAGGCGTCCTCTAAACTAGATATGTTAGAATGAGGAACAACTCGATGAAATTGAGACTCATTATCAGGAATGAAAGCTTGAGGAGTCTGAGGAGTGTCTAGAGGTCCTTCATGGAACTGACCATGAGCCCATGAGAAGTCAGGATGATAGGCTAAACCTGAGTTGTAATAATCTAAATATGGATCATAATCAGGTCGTCGCATGTCATAAAATGAATTGACTTGCTCGAAAAAATAGGCTGGATAATCCCTTGTGTTCATTTTTTTTTTTTAAAGCACTAACTCTAAAAATATACACAGGCTCACACGCAATCAGCAACCAATAAATGCACAAGAAACATGCCTCCCTAAGCAATCAATGTTTTTTAGATCAATTATCTTTTTATCTTTGGGGGACAATTATTTCTTATGTAATCTTTATGACAGAGCAATGGGTGCTACAAGTTGATCCTAAGAGTGTACACTTTACACCGCAAAGTTCAAAATCAGTAGGCTAGAGTTTTGTTTCAAAGAAACCGGATTATCGCACAAGAGAAGGAGGTCACAATGGTCCAATTAAGTACTTCCTTGTGCTACCGCTCTGTAAGCCAATAGATGTGAGAACGATGTGATGTTAAATGTACACTTGAGGCTTGTGTTCCTAACCCAAAACTGTTAGTTACACCAATCCTTATTGTGGATCGTAGCTTACTTATGACTCGGCGTACCGGGTGAATAACCCTTGTGGCAGTGGCCTCTCGGAGTTCATTGAATGATTAAACCCATCGTCACTTTTAGCTTTGGTCAACACAAAAATTATTGGATTCACCTTGGTCTTGGTTGCCCTATGAACACCGTACCTAAAAGATGGTTCTATCTATTTTGCTAATTGATTTTAATTATGTTTGGCTATTGGTTGCACACAGCTGGAGTGATGAGGTGGGGATATCAAGTCCCACCAGTTTCTATTTAGAAGCTGGGTCTGCTTATTATGAATTACTAAAGTTTAGCATCCACAATTACAGAAATTAAACAACCAATCACACAATTTCAAACAATTACACAAAGCACTCGGGTCGCTAATACATTGCGTGTGATAGAAATACTTACAGTGTGCGTATTCCGTTCTGCACAAAAAGTTAGCGCAATTCAAAAAAAAAATGTCCGACTTCTTTTTATCCGTTTCAACATGTAAATAAATTTACTGGTCTTGGTCGTAGAAGTCGGATTTCTAAATCATAAAAAATTATTGGGTAACAATTAAAATTGTTTCCCTATAATTTCTTTTGACTTAGAAAATTTTGGTTTTTTATTTTTATTTTTTATGATTAAACAAAATGAAAAACAGTAGAGTTTAAAAATTATTACACCACACACTCGTAAAACGAGGTGAAAATAAAATTAAAACTCTTCTCACAAAATAAAAAAAACTTTGCTTGATGTTTGCAGGATCGTCCAATTTTCTCGAGAAGCGTGTAATCTGCAAAATCAAACACAAAATGAGTGTAAAAAGAACTTAAATTTTTTTTTTTTTTTGAATTTTGAAATTTTTTTTTTAAAATTAGTGAAATAAATCTTAAATGCAATTACACCGCTACCTTCCCCGGCAACGGCGCCAAAAACTTGATGGGGATTTAACTAACCTAAATAAATAGGTTAATTTAACCCACTTGTAATAACCTCAAGTGCACGGTGCCTAACTGGTAGACAACGGCAAGTACGGGTCGATTCCACGAGGAAAGTGAGTGCAATTGAATTTTAGAATTTATCTAAACTAATTTAGAGAAAAATGGGGTTACAGTGTTTTTAAAACTAAACTAAAAATAAGAAAAATAAAATAAAATAAAAGATAGATGAAATGAATTTTGTGGGCTTGGACTCACCAATGAGTTAGCAAAAACATTTAAATCTAAATTACTGAAATTAAAAACGAGTATGTGATCGTTAAAATTCAATTCAATGTTTCTATCAAACATCAACAAATTATTTCAAGCAAATACGCTCTTACCAAGTATTAAGTGTCTTTTTAGGGCACACTTAATCAAAGTTTAAGCTTAATATTTTTAGCACATGCTTTGAATATTGATAAAGGGTAATTCTAACTACCAAACATATCAAGTTTAATTTCTCGAACATGAAAGATGAAAGCAATTTATCAAAAATTCAGAAATAAATTGTAATTAACAATTAAGCACACAATTCAGTAAAATAAATCAAAATGAATTATGCAACCCCTTTGGTTTGTCGCAAACTCGATGTGGTGGTACTCATTAGATCAGCAGGTGGTCAGAACACGAATCCCGAGACAAATGGCTGCAAATGCTCTGTGGTGGTACAGAGCAGAAATCAGGGTGCCAATAGCCGAAATCAATTTTGACTCAGTCTCCCGCCTTAGCTACAGTGCCTCCGCGACTCCGCCTTCGTCTCCAGCGAGCAGCGGCGCTGCTCCGCCTTCCTCCGTGCTCCTTGCGAGGGTCCTCGTCCTCCTAATGTCTCCAGAACCTGCAAAAGAAGAGAGAATGTGAGGAAACAGCGAGAAAACTAAAAAAAACAGAGAGAGAGTTCGGGAAGGAGACTCCCCTGTTTCGGTGGCAGTCGCAGCGGTGGTTGTGCGCCGTGGACGAGGTGCTTTGTGATGGTGGCCGTGAGAGATGGAGACAGGAAGGAGATGGAGACAAAGAGAGGCCGAGATGGCGGGGAGGACGACCTGCCTGGCTCTGTCGCGAGGCGGAACAGAGTCGCGGTAATGGCGGCTCTATTTTGTGGTGGTTGTGGTGGCTCACGAGGTGCTGTCTGGAGGGGGTGGTGATTGGATGATGGACAGGGACAGGGACAGGGACGGTGATGGAGGTGGCGCTGACGCGAAACGGGGTTGTCACGCCCCTGTTTCGTGGTGGTGGCGGTTGTGCTGTCCGGAGGTGGTGGCGGTTCTCGGGTGATGGTGGTGGCGAGGTGATTGTGGCGGTGATTGCTGAGTGAGTGAGAGATGGATGAGTGGTGATGGTGATGAGAATCACTTGTGAGGAAGAGGTTTTGATTTTTGTGTAATCCTTCTTTTCCCTTCTCTTCCTCCCCTTTTCTCACCCTATTCTCTTCTATTTATAGAGAAAGATCAAAGTGAATAGGGATGAGATAAAGGGAACATTCATCAAGGTATAAATGAGAGAATATTCTTTAGGGGTAGGATTGGGTTTGGGGTTATGGGTAGGTTTTGGGTTTAGGTTTGTGACCATCTGCTTTGTATCACCGCTAAAATCGACCAATTGTCATTCCTTAAATTGTCGCCTTAATACGATTTCATCGTTCACGCTCAAATTCTTACAAAGACATGAAAACGAAATAATTAGTATAAAATATAATAATCGAAACACTAACATGTATAAATTAAGGGATATATTATGTAATAATTATGTGAATATCAGAGGGCCATCAAGGATCTATGCACTATCAAGAGGAAACATCATGTCAAGAAGACTGCCTTCTTGACAGAACAGGTAAGTGCGGTGATTGAGCAGAGGACACCACCCAAGTACAAAGATCCAGGGTGTCCTACAGTCACCTGCAAGATTGGGACTCATGAGTTCGGCCAAGCCTTGTATGATTTAGGGGCAAGTGTAAATCTGATGTCATATTCTATTTACTAGCAACTGGGTCTAGGAGAGATTAAACCCACATCCGTGGTACTACAATTGGCCGATAGATCGGTTAAGAAGCCAAGAGGAATAGTCGAGGATGTCTTGCTGCAGATTGATAAGTTTTACTATCCTGTCGACTTTCTTATTTTAGATACTCATTCTGCGGTTAATATGGAGTCTACAGTTCCGATTATTTTAGGTAGACTTTTTCTTTCCACAGCTAACGCTCTTATCAATTGCAGGAATGGTCTAATGAAGCTGTCTTTTGGGAACATGACTCTAGAGGTCAACATATTCAATATTAGCAAGCAACCATGTGATGATGATGAGTGTCATCATACCTACATGATAGACACGCTGATATCAGAGGAGGCACTCCTGAAAGCAGATTCTGAAACCTTAGAGTACCTCCTTTCTATTTCTGATTCTGAAAATTCACTTTATTCTGACAATGCTTTTGATATTTCTATTGTTTCAGGGTTAAAGGATAAAGGAGGACGACAATGACAACCATGCTTTGAGGAGTTGCCAAAGGAAAGACAGAAACCACAACCATCCACCGTGGAAACTCCGAAAGTTGACCTAGCTCCACTGCCTAAGGGACTTAAACATGCATTCCTTGGACCAGGTGATATATTTCCTGTTATTATTTCTTCCGTGCTTGATAGCTCACAAGAAGAAGAATTGATTAATATGTTACGTAAGCACAAATCTGCATTAGGTTGGACTATAGCTGACATCAAAGGTATTAGCCCCTTAATATGTTCCCATAGGATCCACTTAGAAGAAGGAGCTAACCCCCGTAAAGATCCTCAAAGACGACTTAACCCTACTATGAAAGAGGTGGTGAAAAATGAAGTTTTAAAATTGTTAGATGCAGGCATCATTTATCCCATCTCTGATAGCAAGTGGGTTAGTCCAACTCAAGTAGTTCCCAAGAAATCGGGAATAACAGTGGTGACTAATGATGAGGGGGTGCCTGTTCCTACTAAGGTAGTGACAGGGTGGCGCATGTGCATTGATTATAGGAAACTTAATTCTGCCACTCGCAAGGATCACTTCCCACTTCCATTCATAGACCAAATCTTAGAGCGAGTCGCTGGTCATTCTTTCTATTGCTTTCTAGATGGGTATTCAGGATATTATCAGATTGAGATTGCATTAAAGGATCAGGATAAGACTATTTTCACATGTCCTTTTGGTACTTATGCTTTTCGGTGTATGCCATTTGGTTTGTGTAATGCACCGGCTACTTTTCAGCGATGCATGATGAGTATTTTTAGTGACATGGTTGAAAAATATATGGAAGTATTCATGGATGATTTGACTTTTTTGGTGATTCCTTTGATTCATGTTTACTTCACCTGAAGGCTATTTTAAGTAGATGTGAAGAGAAGGGTCTAGTGCTTAGTTAGGAAAAATGTCATTCATGGTTTCCTATGGAATAGTTCTGGGACACATAGTTTCTAATAAAGGAATCGAGGTTGATAAAGCTAAAATTGAATTGATTTCTAAATTACCTACACATAAAAGTGTCAAGGATGTGAGATCATTTCTAGGGCACGCGGGTTTTTATAGGAGGTTCATACAAAATTTTTCTGCCATCTCTAGACCATTAAGTAGCCTCTTGGTCAAAGACGCCGTGTTTCAATGGACACGAGAGTGTGAGGACGCCTTCCGAACACTCATTGATAGGCTTACCTCTGCCCCCATCATGCAACCACAGGATTGGACTTTACCATTTGAGATAATGTGTGATGCAAGCAACTATGCTGTGGGGGCAGTCTTGGGACAACGAAGGGAAGGGAAGCCCTTTGTTGTTTACTATGCTAGTCGAACACTTAATGATGCTCAAAAGAATTATTCGACTACTGAAAAAGAGTTGCTAGCTGTAGTTTTTACTTTAGATAAATTTCGTGCTTATTTGATTGGTACACCTATCACTGTTTTTACTGACCATGCGGCTGTTAAGTTCCTTCTTTCTAAAAAGGATCCTAAGGCAAGACTGATTAGGTGGATTTTACTTCTGCAGGGATTTAATCTAACTATAAAGGATAAGAAGGGGGTCGAGAATGTTGTGGCGGATCACTTGTCTCGTCTGGAGTTCAGTGACTCTGCCAATGGCCCACCCATCCGTGATGACTTCCCTGATGAACACCTATTCATCGTCACTCAAGTACCATGGTATGCAAACATTGTTAATTACTTGGTTTCCGGCGAAGTTCCATCATCATGGAGTGCTCAAGATAAGCGAAAATTTTTGGTCGAGGTAAGAAATTTTTATTGGGATGATCCTTATCTATATAAGTATTGCCCCGACCAAATCATGAGGCGTTGTATCCCTGAAAGTGAGATTGCAAGTGTCTTGCATTTTTGTCATAGTGCAGCTTGTGGAGGCCATTTTTCTATGAAAAAGACCGCTGCAAAATTTTACAGTCTAGATTATATTGGCCTACATTGTTTAAGGACACTAACAATTATTTTCGTTATTGTGATAGATGCCAGAAGTTAGGTGCACTATCCCGGAGACACATGATGCCCCTTAACCCCATCCTAGTCATTGAGATATTTGATTGTTGGGGGATTGATTTTATGGGACCTTTTCCACCTTCTTTTGGATATTTGTATATTTTGCTTGCAGTGGACTATGTGTCCAAATGGGTTGAGGCTGTGGCGTGCCGAAACAATGACAACAACACTGTTGTCAAGTTTATCAAAGAACACATTCTATCCCGTTTCGATACACCACGAGCCATTATTAGTGATCAGGGGACTCATTTCTGTAATCTCTCTTTTGAGGCTTTGATGCGCATGTATGGAGTTCATCATAAGGTTGCCAATGCCTATCATCTGCAGACAAATGGCCAAGACGAGTTGACAAATCGAGAAGTAAAACACATCTTGGAGAAAATGGTGAATCCTGATAGGAAGGATCGGTCCTTGCGCCTTCCTGATGCACTTTGGGCTTACCGTACCGCTTATAAGACAATTCTCGGGATATCTCCATATCGGTTTTTATATGGAAAAGACTGTCATTTACCTGTTGAGTTAGAACATCGCGCTTATTGGGCCGTAAAAAGCACTAACTTTGATCTCAATGATGCAGGTATTCAGCGGAAACTTCAGTTAGCTGAAATTGAGGAGTTGCAGAATGATGCCTATGACAATTCCCGAATATACAAGGTGAAGATGAAAGCAGCTCATGATAAGCAAATTCTGAGGAAACATTTCGAGCCCAACCAACGAGTCTATCTCTATGACTCACGACTTCATCTTCATCCTGACAAGCTAAGATCGAGATGGACGGGCCCATTCATGGTAAAACAAGTTTTTCCCAATGGGTCCATAGAAATTGAAGATCCAATATATGGGAGAGTATTTAGAGTAAATGGGCAACGTTTGAAGCACTATGTGGAGCGAGTAGAGGTGCCAGAAGAGATCTCTCTGGTTTCCCCTGTCTACTTGATTTGATGTTCTCCACCCTATCTTTAGTTTAGGTTTTTATTTTTTTTATTTTTCATTTATTTTTCATTATTTTTTTAGTTTAGTTTAGTTTAGGTTTTTGCTTTTATGTTTTTATTTTAGTGTTTCAGGTTATTTTAAGTGTTGCTACTAGAGTCACTCGGAGACCCTCATCCCATGTGTTCCTTTCTCCTGCCAGCATGATTTTCTTATATTTTGGTGACTGTGAGGACATAGTCTATTTGAAATTGGTAAAGCTTCACCATGGTAATATCACTCTAACCTTCCTCTTTTCTTTTGCCTTCATTTGTCATGATTATTATTTTATTCATTGAGGACAATGTTTGGTTTAGGTTTGGGGGTGTGGTTTATTAGATTTTTTGTGCAATTTTCAAAAATCTTTGAGCTTAAAACGTATTTTACAATTAAACCGAGTCATTTTTGTTTTCTACTCAATCTCCATTAAATACTTAGATGATTACGGTAATTGTGTAAAATCTTTATGAAAATGCATTCGAAATCTGAACTCTTGGTGAATTTATTAAAAAAAAAAAATGAAAAAAGGGTTTTGAGTCTTTTTTTATATTTAGAGAATATTTTTGTTGCCTTTAATTTTGAGAAAACACATACTAACACGTGTCACATAGTTATATTAGTAGAAAACATGATATTTGATATTATCCTTATGTTAGATGTATTTCGTGAGACTTTTCAACTCGACTATTCGTGCACTATAAGCCAAGTCAGCATGATTTGAAGTTGATTAGTGAGATATTGAACTAGAAAACCTTAGAATAATAGTGGAGACTTAACCCTTGTGAGTTTTGAGCCATTCTTTATTTCTTGAGGGTTATTTTACACTCTGATTTTTCTTGAGTCCGCATTATTTCGTTGAGGATCTCATTATTCTTGATTTTCTTATTGATTGCTTTAAGAATGACATAAAAGTTGAATCTTTACACTAGAACTTCTTGCTTTATTTAGTTGAGATGTCCTAGTACTAACTAGAACTTATGAAGTGATATAGGCATTTCTTTCTTTAAACCATATTGTTTAGCCTTTTAGCCTACCCAATAATAAATATCCATTTGCAGCCCTTTGAGCCTTTATCTAGCCTTCTCTTTGTTATCCCCATTCCCAATACCTACTCCAATCAAGGAGTAATACCTCTATTATTTTATCCTTACCCAATTTTCTGAGAATGTATACGGTGAGATATATTTATGGAATGGGCAAATAGAAAGAGTTGAAAATAGATATTTCATGCGCCCTCAAAGTAAAAGTGTTTGATTGTATAAACGGGGAAAAGCATGTAAGAAAAAAAAACATGTAAAAAAAAAAAGTTGAAAAAAAAAATTATGAAGAAAAAGTTAATGGTGTACAACATTGATTTGTTCTTCAATGCCCTATGTGTTTATTCAAGGGTGTAGCCATTCTCAGGAAATTCTTGTATCATTTTTGTCCATTATTGTTTGCCATAATCCAAGCCCCATTATAACCTAGTAAAGACCTAATTGATCTTAAGTAAAAGTTGGTTCAGTAGATGTGGAGATTGAATAGGCAAGAACTATGGTGTTTGATTCAACATTCTCAAAAGTAATCAATATTCCTGTCCATGAGATCATATTCATTTCACTATTTGAAAATTTTGTTTTTCATGATGATTATATGTGAGACGTTTGCATTTTCCATAATTTATATCATTTTCCTCACATATAAATTGAGTGTCCAATCTCTGAGTGTTTTATTTCTGAGTGACATGAGAGATTTGTGGTCGAAGCGTACTTTCAGGTCATCTCGTCATATCTTTACTATGAAATGAAGAGTTATGTTGATAAAGTTCTTCACACACACACTTCGAGTTGAGAATGATTATGAAATTTATCTAACCTTTAGATACTATTAAATTATTGTACTCTATTGATATACTTTTGTGACAGTTTTAGTTTGTTGTTTTTCTTGAATTCTAAGCAATTAGAAAATTACTCTAAGGAAAATAAAGGAGAATGCTCATGTTTTTGCATTATGTTTTTAGGAAATATATTTTGTTTTATTGAGTCACTAATGTTTGGGGGTAACATTTCTGGAAACCCTCACGAGACTATAACTCGTCCACTAGAGGTAATCTAGGGGTTTAAAGCCTTGTTGCACGTTAAGGTAAGTGCAACTGTGATTCCTACGAAAGTGAGTTAGGATTTTATTCTTAATTTTGTTTTGCTCGAGGACTAGCAAAATGTAGGTCTGGGGGTATTTGATGTTCACATAATTATTACATAATATACCTCCTAACTTATGTTTGTTAGTGTTTCGAATAGTGTATTTTATTTTAATTATTTTATTTTTTGTATTTTTGTAGAATTTGGCGTTTAAATGAAAAAAGTGCATTAGCGTGGCGAATAATTGTGATTCATAGCCAAATTGACGAAGTTGAGCCGGAGACACTCGAGCCAAAGATTAAGAAAACCAAAGGAAAAAAATAAAGGAAATTAGTTTTGAATTTTGGTGGTACAAAGAAGTAGTATGGATGAACATAGCCAAACCCACCTTTCAAGGGGTGGGACTCATTTGTTTGTAAATTAGGCTTCCAAATTCTATTGGGCTTCCAAATTCCATTGGGGTCCAAATTGGATTGGGTTTTTCCATTTGTATTCGGTATTGGGTATTGGGTTTCTAATTAGGCCCAATGATGGTTTTTTCTTTACCACAAATGCAGCAACAATAGCCAATTTGGAGAAGGTTTTTGTTTTGGTTTTTAACACAAATAGGACAGCAGCCAATTAGGAGGTTTTTTGGCTGGAACAAAAAGGCAGCAGCAGCAGCAGTCGAGAACAAGAAGGGAACACGCAACAGGGGCTGTCCAAACAACAGCAGATAACGCATCCAACAGGCAGCCAAAACGGGGCAACAACGACGACGCAGCAGCAGTGGACACGCAGAACAGTAGGGAACGCATCGCAGGACAGCAGCAGAGTGCGTTGCTGATTCACCACGCGCTGCCATGCCAATGAAGCTCCACACCGTTTATTGTCCTCACCTTCGCCATTTGTCACTAAACCCCACGCAATGTGAAGAGACGAACTCCTAGATGTAACGCACTTAATTAGTATTTGATTCGTTTTATGCTTTCACGATGAATAATGGTGTTTATGATTCACACTTTTATTTAATATAGGAATTTATGTTATTTTAGTGACAAAGATTTTATCAATTTCTTCGTAGATTATTATTCCGGTGATTGTCTTTTTCTTCTCCATATAAGCTTATTCTTGCTTTTCTTATGTGTGGAATGTTTAAGTATCAATTAATTCCGGTAGGATAGTTATATATGATCCTCATTTATTATGTTATTGTCTCCGGATATATCGTAAGTTTAGGATATCACATATGACCAACCTTTGTGCTTTCTAGAAAAAGTGAAATCTAAAATCCATTCACATTAGAATATATTAGTGCATTAAAGACTATTTTTCCGATTATGTTGTTTGGGATGTGAAACACGTAATCGAGTTATCATAATGAATCAATACTAGTTGGTGCGTGAAGTCCAGGAGGGATTCTCGGAACCTTGTGACTTCTCCAAACTTGATTTTTATTAAGCTAAATTTAATTTCATATTTTAAAATTGCTAAAATTTCTTACATTTAGTTTTGTGTAGTTTTTCTTCATTGACTTTGTTTTGTAGATCGTTTTTCCTCGTGGGATCGACACCCCAATCTTTACTGCAATTGATCGTGTGTATTGTTTGGGCGTAATCAGGGCTTCTATTTTCTTTTCTCCTCTCGTACTAGAGTTGAGCTGACAACATGCTTTGAGACTGATAGGTATAGGTAGAGTGTCTCACTTGGAGTAGTTTTGAAAGCAGCTTTGTGCTTCTCATGTATGCCTTCAGCTCTTGGAAGGCATGTTCACACTGCTTTTCCCATTGAAATTCTTTGTTCCCCTTTAGGATTTTAAAGAAGAGGAGGCATATGTCTGAAGATTTAGAAATGAACCTGTTTAGGGTTGCCACCCTCCCAGTCGAGAAGAGCCTGAATCTGCTTCAGATTAGCCTTTATCCCTCTTTTATTGACTATGTAGCTTGGGAATTAACCTGATTGCACCCCGAAAGTGAATTTCTGCAGGTTGAGCTTCATTCGGTATTTCCCGAGTTGAGAGAACACTCCTTGGAGGTCCGCTAGGTGGTCTGGACAATGGAGGCTCTTTATCAGCATGTCGCCGATGTAAACTTCTGCGGTCTTTTCGATTTGTCCTTTGACCATTTGGTTCATCAGGCGTTGGTATATTTCCCTGTATTCTTTAGTTCGAAAGACATTACTCGATAGCAATATGTGCATCTGTCCGTTTTGAAGGAAGTTTTCTCCTAATCCGGCTGGTGCATACTGATCTGATTGTAGCCAGAATACGCTTCCAAGAAGCTGAGTAGGCTGTGTCCGGATTTTGCATCCATGATCTGGTCTATTCGGGGTAGTAGAAAGTTGGGCAGGCTTTGTTAAGGTCGGTGTAGTCCATGCAGACCCTCCACTTCCCTGTTCTTATTTTCCACTAGGACCGTGTTCGCCAACCAATCCGAATAGCAAGACTCCCTTATCACGTCGGCGTTTAGAAGTCTTTGTACATTTTTTTATTGATGGTCCAGTTGCGTTTGGGCACCACTGGCCTTTTTTTTTTTTTTTTTTTTCTGTTGGACTAGCTTCAAATCAGGATTGACTGCTAGTCTGTGTGTGATTATTGTGGGATCGATCCCCACAATGTCTTTCATTGTCCAGGCAAAGACATCCTGATTCTCTTTTAAGAATGCTACCAGTTGATCTGTCAGTGCTCTGTCGAGGTTAGAGCCTATCTGGACTGTTTTTGTGTTAGCTGGGTTGTCTAGGTATACTGTTATGGTTACTTCATTCAGCTACCCACCGTTCAGCCTTCCCTTCGGGCTGGATGGGGGTTTGAGGTCCGAAGGTAGAGGTAGGTCTTCTCTATCTTGATTTGGGGTTTCTTCATCAAAAACCTGTTGTTCGAGCCTCTGTGAACTATTATTCGGCCGCGCTGGCTAAGGCATAGTGACATTCTAGAGCGATAGTCTGGTTTCTTCTAATTGTCACTACCTTGCCATTTGAGGGGTACTTGAGGCACTGATGTTGGGTGAAGACAATTGTCTCCATATAGTGTAATCGATGCCAGCTCAAGATTACGTTGTATTTGGAGTGGGCGTCTACGACCGAGAACTCTGTCATCAAGATCCTTTACTGCCCTGCAACTATCGGCAATGTGATTTTACTGATCGGATAACAACTATCTCCGTTGAAGCCAAACATGGCTTGATTTGAAGGTGTCAACTCTACTCTTGTCAGTTGCATTTTTAGGAATGCGTCTAGGAACAATATGTTGATGGAGCTGCATGTGTCCACTAGTGATCTTCTCACTTCCCAGTTCGTTATCCCTACTGAGATGACTAGGGCATTGTTGTCCGGGAAGCAAAGACCCTTCATATCGCATTTCGTGAATGTTAAGCTCGGGGCCTTTCTCTCATCTCGTACATATTGTACGAGTTGGAATCAGTAGTGTGATCTGACTCGTAGCTCCAATACCGATTTCTTAAGTGAATGATTTGAGTGTTGTTCTTTTCATTTGTCTCATGGAGGACACATACCATGTCGGGAGTCATGTATCCTGCTTCTCGTGTCATTTTCTCGCCTTGATGACGCGTGTCCCCGAGATTGATGAACTCCTTTAGCCGTCCTCTTTGGATCCAGTATTGGATTTCATCTCTAAGGCTCCTACAATCCTTGGTGTCGTGGCTTATCTCCTTGTGGTAAGAACAATGCTTAATTTTGTCGCGTTTTGAAGGATTTCCTATTAGTTTAGATGACCACTTGATGTCTGCCCATTTCTCCATGGTGGACAAAATGTCGGGCATACTGGAGTTGAGCGGGATGTAGTAGGGGTACCTGGAGCCGCTGAGTTGAACAACTTTGCTTGGTCGAGCCCGCCTTGGTTCTTGCCTCCTCCCTTCTTGGCAGCCAAAATATCTTCCAGGGTGATGTACTCTTGGGCGCTCCTTAGCAATCCCATCATATTCGCTGGGGATTCCAAGTAAAATTGACCTCCTCAGAGGCCGGAGGTAAAAGCAGTGATTGATGTGTCATCGCTGCACCCGTCGATCAAGGTTAGCTCGTCGTTGAAACGAGTAACATACTCCCTGAGGGTCTTGCTCTGCTTCTACTTGAGGCTCAGCAGCTAGTGAGCCCCCTTCCTGATCCATTGGCTCTCAACAAATCTGGCGATGAACGCCTTTGCCAGGTCTTGGAATGGGTTGGAGACTGTGTAACCATGTCAATGAATCCTTTTTTAGGCTGGTGGGAAACATTCGGCACAAGATGGCCTTTGAACTTTCCTTGAGTGTCATCACGTGGTGGTAATGACGCAAGTGGTCTGACAGATTTGACACTCCGTCATAGAACTCGAGCTTCGGTGGGGCGAATTTCTTAGGAAGAAGGGCACTCATGATCTCCTTCGAGAATGGATGGACTGTGAGATCATATAGGACATCAGGGTCGGACGCCTATATTCGGAATGGGTTCTCGACCATGGTCCTGTTTATCCTTAGGGTGTGGTCCCCATGACCCTCTCCTGTGCCTTTTTTCTCGGATTTGAGGTCCTCCCGGATCTTGGTTGGCCTCAAATTGTTGCTGTCGTTCTCGAGTCATCCTTTCCCCCACCCCTATTAAGTGGTATAAGTGGAGCAGGATCATATTCATGTCAGGGGCAGTCGCGGTCACCTCTGCGGCTGGGCTGTGCGGTTGTTCAGCCTTCTCGATCAAATCAATTTGAGTCAGTGGTTGGACTTCACCAGCTAGAACTTCGTCTGGTTCGGCTTGAGATTTGCTGCTGTTGACATTTCTCGATGCTCTGGTTAGTTTAGAATGAACTTTGAAAGTTTGTTTTAGGGAAACTTATTGTCGTCTTCCCCACAGACAATGCCAAACTGATGCGTTCAAATCTGTCATCGCTAATCCCAATGATATCAAACCTGCAAAAATGAACAGCGGTTAAGCCAAAGACCACCGTTGTTGTGGGCGAAGGCTCTCTGATGCTTAAGTCAAATATCAGTTCGAAAAAGAGTGAAGACTGTATGTGAATTGTAGTGTGTATACTTGTGTATGTTTATAGCGAGTATTCCCTCCCCAACTGTCCCTGCGATCAAGGGCATGATGGAGGAAGGAGATCTCGCATAAGATCTTACTTGTGCATGACTGAGTTCTTTGGCACTTGGCTCTGTTTAGGACCCAATGCTTGATTGGGTTGCCAACGGCATGACAGCTCAACGGTTAGAGCTTGGCGGATGGTACCACTAGGTCATGGGTTCAAACCCAGCTTGCGGCATCTTTATGGGTTCTGGGATCCTATAAAAACCCTGCTTGCCTTTCGAAAATAAATAAATAAATGCTTGATTGGGTTAAAGCTAATTTCGTGCGTGTGGATCTCAGGCCTATGATAGTTCTTAGATTCGTTGTTCGAGCCTTATTGTCCTGAGCCAAGTCCTAAGACCCATGCCTCTTGGGCCTGAATGCTTGACTTATGGGTTGAACAGTAATCGTCCGCATGGATCAACTCGGACTGCGCCGAAGCCTTTTATGTGCTAGGGTTAACCCATGTCACGTGTACGGCTGTGCTTGAGTGACTGTTTGATGTCTCATCAATTTCCATGCATTAACTTTGTCAATAATTAATCGGAAATCCTTCACTTTCCTTGTAGAAAAAAATGAGAGGAGAGTAAATATTTACCAATTTGAGAATGAAACTTTCTACTCGGAGGATCACTAATAATTTTCAAATTTATAATGCAAAAACCTATTTTTTGTAACAGCTTATAGAGCTGGCTATAGATGAAAGGTATACCTTAAGTGACGATCACCGAGTCTCGTCACATAAAAAAAATAACGAACAACTTAGTGTGAGGGCCAAACCCATCATCATGATAACAAGTGAATAAATTTTCACCACCTTTTTGGTGCTCTTTGACGGGAAGGCTATAGTGATGAAATCTTGTAACGATGAATGGCCACCGTCACAAAAACACACCAAAATAGTCGGCAGCCCAACTACGTGGGTGGGGCGCTAATTAGAAGTCATTGATGAAAGATCCGTTACTTCTCTTTTGCGCTTGCAGCCTTCAAGCTACAATTGCATGCCATATATGCTAGAGTTGCTATGAAATCTCAATGAGTTGTGTGGATTTTTATTTCGTGAGGAAGATATGAAACAATTGCTTAGGCTGACTTGTATCATTGTTGATGTTTAATGGTTTTACTCACCTGATAGTTGGATGGATAACATGACTGAGGAAGATCTTTTACACATTTTGGGTGGACAAAACATGGCTTCTCGAGGGAAACATAGATATCCTTCACAAATGCAGTTGATGGGAAGCTCATATTGGACAATTCATTGGCAAAACTGAGAATCCTCTAAACTCCAGTTATATTCTGTATAAATTGCATATACGCTATAGGTTCCTTCAGTTACATGTGTATCAAAGAAGAATATCTATAGTCATAGAAGAAAAGGAAGAGGAAATAAGATAAATCATTTGAGCGTCCCAATATATTCATCAATTTTTGGATATATCTATACTTTGGAGAGGTTTGTACTAACCATGACATTGATTTGTAATGGAATCCCAGAATTCATCTATGAGAATATGATGTTTGTGTGCAGTGCAGGTATATGTATCTCGGTCTATTCAACATCACAAATTTCACTCTCCCTTCTATAAAATTCTCATTGCACACCTTTAATAAGATTCCACCTTATACAAGCTTAATTTGTATGAAAATAGCGGTGATATGAATATCATAGTTGTTTGGTTTTATAAGACAAGTCTGTATCAATCATGAGTTGAGTTTTACTTAATTTTTGGTTTTCAATTGCAGAACGCTTGCTAGTTTGGGAAGTTAAAGCTAATATCAAATTTTATCTCACATAAATATATAGGAAGGTATGAAAGAGGTAAATCTTCACCTTTTTGTTATGAATTACGTTTTCTTCCATCATTTTTTATTCTTGAAGGTTTTACTTTTGTCGACGTGCGATCAGATGGATACTTGACATATCAAGGGTTTATGCATATTTTGCGTTGACGTAGTGTTGCTTCAAGAAAGGAATTTTGCTCCAAGTGCAGAGGAAAACTAAACCAGACGAAACAAAGAGAGAGCGAGTGGAGGAGCTACATGAAAAGGAAAAAATCACCTCTACCGAACCAGATTGATTGTAATTGTTACTTATGTTGTATTTCTGTTTCTTTACAAACTGTTAAAAGTGGATGTATTTGGAGATTTATATATATGCAAGATCTGACTTGTATCATTGGGAATTTTGTTCAATACAATTTATTTATATTTTCAATTTTTTTTGTTGTTATTTTTCATTGCTTTTTCCGACGGCCACCACCTGTCATAATAGGTTTATTAAATATAATATTTAATTTAAAATATTAAAAACAAATTTTTTTTTGCGGTCACTATTGTCACGAAATGTGAAGAATGTTTTGACAACTGGCCACGGCAGTCACTATAAAATGTTGTGACACAATTTTCTGTACAGAAATTCTAGCTGGCCTGGGAAAACTAGCCTGATTTGCTGCCTGAGGGGAGAAAAATACATTTTTGCTCCCCTCTTTAAACACAATCCAAAAAGGTGTTTAAAAAGGGGGGGGGCAAAAATGTATTTTCGCCCCCAGGCAGCAAACCATGTTGGTTTTCCCAGGCCAGCTACTGTAACACAGGTAAAAAAAATTGTCATTAGCAAATCATTTTGGTGACAACTTTTTAGGCTTTTTGTGACGATGGCAGCCATCCGTAAAAGTTGTTTTTTCAGTAGTGACATTAGAATTGGAAAATAAAAAAAGGATATAACATTATAGTATTTTGAGAAATTTTTTAGAGAAAACGATCGGATCATATGACTGAGAGGAAGACTTCTCTTTTTCACCTTATAAAAGGATTTTTTTTTTTAACATTGGGGTGTTCACTACACCAAAAGGCTTGTTTAGCTACACGGAGGTGGCCACAGTTTTAAACCGTTGGTTTATTTGCCACGACCAAAAATCGTGGCTATAATGGCCAACGGCTTAAAACCGTGGCTAAAAAAAAAGGCTTGGCTACGGTTCTAAACCGTTGGTGTGTTTGCCACGGCTAAAAACCGTTGCTAAATTGCACGTGGATGTGTGGAGAAGTAAGTCGATTTCTCGCGGGCGAAATTTTGCGAAAAAAAGTTGCTTCCCGCTTTGCGTTCCCGCTCCATCTCCCCCCAACTCTGCACTTTTCAACCCTTTGTTTCAAACCCTAAAATTTCTTCCATCTCCCCACAGATCTCCCGAAAGCACACACTGATTTTCCGAAACCCTAAAATTTCGCGGTTGCGAAAAAAATTTGCGTTCCCGCTTTGCGTTCCGTCTTTACTACTTCCGCATTCGCTTTCCTCAACGTGGTTTTAAAGTAAGTTGCTTTCTGGGTTTCAAGTTTGAGTTTTCTAAGTTCTTGTTTCTTTAGGGTTTCATGCATTTTGGTTCAATTTGGGTTTCTTGAGATAAAATTGGTATTTTAAAATCGATATGGGTTTTGATTTTGATTTTGATTCTGTTTTTTGTTGATTTGGGGTTGTCTATTTTGGTGAAATCGATATGGGTTTTGTGTTTTGAAGGATTTTTGCAAAGATTCATGAAGATCCAAGTGAGAGAGAGAACGAACCCCCAAAAGGAAAAAAAAAAAATTTGTGAGAAATAAATGGAAATCCAGAGTGAGATTGTTTTGTTAGGAGTTGTAGGAGATTCGACCACTAATGGTTTTTTTTTTTTAAATTCCATGAGATTCGATCGATATCTAAGGGTTTTTTTTTTGTGTTTATTTGAGCTTTTCTTCTACTTCTGTCCTTCTATGTGCTTTGCTTTTTTTAGTTCATGAAATGAAGAGAGGAAGAACCAGATTCCTCTGTACCCAATTCACCTTTTGCTTTCTTCTTTTATCCTCTTTTTACTCACATATTTCTGAATTTTCACATATTTCATTTGCAGACAGAGAAGAGGATGAACTGAAGAAGAAGAGAAGAAGAGAAGCTCGAACTGAAGAAGGTAATCGACCCATCGAAGAAGACGACGGCTAAATTTGTTTGAGAGGAGAAGACGACCATCGAAGATCCAACTCCAAGCTCTGTTCTGTTTCTGTGCTGTAAGTTCTATAAGCTCTGTTCTGTTTCTATTTTTGTAGACTTTCTCCTCCCAAAACACTTCAGTCTGTTCCTCCTCATTCTCCCAATAAACAAATTAAACTCCAACACTTCAGTTTGTTCTGTATTGGTCATCTTTTCTTGTTTGTTTTTTTTGTTTTAATTGCTTCTTCTAATTATACAGTTATACTTCTTCATCTTCTTCTAATTAAAACTTAACATGTTTTGTCTGATAGAACTGCTTATGGCACATTGGAGGAGCTCTTGGAGGTCATCACTTGGGATCAACTTGGCATCCATGACAAACCTGTAAGCAACCAAAACCAAATCAAAAAACCAACCATGGAGTCTTGGTTTTTGTTACCTTCATTTGCTTGACAAAGTGAGGAAATCTGTGCAGGTGGGTTTGTTGAATGTGGATGGATATTACAACTATCTACTGACCTTCATAGACAAAGCAGTGGATGATGGGTTTATCAAGCCTTCAGAGCGCCAAATAATTGCCTCTGCACCAAATGCAAAATAACTTGTTGAGAAGCTTGAGGTGTGAATTAATGATTACCATTGTTGTTTTGTTGGTTTTTTAGTGTTTGTTTTTATTTGGGTTCAATGATATTGTTTTGTTTTTGCTTTGATTGTAGGCATACGTGCCTGTACATGCAACAAAAGAATCATGGCCAATCAAAACTGATGATTACTTCCCGCGAGTCATATTTTCTATAAGACTTGAATCAATTCCTCATTTATGCTTCAATTTTGTGTGGTCATAAGAACTGAATTGTTCAGTTATTAGATACGCAGATCATACAAATGCATACTGGACCGGATACTTTTCAAGTAGGCCAGCTCTGAAACAATATGTCAGAATGATCAGTGGTTACTATTGGTAAAACTTCCTCTGCAGTGCACCACTACCATCATTGTTATGTTTCATTTGATTATATGCTTGGCTTAGTTATGCAAGCATATGTGGTAAGGCATTGTTGTTTGAAAGTGCTTAAAGCTGAAAATTATTTCAAACAGGTGCAGCTGAGTGTAACCAGACAGGCATTAGTGTATAACTCAACAACAGCGTATACTAAGTGTTCTTTGGCAAATGGTGCATGTGGGTCGAATCTCGATTTTCTGGGGTCAACTGTTGCTGTCTTAACCTCTCCTGGTCCAGACTTAGTAAGGCCTCTCATTTTTCATTTATTTTTAGTTGATTTATTTCGTTAATTTTATGAAATAGTCCTGTCATTGTATTTATTTCTCGGTGACCATCCTTTTGATTAATGAGTTGAAGATTACCTTGGTAAAGCCTTGTTGTCTTAACTGAATGATTCGGAGTTGTTTTCTAGTATTTTATCATCTAATACATGTATAATCATGTGTCTGGTCTGATCAAGAGAAATATTATGCAGCTGCATTTTGAAGTTTAATGGTTCAGGCAGTCGCATCTCATTTTTACTTCTAAAAGCATGCCTTATCTAAGTGTCTTCAGCAATTTATCTACCCAGAAACTTAGATTTTATGCTTGGGATCATTGTAAATGTTGATTGTAGTTGTGGGAGTGTTCAATAAAATGTATGAGCCTTTATAATGATGTTTAAATTTTCATTGCATTTTTCAAGTCCATTAATCAATGAATCTACGGTGCAAAAGGTGAGTAGTATTCTGTCTTCATGGATATTAATATGAATTCCTTGTTGTCATCCTTTGTATGTACATGATTTTTTTTACACGATTTTCAATGTGTTCTACTCTTTTGGATATAACTGTAGGTTGAAACGTTTGTCAGGATGTTGTGTTGTTGACAAGGTATACTTTATATATAACCTCTGTCATTTCAACTTAAACTGTTTTAAGATAATACTCATATCATTTTATTAGGAAAATGATTTAGTTGTGCCATTAGCCAGTGAAAAAAGTCTGTCAGCAAAGTAGAATGAGAATTGAGAAACTTTGTGATGCCAACACTCTTTACCAAAATTTTCAGAATTTTTTCCCCTCTGTAAATTAGAATTAAGAGAGGCAAAAAAAAAAAAATGTCCATGCAAAACAGAGGCAGAGATGCCCCCCACCTCACAGCACACAAAACATGCATGTTAGCTAACTTTCGGTTTCAGTATGTGCCATGGTATGATTACAAAATGGGGAACCATCCATCCATCAAACATCCCGTATTTTACTTTCTGTGATTGTCTGCTATGCTTGTTTTTATCAAAGCACATGTTCCAAGACAACATGCCAACCATAATTCAAAGTTTTATTTGAAAATTTATTGCTCCTAGCATTTGTTTTATGCATTTTCACTACCATGTTTAAGTTATACAACCAATTCCCAAACTCTGACTTCTTTTCTTATACAACCAATTCCCAAAATACAACCAACATGATCCTTTCTCCTGTTGCATCTGCTGTTGCTGTTGCTGTTGATGTTGCTGTTTCTGCTGTCGTTGCTGTTGTTGCAGCTGTAGATTAATAAGAGTTTGTTTTTTTCAGTAAATTATTTCAGTGCTTTCTGCTAGTTTCAAAACTATTAATTCTCAAAAACTTATGCTTTATCTTGGCTTTATATACGGTGACCAGAACATGGTCAGACAATTTCAGTGCTTTCCTCTTGGATTACCAACAAAATCTGATTTGTTTATGGAAGATTACCAACGAAATTGAGACAGTATAATTTGAGAAGAACAAGTATATATATACTTCTATCTATTCATGAATAAATATATGTCAATGGAACATCTAAGAGTAGATTGAGAAGACATGTTGCGTTTAAATAGTTTGTGCTTCAGAACTTGTGACTTTTAGTGTGTATTTTCCAAAAACAAAATGCATCAAGTTTTCAACCTTCGGATATCTTTTCATACTACTACTATGCTGAGTATGCTCTTGTTGCCTATTAGGTTAACCTTTTAATAATTGTATGAACAAAGTTGAAAGTGCTTTATCAGGAACAAATCTCTTCAACCTTAGAAAAATAAAATCTCTCTCTTTGTATTTTATTTGGGTGGCTGTTGTAATCAGTTTCTCTATTTGTCTATAAATACAGAACATCCAACTATTGTTGGAGACACATTGTTTCTGAATCTTGCAAAAGAGAGAGGCCAAAACAAAAGAGATTTTTTTTTTTTTTGAAGAGAAGAAAGAAGTAAACAACATGTGTGGAACAAACAACATGAACAAGAAGCAGCTTTCCCCAGACGCTGTTATCAATTTGGATCAGTAAGTGTTATGTATTATTGATGTTATGTTTGTAGTTTTTTTTTCCTTACATTTTTATTATTGATGGATGATGAGCTAATTGGGGTGTTGTGGTTAAATGATAGCGGTGACTGACAATCGTCATATCATCGTAGGGACTGGATCATCCCAACTGTTTCAGGCTGCACTTTTTGCACTCTCTACTGCTGATGCTGATGCTGAACAAGAGCAGCCCATGAATGTTATTTCTGCTATCCCTCACTACTCTGTAAGCCCCCTCACTGCTTTAGATGAGCCTTTGACTCCTTCATGGTAGTCACGGTGCTACTCATGTTTGTCAGAAAATGTGAGTTGTTTTCCAGGTTTGAAACCCAAGGCTTCGTACATAAATGACTTGTCATATGCTTGTTCGTGTTGTGTAGCTTGTAACATCTCTGTGCCTTCAGGCCATTAAATGGTGAATATTGTGACCCTTTGATGTTTTCTAGTGCCTTATGTGATTTTCTTCTTTCTCCTCTTCCGACCTTAACTAAGGAAAATTAGCGGTAGTTTCTTCTTTTTTATATTCAGCCTGATTATCATAAATTTCAACACTTCAGTATAACACCAAAACTGAGGATTTAGCAATACGAGTAAAAGTGTAATTTTGAGCGCTTACCACATGCATGCTTGAATGTATCTTGCAAAACAAAGAACAAAAACATGATGTTCTGGGAATATTTATGGATTGAACATTTTGAAAAATAGGAATTATGTACAATGTTTATCAGAGCATGGCTGCCACATTGTACCCATATTAATCCAACATGATTACAATGAAGACCTGCAAAAAGCATTTCTGGGAATTTCATTGTATGTCAGACACATTGACCTTCTGTCTGTGTTAGATCGATATAAAATTATCTTTCTTTCACATGTCAGTGAATTTATAGTTTCAGTTGCATTCGATTCTGGCATTATTTGTAAGCATGTGGTAAAACAAAAAGTTAAGGCGCCTAACTCCAAATCTCAAGAAGGATGGAGTGGCGTGCTCTGCTGTAAATGCACCTAACCCTTTGACGCCCCAAATCTGTTACATGAGATAGTACTGTCTTTTTGCATTAGAAATACTTCAGTTTTAGCTATTCAAAGTGGCTGGGACAATATTGCCGAATTGGTCACACAGCCTAGCTATCTTCACGTACTCCAGCATCATCCAAACATCAAACTTAAACAAACTATAATAGGAAACAAATTAGCAATGAAATTATTTTGTTTGTGCATCCTTGTCCATATGTGAGCCCAAGTAGGAGTAGAAGTCCAATAAATTAGGGCGAGGTTTAATTTTGTTTAATAGGGATGATGAAGAAGTTGTAATCAGTTTTATGTTTTTAGAAATTAATGAAGGTTTGAAACTGTCAATCAAATTTCAATGATTTTAGTTTGATTTTAGTTTATTTGCTTCTGCTGAACCCATCATTCAACGTGCCTATTCTATTCTTGAAGCGAGACACTTTTGAGTGTTTATGCAGGCATTCCTCACATTCTGCACTCTTGTAACTCTTTATTTTGCTAAAGAGGTTCCACTATCAAAGCCAGCTGCACATCGTTTGTCAGACTCTGCACCCTTGCTGAATGATACTCAACATTGTTCCAATTCAAACTCCAGTTATTCACCTAAAGATAACTCTTCTCCATACACTGCTGTAGTAAATGGTGGAAATCTGAAGCATTTAGATCCTGGAGTCAAAGAGGATGAAATTGAAGCATTCACAGATAGTCCCGGAGCAGTCTTAGTTAATCTGTTGACAAGCATGAGGCATTTACCTCCCGCTATGCATTCAGTGCTTATTGTTATGGCTCTTAGCTGGGTATGTTATAAACTAGTAATTCACTATCTGCTTTTCATTACCCAGATGGTCGTGTTAATGTTTTTGTCTCATTAATCTAATCTTAATAGTGTGAGTGATGAAATTGTCATTTGAACTCTTTATCTACATTTATTTCTAATCTTTGAATTATTACTTCACATGCAGCTGTCGTGGTTCCCCTTTTTTCTTTTTGATACGGATTGGATGGGACGAGAGGTTTACCACGGGGATCCAAAAGGAAATGTCACAGATGTCCAAATTTATAATGAGGGTGTCAGAGAAGGTGCATTTGGTTTGTTATTGAATTCAGTAAGAACTCCATAAAATTCAATTACTTGTATAACATACTGAAAAAATAATAGTCATTTCTTATTCGGAATGATACTTATTATGGGTGTTTTTCTTTTTTTGACATCTTTTAAGTTATGATATCTTTTTTTTTTTCCTTTTCATTAATGGTTTTTTTTTTTTTCCTTTGTTATTAGGTTGTTCTTGGAATCAGTTCTTTTCTTATTGAACCAATGTGTCAACGGATGGGTTCAAGACAAGTATGGGCACTGAGCAATTTCATAGTTTTTGCTTGCATGGCATCCATTGCCATCATTAGTTTGTTTTCAGTTGAGGGATATTCTGCAGGAATTCAACATGCGATGTCTCAGAACAAGGCAATCAAGATTGCTGCATTAGCTGTATTTTCAATTCTTGGCTTCCCTCTTGCTGTAAGTCCCAAGAATCCTTTTGCTATCTCCATTTTAAAGCACTTTGACCTGCAAAAGGTTTGCTGATATCACCGGTACTAAATGTTTGCTACTGTAGATCACCTACAGTGTTCCTTTCTCGGTGACGTCAGAGTTAACTGCTGATTCGGGAGGCGGCCAAGGTTTCTTTCAGATTTCGTGCTATTTCATTCGGTTATCTCATTCTGTAATTTCATACTGCTGCGACAGTAAAATTTTGCTGTTCTTAACATTTTTTTTTTCTATAGGATTGGCTATTGGGGTTTTGAATCTTGCAATTGTTGTTCCTCAGGTACTGTTAGACGTTTCTTTTTTGCCTAGTACAATTCCTTTCCTATTGATATTGCAAGTATAGTTGAAAAGCAATGCTATAAATGATAAAACAAAAACAGAGCAAAAAATTATAAATTGATGTTATGATTTTGCAGTAGAGTATTTCTTTGTTGATGTGCATAACTCTCTTTGCCTCCTCTCCGCTCTTAATCTTGTTTGTGTCCTGATTCTTGTACAGATGATTATATCACTCGGAGCACTTCCATGGCTGATATTGGTTCAGAAGTTAAGAGAGAGGTAAATGTTGGCATTGCTAGCGTATCACGCTTAATGGAGCGTCTTGAAACCAGAGAAAATAGTGAAGCAACAGAAGCAAATGGAATGCAGATATTTGTTGATATGGTAATAGAGCTATGTTGATATGGCTGATATGGAGTAAATCTACTATGTTGAAAGTCCATAAAGACCTTCCTAATGCAAATCTTTGAGGTATTCTTCCAAATCCTTTAAGTGAGCACAAAATTACCCTTTTTGTGATTCAAACTAAATGCATATTGGAATTCTACTATGGCTCTATAACCAAATTGGTACTCGTGGACATTAATACTTAAAGTGAACCCAAGGTTTTCTTGCACATGTAGGCTGAACTTAGATATCAATTCTCAGCTACTCATGTCAGACACGGGTAGAAGGACTTGGATTCAGTTAGCTGTTACAAATTTTGAAGGACTCTGTGCCTAAATTCTGTATAGCTGGCACGAAATGCAACCAATGGGCTGCTTCTATATTGTAGCAGTCTTAACAATATTTTCTATTCCATATTCCTTGATTTGAGACGGAAAATTTGTTCTGGAAGATATTTTAGCTCAGCAATATTATTAATTTCTGTGGCTATTGTAATTTTTATTATATTTGGATGTTCTCTTTATACTCCATGCAGAGCATGAAATGAACTGTTCCACTGCTGCTGCCAGGCATCTTGCCTCTAGGTATGTGTTTAATTTTGTGTAAGAGAGATGGTCAATCAAATGTTGTATCACATATCTGACAGTAAGCTTGCAGTGGTGTGGATGTCTATACAGCTCTTGCTGGAGCAGCTGGAGCATTGTACGGTCCTCTTCATGGTGGAGCAAACGAGGTAACCATACAAATGTTATTGAGCGTAAAACCTATGTAACTAGCAGAATAGTGTTCCCTACTTTGATCAGGTTTATAGTTTTGTGTCATGGATTTATTTACTTCTGTGAACTTGAGAAAATGAAATGTAAATTGTCCATTGTTTGATGTCTTCTTTTGGCTATAGGCTGTGCTTAAAATGCTGAATGAGATTGGAACAGTTGAGAACATTCCTGAATTCATTGAAGGTGTGAAAAACAGGTGAGTTTTTGTTGTCTTTGCAAATGGTGTCTCATTAACTAATGTGACTGAACTGGTGCCACTGTGCAATTTGATTTAATTTTTTCTTTACCCTTTATCTTGGCTTTATACAGGAAAAGGAAGATGTCAGGTTTTGGCCACCGTGTATACAAAAATTATGATCCCCGTGCAAAGGTCATAAGAAAGCTTGCTGATGAAGTATTTTCAAGGGATCCATTGATTGAGGTGTTTCTTTTTTCTCTATACTTAATATAATTCTTTCTTTTTCTCTATACTTGATGTAATCCTATCTACTTGCTTCTTTAACTGATTTTACTTGTTGCTGAATGGAATGCAGGCTGCTAACACAAGTGCTGTTACTAAAGGGAGCATGTTGCTATATGTTGCAGAGTGCTATGTTGTTACATGTAATGCATGTTGTTTAGGAAGGATTTTTGTTAGATTAGTTGTCAATAAATGTAGTACTATAAATAAGAGAGCATAAGAGAGAAAAAGGGATTTATTTGATTTGTAAGAAAATTGTACACTTGAGCATTTGCTCTACAGGAGATTAGCTATCTCGAATTAGCTTTCTTATTGAATACAATCCATTCCATTTACTGTCATCAATCCAGAATTACAATTACAAGTTCTTTAGTCTGTAATTTCTTTTCATTGCTAACACCGTGACAAAAAAAAAAAAAAAAAAAAAAAATGAATTTTTTTACTGGCCACGGTTTTAAGCCGTTTTTAATACTTGCCACGGCTTAAAACCGTTGCTAAAGCATCAACCGTCCTGAACATAAAATCGTTGCTAAAATTTTAGCCACGGTTTATAGCCGTCACGGATGATTTCGCGACGCCTCTACAGCCCACGCCTCTTAGCCGTGGCCATCAGTTACCCCCACGGTTTCAAACCGTTGCTGATGGGGAAATTTGGTGTAGTGGTTGACGATAAATAAAAGAAAAATTCAAGTAAAAAGTACAATAACCTCTTAGTAGGTATACCACCTCATGATCTTATTCCATGGAGTCGTTCTAGGCGGCGAGGAAACGGGCGAGGGAGGGGGGTTTGACCCCCATCCCCCTCGAGATTCACATGAGCATGCATCTCGAGGGGAATGGAGGGTCACACCCCCTCCCTCGCCCGTTTCCTCGCCATTTAGAATCACCGTATTGCATGAATCAAATGGGTCATTATTTACTTTCGAAAAATATTGTGAAAACCTTTTGTTATGTAAATCATGCCTTAGGTGAAATTATTTACGTTGTCTCTATGCCTAATGGGATGCATACAAAATTTCAACGAACTTGAACATAAACCATGAGATGCAAAATTTGGTCCTTACCTTCAAGATGACTTGAACTACATCTGGGTTACAAATATGAGAACCAAAGTGTTTGGGATCCTATAGTCCTGTCTCAAGATATCAATATCTATTGAAAGCCAACAGGCTGACATTAAGAATATTTTAGCCAGTATTCTCGTATGTCTCCTCTCAATCACCTTGGTTCGATAGAGTTCAATTCTATGTAATCCATTAGTGACCACACATTTCTAAGGCTAACTTCATCAAAATCTTTTTTTCTTGGGTGGGAGTGGGGGGAGGGTGGGGAGAGCATCTATCACCAATTCTAGATTTTTATCAATAAACCCTCACATTTTAATCAAGTTAGCCTTAGAAATATGTTGTCTCTCACATGGGTTTCATGAAATTGAACTCCACGTAACCAAACAAAACCTAAGTTCCAACTTGTCAATGGAATACTAGCTCAGCGGATACGCTTGTGGTGGATGGTATTATAAGTCCAAGGTTCGAAGCCTGCCCGTGGCATTGGGGTGAGAAGGTTAAGGGGATTACAAAAAATAGTTATTTCACTTTTGGCCTCCATGACTATGTGGTAAACCATGTTGACTAATAAATTTCATCCATTTTTAAAAAAAAGACCAAAGTACCCCTGCACATGGTATCCATCATTCCTATTACAATTTTGGTTGTAATGCCCATTCCAAGGTTTAAATCTTGACAGCGGCATTGTGGTGGAGGGTTAAAGGGAATAAAAAATACGGTTATTTCACTTTTAGCCCCAATTTGTTTATTATTATTCTTATTTGACTTTCATTAGTTTTTATATTTCAATTTAACACTTGTCACTGTTTGATCAACCCCGTTAACCAACAAATTCCATCCATTTTTTAGAAAAAATCAAATTACCCCTACACGTGGTATTCGTCATTCCCATTATAGATTTGGTTGTAATGACCATAATCGTGAATGGCGACTGCATTCCCGTTACAATGGTTGTGTCCATTGTAATCTCTCATCTCCATCTCCATCTCCATCTCCATCTCCATCTCCGTTTTCCTCATCCACCAGTTCTAAATCCTCCACCACATCCTAAACCACCTCCAACACACCCTCCCCACCACCTCCTTCCACCTCCTTAGTCCGTCATGAGATCCACCTACCACCACAACCTCACCCTCCATCATCTTCCTTTTCCATGGGCTGTTATGATATCTACTCGCCCACCCTTCTCCCATCCCCTGGTTTGTCAAGTAAAATCCACCCAGCCTTCTCCCATTCCCCGGAGAAATGGGTTGTCATTGATTTTGATTGGGAGAGTGACAATGGATATGAAATGAATGAGAGAAATGGATGGGTTGGATGATAGAGGTCCTTGATTGAAGGCAAAGAGAAGGAGCTTGAAATTGCAAATCCAAGTGATGAAGAAGGATGTGATGCCTTTTAGATGGACATATGTGAGATCAAATGGGATGATTGTGAAGAGGGTGATTATGGGGAGAAGAAAAATTTTCTTGTTCTTGATCAGTTTTTTCTTCTTCTTGTTCTAGGTGGGTTTTAGGCAATGATTGATTAGAAATCTTTACTTTGATTGGGTGTGTGATGATATTAAAATGGAAATCTAGAATCCATGTGAGGAGGAGCTCAACATCAGCAACAAAGCCATCCTACAGATAAAGAAGAGAGAGAGAGAGGAAGGGGGAGGAGAGGAGGGGGTGGGTTTGGGTGTTTTGTTAAGCTTTTGATGCGTAAGGGTAAATAAAATGCATCAAAAAGGCAGGGTAACGAAACGAGTCCTAACACTTGTGTTTTTTTGCACACCACGTGCAGTGGTAATTTGGTCTATTTCAAAAAAGGACGGAGCTTGTCAGTTACAGGTGTCAAACTGGAACACAAAAATTAACGGGAGTCAAACAAGAATATCAATAAACAAGTGAGGGCCAATTGAAAAATAACCTGAAAAAAGGACTTACAACTTCAGTACATGTTTTTGCCTCCCAAACAAAGAGCGGTGTTTGGGCATCAGGAATATCGCGAGATGTGAACCAGCTCTACAAGCAAAATAAGTTCCAAGTTTAGAGAATTTCTACACTGAGAACAAATGTATGACTATGGTAGGTTTGAAAACTGATTTTGAAGCCTCAGTCTATGTTAACTTAAAAGGGGTCTGCAGGAATGTAGTTTGTAATGGTGATACGCAGCAGAATGCATTCACCAAATGGTGATAGATCAAGAGAGACATCCTTACATTCAAACATAAATTACAAAGATCAAATTACATTCAAACTTAAAAGGGGTCTGCAGGAATGTAGTTTGTAATGGTGCTATACATTCAAACATAAATTACAAAGATCAAATTCAGCTCAGCTGTCACATTTTCTGAGAGAGAAAAACAGAGTGTGCTCACCCCCACTCTAACAGCACTTACTAGTACAGGTTGCACAGAGATACAGTTCCACAACAAAGCCAACACTGTCCATCAAATTAAAGACGAGAAGAGAGGAAGAAAAGTGAAAGCCTATTACCCAGTTCCTAATAGCCAAACCACAGATACATCTATGCATGATTCAAAACTACTCAACAGCTCAACATCTACATTGCAAACAGCATCACCAGACAAGTTGGGCACACATACAGCACACTATGAGATTGATATTGAAAGTTGATTGATACGCCTCTCAGCTACAGAGGTTTGGTATGCACACTCCACCATCTGGGTTCTGTTGTTCCTTCCATATCCGCCCTGTAACTCGCAGTTTCAACTCTTTCCTGTCCCCTCCTGAGAAGAATAGTGCCATGTTACGTTGGATGATAAGACCATCATGACTGTCCCGGACCTTACGGTGGGTATCACGTATGCTCCTAGGTGTGCCCTCCCATATAAGCTTTCGACCGTTTGCTCCGACCTCAAGGCTGTAGCTGAAGTTCCGTGCCTCAGCCTCATCCCCCATGAAGCGGAGGAATGCCATGTAGACAGGGGCCATGCCAAGCTGAAATGCTTCAAAATGCAGACAGAAATACTGACCAAAGCAATTGAAGACCTGGAACATTTGAAAAGGTTAAAACAGGGTTATTTGTTTTCATAATATTCAACTTTGAAATTCAACATCACAAAAGATACATGTATAGCACTGAATGGGGTTGTTGACTGCAGGTGTTTATTCATATAGCCATTTCCAAATTGTCAACACTGCCAAATGTAGCAAACCTTGTTCCGTGTCTGAATTTGTAGATTCAAAGGTGTTATGTCAACTTCTATGATTCCAAAGTCTATGCAACCCATTCCATTAGTTTTACAAACAACAAGTACAATGTGTAACCATTTTCTTCTCAATTTCCTAAAAATCATCTAACATGGATGGCCGTGACCATCTATAAAAAGATTAGTTCAGGAAAATTCACAAATCAACAACATTAGGGGTCTTGTAGTTAGTCTAGTTCTTACGACATCTGCAGTCTACAGTTTACTTTCCTCTTCTCGGGAATCCCAGACACCGTGCCAATAATTAAATGGTCCAGCTGATGAGTATCTGGATGTACGAAGGAAAGTTTTATGTTTATTGAGAAATGATCAACTAACTTCATCATATTTTTTTTGTCTTTCTATAGCTAAGCCACAAGTTCATCATATTCTCTTAGTTATTACTATCCTTGTCAACAGACCAAACAGAATCTGTACTTACTGTTAACATCCATGTGGCATTTTCAACCTCACGGGGATTAGACTTTACGTATCGATGGTTGAAGGTGCAGCCTGAGTGCATGTCTACTTTGTGATCATCCCTCAAATGAGTAACTAAGAAAGGAATACTGCCAACAACAGAGCACTCTGATCCAGCATATGGACAGTTGTATGGTCTGAAGTTGCACTGAGCCTCGTGCTTGAGCTTGCTGTAGTATGGGAAAATCTCTGGGCAACCCAAGGAGTAATATTTGCAGGGAAGTTCCAGTGACTCGGCTACCTTCTCCAAGGCTAAACACCTTATATCTCCTAGCTCCTGTCTACAAGTGGGGCATCGGTTGTGTACCCTTGTTTTACAGGTGGAACACAGTGTATGCCCATTATGGCACTGCAAGAAAACTATTCTGTTAGAACTAGCATTAACAGAATAAGATATCCAGAAAGGGATTGAACAATATGAACAATTTTTAAAGTAACAGAAAATATTAACATTATCACTAATAAAGAAGGAAACTTTAACTTCAGATTAGAAAGGTGTTCTTGTTCAACAAAGCCAGCATTTAATTAACTGAATTAGGGGTTGGGCACATATTATCTTCCTCATATGGTCATGTTGTCCTATATATGAGCTAGAATCCAAACAAATTGGTAGAACATCAACAGAGACGTGCAACCATAGGGAAAGAGAATGCACTACTTCCTCATGATTTATGACAGACCTTTGTGATCTCCTTAGATAGTGCGTATGGCTCATAGACTCATAGTCCAAAAGATCTTTCTTTGAATTAGATAGCAAGAATTTAATATTCATTTTTGCTGTAAAGGAGCAGTGGAGCCCTAAAGAATTGCTAGTCTTTGTTTATGCATTATCATAATAAGCACAAAAATGCTGATTGAATTTGTGTGGTGAACCCCAGATGTGCAATATCGGCATTGGGCAGAAAGTGGGAGAGGCTTGTTGCCCTAGTCACAACCCTTAAGGGAGTGTTATACACTACCTATGATCAGTCCCAGTCATTTGTTGGTTGAAGCCTTGGTGAATAATTATGCTTTAGATGGTTTAATGGAAATCATTGGTTTTGATTTTTTACTATTGGAAAGTGCCTAAGGTGGCATCATGATTTAATTGCCCTATATCCAGGTATTATGAATTATTTTTCAGCAGTTTGTTGGCTGTTGTTTTGGTTACTTGGTAAGTATGATTGAACAAAATCATAGTTATCAAAATGTGTATTATAAATATTTCAGAAACCTAAATTTAAAATATGGGTATCATGAAGTATCGGAGCATAAATGTGTGAAAAAAGAGATAAATAAAGCATATAAAAGACATAATAATACTTATAGCAATAAGTCCCAAAAACACTTCCCTTGATGTATGAGTCTATTGCCTATCATTCATGTCACTTGTATCCAAAATAAAACCTATGTATGTATGTCCTTGGGCAACAGAAACATAGTTCAATATCAGACTACCATATATATGAAGAGTTACTAAATACTAATTACTTCACAAAAGGAAGTAGAAAACTATCTATTATCAACTCTAGAATTATAAGAAGTCGTCAACATCCACAATCATTTAATTCTTCCCCTTGGTTTGAGAGAACACTCTAAAGCTCTCATATAAATGAAGATTAAAGAGGAGGAGTGAAAGGTTAAGGAAAAAAAACACAAGAAAAACTTAATGTTTTTAAGCGCAATGAAAAAAGAACATTGAAAACTAAATTGTATGGATGTGGCTTAGATACAATTCAGATAACTACGATTAAAATAGAGATTGCTGTTCCTGGGATTGATGACTACCATGAAGCCGAATGGATCTAATTAGTGCTTGTGGCTTGTGGTCAGCCAGTTGAACGTTGCATTCATGCAAAAAAAAAGAGGTATTCATTCAATGCTCCTCCAAATAATTGCTTGAAAGCTCGAATTGTAGGACTAGGTGTCTCCGGGCTCCTAAACTGGTATGGGAAATTTGGCAAGATACTAATATCTCCAAAACAAATATTCTGTTGAGGCCATGATACAGTAAAACAGGACAATAAGCCTCGTAGTGAATATGATGGCATCAGCCTATAACTACAGAGGTATAGGAACAGATGCTACATTTGAGCAGTTCCATACTGCTATTTAGTTACATGGCGGACTTAGTGGTCAGATTTTAGCTAGTAAGAAGATACGTACTCCAACTCAAAAGCTACCTACTCCAAATCAAGTCTATTATCAGATATAGGAAAATAAAACATGAAAAGAGGATTCCACTTTCGTTCCTCAAGGTTTTCTTCATTGATTTCATTTAATGGTGATAATAGTAATGGTGTTAAGAATGACAGTGATACTTGTTGTATCCGTAAATCGGGGTGTCAGTATGTTTACCTGTGTAACTGGAAAGTGGAAATCAACATTACCCATCGTACAGTCACTGCATTTGCATAAAATCCAATTCCATGAAAAGGAGGAGAATGACAGGGAAGTGGAAAGAAGGAGATATAGAAGAAAGGAAGAGAAGCGAGGTTCAGAAAAGGCATTCCAATTCTCCATCTACGCCTTGTACCCCCCACCCCTCCCTTAAGCGTTCAATTCTCATATTTCATGATAAACTTGGAATGTGTGATTCTTGCATTTTGTAAATAATCTCAGGGTTGAGTGGTTGACCATGATGACTTTTCTTGCTTGAAGTGTATTACTTGCTATGGAGTTAAATTCTATGCAAACAAACATATCTCCGGCAATACCAATTAGAAATAGGTATTTTATGATTTTACCTGCTTGGAATCACTTCAAAAGGGTTACAGGAAAGGTACCTATTAAACAAAAACTCTATGAACATTCTCCATGTAGAATTAGAAACAACAATGTTTCAAAAATTCTCAAACTTCCCGTGTCAGAGATGTATTGAATGAAAAATCTATGAACATTCTCTATGTAACTAACGACGATGTTTAAAAAATTCTCAAACTTCCCATCTCATGCACAGGTCATCAACTTTTTCACGCATCTTTCAAAAGTCCCAATTAATGTTACAAGCATATTAGGGAAAGGGAAGTTAGTGGTACAGTTATAGGCTTATAGCAATATTGACCACAAGTGAAAGAATATGACTAATGATACAAAATTTATTGTTGAAAATGTAAATGATATCATACTGTAGAAACATGTCCTGTTTTTTGTGGTTGATGCATCTGACGCCTCATACACGTGTTGGTGGTGTTACATAAAATATTCTTAATATTTTGGGTGTATTTGTGCATCTTCAAATCTATATAGGCGGATAGATTTAATTATGATTATATTAAAACTTGAGATCGTTGAAAAAATATATCGATTCAAGATTGAGTGATCTTGTGGCTTATTCGAGTCCCTTTTTCCAACTTTGAACTTTCTATCTCTAATATCTTTTTAATTGATGTTTATTTGTATTGTGTGCTTAGTTAACATCCTGATAAGACTTTATTTTTACTTTCCATGTACCTAACTTGCCTTTCAACCTGTTATCTTTGTCAGCTTGTAAAACCACTTCAATGTTCGATAACCTCAGCACCTAATAATGACATGTTTAGGGTTCTCAACACAAACACAAATACTTGGGTTGGAGTATGAGAATCGTAAACTCCTCTTTATCAAAATTGTGTTCTATAGTTCCCAATTTAAGTTATATTTTAATGTGTGAAGCATGCCAGCTAGGTAATTATCATGTTGTCCCAAGTGCCCACTTAACAACTATGACACCACAGTTTAGTCCACGTACAACTCCATCTCCAAAGCATTTCATTTATGCCACCGATGATTTGCCTCTCAGTTCTACTTTTTTGTTGAAAAATCCAAGTATCCCACTCATTCCAAATGCACCACATTATGGAATGCAGGCATCTATGCTACAGCCACTTGCTAATGTTACAACACCATTCACTAATCAACTAATTCAAAGAGCCCGAAATAGGTTTCATAACCCTGAATTCTCCCACGAAATTAGCCCAAATGGTTCACGGGAAGTTGTTGTTGTAAGTAATGAGAGGAGGTGGTTGAAGCTTCCACCATCACCTCAAGTGAACTTGTGAGCTGGCTTCTCTTCATCAAGAAGCAAGTAGAGGGAAGTGGATGAATGAAGAAGCTAGTAGGTGGTGGAAGCTCCACCACCGCCGACTACACAGCTGGTGACAATGGTGAGACACTTCATTTGTCTCTTCTTAACAAACCAGCTCATGACCAGGCCATGAACAACCCAAACCGACCCAACTCACCTCCTTAATTCATCTATAAATGGGGTGATTGGGCCTGATGTGAGTAACCCAAATTAATTTGAATCACTGGAGTTTTCTTTCCTTTTGTATGTGAGAGATAGAAGTGATGTGAGAGAGAAAGAGTGATATATGCACCCTTGCGTATGTGTGGTGTCATTTACACGTGTGTTTAATGTCATACGTTGTGTAGGAGACTCTCTATTTGTAGTCTTCGATCTCGATAGTGAAGCTTGCCAAACTATGTTAAATCGCTTGTATGGTACGTGTTTTATTTATTTCATTTTACTTTATATTGCCTTGATTATACTTTAAATTTATTACTTTCTATTGCAACTATTAATTGTGTTCCGCATCGGTTATGCTTTCGCGAGGTGCAACAGCTGCAAAACATCAATAGGTGATCAATTGCTTCATCAGATTGCATGCAAAGAAATACTACTCTTTATAAATACTGTGTTCTAAAGTTCCCAATTTGAGTCCTATTTCTTTTTTAATGCCCCATGCTAGCTAGCCATTGCACATCACGGTATAAGGTCTTTGAAAATACCTTTGTCATATTAGAAGAAACTTTGTACACAAGGATCTTTTCCATGGCTCCTTAGGTGATGTGGATCAATACACCCCAACAATCCCCTCAATGTCAACAAAGGGGCATCACAGTAAGTCTAACCGCCTTTGATAGCAATCCCAACAGTCATGGAAAGCCTATCCTAGCGATGGTCATCGTCAATGAATGGGTTATCACATTTTTATTGATGTTCTTTATATACACTTTTACTGACTATGCTTGTTCCAAGCCTTACTGGTCCAATGCCACAAGGTAATCAATCTCCCTTCTATATGTTCTCACTTGATATAATGTTCCTCCTATTGTATTTGGATATACAACATCTGTTCATATGTTGGTATAAGGTTGTAATATATAGAATTTTCATCCTGTCAAACATGTGTTTCTAAGCTACTCGCCTCTCTTGTACCCAAAACACCATATTGAATATGTCATTTATCACATCATTAACGTGTGTTTGGAGGTTACCTTTTCTAGTACTCTTCTTCTAGGCAAGAGTTTCATCAAGATTCAGTATCTTCTCTTCAAGGCAAATGTGTTGTTCCTTTTCATACTAGATTAGTTGAAGCTGAAACGAGAAGACTACTAATAGCGATCCTTCCAGATTGCAGAGTAAGATATTCAAATAGTATTACTTGAGTTTCTTAAAATATCACTTCTTTCCATGCTGCTGATAAAATATTATACATGGCAATCTTGCTTCTCCTTTCTTCTATTCTAAATTAAGAAACCTATGGGTCTTCCAACTGCCAACTGGGGTGCCATTGTTCTAATGAGCGTCGATATCTCCTATCTCTTCAAGAAAGCTAGTTCCATGAAGAGGGCAGGCGGTACCTGAAAGTGAACCTACCTACCACAACTCAATTGGACAACCCAATGACCTTCCACACTCTTTTCTTTGATCACATTATACATGTACATAGAGACAGAACAAAAAAAAAAGAGACTTTTTATCTAGCAGTTCACCTGTGCTTACGGTGTCAATTTTGTAACCGGGTATAAGTCCATGACAAAAAAATTCCTAACCAAAGAGACACAGCCAAATTTGGAAGCTAATGGTACCACCAATTTCGTGCTTTTAGCTAAATGATTCTATAGACATATTATGGCATCCTTAATGTGTACAATTTCCTCTCGTCCCCAGTGCTTAAACTGAAGGGAGACAAGATCTTCACAGTCTAAAGCCCAAACAACCCACTAAAGAACATACTTCCACAGGATTAATTAGGCAAGAATAATCTTAGATCGACAAGCTCTCTTTGAATATCTCAAAATGACATAAATCCAGAAAAGTGATGTATCAATAACCAAGTTACATTATCATCAATTGAGAATCCTCAAGAAAAATGACATTTTTCCTAGCCATCAAATGCCCCGAATTAGAAAACAAGCCAACCCAAGTCACTAAATTTCGACAACAGAATCCAGCAAAAGCAGATCTTGGATAAAAAATAAAAAAAAAATGCTTCATGATCCATGTTAACATTCAAATTGGACACCCATTAGCAAAAGAAAGAAGAACAAACCTGATGAATTGGAGGGTACATTGAATTGGTACAGACGGGGCATTCGAGCAACTCATGGACGCTTGTAGCAGGAGAGGTGATACTGAGATGGGGTTTCGAAGAGGATAACTGATGGTGATGATGGTAATGGTTAACATCTTCTTCATCGATTCCCTCCGAAGAAGAGATGCATTCGATGCTATTCAACTCCATTCATACAAACGATAACAACAACAACAACAACAACAACAACAACAAAACTCTCTGTCTATCCTTCCCTTCGGTTGTGGATTTCCTTCATTTCTTTCGATTCTTCCCTCTCTTTGGAGACTACAGAGTAGTGGTGATACCATTACCAAACCAAACAAACTACCCCTCCTTTTCTAGGTTGCACCCCCACACTTTGCTTTAAACTGCCCCTTCTTTTCTTTTTATAAACACACCCACTCAAGGCCCCAACCTTGGCGTTTTGTAACATCCACATATGTATGTATTTCAAGCAAACCACAGGCAAGTGGAGTGGTCAGGTAAAAGTTGACAAAATAATAATAATAATAATAATAATAATAATAATAATAAAAAAAAAAAAGAGAGTCATGTCCTTTCATTATTGTGTGAAAAAACTAACTAAACATTAACCTGAGCAGTCAATATATGGGTTCACATGAACTAACTCACTAACCTGCCACAACCTCTTCAGCACTCAAATCACGTGATGACTTGAGCTGAAATGACAACATTTTGGAGCATAATCCGACACAAATTGGCCCGTTTGACAAAAAATGACAGATTAAAATAGGTAACAAGGATAAACTCGTACATGACTCATTTATGTGAACGGGTTGGCACCTTAACATCTCAACACACATAAAGCTTACCTGACACCTCAACATCTCACTGCACAAACACAATGGGTGAGACATCAACATTACACTTAACCAAAGTAAACATATAGAATTAATTAGTTCTCATGCTACATTTGGCAAAAATATGTTTAAACCAAAACACCTAGAGCAGTATATAAACTTTGATGTCATCAAATATTATTTGGATTCTATGATAATGCCTTCAAGATTGTATTACATAGGTTATTAATTACCTGATAATATGTTTGCAAATTCTGAGTAAGCCAACGAATAAGTGATATCAACGATAAAAATTGCAAGGTGAAATTGGCGCTTCAGTGACCCCTAAATCAACCCATTTGATATATTTGAGAAATAAGAAACATCACAACTATTGAAAAAAAATTAATTGAAATATCAAACAGAAATGCTTACATTTGGAGCATATTTTATTATAGTTTGGTAACAATACAATCTATAATGGGTTGTTGTTATTTACAATTGAAAACAATGCATGCACGTTGTTTATGAGTTTTTCATGTTATTTAATTACCTAAAATCATTAAAAAAAGTTTATTACAAAAGTAAATGCCCATAATAGTTAAGTGAAATCATGAAATAACATGAGAAAAACTGGGGAAAGGGGGGAAATTAAAGTCTTACCACGCCTAATGCTTTGTAAAACCATTGAGCAATTTTTTTTTTATTAATTATCATTGATTATAAATAACTCCACAATTTCGCATATATAGTCAGTTGTCTCGAGCACCCTATAGATACATATTAAATCAATTAATCGATATGATATAGTTGAATTGTAAACTAAGATATTTAGTTTAGCATAGACATCCTCAATCACCTAATAAGTGATTTTAAAAATGATAGTTTGAATGATTAATATATTTTAACAAACATACAATAAAATGCAATAGAATGTTTATTTTTCTATACAAAGTTTATTGTTAAGTATCTATAACTTTATTAACATAATATAATTCCATTTTTACTTGACAACAATAATCAAACATGCTAAAAAGAAGAAAGCGCTAACTTTAATAAAAACATTTTTGTCATTAAGATAAGAGAAAGGCTACATGGCGAGGAAATGAGCGAGGAAACCAGCGAGGGGAGTGAGGGGAACCATTCACCTCCCTTGGAATGCGTGCATTGACTTTTCATGCGCGCATCCCGAGGGGGGTGAATGATTCCCCTCCCTCCACCTCACTCCCCTCGCTGGTTTCCTCGCTCATTTCCTCGTCATTTAGAATTCCTGTTAAGATAATATGTGCAGTCATCAATCTCAATTCAAACCCAGTGACAATCGTATATAAATCTTCATCACCATTTCTACTTTATTGAAATCTCAACATAATAAGCTATTAATGTTGTTTAAATACAAAAAACAAAAACCAAAATTATCAAGAAAATTTTATTGTTTGGAATTTGCATGAATAGAGCTAGTCTTATTTGTCTTTTATAATCAAAATTGGACAAATAAATTATAATATTGAAACATTTAAAATTTTCTATAAGCTTCAAGTGCACATAGTTTATTATGAGCTTATTATCAGCCAAAAATCAAATTACTTTCTACATGTTATATAATAACAATACATAGTGAATACTAAGTGTTATCACTTACACAAGCAAAGTGTGATTCAAACCTTCGATTGTTAAGTTTATTTCAATTATTATGGTGGTTATTAAAATTTGTTACCCTTAACGAAATTTGATAATGAATACATCCTAACAATTTTAACACCTTTAACATATTCTATTTAACTTGAAAATTAAATAAGATATACACATGTCTTCAACTTGTGAGGTATTTCTTATCTAACATAAAGAAAAAATAATTGAACATTTTATTATATCCAATTTACTTGTTAGCCTTCTATTTTCTTCAAGTATCGTAAATTTTATACACCTATGGAAATTTAGAATGGACATTATTGAAATACTTAATATGTAATGGAAGAACAATTTTTTTCCAAATCTAATGAAGAACATGTTGCAGGCAGACAAAATTAAATAAAAATAATCTCGTTTTCTCTAAGATTATAACTATTTTTGTGTATTCGACAAGATCGTCTTAAGGTATAATCTTTAATATATTTGATATATAAAAAATTACACATCATGATTTTTATGAATGCCTAAGATCTTTTTTTTTTTTTTTTTTTTTTTTTTTTTTAAAATTAACCTCCAGTAGGGAGGGGCAACTATGGAATGCCAGACCTTTATTACTTATAAAAAAATTGACTTACAAACGCTACGGGGGTACATTACGACTTTACCCGTATGAAAACCAAAGTAAAAATTAAAAGCAAAACCTGTCGTGAAATCCATTGCAAACTTAAAGCACCAAATGAAATCAACCCAATCAGCCAGCTCCTAGCAACCCGGACAACACCCTGAACCGTATCCGCACAAGCTCTATGTCGCAGCAATGCATAATCAAAAACCGGAGCGCTAACAGCACGTACAGCAGACCACGCTGACTCTGTCAGCAGCGCACTCTGTCTGCCATGCTGAAACTGCATCGCACCCTGTCTGGGATCCTACAATCCAACCAAACCCGCCTCCCAGCAGACGTCAATCTCAACACCGCTACGGCCTGAAACAACACATACAGCAGAAAGCGCACAACAGCAGCGCACTCTGTCTGCAACGCAGACCACGCTGCAACTGCATCGCACCCTGTCTCTGTGCTGCAGTGTGCGGACTGTTTCGCGCGATCCTGCAGTCCAACCAAACCACAGTCCGCAGTTGCGCCTCATGCTACATTTCTCCCAGCCGGTGTAGAGCCACGAATGCCCGAAAAAACTATCACTACGCATCCCCATGACGAATGTATGCCGTATGCACTCTGTCAAGCATGATTAAGCCTGCCACTCTCCTAGGAAAATCAGTCCCATCGAAAGAAGCAGTCCTATGGTCTCGTTGTGCTCTATCTGCTAACGCATCCGCCACCGCATTGGCCTCTCTATAGATATGTTGGCAATCTAACGTCATTGTCGCTGCCAACAACTTAATTTCTTTCAAAATATTCTCCAAATGCCATGGGATTTTCAAAATATCCTTGAGCCAACCACAAACAAGTGCCGAGTCCGTTTGGACTACCACCTTTTTGAAACCCCAAGCAAGACAAAGGCGGAGTCCCTCAACAAGAGCAAACATTTCCGCTTTATTGTTGGTTCCTGCACAAAAAAATATTTGTTTTCCCACAACACAATGACCCCGAAAGTCTCGAATAATCACACCACCGGATGCCTTGCCCTTTCGAGAAGATCCATCCACATTTAGCGCAACAAAATCTATGGGTGGGGGGTGCCAATAAACAAATCTAACACACTTTCTTCTAACGGGTAGCACATCCAACCCCAAAGCCCGTAAAGGTGCCTTATTACTGCTAACTTGCTTGGGGATTATAAAATTATTTGCCAATCGCAACTGATGCCTAATGTTCAAAATTGCAAAGGCCGGATTTGGGGGCGTATTTTCATACACACATTTGCATCTTTGTTTCCAAATTTCCCATAAAATGAACATAGGAGTAAGAAAGAATAACACACCTGTCTGCGAATTGCGTTTTGCTCTCTTGAACCAAATTACTAGCACCGTTGAGATTTCTGCTGGTCACCGTATATGCACTTCAAAAATCCTGTCAAAATGACTCCACACCTGCATCGCCAATTCGCCGTCTAGAAAGAGATGATTCAAAAAATTCTTGCTTTGGCAAGTTACAACAACGACATCTAGAGGCCAGGCTCAAACCACATCTGTATAATTCCCCATCCACAGGTACTCCTCTATGAAGTAATTTCCAAACAAATACTGAGATTCTGGAAGGAAGAATGTCGTGCCAAAGCTTTGGACTCAAATAATTGACCTTCCCATGTTTTCGTAACAGTTCATATGCCGACTGAAGGGAAAATAGCCCATTCAGATTTGGAACCCACACACACGTGTCTTCCTCATGAGCCTCACCACTTAATCTATCAGCAAAAAGGCCACGTGCCAAGTTTCTGAGATCTGGTTGGACCAGTTCAAAATTTGTCAAAATCACCTCGCTAACTGAAGGCCAAAAACCATGATTAACCAGAGCCGCCGATCTCCTGAAAGAAGCGACCATGTTCCAATTTTCCTCAAAGAAACTGATATCCCCCATGCCAATACGCCAAAGCGAGTTACTCAAAAGAAAAGGTCGCCCAAGCATGATCTCTTTAAAGAAAGGAGAAGAACCACCTTTCACAGGTTGACTAATCAAAGCAACGCCTCGTAGCCAGTATTTGCTCCTCATAAAGGTAGCCCATAAAGAGTCCGAAGTAAGAAGTCTCCAAAGAGCCTTGATTCGAAAAGCCTCCATCACTACCGTCAAATCTCTAACACCCAAACCTTCTTCCGCCTGTGGAAAACAAATTTTAGCCCATGACACCCATTTTTTCTTTAGTCGGCCTTCGCAATCCCCCTAAAAGAAGTCCGCCAGCAAACTATTAATCCGTGATAAAACTTTCCTTGGTACACACATGGTACTAAGGATATAAATAGGAATCGAGCTAAGGACATGTTTAATCAAGATTAATCTGCCTCCTGGAGATAACAGTTTTGCCTTCCATCCCTGAATACGAGACTGAATCTTAGTAATTAGATCTTCAAAATATGAGATTTTAACTCGCCCTTGGAACACTGGCCCGCCCAAATATTTCAATGGAGCAACGTGAGATTGAAAACCTGTACAACTCGTCAAAGCCACAATGCGCTCCGCTGCTGCCTTGTCATCCAAAGTAAAAGAACTTTTACTCGCATTAATTTTCTGCCCCGAGGACGAACAATATCGTCGCAGGAACTCCATGCATCCCATGACTGAAGACTTTCTGCCATTTAAAAAAATCAAAGTGTCATCTGCATACAGCAGGTGGGAAATAGGACTGCAATTCCTTGGAGTGTAATAATACCCTATTTTGCCACTCTCAAAAGTTGTTTTCAATCCCCTACTCAACACTTCAGAGGCAATAATAAAAAGAAATGGGGAAAGATGGTCGCCTTGCCTTAAACCCCTAGTGGATCTGAAAAAACCTTTGTAGGCTCCTCGGAGCAGAACCGAAAATCCACAAAAGGCGATACAATTGGAGATGAGATGGCAGAATCTACCACTAAAACCAAATTTTTTAAGAACTGCGAGCAAGAAGTTCCATTCCAATCTGTCATAGGCTTTCTCCATGTCAATTTTCAGCACCACATTGTCTCCAAAGACCTTCCTGTTAATGTCTCTAATCAATTCCTGCGCTAGACTAATATTTTCACCAATAAACCTGCCTTTGACAAAAGCCCCCTGCTCCTGAGAAATCAACCGTGGCATTATATCTACCAGCCTATTGCAAAGGATTTTACTGAAGATCTTATATATCACATTGCACAGACTGATTGGGCGAAAATTAGAAAAGGAACCTGGATTCTCAATTTTAGGAATCAAAGCCATGAAATTCGCCGAAAAGGACATCGACATTGCCTCCCCTTCAAAAAATTGTATAGCAGCCTCCCAAATATCCATACTCAAAATCTCCCAACAAGACTGAAAGAAATCAGCAGTAAAACCATCTGGTCCTGGCGCACTATTTTTGGGAATGTCGAAAATAACATCTCTCACTTCCGCCAAGGAAGGTCGTTTGACCAAGCCCTCGCATTGACCAGGTTCCACCAACTTCGGGATACAAGATAACAAATCCGTATCCACCAGACAATCACCTTGAGAAGACATCATAGTTTCAAAAAACTCATTGGCTTTATCAAGAATCTCACCAGGTTCGAAAATAGATCTACCGCACGGTAAAGTAATCTGATTGATGGCTCGTCTCTTTTGTTTGTACTTGGTGGAAGCAAAAAAGTATTTAGTGCAGGCATCCCCCTCCTTGAACTCCTTTTCACCTGATTTTTGTATCCAGTAAAGCTCCTCCTGTTTGAGAGCTAATCTGTACTCTGCCTGACAACGATGTAGATTACTACAAGCATTGACATCCCAGTTAGCAGCAACATTTAGCCCATTAGTTCTTATAGATGCGATACCCGACAAAAGAATTGTTTCCCACTGTTGCATTTCATCCTCTAAAGCTCGGATTCTGCTAAACACATTACCAAATACCGTCTTGTTCCACTGTATAAGAGCTCGTCGGGTCATTTTGAGTTTGGCATCCACCCTGTCAATAGGTCTCATGGACCCTATGTCTGTCGACCAAGCTGAATTAACAAGAATCCTATCAAGTTTGGCCCAAATTCTCTCACTACCACGCCTGTTATTGCACCAGATGAGACGAGGACCCGAAAATCCACAATCAATTAGACCACTATTTTCAATACAGTCGGAGAAATGAGACATGCTCGCCAGGGACGGCTCCACTCCCCCCACCTTTTCGCCCGAATGCAAATATGTATTAAAATCACCGCCAACCATCCATGGAGTATCATGGTTTGCAGCAAAATTTACCATATTTAACAGAGATCCATTCGTTCATCCACAGAGCATTTAGCATAAACAAAAGAAATTAACAAAATTCTTGAAGCAGAGTCCGTTACCTGACAATGAATGATCTGATCCGACATATCCACCACCGAAAGGACAAGAGAGGTGTCCCAAAGAAGCCAAATCTTGCCGCCAATAGATTCATTCGAGACAAATCCACCAAGCTTGAGTTTGTTTCCAATCTCCATGTGTCTATTAGCATCAATCATAGGCTCCGCAATCATAAGTATTCGGACTTTATGGTCCACAACCATATTTTTTAACCTCCTTCTCGTGGACTGGTTACCAACCCCACGAGTGTTCCAAAAAAATAGATTTTCTATCATCTTAACCTCGGGTGGAGAGCTTACCCTTCTTAGTCTTACGACGGTTGCCCATAGGCACCGCCAAGTCGACTGGTTTCGTAAGATTCTCATCGGACTGAGCCCCTAAAGCTAAATCTTTGATAGCTTGTGTTTCCAGCCCAAACTCCGAATCCGACGCCGCCGCATCACTATCTTCCGTGGCACTATCAAGGGAATTAGTATTCATCTTTTTTTTTTTTTTTTTTTTTTTTTTCCTGTTTTCGCAAAGCATGATTCTCCTTCATCAAACCAACAGCGACATCATACAAAATTCCCCCTCCTGTTTGTTCCTAGCTGCCCCGGGGACCGGTAAGTTACCAATGGCCACGGGATAAAGTCGTGAATCCTGAACATCCATCGCTGTCTCCTGAACAGTTCTCACCCCTGTGATCCGTGGGAATGCAGACCGCAATGGTTGCGACGCAGCAGGTAGGACTCCAATTGCGAGCGAAGCAGGCTGGGAAATTAGTCCACCTGCTGTGATGCAGGTAGCGGGCTGGAATGCTACCTCATCGGCTTCTGTTTCGGGGCAGAGCACGTCCTGGTGCATGCAGTCTGTATCGGCGCAAAGCAAGGCCTGGGGCACATCCCCTGTGTTCTGGCCGTGCTCCTGCTAGAGACGTGGATTGGCGAGGGACGTAGTCTGGCTGGGGGCGTGTTCAGACTGCTGCCGTGGACTGGCTGGGGTCTCGATCTGGCTGGGGCCGAGGGCCAGCGGAAACCGTGGACTGATTGGAGCCGTGGTCTGGCCAGAGACGTGCGCTGGCTGGGGCTCCCCTGTTTTGATGCAAGGTTTGGACTGTGAAGTAATTAGCGCTGAATGGGTAGCTTGCTGCAAAACTGAGACTGAATGCTCCATTTGAGTGTCGCATGAATGGGAACTTGCCGCACCTTTCGGCGCTGCCACTTGGTGAAGCGGAGAGATGCTATTAACTTTGTGGTCATCAACGCGACGGTTTACCGCCCCTGAATTAACTCCATTTGTAGGTTGCGACGGCTGGTCTTGGTCACCAATCACATGTGCAATCTCCGATATTGTATACCCCGCCTCTAGGAGGCATGCTTCCGTAGAATCTGAAACCATCTCGGCACGTTCATGTACCAACTTCTCGCCCTCCTCTGCATCCACATTTTCTGTAAGTGACTCAAATTTGTTTGACAACACCACCTGAACCAAATCCGTGACCACCGGCCTCTTCTCCCCAATATCCTCATTGATCTCTTCACCCTGGCTATTCTTCGCCCCACTCGGACCCACTATGGGGTTTGGAATTGTAGCTTTTTTAATAACAGGTACATATTGTTGCTTTAAAATGTTGGTGTCAACCTTTGGCTTGGCCATCTTCTTCGTTTTTCCGAGATCTGAGGCTCTTCCACCGCCCTTAAGACTTAGTTTTTTCCTACAAAACTCCTCTTGGTGGCCTATCAAAGAACAAAAATCACAGTATTTGAAGCCAGGATATTCTATCTTCTGCCAGATCCCTCTGTTATTAGCCCTGTCAATCCAAACTCTAGTAGGTAATTTCTCCGCCAAAGTCATCTCCACGCAAACACGGGCAAATCCCGGGCGCGATAGGCAACGAGTATGATCATCCATACGCAAAAAGCCACCAAAAGAGTTCACAATTGCTTTTAAAATAGGTGGATGAAAGAAATGCAGAGGTAAGTTAGGCAACTCTACCCATAAAGGCACCGAAATAGGGTCTTTCTTCAAACTGAACCCATCATGCCAGCGGAAGGCTTTGAACCGCACTCCACGAATCAAAAAAGAGTCTCTCGACAGAACTTTCTTTGCTTCCACCTCAGATTGGAGTCGGACTAACACGTGTCGTTGATTGAGTAAACCAAGTGAGAAATCGCCTAAAATTCCCCAAGTTCTGTGAATCGAATCACGGATATCTGCTAAGGTGGGTCGGTAACTAGAGAATTTTAGAACAATGACATGTTTTTCCATAAAAGCTTCTCCACGAGTTTCATCTGTTGCCGTAATTTCGATTGCCGGTGCCCCTTCTTTACGAAAATGAGTTCCTTCGACCGGGGTCTCCACCATGTCGTCCACCAAAATGTTTCCCAAAATCTGGGCGAAAGAAGGCTTTGTAGATCCGTCGACTGGTTCCCCATGCCCAGGCCCCGTGGGGAGAATGCCGACAGCAGGCGCGAACATCACATCCAAGCGTGGAACACTGATCTATGTGTCGGCCTGGGTCGTATCTACGTCTGGATCGTAACGGCTGCTATTTCGTTACGGTGGCTATGTCGTAACGGCGGCTGAGTCGTAACGGCGGCTATATCGGTGGCTGTGTCGTACGGCTGCTGTGGTACGGGCGGCTGAGTCGTAACAGACTAATCCTGCAGTCAACGCCCAGGCAAGATCCAGCGCACACACACAGTGCGTGTGTCGGGCCAGTCAGCCAGGGGTCGGCAGTACCGAAAAGACGTGTTGGCGGCTCGAGGCTGCACAAATCTGGTCGGCCTGACGCCGGCCAAAAGCGACAGAGATCCTAGGTTTTTCCAAGACGGCTGAAAAGCAATGGCCAGGATTGATTCCCTGGACCTTGGGACGGCTAGGATTGAAAGAGCCGCAATTTGGAAAAAGTTCCCAAAATGCCCCTCAAAATCGCCTCTCTCCTCTCCTCTCCTCTCCGCACGAGTTTTTTCACTCCTTTCACAACTTCCGCCTAAGATCTTACTTTAAAGATGATTAATAAACATGTACATATTATATTTGTTTTGATTTATCTAAGAGTGAGCTCCATTTTGGAAGTCGATATCCTCAGAGGATTGGGAGATGACAGAGTGTGTATGATGGATATTGATCACTGATGGAATCCATGATATTTTGGCACCACAACCTAACACAAACTCGCCCATTTGACATGAAATAACACAAAACTATGAGTTAAAATGGGTCAGAAGTATAAACCCAAACACGACCCATTTACATAAACGGGTTAGTAAGCTTTATGTTGGATTAAACAAAATGATTAAAAGGCATTATTTCGATCATTGCGGTCAAACTAATTCTTTAGTGAGATTTACATGTTTTGCATGTGCATGAGAAATTTTGACATTTCGTATATAGGGGATGACAAAGCTCAGTCACGACATTAACCTCAGTAACTTTAAAGTTAGATGAACTTATGGTATACTTTGAGCAGTACATGAAAATTTACACCAATTACTGAATGAACATGAATAAATCATTTGATATTAGATACGAGAACATGGGTATTTTGAATCACCAGTAGTGATTCAGGGCCATATGGGGTGAATAATTGATCAAATTAAGTTAGGGATGCCATGAGAAAACACATTTTTCAAATTGTTATTGTTACTTTTAATTTCCGTTTTCTTTTTACAAAACATGAATTGAAGTAAATATAGGAAAATATTACCTTAGCCATAATTTCGAAAGGATTTTGAGAGTCATATGAAGTAGCATTCACAGTTTTTGCATTTGGTATTTCAAATATCTATCGACAAATTCTCTGATAAGTGTACATGATTTCCTTTTATTAAGTAGACGTTACAAAACACACATGACAGATGAAATATGGGATTGCTAGTGTAAAAATTGAGAGTTATAACCTAAGAAAAAATGAAATTATTTTCTTTAAGCTCTATGTACCTACATCATGTTCTTCATTGATTTTTTTTGAAATACTTGTTCTTCTCTTAAGTTGAAAACTGATGATACATAAAAACGGTCATATCCCTAAGCCATATGCGTGTCATGATGATCTCGAGGAAATACGGGTCTTAGCGTCAGCCCAACACTAATTCGGCCCAAGCGGTTCCAAGCCCGCCTTGTTCAATTCGCCAGACAGACCCAAACTCTTACAACATGCTAGGCCCACACGTCTCACAGCTATCCTCAATACCCGTAAGTTCTACTAAGTCAAATAACTCGAGAATCAGCTTCGGACAAGCAACTACAACAGTTCTTTGCTTCCAACTAGGAAGCAAATACTAGAGTACATTTCACACGGGGAAACTCCCTTCTACAAATTGCTCTTTGATTGGGAATTATCTCTCGTGTATCTACGAGCACAAGGCTAACAGGGGACTTCCCTCCTACAGCACAACTTCTAATTAGAGAAGGATCTCCACGAAGATCTCCTTCCTAAGCTACGCCTACGATGGCCTGGTAAAACCATAACTTTTGCATTATAAATAAGACATGAGGTTGGTAAGCTAAGATGCGCTACAAATTCCTTGTTTATAGCTTCATCAGATCCCTATCTGACTTTAGCATCGGAGTGTCATCGGCCACCACAACGGTGGTCCGTGGCCCACATGCGTTACTTGTGCAGGTCAGCGGGACTAGGTCAAAGCAGGGAGCGGAAAATGATTGTATCAGTTTGGCGCCATCCGTGGGGACGACAAAGTTCTTAACTTTTCAATAGCGTCGTCTCCCTTCAAAACCCAGAGAAATGGTGATCACTAGGTCACGCAACAACGGAGAACAAGGGGACACGTCAAACTCTCGGGCTGGCGCTGCACCGCTGCTTTCAGTGGTTCCGATCATGCACGAGCAGCAGGCTCACGCCCCCGCGCCAACAACAACAACGACGAACCCCAGAATCGATATGTTGTCAACTCAAATACAACAGATCGCCATGGCGGTGGAGGTTCTCACGTGACAAAATCCACCACCTGCTAATGGAGATCAGGAGCAGCACGGGCCTCCATTTTCGGAGGATGGTAGAGAGCAAGCACAAAATCCAAACCCTTGCTAGTTCTCATTGGACTAGGGGAGGCTGGGCGGCTCATGAGGCTTCTAGCCTGTCATCATCCTTATCATCATCCTTATAAAACATCTTCATCCTTATCATCATCTCTACGTCATTGGAATATTAACATAATAAGCTAATAATGTTGCATGAGTTACAATGAAACAAAAATTATGAAAACTAAAAAAATATTAATTATTGGGTTATTTCCCATTTGACCCATATTTGTTCATGTCTATTCCTGTTTGACCCCCATTTGTTCTTATATTCCAGTCTAACACCCATGACCATTTGTTCAACCATATTGACTAAAAAATTTCATTCACTTATTTTTAAAGACAAATTTACCCCGACTTAATTTTCCAAACTGAACAAATTTATTTTAAACTTAGACAACCCACCACCCTTACAAACCCTCGTTCTCTCCTCACACTCTCACAAAACCACCAACCATTGTCACTTCCTTTATATTTACCCCTCCCTAAGTCTCCACAATTTACACTCCTCTAGTCAAAATCATCAAAGGGAAGAAGAGATCAAGGAACCCCCCAAAACCTAGCTACCACTCTCCAAAGATCACAGGCTAAGCATTCTAACAAAACCATTCTAAGATATCTTCTCTGTTCACTTCACCAAATTCCGAAGATTAGCTAGTTTGGATCGACTCCCAATCATCGATTCCTCCACCTCCACCTCCACCCCCACCTCGAAGATATATTCTCTGCTCATTTGTTCGAGTTCTGGAGCAAATAGGTTTGATATTAGACAGATTTCTCAGCTTATGCCTTCAAATGGGAGGCGGACATTTTTTGTTGATACATTAGCACTGATAATTAATCAATCTTGAGCCTGTTGTAGGTTTTGGGTTAAAATTTTTGTTAGTCAATTGTAGATTTGAACAAAAGTTTGGTAGGTTTACTTGCAGGTTAGGAGATTAGAAGCGCAAGGGATTCTGTCGAAACAAGCGGAAGCTATCACTGAAGTTTTAAATGACAGCTTAGAAAATGTTTCTCATTCATTTGTTTCAAAGTCAGAAATGCAAAAAGTAAGGACTCGTTGTTTATGTTGTTTTGTAATTCAAATTTGACAACCAAGTGTTTGATGAAATGTTTGTGAGATTAAACATCGGGAAACAATTACACATTGTGCATAATTTCATGCCTATATGCTTTAAGAGAGTTTTTAGAAGAGAGAGGGGGATTAAAAAAATGAGAGTGGGTGGGATTGTAGGAATAAAAAAGCTTGGTGTATCACGCGAGGTTAAATTTGTCTTTTCATAAAAATGGGATGGAATTTGTTAGTCAAATGGTTGAACAAACGGTCATGGGCGTTAGACTAGAATACAAAAATAAATGGGGATCAAACAAAAATAGACAAACAAATAGGGGTCAAATGAAAAATAACCCTTAATTATTTAGAACTTGCATCAGTAGAACTAGCATTTTTTGTCTTCTGTAATTATAAGGCAAGCCCTATTTGACAACACCAAAAGTGTTGTCCCACACCACCATCCAAGTTTTTTTATCTCCCACACCACCCCTTTATTTTCCACACCATCACCTATCTCTCAGACCACCGATAAAAGTTGTTTGTATTTCATCTCCCCTCCCAAATCGAATTCATGTCTTCCCTCTAAATCTCTCATCTTCCGTCTCACCACCATGACTCTCTCCCACACTCCACTCACTCTCTCAAATCATCTTCTTCCCTCCACTCACTCTCCCAAATCATCTTCTTCCATGCCAATCTTTCCCCCACTCTTTCCACTGTTTTTACCCAAAATTTGAACATCTTCTTCCCTCTCACTTCACTCACTCTCACACAGTCTTTTTCTTCCCTCGCACACTTGTCCCTGTCTCCCCCATTATCACTCAAAAGGTTTCCATTGTCCCAAAGGGTTCGTGGGCGATCTCTCTAAAGATCGATTGTGTGAGATCTCTCAAACATGTAATTTTAAACACTAAATGGAACATTAAATTGAACTCCAAACCAAACTCAAAAATGTGGAACAATAAACAACGACAACATTCTTCATTGCAAAATTTAAACAAACTTCAAAAATCGAAATCGGAAGAAAAAAAATTCAAGATAGAGTCTGCATTTGCATGTGACAATGCGAGTGGAAGTCTCACATTCGCACAGGGTTGGGCGAATTTGAAACACCCATTCGCAATGGTCTGGGAAAATTTGAGGCTCTCATTTGCATTATACATTGCGAATGGGTGAAAATACATTGTTTATTTTCTGGATAGATTTGCGCGACTTTAGTAAAAGTACCATAACTTTCTCATTTCTAAACATTTCAAGTAATTCAAATTGTGTTCATTAGATAACTCAGAGTAATACATTGTTTGTGTTTTGTTGAGCTTGAGAATTGGTCTCCATCGATCATATAAGTTGGCTGAAAGTCAGGGACACTACCCTGTTTTGTTTACTGGACAGATTTGAGCGACTTTAGTAAAATGACCATAATTTACTCATTTCAAAACATTTTCAATTTATTCAAATTATGTTTATTAGATAAGTCAGAGTCTTACATTTTTTATTTATTTTGATGAGCTTGAGAATTGGTCTAAATTGAGCCCATCAATTGGTCGAATGTCAGGGACAGTACCCTGACTTGTTTTAGACAGTTTTGAGTGATTGTCGTTAAATGACCATAGGTTGCTAAATTCAAACCGATTCTCGAGCTCATTAAAACTTAAAAAATGAATTAATCTTCATTATCTAATAAACATAATTTGAATCAATTGAAAATGTTTTGAAATGAGCAAGTTATGATCATTTTACTAAAGACGCTCAAATCTGTTCAGTAAAAAAAAACAGGGTAGTGTCTCTGACTTTCAACCAACTTATATGATCGATGGAGACCGATTCTCAAGCATATCAAAACATAACAAATGTATTAGTCTGAGTTATCTAATGAACGCAGTTTGAATCACTTGAAAATATATTGAAATGAGAAATTTATGGTCTTTTTACTGAAGTTGCGCAAATCTGTCCAGAAAATAAACAATGTGTTTTTACCCATTCGCATTGTACAACGCGAATGGGAATCTCAAATTCGCCCAGACCAATGCAAATGGGAGTCTCAAATTCGCCCATACCTATGCGAATGTGAGACTTCCACTCGCATTGTCTCATGCGAATGCGTGAAAACACAGACTCTGTCTAATTTTTCTTCTTCTAATTTCGAGTTTTGAAGTTTGTTTTATGTTGTTTTTGTTGAGGTTGCAAGGAGTTAGCCATGTTCAACTTCCCTCTCATTTTTCACTCTAAAGTCGTGTTTGTTGTATTGTAAATGACACTGTGAGACAATGTGGGTTGGTGAAGAGATGGAGAACCATAAATTTTCCATCTTTGCACTTAATTCTTATTATATGCATGAAATTAGTCAGGCACATTTGAAATAAACTTGTATGAATTAACATTATAAATGAGCAAAAATTTTGAGGATTTGTTAACACGTTAAAGTTCAATTCAAATTGACAATTGCTCCTCCAGATGTGCATCAAAGTAGGACTTAATGAGAAGAAGAGGGGGTTCCTATAGGGGGGCAAAAGAGGAGAAGAAGAGGGGATGATAGAAAAAAGGTGGGGGGTTCTTCATGAGAAGAAAAGAAGATGAAGAGAGGAGAAAATGAGGGGAGGAGAGAAAGAAGACGGGGAAAGGGTTGTGCATGAGAAGATAAGAGAATAAGAGGAACAAATGAGAGGGGAGGGGAGAATGAAGGCGGGAAAAGGGTGGTGTGACCGGTGGCGGGTGGGGGGGGGAGGTGTTCTTCCTTGAAGAAGATAAAGAGGAGATGAGAATGAGAGAAGAGAAACATGAGAGAATAAAGGCCTATTTAATGGTAGTGTGGGTTAGTAGAAAAAAAAAATTTTAAGTTGTCGGTGGTGTGTGACAACATATTTGGTAGTGTCAAACAGGGCTGGCCTAATTATAATAAGACAATGAAATCAGAATGTAACAACCTCAAACAATTTTACGTAAACCTCAAGTTCCCATATATATTATGAGCTCATCGTAATTTAGTAGGATTTATAAGAACACACCTTTCAAATATACAAAATAAATGCTTATTGTTATTGATGTGTGATTCAAGCTTTTGATTGTTACAATTCTTTTGAAATGTGGTTCACAAAATTGTGAACCCTTAATGAAAATCGTTTCTTTGACATTGAATGCATCGTAAAAATTTTAACATTTTTTTTTACATATTAACATGAACATAAGTCATGCATATGTCTTCAATTTGAGAGATACTTCTTATCTAGAAAACATAAAGCAAAAATTTGAATATTAAACAATATACCATTGACTTGTTCACGATATATTTTATTCAAAATATTATAAATTTGTATAAACTTGTAGTAATTCAAAACAAATAATTGAGATATTAGTAGAAATGTTTTTGATGCAATTTGCTCCCTATTTTGACCTAGTCCCGCTGACCTGTTGACATGCACAAGTAACACACGTGAGACTCTGGCTGCTTCGTCGCTTGTGGCCATCCTCATCCACCTTCTTCTATCTCCTTCGGGAGGGCAAAAACTGTTTGAGGATTTATGCAAGGGGGTAGGATGCCTTTCGAGGAAGTCGTTCGTCTGTTGCAAGGTCTACAACGCTATTGTAGGGGCGCTTTCCTGGAGTGATTCGACGGAGCAATCGATCGCTCAGTCTTTTCAATCCCCTCTGACACTTTGTCCTTGATGTTCGAAAAGGGTCGAACGAAGTCAATTGAATGTATTTGTTGTCACTTGCAAATGGCCTTATTTGGATACCTTTACGTAGTTAGATCGTCTAAGCGAGTCTATACTTCATGTCACACTGATTTCAAATGCTTCTAGTATGTAGTCTTTTGTATCCGCCTCAAGGCACTTGTTGTTACATCTTTTCAATAATTAATAGAGTTTGTTTTCATAATCCTTTCTTTACTTCTTAAATGATTGCAAATCACATAAGCCTTTAAAAACTAAAACTCTAAATTGACTACGGAACGGGAAATAAACAATCGAAAAAAGACTAACTATTGACTGAGAGAAATTGATCCTAGCCCTGATGTGGACTCGGATGGCCATTGCGGATAGTTAGCGTTCTCCAGTGGACTGTCGAGACTTGCTGGCATTACAGAGCCAATTGAAGAGTAAACCTTGTAAAGGGGTTAATCTCCGCATCGACGGAAGGTCGGGGGTTGTGTTACCGTTTGCCTCAGCTTCTCCTGTACTACTTGACTGTGGTGCCTCCGCTGTCACTCGACCTGGCACTAGTTCAGACTACTCCATAAGACTCAGATGGATCTGGGAGCACATTATTTGTTTCAGTGCAGCGTAATGGAAGCCTCGTGTCGTAGGTTGGTCTCCACTCCATTCGAAGTGGTTAGTGGTATACTTAACGCATTGGTGAAGGGTTAGAGATTACTGCTTCTATCTGGTGAAGGCTACTGCTTCCATATGATGGAGCCATGGTCTTCCCAAGATAAGGTTTTAGGTTGATGGCGCACCATGAAGTCCAGAAACATGACCCTTCTTAGTTGTGACTCCCCTGCCACTGCTGCTAACCTGCACTTTCCAATGAGGAAACATTTATCCCCGCTGAATCCAATTAGCGGGTGATCCAAAGTCGTTAGCTTTTCCTCCTTGAGGTCCATACTGTGGTACGCGTTGTAGAACAGAACGTTGAACGAGCTTCCTGTGTTAACCAGAGCTCTCTTCACCTCCCACCTTGCAATGGAGACCGAGATGACTAGAGCGTCGTTGTGCGGCGCTCAGATTCCTTCGAGGTCTTTGTTCGTAAAGGTCAATGTTGGAATGAGGCTCTAAATCCTTGAGAGGCAGATGCGTATGTCCTTATCTGTGGTAGTGTCCACATCTCCAGTAAGGTTCGCTTGCAAGACCTGTATGACTTGTCTTCATTCGGCCCGACTCCATGAAGGACATAGATTATCCCTGGAGTTTCCTACTCTATTTCTTTAACTAACTCCCCCCGGTCCCTGGTTCGTTCTAGCCGCTTCTTAGAGTTCATGAATTATTTCAGTTAGCCCCTGCGGATCCAGTACTCAACCTCATACTCTTGCATTCATTGGTATCGTGGCCACCCTCCTTGTGGTACGCGCAGTACTTGCCGTTGTCATGCTTGGCAGGGTCTCCACATTGCTTTGGAAGCCACTTCAGATCTTCCTAGTTTTTTTTATGAAGTTTAGTATGTCCGACAGGCTGGAATTGAGGGGTGTCACAGTTCTTGATCCAACATAGTTGGATGCTTTCTTTGGCCTGGACCGACTAGGATCTGATCTGTTGTCTCTGCACTTTTTGTTTGCTCATTTCTTCGTTTTCGTGTCTATTTCCATCCTTTTTGTCTTTAGGAGCGGAAGGCTTCTTATCGCTTTCGGTTTCCCTCTTCACGATCCTTAGCTCCTCCAAGGTAATGTGCTTCTGGGGGCTCTTGAGAAGCTCTGTCATGTCCAGAAAGGGCTCCAAGGTGAGGTATTCTTAAAGTTTTCCCTCCTTGAGTCCCGCTGTGAAGGCAGTTATGGCTGTATCGTCGATGCATCCGTCAATGAGGGCCAGCTCGTTGTTGAAGTGTGTGACATACTCTTTGAGTGTCTCGTGGGACCTCTGCTTGAGAGAGAGTATGTAGTGTGGACATTTTCAAAATGCTGGCTCCCAACGAAATGTGTTAGGAATTCCCCTGCCAGTGTCTTGAAGGACTCGATCAACCTCGACGGAAGGCTGCGAAACCACGTTAGTGCTAACTTCTTCAGGCTGGTAGGAAAATTTATGCACATTACTGACTCGGATCCTTCATTGAGGGCCATTACGTGCTGGTAATGGAGCAGGTGGTCGAATGGATCGGTGGTTTCGTCGTAGAAGTTGAGCTTCGGGGAGTGAACTTCCTCGGGAGGGCCTCGTTCATGATTTGGTCCACAAATGGTAGGACAGAGAGACGGTACAACACGTCTGGGTCATGAGCCCCTCTGCGGAGGGGGTTTTGAGGGCCGAGCCTCTCTTCAAAGCAAACACCACTGTCGTTAATTCCAAATCATGGGTAGGGTATTGCCTCTCATGAGGCTTCTACTATCGTGGGGTGTATGACACAATCTTCAGGTTCTAGATCAATACACAACCCAAACTTGGCCACTAGCATCAGTGAAAACCACCAATTTCCCACCTTGCACTGGAACAATCAAAATGGGTGTTCTAGTTAACCGATGCTTCAATTCCTGAAAAGCCTTTTCACACTCATCGTTCCAAATAAACTAAATATTTTTGCCGGTCAACTTAGCCAAAGGGCCAACAATAAGAGAAAACATTTCGATAAGTATTATGTAATAACCAGCTAACTGTAGGAAGCTTCTCACCTCAGTTGCATTAGTAGGTTGTTTTCAATCCCTCACTACTTTCACCTTATCTAGGTCTTCCGGTATATCTTGACTAGAAACCACATGCCCTAAGAATTTCAACTCTTTCTCCAAAAAATGGCACTTGCTGAATTTCGCATACAAATTATGATCTCTCAATGTCTGCAAAACTATTTGGAGATGTTGTCTGTGTTCTGCTTTACTACGAGAATAATCCAAAATTTCATCAATAAAAATAATCACGAATTTGTCCAGGTATGACCGAAAGATCTAGTTCATCACATCCATGAAAAAGGCAGGAGCATTTGTCAACCCACAAGGCATAACGGGGAACTCATACAATTCATATCTCGTATGAAAAGCCGTGAGAGGGATATTATCTTCTCAACACCCGTATGATGATATCAAGTTTGCAAGTCAAACTGAGAAAACACCACTTCTCCCCTCAACTGATAAAAAAGATCATCAATTCGAGGCAACGGGTACTTGTTCTTAATAGACACCTTGTTCAATTCTCTATAGTCAATACACATCCTCAAGGTACCATCCTTCTTCGAAATGAATATTGCGGGTGTTCTTCACGGAGAATTACTAGGAGGTATGAAACTGGTGCATACACAGCTCAAAAGGATTACAAATATATATGATGATATATCAAACCATCCTCTGATCAGCATTGTACACGTGTCATGATAATCTCGTCAATAGAACAAAGCAGGCTCAATTGCATGCTCAATCCAGCAAGGCCCAAACAACACTAAGCCCATCATTGGCAGGATCTAGACAGTTGGGTCCGAGTTGCAATGAGTCATTAATCCCACACGTCATGCAGTTAGACCCAATACCCATAAGACCTCTAAGGCAAGTATCTAAAAGATCTACCCAAGACTGGTAGGTTAGCAACACATTGGATCCGACTAGGAAATATATGATAGAGTATAAGTCGGGCAAGGAAACTTCCTTGCATGGACAACATTAAGAAAGGGAAACCTCTCTCGCAGATCTAGGAGCACGAGTCGTGTAGGGAAACTATCCCACATGGACAGCTCCCAATTAAGAAAAGATCTCCAGCAAGATCTCTTTCCCTAAACTACACCACCAATTGCCTAGCCGAACAAGGACTCCTATACTATAAAAGGGTGATAAGGTCGATGAACTTGAGGTATGCTACAGAATCCCAATTTACAGTTTTAAGCTTCTCCTAAGCCTTATCTAACTTAGGCATCGGAGTGCCATCGACCACCACACGGTTGTCCTATGCTCATGTTTGCTACTTGTGCATGTCTAGGTAAACAGTAAGGAATGAGAGCAGGAATCGACTACATCAGTTTGGCGCCGTCCGCCGTGGGAACAACAGAGTTCCTCAGAAAAAAAACAGTAGCACCACCTTTTCCAAGAGAATCAGTGAGATGGTGACAACAAGGTCTCGCAACAATGGAGAGGCTACTGAGCCTTAGAACGTTCAAACCTGCAGAGCGCCGCTCGGTGGTAGTCGCAGCAAACCCAAGGGCAGACCTACTTTCAGCACAGATGCAACAAATCGCATAAACGTTGGAGGCTCTCAAACAGCGGAATCCTCCACCTGCAATGGGAGACTGTGAGCAACAAAGGGCTCGGTCCCGAAAAAGTTCAAGAGGAACATGTTCAAGAGAGGCGCACTGCCCCAACAACTTCTTAATGGACAAGAGGTGGACGCGCGACCAATAGAGACCCAGCGTCCAGAGCCAACAGGCACGACTCGCACAACCCCATCTGCAACGGGGCCACAAACCCAAACGTGTTGTTTAGTCTCACAGTCCCTCCATTCATGGACCATATCATGGACGAACTGCTACCAAAAAAATACACCCCACCGAAGTTGGAGTTGTATGACGGGACAAGAGACATATTCGATCACTTGCACCACTTCTAGCATGTTATGGAACTCAAAGAAGGGTCCAATGCTATAATGTGTCGATCATTCCATGCAAACATGAAGACATCAGCACTAACGTGGTTCCACAGCCTTCCTCCAAAATCCATTGATTCATTCCGGACGTTGGCATTGGTGTTCCTCACACGCTTCATGGGAAGTCAACAGCTCAGGAGAGGCCCGCATTATCTGCTGACCCTAAAGCAAAAATAGAAGGAGACGTTGAAGGAGTACGTCACTCATTTTAACGATGAGTTGACCCTCATCGACGGCTGTAGTGATGACACTGCCGTCACGGCTTTTGCTTCAGGTCTTTGAAGAGGAAAGCCCTATGCCTTCCTTACCCTGGACCCCCAACCAATATGACATACTTCCTCAGAGATGCCTAGAGATACATCACCCTGGACGAAATGTTGGCCGCCAAAAGATAGGCAGAGTTAGAGAAGAAACTCTCTGTTCCAAAGGAAATGAAAGAGGGGAAAAAGAAAAAGGACGATGACGGTAACAAGAAGAAGCGCACAGACAACAAAATTGACTTGGGTCGTACCAGGCAAGACAAGGCATCGAATTACGTCAGGTCCAGGTCAGTCGCCCCTCTCAATACCAGTCTATCCGACATCCTTGATTCCATCAAGGATTGGGAAAAGCCGAAATGGCTGTCTAAGCAGCGAGGAGACCCTGCTCGGCGTGACAACAGAAAATACTAGGCCTACCACAAGGAAGGCGGGCATGATACTGAGGATTGCAAAAACCTCAGAGGAGAAGTCGAGTACTAGATCATGAAAGGCATACTCAAGGAGTTCCTAGGCTCAGACAGAAGGTAAGGCCGACCAAAAGAAATAGTAGACGCTGTAATGGAGATTGAACAAGAAGCTCCTGGCATCATTTACGTCCTCCACTGGGCCGGTCCCAAAGGGAAGCAAGCAAATAGGTCCCGCAAGAGGACACTAACTGAGATACGGACACCATTTTAGTATGAGGACCAACAAGTGTAGCATGCACGAGTTCACAACCCAATCCCATCACTGACGTTTACCGAAAGGGATCTCCAGGGGGTACATTCTCCTCAAAATGACGCCTTGGTCATCTTCGTCCTTATCCTAAGTAGGAGGTAAAAAGAGCTTTAGGGGACATTGGAAGCTTATTAAATGTCATGTTCCTTAGTGCATTCCGCAATATGCAGCTACATGAGAAAGACTTAACGCCGGCCACCCACCCTATGGTCGGATTCAGTGGAGAGAAATTTTTTTCCCATAGGGAATATCAATCTTATAGTGGTGGCAGGAAAACCACAGTTACGGAAGTACCTTGTCCAAGAGTTCATGGTAGTTGATGCCCCGTCCACCTACAACATTATTCTAGGAAGGTCGTGGCTTCATCCTATGAAAGCAGTTGTCTCCACCCTCACCAATTCATAAAATATACAGCCAACCATGCTCAATAAACAATCCGAGGAGATCAACTAGAGCAAAAGATTGTCATTATTCAGCTCTGAAGCATCTGAATTGTTGCCAATTACAGTTTGGGCTCACAGAACCAACATGTCAGGCATCAGGCCTAGACAAAATAGGAGAATCACTCCATGAGGGCGGAGGAAACCAAATAACCAAGGTGCCGCTATACAAAGATCCAGAAGTCAGAGCTAGTAGCACAATCCAGATTAATAAAGAGCTAAATAATGATATTTCAGCAATCGGGCACCAACTCCAAGAGCTGCTAGTCAGCAAAGAACTGCCCTCCAGCACGAAGTCCAATATTCAGTAACTTCTTTAGCTTTTAAAAAAAGTTTGCTAAAGGGACCATGCAATCCGAGCCAGGACCATTTGCGCCTCCTTCAGGGCCGTATTAGCTGAGTCTCTGCTCAGAGTTAAATTATTGGTTACATTGATTTCGTTTCTTGTCTTCTGTTTTTTATTTTAGTTTAGAAGAGTTTTTCGCACAAGGCACATTCTAGAAATAAAACAGATTTTATTGATTGCAATGAGAGTTATTACAAAGCTTGTCGACCAACTAGTACATCAGTTTATACACTACAAGTATCTAAGTCTGATGCAAGCATATATCCACTAAAACAAGGGTAGAAACTTTGATCTGCTAATCGGACTCCTGAAGAGAAGGTGGTGAAAGTAAAGCGTCTGCAACAAAAGGCAAAGGAACGGACTCAATTCTTTGCTCCGCTAGTCTGCTTCATGAAGAGGAACGAAAAAAGCGACAGAAACCTAACAAAAATGTCCCGAAACAACGGGATCGTCAAGGTCTCACAATGCTGCCAAATGGGGTGCCTCTCAAATGTGTAATGCTTGGGGTGACGCAGGGATACTACCCCTGGAACAAGAGTAAAGACCTCCAACTTTCCCATTAACAATAAACTAGTTGCGAGGACCGCCCCTCGACAGAAGTGAAGGGATGAGAGAGTGCTTGAGCACCGGAGGATGGAAGACAGACCTGACCCCCGAATGGAAGTCCATAACTCTTCTTATTACAAGATCTCATGGGATCAATCAGGTGCCCACCCAGATCAGGCGGCACCGCATAATAGCAAGTCTTATCAAGATTCTAGGCACAAATGTGAGAACATTCGAAGATGCCAGTGAGGGACATCTTCTTTCAGTCTTTGGAAAACCCAAAGCAACCTCTCTGGTAAGATGCATTTGATTAATATGTTGTATTATTCTCATTGCAGTGTTTGAAAGAAAAATAGCCAGCCTATATACGGGCGTTCATGAAGAGGCGTCAACAAGCAGTTACTTCAGCGTTAAACGCCGTACGGGAAATCAGAAAAAATGACGGTTCAAATTGCAACTGTTCAAGTCCACATTTTTGAATTAATGACCCTACAAGCAGCCTCATTAACTGGGGGGAGTAATTGATACAGAATCGTCTCGCAGAATGTGTCGTATCCTAGGAACGCTGATCCACAAAGAGTTTTTTCTAATTGGGTCCTTCAACAAATGGGCCCAAGCTTATGCCCTGCCAGATCCGGCCCAACACACACAAATGAACAAACAGTAAAGGCCCTAGTGCCCATAGAATAAGGAGCGCGGCTACAGAGTGTGATCACTAAATCCAAGGCATCGACTCCACTATTATTTAGTTGTTCATTAAAGTCGGTCAATCTTTTATTAGTCTGATAAATCGATCTAACATTGTAATCAGACCGCCATGCTGGCTTAGTAAGTCAGGACACCTAAGTCAAACTTAAACGCCCAGAATCTTACATGCGAGCTAAGTAAGTCAGGACACCCAAGCCAAACTTATGCGTCCAGAATCTTAATCTGACCAAAGCTTAGTCATCTCCGACTGATTACAATAGCTTCTTGTTCGCTCTAACACCTAGCTCTTCAAAAGCGGACGACGATGGATTAGAAAGTGAGAACTTAGTTAGTGTTTGTAATACCTGACCACGATGACTTGCAAGGGACCATTGTCCAACTATAGATAATGGTCGCCGAACCTAACCAAAGCTTAGTCGATTTCGACCTATGACAATAGCTTCTGGTACGCTCTAACGCCTAGTCTGTTAAATTAAACGGGTGTCAACGATTTAGAAAGTGTAAGCTTAGTCAGCGTTCTGATGCCTGATCGAGACAGCTTGCTAGGAATCATTTTACAAACATGGGCAATAGAGACCGAACCCGACTTAAGCTTAGTCGGTGATGGTCGACGACGATAGCTTCTAGTCTACTCGAAGCCTAATCCGCAAATAACAAATTCCGACGGCCTAGAAAATGGGAGTCTAGTCAGCACTCTCGACGCATGATTAAGATGGATTGCTAGGGGTCACTACTCGTACGTAGAGAATGATCACCAAACCCCAACCAAAGCTTAGTCAGTGGCTGCTGATGACGATGGTTTTGGTTTGCTAGAACCTAGTTCATTGTGCACGGATTCCAACGGCCTAGAAAGTGGGAGCTTAGTTAGTGCTCATGTAGCCTGGTGAAGATGGCTTGCCAGGGATCATTGGCCAACTATTGACAATGATCACCGAATCCTGCCAAAAGTGTAATAACTACTGGCTCGCTCCAATTCTTAGTCCGCCACGAACGGATCAAAATGGGTTGGAAAGTGGGAGTCTAGTTAGTGTCCTCGACGCTTGATCAAGATGGCTTGCCAAGGACCACAATGGTCACAAAAACCTGACCCCAGTTTAGTCAGTTATAACTGGTGACAAAAACTCCTAGTTCAATTAAGCCTAATCTACGAATAGCAAATAAAGACAAGTCAAAAGTCCGCTCAGAGTTCTGAAAACTCGACCCAGATGACTCACAAAGACTAATGTCCGATCAACTACAAGGGTGCAAGCACTGGGACAACAGTCTGACTAATACGCGTATAACAACAACAGCAACTGTTGGTCCAACAGATAGCCAACCCGCCAGACAGAGGGTGTATTACGCTCCCCGATCTCTAGAAAGGACTCTGACCAGAACTACACAAACTATTGTAGCACAAGAAGTCAGAGCTCTCAACAACTGATCAAGCATTAAGCTTCCTAGCCCAGTAGAGTTTATCGTCTGACAATTAATGTCGAAATAAGACAAAGTATGTAAAAGCTAGCAGAAAAAACAAAGGAAGACAAACAATTGCGAAGTATTATTCATTTGCAAACTGGAAAGAAAATACAAGATTCGCCCCTCATCAGGAGGAGAGTCAGACACAACAAAACTAGATTTAGCAGGGGAAGAAGCAGGAGACACATCTGTAGGTGTTGCATCTCGATCCCCCTCATCAAGGCCGCCTTCTTTTTCAAACGAATTGGAGGTCGCTCCAAACTCTGCATATGCAGTCTTTTTATAATATGAGATATCCTAGTCGGGACACTCCTCCTTCATCAGATGCAACAGCTTCAGCCTTCCATGCAGAGCTCTGCTGAATTCAAATGCGCCTCGGGCCTTGAGAAGCTTCTCCTCGCGCCCTCTTGATTCAGTGAGCTCCTGCTTCAGTCGCTCCAGCTTGCCCAACAACATTTTAGTCTTGGACTGCTCAGCACCCAACCTATCATTAGCGATATTCAACTCACTCTACGCCAAAAGGAATTGCTCTTCAGCGGTCTGCTCAATCTTGGAATTGAACTCAACGTCGGGCTCTAGTGCTGACATTGAAAAATCCATTTGGACTCCTTTTTGACCCCCTCAGCATGCAGAGCCGGCAGTTCAGCCTGCACTCCAGCCATATTATAAAGGGCAAACTGCAAGTCACGAAAGACAAGGTTAACTCATTCTCGAACCGGTCCCATGAGACACTACCCCCACCACGTCGAACTCAAGCGCCTCCAAGCGAACCTTCTGACCCTCCGACCCAATGGACCAGGACTCCACTCTAGTATCTGAGAAAGCTTCTAGTTGTTTCCTCAACACCCCAAATTCCTTGGTTATAAGATTGATGAGGGCTTATGGTTTTTCAATGTGCGGAAGTTGGTAAGAAACCAAGGTTGCTACAGTGACCATGTATCTCACAGGTGATGCCAAGCTACGATGGCGCACAAAGTACGTTGAGATGCGAGAGTGGCCAGTACTCAATCGACTCATGGGACGATTTGAAGCATGAACTGAATAATCAATTCCTTCGTGAGAATTGGAGTTCAACTCAACCTCATGAAAAGCATCAGAGTATGACTTTTGCAAGTTTGCAAATACTCGCTCCATGGTATGAACTCTCTCACGAGCAGCCCCAACTTCAATTCCAGTTGCAGCCACTTGATTCATATATGACATCCCCAACACAAGATGTTTCTGCCTTTATCTAAACGCCCTCCTAGCGTCTATCCCACTGGCTCCGGAGCGTAGTTTGCCAGCCAGTCATTCCACCTGCTGATATGCTTTCATGCAGCATAAGAGATGTCAACCTCCTAATGCCAAGCTTGGTTGTTCATACTTATTACAACTGGAGCTAACATAATGATCCGCATCCGGATGAAGATCATTCATGACCAGAATCATCCTAGTACCGCCCTTAGCCATCTTCACTGCATCAAATCCCTCATCTACAACTTTCCATTTGTCCGCACCAATCGACTCTCTTTCACACGCTGATCTAGAATCAGTTGACAGGGAAGAGGGAAGCGAATTATTCCTTGGACCCGTCGTTAGTTGAATATGGGGACGGAAACGAGATAGAGCACAGTACGGGCGATAAGAAGGGGACCCTTCATCATGACGTTGGCGATCAGATGACTCTTTGACGGGTTCACGATCCAGAAAAAGGCGGATCTCAAAGTTTTTTATTGAAAAATGACGACCGTTAGAAGCTTCCATGCCCATCTACAACAACATTTTATTCAGAAACTCTGCCTGCTTGGTGCTCAAGTTGGTCACATCCTCCACGCCAACCATTTGCAGATACTCCCTCTCCAAGTCAGGAAGGGAGATAGGGCCACGGCTTGAGCATCACGCCCCACAGAAACAACAGCCTCATCCTGTACTTGCCCAACAACATCACATCCTTCAAACGAGGCCAAGCTTTTGTGAACAAACCTAGACAAAGCACGAGACCTCTTCAGATGCACAGGAGAAGGACGCGTTTCATATATCTCTGCCCTCCTAAAAGGGTTTGGAACACCACCCTCATCTTTGGAAATTTCCTCTTCCTCGAAGCATACTCACCTTCGGGCTTTGGATTCTTTACCCGAAAAAAGTGGGAGCCACGTGTTAATGAGCCCACAGTCCATTATTCTCAATATTAGAATACTTAATGACATCCTTTAACTACAGACGAGGCATGTCCAGAAAAACGCATCCAAAGTTGCTTTATCATCAGCAAAAAGTGGCGAAGTTGGGAATCTCTCTGCAAAAACCACAACAGTTCAATCTAATATGTAGTTAACAAAAGCCAGACCGAAAAAAGAGTCAACTTACTCAGTGGTTTAAATTTACAATTGACCTGACAACTAACAAGCTCAAAGTACGTCGAGTCCGCAGGAGCCATGAAATAGAACTTCTGCCATGATTTAAAATCATCAAGCAGTTTGCCAAAGCAGTCCGGCAACATCAGCACACACATAGCTGCTCGTTTATCCGAGGAGAAGTGAGCAATTGCATCGCTCTCAAAGATACTCAGACACCAACGTCCTTAGCCCTAATTAGAATGGCAATCAAAGTCTTATACCCGTTTGGCACATGTTAAGCGGGTGCAATGCCGAGGTACGCCAGGAACTCCCAGATCTCCTTGATAACAGGAAAGCAAACACCCGATGGAAGCATTCCACGATGAAGATAGATAAACCCCTTATGAGGGTACAATGGCGTCAAATCGGCGCCCAGAGTGCAGAGCACCACATCATTTAGAATATCGTATGTCTTACGGAGGACCTCCATATCAAATTCAGAGAACAACCTCTCCTCAAAAAACTTATGGCCTTAGCGAACAGTTCATCATGAAGTTGATCTTGGGCCGCCATGAAATAAAATACAAGTTTTCGAATACGAAGGTTAAGCAAAGCCAAAATCACAACATACAATACGACAAAACAAAACCTCTGAGATCAAAAGAGTAAAAAGGCTATACTCCACAGGCAGGAGATCTATATAGAAAACTGAACTCCTGCCTTTCCTGCTTTAAAGCTGGCGCACGCTCAATTAATGCAATTCGCTGCTCGAGGAAACAACTCAGACTCAATCATAATGACTGCACATTTTCTTCATGAAATGACCTAGTAGACCGATAAGATGGCCTACTAACTTGGGGGAGTAGCTGATGATACATCAAACTATTATCTGATCAGCACTGTACACGTGTCATGATAATCTTGTCAATAGAACAAAGTAGACCCGATTGCATGCTCAATCTAATGAGGCCCAAACAACACTAAGCCCATCATTGGTAGGATCCAGATAGTCGGGTCCGAGTTGCAATGAGCCATTAAGCCCACACGTCATGCAGTCAAGCCCAATAACCATAAGATCTCTAAGGCAAGTATTTGAGAGATCTAACCGAGATTGATAGGCCAACAACACATTGGATCTGACTAGGAACATATATTAGAATAAGTCGGGCAAGGAAACTTCCTTGGATGGACAACACTTAGAAAGGGAAACCTCTCCCACGGATCTAAGAGCACGAGTCGTGTAGGGAAACTATCCACATGGACATCTCCCAATTAGGAAATGATCTCCAGCAAGATCACTTTCCCTAAACTACGCCATCAAAGGCTTAGCCAAATAAGGATTCCTATACTATAAAAGGGACATAAGATTGATGAACTTAAGGTACGCTACATAATCCAAGTTTACAGTTTTAAGCCTCTCCTAAGCCTTATCTAACTTAAGCATCAAAGTGCCATCGGCCACCACATAGTGGTCCTTCGGTCACTTTTGCTACATGTGCAGGTCTAGGTATGCAACAAGAAAGGAGAGCAGGAATCAACTACTTCAATATACATTAACATGAATAAACATGTAAATAAGTATATCCAAATAAATCAAAATAAAAGCACTAAAATTACCCTTTTGCAATATCTCATCCAACTGAACTTTCATCTCGTTCAGCTCCTTCGATGCCATCGTGTACACCATTTTAGAAATAGGAGTGGTTCTAGGTACTAAATCAATTCGAAACTCCACATCTCTGTTTGATGGCAATCCAGGAATCTCCTGAAACACATCCTCATAATCTCTTACCACTTCTATCTCGAATTTCTCTCTCCGACATCCCCACCGAGTAAATAAAACTAGTCATTGTTGATTCTTCACTATTTCCACAAGTGAGAAAAATAAGGGCATGCCTAGAGCACAAATGGAAACTAGTCTCTTTGCATAATCAAGTTTGACAAGGTTCTTATGCAACCAATCCATCCCCAAAATCAGGTCAAAAGGCTCAAAATCAAGTACAATCAAGTCAACAAGGACACTTTGTCTAGGAATGCAATCTTAAAATTTCTACTTTGTTCATATAATGTCATTGAGCCTCCTAAAGAGGTTGTAACACATAAGGGTATAACAAGTGGTACCGTTTTCAATTTTTCTCCATTAACTAGCTGCCTAGATATGAAAGAATATGATGCACCATAATCAAATAAAACCTTCACCTTAGAGATAGGAAAATCAAAAGTACCTTGGAAGTTTTCCTGATCTGATAGTGCAGCAAATACTCGGCCTTGGGTGGTTTGACCTTGCCTATTATGTTGGTTTGCTTTATCATTTGGGCAATCTCGTATCACATGACCTAGTTGTCTACAAGTAAAAAAATCAATGCTTGTCCCCTCGATGTTGCTTGGGTAGTTTGGTTCTGCTGGCCCTGATAACCTTATCTTTGGTTACCTTGACGATGGAATTGTTCCCATTTTGCCTCTAATACTGATTATCACCCTGTCTCTGGAACTGATTACCATCCTGACAGTGGAACTGGTTTCCTCCCTATCATTGGTTCTGATAAGCACCTTGAGACCTCTATTTTTGAAACTGTTGACACCTTTGCCCTTGATCATAAAGACAGAACCAATTATGATTTATGTCATGATCACGTGACGCACCCTAGTGGCGAGTGTTTCCTGCTGCTCGCCCAACTTCATCCTCCCTTTCTCTCTACTCTCATGATACAACTTGTTATGTTACTCATGCTTAAATGCCAAGTCCAAAACTCTATCAAAACTCTCCCTGTCAACAGTAAGAAGAGCGCTTGATAGATAAGCAAACCCCCAATAAATTTGGCATTTTTCTTTTCTGGTGTATCCACCAAATAAGGAGTACAACACTATAACTAGTTAAACTTTGTAACGTACTACTCCATAGTCATATTATTAGTCTGCTTCAACATATTAAACCGGTAACCCATTGTGCCTTAAATGCATTAGGCACAAATCTACTTTCAAAGCGACACTTGAAGTCATCCCATGTTATAGTGGCAAGCCAATGGCATGACAGCTCAACGGTTAGAGCTTGGCGGATGGTACCACTAGGTCATGGGTTCAAACCCAGCTTGCGGCATCTTTAGTGGGTTCTGGGATCCTATAAAAACCTTGCTTGCCTTTCAAAAAAAAAAAAAAAAAATGTTATAGTGGCAACATCAATGGAGGGAAGTGAAGCCTTCCACCAATAACTTGCAACATCATCCAAATGATGTGCAACTACCTCATGTTTTTGAACCCTAGTAAGTTGCATCCTCCTAAAAACAATCTCACACTTTGGATCCAAACATCTAGTAGCAATGCTCATAAAACAAAAAAATAGACATTTTTATACCATAAGGTTCAGACATTTTCAATAATAACATTTCAAGAGCATACAATCAGTATTCACAACAAAACAAAAGCCACACATCCACCATTCTATAATAAAGGATGAATTTAAAATCATCATAAATGGAGTTTAAATTTTGGAATTACCAATGATCAACAAATCACCAAGTGAGTTAGTATACCACTTATGTTCCAGCATCGAATGCCTGATGTATGGACTCGTCGCCTAAATGTTGAATGTAGATTATTCAATTCCCTAGATTATTTGCTCGATACTGCCAATAATTAACATTTTATATTAGGAATGGGGAATAAAAACACTACAAGGGCAATAAAAAATAAATATAGACATTAGTTTATTAATCACATGGTTAACAACAGTAGAGGAACTCTTCATCTTAAATTGCAAATTAATCTTTGAGGACTGTTTGAACTTTAAGTTAATTGCTCGTGTTCGTCACAAACAACAAGTTTCCCAACAAACCCATCACTTATTTCAACAACAACAATCAAAGACAATACATCATTTGGTTAAGACTTCTAATTTCCATGAGACGAATCATCTCAGACATCCAGATATGGATTCAAAAAAAGAAGCACCATCATTATATTCAGATCTACTTGAGGCTTTCTAACTTTGACTAAAAGTTTTATATACAATACCAATCATAGGTAAGTATAACATAAGTTTCAATTTCATTCACGCATAAGATAAAGAAATCCATGAAATAAATTTTTCAAAATCAGGATTTCTAAAATCCTGACAATGTTTGTTTTCTATTTCTTGAGGGAAATCTAACTGTTGGATAAACTCCAAACCAACGATAAGTGTTCATACATGTGTTGTGAATCTACACATTTAATTTGAAAGGATTTGGACCATTGGAAGGTCTTGATCCACTGCAAAACATAAGACTGCGCAGGGTTGTCTTGAATTACGAGATTTAATAAAAACTTGGTTTTGAGTTTTTTCTTTAACTCAATCAATTTTTCCAAAAAAATATAATACAATACTTCCTCAAAGCATGAACTTGCATACATATTTACATAGGGAAATCTAACTCAAAGTTCATAGATTAATCTAAAAAAGTAAATTAAAATCAATGAATAAAAGAGAACGAAGAACTCATAAATTATTTTTCTTTTACCCCTATTTTCTCTTCTTCTTCTTCTTCTTCTTCTTCTTCTTCTTCTTCTTCTTTTCTTCTTCTTCTTCTAATTGTTGTTGTTGTTGTTTTTCTCTTTTTCTTATTCTCTTCGACTTTGAAGGGATAGAGAATTACCTAGCTACCACAATTAATAAATCCTCAATATAACTATGCTTTAACTTAATATATTTGCACCCCAATATCACTACCCTAATCACTACTCTAATAATAAAAAGAATGGCCAAAGCCCAAAGTTTGATATTGTGTCCAAGCTATAACTTACTATACGTACCCACTTTATAATAGTTAAATCACTAGTTAACTAATAAAAATGAGTATTTCAATAACAAAAATGTAATATTTTGCTAAGAAATTTCTAGCTAGCACAAGAGTAATAATTTATCAACCAACATATAATTTATTAATAATAAACTCACTATGCGATATTATTAAATTGTTAGTATTTTCGAAGTCAAAATAAGAAGATAAATACAGTTTACATAATTTTAACAAAAGAATGGGGTCGTTACATTATACACACCTTACATGAAATCTCATCCCATGGTCGGAAAGTAAGAGAAATAAGTGAATTTCAAAATCATACTAGGTGAACGAAATAAGATTTAAAAAGAATGCAACTCCAAAAAAAAAAATCATGTCTTATATTATTAGATATTCTACTTAGATTTCAGCACATTCAAAATAAAACAAATATAAACAAGCTACGTGGCTACAACATAAGTAAATATATTATTTAAACACGAGTACACAAATTATAAAACCAAATTTTTATGTATAAAATATTTACTATTACCAATGGATTCGGTTATATCACTTATTGTGGGGGTTGAAAATTGCTTCCCGGTTGGAAATTTCTTTTCGCCCTTTTGGATTTAGACTGTAATGATTTCCACTCCAAAAAAAAAAAAATTAGGGTGATTTCTCCACCCTAAATTGTAAGTATTGGAATATGGGTTGTTCTTGGGAAGATAGTTGTTTTGTCCCACATAGTTTGCATGATCTTGCACTTTAAAAGAAGATATAATAAAAGTCTCAGTAATGTAATTACAATGATAACTGAGATGATACATCAAACAATCCTCTGATCAGCACCGTAAATGTGTCATGATAATCTCGTGAACAAAATCAAGCATGCCTGATTGCACGCTCAATCCAGCGAGACCCAAACAACACTAAGCCCATCATTGGTAGAATCCAGACAGTTGGGTCCGAGTTGCAATGAGCCAGTAAGCCCACACGTCACGCGGTCAGGCCCAATACTCGTAAGACCTCTAAGGCAAGTATTTGAGAGATCTACCCAAGACAGGCAGACCAGCAACACATTGGATCTGACTAGGAAAGATATATTAGAGTATAAGTCGAACAATGAAACATCATTTCATGGACAACACTTAGAAAGGGAAACATTTGCCGCAAATCCAGGAACATGAGTCGTGCAGGGAAACTATCCCACATGGACAACTCCCAATTAGGAAAGGATCTCCACAGTAAGATCTTTTCTCTAAATTATGCCACCAAAGGCCTAGCCGAACAAGGACTCCTACACTATAAAAGGGAGATAAGGTCGATGAACTAGAGGTGTGCTAAATAATCCTAGTTTACAGTTTTAAACCTCCTAAGCCTTGTCTAACTTAAGCATCAGAGTGCCATCGACCCCGACAACTTTTCAATGGACAAGAGGTGGAGGCGCGACCAATAGAGATCCAGTGTCTAGAGTTGACAAGTATGTCTCGCACAACCCTATCCGCAATGGGGCCACAAACCCAGACTTGTTGTTCATTCTCACAGTCCCTCCGTTCATGGATCATATCATGGATGAACCGCTGCCAAAGAAATACACACCGCTGAAGTTGGAGTTTTAAAATGGGACAGGGGACACGTCCGATCACTTGCACCACTTGTCAGCATGTTATTGTGCTCAAGGAAGGGTTTGATGAAGATGTTTTATATGTGCATTGTTACTACATGGTAACTGAGATTAAAAAACGAAAAATAACTTTTAAGGCCTATTTTTTCACAAAATAGACAATTTAGACATCGTAGTTGATGTAATGACTAATTTATTCATACTTTTATACTTTTATGACCAACAATGATTTTTTTATTAACCCAATTTAACTCAAATTTATAAGACATTTGTATCTTTCCTAACAATATAAAACTTATTTTTATGCTTTTATGACCAACGAAGACTCTTTTATTAGTAGTTCTAACAGAAGTATTACATTATTTTTGTTATTTATTTATTAATTCAGTTATTATTATTATTATTATTATTATTATTATTATTATTATTATTATTATTATTATTATTATTATTATTATTATTATTATTATTATTATTTTGTGTATGGGGAGAAGGGATGATTTTATATCTAAGTAATAATAGTCATTACCTCTGAACTCGCCCATTAATAGCCTTAAATTTAAACTATCAAATTTTTAGAAATACAGAGTCATCAGTTTGTTGTTTAACGTTGTATACCGCATGACTTTAATAATCGTTGGCTCTGTTTGAGTTAGGCTATATAAGTTGATGATTTTTGTCAATTTACACATCTCAAAACACATCTGATAGAGTTAGAAATACCTTAAACTTGTTTTATTTATTTATTTATTTATTATTATTATTATTATTATTATTATTTGATGTTCTAAAAAACAGCCTAGGCCGCCTAGATGCTAGGAGTTAGAGAAACGCCTAGATTAATGGTAATAATAATAATAATAATAATAATAATAATAATAATAATAATAATAATAATAATAATAATAATAAATAAGTAAATAAATAAATAAATAAATAAATAAATAAAAATAATGTGATACTTTTGGCTCCATTAGATATGTTTTGGAGAGTAAGTGTGGAAATAAAGGCCAAAATCATCAAGTTATACAGCTTAACCCAACCAACAATTGGTTGGTCATAATTAGGATAATTAATTAAAAAGTCTTTTTTAGTCATAAAAGTATAAAAATAAGTTTTCTATTTGTTTAGGAAGGGTAAAGATGTCATATAACTTTATAGGTTAATTTGGGTTAATAAAATAGTCGTTGTTGGTCATAAAACTATAAAAGTAGGTACAAATTAGTCATTACATTAACTACGATATCTAAATGGTTTATTTTGTAAAAAAAGTAGGCCTTAAAAGTCATTTCTATAATAATAATAATAATAATAAATAAATAAATAAATAAATAAATAAATAAATAAATAAAAACAATGTGATACTTTTGGCTCCATTAGATATGTTTTGGAGAGTGATTGTGAAAATAAAAGTCATAAATCATCAACTTATACAGCCTAACCCAACCAACAATTGGTTGGTCATAATTAGAATAATTAATTAAAAAATTCTTGTTAGTCATAAAAGTATAAAAATAAGTTTTTTATTTGTTTAGGAAGGGTAAAGATGTCCTATAACTATATAGGTTAACTTGGGTTAATAAGATAATTCTGGTTGGTCATAAAACTATAAAATTATGTACAAATTAGCCATTACATCAACTACGGTATTAAAATGATCTATTTTGAAGAAAAAAAGTAGACCTTAATAGTCATTTTCCGATTAAAGAATACATATGCATTATCTTAATGAAAATATTTTTGTTAAAGTTAGAATTTTTTTTCTTCTTTTTAGCATGTCATGATTGTCGTTATCAAGTGAGAAATATTTTTTAATATACTTAACAATAAACTTTGTGAAGAAAATAAGTATAATCTTCAAAGCATTCCATTGTATTTTATGGTAAGCTTGTGAAAATATATTGACATGTTAAACATCATTTTCAAAATAACTTTGGGTAATTGAGAATGTTTATTCTAAAGTATACATCTTAGTTTACATTTCAACTATCATGCTATTTGATTGATTTAGTATTTCTCTGTAGGCTGCTAAATGCAAGCCTAACTATATAAGTAAAATTGTGACTTTTAAAAAAAAAAATTTATAATCAATGACAATTGACCATTTATGCTCAAGGGTTTTATAGAGCAGAGAAGATCGTAAGATTTTATCTTTCCCTAATTTTTCTCATATTATTTCACAATTTTAGTTAAATATTATGTGCATTTATATTTGTAATAAACTTCAGTATTTTTTGAAATGATTTTAGGTAATTAAAGAACATTATATTTCAACTCATAAACAACAACCTATTAGATTGTATTGGTTTCAAGCTATTAGATTGCTTCCATGTAGACACTTTTGTTTGACATTTCAATTTGAACTTTACTTGGTCTTTGTGATGTTTCTTATTCTATAATTTGTCCAATGGGTAAACTTGGTGAAAAATGAAACGTGGATTTCACCTTGAAACTTTTACTTTGATATGACTTATTTGGAGGCTCACTCATAATTCACAAAATTTTTATAGGTAAATCTACGTCAGACATTAGTATAGGGGGGGGGGGGGGGGGGGGGGGGGTTCCTGCGCACAAATCACAGCCCTAGGATTTGATCCAACGGTCCAGATTGATGGACTTAAAAAAATTTATTTCACACTTTTTTATCGCTTTATTGGGATTAAATTTTTTTTTTTTAATTGACCCCCCCGGATCCCACTTCTTCCATCTCCTCTCTCCAAACTTGGAAGAAAGGGATCCATCTCCTCTCTCAAAAACCCAGTTCAACCAGACCCACCATCTCCTCAAATCCGCATTTGCAAGCTCCACCAAAAGATTCCACAACCACCAGCGCCAAGTCTCTCTCCCTCTATCACCTAGATGCATCAAGAAGGGGTTGCCCGCACTTGCCCTCACCTAGATCTGTACATGCATGTCTCTCTCCTTCGACACAGCGCCAAGTCTCTCTCCCTCTATCTTACTACCTGTGTCAAAGAGGTTTCCTTCTGAAAATTTCCATTTTATCCAAGCACCCATGCTTTGCAGAGAGCTGAAGAAGAAGAAGAGCTGAAGCAGACGAAAAAGAAGAAGAGCTGAAAAGATCAAAAACAAAATTGGAACCCAAAAAAATTCAACGTTTGAGCTCGAAAAAAAAAAAACCAGATAGGAAATGGAAGAAAACTCACCTGCGACCAAAACCCAAATTCAAATTTATCGGATTGGGTTGGAGTTGGAATGGAATCAAATCAGCGGAGATAAACAGAGAAGAGAACAACAGCAAGCACACCAACTAAGTCTCTCTCTATCTATAAAGAAAGAAAGAAAGAAAAATAAAAAAATGTTGAATGGTGTGAAGGTGGTAGTCGTGGTGTTCGTTTATGAAAGGCTGGGAACAAATTTCGATGTGAGATTAGATGAGATGATAAAGGTACAAAGGTTTTCTTTTTTAAATGCAATGGAAAAATCAGATTCGGAGAGAGGAGATGGAAGAAGTGGGATCCGAGTGGTTAATTAAAAAACAAAAATTTAAAGTCCCAATAAAGCGATAAAAAAAGTGTGAAATAATTTTTTTTAATTCCATCGATCTGGACCTTTATATCAAATCCTAGGGTTGCGATTTGAGCGCAGGAGCCACCCCGGGTCCTTAGTATAGAGTTCAAAATGAAATTGGATGACGCATTTAGATTGTAAATTCTATAGGTATTTTGGTTAAAGCCCACTTGGTCAAATATAACATGGATGTTGATGATTAATTCTTCTCTCTCTTTGTCTCCCTCCCAAAATATATATATTATTACTTTGGTGCAAGTGCAATGATGATGTCTCACTCGATGCCTTTGTGCATTTAGATGTCATGACTTAAGCTTTATGTGTTGAGATGCTATTTAAGGTGCAATAAATTGTATTTTGGTGAACTAATTGTTGAATACCAGTATGTGAGTGGAGCTACCAAAAGGGAGACGTTATGTATCCATACAAATATGACCCATAGAAGCATATCACACTTTTAGGAAGTTGTAACATATACAAAAAAATCTACATAAGTAGTCTAAAAAAATATCTCAAGGAGAATAATTTTGTAAGTGTGAAGTTAACGATCCACTTGTCTAATCCAACACAATAAACTTCATTTGACTAATCTCATCAACCTCCTTACTATTAGGAGATTGTACAGAAATGTCAAGAATGATGAGGGTGACAACAAAATAAACAAAGCTTCCTTAAATTCTCTACTCTTCACACCCTTATAGTTCAAAATGACAATCTTAGTTTGGTCGAGTGATGGATGGATGATCGAGCGATGATACACCAAATTGTCGTGTCGTACACGTGTCATGACAATTTTATCAATAGAGCAAAGCGGGCCTAATTGCGCACCCAATCTGGTAAAGCCCAGACCACACGAAGCCCACTGAGACAGGGTCCAGGATGTTGGACCCAAACAATAGCGCCCTATTAAACCCATGCGTCACATGGTCAAACCCAATACCTATAAGACCTAATAAGGCAAGTATCTAAGGGATCGACCTAAGATGAATAAGCCAACTATACACTGACTCCTATCAGGAAACAAATACCAGAGTATAAGTTGTACATGGAAACTCTTCTGCATGGACAACACTCCACAAGGGAAGAATCTCTCACAGATCTAGGAGCACAGGTCGTGTAGGGAAACTTTCCTATATGGATGACTCCTAACGAGGAAAGGATCTCCAACAAGATATTTTTCCCTAAATTATGTCACTGGCTTACTTAGTTCGCTTGGCGGTCTGATTCTAGTATAAGTCGGATTGATTGATCGGACTGATAATAGGTTGACCGACTTTAATGGACAACAACTGAATAATAGTGGAGTTGATGCCTTGGATTTGGTGATAACACTTCGTAGGCATGCTCTTGTTCTATGGACGCTCAGGGCCCTTGTTTTTGTTCCTTTGCATGAGCTGGGCCGGATCTGGCAGGGCATAAGTTTAGGCCCATTAGTTGAAAGGCCCAATTAGAAAAAGTTTTTGTGGATCAGCGTGCCAGGGATACAGTGCATTTTGCGAGACGATTCAATATCGATTGCTCCACCTAGTTAATGAGGTTGCTTGCAGGGTCATTAATTCAAAAGATGTTGATTTGTGCAGTTGCAATTGGATCTGTCGTTTTTCCATATAACATTTAATGATGAAGTAACTGCTTGTTGATGCCTCTTCATGTGCTATTTTGCCTATATATGGGCTGACTATTCTGCGTTCAAGCATTGCAATGAGAACAGTAGAGCATGTTAATCAAATGCATCTTACCAGAGAGTTTGCTTTGGGTTTTCCTAAGGCTAAAGGAGTATCTCCCTCACTGGAATCTTCAAATATTCTGACATTTGCGCTGATGAGTCTTGATAAGACATGCTATTATGCGGTGCCGCCTGATCTAGGTGGGCATCTGATTGATCCCATGAGATCTTGTAATATCTTCTTACATTGCGAAAAATGTTACAGACTTCCTCTCGGGGGTTAGGTCCGTCTTCCATCTTCCGGTGCTCAAGCACTCTCTCATCTGTTTACTGCTGTCGATGGACAATCCTCACAACTAGTTTATGGTTGATGGGAGCATTGGAGGTCGTGACTATCATTCCTGGGGTGGTATCACTGCGTCACCCAAACATTACACATTTGAGAGGCGTCCACATTTGGCAGCACTGTGAGACCTCGATGATCTCGTTGTTTCTGGATGTTTTCGCTAGCTTTCTGTCACTTTGTTTTGTTCCTCTTCATGAGGAAAATTGGTGGAGCAATGAATTGAGGGAGTACTTCCAACCCTCTTCGTGTGCTTTGCTTGCCACATCTGAATCATTTTTCTAGGGTGATTCGACTGAGCAATCACTACAAGAAAAATGTTGATTAATAGCGTTTCAAAAACGCTATGGTAAGATACCATAGCGTTTTAGTAAACGCTATGTCAGCCGGAACTATAATAGACCCAGGGGCTATTATAGCGTTTTTAAAACGCTATGGTAAGTTTGGCTTTTATAGCGTTTTAGAAACGCTATGGTAAGTATACATAGCAATTTTTTTTTTTTTTTTTTACACTATCAAATGACTTTTTATTACATCTCATAAGTTTTATGTCTAGAAAATAAAAATTTAAATGTGCCAAAGTTAAACATTTCCATCAATGGAGGCAAAGTAATGTAATTAATTAATAAACTGTATTACATCGAGTCACAAAATCTATCGAATAATAAAGAATGTAATTAATAAGACAATGTACTACAATTATGGTACTTGGGATAACAAACTGGAAATTAAGCGATGGTTTTGCCCAGTGGATCAATGAGAATCATGCCAATAACACCACCCGCTTCTCTAACAAAACTGGTTTTTTCGCTTCTAAGGTCTGGGACTTCAAAAGCACAGACAACGATCTTCCCCTTTATCAACCTACGATCAAGAGTGTTGTTATTGCATAAGCTGAAAAAACATATCAAGACATAATAATTAGCACTATATATATGAAGATTAGTGTTCATCAAGCACATTGGACACGCATATCATCCCTAAAATGTGCAAATGCACGAGGATCAAAACCAAGAACGTGAATCACCTGAATGGTACCAAAATTGCCATACATCTCTACGCCCCAACTGCGCCAAAAAAACAAAGTTTATAAAGCTTTGTTTCTGAGACAGAGCCAAATACACGGTGCATAAAAAACAGCTGCAGTGCAGTCCAGAATATGAACCTTGCTGAGGAAAACAGCACCAGCAGAGCAGCACACACTGCTGAAAATTGCCATCAGAGCAGCAGAACAGCTGCAGTGCAGTCCAAATACGCTCTGGCTATTGGGGTTAGCTGTTGTAAGTTTGTCACCTTGACCTTGAAGCAAAAAAAATTGGCAGATATGGTGAAGGGCAACAGGAAGATAAGTCACCACATTATACCACTCTACATTCGACATGATATGGAGCGAGGCAACATAAATGCCAGCAATAGAGTATTCACCTAGGTGATCCAACGTCTAACACATACCTGTCATCTCTGACTCTTGAAAGAAGCTGAATGTGTATGAATTCTTTCTAAGGTTGTTGACCTAGAGCCTGGTCAAAAGTAGGAGTGTACCACAAGAGCTGCTACTTTTGAGCTATTACTCACTCTAGCAGTACTTTTCTCTTGAAGAATTCCATACGAGAACCAGGGTTTATGCAACAGAAATATGTCTTCTACACTACCAAGCTTCCTTGTTGACAACACATCTACTCTCCATGACATTTCTCCATGCTCAAGAATAATCAAGGGGTATCATCATAGTCCAAAACTATTTGGTCTTGGCGATATTATTTCCTTGATGATATGATTTCTTGCCAGATAAAAACCTAGAGCATAATTAGACTACCAAACAATAGACCACACAAGATAGTACAAATGCCAAATTAGCTATGGAACATGTTCTATTTCGGTTTGATACTATTGTCACACTAAGCAAAACTAATTTTTCACATAGCGACAGAAAATAAAGGTTTAACTGCATTATATAACCAGGATGATGCAGCTTTGAATACACACATTATCTGTGAATATGGACAAAAAATGAGAGTGAAAGAATGAGTATACAAACCTTCCAGCTTGGACAATGATTTAACAGATAGAACTTGCAGCAGTTGCGCAATAACTTCTTCTGATAATCCAAGTGTTTTCAACTCTTTCTTCATGTCGTCCATGGGAATGTTTTCCATCTATTACAATAAAACACATGAATCTCATTAACTTATACGACAAGCCTATAATTGAAGCATTTCCAAGGAAGATATTCTAACAATAAATTAAAGATCTCGCCTACAAAGTCACATTGTGCTCATAAATTGCATGTACCATACTTCTTTTGAAAAAAATAAACAAATAAATGAAAAAAAAACTGCATATAGATGCGTGTATAAGAAATAAGACGACTCAAACATCCTTTTTTCTTTTTAATATTATTGACAAAGTACAAAGTTTGATTTTTTTTCAGGACCACTATTAAAAAGATATCAAGGCCATCACGAATTCCATCCCAGTTGTACAAAAAGTGATTCAAGATGAAATTGCACAATGGACATGCCAACTCTTGCTGTCATATTAGACTCTTGTAGAGTATGCAAATGCATTTTAACTCTTTAAATATTGTAATCCATTATTAGCAGAATGCAACTTACCTTGTCAATAATGACACTGACTCTGCCAAATAAATTTTCTGGAATGGAGTAAGACTGCAGTACTTCTTTAATACCTGCAAAATGGAGAAATTAAATCAGGATCAACAAAAGTTATTTTTCGTAGAATTGTATCCACTAAATATGTTAAATGAAGGTACAAATTAAGAAGAATCCCAAATACAAAAGCAAACAAAATAAAAGAAATCCATGGGCATCTCAATTTGTACAAAATCTTTGGCTTTTAGAGAAACTGCAGGCCAAGGTGAATCGTCAAAATTAGGGTCGGCTCTTAGCACAGCTCGAAAAATTCCTGATTCTATTCGAGCCCAAAAAGGTCTACTTCCACATAACAAGATATACGTAATGACGCCAATACTCCAGATATTTGCCTCTACACTGTATGATCTATGGAGGACTTCAGGCGCAGCATAGTACGCACTGCCAACAATATCGTTCAGTCTTTCATCTACATAAAAGCAAAGATAAACATTTACATATTTGTGGTAAGAAAAATATGACCAAAAGCGATATTAGATGGCATGGAAATACATTAAATTTCACTTTTTCTGATGATCCTGAAACATAAACTGCAGCGAACATGGAATTCGAGCATCCTTAGTGAACTGATCTAATGGCCACGAGCCCATTGAAACCTTAAGAATCATTCTTGGATAAAACTTAAATTCATTTCTATATCACAACATGCTACAAAATTAAAATGGTTGGAGTACTCTATAAAAATTGGGTAGCATGCAACTTGTATCTCTCAAGTGAAATATTAAAAGTTGGACTCTGATGCGTTTTGAATTGTATGCAACTGCTTAACAAACAATCCTCATCTAGGTTGACAAGAACTCTCCATAAACAAGTCAGAAAGAGTGGAAACTATCATAGCTTAAAGTTCAATACTATTGATCAAATAGAGGATTCACATATGGTGGCAACCTTAAGGACTTCCACAACAATAGATGGCGAAGAATACCCAAAACATGGATATGGGCAAGCCCAATGCCATGGAGTTACCAAGACCAGCCCCAGAATTCAGAGTATTATAGATGAATATCCTCGCATTTCTTTCTTTCCATCCAGATAGCCGAAAATAGCGTAGTACAAAATAATTCTAGCTCGAAATGTGAAAACAAATAAAGTAGAAAAGGGAATAACAGAAATTGTGAACATGAAACTTCATTAGAGGTAAATATTCACTCCAACTTCGTTGATAATTAGTATAGTTTCATAATATAAGAGCAGACAATATTCAGTAAACTAAACACTTTCACATTCATCCAAACAATTGAAAATGACAGCAGAGGAAGAAGAGTAGAAGATAATAGGGATAGAAGAAATAACTTACGATTGATTACTTGGTGCTTCACTAATGCAAACTGCCTCATCTGCAAGCCTCACATGAAGGGCGTCCTTATCTGTGGTTGAGTAGACAGCCACACATGGTATCCCCATCTCATGTGCGGTCCTTATGATATGGAAAGCAATTTCACCTCTATTTGCGACAAGGATCTTCTCCTGTTTACATGTTACATCTAGTGCACCCACGCGTGCTTTAGATTTTTGGCTTACTCGAGTAGCTTTGATTTTCTGAGCAGGGAAAGTCACCCCAGTTCCCGATGTAAAAGTACATTGTGAGGTCCTTAACCCTTTAGCTTGCCTAGAAAACAAACCCTTGCAGAGAAACCACAAATCAGACAAACAATTGACAAGCTATGCTATCCAAATTGACGAACATAAAATGCATGTGCAAATCATAAACGTTGTAAATAACATCTTTTGCATATAAATATTCACAATGTTAATCAGATATTTAGTTTAGTTGAAACATCAAATGTTGAACATGAGCATCCAAACATGTTAAATGTTTTGAATAAAAAACAAGTAACCAAAGACAAATAAGAAACATATTAGCAAACCAACCATCGTGAAAGCTTTCAAGGGTTTTGGTTCTCAATCTTTCCAACCGGATATCAATTAAAAAAAAAACTTTGAAGTATGGTACTTGGTCAGCTTCTTATGCCAGTCCAATCGCAAAACCAAGATGAAACAAATTCAACTAATACACTCAATCATTAAGATGAATACCAAATGCATATAATTGTTATTCTAGAACTGTAATACCCGCCTAATTAAATAAATATAAAAATTTCTTGTTCATTAATTGTGGCATATATTGTAATCTAAATTATTTGGAAAAAAAAGATTTTTGTTTGCCATGGCTAAATAGGATAAAGTGTGTGTGTGTATTTAGCCAAAAAATTTGTAAACCCTAATGTAGATGGATTGTTACTCAATTGTATTTGGGCTTGGTTTTGGGCTTTTATTTAACTAATGATTAGGGTTTTATTTTGTGAAAGAGGGTGGGTGCATTCGAAAGTTTGGTGGGGGCGAATAGCCACCCACCATATATAAAAAAAAAACCTTATTTTTCCTTCCTCCTTTTCCTTTTTCTTTTTGTGCAACAGGAAGAGCAAGATTGCTCTTCCTCTTACCCTTTTCGACGGCGACGAAGGCGAGAGAAGTCGTGAGGGAGAGACTTCAAGCGAGGAAAGGGACGAGGTTGCGACGAGAATGTGGCGGCGAAGGGGGTGGCTTAGCTGTGATGAGTTGGGTTGTTAAGAACTGAGGTTGCTTCAGTGATGGTGAGGGAGATGTGACGGGAACGGAGGAGGGGTGTGATCGATGGGAGAGGGTAGACTTTGTAAGCAACAATGGGGGCGGTTGGGCTTGCGATCTAGAGGTGGTGATGCTGGATCTGCAGAACTGAGTCGCTAGTGCCGGATCAGCGGGTTTCCGCTTGGTTTCAAGCATGTCTACGACTGACTAAGGTGTAAGGTAGCTGGTGAAAATGTTGGGGACAACGGCGGTGGTTGTGGTGGTGTTGATACCGTCGAGATGGCGAGTCGCAGGCAAGACAATTTGGGATGCTTGCGATGGCTGCGCAATCCTTTGCGATTTTGGTGAGTTTTCTTCACCTCCATCACTTTTACTGTGAGTTTTTATTTCCTTCTTCATAATTACAATCAGATTTTTCAATGATTCTTTTACTAGGATTTGCTTTCACTGATGAATCGCACAGGATTGAATTTCCAAGTTTGAAACTAGGGTTTCGAAATAGATAGTTAAGACTGTTTTGATCTTCTATTGTGTGTTTTAGTTGTTTTAGGTAATTACTTGACGATCTGAATCGAAGTTTTTATTGAATTGTTAGACGAATCAGTTTAGCCTAGGCGATGAATGCTTTTTGTAACTAAGAAAAGTATAGGAGGGATTGAGTTATAACTTTAAGTTCAAGTTCAAACAGTTGGAAAGGTGATATGATAATGGATGCTGTAGTCCTATTTTGGATAGATGAGATATTGAACTTGCTTAAGTAGTAGTAGTGGAATCACATAAGAAATGCGAGAAGTGGCTTTAGGAATAGTGAAATCTATCTACGCTTATCAGTCTCGTTGGAATGATGTCCAAAATTATTGATTATTGGGGTTCTTGTTGATGATCATAATGTTATTCATAGTTGTTTCATTTATCGAGCAACTTTATTAAGATGCTTGGAGCGAGTCTGATTGATCAGTTTTGGTATGGTTTTGATAATGATAGGCTTGATGAGGACTTGTAGAAGTTTTTGACGCTATTAAGATTGATTGATGGATTTCTTTTGGGTTTGATTAGTGGCGAAACTGGGTGCTATTGATTTCAGGTTGGGAACATTTCCTTGTACTGGCGAGATTGATCCCAATTGAATAACACAAAATAGAAGAAGATTTTCTAGTAATAGATATTGGCTGAAATTTAACTGAGCACTTGTTTTAGCTTGAGTATTTGTATTTTTATGCGAATTGGTATGCATATTGTTTTTCATATGATGCAAAGAGATGAGATGTGTGACTTGGAAATGTGTCAAATATTACTTGTTCCCCAAAAGAATGGTGGATACTGTGGTTGATTTACTTATGGTTGACAAAGTTTCACCATAAATGAGTTTTGAGTTTTAGTTGATATTTTTTTTATGCTCTTTTCCACAACTTCGAAAAAAAAAAGTGAAAAATGTGATTTGTATACAGACTTGCTTGTATACGTGTGATAGAATTATGGGTATGCAGACTTGCTTGCATATCGGTGCACCGTTCCATGTGAGTTCAGTTGTACGTGTAGATTTAGGAAGAATACTTGCCAGTGATCGAACTTCGGGTGAGATGACATGACACTCGAGGTGGCACCCCACTTGGGTCATGTACGCTCCGAGTGGCTTCGATGGCAAGGGAGACACACTTGGGTGAGGTGTGTTCGGCACATGGAGGATAGTGCGATTGTGGAAAAGAAGCGAGATTTTTTATTTTTTTATTTTTTTGTGTATGTGCATGATTACCTTAAAGGAAGAAACTAAATGCTCATTCAACCATTGAATGAGAACTACATGTCTTCCTAAAGGTAGAAAAATGTGTTTTGTTAATATTTCAATAATAGTTTAATATGATTATGAATTGTATTGTTGTTGCATTTATGAGAATTGATAACTCATAAATTTTATTTATTAGTAATAAATAATGCATATTTATTTATTAGGATGATGACACCTTTGCCTCATTGAGGAACTACCGGTTGGTGTGGTTGGTTATTGTTTTTGTCTAGTTTGATGGTATCACGTGTGGATTTATTGATTTTTTGGATGAAGATTTCTCACACCAGCTTTATTGCTGACCCAAGTGAGCTTTTGCTTCTTGTGTACATTCCTTTTGGAATGTAGCCGATTAGCCTTTCAGGTTTAGAGATTTTGAGCTGCGTTACTGGAGTTCCGCTAGTGAGCTAGCAACGTCAGAGTCTTTTCGGGTTAGAGTTTTATTTGTTTCAGTAATTAAATCATATTTTAGTTGCTGCTGCTATTTGTTTCTGTTGTTATTGAATTTTCTCGTCCCGAGTTTTGGGGGAAACGGATAATCCTACGTGGATTTTAGGATTTTCCTTTTCTTCGAAAATCGGGGCGTGACAAGAACCTTGTGATGCAAGTCAAACATAACCTTATAATATCATCAAAAGTTAGCTAGATTGCCCATGAAAGCCTATATGTAATCAGAATCATTTCTAAAAATCACTCATAATTCATGAGCATATCTTTCATTTCTTTGTCATGAGAATTCCGTTTCTTCTGGTTGAGGTGAGAATACTTTTCCCACCATGACTACAAAATTAAATGACAATCCCATCCAATATTAGAAAATTGACAATGGCTTCAATCGCAATCAAGCCCTTGACAATTTTCTAACACAACCAAGCAGTCTTAAAGTTTTTACTCAGAGAGAAATCTGAGCCATTAGACAGGCCACCTTATACGTTACCAAACTAGCAGACTAACCACATTCACACTTCATCATCCAATTAAGCACACTTCCACTAAAGCACCTCACAACCCAAAAACCACCAACAGATTGCAAGCATTACATGTCCAATTACTTCTCTTTCTCATGCACAAACACACACTACAACTAGATCCACTCCTCAGCATCATCAACCTCTTTAATACTGTATGTGCAATACTATTTGATTGTACAAACTGATGCTTCAAAGTATCAAACAAACCACCAAAGTCTTTCAACTAATCAATATAGAAGAACACCAACGTTACCTCTGAACATTCAGTGTTACCATCTACAACTAACTACAACTCATTGTAGAAGAATTGAGCAATAATCAAATGCCAGAAGCATCAAATTTCCAATTTTTATCCTAACCCACAAGCATCTAAACAAATACACACTACATGCTTCAACAGTTCACCTTATTAGATCCATAAATTATCCACATTTAAAAATACAACCTTTCTTCTATCCAATCAAATCAAACAGAATCATTCAAACATAATATGTACTTACAGGTACATGAGCAGAGCAGACAGATTTATACACAGTCATGGAGACCATACTTGAACTGCAAACCTCAACCTGCCAAACCAATACAAACCCATCTCAATACCAGTAAATTAAACAACCCCAAGTGATCAAAACTTCAAATTTCACAGAGAAACAACACGATTGGATCTGAAACTAACCTTCAATGCAGAGCAGAGAAATTGGGGTTTTCGAGAATTGGAGAGAGAACCAGAAATCAAAACATCAAAATTTAGGAAAAAAGGGCACTATCAAAACATGTCCAACATTTTATCTAACAAGAAATCAGTATGCTAGTTTAACTCACAAATCAAGAACCAACCTTGTAAATCAAGCCCATTGCTTCTCATACTTCAATGATGGAAAGTTCATTCAAGTGCATAACAAATTTCATTCATAGACAGGAAAAAATGACTAATAAGAAATTGAAACCCTCATAAAGATGAGTAATTAACATCAAACCTGGTTTATGTAAATCTCTTATCTCTGGAAACTCCTCCAAAATTAATCTGCCAGCCCTTTTCCTATGACAGCAAAAACAGAACGCTTTTAAGTGCATATGAAATAGAAAATTAGTTTTGGGATACATTAGTTAGAAGCAACATAGGTATCAAACTGAAACAAACAATACTACCTACTGCACTTATACTGTGAAACCTTTGAAGCATATGTTTCAATTTCAACTGGATCAGCAATCAGAAAAACAAAATATATATAGTACAAAATTGTCTAATGCATAATCCTTGATCAGAAAAAAAATACATCACATGCATGGCAATTCCAATGAGCAATCACTAACAACAACAACATATTGGTACTGAGGTATCAGGTATCCTGTGAGCAAATTGAGTCTGATAGTTGCTTCCAATCCAAATTCCCAAGCAGGTACTTGGAGCAACTGATAGTAGCTGGCTGTGAAAATGAAAACTCAATATTTGTCTTTTAACTCTGCAGAAGAGTTTGGGGTCTGACAGAGGGGTCCTCTGTTTTCTAATTTTTGGCCCCAGGTAGGTGGCTTCTATTGTGGTCAGAGCAATAGATTTTGAATCCTTTCCCTGATATAATTGTTCTTCTCTTCTCACAAACAGACTGATCATGTGCCATGCAGCAGCAAAGCAAACTGATCAGCCCACATTTTTTCATCTACCATTCCTAATTTGAGAATTTGACTACCAACATTGATCAGGGATTCTTATCTGGCCATTCTATGAGTATCGATCAGACAGGAAGATACGTGGACCAAACAAAACCTCATTGAAATCAGGAACCAAAGGCAACGATGCATTATCTATACTCTTAACTAAGTGTACGATATGCTTGTGCGAGCCTGACCCCACAACCATGTCATTCACATTCCTGGTTAACTATTCTACATGTAAATTGCATTGTTGAATCCACTTCACTTCCAAGTTTGGGATCAACACAAAAAGGAAAATCACCCATGACATTTTTTAACAGCTAACCATTAACCATTTTATGCAATTATAACATAAAATGGCATAATTATGTTCAAAGTGCCAAAGAATAAGCAAGAACTGAATAAGCAACTCAAGCAAGAACTGAAGAAGAATGTCAAGAAGAAGAAGAACTGAAGAAGCAAGAACTGAAGTGCATAAAACGTTAAGAAGAAGAACTGAAAAAGCAAGAACTGAAGAACTATAAGAAGAAGTATATCGTATATCCAGTCCAAAGTGCAAATCGCAGATTAGAAACGGCTTCAATTGATTCAACCAAAAAAAATCAACTGAAACAATGCCGCACTGAACATTCAATTTGTGTTGAATGCAATAATTAGGTAAAAATGCCAAGAACTATGAATTCAGAAGAGCACGTCAACAATGCTGAATCAAGAATCATCCATAGTTTCTACATTGTTTCCTAACTTACAACTCTGAAACCCTAACAAGAAACTGAACACCTAAAACCATCAATTTGTCACAACTCTCTTCAGATTGTAAACGCCTAAAACCATCAATTTGTCACAACTCTCTTAAGACATCACTAATAATGACTTGATTGTCACAACTCTCTTCAGATTGTAACAACTAGGGAGGACAATGTTTCAACATTTGTTCATTTAAATTGGCTCTGAATTTAAACAGGGGGGTTTTATAAAACAATCCCTATAGAAGACAATATAAAATAATTGAATGGGGTTTTGTAAAACAATCACCATAGAAGATAGTATTGAATAATTGAATGAATAAAAAATAAAAATAAAAGGCATAATAAATTACTTGCCAAGATCGATGTGCGCTTGGATACCGAAACCAAAGCATCCAGTCATACTGAAGTTCCTCCTCAACAGGTCGTACTCCTTCACCTTCAATCCACTCTCAAGAAGTTGCATCCCCTTGTCACCTCGACGGTGACATAGCAATAAATCTTCTCATTACACCCAATTCTGGAAAAAAAAATTGTTAACAAAAATAAAATAAATCAAAGGGTAAAAAACCCCATCAACCAAATCAATGTAAAATCAAAATGAACAAAAAACATAAAAGAGAGAAACCCTTTTTGTTTGTTAGATACATACCTTTGGAGAAAACTGGGGTTTGTCCACTCAACAACTCCAACACCTACAAATAAAAATCAGTGAAAAACGATGGGGGTTTAGGAGGAAAAGATGTGCAATGGGGTTTAGGGGGTAAGAGAGAGATAGACTTAGTATACATACCTTGGAGGCCTTGGTGAGACGATCTCTGCTCTTGCCGACGGAGATGTTGAGGACGAGCTTCTGCACCTAGATCTCTATTTCTCGATCTCTCGATTTCTCTCTCCCTCACTCTTTCCCTCTCCCTGGATCTCTCTCACTCTCGCTTGAGTGGCGTGCCTTTGGTTTGAAGAAAAGTGGCGTGCCTTTGGTTTGAAGAAGAGCGGCGTCCCTCTCCCTGGATCTCTCTCACTCCCACTCCCAGTCTCCCTAGATCTCTCTCACTCTCGATTTCTCTCTCCTTCATTCTTTCACTCTCGCTCTTGATTTCTCTCACTCTCCCTAGATTTCTCTCTCCCTCACTCTCGCTTGTAGAGCGGCGTACCTTTGGAGAAGAAAAATGCCTCTCCGATCTGCTGCGATTGACAGGGGAGGAGAGCGAGACTGAGAGGGAGAAAGACGTAGATGTTGAAGTGGAATCGAGCGAGGTCACTTTTTTATATTTCCCGCCTACTCTGTCGTAGCGTTTCATTGATGAAACGCTATTAAAATTTGCGCTCTGTGAAGCAATTGTGGAGCGCGCATTTCTTTTTCACTTCCCGCGCGAGCTTTTGGTCAATAGCGATTTCATTATTTGTAGGTGTTCGTGAATTCAATCAATTATAGCGCTTTTCACAAAAACGCTATAAACATATGCTATCAATGATCACTTTTCTTGTAGTGAATGAATTGAGCGCGCTCTTTCGTCTTCTGTTTGGGATGATTTACTTTAACCATCTTTTCTTCTAGAGGTAAATTAGCAGATCAGAGTCTCTACCCTTGTTTCAACGGATAGATGCTTGCATCGGACTTAGATACTTGTAGTCTGTAAACTGATGTACTAGTTGGTCAACAAGCTATGTAATAACTCTCATTGCAATCAATAAAATATATTTTATTTCTGGAATGTGTCTTGTACAAACAACTCTTCTAAACTGAAACGAAAAACAAAAAACAAGAAATGAAATCAAAGTAACAAATAATTTAACTCCGAGTGGAGATTGAGCTAATTCGGCCCTGAAGGAGGCGCAAATGGTGTTCGCTTCTCGGCCCTGCACTTGTCTGTCCTCATACTGAGATGGTGTTCGCTTCTCGGTCAGTGTCTTCTTGTGGGAACTCTTTGATTGTTCTCATTCGGGACCGACCCCATGGAGGACGTAAATGACGCCAAGAGCTTCATTTTCAATCTTTTTGACAGCGTCCGCTCTTTCCTTTACTCGACCCTACCTCTTGTCCGAGCCTAGGAACTCCTTGAGTTTGCCTTTCCTGATCTAATACTCGACTTTTCCTATGAGGTTTTTGTAATCCTCAGTATAATGTCCAACTTCCTTATGGTAGGCGCAATATTTGTTGTTGTCACGCTGAGCAGCTTCTCCTCGCTGCTTAGGCGGTCGCTTCAGCTCTTCCCAATCCTTGATGGAATCTAGGATGCCGGACATACTGGTATTGAGAGGGGTGACAAAACTGGATATGGCGTAATTTGAGGCTTTGTCCTACCTGGGGCGGCTCGAGTAGGTCTTGCTGTCTGTGCGCTTCATCTTGTTACTGTCATTGTCCTATTTCTTCTTCCCCTTTTTCCTGTCCTTTGGAATAGAGGGTTTCTTCTCTGACTCTGCCCCTCTCTTGGCAAGCAACATTTCGTCTAGAATGATGGTGACACTGCCTTTATAGGGAACATTTTGTGTTGTACATGGACCACAAGAGTCTCAAGTATTAATTCGCAGAAAGAATTGGATATTAGACAAGAAAGGTGGGTAGAGCCCATTAGCAGTTACGATTTTGAGATCGTAACTCATTTCATTTCAATGTGGTGACGGCTACGATTTTGAGGGAGTATGTCACTCATTTCAAGGATAAATTGACCCTCATCGACGACTACAGTGGCCGTTAGAGAGAAGTGGAATTAGAAAAGAAGCCCTGTGTCCCCAGGGACAAGAAAGAGGGGAAAAAGAAAGAGAACGATGATGGGAACAAAAGGAAGCGCACTGACAAAAAGATCGATTTAGGTCGCACAAGGCAGGACAAGGCCTCGAATTTTGTCGGGTCAAAATCAGTCACCTCTCTCAACACTAGTTTGTTCGACATCCTTGATTCCATCAAGGATTGGGAAGAGCTGAAGTGGCGCCTAAGCAGCGAGGAGACCCCGCATGGCGCAACGACAACAAAATATTGCGCCTACCACAAGGAAGGCGGACATGATACTGAGGATTGCAGAAACCTTAGAGAGAAGTTGAGTACTGGATCAGGAAAGGCAAGCTCAAGGAATTCCTAGGCTCGGACAGGAGGCATGGTCGAGCAAAGGAAAGAACAGATGTTGTCAAGAAGATTGAAAAAGAAGCTCCTGACATCATTTATGTCCTCCACGGGGTCAGTCCTGAAGAGGAGCAATCTTACAGGTCCCACAAAAGGACATTGATCGAGATGTGGACACCATCTTAGTATGAGGACTAACAAGTGCAGCATGCACGAGTTCACAACCCAATCCCATCACTAACGTTTATGGAAAGGGATCTCCAGAGGGTACATTTTCCTCACAATGATGTTTTGGTCATCTCCGTCCTCATTACTAAGTGGGAGGTGAAGAGGGCCTTGATAGACACAGGAAGCTCACTCAATGTCATGTTACTTAGCACATTTCGCAACATGCAACTACAGGAGAAAGACCTAACACCCACCACCCGCTCCATGGTCGGATTCAGTGGATAAAAGTGTTGCCCCATTGGAAAGATCTATCTAATGGTGGTGACAGGAGAGCCAAAATTACGAAAGTACCTTGTCTAAGAGTTCATGGTGGTTGACGCTCAGTCCACCTACAACATTATTCTGGGAAGGACGTGGCTTTGTCATATGAAGGCAGTAGTTTCCACTCTGCACCGATGCATAAAATATACAACCAACCAAGCCCAAGGAACTATCCGAGGAGATCAACCTGCAGCAGGAGACTGCAATTATGCAACTCTGAAACAGCTGAACTATTGCCAATTTCATCTTGGGCTCGCAGAACCAACATGTCATGCACCGGGCCTAGATAAAAGAGGAGAATCACTCTATAAGGGCGGAGGAGCCCCAATAACCAAGGTGTAGCTATGTAAAAAGCCAAAATTCAAAGCTAGTAGCGCAATCCAGAATAATAAAGTGCTAAGTAATGATACTTCAAAAGACGGGCACCTATTCCAAGAGCTGTTAATCAACAAGGACCTGTTCGCCAGCACGAAGTCACAACCTCCAACGCTCCCATTAACCATAAACTATCTGCGAGGACCATCCCCGACAAAAGTAACAGATGAGAGAGTGCTTAAGCACCGGAAGATGGAAGACAGACCTAACCCCTGAAAGGAAGTCAATAACTCTTCTTCGCAATGCAAGAAAATATTACAAGATCTCATGAGACCAACAAGGTGCTCAACCAGATCAGGCGTCACTGCATAATAGCAAGTCATATCAAGACTCATCGGCACAAATGTCAGAACATTCGAAGACTCCAATGAGGAAGATCTTCCTTCAGCCTTTGGAAAACCCAAAGAATATTTTCTGGTAAGATGCATTTGATTAACATACTCTACTATCTCATTGCAGTGCTTGAATGTAGAATAGCCAACCTATGTATATGCGTAATGGTTTACGAATCAACGTCAGCCAATAGTTCTTTCAGCATTAAATGTCGTCGGGAAATTGGGAAAATGACAGTTCTAGTTGCAACTGCACAAGTCCACATATTTTGAATCAATGACCCTGCAAGCAGCCCCATTAACTGAAAGGAGTAATCGATACTGAACCATCTCACAATATGTGCCATATCCCTAGCATGCTGACCCACAAAAATGTTTTCTAATTGAGCCCCTCAACTAATGGGCCCAAGCTTAGGCCCTACCAGACCCGACCTTGCACATGCTAAGGAACCAACAACAAAGGCCCTGAGCGGCCATGGAATAAGGAGCGTGCCTACAAAATATTATCATTAAATCCAAGGCATCAGCTCTATTATTATTCTGCTACTAATTATTAAAGCCGATCAATCTATCATTAGTCTGATCAATCGATTTGACTCTAGAATCAGACTGCCAGGCGAATTAAGTAAGTCAGGACATCCAAGTCAGACTTACACACCCAAAATTTTATTCTAACCAAAAGCTTAGTCAGCTATGATTGATTAGAATAGCTTCTGGTCCGCTCTAACACCTAGCCCACAAAAAGCGGAGGACGATGGGTTTCAAAGTGGGAGCTTAGTCAGTGTCTTCAATACCTAACCACGATGGCTCGCCAGGGACAATTATCCAACTATAGATAATAGTCGCCATACCTAACAAAAACTTAGTTGGTTTCGACCTATGACGATAGCTTTTGGTACGATCTAACGCCCAGTCCGTTAAACTAAACGGGTGTAAACAATTTAGAGAGTCGCAGCTTAGTCAGTGCTCTGATGCCTGAATCATTGTCCAAACATGGGCAATAGTGATGGAACCCGACCAAAGCTTAGTCGGTGACGACCGAGATGATGGCTTCTGGTCTGCTTGAAGCCTAGTCCGCAAATAATGAATTCCGACGGCTTAGAAAGTAGGAGTCTAGTCAGCGCTGTCGATGCTTGATTAAGATGGCTTGCCAAGGGTCACTACTCGTACACAGATAGTGATCACCAAAACCCGACCAAAGCTTAGTCAGTGGCCGCTGATGATGATGACTTTGGTCTGCTCGAAGCCTAGTTCGCTGCGTGCGGATTACGATGACCTAGAAAGTGTGATCTTAGTCATTGCTTATGTAGCTTGGTGAAGACGGCTTGCCAGGGATCATTGGATAACAACAGACAATAATCGCCGAACCCCACCAAAATTTAGTCAGAATGACTGACGATGATAACTTCTGGCTCGCTCCAATTCCTTGTCCGCAATGAAAAGATCAAGATGGGTTGGAATGTAGAAGTCTAGTCAATGCCCTCGACGCTTGATCAATATGGCTTATCAGGGACCACCATGGTCGTCGAAACCTGACCCCGGTTTGTCAGTCATAATTGGCGATAACAACCTCCGACCCAATTAAGCCTATTCTACGAATATCAGGTAAAAACAAGTCAAAAGTATGGTAAGAGTTCCGAAAGCTCAAACCAGACGACTCGCGAGGACTATTGTCCAATCATCTACCACAATGCACATGCTGGGACCACAGTCTAACTAATTCTCTTAAAAAACAACAACAATTGTTGGTTCAACATACGACCAAGCTGCCAGACAAAGGGTGAATTACACTCCCCGATCTCTAAGAAGATTTTGACCAGAATTGCACAAACTATCGCAACATAAGGAATTTGAACTCTTACTAGTAGATCAATCATAAAGCTTCCTGGCCTAGCAGAGCCTACTGTCTGATAATTAATAAGACAAAACAGGTAAAAGCTAGCAAAAAAGCAAAGGAAAAACAAATATGTGCAAAGTACTATTCATTTGCAAACCAAAAATAAAATACAAGGTTTACCCCTCATCCGGTTGAGAGTCAGATACAACAGAACCAGACTTAGCAGGGGAGGAAGTAGGAGATACATTAGTACATGCTACCTTTCGAACCCTCTCATCAGAGTCGCCTTCTTCTTCAAACGAATCAGAGGCCACTCCTAACTCTGTGTATGCAATCACTTTATAATAGGAGAGGTCCCAGTCGGAATGCTCCTCCTTCATCAGATGCAACAGCTCCAGTCATTCATGCACGACTCTACTGAACTCAAACGTGCTTTGGGCCTTAAGAAGCTTTTCCTCATACACTCTTAACTTGGCAAACTCTTTCTAGCTGCTCTAGTTTGCCCGACAGTAAGTCGATCATGGACTACTTGGCATCCAGCTTATCATTGACGATATTCAGCTCATTTTGAGCCAAAAAAAATTTATTTTCAGTGGTCCGCACACTCTTGGTGTTAAAATCAACGTCGGCCTCCAACTGATGACATCGGACAGTCCATTCGAACTTATTCTTCACCTTCTCAGCGCACAGAGCCTACAGTTCAGCCTGCACTCCAGCCACAGTCTTGTGGGCAAGCTACAAGTCATGACGAGCAAGGTTCAATTCATTTTCGAACTGATCCCTCACAGACATAGCCCCCGCCAAGTCGGACTCTAGCGCTTCCAAGTGAACCTTATGAGCCTCCAACCTAATGCACTAGGACTCCGCTCCAGTATTTTAGTAAGCTTCAAGCAGCTTCCTCAATGATTCAATCTCGTAGAGAGCGTCAGAGTATGACTTTTGTAGGTTTGCAAAGACCCCCTCCATAGTATACACTTTCTCACGAGCAACCTCAACTTCAATTATATTTGCGGCCACTTTATTCAGGTACGACATCCCTAGCATGAGATGTTTATGCCCTTTATCCATACGCTCTAATATGCTCCCATTGGCTTCGAAGCACAAATTGCCTGCCAGTCATTCCACCTGCTAATATGTTCCCCTGAAACATAAGAGATGTCAAACTTCTGATGCCAAGCTTGATTGTTCATTCTTACTACATCTGGAGCAACCAGACTGATCCACGCATCCGGATAGAGATCTTTCATAACCGAAATCACTCTAGCACTACCTTTGGCCTTCTTCAATATATCAGGGCCCTCATCAACAACTTTCCCTTTGCTCACAACAATTGGTTCTCTTTCACTCGTCGATCCAGAATTAGTTGACGGGGAAGAGGGAAATAATTTATTCCTTGGACCCGTCGTCAATTTAATATGAGGACGAGAACAAGATGAAGCATAGTACGGGTGACAAGGAGGGAACCCTTCACCATGACGTCGATGATCGGACGACTCTTCAATGAGTTCATGATCCAGAGAAAGGCATAACTCAAAGTCCTGTATTGAAAAGAGACGACCCGACGAAGCTTCCACGCCCGCTTGCAACAACATTTTTTTCAAAAACTCTGCCTTCTTGGTACTCAGTTTGGAAACATCCTCAACGCCCACCATTTTCAAATATTTCCTCTCCAAGTCAGGAAAGGAAATAAAGGCCTTGGTCTGAGCATCATGCCCCTCAAAAACAACATTCTCATCCGGCACTTTCCTGAAAATATCATGTATTTTAGACGAGGCTAAGCGCCTGCAGACAGGTCAAGACAAAACACGAGACCTCTTCAAAAGCACATGAGAAGGAGGTGCCTCATCTATTTCAAACCTCCTTGAAGGGCTTGGAACCTTAATCTTGATAAGTTCCCTATTCTTTGAAGCAGGCACTCCTTCGCATTTTGGCTTCTTTACTCGAAAAAGAGTTAGAGACACATGCCAATGAGCCCACAGCCCGCTACGTTCAACATTAGAAGATTCAATGACATCCTCTATCAGTAGACAAGGCATGTTGCGAAACGCATCCAAAGTTGCTCTATCCTCAACAAAAATGGAAGTTGGGAATCTCGAAACGAAAACCACAAAGGGCAATCTAATTTGCAGTTAACGCAAGCAAGATAAAAAAAAAGAGTAGAACTTACTCAGTAGTCTGAATTCCTCGACCGGACGACCAACAAGCTCAAAGTACATCGAGTTCGTAGGAGCCACAAAACAAAACTTCTGCCAGGATTTGAAATCATCGGGCAGGTTGCCAAAGTAGTCTAGTGACATCAACACACACAAAACATGCTCGTTTATTCGAGGAGAAGTGAACAATTACATCGCTCTCGAAGACACTTGGACACCAGCATTCCTAGCCTTAATAAGAATGGCAATCACAGTCCTATACCTGATCGACACTAGTTGAGTGGGTGCAATGCCAATGCATGCCAAGAATTCCCAAATCTCCTTGATAACAGGAAAATGGATACCTGATCGAAGCATACCTTGGTGAAGACAAATAAACCCCTCATGAGGGGAGAATGACGTCAGATCAATGCCTAGATAGTAAAGCACCAGATCATCAGGAATCCCGTATGTTTTACGGAGGACTTCCAGATCCAATTTAGAGAGCAACCTCTCCTAAAAAAACTTGCGGCCCCTAGTGATCAATTTTTCAGAAAGCTGATTCCGGTTCGCCATGAAAGACAAAAGTCAAAAGCTTTCGAATACGAAGTTTAAATGAAGTCAAAAGCACAGAAGGCGATATGGCGAAGTAGAATCTTTGAAATCGAAAGAGTAAAAAGGCTACACTCTACAGGCAGAAGATCTATACAGAACAAAAACTCCCGCCTTTCCTTCTTTCAAGTTGAAGCACGCCCAATTAATAAAACTTGCCGCTCAAGGAAACAACTCAATCTCAACCATCATGACTGCATAGTTGCTTCATGAAATGACTTAGTGGACCGATAAGACAGCCCACCAACTCGGGGGGAGTAGCTGATGATACATCAAACCGTCCTCTGATCAATACCGTACATGTGACATAATAATCTCGTCAACAGAACACAGCAGATCTGATTGCATGCTCAATCCAGTGAGGCCTAGACAACATTAAGCCTAGTACTGGTAGATTCTAGAACGTTGGACCCGAATCGCAATGTGCCATTAAGTCCAAATGTCACGCGGTCAAGCCCAATACTCGTAAACTCTGATAAGGCAAGAATAAACCCTGATAAGGCAAGTATCTGGGGGATCGACCAAAGATAGGCAGGCAAGCAGTACATCAGTTCCCTAGGAACCAAATACTAGAGTATAAGTCAGGCAAGGAAACTTTCTTGCATGGAAAACACTCAAAAAGATAAACCTCTTACGTAGATCTAGGAGCACAAGTCGTGTAGGGAAACTATCCCACATGAAGAGCTCCCAACTAGGAAATGATCTCCAGCAATATGTCTTTCCCTAAACTACGCCACCAAAGACCTGGCCGAACAAGGACTTTCCCATTATAAAAGGGAGATAAGGTCGATGAACTTAAGGTACACTACAAAATACCAATTTACAGTTTTAAGCCTTATCTAAGTTAAGCATCGGAGTGCCATCGGCCGCCACATGGTGGTCCTTGGCTCACGTGTGCTACTTGTGCAGGTCTAGGTAAGCAGTGAAAAAGGAGAACAAGAATCGACTACATCAAGTTTTATTCAAGACCAATAATGTGTGGAGCCAACTGTCCTAATTGATGAATTTAATTTCATTAAGTTACTACGTTTACTGTCATCCAATCCTTTCGTGCAGGATTGTAAGTCTACTAACATTTATGCAGGTCAGACTTGCCATGGTCAACCTCCCTAAAGTAAGTATAGGTAAGATAAACGACTACTAATGTAGGACATAAATTTAACTAACATTAGGCATTTGCTTCATTCACGAACTACATGTTTTGTTTGGTTTTTTTGGTTGTACTTAATTTCATGTTATCCCTTGTCAGTTTATTGATTTTAAAATGAAGAATTCTTACACTAGTTTAATTGCTGACATGAGTGGGCTTTGGCTTCTTAGATACATCCCTTTGGGAATGTAGCTGACTACCTTTGTTTTAGGATTAGTAGTTCCGGGTGAGGTTAGAATTTTTTTTTTTTTTTGTATTGGACGAGCCTTGTTGAGAAGTTGCACGCCATCCTGAGAGTCTAAGATCATTTTTTTGCTTGGTGACAGTTTATTCTATTATAGTAGAACTATTAGTAGTATTTTTTTGGGGGGGAATGATAGATTTCTGGTTAGTTGAGCTTGTTAGAGTTTGATCTACGAGATTTTAATATTAGCTTACTGCATTTTGATGGACTATTTAGATTAACTATTATATTTCTCTCCATTATGGAAAATTGTGCATTTGATTATTTCTCGTGGGTGCCAACTATTACTTTTAGTGAATGGATTTTATGTCCCAAAATTTTGGGAAACGAATAATACTACATGGATACAAGGATATCGTTTTCTTGAAAATTGGATCGTGACAACAAAGCAACAGATGAATGCTCAAACCAGTCAAGCCATTTAGAGATTAGAGGCACAAGTAGGGAAAATGGCTAAGGAGTTGAGCGAGAAAAGGAAGGGAGAGTTTTCAGCACAAACCATACCAAATCTAAAAGAACATGAGCAGCTCAAGGTCGTGACAATCCTTAGGAAAGGTAAAGTTATTCACAATGAGGTGGGAATGGACGAGAATGAGGAAGAAAAAGTGGAAGCACATCCAACATAAAACACTAACCCCAACAAGGTAAGTGAGAAGGAGAAGGTGATATTGTCACCCTTCCCTAAGAGGTTACTCAAGAAAAATAAAGATAGCCAATTTCTTGATATTTTAGAAACTTTAAGGAAAATATAAATTAATATTCCTTTACTTGATGCAATTCAAAAGATTCCATCTTATACCAAGTTTTTAAAGGATTGTTGTATTCACAAAAGAAAGTTTGAGGAATATGAGAAAGTTGCATTGAATGATGTATATACAGTATTGTTGAGAAAATTACCGCCCAAACTAAAATATCCAAGCACTTTTACTATTCCTAGCAAAATTGGTGATCAATTCTTGAATGTGCTCTGCTTGATTTAGGAGCTAGTATTAATTTGTTGTCCTATACAGTTTATGAGAAATTGAAGTTAGGGGAATTTAAACCAACCTCAATTACATTGGAATTGGCAGATATAATCATCAAGAGACCTAGAGGTATTTTAGATGATGTCGTTTTCAGGTAAATCAATTTACTTTACTTGTTGATTTTATTGTTTTAGTATGGAAGAATCTTTTATACTATCATTTTTGGCTATCATTCTAGGAAGACCTTTTATGCATACTGTTGATATAAAAAATTTGTGTTAAAAAGGGTACTATAAGTATGAAAGTAAATGGCGAAAAGATAGAATTTAAGATATTTGATGCATTAAAGTTACCACATGATGAGCATGATTGATTCAATATTGATGTGGTTCAAGGTGCTACTGAGCAAGTTTATCAAGTACATAGCAATGATACATTGGATGCTACCATCACTGATAATTTTACAAGGCTGAATCTTGAGCATGAAGATGACAGTGTGATGATGGACATCACTGAGGCCGTACACTCTCTTGAGGCTTTTAAGTCTCATTCAAGTAAGTATGCACCTTCATTTGAAACTCTTGTACCTACTAATACGACTCTTGGAAGGGCATCGAATGTGAAGTTGAAGTAGTTGCCCAACCACTTGATATATGCGTACCTAGGAGAGGATCAGACACTATCAATGATAGTGGCTACAAACTTGAGCTTGGGGAAGAAGAAAAGTTCGTGAGAGTTCTAAGACAACACAAAACTGCATTAGGGGCCATTGCTGACATCAAAGGAATAAGTCCAACTAAGTACATGAATAGGATCATTATGGAAGACAATGCAAAGCCTACCAATGATGCACAGGGAAGACACAACCCACACATGAAGATGTAGTTAGAGCAGAGGTTATCAAGTTGTTGGATGTGGGCATCATCTACCTCATCTCAGATAACAAGTAGGTGAGTCTAGTTCAAGTGGTTCCTAAGAAGAGTGAAATCACGATGATGAATAATAAGGAGAACGAGCTTGTTCCTACTAGAATGACCACAGGGTGGAGAGTCTGCATCAACTACAGGAAGCTCAACAATGAAACTGGAAATGATCACTTCCCTTTTCTTTTTATTGATCAGATATTAGATAGGTTGGTGGGTCACTATCATTGTTGTTTCCTAGATGGGTATAGTGGATATAACCAGATATCTATAGCACTAGAGGACAAGGAAATACCACTTTCACATGCACTTTGGGTAAATTTGCAAATAGAAAGATGTCATTCGGGTTATGTAATGCACCTTCCACATTTCAGAGGTGTATGATGAGCGTATTATCAGACATGGTAGAGGGGTTCATAAAGGTATTCATGAATAATCTCAGTGTTTTTTGGTTCTAACTTTGATGAATGCCTTCACCATTTTCATCTTGTCTGTAAGAGATGTGAAGACTGTAATTTAGTACTAAATTGGGAAAATTTTCATTACATGGTACAACATGGCATTGTGTTAGGTCATGTCATTTCTAGCAGAGACATTGAGGGTGACAAGGCAAAGATCAACATTATCTCCAAGTTACCGCCTCCTACCTCTGTTAAGGAGGTGGGAAGCTTCTTAGGACATGCAGGGTTCTACAAAAGATTCATAAGACTTTTCCAAGATTTTCAGATCTTTTTTTGCATTGCTGACTAGGGACGCTGAGTTTATATGGATAGAAAATTACATGACCGCCTTCTCCGATTTGAAAAGGTTACTCACGTCTACACCAATTATGATGGCACTCGATTGGAACCTTCCATTCGAAATCATATGAGACGCCAATGATTTTGTTTTGGGTGCAGTTCTAGGTCAAAGAGTTGGTAAGATACCTCATGCTATTTATTATGCTTCTCGAAGTGTGCAACTTAATTCCTCTACCACTGAAAAAGAATTGTTAAATGTCATTTTTTTTAGAAAAGTTTATGTAACACTTGATTGGTTCTAAAGTTATTGTATTTACTGACCATGCTATTTTGACATATTTTTTTGCGAAGAAAGATGCTAAGCCTAGATTGATCATATGGGTATTATTGTTACAAGAATTTGATCTTGAGATTAAGGACAAGAAAGGTAGTGATAATGTGGTGTCAGATCATTTATCTAGGCTACTTCATGATGAAGAAGGAAATGAGCTTCCCATGAGTAAATCATTTCCGGATGAGCAATTATTTACAATAGAGGCACAACTTCCTCGGTATGAAGATATTGTTAATTATATAACTAGTAAGGTTTTTCCTCTAGGGATGTCTAGCTCGGAAATGAAGAAGTTAATCTCAATGTCAAGGTACTACCATTGGGACGAGCCATACTTGTTCAAATTTTGTCCTGACTAGATCATTTGAAGGTGTGATCCCGAGGAGAAGCATATGAGTATCTTACGCCATTGCCATCAGCTTGCATGTGCAGGGCACTTTGGAGCCAATAGAACAACACTGAAGGTATTTCAATCTGGTTCTATTGGCGTAGTATGTTTAAAGATTATTTTTAGAGTGCACGTGGAAGCCCCCATTGGCATATCTCCATATCGGGTGGTTTTGGGAAGGCATGTTACCTACCGATAGAGTTGGAACATAGAGCTTATTGGGCAATCAAAAAATTCAAATTTTGATAGGATACAGGCGGGTAACAGGAGGAAGTTGCAGTTGAATGAGTTACAGGAGTTAAGGCACGATGCCTATGAAAATGCCAAGCTATACAAAGAAATAACCAAGGCATATCATGATAAAAACCTCATTTGAAAATATTTTCAAGTGGGACTGTAGGTGTTGGTCTACAATTTGAAATTGAAACTTTTTCCTGGGAAACTCAAGTCTAAGTGGTATGGTCCTTATGTTATGACCAATGCTTTCACTCATGGAGCTATTGAGGATCATAGCAAAGAGAAAAATCAACCATTCAAAGTGAATGGACATAGAGTGACGCCCTACATTGATATGAACTTTGAGCCTAGAGATGAAGACTTGACTCTCTGCCCCGTCTAGTACATGGCATGAGAGTCGCACAGTCTGGCTGAAGACTATAAACTTAGCACTACTTGGGAGATAACCCAACGAGTAAAAGATAACTTTATGCTAAGGCGCTCACGAGTCATAGAAATCAAGCTAGGTTGTTAGATCATTTTATTATTTTCGAGTTCTATTTTTCTAGGTTGTTAGATCATTTTCTTGCTTCCTCTTATCATTACACTAGATTGATTTGACATTGAGGACAATGTCAAATTAAGGTTGGGGTGTGGAAAGATTGTTTTTCTTTTGTTTATGTTGTCATTAGTTGTTGGTAGAACTGGAAAAAAATGCAATGATGTCTTGGCGTGGTTACGTCGAACTCAATGATAGATTAAGTTGTTTTTTAGAGTGCTGTTGAACTTTAGATTGATTCAAAATTCATTAGCAAGTTTAAAATGGTGAACACATGATCATATGTCTAGGAAATCTGAATTTGTACTACTTATTTTTGGTTAGTGAGTATTTCACTTGTTTCACTTCGAATTTAGCATAAGCACATTGACACATAGTGTGGGGTAAAAATGTGAAACCAAATATGCATGATTATATCTTAGGATAAATTGGTAGATTTGCTGGATAATGTATACATAAACTAGTTTAGCCAGTCTTTTTTACTCGATTTAGCAACAAACCCGTAGGTGTTTTTTTTACACCTAATGCCCTAAAGCCATCTGGTTTGGGAGTTATTGGTCTAAAGCTCAATAAATGGGTCAATTAGAAAACTTAAGGGGGTTAAACATTGCACATGTTGAAGTCGAGTTGTAGCTAGTTTTGCTTTGTAGTCTTTTGTACTCGAGTTAGTAACCCCATAGTGATGTTTCTACACCTAATGCCTTAAAGCCATCTGTTTTCGGAGTCATTGATCTAAAGCTTGATAAATGAGTCAATTAGAAAATGTAAGGGACTTAAACATTGAACAGTCCACCCATACATCCTTGATTAAAAAAATGGTCTTAATTTGTGTTAGTATCCATTGCCTTGGTCGTTTCATCAAATGGAAATTCCAATGATTTTGAGGTAGTAAGTCATGTATATAGGAATTACTATGGTTATATGTTGGTTACTTTACACTAAAGAGGACTTATGGCTTCTCATTAGTAATTTATAAGTGATGTACTCTATTTTGGAGTTCATAAAACTTGTGAAAATGAAGCTTATTATTTTAAGTTTGTTAATGAATGATAACTATATTTTTTTGTATGATACTTTTTTCTCATGGACAATTTGTGGTATTTGTTATTTGGAAGTCAAGACTGAGTAATTTGTTGAAAATAACACAGTGTTTATGGGTACCATTACGGTAAACCCCGCACAAGACTATAACTCGTCCACTAGGGACACCTAGGGTTTTAAGGCTCGTTGCATTCGTTAAATGCAATCAAAAGTGCCAGTGAAAGTTGTATAGATAGGAGTTTTATTTCAGTTGTTTTATTGTCATGTGTTGTTGTTTTTTTATTTAAGTTTGAATCGCTTGAATTGATAGATACTAGCAAAAACTGGTTGGGGGTGTGATGAGTGCATAAAAGTGCACTCTTAACATCGCTTTTCTAAGTAATTGTTAGATTATGTGATTAATTTTTTTTTTTAAAAGCAAGCGTGGGGGTTTATATGGGCTCCCCAAACCACTGAGAAAAAATAGGAACATAAAGCTAAGGAGAAAAGAAGGAAATAATGCTGCACGTGAGGCCCAACCATTAAAGATGGAAGCCCAATTTAACAAGGATTTTTTGGTCAAGCCCGTTAGGAAAAAAAGGGCATTAAGAAGAAAGTTGTTGGCTGCTATAAGAGGGATTTATCGGGGAAGAAGAGAGCACTCTCTGGCTGCGATTGTCTTGGAGGTTGGCTGCGATTGTCTTGGAGGTTGGAGGTTGGAGGTTGGCTGCGATTGTCTTGGAGGTTGGCTGCGATTTCTCTCTTTTGTTGTGTTAGAAGGAACCAGAGAAATTTTCTCTTTGTTGCTGTTTTGCATGAAGGAGATAGAAAGAAGATTTTTCTTCTTGCTACTCTGCGTGAACACTCTGAGATGCTGCAATTGAGCTCTAACTGCTGTTTTGAAGAAGTTGGTGGCTGCGTGACAGAGAGGAAATAAAAACTCTGGTAGCTGCGTTTGTTGTTTGTGCGTAGCTGAGAAGGTTGTTGTTTCGAGGGGAAGAAGAGAGCCTATAGCTTGTTGTGTCACAAGTGGTAGTTTTGTGAAGAGGAAGAGAAGTTGCATGAGAGAAAACAGGGCAGCTCAGAATCTGTTGTTGTACATCTCCTCGAATGTGAATTGTCAACCAGTTTGCTTATTTTCTCATTCACCCGATATTTAATTTGAATAACTATTTTTAATGCATTTTGTATAACTAAATAATTTAGTTAGGGCTAGATTGAAGTACTAGTTATAACTAATTAAGAATTTTTACATGCATTGCTACAACAATTATTATGATGCTTAATTGATTAATTTCTGATTTTATTTCACCCTTCACATGGATTGTGTTTATGCTTGATTATCATATACATGATTTATATGGAGATTGTTACATCAATAAATTTAGATGATTGAGTCTTGTGCCTATGCTAAGTGACAAAAAGAACTAAGTAAAATCAGTTCTTGGAATTAATCAACATGAATGACCAAAATAGATACCATGTTTTGGATTTTGTGGTTTTGTCGTTTTCCATTGATTTATGTGTTCTTGAGAGTGAAAAAACTCAGAGTAGATACCTACACCTAATTCGTTGTTTATGAAAATCAATAGCTTAAGGATTAGACACTCATAACCTTAGATTAGCAAATTTTCAGCATTAGAATTTAGTTTGTATCATTGTGCATGTCGTTGTTCAAAAGAATATGACTAGTAGTGGATATCGAATCCCTAACTTATTTTCTCATTATTTGAACTCTAGTATTACCTTTATTTTCATATGAACATCATCTTTATACCTTTTTTGTCTTTGTTTCTAGTTTAACAATTATTCTTTTTCATATTCATTATTTATTAGATTTCATTGAAGTAGAAGTGTTCCGAAAGATTTTTTTAACACAATTAATCAAGTCTTTGTGGGAATGATCTCGTTATTGCTTATTAATTAGGTTAAAATTATGAGTAAACATACATTTTGAAGCTTATTAATTAGGTTAAAATTTGTACAACACTCTCCTTTATTTTCCTCCGAGCAATCATCTAATTGTCAAAATTTTCGAGGAAACATACTAACAGTGTAATCGTAATATAACAAAGGACGTTGAAAACAATTTAATAGGATCTATAGGTTAAATAAATTTCATCACCATTCTCAACTAGAAGTGTGTGTGTGGATAACCTTATCAACATAACTCTCCATTTCACAATAAAGACATGCTTAGATAGCCTTTATAAATTACGCTTCGACTATAAATCTCTCATAAACAAAGCACTTGAGTATTTGTCACTCAGTTTATATGTGAGAAAAATAGTAAATTATGAAAATACAAACATATCAAATATAATTATTATGAAAAACAGATTATAATGAATATAATCTCATGGAAATGAATATCAATTACTTTTGAGAGTGTTGGATCAAACACCATATTCAGTCTTCACATCTACGAACACAAAACATTTGCTTAAGATCAATTAGGTCTTTATTAAGTTATAATGGGGCTTAGATTATGACTAACAAGAAAGAAAAAAGGATATACAAAAATTTTCTATGAATGGATTCACCCTTTAATAAATACATTGGGCACCGAAGAGTAACTCAATGTTGTACACATTTTACTTTTCTTCCTTCTTAATTCTTCTTCATATTTTTTGTCGAACATCAATTTTTTTATTTTTTATTTTTTTTGTAATCTATGACATGGTTTTCCCCTTCTATACAATACAACATTTCAACCTTGAGGATTCATGAAATATCTAGTTTTAGCTATTTCTATTTGTCATTTTCAAAAATATATCTAATCATACACATTTTAGATAAATAGGATAAGGATAAAATTAATATGGGGCATTACTCCATAATTGGAGTGGGTAGTATTGAATGGATTAGCAAAGAAAAGGCTATTCAAAGGATCAAAGGACTGCAAACAAATATTTATAACTAGGTAGGCTAAAATGCTCGAGAACGATTCAAAGAAAAATACTTATATCACCTAAATTTCTAGTCGGTCTTATGACATCTCAATTGAATAAACTAATAAATTTTTAGTGTAATTATTCAATTTAATTGTCATCTTCAAAACACTCAATAAGAAAACCATGAATAATGAAATCATCAACGAGATAATGCAAACTCAAGAAAAATCAGACTTTATTGAATAACCTTCAAGAAAAATAGAATGACTAAAAAATCATAAGTGTTAAGTCTCCACTATTATTCTAAGGCTTTTTAGTTAAATATCACACTCATAAACTTCATATTACACTAACTTGTCTTATAGAGCAAGAATAGTCGAGTTAAAAAATCTCATGAAATATATCTAGCATAAAGATAATATCAAACCTTATGTCTTCCTATTAATATATCAATGTGACAAGTGATAACATGCATTTTTTCAAAGTTAAAAGCATTAAGCACTTAGAATCATATTCTCTTCATTGGAAAGGAACATTTTACAAGCCCATGAAAAAGACTCAAATTCACCAAAACTTCGGATTCTGAATGCATTTTCATATCAAATACAAAAGACTTTTTACAATTACCATATTTATAATCATCTAAGTATTCAATGGAAATTAAGTAGAATACAGTAATTAATATGTTTAATTATGAAATACATTTAAGCACAAAACTTTTGAAATGTGAACTTATCATGAGAAACTGATAAAGCACATACATAACACGAAAATATCACAAAAAGATGCATGCACCAGTTGTAAGTCGAAATCATTATGGAGCAAACGAGTATGAGTGAAATGCAAATAAAAAAACTTGAAAATCAATCCAGACTAATCATAATGACACAACTAAAGCTGAGCAGCATCCCAGGAACACTTGGTTTAACGTCGTTCATTAAACAACAAAACCTTTTGAAAATGCACAAAGGACTGAAGGATGGATTTATCATGAAACACCTTCATTCATCCTTTGTAAATTTTAGCACTTGGTATGCATCATTCCTAATTTCTTCTAACTCATTAAGTTGAACCATACAATGTGATCCGACCTTATCTATATCAAAGTTAAAGGTTTTGATAGCCTAATAAGCATGATGTTCCAATTACATATGAAAATGGTAAGCCTTACCAAAAAAAAAGTTTCTATGGAGAGATAGCAAGTGAGGTTTCAAACGCTATCCTAAAAAGCCCAAAGAGCGTCATTTTGATGTTGTGACCAATCCTTCCAGTCTGGTCGAAATGTCTTTTCCAAAATGTCTTTAATTTCTTGGTTGGAAATTTCAACTTTTCCACTTGTTTGTGGATGATAGGGATACCTACTTTATGAGTGATGGAGTATTTTTTTTTAAGTTAATAATTGTTCAAATGGTCTATTACAAAAATGAGAACCACCATCAGTTATAACAGTACGTGGAGTCCCAAAATGAGAAAAAAATATTCTCTCAAAATTTTTACCACAACCATGTGGTCCTTCATTTTACAAGGTACCGCTTCTACCCATTCGGAAACATAATCAAGAACGAGAAGGATGTAACGATAAACAAAAGATAGAGGGAAATGTCCCATGAAGTCAATACCATAAACATCAAAGATTTTCACAATGAGAATATTAGTTAGAGGCATCATATTCCTATGAGAGATGGAACCCATTCGTTAATACTTGGCATCTATCACATGTAGAACAAAATGCATGAGTGTTACGAAAAATACTTGGCCAATAAAAGCCATAATGCAAAACCTTTGCAGCTGACATTTTATAACTAAAGTGACCTCCACATGCCCGATCATGACAAGAGAAAATGATTATATGAAATTCACTCTCTTGAACACATCTCCGAATGACCTGATCGAGACAATACTTAAATAAATAAGGATCATCCCAGAAGAAATGCCCAACCTCGGCAAGAAACTTAGTCTTATCTTGTTTAGACCAATTAGATGGAAGTTGGCCCGTAACAAGGTAATTCATAATAATTACTGATGATACACCAAAATGGTCTCAACTTTGCGCCATACATGTGTCATGATGATCTCGAGGAATAACAGGCCCTAGTGTCAGCCCAACACTGATCCGGCCCAAGCGTTTTTAAGCCCGCCCAATGCAGTCCGCTCGACGGACTCGAATTCTCATAGCCTGCTAAGCCCATGTATTTCACAACTATACAAAATACCCATAAGCCCTACTAAGGAAAGTATCTTGAAGATCAGCTTCGAACGGGCAATTACAACAACTCTTTGCTTCCAACTAGGAAGCAGATTTCAGAGTGTGTAACACATATGGAGACTTCTACCTATAGACTACTCTCGGAGAGGGAGCTATCTCCGCGTATCTAAAAGCACATGGCTAACAAGGAAACTTTCCTCCACAGCACGACTCCTAATTAGAGAAGGATCTCCACGAAGATCTTCTTCCCTAAACTACGCCATCGATGGCCTTGTCGAACCAAGACTCCAGCACTATAAATAAGACATGAGGTTGGTAAGCTAAGGTACGCTACAAATTCCTTGTTTACATCATTACACCTTCCTCAGATCCCTGTCTGACTTTAGCATCAGAGTGCCATCGGCCACCACAACGGTGGTCCGTTGCTCACGTGCGTTCCTCCGTGGGGAACGACAAAGATCCTAACCTTTCACTAGCACCATCTCTCCTCATAATACTAAGAGATGGTGACCACCCGATCACACAACAGTGGAGAACAAAGAGACATGTCAAATGCCCAAACTGGCGCTATACCACCGCTTTCAGCGGTGCTAGTGGCACATAGACAACAGACTCACGCCCACGTGCCAGCTAGGACAATGACAGACCCTAGGATTGATTTGTTGTCATCTTAGATGCAACAAACCGCCAAAGCGGTTGAGGCTTTTATACAACAAAACCCTATACTCTGATATACACATAATTCATACATTTTATACTCCTTAATTTATATATGTTAGTGTTTCGATTCTTATATTTTATAATAATTACTTCGTTTTTATTTCTTTTCAGGAATTTGCGCTTAAACGATAAAACCGTATAAAGGCGACAATTTGATATGGTGGTACAAAAGAGTGGTTCACTAGGGAAACCTAAGCTCTAGCCCAAGTCCATGAAATAGAAACCCTAAGCCTAAGCCCAACACTAGGGAAACCTAAGCTCAAATCCATATCCATAGGCAAGCCCAAGCCCAAGCCCGTAAGCTAGACTCCTAAGCCCAAGGGAAACCCTATTTAGGTTTTGCTATAAAAAGGGAGTTTAGAAGCTCTCTAGAGGACCTCTCTTGGAGTCCCTCTTTTGCGATTTCTTCCAGCCGCCTGCCATTGCTCTCCATCCAGGCAGAGACACAGATCTGTGTCTCTCGCCACTAACCACCATCTGACCACCATCTAACCACCGTCCTCGCACAACACCGCCGCTCCCTGTTTCTCTTCCTCTCCACCTTTCAAACAGACCATCTAACCACCACTGCCGCCATCGAACAGCACCACAACCTCGCCACCACAGTCTCCTCGACATCACCATCGCCACCACCGCGAAACAGGGGCGTGACAACCCTGTTTAGCGTCCAACTTCCACTCTGCCACCACCGCGAAACAGGGGCGTGACAACCCTGTTTAGCGTCCAACTTCCACTCTGCCACCACCCTCGGCCCCTCTCTCCTGTCCACGCACCATCACCACCTCCGCACGAGCACCGCCACCGAGACGACCGAGAACCAGGCCGGACTGAGTCGCGGCAGAGTCGCAAAACAGGGAGTTTTTCCTCCCTGTTTTCTCGATCTGTTTTTGTATTTCCTTGATCTCGTTCTTCACTCTAATTATTCTTTTCAGGATATACCATCACGAGGGAGTCGAGGGAAACCGCGAGGAGCGACGGAAGGCCGCCGGCCAGTCGCGACAGCACGTAAAACAGGGAGTTGTTCTCCCGATCTGTTCCTCCATTTTCTTGCTGTTCTCTTGGTTTTCTTCACCCTTGCTCGTCTTTGCAGGTACCAGCGTCACGAGGGAGGCCGAGAGGAGCGAAACCGAGCCGCGAGGAGCGAGAACCAGGCCGCAACAGCGCCGGTTCTCGCTGGAGAAGACGATCGGCTCTGTGCGGCGGGAATTTCAAATTTAATTCTGATTTTGGCTAATTCCACCGCCGGAACTGTTCTGTACCACCACAGAACGGTTTTGAGCCCTTTTGTCTCGGGATTCGTGTTCGGACCAATTGCTGTTCGACACCCTATCAAGCTTGTGACGACTTTAATGGGTTGTATAAAAATTATGTTTAATTGATTTTACTGAATTATGTGCTCAATTACTAATTACAAGTTATTTCTGAAAGTTTTCTGATAAATTGCTTTTGCTTGAAATAATTTGTTAAAGTTTAAAAGAACATGATCTAATTTAAGTTTGTTTTTCACGATCATATTTTCGGTGTAAGCAAGGGATTCTCATCCCTAAAGCTTCTCGTAAATTCAGTAATTTAGATTTAGATAATTTTGCTAACTCATTGGTGAGTCCAAGCCCACCAAACCCATTTCATTCCATCCATCTCATTTCATCGATCTTTTATTGTTTTTAATTTATTTTTAGTTTAGTTTTAAAAATGCTGTAACCCCTTTTTTCTATAAATTAGGGTAGATAAATTCTTAAATATCAATTGCATTCACCTTCTTCGTGGGATCGACCCGTACTTGCCGTTGTCTACCAGTTAGACACCGTGCACTTGCGGTATTACAAGTTGGTTTAATTAACCTATTAATTTGGGTTGCTTAAATTTGCATCAAGTTTTTGGCGCCGTTGCCGGGGAAGGTAGCATTGTAATTAAATTTAAGATTTATTTTCACTAATTAAAAAAAAAAAAAAAAAAAAAAAAAAAAAAATTTGAAAAATTAAAAATTTAACAAAAAAATATATATAAAAAAAAAAAAACTAAAACAAAAACAAAACAAAACAAAAAAAAATTATTTTTATTTTGTTCTTTTTACACTAATTTTGTGTTTGATTTTGCAGATTACACGCTTCTCGAGGATATTGGACGATCCTGCGAACATCAAGCAATTATATTTTTTATTTTTATTGTGAAGAGAGTTGTAATTTTGTTTTCACCTCGTTTTACGAGTGTGTGGTGTAATAATTTTTAAACTCTACTGTTTATCATTTTGTTTAATCACAAAAAAAAAAAAAAAAAAAAAAAATTCAAAAAAAAAAAAAATTTCTAAGTCAAAAGAAATTATAGGGAAACAATTTTAATTGTTACCCAATAATTTTTATGATTTAGAAATCCGACTTCTAATACCAAGACCAGTAAATTTATTTGCATATGCTTGTGTGTTGAGTGAAACGGATAAAAAGAAGTCGAATTTTTTTTTGAATTGTGCTAACTTTTTGTGCAGATTGGAATACGCACACTGTAAGTATTTCTATCATACGCAATGTATTAGCGACCAGAGTGCTTGGTGTAATTGTTTGAAATTGTGTGATTGGTTGTTTAATTTCTGTAATTGTGGATGCTAAACTTTAGTTATTCATAATAAGCAGACCCAGCTTCTAAATAGAAACTGGTGGGACTTTATATCCCCACCTCATCATTCCAGCTGTATGCAACCAATATCCAAACATAATTAAAATCAATTAGCAAGATAGATAGAGCTTCTCTTAGGTACGGTGTTCATTGGACAACCAAGACCAAAGTGAATCCAATAATTTTTGTGTTGACCGCTGCTAAAAGTGACGTTGGGTTTAATCATTCAATGAACTCCGAGAGGCCACTGCCACAAGGGTAATTTATCCGGTACGCCGAGTCATAAGTAAGCTACGATCCACAAGAAGGATTGGTGTAACTAACAGTTTTGGATTAGGAACACAAGCCTCAAGTGTACATGTAACATCACATCGTTCTCACATCTATTGGCTTACAGAGCGGTAGCACAAGGAAGTACTTAATTGGACCATTGTGACCTCCTTCTCTTGTGCGATAATCCGGTTTCTTTGAAACAAAACTCTAGCCTACTGATTTTGAACTTTGCGGTGTAAAGTATACACTCTTAGGATCAACTTGTAGCACCCATTATTCTGTCATAAATATTACATAAGAAATAATTGTCCCCCAAAGATAAAAAGATAATTGATCTCAAAAACGTTTATTGCTTAGGGAGGCATGTTTCTTGTGCATTTATTGGTTGCTGATTGCGTGTGAGTCTGTGCATATTTTGTTTAGAGTTAGTGATTTAAAAAAAAAACAAATAAATAAAAAAAAATATATATATATAAAAAAAAAAAAAATAATAATAAAAAAATATGAACACAAGGGATTATCCAGCCTATTTTCCCGAGCAAGTCAATTCATTTCATGACGTGCGACGACCTGATTATGATCCATATTTAGATTATTACAACCCAGGTTTCGCCTATCATCCTGACTTCTCATGGGCTCATGGTCAGTACCATGAAGGCCCTCTAGACACTCCTCAACCTCCTCAAGCTTGCATTCCTGATAATGAGTTAGAGGCTATAATGACCATGTTTATAAAACGAACACGGGAAATGCTTGAGCAAAATTCTCAGGATATCGCAGATTTGACAGCTATTTATCAACAAAACTCTCAAGCGATCCGGAAACTTGAGATGACTGTGAGTCAAATAGCTGAGTCATTTTGTGAAATAGAGTCAGAAAAATTCCCTGGCCAACCTATTTTCAACCCAAATGGTCAATTTGATCTTAGTGGCTCATCTGAGTCAGATAGTGATGATGTCCAATTCATTACTACCTTTAGGAGTGGAAATTTGGTTGACAGTCAGGTAGAAATGTCTGATATGAGTGTCATTGAGTTGTCTAGCCAGGTTGCATCATCATCTCATCAGAAAGCTGATACAGCCTCATTTATTGATGAACCTGTAGAGTCTGAGACACTAAAGACATCTCCTTCCCATGTTGACTCATGCCTTCCTAGTGACTCATGCATCGAATCAAACTGTGATCATGCTTTAGAGCCCCCCCTTTATGATTTTCATGATGCACATGACCATTTAGAGACTTGTTTGACTCACTTTAGTTTAGACTTCGATGTTGATGATTCCATTAGGGAAGTCAATGATTTGCTTGACTCAGTCCCCATTGTGGATCCTAGTTATAAATGGAAGTCTAAAGTAAATCCTCTTTCACTCAGTGAGTCAAAACTAGTCCTATCAGTTGAGCCACCTGCACTTGACCTTATTCAATTACCTCACACCCTCAGGTATGCTTTTGCAGGTGATGAGTTGTCTAGACCAGTCTCTCTATATGATTCATGTGATGAGCCTGTACCACCTGATATATCCATCGTCTCATCTACTTGCATCATATTCCCACTTGCTAAGGCTACTTTCACTGATCCTTTGTGTTGTAGTGAGGATTTCAGTTTTCACCATCCTGATGTGAAAATTATCCATTCTTCTGATGTGGAACCAGACATAGGATGTTCCCTTTTTGGAGCACGCAATGATCATTTGTTGTGTTTGACTACTGGTCACTTTTGGAATGTCCTGGTGTATTTGGTGCCCCATGTGATTGCTAAATTTTGGTGGAATGATCCTCAACTGTTCAGGTTGTTGATATACGACCATGGACTAAGTATTTTTCATATTCTTCCTCTACACTTTTCGATACACCATTTTTTAGGAAGAATATTTGTCAGGCTGATGACGGTAAACCAAGCGCTACTGGGAGGCAGCCTAGCTTTAGTTGTGTGTTTTTGCTGTTAGTCTGGATTGATTTTCGAGTACCCTATTTAGTTGTGTTTCATTCATACTCGTTAGCTCCGTAACAGTTTTGTCTTACAACTTGTTTTCTTTTTAGTTTTCTTTGTTAGTGTCGAGTCTGCATTTTATCAATTTCTAATGAAAACTCCATGATTCTTATGTTTGTGAGCCTCATTGATGGATGACTTCTTGGAACTTGGTAAAATCTTCACCGTGGTAATATTGTTCTAACCTCCTCTCATGTACTTATTTCATTCATTTGTCCGAATTATTTTGTTAAACATTGAGGACAATGTTTAGATTAGGTTTGGGGGTAGGGTTCATGAGTCGGTGAATTTTTCGTAGTGTTTTCTTTTCTTATAAAAAAAAAAAAAAAAAAAAAAAAATGTTTTTCTTGTTTTTCTATCAAGAAAACTTGGTCTTTTGCGATCATGAAAATGTTTTATGCTCAAGACAATGCAAGCCGATATTGATAAAGACTTAAAGTTTAGTATGGTCCTTATGTTAGATCTAGTTCATGAGATTTTTCAACTTAATTATCTTTGCACCATGAGCCATGTTAGCATAACTTGAAGTTGATGAGTGAGATATGCACTTTTCACCTTAGAATAATAGTGGAGACTTAACCCTGAAAGTTTTGAACCTTTCTACCTTTCTGAGGGTTATACATAAACTCTGATTTTTCTTGAGTCCGTATTATCTCGTTGATGATTTCATTATTCTCATTTTTCTGGTCAATTGCTATGGGAATGATATCAAAATTGAATTATTACACTAGAACTTCTTGGCTTATTCAATTGAGATGTCATAAAACTGACCCGAACTTAGGAAATGATCTAGGCATTTTTTTTCTTTAGACCATTAACTAGCCTTTTTAACTTACCCATAACATTAACCTTTTTGTAGCCTTTTGAGCCTTAGAATAACTTTTATTTGTTAACCCATTAACCTTGACCCAATTTTCTCTGGGAATGTGTATGGATGGATGTACTTGGTGTAAAAAGGGCATGAAAGTGAAAAATATGAGATATTTCATAAATCCTCTATTAAAAAAAAAAAAAAAAAAAAATATAATAAAAAAAAAATAAAAAATAAAAAAAGAGAAAAAAAGAAGAAGTTATAAAAAGACTTTTTCAATGAGGATAAAGATGTGAGAATGAAGAAAAAAATTGATGATGCGCAACATTGGTTTATTCTTGGCAGCCCTAATTGTTCGTTGAATGAGTATACACATTCCTAGAAACTTTTCTTAGAAGCCTTTGACATTCCTTATTAACCATTACCCAAACCCCGTTACAACCCAATGAAGTCCTAGTTGATCTTAGGTAAAGGTTGGTTTCGTAGATGTGGAGATTTAATAACCAAGACCTATGGTGTTTGATTCAACATTCCCAAAAGCAATTGATATTCCTGTCCATGAGATCATGTTCATTCCATTCTTGAAAAGTCCGTTCTTCATAATACTATATGTGAGATGATTGTTTTCCATTATGTACTCTATCCTCACATATAAATTGAGTGAATTACCAAATCTCTGAGTGTTTTATTGTGAGTGACATGAGAGGTTTGAAGTCAAAACAAACTTTCTACAGGAGATTTAGTCATTGTTTTACTCTGAAATGAAAAGTTATGTCGACAGTGCTATCCACACACACACATTGAGTTGAGGATGATTATGAAATTTTTCTAACCTTTGGAGAATATTAAATTATTTGGAGATTTGTTGATACACTAAAATGACACTATTTGTTTCCTGCATTTCTTGAAGTCTTAAAATGAACACTATTTGACCAAGTTTTGATTGAGTCAGTAATGTTTGTGGGTAACATTTCTGGAAACCCTCACGAGACTATAACTCGTCCACTAGAGGTAATCTAGGGGTTTAAAGCCTTGTTGCACGTTTAAGGTAAGTGCAACCGATGATTCCTGCGAAAGTGAGTTAGGATTTTCTTTTTATTGTTTTGCTCGAGGACTAGCAAAATATAGGTTTGGGGGTATTTGATATACACATAATTCATACATTTTATACTCCTTAATTTATATATGTTAGTGTTTCGATTCTTATATTTTATAATAATTACTTCGTTTTTATTTCTTTTCAGGAATTTGCGCTTAAACGATAAAACCGTATAAAGGCGACAATTTGATATGGTGGTACAAAAGAGTGGTTCACTAGGGAAACCTAAGCTCTAGCCCAAGTCCATGAAATAGAAACCCTAAGCCTAAGCCCAACACTAGGGAAACCTAAGCTCAAATCCATATCCATAGGCAAGCCCAAGCCCAAGCCCGTAAGCTAGACTCCTAAGCCCAAGGGAAACCCTATTTAGGTTTTGCTATAAAAAGGGAGTTTAGAAGCTCTCTAGAGGACCTCTCTTGGAGTCCCTCTTTTGCGATTTCTTCCAGCCGCCTGCCATTGCTCTCCATCCAGGCAGAGACACAGATCTGTGTCTCTCGCCACTAACCACCATCTGACCACCATCTAACCACCGTCCTCGCACAACACCGCCGCTCCCTGTTTCTCTTCCTCTCCACCTTTCAAACAGACCATCTAACCACCACTGCCGCCATCGAACAGCACCACAACCTCGCCACCACAGTCTCCTCGACATCACCATCGCCACCACCGCGAAACAGGGGCGTGACAACCCTGTTTAGCGTCCAACTTCCACTCTGCCACCACCGCGAAACAGGGGCGTGACAACCCTGTTTAGCGTCCAACTTCCACTCTGCCACCACCCTCGGCCCCTCTCTCCTGTCCACGCACCATCACCACCTCCGCACGAGCACCGCCACCGAGACGACCGAGAACCAGGCCGGACTGAGTCGCGGCAGAGTCGCAAAACAGGGAGTTTTTCCTCCCTGTTTTCTCGATCTGTTTTTGTATTTCCTTGATCTCGTTCTTCACTCTAATTATTCTTTTCAGGATATACCATCACGAGGGAGTCGAGGGAAACCGCGAGGAGCGACGGAAGGCCGCCGGCCAGTCGCGACAGCACGTAAAACAGGGAGTTGTTCTCCCGATCTGTTCCTCCATTTTCTTGCTGTTCTCTTGGTTTTCTTCACCCTTGCTCGTCTTTGCAGGTACCAGCGTCACGAGGGAGGCCGAGAGGAGCGAAACCGAGCCGCGAGGAGCGAGAACCAGGCCGCAACAGCGCCGGTTCTCGCTGGAGAAGACGATCGGCTCTGTGCGGCGGGAATTTCAAATTTAATTCTGATTTTGGCTAATTCCACCGCCGGAACTGTTCTGTACCACCACAGAACGGTTTTGAGCCCTTTTGTCTCGGGATTCGTGTTCGGACCAATTGCTGTTCGACACCCTATCAAGCTTGTGACGACTTTAATGGGTTGTATAAAAATTATGTTTAATTGATTTTACTGAATTATGTGCTCAATTACTAATTACAAGTTATTTCTGAAAGTTTTCTGATAAATTGCTTTTGCTTGAAATAATTTGTTAAAGTTTAAAAGAACATGATCTAATTTAAGTTTGTTTTTCACGATCATATTTTCGGTGTAAGCAAGGGATTCTCATCCCTAAAGCTTCTCGTAAATTCAGTAATTTAGATTTAGATAATTTTGCTAACTCATTGGTGAGTCCAAGCCCACCAAACCCATTTCATTCCATCCATCTCATTTCATCGATCTTTTATTGTTTTTAATTTATTTTTAGTTTAGTTTTAAAAATGCTGTAACCCCTTTTTTCTATAAATTAGTGTAGATAAATTCTTAAATATCAATTGCATTCACCTTCTTCGTGGGATCGACCCGTACTTGCCGTTGTCTACCAGTTAGACACCGTGCACTTGCGGTATTACAAGTTGGTTTAATTAACCTATTAATTTGGGTTGCTTAAATTTGCATCATACTCGCAAACGAAAATCAACAACAACACATGCCTCCATTTCCAGAAGGCAAAAGAGAGCAAGCACGGAAGAGTCAAGCCTCAGCTAGTTCTTATTGGACTAGAGGAGGCGGCGCAGCTAACGTGAAATCGACTCTCATGGCAGAGAGGCTCATCCCTCAGAACCCCCTCCGCAGATAGGCACACGACCCATACGTGCTGTACTGGCTCTCTATTCCATCGTTCGTGGACCGTATCATGAACGATGCTCTTCCAAAGAAGTTCACACCTCCAAAGCTCGACTTCTACGACGGGACCACCGATCCATTTGACCACCTACGCCATTACCAGCATGTAATGGCACTCAAAGAAGGATCATAGTCGGTAATGTGCAGAACTTTCCCCACCAGCCTGAAAATATTGGTTGCCTCCCGCCGAAGTCGATCGACTCATTTAAGACACTGGCGAAGGAGTTCCTGACACATTTTATCGGAAGACAGCGCCTTCGAAAAGGCCTACACTACATACTCTCTCTCTCAAACAAAGATTCAATGAGACATTTAGAGTGTATGTCACGCACTTCAACGATGAGCTAACACTCATTGATGGTTGCAGCGATGACACAGCCGTAACGACTTTTATCGTGGGCTTTAAGGAGGGAAAGCTTTATGAATGCCTCACTTTGGAACCCCCTTTGGATATGGCGGAACTCCTCAAGAACGCCCAGTGGTACATCACCTTAAAAGAATTGATAATTGTGAAAAGGGAAACAGAAGGTGATAAGAAGTGCTCCGTTCCCAAAGATAGGAAAGAGGGACAGAGATGTGAGGATGTAGAAAGGAGTAAGCGCAAGCGCAATGACAACAGGTCAGACCCTGGCTGGGTTCGGCCAGACCAGAGAAAGCATCCAACTACGTTGGATCCAGAGTCGTAACCCTTCTCAATTCTACCCTATCAGACGTCCTGAATTCCATGAAAAAATGGAAAGATCTGAAGTGGACACAGAAGCAGTGCGAAGACCCCTCAAAATGTGACAACAACAAGTACTGCTCATAACACAAGGAGGGTGGTCACTACACCAATGACTGCAAGTTTCTAAGGTACGAGATCGAGTATTGGATCCGCAGGGGCAAGCTAAAGGAATTTCTGGGCTTCGAGAAGTGACCGAAAAGACCCAGAGACTGTGGGAGTCAGTCAAAGAAATAGAGAAGGAGATTCCTGGCATAATCTATGTCCTTCATGGAATTAGACCGGATGAAGACTAGTCAAACAGGTCCCGCAAGCGGACTCTACTGGAGATGCGGACACAGCCTGCAAATGAGAACATATGTGTTTACTACTCGAGGGTGCAAAGCCCCATTCCCACCTTAAACTTTACACACAAGGATCTCAAAGGAGTCTGAGCACCACCGACGCCCTTGTCATATCGATCTCCATTGCAAGGTGGGAGGTAAAGAGAGTTCTGGTAGATACGGGAAGTTCACTCAGCGTCCTGTTCTACAGTGCGTTCCGCATTATGGACCTTAAGGAGCAGAACCTAATGTCCTTAGACTACCCGCTGATTGGATTCAGCAGGGAGAAATGCTTCTCGATCGGGAAATTAAGGTTGACGATAGTGGCAGGAGAGCCACAACTGAGAAAGGCCTTATTCCTGGACTTCATGGTAGTAGATGCACCGTTTATATACAACCTTATCTTGGGAAGGCCATGGCTCCAGTAGATGGAAGTAGTAGTCTCCACCCTTCACCAATGCGTTAAGTACACTGCTAACCACTCTGAAGGAACGATACGTGGAGACCAGCCTATGGCATGAGGCTGCCATTATGCCGCATTGAAGCAAATAGAATGTTCCTAGATCCAACAGGATCTACAATGCAACCTGAACTGGAGTGAGACCCTGCGAATGTGGACATACCACTCCACTCGCACGAGATTCCAACAATGGTGGCTAATTTCAGAAATGGGGAACAATTGATCGGCACATGAGCAATTTGCTCTTCAACCCAGCAGAACGGAGAGATCAATATCCCGTCGGCGTGGAGATTAACTCCCATGCAAGGTTTACCCTTTAGTAGCCTTAGTGACATCAATGAAGCTCGGTAGTTTGCTGAAAATGTATCTACGATCCAACAAGGGCCATTAGAATGCACTTCAGAGCCGGGTCAACTTCTCTCTGCCAACCACTCAAACTTCTCTCCGAAGCAACCACTCAAGAGTTGGCTGCTGGTATTATCTCTGAGATTAAGCGCTCTGAAGCAGCGACAAGGACCTAGCGCATAAACGATAGACTCATCCTTTGGGAGAGAGTCCATACTTCTTCTCCGCGACATAAGGAGAAATTACCAGATCCCAATGAAATGATTAGGTGCTCACCTAGAGCAGGTGACCACACATAACAATGACTCTCATCGTGAGTGATCGGCGCAAATGTCAGAACATTCGAAGACTCCAATATTGGAAATCTCTCTTCAACCTTTGAAAAATCCAAAGCATTTTCTTCAAGTAGGAACATTACAGAAGATACGCTCTGCAGAAGATAGTGCCTACATCGATGAAGAAACATCATTATATAGACATAATGGTTCACCAAATGGGCTATTCAGCATTCACTGTCGACATTGAATACCGTATGGGAAATGGGGAGATGACGGTTCCAAAGGAAACTGCGCAGGTCAACATTCGTCCAATCAAAGGGGTTGCATCCAGCCCCATTAATTGAAGGGGAGTAATTGATACTCACTTGTCTATCAATTTATGCTATACACGTGATACTATGAGATTTACACCGTAACACGTAGCATATTGCGTACAAGAAACCCTACCTCTCACTCTATGGGCCCATGGGCTCGACCTACTATTCAAACAAGATTTTGCCACATGCGTGACACGAGCATTAGAAACCCTAGTCATTTTTGACACACGAATCACACTTGCATATCGCCAGGTGATTCAAGGTACTCTTGTCTCTTCATAACTCATTCGCACAACACTCTGCTTGCGGATAAAGGCTCGCACACCCAAAGCTAGCGGATCTTCCACTTAGCCGGACACGCTTAGTCAGCTTTGGCTGATGAAGACGGCTTCTGGTTCATCCCGATACCTAGCCTGCCCAGTGCGAATACCGATGGTTCAGGAAGTGGGAGTTTAATCAACGATGTCCTTGGTGATGACGACTCGCCAGGGATCGTTGCCCCCTTTTCGGACAATAGTTGCCAAACTCGATTAGGTAAGCCTAGCTGGTAATGACTAGCAATGAAAACTTTAATCAAAGCCCAGACCTGTAGCCCCCACTACGTGGGCTTAAATGGTATGGAAGGTGGAGCCTAGACAGTCCCGAATTGACTTTGACGGCTTACCACGGGACCATTGCTCTTCTATAGACTATGGCCGCCGAATTACCAACCCTGGACTTGTAGCCCCCACTGTGCAGGCGTAGATGGTTTGGAAGGTGGGAGCCTAGTCAGTCTCGAACGGATTCCACCGGCTCACCATGGGACCACTGCTTTTCTACAGACCATGGTCGCTGAATTACCAACCCTGGACTTGTTGCCCCCACTGCACGGGTGGAGATGGTTTAGAAAGTTGGAGCCTAGTCAGTTCCGAATTGATTTCGATGGCTCGCACGACACCACTGCTCTTCTGCAGACCATGGTCGCCGAAAACTTCCAAATGTAGCTCGATACGCACGGGTGTAGTTGATTTGGAAAAGGGAGTCTAGTTAGTCTCAAACTGATTCCGACAGCTTGCCACGAGACCACTACTCTTCAGGTTGCTCACCAAATCCTTTCATCTCAAACTTGTAGCCCGCCACACATGGGTGTAGATGGTTTGAAAGGTTGGAGACTAGTCAGTCCCGAACTAATGTCGACGCCTCACCATGGGATCATCGCTCTTCAACAGACCATGATTGCCAAATCCTCACTCCTCGAACTTGTAGTCGACCCTGCACGGACATAGAGGTTCGAAAGGTGGGAGTCCTAGACGGCTCGCCACGCGATCGCCGCTTTCCTTTGAAACAACGCCTGCAAAGATAAAATACAGCTTAGGCAACGTCTCCACGGTCACACGAGTTGACATTCTATTACTAGCAAAGGGTGCTCATGCCTGCCCATAAATCGTCTCGCCAACTACATGTAATGCCAGCTCGAGCTTGCGAAACCTGACTAAGGATAAGTGGCCTAGGTCAAAGACAACGCATCACAGTTCACTCATGCCAACAACCGCGACCGACATTCAGATGGGCAAAACGAGCCCCCAGCAGCTTACCTTAAGAATGGACCAAAGCTGGGCAACATAGTCCACTTCTAAAGCACTTGCAGAATGCTCACTATCGGACGTGACTAAGCAACAGTGACTCCGAGTCACTCGCAATGCAAACGGTCAAACTCTCAACAACACACAGACCACTCGACTTCCTATTGACCCAACTAGCCTATGCCAAAGTAAAACGACAAGGCGAAATGGAAAACACACAATAAGGATAATGAGCACAAAACGAATACGGAATCTAATCAAGATAAACCTGTTTTCATTAACAATTGAAACAAAAAGGTACAAATGTTCAAAGTTTATTCCTTATCAGGAGAAGGTACAGAAACAGAAGAGCTAAGCTTAACGGATAAGGGAGCAGGAGTTGTGTTCGTATGCACCACAGTCTGAGCATCATGATCCGGACCGCCCTCTTCATTTGATGATGCAGAAACCAGTGATAAGTCTACATACATCATCTTCTTATAACGATTGAGGTCCCATTCTGAATGCTCCTCCTTTGTCAGCGCTAGCAGCTTCAATCTAGCATGTACAACCCAGCGAAATTCACACTTGCCTTGCTATTGGAGAAGCTCTTCCTCACACGCTTTTGCTTTAGCAAGTTCACGCTTCAGTAGCTCCAACTTGCTAGTTAGTGCATAAACATTAGACTGCTCCGTAATCAGACTGGTCTTTACAACACTGAGCTCATGTTGCTCCAGTTTAAGCTGGTCCTCGGCCTTCCTTGCCACTCGAGCGTTAAATTCCACATCGGACTCCAACTGTTGTTTATGAACAGCCCAATCAGCCTCCTTCAAGGCATTCTCTTCAGCAAGGGACCGCTGTTCAGAATGCGCCTCACCAGCAACTTCCTGCGCAACTTCTAGATCACGGTGGGTTAGGTCCAACTCCTGTTGGAATGTGTCTCTCGCGGACACTGCCTCTACTAAGTCAGGCTCAAGGGCGTCCAGACGAACCCTCTGAGCCTCAGCAGCAACACCCGATTGTTCCAACCTCTTCTCCTCAGCAGCTCAATTTTGAAAAGCGCATAGAAATACAACCTTTGCATGTTCGAAAAGACACGCTCCATTGTATACACCCTATCACGGACTGCATCGACTTTCGTCCCAACAACGACCACCTGACACAAGTGAGACATTCCCAGCATAAGGTACTTTAAACCCTTATCCATACGCCCTTCTAGCGTATCCTCTTCGGGTTTTGGAGAGTGATCCATCAGCCAACTGTGACGCCTGCTTAAATGCTTCTTCGAAGCATAATTCACGTCAACCTTCTGGTGCCAGATCAAAGTGCTCATCTTTACTAAGTTTGGCGAAAATAGACTTATCCGTGCACACGAATGAGGAATTATGCCAAAACCACTCTTCATAATCGCTATTGCTCCCAGGCCCTCCTCCGCAGACTTTGCTTTGTCACCAATAGCCGACCCCTTAGTGTGAGACGGTTTAACAGGATTCGGAGGAAAATAAAGAAGTGAGTTGTCTAACAGACCCTCCATCACTTTGAGATGCGTCCTAGAGCGAGACAGGGAACAATGCAGACTGTGAGAAATTTGGCTCGTGTCACCACAACCACTATCAGACGACCCCTCAATGGGATGATTGGATTCCAGAACCTCAGACAACTCCTCATCAGGAGTCTCTAGCAAAACAATCCCGGATGGATCAGCACTAGTAAAAGACGCCATTGCAGCCAGCATCAGCTTCTCGCTCAGAGCTTCTACTTGCGCAACACTAAGATTTGATGCATCTTCAAACCCTATTAATCGCAGGTGGTCCCTCTCCCAACCAGATACATTGGCCTCCGCCCTGACGGGTCGATCGGGCTCACACTTTTCACTTACTGGAACAGATCATTTTGAAGACGACCCTGTTCCAACACGGGACTTCTTTGAACTCACAAAGGAGGCAAGCGTCTCAGACAGCCCCTCCGTGTCAGACAAAATAGGAGCCATGACTTCGGCGACTTTCCTTTTCCTAAAAGGGGCCCCACCTTCATACTTAACTCGCGATGATCAGTAAAGAGTGGGGACCTTATGTCAGTTGTCCCATAGCCTACTGCGAATAAAGTTGAAAACACATATGACCTCCAAAACATTTTTCGTTTGCAAGTCTTGGAATTTCTCATTAGTGTTTCGCCCCTCTGGGGTAAGAGGAGTAGTAGGAAACCGTTCTGTAAGGGAACACAAACAACGATTAGCATACAATCAAAAGCAATGGAATCAAAATATAAAGCTACACTTACGAAGTGGCTCGAGCTCTTGTTCGAGCGGACAACCCTTGAACTGGAAGTACTTTGAATCCATAGGAGCCAAGAAGTTGTACTTTTGCCAGAACTTGAAGTCATCATGCAAATTCTCAAAGCAAGCCGGCGACATCATTTTACAGACAGCGTGATCGCTCAACCTAGGAGAAGTCAGCAATGGGATCACCTGTGGAGTCATGCGCGTGCTAGTTTCCTTCGCCCTAATCAAAATGAGAAGAACGATCATGTACCCATTAGGTACCAATTGGGCAAGAGGAATTCCAAGGAAGTCTAAAAATTCCAAAATCACATCCAGAACAGGAAAATGGATTCCAGTTTAGAGCATCCCGCCGTGCAAACATATGAACCCTGTCGGCAAAAACATTGGCGTATGATCATCCTTCAGATCATATAATGGCAGGTCCTCAGGGACCCCGAACTTCGTCCGAATTTCAGCAACCTGTCTTTGAAAAACTCAAGGCCCCTGAACAAAGTTGCGTTACCAAGATGGTTTTGGTGAGCCATGAAGAAAATGAACAGAGCAAAATCTCTAAAAGCAAAGAAAATAAAAGAGTTAGTCTCTGCACAAAGGATGACCTAAATAGGGATTCGATTCCCGCCCCTTCTCCACTAAACCGATGCACATTCAATTAATGAAGCGCACGACTCAAGCAACGATTCAGACTCAATCATCATGAGCGACATATCTTTTAAAGAAGTGTCTTAGCAAACCGATGTGATGGCCTACTAACTTGAGGGGAGTAGCTAATGATACACCAAAACGGTCCCAAATCTGCGCCGCATACGTATCATGATGATCTTGAGGAATAACATGCTCTAGTGTCAGCCCAACACTGATCCAGCCCCAACGGTTCTAAGCCCGCCCAATGCAGTCCGCCTGATGGACTCAAATTCTCACAGCCTACTAAGCCCACATGTCTCACAGCTATCCTCAATACATGTAAGCCCTTCTAAGGCTTCTAAGGCAAGTATCTCGAGGATCGGCTTCGAACGGGAAATTACAACAGCTATTTACTTCCAACTAGGAAGTATAATCTAGAGTATGCATCACATATGGAGACTTCTACCTATAGACAACTCTCGGAACAAGAACTATCACGTGCGTATCTAGGAGCACATGGCTAACAGGGAAACTTCCCTCTACAACACCACTCCTAATTAGAGAAGGATCTCGACGAAGATCTTCTTCCCTAAACTATGCCATCAATGGCATGGTCGAACCAGGATTCCAACACTATAAATAAGACATGAGGTTGGTAAGCTAAGGTACACTACAAATTCCTTGTTTACTGCATTACACCTTCATCAGATCCCTGATTGACTTTAGCGTCGGAGTGCCATCGGCCACCACAACAGTGGTCCGTGGCTCACATGCGTTCCTTGTGTAGGTCAGTAGGTTTGCAGGTCAAGGTCAAAGCAGGGAACAAAAAATGACTGCATCATCTGCATACCAAGGTAAATGGGAGATAGCAAGTAATTGCTCATGATTCTATAAGATGCCTAGATAAATGATCAACTATAACATTTTCGGAACCCTTCTAGTCCCAAATGTCAATATCAAACTTTTGCAGCAGTAAGACCCAATGAATTAAGCGCGGCTTAGCATCTTTAAAAAAAAGGTACTTAAATGTCGCATGGTCAGTAAAAATAATAACTTTGGATCCTATAAGGTATGACCTAATTTTTTCTAAAGTGAAGACGATAGCGAGTAACTCCTCCGTGGTTGAGTAATTAAATTGAGCATCTTGTAGAATTCAACTAGCATAATAAATAACATGGGCCTTTTTGTCAACTCATTGTCCTAAGACAACTCCAACTACAAAATTAGAAGCATCACACATAAGCTCAAAAGACAAATTCCAATTAGGAGGTTGGATGATGGGAGCTGAAGTCAACAATTGTTTAAGTTTCTCAAAAGCTTTAAAACAGTCTTCATCAAAGACACAACAAAGTTCTTAGCAAGTAAATTGCATAAAGGGTGAGTAATCTTACTAAAGTCTTATTGGACCTACGATAAAAACCAACATGGTCTAGAGAAGATCCGATTTCTTTTACCGTTTTCGGTGATGGAAGACTCAAAATTAAATCAATTTTGGCTTTATTGACTTCAATGGCCTTGTGAGAAATTATATGCACAAGAACTACACCTTGCCTACCATAAAAGGACATTTCTCCTAGTTCAAGATAAGATTCTTTTCTTCACACCTATTTAACACTTACGTTAAATGATGTAAACACTCATCAAACGAATCCCCAATTATTGAAATTAATCCATAAACACCTCAAGAAACATTTTTACAATATTCGACAAAATACTAAGCCATCACCTCTGAAAGGTGGGGGTGTATTACACAATCCAAAAGGTATTCTCTGATACTCAAAAGTCCCAAAGAGGCAAGCAAATGTCATTTTCTATTGATCTTCGGGTGCAATGGGAATTTGGTTATAACCACCCATTAAGAAAACAATAATAATCATGTCCGACTAACATTTCAAGCATCTGGTCGATAAAGGGAAGATGAAAATGATCATTCCTCGTGCCTGAGTTTAACTTATAGTAGTCAATGCAAAGTCGCCATCGGTGGTCATGCGAGTGGGCACTAACTAATTCTTATCATTTGTGACTACTGTCGCCCCCGAAATCTTTGGAACAACCTAAACGAAACTGACCCAGGAGCTATCCGAAATTGGGTAAATAGTACCCACATCCAACAATTTGAGCATCTCGACTTGGAAAACCTCCTTAAGATTAGGATTAAGTTTATGTTGCATTTCAAGTGAAGCTTGTGCATTATTTTCCATATGATGCGACGTACGCAAACAATTGGTCTAACTCCTTTAATATTCGCTATTGTCCACCCAAGTGTTGTTTTATGTTGTTTCAAAATATATAGCAACTTACTTTCCTATTCTAAATTCAGTGCAGATGAAATAATAACAGGTAAAGTATCATCAGAACCTAAAAACATATACTTAAAGTAATGGTTTAAGGTAAAGCTTGAGTGGCTTTAGAACAGAAGGGGCTGGTTTTGACCCACTTAGTGGAAGGGGTTCAACTTTAGGCTTCCATGTATAACCAAGATCCATAATAGAGGCTGAATCAAGTAAAACATTCTCTTCCCTAATGAAATTATCAATATCGAAGTCTAAACCGAAATGATTCAAACAGGCCTCTAAGGGGCCATCTAATGCAATTGCAAAGAGGAATTTTCTACAAAACCCTGAATCATGTTAACCTCACATATATACTCGGACTTGGGAGGTTGTTGACTTACATTAAAAACTTTGAGTTCGACAGTCATGTTACCAAATTACAATTTCACGATTTCATTCCTACAGTTAATAATAATATTGAATGTGGTAAAAATGGGCGACCCAAAATAACTGAAATGTGATAGGTATGATTGTGAACAGGTTATGTTTCAATAACTATAAAGTCCACTGGAATTTTTCAACCTTAAAGATCACATCTTCTATAACACCACGGGGACTCTAACAGACCTATCTACAAATTGCAGTGTTACTTCAGTCGATTTTAACTCGCTGATACTTAATTGCACATAAACGAAATATGACAATAAATTAAAATTCGCCCCTAAATCCAACAATGCCTTATCAATCATACAATCACTAATAACACAAGAAATGATTGGGCACTTGGAATCCCTATACTTAGGCGGGGTTCTGTTTTGAATAATTGAGCTGACTTACTCGGCGAGAAAGACTCTCATTTGCACATTTAGTTTTTGCTTCTGTGTTTAAAGAATCTTCAAAAACTTGGTATAGGTAGGAACCTACTTAATAACATCGAGCAATGGAGTATTACTATAAACTTGTCTAAAAATTTCCATTGCATCGTTGACATTAGTTCCTTTCTTTATCGAGCAAACCATGACAGAAACAATGACTTAGGAAAATAAGATACATGAGTGGGGTCAGAGCCAAGAGGAATATCTTTAGAAAGTAAGCTTTATCGACCTTTATGTCAAACGGAGATGCAACCTGCTTTGACTAAGATGGGGCCACAACAACATTCGAATCGGGCATTCATACCTGATTATCAAATTTTTTCACTCCTAAGGATAGTAATATATTTGACATCTTCATTGCAAGGTCGGATGTGCTACCAATAATTAATTGACTTTTTGGGTTTTGAATAGGTTGACTAGGAAATCTTCCTGACTCCATCTCAAAGAATGCCAGAGCAATCTCAGTCAGAGTTATTTCAAGTTGATGGATGGCTTGAGATTGGTGTTGAATTGTGGCTTTTAATTCTAATATAGCATGAGAATTCTACTTAAGAATTTTTTCTATGCACTGGATAAAACGATTAATAGTTTCTGGTAAACTAGATGTGTTGGATGGAGGAACTTCATTAAATTGAAGCCTAACAGGGCTAGGGCTTGAGGAGCCTGGGAAACAACAGGTCCTCCATGGCGTGGGCCATGGCCTAGGAAAGATTTGGATACTTGGCTAAGCTGGGGTTGTTATAGTTTGATTTGGATTATTACCAGGTCGCCGAAAAATATTACAAGCATTGACTTGCTCAACAAAATATGTAGGATAATCATTATGCAAATGACTATCAGTTGTGAAATGACTAGGAGTCGACCATGCAACACCAACCTCAGAAGAAACATTTGTGGGAGGTGGGGGTTGAGTCTTATCCAAATCTACATCAATTTTCTGAGCCATAATCATGACAACTACTTATAGCTGCGAGGAAGAAGGGGAACGAATAGATGTATCCCTAACTTCATACATACCACCCTTACGCCTATCAAAATCTTTTCTAAAATAATCCCATTACTGAGAATATTTCGAAAGAGTTCCAAAGAAGTCTCAATCTCATTAACACTCGATTTATAAGTGATCCACTACTAGTGGCATCAATCATAAAACTGTTTTGAGGGGTTAACACGTCTTGGAAGTATTGAACAAGACGCCACTTCTCAAATCCGTGATGGGGACACTTAACAATGAGTTCATTGAACATTTCCCAACATTCATAAAAATGTTCGCCCTCTTTCTGTTGAAAATTAGACATATCTCTTCGGAGGGCATTTGTTTTGTGAATAGGGATATATTTTGACAAAAACTTTTGTGGCAAAGAATCCCAAGTTGTGATGATTCCTATCTCTAAAGAATTAAACCACATCTTTGCCTTATCTTTCAGAAAAAAGGGAACAACTTAAGACGAACCGAATCATTTAAAAAGTTTGGGTACTTAAGGATCACAAATGTCAATAAATTATTTGACATGGAGATATGGATCTTGTTTCTCAAAACCATAGAAGGAAGGCAAAAGATGGAAGGTTTCAGTTCAAAGCTATTTGTAGTCAGGTAACACAATGCAATATGGAGCATTGTTGGAAAGAGAGAAGTAATCCCTAAAGGCTTTCTCCTCGGCCATCTCCTTGGTCACGATAGACAAGAAGGGGGAACCTAGAAAGGTAATGGAAACTTCAAAGAACTCCTCGGGGACTTTTTGCACTAGACTATTCTTATAATCACACACCCAAGTACGCATAAACTAATAGACACCAGAGTTTCAAAGTTAATACTCCTTAAATGGGTTCAATTTAAAAAAAAAATTGTAGATTTTTTTTATGCAAGCCAAACCTCTATATGAAGATGATCTAACTCTATAAATAATAAAAACAAATGAACCCCAAATGAAACCTAAATGATGCGCAAGCAAGAAGAACGACAAACAACCCTAGAAAAGCTCCTAACAAAAACTTGGTTTTACCTAGAATTTTGATACTAATGATTGGCTGAAATCCAATTTACCTAAGCGTGTGATAGACACGATAATTTCCTATCAATCTGTCAATACAAAAGTTCTCCTACTTCTTTTCCCACTTTTCTCAAAGTGTAATGCCAGTTTTAGAACTATTCTAAGATAGGATATGTTCTTTCACTTGACTAATTTAAACTTTCAAACTTCCACAAAGTCGTCCTATGAGCGTGAAACATGTCCTAGACAATTATCTAACTACAAATTTTAAATAGTGAAGACTTAGGTTCCTAACCATAAAAGTAGATGGTGGTTAATCTATCCACTGAAGAGGGCACAAAATTTGCAAATCAATTATGCCACTATTCAAATTTGCATGTAATACTAATTGAACATATAACCAAAAACCAAGTAATCACGATAGAAACTATGAGCTAATGCGGTGGGGAGAAGTTACCTCCGCTGTGAACCTTTTCTAGGTTACAAGCAATGCTGGCTAGAAGTCGAGTTGCCATCAATCAGAGGCATTGTCCACTTGACAGCTTGCCCACTTCTGAGAGTGTGCACGCGAATACCTATGTATGATTGTCTGCAAGGCAACATACTCAAACTAACAAATAACAAAACAAATATATTTCTAACACTACACCAAAAACCCCCATTAGCAACGGTTCTGTACCGTGGGCGTAACCCATTGCCACGGCTAAGAGCCGTGGGCTACAGAGGCGTCGCGAAATTTGTTGTAACGGCTATAAACCGTTGCTAAACATTGTAGCAACGGTTTTATGCTTGAGTAGGGGTGGTGATTTTCAGCATTTAGCCACGGTTTTAAACCGTTGCAAGAAGAATAACAACGATTTTTAGCCGTGGCAAAAATAGCCACGGTTTTAAGCCGTGACAAGGTGTAGATATTAGCAACGGTTTTTAGCCGTGGCTAACCCTGGCCACGGTTTTAAGCCGTGGCTAAACAGTGAGAAATAGCAACGATTTTTAGCCATAGCAATAGTTAGCCACGGTTTAAAACCGTGGCAAATTTTTTTTTTTTCAAATTTTTTTTTTTTTTTTTTTTTTTTTTTGCTATCAAATGACTAAAAGCATAAGCATCCAAATTTTAGTAAAACCAATACCTAATCAAATAGACAATGGGATTATTGAATTGATGGGTTTTAATTCCTCAATAACTAAGAAAAAGCATTGTTATATATACAACCTAAAAAATGAGTCTATACAAGAATGCCAATCCAATATACATATAACAGTTTCAAGACTCCACAACTAAAAAATGCCAGTTATGCAGAACTCGATTGAACATAACAAAATTACAGGGCGTCACAAGTAACCTTAAGCTTGATGTTCTCCTTCTCTAGGGTTGCAATCACTCCTTTTAAAATTTCAGCACTTTCAACTTCTTGCTCTTCATCATTCCTTCTAGTCAACTCTAATTGCAGTCGCTTTATTTCTAATATTTTTTCATTCAATTCATTTTGTAAAGCTGTCATCTCTGCCACAGACTTCTGCCCCTAAAGACATAAAAATCATAGAAATTAGAAAGAATTCTATCGAAAGGCACATGGTAAACACGAAGATGGTCAATAATCAACAGACACAAAGATAAACACACATAATTATCATAAATAACTATTCATTAATATTATCCATTCACCAAGGGTACATGGGGAACCATGCAAGTGAGGGGGAAGGTAAGAGAGAGGGGACATATAGCCTCTTGTTTTAAGGTAATGAACATCAAATTTCCTATTGTTTAGTTCTTGGGTTTTATATTTCTAGATTGAACTACCAAACAGTTAAGTCAACTAGACAAACACAATCAAACCTTTGTATCAAAGACTCTTCACTTCCACAAGAAATATATAAACAATAACAACCAAAATATAAGCTTTGTAGCCAGGACAAGTACTCCACGCTTAAGGGGAAAAAAATATGAATGTTATGACTTATGAATATATGGCAATATAGAAAATGATCAATTTAAAAATGACTAACAAAATGAAGTTTATAACTGGGGTGAAAATATTGCACCCTCAATTTGGTTGGCAATTTGGTTAACATGTCTGACATGCCATACGGCCCATACCCAAGTTCGTCACTGACATGTATTTGCCAGTGTTACATAGAAGAATTACACCAAAGCGTATTTTGATCAAGATTCATAAGGGTTCCCTTTCAATAAGTCAATCTTTCAACTAATTGACTGGGTATAAATGTACCTAGGACAGATATGCATAAAACATCAGGTAGCCAATGATCAAGGGTCATTTAGTGAAACATAAAAACATGGTAATAGACTGTAATCAACAAAAAAAAAACCCTGGAAAGGTGCCAGCGTGGACTACATTATGCATCTCATCAACAATAAATTAGTTAAGTTCTAGAAATTGAAGTAAAACTTACTGTATCCTTGCTCAACTTTAAAATATGGACTTCCTTCTGAAGGTCTTCATTTAGTTTGTGTTCCTCTGGAAAGTAAGCAAAAACTTATTAAAGAAATTGTAAACAACAAAAGGTAAGGAGCAACATTTCAGCTCTGGTATTGAAACAGATGCATAATTTCCCCCAATCAAAATATCAAGTCTAACCCACTTGACAACACCATAATAAATTTGGTTCACAAACAATAAACTTCTTTCAGAGTTCGTTACAAGCAGACAAGCACATCCATTTTTTAACCAAAAAATTTATATCTAAAAGCTCCATTTGAGGCAAACCATAAAAGAAGTTTCAGATAACAAGGCCTATAACACATTATATATGAAAGAGAATCATTCATCGTCTGGAATAGAATGAATAACTTAACAAGCCTCGAAATAAGAATGGGAAAAAAACAAGAAAAGAAGATACAATTACTAGAACTGACCTTTTTGCTTATCTTTACAGCCAATGAATTTGTGTCCCACAAAACAGAGAGTCTAAGTTGTAGAGGATAAACATCTGCCATATCATCTTCTACAACTGATAAGCCCCCAGCATCATTTGCTGCTGCATTAAAGTCACTATGCCTACATAAAAATTTGAAGCAAACAGTCAAAGACAACACCAAAATTCAATGGCATGTCATCAGTGGACTGCAGCATAAATTTCATATGTGCTGGTGCAGGTGTACATGTTGTTGCGCGTGATCCATGCGACGGTCCAGTCCCACCTCCCACCAAAGTAGTGATGCCTTCAGGGATTATTAAAAGTTACTTTCAGAGACAACAACGTCATCATGAAGAGTCAATAACTGTTAATTTTTTTGCCATGCTATAGTTGATTTTCTAGACCTATCTAGTGTTCTAGCATTCCTATCTATACATTTGGCCATTGCTAAGATTCTGTTAAGCTTGACTGCTCAAAGGAAATAAATAAATAAATATATAAATAGAAATCTAACCGCTTGATATAGCTTCAAATGTCATTTGAGGACATATGTAATGGACATGACAGTCTATCACCCCTGCAGTTACAATCATTCCTTCTCCAGCAATAACCTCAGTGTTTACCTAAATCAAAAAAATGAAAGTCTGAACATATGCTAATGACATGACAAGAATGTACACAAAATTCTAAGCAAGAACTCACCCCAACAATCATATTAGATGCAACTTCATCCATTACATCTGGGTTGCCTGCTTTCCCAATGCCAGATATCAACCCTCCTTTGATGCCAATATCAGCCTTGTATATTCCTGTGTAGTCAATAATCACAGCATGCAAACCCAGCAGCAACAGCAAAGCAGCGCAGCAGCAGCAGTAACGCAAAAAAGCGTAGCAGGCAGCAGCATCAACGCAGCGCAGCAACAGCAGCATCAGCAACAGCAACACAGCGCAGCAACAGCAGCAACAGAATGGCACTCTGTTTTGCGACAGAGTGCTCTGCCTAAACCGCACAGCATCTGCCCCTTCCATCCAAGAAATGCTGGAATTTTGTCGCGACAGCGAGCAACCCACTGCATCTCCGAAAGTCCGCCCCTTCTCCTGCAACCGAAACATCCCTGCCACAATATGTATCCGCATAAAACAACAGCAAGTACGCCAGTCCGCCCCAATGCCAGACTCCGCATGAAACAGCAGCAGAAAAAAAAACAGATGCACTCTGTTTTGCGACAGAGTGCTCTGCCTACACAGCACAGCAGCATCCCCTGCATGCAGCAGTTTTGCTCGCAGCGTATCGCCATATCCCGGACTGCCAAAGCTGCCAGATCCCCAATCCCTCGCAGCCACAAAGCCAATACAGGTATTTACTCGTCCCCGTGGCGAATGTAAGCCGGAAAATTTGTGTGTGCTTCTTGTTTTACTTCATTACATTCAACTGTGTGCATCCAAAGATGAAAAAACTCAAACTACATAATGAAACTTATAACATGACTTGAAGAAAACATGGGCGAGGATAATCAAGATAAGATGGGAAGAAAAAATCTGTACAAACTGATCATATATAGCTTCCTTAACCAGGAGCCCAGGTATTCTTTCTCGTTTTATGCTCTTTCTGATAAATCTTTACCCTTTTCTATAGAAGATAAAATAAAAAGATAGCCAAAACCATGAAAATACACCCACGCTTAGATATTATGAACTGCTTTTGTTAAGTTGAAAAATATGTAATAAAATATTGTTAACAGTACAATGCTCAGCTCCCGTAACCAAGAGCATTGCTCTTTTAAACTTATAGGCATATGCAGAGTAGCACCAAGGAATGAAGTAAAAGCATGTACGGAGTGCAATACACAGAATAAAATAAATGAATAACACACGAGAATGACTTTATACCCTAATACCACAAATGAATTAACACACGAGAATTCTAATGACCCTTGAACAGATTCAGTCCATTGCCAAACATAAGAATGGATTGTAATAAAGGCATTTAAAAAAAATGTAAGAAGTTTATGTAAGGCCACTTAAGGAAGCCACATACCTAAGGAAGCCACTCACGCAGCCACGCAGCCCTCAGCACTCAGCACTCACGCAGCACTCAGCACCCACGCAGCACTCAGCACCCACGCAGCCACGCAGCACTCAGCACTCACGCAGCACTCAGCACCCACGCAGCACTCAGCACCCACTCAGCACTCACGCAGCACTCAGCACCCACGCAGCACTCAGCAGCCACGCAGCAAGTCAGGCCGCAATAACCGCATCCACGCAGCCGCAGAATCTCAAAAACCGCAACCACGCAGCAAGTCAGGCCGCAGCACTCAGCACTCAGCCAGAACACAGCATCGCAGCAGCAGTCCATGTCATCGCAGCTTCGGACCGCAGTAAACGCAGCACCCATCCAAACAGAGAACACTCTGTTTTGCGACAGACTGCCCAGTCCAGTGCGCACCCACCGTGCTGCTGCTCGTCCCCCTAATTGCAATCCTGTTTTGCAGTTCCCTGCAGTCCAAAAAACAGAGATATTCCCAGTTTAGAAAGCATACCAAGCACATTAGATTTGCATTAGATAACTACAACATACCAAGCACATTCCAGTTTTCAATCCCTTATGTTCATCACATAAGTGTGCCAGAATCATCCTTCCCTGTAAATTCAACATTAGCCTTCTTACATGATAAGATGAGAACATTGCTGTATAAATACACGCAAGTACATGGATGAAGAGCTTTATGTTCTTGGATCCATTAGCACCCTGTGAACCAACAAGGACCCTGTCAAGAGGCTCCTTTGGGCCTCCTTCATTGGGTTTTGTAATGTAGTTGAAGACCTGTAGAAGTGCAAATGACAAACAATAAGAAAATAAATATGAATACAAAGACAGAACAAGCCAAACATGCAAATGGAACATCTTATATGTTTCAAAGAGTTGTCACCTCAATCCCTCTTTTATGTGCTTCCCTAACCAGAGTCTTAACTTCATTTATAGCGTCACGGCCACAATTACGTGTGCCAGCAGAAGAATATCTTAGCATTGGTGAAAAAAAATTGATAGTTGAATATCCCCAAAAGTTCAGCCTGAATCAAAAAATCAACAATGACATATCATGACTAATAAGATGGAATTTGATTTTATCGAGGGGAAAACAAGCGAATATGAAGAAGATAACAACATATTATTTTTGTCACTTTGAATTTTATATGTATCAAACACAATGGGTTCTAAGGGAGGACATTGTTAACATCCATATATGATTTTTGTCACTTTGAAAATTATTTGCTTTTTCCTAGGCATAGGTCCTAAAGAAGGACTCGAAATTCATATATGATTTCCTTCAACAACATTCTTTGAAGTGGTTCCTGTACATGATAGTGTATTCCAAAATGACTATTTATAAACACTTCTATTACTGCATTCTATCATGGATAATATACCTTAGTCTATCCCAACTGGCTAGCACAGTTCAGCTTATTTGTCTAATATGACTTAAGACACCACTAAGTGAAAATTTTCCCTTGAAACATCAGAAGACTTCATAAAACATAACTGTAGAGATAAGGGTGCCTAATGATTCATCAAATCCCAGAAGACTTCCTACTTATTTGACTTAATGAAGTAGATACTCAATGCTTCAATTGAATTGCTTAAAAACAAATATATTCCAGAACAACATGCAAGTACCCTAGCTTGAATCTCCAGAAAATCTAGATCACTAATGAACTTGTACCTTTAAGTGATCAAGTTTCTCTACTACACCAAGGTATGTCCCCGGGAAGTTCGTGTTGCTTGAGTCATGTTTCGTAAACCCACGAACATGCATTTCATAAATTATGAGGTCTTTTTGAGGATTGTTCAACGGCAAATCCCCCTCCCAATCAAACTGCAAAATTTAAATGGTCAAGGGCTATTGCAGCAAATAAAGTAAAATGGACGGAACCAACATATATGAATTTGTATTATACCTCATTATCAGATGACGGCACCATGCCAGCCATTTGAGGCCAGCAATTACCATCAGGTCCCAAGGCACCATACGCCTCTCTGCTTACAACTGCCTAAAATAAGGATTAGTTTTTCCATTTACTTTAAATGCATAGAAAGAAAAACAATTTTAACACTGTGCAGAGGGCACTAATGACTCTAAAATTGCAACAATAGAATCAATCAATTTTAACACTGTGCAGGGGATGAAAATGTCTTTCTCAAAAACTAAAAGGTTCTATTCAAACGCAGAAACAACTAAAAGAAATGTTTGCAGCAGACTTGCTAAAAACTCAAAGTTTCATCAAATTTCCTACTATGAAAATCAATAAGTAACAAAATATTGTGAACCAACTTCATTATCATATCTTTGAACTTCAAAAGAAGCACCATTTCCATCCTATAAGGGAATTTCAAAATCCTCGACTCAAAATATATAAATGAAAATTAACACCCCTCTACACTGTCCTCACTTAGTCAACATCGCACAACAAGGTGTGGGATTTTCTCAAAAGGCTGAGTTGCTAATAGCGGATTCACCACAATTGTGGATCGTTACCACTGTAATTTCCCATTCGAAGTGGGGGGATAATACCCCAAGTGCTCCTCACACCCGTGCACTATGCGTATTAGACAGGATGTTATATCTATTCTCACTGATATTAACCCATTAGACGATGCCCCACACTGGTGTTTATTTTGTGACAATCAGAGAAGATTTTAATACTCTTTCATTGTTACCACAGCCGACTCAATGTGGGAAAACACTAACATCTGAAAGACATTATATATGGGTCACATAGTGAATTAATACAGTAGTGATGAGCCCCACACAACCCAAGGAAGAACAACACAAAAATTTATTGATAGGCACTCCTTATACACTATCACATAGCTAGGCAGGGTGCTTCCTCCCCCCTGTATGCCTTGGTATATTGAAGCCAAATGATGATTCAGAATGGTTATAGTTTCTTAAGCACTTCTCTGATTCTCATAAAATGCTAGAACAGGGAAGAAACTGAGCTGTATCATGTATAACAAATCAGAAATATCTATCTTCAGCACATAACTTAATTAAATAACACTATACACCACCATTGAACCAGAAAGGTCTACCTTCCTATTTCGTATAGACTTAGACATATAAAAATAATCAAACAAACAAACAGAAAATAAATAAATAAAAACAAATGTACAATACTCACCACCACCTTTGTTCTCCTCATTTGGGGAGATGAGTGACAGAGAACCAATAAAGCTGGACATTCTCTCCAGTGTTGTCTCGGAGATAGATCTCTTGAAGGGCTGCAAGAAGAAAAGAAGAAAGACCTTTATACACCAAATGCATAGAATGTATGAGATATAAAAAATAACTGGGATGAAACTCCTCACAGGCAAAAGAAATGCACTCATATGCCATACAGACGATTACTACCAAGGGCTGGGCTAGAAGTTTAACTTGGCCCAGCTAATAACGCCACCTTAATTTATTTATTGTCTGGTCATAGAAGAATATTTACACGAAATTGTATAAAATATATGAGTTAATGTTCCATTTCCTACAAACCTTTAAAAAGAATAAATAAATTGTGTCCAGAAACTTTATTGTGTATTGTGTTTGTATTTGGGAGAGGTGTAAACAAAAACTTTCTTGAAGTTATATATATCATGTAACATAATTTTGTATGAAACAAACATGATTATATCAGTTTCTTACAATAACTGAACAAACATAACCATTCAAACGACACTCTGTAATTTTTTCATAAAATAAACAATTAAAGTTCAATGAATGTGCTCAAAAGCATCCCAAGTCAACTATTTGCAAAGTCGTCAATCATGATTGATTCTATTTCTGCCTCTTGCCACTCCCCTCCAAAACAAAAAATTTGAAAATCGACTGAACTGCGAATCCTGTAACATAAAACATATAATGAAATAGATACTCGTATTCATTTAAATACATTTTGAATGAAATAAATATTTGGTTTGGCTATAAATATAAAGAAAGTTTTGACATCGTTGATATATTAATAGTTTGTTTAGCATATGTGGGCTGGAACCCTATATATGGATGTTAATTCTAAAACAAATAGAGATCAGAACCAAACGTTAAGCATTTCATGCCTGGTCACGATGGTGTTTATAGTTCTAAACTTGGAAGTGGTCGGCAGTGTGAGATGACGCCTGTTTGCAAAAATTCTGTCTAAGCTAACGCCAAAGGACCCACTGGGCTAAATGAAATATTTTTTACTTTAGCCCTAAGGTAAGCAATTTATCCTTCTCTGTCAATTCAATTTTCTTTTGTAAATATGTTACCAAGCCTATAATCAGGGTAATTTTTGAATGGTAGCACCCACATACAAAAATATATAACATAATATCAAGAAACCATACTCATTCGAAGAATTTAAATTTAAGAATCTTACAGTTTCTTTATTGCTGCAGCCATATTTGCTTTGTATCTGTAGTAAGCCAATGACAAAATCCAAAAAAGCGTTTAGGGAGGATAAGGAGTAAGCATTTAGGCAGGGTAAGTAGAAGACTGTGTCTACTAACCTTGAGGGAAAAGTCGGTTGCATCTAATAACAACAGCTTGGCTTCAAAATAATGTGCTAAAGCTTTGGCAAGCATTTGTTGGTACATCTCCTTGCCAATCAAAAAAATGCCAATTAGGATGACAACCAAATGATGAATGAATGCAAACTTCCAACATATCAAACAGATCACATGTAAGAAGCAACTTACCAGCAGGGCCTGAGAGCAATATCGAACGACTTGCAGGTGATAAATTCCGGGTGTACTTGGAGAACTCAGCTTGCTTCAAATGAACAAATGCAGCACTTGTCAATAACACCCGTGTCAGTAAGAAAGACCCATTTTGTGATTCCCGGTAAACAAATATCCTAGACCTTCAAATGGGATTGTCGAAGCTAAATCCATGATAAACCAGGTTGACAAGTACCTGGAACATGCATTTGAAATTCATTTATCAAGCAAAGATGAGGCCTAGTGTTTGAGATAGGTGGGCATCATAAGAGTGCTTACTACAAGTAGAAAAGCTATGCAGAAAAAACATTGATGATCTTAATTAGCTGGGGCTCGTGATATGAACACATAAGGAATGCTCTTGTAGCTCATCAACGTAATAAGGATGTTTTGGTTTGACCTCTGATATATAAATATGGTTTGATAACTTTAAAAAAATAAAAAAAAGAGTACGACCGTATCTTTAAAAAAATGCATGGTATAGAAGCTAAATCATGCATTCTTAAACTTCAATGTGGGCAAATAATTGTTGATCTAAGCTGAATCAAATATCAATCGAGGAGGAGTAAATGGCTCCTTTTCTCTCTGGCATCATGCCTTGAAGACTCACCCCTTTGAGAAACAAATACAGTTGGAGAAACAAAAATGCATGGTATAGAAAGACTATAATGTTTGACAAGTAATCAATCTTCATATTAGATACTCACGAACTTGGCCCTTAAGCTTTATGTATTGCATAACTTATAAAGGTTACACTTGCATAACTGAACTACTGAAGTGATTGTGATTGTATAGTGTAGCATCTACGACTATATTTTGGGCTCCTCAAGCACCTAGGCCACATGAGGAGAGATACAAGATGAAATGCATCACACCCCAAACTACCCAACTCATAACAATATTGCCCAAGCTCAAAGAATTCTAAAGAAACAAAGACTATGAAAGTTTGTTGAAAATTGATGATCTAAGAATGGTGTCGATGAGTGTCTGAACAAATGCCCCTTTGTACGACTGCCCAATTCATATGGAATACGAACAAGGAATTTCTTTGAAAATGGAGTGTGGTTAAACAGATTTGTTTAGCTTAGACAAAATTCTCACATGAGATCAATCTCGACTAAAGGCTATGGATAAATAATGCTCATCGAGTTTACTTGGAATTTTTCAACAGCTAAACGAGGAACAAAAAAAACACTAACTAACTAATGAGCACTTCGAATAGATGATTACAAATATGTATCACTTTTTTGTAAAGCATGAATTGATCATTCGAAGAAAAAGTGACCCAAAAAACTAAATGGTGCTGATATATCAACTCTACAATTAAATTTCGTCCCAATGAAATCTGTGTTTTGGTGACAAAAAAACTAAACAAAAAGAAAGGTAAATTTGGATGTAGTCTAAATAATGAAGGTATGTCTTTTGACTTGAAAAAAGCTCTATGGTTCAAGTCACTGGTTGTCCAACTAAATGGTGCATTCGTGCTGAATACGAGAATCCATCAACCATTAGAGGGTAAAATTCAACAAATAACAAAGTACATAAATAAGAATATTGATAAGAATAAGAATATTGCCAAAAGGAGATTGATTCCACCTTTTAAGTTTCATGCTAGTTAGGTCAGACATCAATAAAAAAACAATCATCGATTGCAGTGGCTAATTTCATGCTAGTTAGGTCAGAGATTGATTCCCTAATTTCATCATAAATAAAAGAGAACCCTAATTTCATCATAAATAAAAGAGAGTGAGAGAGAGAGTACCTGTTCGGTTGCAGTGGTTGATCGATTTTGAAGTCGAGGGAAGTCGATTGAAGTCGAGGGAGGAGGAGGGAAGTCGAGGGAGCAGGGAAGGAGGGGAGGAGGGAAGTCGAGGGAGGGAGCAGGGAAGGAGAAGCAGCAGGGAAGTCGAGTCGAGGGAGGGAGCAGGGAAGGAGACGAAGTCGAGTGGAGGGTTTGTGAAGGGGATCTTCGTTTTTGTCGATGGAAGTCGAATGGAGGGAAGGTCGAGCGCCAAAATAGCCCGCCCAATTTTTTTAGTTTTTCATGTAGCTACGGTTTTTAGCCGTTGCTAAATCTAGCCACGGTTTAAAACCGTTGCTAAATTTGTTTTTGCAACAGTTTTGAGCCGTTGCTAGATCTAGCCACGGTTTAGAACCGTTGCTAAATTTTTTTGTTGCAACGGTTTTGAGCCGTTGCTAGATCTAGCCACAGTTTAAAACCGTTGCTAAATTTTTTTGTTGCAATGGTTTTGAGCCGTTGCTAGCTCTAGCCACGGTTCAGAACCGTTGCTAAATTTTTTTTTTGCAACGGTTTTTAGCCGTTGCGAATACTTCCCACGGCCTGGAGCCGTTGCTAATATTAGCCACAGTTTTTAGCCGTGCCAACTATACCAACGGTTGTAAACCGTGGCCAAGTTGTTTATTACCCACGGTTTTAAGCCGTTGGTACTTATAGCTACGGTGTTTGGCCGTGGCAAATACACCAACGGTTTAAAACCGTGGGTAGCTCGGCGTAGCTAAATGGCCCTTTTGGTGTAGTGTAACTTGAAAATTTTAAACTGACAAAAGCTAATAACAAACAAACAAATTATTAAGCAATCCCTAACACTGTTTCTAAACAAAGAAAATTAAACCCGAAACTACAAACTAGTGAAAATAAACTCTAGACTTTGATTGCACCGACTTCGAATATTAACAAAAAGTACTCTAACTACTGACTAGTCTAAATTTCAAGTCTTATGTAATCGGTGAAACGAATTCATCACTATTCAAGAGTTGATTTGTATTTAACAATGAAACACAAGGAAAATAGTAAGTCAAATAAAAAAAAATCTAGGAACCCATGGTTTCATTTGCTTCTCGATGCGAGATTTAGAAACTCATGGCAGAGGTGAATGCGACGGTGGCATTGGTCAATTCTATTTCCTCCTCAACAAACCTGTTTCACCCAAGGATGTGGATGTTTCATGGTGATGCGAGACAGAACGACGTGGTGTGGACAAGATGAAGATGAGCTGTGGTTTTCTTGTGTGCTGTGATTTGTTGTGCGCTGTCGTTGCGTGTTGCGTTATGTTGTGTGGTGTGTGGTGTGATGAATGAAGAAGGAGAGGCATGTGGCTAGGTCGAGATGGAAGGGAATGATGGTGAGATGTGCTGCTCCGACGAGATGGAGAGGCGAAGAGAGACGAAATGGAGGGGTTGTTGTGACAAGATGGAGAGAATGAGAGATGGCAATCTGCTTGTGATGCAAAGTGATTTGGTTGCTGCGATGGAGAGCAGATGATGACAAGATGGTGTTGGGTGAGGTCTGAGGAAGAAGGGAGTAGGTGAGTAGAAGAAGAAGGAATGAGGAACAAGGGAACTGCTCGTGAGGAAAAAGGAGCAAAGAGATGTGATAGGGAAGTGTCTGTTAATTGGGGCGATGGCAGGTGGTGGGCTGTTGTGGTTGAGATGGAGAGAAAGAAAATGGGGAAGGGGGCTGTTAGAGAAGCAAAGGTAGAAGATGAGGGAGGTAGAAATGGAGATGATGGTACTCTATTATTTGTGTGGGAAGATAGGAAGAATAAGAAAAGCTGGTGATCTGCGTGATGGAAGAGAAAGGCGTGACGGTGGCTTACAGTCTTTGTAGCGCGCAAGAAAGATTGTTAGCGAATGGAAGATGCGATGGTAAAAAATGGACAAGATGGCATGATGATGGTTGTTAGTTGTGGCTGCCAGATTAGAGAGGGTGAGAAAATGGGAAGAATAAGGAAATAAATAATTGAGGATTAAACAATACAAAGGCTAATCGTTCGAAAATCATTACAATGGCTAATTAGAAAAGGTCATTAAACATGTTGGGAGACGCCACTATAGGGATTAGATAATAAAATGGTGAAAAACACACCTAGCAAAGATCTCCCCAAGAAAAACAACTTGGCGACAGCCCACAGATCATCTTTAACTATGTCCCAACACACTTGGAAAAAACCGGAAGTGAACCTATCTGGACCTGGCGCACTGTTATGTGGAATACTGAAAACTGTTTTCCTGACCTCTTCCAAAAGAGACGGCTTATAAAGATCCATATTCTCTAGCCTGGAAATGTTGGATGAGATACAATCTAACTTCTTATCATATGAAACCGACTGTGAGGTGAGTAATTTAATCAATGCAAAAAGTTATTTGTTTCCTACAGAATCTGACTTCTATCTGAAGTACTGGAACCATCAGGAAGAGTAATCTTTGCAACCATCCTTTTTTTTGTTTGATATTAATAGAGGCCAAAAAAAAAAAACTTATACAAGCATCACCTTCCTTTATCTCTTTTTCACCAGACTTTTGAATCCAGTACATCTCCTGCAATAGGACCCTTTTATATTCCGCCTGACACCTATTGAAGTTCGAAAAAGCTTGCCCCTCCCAAGTAATTGAGGCAACGATTCCCACATCTTCATTTCATCTTTAAAATTACTAAATACATTGCCAAACACCTATTTATTCCATTTTTTAACATCTACTCATAGGGTTTTGATTTTCATACTTAACCTATCAAGAGCATCTACTCTATCTGTGTTCCAAGAATTAGCCATAAAACCCAAAAATTTATCATGCAAAGTCCACATGGGCTGAAATCTAAAAGGAATATTACCTAACCTAAGATTCGAAGGGAGATAAGCCAAACTCGGGGCAGGTTCTGAGCAAATGCTAAGAAAGTGTTTCACCGTCCTTTGAAACCACAATCCAACAAACCACACTTCTCAACATAGGTGGCAAAATCAGTCATATCCTAAACATTCGGAGCATTGCCCTCCCGTCTTCTTATATGGGGTAACAATGCAACTAAAATCACCAAAAATAACCCACGACCTAACACATCCCTCTGAAATTTCCCTTAAATCTCGCCAAAGCAAACGATGTTCCCTGGGCGTACATTTGGCATACACCACATTAACCTCACACTCCAAATCGACAACTAAATCCTTGACTGCACAATGAATAAACTAATCCAAATGCCGAAGCACCGTGATGTCCAACTCATTCCCCCAAAACATCCAAGTCTTACAACCAACTAGCTCATTAGAAGCAAAATTATATAATTACATCTTTTGACTAAGCACCACGTGTTGATCCGCCTCCAACATCGGTTCTGCCACCTTAAAGAGACGAACATTATGATCGGAACACTTATTTTTTAATCTGGCTAACTGTAGGTCTATTATTCACCCCCTCACATTCCAAAAAATATTACTAGGTGGACTCATTGTTAACTCTGACGGTAAAATTCCTGGTCGGGGAGCGCCCCCTTAACCGAACAGTATCTTTTTTTTCTGCTTATTATTCCCTTTCAGTTTTTCCTCACCATCCGGAAAAACACATGTTTCAACATCTACCATTACCCCACAATCGTCTTCATCTCGATCCAAAAGTTATCTAAGCTCAAGATCATGTACCAAAGAGGTCACTCATTCTACAACGCCCTGATTCTCAAGAAGAATCACCTCTTGCAGCTGCATGGCCTCCCCAGCCACTAATTGATCATGCACTAACAAATGATCCTCATTCGACTTCATCACAAACTCGACCTCCATGTCGCTCTCTATAGGAAGTGCCTGGATCAGAAAGGGTATAACAGACTGTGCCTCAACTGCAGTCTCCTGCTTTGCGCCATCCCTTCTATTAGCCAGGTTCAAAGCCTCTGTCTTTCTTGCATTCGAAACATGTTCATGACCCTCCCCTGTTACTGCTTCTATCATCACCGTCTCTTCCAACAACAATTCCTGATCAACCTCTATCCCAGGTGCCAACTTCTTTTCAGCCACCAAAACCAAAGTATCAGAATCTGTCAAAGCATCACGAACTGCTATACTGCAAGAATAACCCGCGTCTTTTAGATCATTAATAACTACTTTTTGTTTTCAATATCCACTGTTAACTCCCTACCCACTGTTTCATTCCATCCTTAAAGATAGGTATGTCTATTCTCTGCAAATACAGCTAGGTAGGTTTCTCAAGTAGTGTATGTACACTTGAATCTTTTTCATCTTTGTTCTTTATAGTCTTCAAAGCTTCGTGAATTTGAATGTGGGTTGTTGTGAGAGAAATCTTATTTCATAAATGCTGGAACAATTGGATCCATCCAACCAAAGAGTTGATGCCCCATTTGCTTCCATTTATTCTCTCTATCACGAACTACATTGTTGCATATCACTTGCTCAATCGAAATTCCTCAATCCAAGTTGTTATTTTTGATGATACATCAAATAAGACTGTCATCACAGCCATACACGTGGCAGAGCCATCACGAGGATCAAGTATCCCAAGCCCTAATAGGGCGAATGCAGTCATGAAAGCCCAAACAGAGCCCGTCAGAATAAATCATAATCAGAGGCCCAAATCTAGGCCCGATAAAATTCTCCCTTAAGAGGGAGGAACGTTACAGAGAAAAAGAGTCGTGGAGAGAGTTACCTCTCGGAGGACGTATCTTCATAAAAGAGGAGTCTGTTACATGGAATGTCTCCCCTCGTTGCGCCTCACATGCTTAACTCATACAGGGAATTAAAACAACCATTATAAAAGGTAAAGAGAACATTCGACAAATGTATGCAAATTTAACTGAGTTTTGTCCAGATTTATCTCTATCTCCAACTGAGTTACTGACTTAAGTATCGGAATGCCTTCAGCCACCAAAAAGGTAGTCTTTGGAAACCTAACATTTGTTTTGCAGGTCAAACTTATAAGAGAACAAATTTTCCTTTTAAGAAGTGAACTACAGTACCAAATTTCCTCAACTCTAATCAACGATTGAGAAACCCTTAGAATAGCTGGAACGCTCTACATACCTTCAACCCGACGACAATCAAAGTAATCTTCCCACTAGTGAAGTTGCGATGCCGGTAGTGTACGCTTCAAACCCAGCGACAATCGCCGGATCGATCATGCCCGACAGCGGAGAGCCACAACACGCAATAGCCAAAACATCACAGACGTCTGGCGATGCTGCCATAGACCATCGTGTAAACCTACTCATGACCAGATGGACTATATGATCAAAATGGTAAAAAATTCACCCAAGAGCGTGCCCAGTCCGCCAATTAAGTGCCAGCGCTGCCCCAACTAAACTTTGCCAATGAAGTTCCTATAGAACCTCAACAGTTGAATCTCGAAAGTAGCGAACAATTTTAAAGTGGGACCCCCCAAGCGACGGGACACCTGTTGAAATCCCATTCAGGATCGAAGTCATAGATCCTAATGTACTATATGAACTAGCCAAACAACCATTTTTCGACGCACTCATGGTGACTTGAAAGAAGTTCATCCCACCAAAGTTTGAAGCATATGATGGCACCACCAATCCAACTTGAAAGAAATAGCAGAATCCACATGATGGCATTGAAGGAAAACACAGAATCTAACTTGTACAGAACGTTCCCAACCAGTTTCATCTCCATAGCGATGAATTGGTTCAACAGCCTACCACCAAAGTCAATAGACTCATTCCAGGCGCTAGCGAACGCCTTCATCACGAGGTTCATTGGCAGTCAACAGATGAGGAAGGGGCCACACCACTTGCTTCTTATCAAACAGAAGCCCGAGGAGACAATAAGGGAGTACGTCACTCATTTTACTAATGAGTTGACAATGATTGACGGATGCAGCAACGACACGACTATCGCTACTTTCATCGCCGAGTTGAAAAGATGACCCTTTTTCGATGCTCTGAACTTAGAACTTCTAAAAAGCATGGCAATTCTAACAAAGAAGCCCGGATAGAAGGGTGAGGGAATGACGGTTCTTCGTCTACAGGATAGCTTGGGGGATCCGGAGTACCGTCCTCACCACCATCATCCTCGAAAACTTGATCGAGCAAATGACAATACTCGGACAAATCAACGCCAAACCCTTTGATATAGTCAAGAAGCTCGATCCGTTCGTCAACAACTTTTTTCCAATCCCCCGCTTCCGCAAAACGTGTTTTTTGTTGCAACAAACTCATTCTTAGTGGAAATAAGCTGCCCTTCGGCAGTGGTCAGCATGGAAAGATATCCGACTTAACTTCATCAAGTGTAATTACTAATTGTTCCACCAACCCTTCAGCAATTCTACGGCTGACAGATTGCTCAATAACATAAGACACAACCTAATCATGGTCGGCTTTCTCGATAGACAACACCTTTTCCAAATTGTCCAGTCGTGCGTGAAGCCCATCCAAAGCAGTTGTTGAAGACTCAAGCTCCACAACAGACTAATCTCGCGCAATTTTCACTTCCCTCAGAGAGGTCAGTGTAGCCTCAGCTGCCCTCTCTTGCTCTGTAAACTACGTTTTCACCACGTCAATTTGACAAAGGACGTGAGAAAACACCAAAAACAGCGCCAACAACTTCCTTTCAAGAGCAGCCACCTGGCCATGACTAGCTCTATACTCCGACCCCATCGCCCCAGCATATATGAGGTGATTCATCCCATCCATTATTTGTTTAAGACCATAATCGAGATGAGTGCTATGATCCATCACTGGCATCGAAGGTTGTTCCACCGCCTGCCTGTGCCATTCATTGATTAACCTACGCGCACCATCCTGCACGTCAAACTGAGTAAACCAACAAAACTTCCCATCTAATTTGATAAGGATGTCTTCTTGGTTAGGCTATTTCCAACTAATTCGTGCTTGAAGGACACAGGGATCCGGAAGCACAGAGAACCACCCCCAATGGCCAGAAGAACAGGAAGAACAATGGTAACAACAGAAAAACCACTCTTGCCTTCTCGATGTGGAGTGGTCGCAACAGGAATAGAACAAGTAGTGGTGGCGGTTGGAATAGAAGAATCCAAACAAGCGGGAGAAGAAACTAAGAACCCCGCCGCGTTATTGACATGAATGGAAGAAGATCAAGGAGGAAGAACCTCAAAACTCTTACCACGGTCAACGACCTCCTTAGACTGCTCCATCACCAGCTAGAGCATCTTTTCATCGATAGCTCGTGGGTCATCGTTAGACCATTCAGCAACATCGAGGCACACCATAGGCGGAAAGAAACCTTTTTTATTACCATCCAATGGACGAGTAATTTCCTTTTTGCTCTTTTCCAGCGCCAAGTTCATCTCCTCGACCTCCTCGAGGGATAAGCGATCCTCTTTCACAACCTCACTATTAGAAGAACTTGGACGAGGTGCAGTCTGAACAGTACCATAAGTAGAACCGAAATTTTTTTTCCTTTTTAGAACACGACCATGACTTATCAACAGTTGCTTCGATGGGTTAGCAGGCCTCAAAAGTTTCCTCTTCCTGGAAGTCAGGCCAACAACACCAATGCTAACAAGAGCATTGAGATCTGTAACATCCTTTTCCGAGCTCACTTCCCCATCAATGCTAGCATCACTAACACCAACAAGAGCAGTGCGGGCATCAATCTACTCAGCTCAGGATTCAATAAGCAAAGCCCGTTTCGCTTCGTTCATAGTGTACACGCCACTACACTCCAAGATGTCCTCTGAGAGAAATGCCTCCATGGTAATCATAGGAAGCTTGAAGAATTAGTCACTGATCATCCGTTTTTTCGCAGTTAACTACAAATCCTTCCACTTACTAGGGACTCAAAGCGACCGCACAATCTGATGACCTCGCAACTTGAATTAGCCAGAGCTGAATAGAAGCATAAAACCATAATCTCGACTAGTCTCTAATGTCATCAATGAGCTTCCAAAAACAGACAGGAGAATGAAGGAAGCAAATGTCCTTGGTCACCAGCAGACCAACCACCGAATGCAGAACCGTAACAGTCAAGGGAATGCCAGAGAGAATGGTTCTCGCATAAGTAGAGACCATAACCTTCCAACCATTAGGACCCATTTGAGCAGGAGGAATGCCAAAAAATCTAGATATTCCCAAAACAACTCTGGAACTGGGAATCTAAGGCCGAAAAGGAACACGCATGGATAGAGTGCAATATACCTAGAACTTGGACGACAAGGACTATCGTTCTGCCTAGGGAGAATGATCTAGAGGTTGGATGGAAATTATAATCAGAACGAACATTGTCCAACATCGCCTAAGAAGTCTTCTTGGGAGAAAAATAAGCTTCACAAGCAGCAAGTGCATCACCGTCTAGTATATCGTTAGCAAACATCGTAAGTAATGAAAAAACAAGAGAAACAAAGAAGGAAAAAAAAAAGAATAAGCCCTAATTTCAAAGATAGCGTAAAGAGATAAATAAATCAATCACGCCTTGTTTAATAGAACCAGGAAATGAAGAGACTACTCATAGGACGACGTGTGAGATATGATGTCTGCTCGAAGTCCCAAAATATGCACAAAAAATGAACGGACGAACAAGAGGTCGAGATACCAACTCACCAAAAGTTGCTAACATCATTAAATGCAAGACAATGATGATCATCCAAATAAGATTGTCATCACATCCATACACGTGGTAGAGATCATTCATCACGAGGATCAAGTATCCCAAGACCAAGCCAATTCATAAAGCCCAAAGTGGGCGAATCCAGTCATGAAAGCCCAAACAGTGCCCATCAAACTAAATGATAATTAGAGGACCAAATCTAGGCCAGATAAAGTTATCCCTTAAGGGGGAGGATTGTTACAGAGAAAAAGAGTCGTGATACACTCTCTAATCCTACAAATATACTGAGCTGAGAATTGCAATTTAGTGAGAATGTGTTCAATTGCTTCCCATCAAACCATGTAGTAGTCCTTCCTTAGGTCGATTTTTGCAGCACATCTGGGGGGGGGGGGGGGGGGGGGGCATTTGCCTCTATGGTAATTCCTAACTAATTCATGATCGAGCACGAAGCTATCCTGAATGAATCATCCCTTATTAAGGGATGACTGATTGTTGCTTGCAAGTGACTATACTGCATTCTTTATTTTAGTAGTTAGAATTTTAGTAATAAACTTATAATGAACATTACAATGTGCAATTTGTCCATAATAACTAAAATATGATGCATTAATAACTTAGGAAGTAAAACAACTAAGTTGCATTTACCTACCCAAGGAGAGAACTTTTGACTTAAGCTACGTTTGTTTATTTTTTGAACTTTTATTTTTAAGCATTAAATTTTTTTTTTTTGTGTTTGTTTAATGGATAATTATAAATCATTCAAAAAATTATTCCATAAGAGCCTTGATGGATCCAAAAATCGTCTTCCTGTGAGTTTGACCTGCAAAACAACTGTTAGACTGCCAAGGACCACCTTTTTGGTGGCCAAAGGCACTCCATGCTTAAGTCAATAACTCTATTGGAAGAATGATGTAAATCTGGACTAAAACTCAGTTAAAGTTGCATACCTATGTTGAATGTTCTCTTTACCTTTTATAATGGTCGCGGTTAACTCTCTGCGTGACTTAAGCATGTGAGGCGCAACGAAAGGAAATGTTTCTTGTAGCAGTCTCCTCCTTAATGGAGATGTGTTTGTGGAGGCATAACTCCCTCCATGGCTCTTTCTTGGTGCAACGTTCCTCTTTTTTATAAGAGAACTTGTATCGGGCCTGGACTTGGGCTATGATTTGTTTGGGCCTGGATTCGGACCCTGTTTATGTCTCCTCATTTGTGGGCCTAGTCCGGGCCTCTATAATTGGCCTCATTCTTCCTGGGCTTTATGTGCTCATTGTATCCTCATGATGGGTCTTTATGCCATGTGTACGGCCGTGATGATCGGTTTTTATGAGCTGACCCAATAGGTTGTCATTCCCCCTTAGTTAGTGGGTATGTTCACGTATCCACTAACTGTGTGGCGGTTGGTGTTTCGATTGCGCTATTGCACTGAACTTAATGTTTAATAACTTTTGGTTGGTCGATCACCTCGGCTACTTCGTTGTCTGTTCGTTTTCGCGCACATTTTCTAGGAGTTTTGGTGCGCTATTATGTCCCGTATGTCGCTCCGTGAGCAATTTCTTCGTTTCCCAGTTGTATAAAGGGTGTTGTGGCTATTTTTAGTGTTATTTCTTTTCTCTTATTGCCTTTTTTTATTCGTATCTTCTTTCCTATTTGCGATGTATGCTAGTGATATGTTGGTCGGTGATCAGCTTTCTATCCATGAGGCTCATTTTTCTCCAAACAAAGCTTTTCGGGCTACTCCGGATAGTGTCCATTCCAACTATGTTTTGCCTGACGTCCTTGAAATCGTTCTTCCTCGTGAAAATGACAGTCCTTGTTGCTCGAGGAAGGGACATATTGCGATTTATCCTTGCAAGTTCTACACTGGTCTTCGGTTCCAAGTTTCGGAGCTGTTATGGTCATATCTAGAATTCCTTGGTATTCCTCCTTCTCAAATGGGCCCGAATGGTTGGAAAGTTATAGTTTCCACGTATGCTAGGGCCATTCTCTCTGGTATCCCTTAAACCCCTAAATTTTGCACTCTTTGGTGGGGTTTAGTGTGAAATCCAACCGTACCTATTTCTTGCACTCTCTTGCATGTTTTGGTAATCTCAATGATGACAACAGGGGTTGGTCAAAGGATTGGTTTTATGTGTATGTCAGCTCTTGCTACTTCAATATGCGGGGTGTTCAGATAGTAAGGTCTTTCCGAGTTCTTATTAAGCATCGAAATCTAAAATTGACCATTGAGGAACAAGTTATCAGTGAGCACTTTTTGAATCTTTTGGTGGTTTCATTAGACGCCTATCTCACTGATGATATGGTGAGGTGCAGTGGTCTATACAACATGAGTGAGACCGAACAAGCATTGTTAACCGAGAGGCATGCCGCAGAAATGGTTGCTCGTGCTGCTGTTGTTGAAGTTGATGACGTTGTCATTGATCGGAAAGTGAGCTCGGGTGTTACGGATCTCAATGCTTTTGTCCGTAGTGTTACCGATCCTTCTTCTAGAAATACAAAAGTACCAAGGCCTGTTAGTCCCTCGAAGCGATTGTTTATGCATTTTGACCGTGTTCCGAAGAAGAAATGACTTGTTGATTCTATGCGTCACTCATTTCTTTATTTGGACTCTACCGATAGAGATCCTTCAAGGGAAGGCCAATGTTCTCTACAGGAGGCAAAAGAGATGAAATTTTCTTTGGAGAGGAGTGAGAAAGATACAGTTTGTCAGCTAGATGTCGGGGAAATAAGGTTATCTCTGCTTATGGCGGCCTTGACGCTGTCAAGTATTCTCATGAGGATCTTCAGTCCTTAGATGACAAGATGCTCCAATTAGATGTTGTTCGATCTAAGGAGCTTGGGCAGTCGTAATCGGGTTCCTGAGTTGCGGTCTCGTCCTTCTTCTTCCCCTCTCGTTGATGGAGGGATGGAGATCCCTCCTTCCACAGCTTACTTAAGTTTTTCTGTTATTGTTGGGTCTACCATTCGTTCTATTTCTGCTGAACGACGAGAGGGTGATGGAGGTTCTCTTGTCGTTCCTTCTTCTTTCCTGGATGTCAGTATAAGTGGTTCCTCCATACTACCGGATCCTCACGTTTTTCATTCGCGGATTAGTTGGAAGGAACCTACTCCTGAAGAGATTCGAGTCAAATTGGATGGGAAGTTCTGTTGGTTTTCTTGTCTGAGCGTGTAGGATGGTGCACGTAAGCTAATTAATGAATGTCACATATGGTTGGTGGATAAGCCTTTGATGTCCATGCTGAACCCGAACCTTCATCTTGAGGATGGTGTCAGGCTTATAATTGACGGGATGACCCATCTTGCCCATGCAGAAGTGATATGTTTGAGTCATTAGGCTCATCATAATCTTATGGTTTCTTTGGAAAGGAAGCTCTTTGTACCTCTACTGGTGTTTTTCCATGTTTTTACCAGTGTGACGCATTAAAAGCGTGATGCTCCGAACGGATCAAAGCGGCTGAGGTTGCTTAGGCGTCATTGGCCAAGGTGCAGGGTGTGCGGGTTCGGTTTGTGGCTGCGCTTGTCCCTGAGAGCTGACCTAGAAGGCATCAACACACGTTTACACGATATGGAAAAAGAGCTTTCCGCTGAGAAAATGCTTCATGATAAGGTCGCGCGTGCCATGATATAGCATTCTAACAATCGCCCCGTCGCTGAAAGAGGGTGGAGTAATTGTAGTCCTTGCTTAATAAGGCCAAGGCTGATTCCTCCGCAATACTCACTACTGCCGAGGGCCAACTTATCGCAGTAAAAAATGAGCTTGCTTCTATTAAGGATAAACTCTGTGTTATGGAGGTGGCGGATTGGAAACGCGTTAGACTGAGCTTCTGGATTATATTGAGGGTCTCGGTGTTGAATTGTCTCAATATCTTCATCTGGTCTATCAGACTTTCATGGATGAAGAAGGTGTTGAAAATCCTCCGGGTGACCCTAATGGCTGAAGAGTTGCCTCCTCCTCCTGAAGAAAGAGTCCATGTCGATGATCCGGCTTCTACAGGTGGTGTTGTTGAAGACGTTATAGTTTTTCCCTTTAATCTTCCATTGCTATTTTCGAATGTAATTGACTAGAATTTGAAAGAGAGGAATTGGTTCCTTTATTTTTCTTCGTGTTGAATTTATTCGTCTATCGTTGTTGGATTAATTGTTTGAGCTTTGAGCTTTTATTTTCCTATGCTTTAGCACACATGTCTTGCTCTTTTGTTTGTCATCTCTGAATTTTTTTAGAAATCTGGTTTGTTCGCTTGTCTTCTATTTTGTTGAATTATCCGCTCGATCTTTGCTTCACTAACTCGACGAAGTTTGTTTACTCAATTGACTCATTCATTCAATCTATTTCGGTGGTGTGACATTAGTCGACCCGAAATCACTTTATACTTCGTCAACTCGATATCTTGGTCGATTCAAAGTTTCTGCGTTTAGTTTACTCAGGTGTTCAACTTTTACTTCGTTGGTGCAACCCTCTAGTTGACCCGAAGTTATTTTACTTTGTTGACTCATTTGTCCAACTTTTACTTTGTTAACTTGACATCTAGGTTGATTCGAAGTTTATGTGTTTAGTTTGACTCAGATGTCCAACTTTTACTTCGTTGGTGCGACACTCTGACTGACTCGAAGTTATTTTACTAAATTGTCTCGTTCGTCCAACTTTTACTTTGTTAACTCGACATCTCGATTGATTCAAAGTTTATGTGTTTAGTTTGACTCGGTGTCCAACTGTTACTTCATTGGTGTGACACTCTTGTCGACCCGAAGTCATTTTACTTAGTTGACTCGTTTGTCCGACTTTTACTTCAGTAACTCGACATCTTGGTCGATTCGAAGTTTATGTGTTTAGTTTGACTCGGGTGTCCAACTTTTACTTCATTGGTGGGACACTTTGGTCGACCCTAAGTCATTTTACTTAGTTGACTCATTCGTCCAACTTTTATTTCGTTAACTCGACATTTCGGTCGATTTGAAGTTTCGGTGTTTAGTTTGACTCGGGTGTCCAACTTTTACTTCGTTGGTACGACACTCTGGTCGACCCGAATTCATTTTACTTAGTTGACTCATTCGTCCAACTTTTACTTCTTTGGTTGATCAGACCAGAAGTTTATTGTGAATACCTGACTTGCGTCCTAATTCCTTTTGGCTTTTTACGCCGATTGTTTCGTATAGCTTTGCTATGAAGCTTGTTCACCTTTGCGAGATGTCTAATCTGAAAATGAAACTTTATTGATTCTTTGACCATTTCTAGTGGTCATTTTTTCTGAAGCGGTTCCGTTACTCTGTGGAGTGTTTCTTCTTTTATTCTTGCGTCGCTAATGTCTATCCTCGCGTTGACGTCTCGTGCCTCTAATGTTCCCTTTAATTTATGACCTTCTTTGCTTGGGCTGTTATTGCTCCCCATTTGGCATTGCTTGTTAGGGTCTAATAGAGTTTATTTATGTTAATTCCCTTATACACAACTTTGTTTGCATTTGTATTCGCTGTCAGGATCTTTGAGTTGGTTCGTGTAGCCACCTCCAGAGCGTTGACCTTTCGACTTCGATATAGGGGATGTGCTTCTTTTTCGGGGCGGATGCAGAACATATATCAATTCTCTAAACTTTTTTTTTGATCCCATGACTGCAGCGTTCACCTTTTCTTACCTTTGATCAGGTATGCCGATAAACTTATCCAATCATCCTCTTTGGATCCAATGCTTGATTTCTTCTTTTAACTTGTAATAGTCTTCGGTATCATGTCCGTGATCCATGTGAAAAAAATAGTACCTGCTCTTGTCTCGTCCTTCCGGGTCTCCTTTGATCCTGGTTGGCCAACTGACATTTTCCCAGTTCGATATGTGCTTTAAGATGTCGGTTCGACTTGTTTTTAGTGATGTGTACGACTTGTACTATTTCCTCATTATGCTGGTTATTCGCTCATGACTGAGACATGCCGATTTCGATTTCCTAGATTCCCGTTGGTTGGACTCAGTACGTCTGTCACTCCGATGTTTCTTTGAATGACTGTTGTCCTCTCGTGGCCCGTCATCTCGCCTTATTTCATCTTTCCTTCCTCGTTTCCTCGAATGGTTCTCCCTTTCCTGCTCATTCTTTCTCCTTGTGACTTTCATTTTTTTGAGGGAGATATGCTTCTGTGCTATTTTCAATAGGATCGCCATGCCTTTTGGAGGTTCCAAGTTGAGGACATCGAAGAAGGGGTCTCTCTTTAGCCCGGCGACAAAAGTTGCAGCAGTTGTGTCGTCGCTGCATCCGTTAATCACCGTTAACTTGTTGATGAAGTGAGTGACATACTCCCGTATTGTTTCTTCGGGCTTATGTCGGCTGTGCAGGAGGTAGTGGGGTCCTTTCCTCATCCGCTGGCTCCCAGTGAATCAGGTAATGAAAGTAGTGGCTAAGGCTTGGAAAGAGTCTATTGACCTCGCCGGTAGGCTATTGAACCAGTTCATTGATGTGGACGTGAGGCTGGTTGGGAACCTTCTACACAGGATTAACTCCGTGGTTTCTTTTACATCCATCTTAGGTGATCCGTACGGTCGGTGGTACCATCGTACACTTCGAGTTTTGGCGGAGTGAACTTTTTTGGCATTGCCTTCTTCACGAGTGCGATAAAAAATTGTGGTTTGGCTAACTCAAATAATACGTTGGGATCTGTGACTCCGATCTTGAACGAGATCTCAACAATCATTCCGCACTGCGGAGTCTTGTTTTTGTGGAGCTCGCTGCTCTCGACGTTTCCCTGTTGGGGTTCTGCTAGGGCTACATCACTTCATTGAGTTCGGATAGTGGAATTATGTTGAGGCGGTGCAGGAGCGGGGTCGGTTGGCTGAACAAGTTCCTAGGAGAATTTTTTCAGCATCTTTGTCATGTATTTCATCTGGGCCATGGGCAAATCCACCCGAGGGTCTTGGCAACACCATCGGTCGTTTGGACTTTTTGAACCATTGCATTTAGCGGATCCGCAGTGGTTCGGGCTGCATATTCTCCAAGAGTTGTCGGTGACGCATCAGTAGGAGAGTTGTTGTGATCATTACTAGATTGAAGATCTATAGACTACATTATTGTCTCTGATGACTTGTCAATCATGTTTTAGGTTTTGGTGAGTTTTATCACTGTGTGTTCTATTTTTAGAGAAGGAAACTCGTCGTTCCCCACGGACGGCGCCAAACTGATGGATCCAAAAATCGTCCTCCTGTGAGTTTGACGTGGAAAATAAGTGTTAGACTGCCAAATACCACCTTTTTGCAGTTATATCTTTACCTTTTATAATGGTCGCAGTTAACTCTCTGTGTGACTTAAGCATACGAGGCGCAATGGAAGGAGATGTTTCTTGTAACAATCTCCTCCTTAATGGAAATGTGTCCGTGGAGGGGTAACTCCCTCCATGGCTTTTTCTTGGTGCAACGTTTCTCTTCTTTATGAGAGAACATGTATCGGGCCAAGACTTGGGCTCTGATTTGTTTGGGCCTGGATTCAGGCCATGTTTATGTCTTCTCAATGGTAGGCCTAGTCTGGGCCTTTATAATTGGCCTCATTCTTCCTAGGCTTTATGAGCTGACCCAATAGGTTGCTCGTTGTATCCTCGTGATGGGTTTTTATGCCACATGTACGGCCGTGATGATCTGTCTATTTTGATGTATCATCAAGCCCCATGGGTGAAAATGTGCATACCAATTTTTATTCTCACTATTTCAACTCTAAAGCTACACCATGCCACAGGTAAGACCAAAGTATTTCAATAGAACTCTTCACATTTTCTTGAACCATTTATAAACTCCAATGTATCTGCACTAAGATTTTTGGACCATGGCTGTTCCAGCTCACCTTAGAATGCTGGTAAATTTCTTTATTTACCATATCTACCTAGTCATGTCATATGGTAGAATAGCTATTTTCTTTTTGTAAATGCTTTCTCCCTAATGAAGATAATTTGTTGCACATATTCACCCATTCCTTTAGGGTCTTGACAAACTATTACCATTATCCGTTCTCATTTGATTTTCTAGGTGACTTATGTAAAGAGTATGGCCAACTAATGTCAATCATAAACAAGAAGTTATTGGACACAATTAGACAACCAAAATAAGCTCATAAGTGTGCCTTATAAATTTTATAACAACAGTTGAAGTTGTATCATAATTGATGTAGTTGATTCCTGCTCTCCTTCCTCGCCTTTACCAAGCCTTGTACAAGTAGCAAACGTGAGCCAAATACCACCATGTGGCGGCTGATGGCACTCCGATGCTTAAGTTAGATAAGGCTTAGGAGAGGCTTAAAGCTATAAATTGGGTTTCTGTAGCAAATCTTAGTTCATTGACCTTTTCTCCCTTTTATAGTGTGAGAGTCCTTGTTCGGCTAGGCCTTTGTTGGCGTAGTTTAGGAAAAGAGATCTTGCCGGAGATCCTTTCCTGTTTGGGAATTGTCCATGTAGGGTAGTTTCAATGCACGACTTATGTTCCTAGATCTGCTAGAGAGGTTTCATTGTTTGGGAGTTGTCCATGAAGGGTAGTTTCCCTACATGACTTGTCACTACAAGAAAATTGTACTATACTGACGATTGCCAAAGGGATTTAGCGGCGGGTTTAACCGTCACTAAATAATACGGCGATAGTTGGCCAACCGTCGCTAATAAAGGCATCACTATGGCATTCAGTGGCGGTTTTGAGCAACCGTTGCCATAACCGCCGTTGTATGTTATGTAGTGACGGGTGTTAGCAACCGTTGGTAAAACCGTCGTTAAATATGAGCAAGGACGACGTTTAATAGTGCGCTGCGACGATTTTTTTCGGCGGCTAGGGACGGTTCTAAACTACCGCTACAATTCGTGGCACCCTCTGAGGGTTTATAACCGTCGCTAAATTCTACCAGTTAATCCTTTTAGCGACATTTAAAACTGCCGCTAATGCATGTCTTTATTATCATCACAATTCTATTATGCCTATTATAAACATGTAAACAACCTGTAATCACATTTTTCAACCTGTAAACAATCTGTAAACAGCCCACAATTTTACACAACTATTTTATATCGAAATCATTCAGGAAAACTTCACTTCAACTATATTGACATCAACTTTAACAAAAAAAAATATTGTCATCAAAGTTAACAAAATATCGAAGCTAGTACAAGTAGAATTTTTTGAAGTTTGATAGTTAAAGTCAACTTTACTACAATTAGCACTTGTACCATGTTATTGAAAGAATTAAATAAACAATGCTATAGAGTGTGGAGCCGATGAAGATCTTCATTATTATTTTGACTAGATGACGAGGGTCTTGCAGGTGTTGGTGAAACTTGCCCACTTCCTTCGTCTTGTGCCTGAAAATGACGAGTCAACAATATTACTCTAAACTTGAACCAAATTACAATAACTAATTGATTTATATTTAGTAAGTAATCAATATCACTGATAACTAATATATAGGCAAAGAAACATACGGGTGTAGAAAATAAGCTTGCAAACTCAGCAGGCACATTTCCATCCAACTTCTGAAAAATGTATGCGAATGCTCCCTCAAATCCCTGCCTCTTTAATGTCTCTGTTTTTAACTGTGACTCCAGCTGGTGAAATCTCCGTTGAAATTGAGGATCAATGTTTTGCGTTGGTTGTGAGGACATCATCCCATTAAACCTACTATTGGTGCTGCCAAAAACTTGAGAAGGACATGGACCAAATCCCAAAGCTCAAACTTGACCTGAATGCTCTTTTCCTAACACCTTAGCAAGTGAATCTTGTTGTGAAATTGATCGTGATGTGGAATCTATTATCAGATGACTTGTTTGCAAATGCAAAATCCAAAAATTGATTCAATCCTTCCGCATAAAAATCCAAGTTTTGTCCATTTCAAAATATCTTAATTTAATCAAAACAAAACAACTAATAAGTTTAATCCTACTAATCAAACAATAATAATTTGAGAGCATTTGTAATTATTACCACAATATTTCCCTACTACAATTATGGTGGGTCATCCACTAATAATAAAACAGAGAATGTCTATGAGCTAGTTGCTAAAAGCGATGTCAAACTCTGAGATGGCTGACAATTTAAATGTCAACTTATGCATTACTAAAAAAACTCCATAGCTGAAGTAAAACAATCTACAATTAATGCATCCCATGAACATAGCTATGTGGCTAGACCAAATTCAACAAAATACCCGAAATCCAAACCAAACAAAAAAGAATTGAGAACCTAGGGGCTAGCCTAATTCACCAAGAAAAACTAAACTCCTCATATAAGAAACTCATAATCTAGGGGCTAGCCCTAATTCACCAAAATACCCGAAATCCAAACAAAAGAACAACAACACAACTCTAAACTCTAAAGATCTTGGACCCATATATGTCCAACTGAAGAACACTGGCATAATCTCAAAATTAGACACTGCTTCATTTTCATGGAAACTTTCCTACGAGTGTTAGCAACTTCTCAGTATGAGTAACTATAATCCCTCACATGATCTATTTCTAATCAAGATGAAACTAGACTGACATATTTTAAAGTTGTGTTATGATGCATTGCATCCACCATAATTACATTGTAATTGACATACCAACTACATAGAACTCGCACTACCACTTCTTGCGACCACCAATAACCTCCATTTCTCTCGGTGCCACTTGTTGATACCAACAACATATAATGCACACCAATAGTCAATAACACAAACAAGATATCAAATGGGTCAAATGTCACAATATAGATTTCTCATCTTAGGGATATACAAAAAAAAAAAAAAAAAAAAAAAGAAGAAGAATACAAGGCATAAAAGAACAAGGGAGAGCCCTTTACCTTAAATTCATTAAACTGAAAAATACAAATGATGGAAAAAGAAGTTACAGAAATTGAAAATCTAACTTAACTACATGCAAAGTATGATTATGGTTCTATTTGGGGCTGAACATATAAATTAGTTGAGCAAAATTCTGTTGAAACTTAAACACTATAATCTAAACAAGAAAAAATGTATGCAAAATTGATATGCATTTCCTTCAAATATTTATTGAAGGAATGTGCCCAATAATTGTCAATATTTATTACTGATTGAAAATGTTCAGAAGTAAGACTCTGTTTTTTATTAAACACCTGAACATCACTCTACTCCACCCTCGATACAATAAATGCTCATTTCCAGCACCTCCAACAGCTTCTGGGAGTCTTTAACATCCACGCAACGCTTGTGACAGATGAGGGCATTCAGTGTGATATTTACCATCCCCACTTCACTTATATTTGTCCCTTGAGCCTCACATGCAACATGTTTTGTATGTATCAGTTTGGAAACTAGAAACCAATAAATATGATTTATCATTGCCTTTGAGCCACATAGAAATAACCCTCTTTGTAGAGCTCATGTATGCATTAACCTCACTAGCCTGACTGAACTCCCATCCTCTTGATCTACGGAGGATTGAATGAAGATCTTGTACACATTCCTTCATTTGTGACAAAATGTCCCTAGAGGTACCACACATTTATTAAGAAACGGAAATAATGGGTGATTTCTTAGGCTGTCATGCAGTGGATTTTTCCAGTCTTTGACTTAGCAGTTCTTAATTACTCATTTATAAAGAAACGGAAACAATGGGTGACTTCAACAACAAAAACTAAAACTTTGAAACTCGATGTTTTGGTGCATGGTTTATTGTATCATTTAATTAACAAATGGAGCATAATATTTGAACAACGATATGCATGCACATTAGAATAACAACAATGTGTGGTAAATTTTGAACTCAACAGCTGCAATTCTTTTATTTAAACAACAAACACTGGTGTCCACCAATTGTAGCTCAGTTGGTCAGGCATCCACTCTCCTTGTGAGAGGTCGCGAGTTCGAGATTCACCAGTTAGGATTTTGTGAAATTTCGCCCGATTATTAGGAGCACATTTGCTCCACCATTGATAAGCCTTTGGGTATTGAATGCAGCTGCTTGGATGGATTAGACCGGAGCGAAGCGAAAGCGAGTCTTCATGCAAGGTGGAGGTGATGGACCGGAGTGAAAGCAAGTCTCTTTGCGAGATGGAGGCGATGAGGATATTAAGTGGCAACAATATTGTAGCCTTCAGACCTGGTTTGGTTAACCCTATAGGGTTAGTCATGTAGCCTTCAGGCAAGGATTAATAAATAAATAAAAAGGGTCAACGACCTAATTTTAAAAAAAACACTGGCTACAACAGAAGAAGAACTCAAAGGGAAACCTACCCGAAAGTTTTCCTATTATTTTTACACAACTTTGACATTATTTATGAGAATTTTAAACTCCACCCCCCCCTCTCCCTCTCTCCCTTGACTCCTAAACCTTGAGCAAATGGTAATCTTGTCAAATTATGCGACATTTAAAAAACTGTATTTCTAAAGTTCCATGCAATGTAAGATACGAGTGGTTCATCAAGTCAAGTTCTCAACCACTAATCCAATTGGCGTAGCTAAGATAAAGTTTACTAGTCCAAACTTCCAATTATGTTTAAATTATACCCAAGTATGTCAGTTCAGTCAATGGATTAGCTAACAAGGAAAACAGGGTAACCACTACTATGTTTTGTCTAACCAACCATCACCATTGGGCTGAACAAGGCGCCCCAAACATTTTAACTATCAAACAAACGTTGTCTGCAATCATCTTCGTCACAATAAGCTATACTATTTCGATAAACGGAATGACAATGCAGGTAATAGAGAATACCATCAGATAGAACATAACCCAAATACTCAAATCGATTTACACGTTGATGGTTTCAGCATACAGTGGTTTCTGAATGACAATGTTGTTTTGTTTATTTCTAAATACATGATAACATGCTTATGATAAAGATACAAAAGTGAGACATGCCGTGAGGGATATGGAAGAACAAAGACGATGGACGAATCAAACGAGCGCGAGAGACCACCAACAGTCACTTCTTCTTCCTCCTTTTTCTTCCTCATTCGTTTCTTCCTCTAAACACTTTTCTAGGTTAAATAATCAAGTTAACTGAATAGAAAGTGAAAAAAAGAATAGGAAGGGAAAATTAATTAGAAAGTTAAAATAAATAAAAAATTTACACAATAATAAACGTCTAAGATACCACTGACAATTCATCCAAACTACATCCCAAGGTAAGGTATCTCAAAACACAAATGAAAACCAACTACAAATTGATCAAAATTGTCTCTCATTAACCAAAAGGAAGATTGGAGGTTTTTCAAAAAGAGAGTAAAATGAGGAAGTTGGAACCTGGGCTTGGAGAAGAACCACCTATTATTGCCGGTCTTGAACCTGTCCTCAAAACGAGATTTGATCTCCTTGGCAGCAGTGAGCTTTTTGTCCCTGGACTGAAGAGCATCGGCAGTGGCGATATCCTTGAGATCTACATCGAGAGTGTAGCGAGTGGGCATGATGTGATTGTAGTTCACCACCTTCACGATAGCCTTAACACGGGACTTCTTTGCAGTGTTCTGGCCGAGTCCTTGCGAATCACCTTATTTGGGTACTTTGAGATCCCAGCCACCAAGCAATGACCGTATGCTTTGTCACGAGTTCCATCGTCGTAGTTTTTCATGATCACTGTTTTCCTACCTGCGTATCGCCTTTGCAAGATGATCACCGCCTTGTTCGGCTTCAGAAACTTCACCATCTTTAGTTTGCCTCTCCTTCCTCCACTTCTCTTCACCTCTACTGCTCTAAATTAGTTAGGTTTGGGGTTGAACCCTCATCCATTGGATGGTATTAAGATCTAAAACACAATCAAGATTTGTAAATTGCACCCCATTTGCACCTTTTCCCACTACACCAAATATGGACCAAGCATATAACGACGGTCAGCACAGCCACAATTAACCAAAACCGTCGTTAACTAATATTATTCGGCGACGGTCAAAGAAACGTCATAAAATAAAGCATTTAACTGCGGTTTTTGCGAACCGTCGCTAAATACCCACCTCTAAATTCCCATTTTCTTGTAGTGTGTGCTCCTGGATCTACGAGAAAGGTTTCCCTATCTGAGTGTTCTCCATGCAAGGAAGTTTCATTTCCCAACTTATACTATAGTATTTGTTTCCTAGTCGGAACCAATGTATTGTTGGCATGCCTATCTTGGGTCGATCCCCGATATACTTGCCTTATCAAGGCTTACAAGTATTGGGCTTGACCGCGTGACATGTGGGTTTAGTTGCGCATTGCAATTTGAATTCGACCTTTTAGATCCTGCCAATAAGTAGCTTGAAGTTGTCCAGGCCTTGCTAGATTAGGCGTGCAATCGAGCCTGTTATGCTTTGTTGACGAGATTATCATGACACAAGTAAGATCCTGATCAGATGACGATTTGATATATCATCAGCTACTCCCCCTGAGTGGGTGGGCCATCTCTTCAGTCCAACAAGTCATTTCATGAAGCATTTGTGCAGTCATGATGATTAAGTTTGAGTTGTTTCCTCGAGCGGTAAGTTTCATTAATTGGGCATGCGTCAGCTCGAAAGAAAGAAAGGCAGGAGTTCTATTTTCATATAAATTTCCTCTCTATGGATTTTGGCTTCTTTACTCTTTCGATCTCAAAGACTTTGTTTTGTCATACTGCATTCTATGCTTTTGACTTTGCTTAGCTTCTGAATTCGAAAACTTGTACTATCTTTTATGGCTGGCCAGAATCAGCTTTCCGATGAACTGTTCGCTAAGGGCCGCAAGTTCTTTGAGAAGAGGTTGCACTCCGAATCGGATCTGGAAGTCCTTCATAAAACATACGAGATTCTTGATGATCTGGTGCGTTGCACTCTAGACGCTGATTTGACGCCATTGTCCCATCGTGAGGGGTTTATCTGTTTCATTGAGGGTATGTTTCAATCTGGTGTCCATTTTCCTGTTATCAAGGAGATTTGGGAGTTTCTGCGTACCTCGACATTTCACCCGCTCAATTAGTGTTGAACGGGTATAGGACTGTGATTGCCATTCTAATTAGGGCTAAGGACATTGGTGTCCGAGTATCTTCGAGGGTAATCCAACTGCTTACTTCCCCTCGGATAAATGAGCACGCTGTGTGTGTGCTGACATCGCCGAACTGCTTTGGCAATCTTCCTGATGATTTTAAATCCTTAAAGAGTTATGTTTCATGGCTCTTGCGGATTCGAAGTATTTTGAACTTGCTGGTCGTCCGGTCGAGCGTGAATTCAGACAACTAAGTAAGTTCAATTATTTTTCTAGTCTTACTTGTGTTAACTGCATATCAGATTAATTTTTGCACTTTTTCATAGGGAAATTCGGAACTTCACCACTTTCTGTTGAGGGTAAAGTAACTCTGGATGCATTTCGCGATATGCCTCTTTTGCGGATAGAGGATGTCATTGGCATGGGCTCCCACTCATTTTAGGGTTTCGAAGCCGAATCCCTAAGGTGTGTCTGCTTCAAGGAAGAGAAAACTTCCCAAGATTAAGGTTCCAAGCCTTTCAAGGAGGGCAAAAATAGATGAGGCACTTCCTTCTCCTATGCGTTTGAAGAGGCCACATGTTTTGTCTAGACCTGCCCGAAGGCGCTTGGCTTCATCCAAGGGGCGCGACGTTGTCGAGCAAGTGCTTGATTCGTCAGCCAGGGCGGAGACTGTTGTTTTCGAAGGGCGTGATGCTCAGGCCAAGGCCTCTATCTCCTTTCCTGACTTGGAGAGGGAGTATCTGCAAATGGTGGGTGTGGAGTATGTAACTAAATTGATTACAAAGCAGGCAGAGGTTCTTAACTAAATGCTACTGCACGCGAACGTGGAATCTTCGTTTGGTCATTCCTCTTCACAGAAGGACTTTGAGTTCCGCCTTTCTCTGGATTACAAACCTGTTGAAGAATCATCTGATTGTCACCCTTATGGTGAAGGGTCCCCTCCGTATTTTCCATACTGCCCTCCATTTTGTTCCCATCCCCACATTGAATTGACGATGGGTCCAAGGAATAACTCGTTTCTCTCTTCCCAGTCAACTGATGTTGAATCGGCGCGTGCAAGAGGGTCAATTGTTGCGAACAAAGGGAAAGTTGTGGATGAGAGCCCTGATGAAATGAAGATGGTCAAGGGTGGTGCTGGGGTGATTCCTTTCCCAAAAGATATCCATTCAGATGCACGGATTAGTTTGTTTGTTCTAGACATAGTAAGGATGAGCAACCAAGCTTGGCATCAAGAGGTTGACATTTCTTACGCTTCGAGGAAGCATATTAGCAGGTGGAATGACTGGTTGGAAAATTGTGCTCTGCAGCCAGTGGGAGAGACGTTGGGAAAGCGTATGGATAAACGACAGAAACATCTCGTGTTGGGGATGTCATACCTAAATCAAGTGGTCGCAGCTGGAACTGAAGTTGAGGTCGCTCGTGAAAGAGTGTATACTATGAAGTGAGTCTTTTCGAACTTGCAGAAGTCATGTTTTGTCGCTCTCTATGAGATTGAGTCATTGAGGAAGCAACTTGAAGCTTACTCAGATACTAGAGCGGAGTCTTGATGCACAAGATCAAAAACATAAAAGGTTCGCTTGGAAGCACTTGAGTCTGATCGGGCAGAGGCAGTGTCCACAAGGGATCGGTATGAGAATGAATTGAATCTTGTCCGTCGTGACTTGCAGCTTGCCTGTGAGACTGTGACTAGAGTACAAGCTAAACTGCAGGATCTGCACGTTGAGAGGGTCATGAAGGAGTCTAAATGGATTATTCGATGTCAACAGTATGAGGTTGACATTGATTTTAATGCCAAAAGTGTGTGGACTGGTAAAGAACAGCTCCTTCTGGCACAAAATGAGCTAAGTATTGTGAATGATAAGTTGGGTGTCGGGCAGCCCAAGACTGACATGCTGTTGGGCAAACTAGAGCGGCTGGAGTAGGAGCTTGCTGAATCAAGGGTGCTCAAGGATAAGCTTCTTAAGGCTCAAGGCACATTTGAGTTTAGCAGAGTCGTGCATGGAATGTTGGATTTGTTGTAACTGATGAAAGAGGAGTATCCTTACTAGGATTTCTCCTATTATAAAAAGATTGCATACGCAGAGTTTGGAGTGGCCTTCGATCCGTCCGGAAAAAAAATGCGACCCTGATGAGGGTGATTGAGAGGCAGCACGTACTGATGTATCTCTTGCTAAGTTCAGCTATGTTGTATCTGACTCTCTTCCTGGTGGGGAGTGAATCTTGCATTTCTTTTTAGCTTGCAAATGAATAGTACTTTGTACATGTTCGTTTTTCCTTTGCTTTACTGCTAGTTTTTACCTGTTTTGTCTTATTTTGACATTAATTGTCAAATGAGAGGCTCTGCTAGGCCAAAAAGATTTATGATTCATCTGTTAGCGAGAGTTTTGACTGCTTGTGTTACGATAGTTCGTGCAATTCTGATCAGAATCCTTTTAGAGATCGAGGAGTGTAATTTACTCTTTGTCTGGAGGCTTGGTTGTATGTTGAACCAGCAGTTGTTGTTGCATTATAAGCAAATTAGTCAGACTGTGGTCCCAGCACGTGCACTATTGTAGATGACCAGACATTAGTCCTCGCGAGTCATTTGCATCAAGCTTCCAGAAATCTGACCGGACTTTCGACTCGTCATTACCAACTATTCGTGGAATAGGCTTAGTTGGACCAGAGGTTGTTATCGCCAATTATAACTGACTATCTTGATAAGTCGTCGAGGGCCCTTACTAGACTCCCACTTTCCAACCCTTCTTGATCCGTTCTTGGCGGACTAGGACATGGAGTGAGCCAGAAGTTATCATCGCCAGTCGTTTTAACTAAACTTTGGCGGGGTTCAGTGATCATTGTTTATAATTGGCCAATGATCCCTGGCAAGCCATCACAGTCAGGCTTCGGTGTTGACTATTCTCCCACTTTCTAGACCGTCAAAATCTGCGCACAGTGAACTAGGCTTCGGTCAGACCAGAAGCCATCATCATCAGCAGTCAGTGACTAAGCTTTGGTCGGGTACGGTGACCAGTGTCTGCGTACAAGTAGTGATCCCTGGAAAGCCATCTTAGTTAGATGTCGAGAGCGCTAAATAGACTCCCATTTACTAAGCCATTGGAATCCGTTATTGGCAGACTAGTATTTGAGCATACCAGAACCCATCTTCATCAATCGTCACCGACTAAGCTTTGGTCGGGTTCGGTCACTATTGCCAAGGTTTGAGCAATGATCCCTAGCAAACCACCTCGATCAAGCATCAGAGCGCTGACTAAGCTGCCACACTCTAAACCGTTGACACTCATTTAACAGACTGAGCGTTAGAGTGTACCAGAAGCTATCGTCATAGGTCGAAACCAACTAAGCTTTGGTTAGGTTCGACAACCATTATCTACAGTTGGACAATGGTCTCTGGCAAGCGATCTCGGTCAGGTGTTAAAAACGTTGACTAAGCAATGACTTTCTAAACCATCATTGTTCGTTTTTGGCAGGCAAGGTGTTAGACCAGACCAGAAGCTATTGTAATCAGTCAGAGCTGACTAAGCTTTGGTCAGAATAAGATTTGGGCGTGTAAGTATGATTGGGTGTCTTGACTTAGTTTGACTAGCGGCCTAATTCAAGAGTTGGATCAATTGATCAAACTAATAATAGATTGACTAGCTTTAATGAACAGAAGTGGAATAACAATAGGGTTGATGCCTTGGATTTGTTGATAATATTCAATAGGCGCGCTCCATATTCAATGGGTACTCAAGGCCTTAGTTGTTTATACCTTTACATGAGCTGGGCCGGTTCAGGCAGGCATAAGCTTAGGCCCATTAGTTGAGGGGCCCAATTATAAAAAAAATCTTTATAGATCAGTGTGCCATGTGTACAATGCATATTACGAGAAGGTTTAGTATCGGTTACTCCCCTAGTTAACAGGGCTGCGTGCAGAGTCAATGACTCGATGAATGTGGACTCGTGCAATTGCAATTGGAATTGTCATTTCCAGATTTCCTGTACGCATTTAATGCTGATGTAAGTGTTGGATAACGTTGTTTTGTTCTGTGTTCAAGCACTACAATGAGAATAATAGAGCATGTTAATCAAATGCATCTTACCAGGGAATATGCTTTGGGTTTTCCAAAGGCTGAAGAAAGATCTCTTTCGCTGGAGTCTTCAAATGTTCTGACATTTGCATTGATGATTCTTAATAAGACTTGTTATTATGCGATGCCACCTGATCTGGGTGTGCATCTAATTGATCCCATGAGATCTTGTAATATCTTCTTATACTTTGAAGAAGAAGTAAATACTCTTCCTCAAGGGAAAAGTCTGTCTTCCATCTTCTGTTGATCCCAAGCTCCAATCTGTCGTTGGGAGGTGGCCCCTGCAGCTAGTTTATGGTTAAGCTGAGTGGCGGCGAGCGTGACCTTCATTCTGGGGTGGAATCTATGCATCGCCTCAGGTATTACACATTTGTGAGGCGCCTCCATCTGGCAGCACTGTGAGACCTTAATCGTTTTGCTATTCAGGGACATTTTCATCAACTTTCTTTTGCTCCCTTTCGTTCCTCTTCACAAGGCAGTTTGGCGGAGCAAAGAATCGAGGTAGATGTCTACATTTCATTTCAAGGTTCATGTTGCTACCTTCAAATCATCCTTGTAAAATTATTCGACTGAGCAACGATGTGAGCGCGCTCTTTCGGCTTCTTTTTCAGACACTTTACTTTCACCACCTTTTCTTCTGGATGCAAATTGGCATAGCGGAATCTTTACGCTTGTTTCAGTGGGTAGATACTTGCGTCAGACTTAGATACTTGTAGTGTATAAACTTCTGCACTAGTCAGTCGGTAAACTTTATAATAACTTTCATTGCAATCAATAAAATCTATTTCATTTCTGGAATGTGTCTGGTATGAACAATTCTTCAAACTGAAATAAAAAAATAAAAAACAAAAACCGAAATCAAAGCAACAAAAAATTCAACTCTGAGCGGGAACTAAGCTAATTTGACCCTGAAGAAGGCACATATGGTCCTAGCTCGGATTGCATAGTCCCTCTAGCACAGTGTCTTGTTTTTCCAAAGCTAGCAAAGTTAATGAATAGTGGATTTCGTGCTGGCGGGCAGTTCCTTGTTGATTATCAGCTCTTGGACTAGGTACCTGTTTGCTGAAGTATCATTACTTAGCTCTTTATCGGTCTGGATTATACTGCCAGCTCTGAATTATGGCTCTCTGCATAGCTGCAATTTGGTTGGCGTGTATCCTCCGCACTCGCAGAGTGATTCTCCTATTTTTTCTAGGCCTGGTGCCTGACATGTTTGTTCCGCGGGCCCGAGATGCATATCGCAACAGTTCAGCTATTTCAGGGCTGCATAATGGTAGTCTCTTATTGCAGGTTAATCTCCTCGGATAGTTCTTTTAGCCTGGTTGGCTATATATTTTATGTATTGGTGCAGAGTGGAATTTACTGCTTCCATATAATGAAGCCATGACCTTCCCAAAATAATGTTGTAGGTGGACAAGGTACAACATTTTTCTAGGGAAGATACTTTCGCAATTGTGTCTCTCCCGCCTCCACCATTAGATTCATCTTCCCAATGGGGAAGCACTTCTCTCCACTAAATCCGACCATGGGGTGGGTGGCAGGGGTTAAGTTTTTCTCTTATAGTTGCATGTTGCGGAATGCGCTGAGAAACAAGACATTGAGTAAGCTTCCTGTATCCACCAAAGCCATCTTTACCTCCCACTTTGCGATGAGGATGAAGATCACCAGGACGTAATTGTGAAGAGAATGTACCCCTTGGAGATCCCTTTCCGTAAACATTAGTGGTGGGGTCGGGCTGTGAACTCGTGCATGTTGCACTTGTTGGTCCTCACACTAAGATGGTGTTCGCATCACGGTCAGCGTCTTCTTGCAGGACCTATTAGATTGCTCCCATTCCAAACCGACCCCATGGAGGACATAAATGATGCCAAGAGCTTCTTTTTCAATCTTCTTGGTAGCATCTCCTCTTTTCTTCGCACGACCCTACCTTTTGTCCAAGTCCAAGAACTCCTTGAGCTTGCCTTTTCTGATCCTGTACTTGACTTCTCCTATGAGGTTTATGCAATCCTCAGTATCGTGTTCGCCTTCCTTGTGGTTGGCGCAGTATTTGTTGTTGTCGCGCAAAGCGGGATCTCATCGCTGCTTAGGTGTCCACTTCAAATCTTCCCAATCCTTGATGGAATCAAGGATGTCGGACAGACTGTGTTGAGAGGAGTGACAGATTAGGACCCGACATAATTAGAGGCCTTGTCCTGCCTTGTGTAGCTCGAGTCGGTCTTGCTGTCAGTGCGCTTCCTCTTGTTCCCATCACCGTCCCCCTTCTTCTTCCCCTCTTTCTTGTCCCTGGGGACAGAGGGTTTCTTCTCTGATTCTGCCTGTTTATTGGTGGCTAGCATCTTATCTAGAGTGATATATCTCTGGGCATCCCTTTGCAGATTTGCCATATTGATTGGGGATCCAGAGTAAGGAAGTCATGGAACTTTCCTCTTCTCAGACCCGAACTAAAAGTTGTGATAGCAGTATTATTGAATCTAGAGTGAAATATCACTACAGCCGTCGATGAGGGTCAACTCATCGTTAAAACGAGTGGTGTACTCCTTCAATGTCTCATTCTGTTTTTGCTTTAGGGTCAGCAGATAATGCAGGCCCTTCCTAATTCATTGGTTGCCAATGAAGCGTGTGAGGAACGTCGTCGTCAATGTCTGAAATGAATCGATAAACCTCAAAGGGAGGCTGGCAAGGAATGATCGGAACAATATCACATCGGACTCTTCCTTGGGTGCCATAATGTGCTGGAAGTGGCGCAAGTGATCAGACGGGTCTCCTGTCCCGTCGTAAAACTCCAGCTTCGGTGGTGTATACTTTTTCGGCAGCAGCTCGTCCATGATATGATTCATGACTGGAGGGACCATGAGATTAAACAGTACGTCTGGGTTTGTGGCCCCAATTCAGATAGGGTTATGCAAGACGTGCCTGTCGGCTCTGGACGTTGTGTCTATATTGGTCGTTCTTCTACCTCTGGACCATTGATAAGCTGCTGGGGCTCTATGGGGAATGGGTTCTCCACCTTCTAAACGTGTTCTCTAGAACTCTCTGGGGACTGGGTTTTTCGCTGCTCATGGTCTCCTTCTACGGGTGGAGGATTCCATTGTTTGAGTGCCTCCACCGCTTGTGCGATTTGTTGCATCTGGGTTGACAGTAGATCTACCCTTGGGTCCGTCGTGGCTGCTACTGGTGCGGGGGTCTAAGAGGGTTCGTCCCGCGGTGGTGGTGGCGACGGAGCAGGCGACACTCTATTAGTTCGAGCGTTCCGTAGCATCTGCATTATTGCGAAACCTTGTTGTCACCATCTTTCTAGTTTTCTAGGAAAGGTGGTACTACTGTTTCTTCTAAGGTACTCGTTCCCCACAGACTGCGCGAAACTGATGTAGTCGATTCCAGCTCTACTTCCTCGCCTTTACCTAGACCTGCACAAGTAGCACACGTGAGTCAAAAACCACCATGTGGCGATCGATGACACTCCGATGCTTAAGTTAGATAAGGCTTAGGAGAAGCTTAAAGCTATAAATTGGATTTTTGTAGCGTACCTTAGTTCATCGACCTTATCTCTCTTGCTGGAGATCCTTTCATGTTTGGGAGTTGTCCATGTAGGGTAGTTTCCCTATACGACTTGTGCTCCTTGATTTGCTGGAAAGGTTTCCCTATTTGGGAGTTGTCCATGTAGGGTAGTTTCCCAACATGACTAGTGCTCCTCGATGTGCGGGAGAGATTTTTCAATCTGAGGGTTGTCTATGCAAGGAAGTTTCATTTCCCGACTTATACTCTAGTATTTGTTTCCTAGTCGGAACCAATGTATTGTTGGTCTGCCTGTCTTGGGTCAATCCTCCAGATACATGCCTTATCAGGGCTTACTCTTATCTTATCAGGGCTTACGAGTATTGGGCTTGACTGCATGACGTGTGGGGTTAGTGGTGCATTGCAATTTGGATCCGACCTTCTGGATTCTGCCAATAATGGGCTTGCTGTTGTCTGGGCCTTGCTAGATTGGGCGTGCAATCAAGCTCGTTTTGCTCTGTTGACGAGATTATCATGACACGCGTATGGTGCTGATTAGATAACAGTTTGATGAATCATCAATAACCAATTTGGTTGTTTCGCAAATTTTAAGCCCTTTAAGGAGTATATTTCATGTAATGAAAGTCAAAAGTCACACATTGGTTTGTTTTCTCACTAGTTATGAGATCAATGGAGCAATTTTTATGATTTTTAGCTTAAGAATAGTACAATCTGGGTGGTTCTTTAATTGAAAAAATGCAAGTCTAATTTCTTTAGTCTTTGCTTTACATTAGTATTTTATCTTAATACATGTCATATTATAGAATTATAAAAATTAGGTCCATCATTTTTAATATAGGCATTGTTGTTTTTTTTTGGTAAGCCATAGGCATAAAATATAGAAATAAAACTAAGCACGGTTACAAACTTGTCGCTCTACGACTGAAGCTAAGTTATGAGCCTCCATATTGAGGTCTCTACAAATATAGTTACAATTCCATAAAGAAAGCAAAAGGAGCAATCATCTAATATCATGAATAATGCCAAAGCCAGTTCATAGCAAAAGAAAGGGAAGAGTCATCATCCTAAAAAGAGAAATAAGGATTGTCGAGTCAACAAAAAGGATGCATGTGCGCCACCAATAAGCCTGAATGAATATAAGAGTTGCCTTTGCTGCGTAGCATTCTGCCATGGTGTTATCCAAAACTTTGCTCTCAACCAGGCCAGCTGTTGTAGCCAGTATGTGTCCATGCATGTCTATCACAACCACGCCAAAAGCTCCTTGTTTAGAGGAATCAAAGAAACAAGCATCAAAATTGACGAAGATCATGTCCAGGTCCATGACAAGGGGAATTGGCCTATGCTGATTTGATATCAGGTTGAGTCTATGGTGTCATGCTGACTAGACTTGGGCTTGGGTCATGGCAATACTGGAGGTCACTATTTCAGACTGGGGGCCTAGGGGGTGCTCGTGAAAAGATGTCATGTGGAGAGAGGTGACCTGATTGTCCGTTCCAGCAAATTCAATGATTTGGGAACCAAGAAGAAAGTGATGGAAGACTTCCCAGAGCGGAGGATAGTCTGGGTGTATGGGTTAGTCTTGGTTATGAACTAGTGATAGTGCCAAGATAATCAGTGTGTTGCAAAGATGATAGGAAGCTTGGGTAGAGATTCTCGTCTTGTTAAAAATAATTTTGTTACGAACCTGTCCGATGGTTAGGAGAACAGTCGTAAAAAAAGATAGCATTTCATCCTTATCCATAGGATGTGCCTTGGTTGTGTCCCACATGAAAGAAAAGAACCCGGAAACAAAAGTTGGGTTCGCAGTTGGAATTGCACCAATCGATAGGCAGAGATGAAATGAGCTAGAATCTACTATTGACAGAGCAAAAGAAGAAAAGGTGGGTGTTATCCTCCCTGTGCTTGTGGCAAACAATGCAGCAGTCATCAACAGACACATGGTGTTTGACTAGATTATGCATGACAAGAAGAATGTTCTGACTGATCTTCCAAAGAAATTAGAGAGGCGGGCGGTGGGGCTTAATTTTCCACAACTCCCGAAGCATTTTTGCCGGCAGTGAAGGATTGGGTGCATTGGAGGTAGAGGTTTGGAAAAAAATCATTATTGAAAGCACGAGAAACATTTTTAACAGATTATTTTATTGGGTTGTTGGCCCTTTTTGATTGTTTTTAATCCATGCCGAAGGGTATAACATTGTTGCAACATCCAAGTCACCTCTACCTCGCATGAAGATTTGCTTTCACTCTGGCCCATCGCCTCCACCTCACATGAAGAATTGCTTTCGCTCCACTCCAATCCATATAAGATTATGTGCACATCCCACTATCTAATTTGGGGATTCACATACTTAACAATATTCAGAACACTTCCCCTTGGATTTCCACATAATAAGTTCATTGCCTCATTAAAAACTTATCAGGAAACACTACAACAAAAATAGCCTTTAATAACATTTATTTGATGGTGTTTTCACAAATGCTATAATACAAATTTCACATTGAAAGGGCTCATAACATTTATTATGCTTGTTAATTAGAAATGCTATTACAAGAATTTTTAGATAGCATTATTAAGGGAATGTTATTATTATTTTATTAATTCGTTAAAAATGTTATAGATTGCTATGAGTGAATTATATGGGGGTCGAGTGTTCGAGTCTTGGCACTAACCCATTTTATTTTAGATATTTTTGTCAGTCTCTCCATCTTCTCCTTTCAACATAATAGTTGTTATTTTTTTCTAGAAGCCACAAAAGAATTATTTTTCTTACATAGAGAGATATAAAGCCTCCACTAGTCTATGGTTTCTTGACTTCCATGGCGGAGGTGATGAGCATGTCAGCTGAGTCACTGGATCATCGTCGGGATCGACAGTAAGAGAGGAAGGAGAAATCGTAGGACGAAGCTCCCGTACCACCACCAACGATGCCGCTCGCAAGAAGAAAAAGAGGGATTCAAGATAACAAAGAGAAGATAGGGACACCGATTCCCTCATCTGAATCGGAACTGTGATTACCATGATCGGAGTCGGTCGCCTTCATATCGAGATTGAGGCCATTCTCCCTCACCTTTCAAGCGTTATCGTAGAGATGATTAAGATTACGACCGTCGTCGCAGTCGTAATTGTGGATTTGGCCTTGATGATAGAAGCTAAGCTTGTTAGAAGAGATCGCTCTTGATGTACGTGAGCACCGCATGAAGAATTTCTCTTGTTATTTTGTGATTTTTTGTTCTATTCCATCTCCTCCTCTCCTGTTTCATCGCTCTCACTGTGCATCTCCATCTCCATTGACAAGGTTTCTTGGTGAAGCAAAAAAACGAAAAAGCTCTCAAATCTTTAATCGCTTCCGTCAAGGTTCGAAAGGCAAATTCTACTCCTCTTCTCGATTTGAAAATTTTTTTTCTTCAGCACAAAATTTTACTCTATTTCTTTTTCTTCAACCCATTAAACCTTTATTCAAAATTTTAATCTTTGTTATATTTCTATCATTACAAATTTTATACAAAGGGCTGACCAACACTTCACCTTTTCGGATTAAACCTTTCATGATTCAAATGTTATAAATATTATTCGCATCCAAGGCACAATCATAACTGGAAGATTGTTCTCTTATTCTATAGACAATGCTTATCATCTAAGGAAATGTTTTAACCTCATACTGACAGGTTTAAACCAGCCTCCATCTTGCATATCAATATAGCCCTTTTACACTCTTCAATCCTAGGTCTTCTTTGAGGAAAACATATACATTTATTCTCTGAATGAACTAACTCTATGATCGTTTATTGGGTGAACAACAACCTTAGCAATCCATTGGCTAAAATCATAGCAGGTACAGTACCCTAGAATCCACTGTGTTTTGCAAATAATATCCTCCACATCTTTCTTATGATATTTTGTTAAGAGGTTTGATGATTGGAAGCATGCTCCTGATGAGCACAAAGAATTGTTTTGGGAAGCAATCCAGGTATGATAGTCAATATACTGATTATAATTAGATATCTTCCATTTTTATAGTGGACATTGAAGCCTAGTGAGCCAAAGGTGTACCGGCTGAATTGGTAGAGGTGTGGTGGATGGAATCACACGTCTCGGGTTCGAACCCGACCGACAACATGGGGTGGGGAGGGTTAAGGTAAAAAAACAAATAACTTAATGCGGCCTGAAAATGCAAACTTCAATAGGTTTCTATTAATGCGCTCTAGGCTATTTTGGGCGATTTGAAAGGGCATTCTAGGGATTAAATTTTTTGCAGGATTTTTCAATCACAGCCGTTCCTGTAAGTAGGGAATAGATCTTGTTCATTCATCAGGCAGGAAGCTTTAGGTTGGCAAGTATGTTGGACTTCAGCAATAAAAGAAAAATGGAAGTAATGGGTGGAATACCAATGCTTATTGGGATGTTAATGCCAATTCTAATCTTAAAAGGTGTCAGGCTGAGTACAGACTTGCATTGAAACAGGAGGAACTATATTGGTTACAAAAATCAGAGGAAAAGAATTTACACAAAGGAGATGCGTGCACTAAGTTCTACTTTGCCTCAATCAAATCTAAACAGGAAAGGAGGAATATTGCGAAAATCACTTTGCCCTCGGGGTAAGAGTTTTCTGATTCAGAAGAGATTCTGTAAGAAGCAAATTATTATTTTAAAGACCTTTTTTCTACGTAGGGAAGTCAGGATAGGGATCAGAAGTTACTCGCTTGTATTTCATCAGTTCTGACCAATTAGAATGGTGAAGATTTGGTCAAACATTCTTCTCAAGAAGAAGTAAAACATGACACCTTTAGTCCCAAAAATAGTACTCTGGGACTAGACGATTTCAGTTCAGGATTCTTCCAATCATGCTGGGTGGTGGTGGTTAAAAATTTATGGGAAGCGGCTATTCAGTTTTTTGAAGGGGAGGCACTATCTGCAACATTTTTGACTAATTTTATATCCTTAATTCCTAAAACGGAGCAGCCAGGGTCCTTTTCGGATTTCAAACCAATTAGCTTGTGTAATGTTGTTTACAAAATTTGCAGTAAGCTTTTGTGTAGCAGATTGGCAGTTCTTCTTCCAGATATCATTGCCTAGGAACAGGGTGTTTTTGTCATAGGTGGAGCTATCAACGTGAAAATAGACATGACACAAGGATTTTTGTGTAATGTTATTCTGAAAATTGACATGGAGAAGGCGTATGATTGCCTTGAATGGCCTTATTGTTTGCAGTACTTAGAAGATTTGGGTTCTCTAATAGAGTTTTCCACGTCATCTCTAACTGCATTATCTTTTGTGTGTTTTAGGTGTTGTTACAAGGGAGGTATAAGGGATTTTTTTAAATCATCAATTGGTTTGCGTCAAGGCGATCCCCTTTGCCCATTATTGTTCATCATTGCGGCGGAGGTCTTAAATAGGGGGCTCAAAAGGGCTTTTCAGAAAAGAGAGATTGGATACTTGTTTACACCAAGGTGTTGCAAGCCGATTACTCATTTATTGTATGCTGATGATACTTTGATTTTCTTAATGGAAGGAAAACTTTAGTGCTTTTGGAGAAGTACAGTAGGGTGTCAGGACAGAAAAATAATGCCAATAAAAGTTCTTTCATGGTTGAGGAGAAGGCATAGGCAGAGAGAATACTAGCATTAAAATATATATATATATATATATATATATATATATATATATATATATATATATATTTTAATGTAATAAATCCCATACAGGAAAATCTCATTCAGCAATTACAATAGGAGGAATTGACATTTCTAAAAGAAACTGATGTCTGAAATACAAGCATGAAACCTTCAAGATTTACCAAAACAGAAAAATAGAGGGGCTCTACAACCTGCTGTCCTTCCTTGATTGCCATCCTAGCAGGAGAACCTAGATAAAGTGAAGAAGAATTAAAAGTGAAGGTCAAGTTATTCTGGTTTGTTGTCTTCGCACGAGTAGTAGAGAAGGTAAGGAGTGGCACAGACCACAACCACCCAAGCTCTGAACATTATCACTGCTTTCTCCGGAAGAAGATTGGTTTTTTTTATTATTATAACCTCCAGGAGGGAGGAGCAACTTTGGGATGCCAGACCTTTATTGTTTGATCAAAAGATTTTACACTATTCGGGGGTACATTACGACTTTACCCGATAAAATGACTCAAAACTCAAGGACTAAGCCTAATACACCAAAAAAATTTAAACAAGAAAATCAGTGAATAATGGTCCAGCTTTGGGATAAGGCCTAACTCACCAAGGAAAAAGGCCTAACTCACCCGGGACAAAACTAATTAGTTAGACTACATATTCAAGACCTTATTCACCAAGAGGAAAGGCATCTTGATGAATAGGCTTTATTCACCAAATAACCTTTTTACCACGAACCGGGATCCACAAACAAACATCATCACAATACTTTTTACCACGAAATATGTCTACAAAAAAGACTACGCGCCATATCTCTAAGGTCAGAATTAATCACTTCAAAACTGTAATTCTTCACTTCCCTAACCGTAGGCCATATTCCTTGACAGACTAATTCTTCCGACCTTCTAAACGTAGCCACTAAGTTCCAATTCTCTGCGTAGAAACTGGTATTGCCTCTACCAATATGCCAAACTGTATTTCTCAGCACCACAGATTTACACATCAAGACCTCTTTCAAAAAGGGCGAAGCCCCACTTTTATCTAGTTGACTGCTTAACGAGACTACAGGTTTCCAATACTTCTTTCTCACGAAATTATCCCATAGAGAATTCGAATTAATCATATTCCAAAGAACCTTAACTCGAAAAGCCTTCATTACTATTGTCAAATTTCTAACACCCAGTCCTTCGTCAGCTTGTGGCATACAGATCTTATTCCATGACACCCATTTCTTTTTCAGTCTACCTTCACAATCTCCATAGAAGAAATCCACTAATACACCTTGAATTCTATAAAAACATTTCTTAGGCACACACATAACACTTAAGGTATAAACTGGGATCGAGCTAAGTACATGCTTTATCTAAATCAGTCTACCCCCGGAGATAAAAGTTTCGCATTCCATCCCTGAATACACCGTTGAATTATGGTAATCATTTCTTCAAAGTAATAAATTTTAACTCTACCTTGAAAAATTGGAACCCCTAAATATTTCAAGGGTGACCCTATATATTGAAATCATGTAAACATCTTCATAGCCACTATTTTCTCCTCCATAGCCTTTACCTCCAGCATAAAAGAACTTTTCCCTGCATTAATTTTCTGACCTGAAGCATTGCAGCATCTATCCAAAAATTCCATGCATCCTAATACTGAAGACTTTCTACCATTCAAAAATATTAACGTATCATTTGCATATAGAAAGTGCGTGATCAGCCTACAGTCTTTAGGCATATAGTAAAAACCTATCTTTCTTCTATTAAAAGCCACTTGTAGACCCCTACTCAATACCTCAGAAGCAATGATAAATAATAGAGGTGAAAGAGGATCCCCTTGTCTCAGTCCTCTAGAAAATTTTAAAAAAGCCTTTGTAAACTCCTTGCAACAATACTGAGAAACTACAGTTAGCTAAACAATTAGAGATAATGTGGCAAAATCTGTTATTAAAGACAAATCTTTTGAGCACCGCGAAAAGAAAATTCCATTCTAATCTATCGTAAGCTTTCTCATGTACCCCCAATAGGTGTAAATTTTTTTTATCAAATAATAAAGGTTTGGCATCCCATATTTGCCCCTCCCCATTGGAGGTTTATTTAACTAAAAAAAAAAAAAAACTTTTTCCATGTTAATCTTCAACATCACATTACCTCCAAAAACCTTTTTTGTGGATATCTCTAACCATCTCCTGGGCCAAGTCCAATATTCTCTATTATAGACCTTCCTCTCACAAAAGCCCCCTGCTCCTGGGTCACCATATCTGGTAGTAAAATGGCTAATCTATTGCAAATAATTTTACTGAAAACTTTATAAATCACATTGCAGAGGCTAATGGGGCGGAAGTTTGAAAACGACCGTGGTTCTTTCTTTTTAGGTATCAAAGCAATTAAATCACTTTGGAATTTGGTTAATTCAAATTCTTTATTGGCTGATTTTCTGAGAAATTAATACTTGCAAGGAGGAGTGCCATTGAGTAGACAAAAAGAGAAAAGTGGATCGTCTTCTATGATGAAAGAGTTACTTAAGATGAGACACATTCTATTGGGGAACTAGGTTTGGAGAATTGAGAAAGGTAATACTAGTTTCTTCGATGAAAATTGGAATCTAACTATGGTATTTCCTAGAACTTCATTGGTGGCAGAGCTAGGTATATGGCCTTCTATTTTAAAGGTTATAGACATGGATTTTGAGGTGTTGGAGATGACCCTAAGGGAGGAAGCCAGGGACTTATATTAAGGAAGGATTCAAGGGAGAAGCCTTGTAGATGACGTTTGTGTTTGGAAGCCTAGTCCGGATGGTTCGTTCTCTTTTTGGTCACCTTATTTGACTTTAGCTGAAAGAACGAAGGAGAGGGATTTCTTTAAGAATATTTGGCAGCAATTCCTCCGTTCCATAATACTTATTTTTGGGTGGAAACTTCTTCACTAAGGCATTCAAGTGGAAGGCAAATTAACTTGGTGTGGTTTTAGCTTGGCTTCTAAATGTAGGTGTTGTTTATTTCCTGATCTAGAATCATTATAACATGTTTTCATTGATGGAGAGATGGCGGCAAGGATATGGAAGCATTTCGAATTTATTTTCAGTGTTCATTTGAGAAGGCCTTCGGGGATATCCACCTTGTTATCAGTCTGATTCAGAAAGGCTAATAGGGTGTCTCAAGTGGGATGTTTGTACTATGTTACGCCTATGTTCATACTATGGGAAATCTAGAAGCAAATATGTAAATGAACTTTTGAAGGGACTAGGACAAATGCAAATTCAGTGATAATTATTGTTCGTAGATGGTTGCGGCTTTTTAACGTAGTTTATACGCCAAAATGTGAAAACTCAAATAAAAATTTGCTTGTTGTGTTGGGTTTAACTGTCAAGCAGGCATTTGAGAAGGGAAATTAAAGTGGTTTTTGGGAGCCTCCGACGTTGGATTTTGTTGTTGTGAATGTGGATGGGTCTTTGGAAGGAAACCGGGCTTCGGGGGGATGGTAGTTAGGGACGAAAGGGGATTATGTCTTAAGGCTCATCAAGCTTTCTTTGGTGAGGGCACTAATAACCGAGCAGAGGTGTTAGAGGGTTTGAAATTATGTGCTAAGAGGAGTGCTTCGAAGGTGATAGTGCAAACAGATTCGGAATTGGTTCAGAGATGGTTTATGGGGAGAACAAGATTCCTTGGTTCCTAGAAAAGATTTGGCGAGGGATCGATGGCCTATAGATAGGAAAATAATTCTTTGTAGATACATTTTTAGAGAATGCATTCGGTGGGGGACGCATTGGCAACCAAGGCACAAAGAGAGAAAGCAACCTGTGATTACAGTGAGTATAATTTTCCTACCATAGTTATGGGATTGATACGGCTAGACAAGTCTCGCACACCTTATTTACTTAAGTAATGACTGGGTTTGAATAGCGGCGAGTTGATTGTGCAAGTTGTGGAGGGGTGGAATTGAAAAAACATAGCTCCTCCCCTGTTATTTTTTTTATTTTTTGTTAAAAACAAAACTTCCTGAGGGGAGGGGCAGCTACGGGATGCCAGACCTTTATTACTTGATCAAAAAGATTTTACACCAGTCGGGGGTACATGACGACTATACCTAAAAAATTAAAAATAAATTCTCGAGGCCTAAACCAAGGAACCAAGTCAAAAAGCAAAACAATAAATCCTAGAACCAAAAAAAAATTAGCAAGCAGAGTGTGGAGACATTTTGACTTGATTTTTGACATTCATGTCCATAGACCGGTTGAAGTATATACCATGTTAAAGGCGTGGTTTAGGAAGGCGAGGAAATCTACATTATCAGGTACCCTCATTCATCTCACTCCTCTTTTTATTTTATGGGAGCTTTGGATTCAGCGAAACAGAAAACTTTATGACGGAAAGGAATGCTCGTCAAGCTATGTGATCATTAAAGTGTATCACTGGATTAAATGTGTTGCAAAAAATTTTAATCCTAAATCAAAGGACACTAATGGGGCGTTGCTCAATAGATTGGGTATCTAGGAAACAAAAGTAACCATGATTCCTCCCCGAGCGATGTATTGGAATTTTCCTCCTATGGGATGGTATGTGCTCAATGTAGATGGATCTTGCAGGGAGAAGACTACTTCTGGAGGTTTTGTTATTAGAAATGAAGAGGGTAACTTTGTGGCGGCTAGACAATGTTTTTTCGGAGAAGGAACAATAAATTCAGCAGAAACGAGGGCATTGCTTGAAGGCTTGAGATTTTGTGTTGACCAGGGTGTCCGACCATGCGTCATTCAAACGGATTCCATGGTGGTTAAACAATGGCTTTCCCAAAAACCAAAGATACCTAGGTTCCTTAGTAATTGGTGGAGGGAGATACGGGAGATAATTAAGGATACTGGGTGGCATTGCATTCATGTGTTCAGAGAGACCAATTCAGTGGCGGACGCCTTGGCTAGTTTGGCACAAAGGGAGCATAGTTCTCGTACTTATTCGTGGGGATCGCTTCCTAAAAGAATAAAGTCACTAATTATTCTTGACAAGAATAAGACGGCATATCTTAGACTTCCGGCTGTTAAATGAGCGTGTTTATCTTTGATACAATTTGGTTATGGCAGTTTGAGGGTCACAGGAATCAATTCGGCGAGTGTGCTGGAACTGTGGGAATGAAATGGAGCAGAATTTATCCAGAAAAACAGGGGAGATACTCTGTTTTGAAAGGGCGACAGACTGGACAGACTGCGGGCTTTATTTCAAAGCAGCGATATGATCAGGAGCAGCAATGCCTGTGTTCGTTGAACAGGTTTGGTGCGGTCTCAGGACAGTCTCATTTTCTGGACAGTGTGGCCTGTATCGCTGGACAGAGTGTGATACTCTGGAGTCCTGATTCTAGACAGTGTTCTCTGTCTTGCTGGACAGGATTATTTCTAGCTGGACAGAGTGATTGGATTTTGCGGAATTGCTGCTGCTTGGGCAGAGATTTGTTTGCGCTAATTCGATGGGACTCAGAAGATGATGCTAGTGCTGTCTAGAATATGTTTGGAATGGTATTGGTTAGTTTTCGCAGGATTTGGATTGCAAGATGCAAAAGGGGTTTGTTTGTTGACGGTAAGTTGCAAACACTACTACAGATATAGGCTTGCATAGCGCTTAAAAATAGGCTTAGATAGCGCTTTTTAGCGCTATCTAAGCTACCGCTATGGTAGCTTAGATAGCGCTCAAAAAAGCGCTATGCAAGGCGCGTACTTGAATAGCGCTTCGCTTAGATAGCGCTTTAAAAAGCGCTATCTAAGCGTTTATTTTTTTTTTTAATTAACTTCAATAGCGCCTTCTAAAGCGCTATGTAAGCGCTAATTTTTTTTTTAAATTAGCTTGGATAGCGCTTAAAAAAGCGCTATTTAATTTAAATGAATTTTTTAAATTAGATTTGTTTATCTGCAGAATTGAAGCTCCAATTGTTCCTGCAGAATTGAAGCTCCAAGCAATGCAATTTCCTGCAGAATTGAAGCTCCAATGGTATTGGTTCCTGCTCTAATGGTTCCTGCAGAATTGAAGCTCCAAGCAATGCAATTTCAGCACCAATGTCAGAGTCGGATGAATTCCTGGTGGTATTGGAACCTGGCAAAACTCATTCAAGCAAGAACAACTGAACAATAAAAAAGAATTGGAAAATCAAAGAAGACTGATTCTGAAATGTTGATGCTATTGCTTTGTATTGAATGATTTTGTAAAGATTACAATGGAAAGATTACAATGAAATGTTGAGCTCAATGTACAACAATCCATCTCTGTAATGAATGAAATTCTGTTACAAACTGACTCAATGTACAACAATCCACTACAACAAACTTTCAGGCTTGCCAACTAACCACAGACTTGCTAACAAATGACCTTGCAGACTTCCAGGCTTGCCAACTAACCACTTGCAGATTTCCAGGCTTGCCAAATCCAATTGCAGACTTCCAAGTTGCCAAATAACTTCCAAGCTTGCCAAATCCACTTGCTGAGATCCTAAATTAGTCTAGAATGAACAAAGAAGATGGCTTAGCAAAGTGTCATGGACTGAATATGACTTTGATTAGCAAAGTGTCATGGACTGAACTTCGAATGCATAACATTTAATAACTTCCAACCAGTGTTCAGCATTTCAGTTTTAAACATGTCCAACCTCTCAAATTCAACTTTTAGAAAACTTCACACATATGACATATGATTAAACTTAGGCATGTGCATTACCACAAAAACTTTAATGAATACTGAACAGAAAGAAAAATCAGAAAACATCAACTAGGAATATTGTTGACCTGAACTTCAAGCCTACTGAATAGGTCTCCATGTCAAATAAACCATTGTCCCTTCTAAAAGTAGAGAAGGAAAATAGTGAAGAGTGACTTAGAAATATATGTCTGATGGATTCAACATCCATCTACTGAATAGGTCTCCATGAATACAGGAAAAGTAGAAGCAAAGAGGAAAAGAAACCTCAAAAGTTGAAAATTATAAACCTCGGCAATGAAAACAACCACCACTACAAGCTGATCTCAATAGAAGAATATTAAATATAACATACAGATTACAGATAACCAGAAGAACCTAAAGTTCACCAAATTTCCATTAAATAATCCCAATTAAAATAACAATAACATGAAACTTTGACCATCAAAATACAAAACACAATATTTCATTTTGTTACAGAATTATATAAATTCAAGAGAACCCATTGCAAAGAACTATCAAATTTATCAGAAAAAAAAAATTAACCTGCAAATCGACCATATACATATGATAAAGAAGAAAATTTCCTTATCTTCAAAATTTGAATGGGTGTTCAGAATTTAATCTCATAAACTAAAAATCTAAATAAGGGGTCAATGTTTAGTAGTAGTCTACTAAGAAGACAAAATTCAAAGTGGGGACTGTTGACAAAGAAGGCAAGAAAGCTACTGCAAACCAGCTAGTATGGAGATAACCCAAGACTTTTCAACTAATTGGCAAGTCTATGGCAGAGCAAACAGGTTGAATAACTCTGTCATAGTTAATGCTCTTACATTGTTCAGTGGAATTAATGAAAACCCATAAAAATTAACAGCTAATTTAATAAACCCATTAAACAAATAAAACCACTGCAATTCTCATTGATTTCTTCCAAAATGGTCTCACATTGTGCGGTTCTAAAAGGCCAATACAAAATGCACGCTGGAAAAAAAAAATAAAACAGAAATTATACCTCAGTAAGGCACACAACTTTTGTTGGAAACTCTACTGGCGATGCATTTTCCATTCCAACTCCAGGAAAGCTTGCGCCACTAGCCTGCATAACCATTTTCTGCAGCCAGACCAAACCCATATAAGTATTGATTGCGAGTCAAAAATAATGACAAAAGGTGTGATGAAATGTAGAATCGTACAAGGTTAAAGATAATAAGATACATACTGCAGGATTAAGTTCAACAGAAGACCACAGACAAGGCCAAAAAAATGATAAAAGGTGTGAATAAAGAATCAGTTAAAGTCACGTTTCAATAGAAGAAAAAAGAAGATCAAGGAGTACTCTAAGTGTCTATTGAGGTGTCAATTTTTAGATGGTATCAGAGCAATTGTGCCTCATGCTACCAAGAACTTTCTATAGATGGTAAAACACAATAATAGTCAATATGAGGTATTGGATATACCTGCATAGCTATATGCTGTTGTGCCTGTTGCAATATGGTTTCCTGGTCTTTTGTTGGCCCATTGCTGTAAAGGGCAATAAATATGTGTTGACCTAATAGTTTCGTAAATGAATGAATTTACCACCCATGCTAATAAATAAATAATGCGAAGAATTAATTGTAACGGTTTAAATAGCCACTAAGAAAAATTTTATTTACATATACCACTGACATCCTAAAAGTAAACTTGAATGTGCTGCATTTCCTGAGAATTGAATTATTAATGAAAATACACAAACCTGGCAGTGGTGCGACGAACAGTTAAAGTTTTATCACCCATTTTAAGACCATTAAGAGCAGCACAAGCTACATCTGTCACTGCTGAATCCTGATATTCACAAAGTATATTAGATATCACAAACAACAGTGGGCTACGGTTTTTTTTTTTTTTTTTTTTATCTTTTCTGATAGCAACCTTAATTTATAGAACACATCATTGACTTCTTGCAAAACGATTATAGAACATGTGAAAATAAACAAGACTACCGATTGCACTATGAACAAATAACCAAAATGATGCTCAAGTGCAAAAATAGAAGCGAGTAGATAATTAAAAAAGAAATTAGTAATGTTATTCTTAAATGATTTAAATAAATCAAAATACTGGAACAGGGGACTAACCCTGATTGCCATAGTTACAAACCTGATACACGCAGAAACCATAACCTTTCGAGTTCCCTGTGTCCCTAACCAATTGACAGTAATCATCTCGATGAAATGATCTTTTTCTACAAAATCTCCAGGCAAGGAGAATACTGATCCTCCCAAGCAAACACCAGATATACGACGACATATAAAGGACGAAAACATGAAATTAAATTTTCTAGAAGATTCCATGTTTACTCAATCAACTACTATTTCATTTCACTCTAGCATATACAGCGGGAAACCGCATTTAGTTTAACATACATAAGAAGCTGCCAGCATTGAAGTTCCAATGAGATGGAACTCGTGATTTTACAGAAAAAAAGGTCTCCAACTAACGGAAGTCATTTTATTTTCATCTAAGTTACCTCGGGCATAACCATGAATTCTCCAATGTGCTTTCTGGATCAAATCCCACACAAAAAGCATGGTACCTGTATCAATAAAGATACTGAGAACAGTTAGTAAAAATCAAAATTTGATGGATCAAATATGTTCATGGTAAATTACAAACACAGCCAATCAACCAGAGTTCATTACATTGGTGTCATGTGGGATCATGCACCAAATAACTTGCCCTAGCCAAACAAGGCCGACAACAAAGCATATAAGACTTCACATATTCAAATGCCCAATTTACAAGATCTGGAAAAAGACATCTCTTTGAAACTAGACTTTGATGCCCAATTGCATATACAGACTATTTGAAAGCCCCTACATTATGAAAGTTAAATTTGATTCAACCACAGTACCACACTGAAACCACAGAAAGACCTTGTAGGAAAGACATATTTTGCACAACATATTTAAAATGATCTTTTAGACATGAGGATCAAACAATATACACCAATACCAATGTCATATTTACACTATAATCAGAAAAATATAGACCAATTCTTACTTACCTTGATTAGAATTTGTGTTACATCGTCGTAGCTACTAACACATTCTTCACTCAGATTTTCAACATAAAAACCATTCTTGGAATCATCTCTTATCTGGAGAAAGTGAAAAATGCCCTTTAGTTACACTAAACATAGAAAGCCCAGACCAAATGAGTCTGATTTAATGAAGAGTAGACATAGAAAGATAGAGACCTCAAGGTTTCGTTGAGTGGGATCGAGCAAATCACCAATTTTCTCATTATATATCTCTAGGAAAGAACATCTACACTGATAATTCATCTGTTTCTCTTCCGAGTTCTCTTTCTCCTAACAACCAATCATAACAACAAATCAGTACACATTTCAAAATTCAATGTTTTCTCTAGCAAATAAAATGTATAAAACAAACCCCACCTTCTGAAACTAAGAAAATAGCATCTGGAAGATGCGTGGAACAACGCCTTGATTGCTACTAGGTAAGTGACCTTCAACCATTGCGCTCGGAGGACCCCACATCGTGTAAGTCTTCCCACTTCCCGTCTTTCAGAAATTTAATCAAACAATTGCAAGCCTTGTCAATCTACTTAAAAAATCAACTAAAAGGTCTAGCAAACTTTTACAAAAACAAAAAACACAAATCTGATCTCTACCTGTCCATATGATATAATTGAATTGTTAAAACCAGCCAAGCAGCTCTTAACCAGTGGAACAAAGCCTCAATCCCATTAGCCTTCAACTTTTCCCTCAAAGGCTTAGAAATCCTAAACCTCGAAGTCGCATTCGGATCCTCTTTTACAGCAGGAGCAGCAACCACCTCTCCATTTTTTTCAACAGATCTAAACTTTTACCACAACAAACCAAACACAGATCAATCAAAAGCTTTTCAAATTCAAACCAAACATTCTAACAAAAGTAACATCAAGAGAAATTAAAAGCAAGCTCACCAGCTTTCATGGAGGCATCAGCCTGGGCAACATTCCTGGCCATGGAAGAGAGCAAAGCAATCCCATGCTCAGCAGCAGCAACAGTATTGGCAGTGGGAGCATTAACAACCAAACACCCAAACTCTGTCGCAGCTTGCAAATCCACATTATCAATCCCTACACCAGCTCTGCCCACCACCTTCAACCTTCCCTTCGCGGCTTCAAACACTTCCCTCGTCACCTTCGTCCCACTCCTCACAATCAAAGCATCACAGAGCGAGATCTTCGCACACAACTCCTCTGGTGACAGATTGTACGAGCAATCAACATTCGCGAAGGTCCTCAGCACCTCCAACCCTGCTTCTCCGAGCTTCTCGGATATGAGAACTGTGGGTTTCGCATCCACCGCGGTGGGTTCTTGTACTCGTGACTTGGAGAGCCTGATTTGAGGCGATTCGAGGGTATTCACTGCTTCGACGACATGAAATCGAGATCGAGAGGTCGTTGAGAGAGAAACAGAGTGATGGAGAGAGGGGAGAAAGAGAGATGATCTTGAATAAAGGAGGGAGTTTTTGGTGTCTGAGAGGGAAACTCGAACTGGGGTGAAGATGGATTTCGCGGAGGAAGTCGCCATTGAAGGTATTGGAATGATAAGAGAAGAGAACGAAAGAGAGATATTTAGGGGGTTAGGAAGCGCTATCCTAAATGTAAGTAGCATAGCGCTTCGGAAGCGCTATGCAAGCACTTTAAAAGCGCTATGGTAACTTTGGTAACGTTTTTTCTCATAGCGTTTTTTAAAGCGCTATCTAAGACATAACTAAGATAGCGCTTAACTGAAAAAAAAATTAAAAGCGCTATTGTAGTGTTTTTTTTAAAAAAAAAATTTTTTAAAGAAAAATAAGCGCTATCCTAGTGCCCACTTGGATAGCTCTTTAAAAAAGCGCTATCTAAGTGGCGTTACCTAAGCTAATATTTGTAGTAGTGAAAGTTTATTGCAAGCTGTTTCCTGCAAGCTTGATTATTATGCAAATGCAAGATTTTCAGGATGTTAAGTGGAAACCTGAATTTTGGGGACAAGTAGCAATTTGTGCACGGGTTCTTAGGTATAGATGTTCGGATTCAGTTTTCAAGGTCATTTTCAAGTGGCCCTGACCTTAGGTAAGATCTTTTAGAGTTCTATTTGTTTTAGGCAAGATTTGTGCAGTTTTCTTTTGTTTCGTATGGGATAGTCCCATTGATTTTTATTATTCGGGTAAAGTCGTAATGTACCCCCGAAATGTTTTAAACATTTTCTGGTATAATAAAGGTCTAGCATCCCATAGTTGCCCCTCCCCACTGGAGGTTTAATTTAAAAAAAAAAAAAAAAAAAAAAAAAAGGTTAGAGGCCTGTAACCAAGGTTTAAGGCCTAAAACCAATAACTAAAAGCAGGGACCTTAATAAGACCTTTCACCAAAAACATTACAGTAGCCAAAGAAATAATCAAACGGGTCATCTAGACACTACACCAAAAATACCCATCAGCAACGGTTTGGGACCGTGGGGGTAACCAATTGTCACGGCTTAGAGGCGTGGGCAGTAGAGGCGTCGCAAAATCATCATTGAAGGCTATAAACCGTGGCAAAACATTTTAGCAACGGTTTTATGCTCGAGGAGGCGTGATGATTTTCTGCATTTAGCCACGGCTATAAGCCGTTGCAACAATAGTGGCCACGGTTATAAGCCGTTGCAATATAGCCACGGTTATAAGCCGTGGCAATCATGATGGCCACGGTTATAAGCCGTGGCAATGATGATGACCACGGTTTAATTAAGTCGTTGCAAGCGTGACGACCACGGTTTTAAGCCATGGCCAGTCAAAACAAAATTTAAAAAAAAAATCTGGTTTATTGCGAGTGTTTGAAACCGTTGCAAATTAATATAATCGAAAAAAAAATTACATTTTTTTGCTGCTGCAGCAAAATCACAGCCCCACACCTGCAAAATCAATCCTTACTAAGATCGACCAGAAACTTGCCATGTGGCATGTACCCGTGCCTCCGGCACGAATAGGATTCCACAAACTATATGCTAGATAAATACAAAATCAACCGTAAAATGGAACCTTGTCAAGTTTTGACGCCAAACAAAAACATGTAAACAAATAGCGCACTAGTGTACAATATCAAGATTAACCTTTTTATGCTCAACCTTAAGTGGAAGTCCTTCATGGTAGAAACTAGGCATTGGGTTTGCTTTGTAAGAGCCAACGGATTGCCACATTAAGATATGCTATAACCTTGAACTAAATATTAACATTAGATTATGATCCTAAAAGAATGCAAAAAATAAAAAGAAAACTTACAAATACTAAGTTCATAACATAACTTTATACATAAACCATTTGCATTCATCATCTGAAATTCAATATTATTGTCATGTTTTCATAACATACTAAGTGCATGATATGTTCAAAGCATTCACATAGGAGATCAGAGATCAGTCAGTCTTGAAACGATAAGAGGAGTATGAAAGTGCACCAAGGCTCCAGCTAGTATGGATCAATTCAGCCTTCGCAGTTTCCCCTGCAGCACCAAGTGCTACATGCAACGGGTAAAAATGGTCTGGCCATGGGTGCGCCATTTTGGCAGAATGCGCCTTCTGGTAAAAGTTATTCACATGGCTATGCCTACATTTTCACAATCACTTCTTTATCTAACAACCTTTATATAATTCTCATACAAAATAATGAAATAAATCGCATGTGAAATGTGAATTTACCTTCCATTTACCAGAGACTCGGTGAGAGCCAAGAATCAAAGTCTTGAGCCCAAGGGAGGACCTCACCATCGCCACCTTTCCCAAGTACCCTCAAGTTATGCTGCTTACACCAAATTCTCCAGCAAATGGTGCTGAATATGACAGAACTCACCTGAAGATATTGATGATAAATAGCAAATGGTGCTGAATATGATAGAAGAGGTAGAAGCGCTTTAACGATGCTCCAAGCATCTTGATCTGGAGCAGCAATTATTAAGCTGCAAGATATGCATTGCATACATAACCAGTACCTGGTAATAGGGCAAAAGTTGTGAATTTTGGTACATACCATAAAAAGAAACAAATTATACAACTCTCAGGCTACATATAAAGCAAACAAACAAGAATTTTAATGTCCTACAATGCAAAAAAAAAAAAGCAACTCTAAAGAAAAAACTGGATGTCATTATCATTCTGACCAGGAATTGAATAAAAATGAATTGCATCTGATATCATAATCAAGATGCAATTCATTTTTACTTTTACTTTTTCATTTCCGTTTAACTTTTTCTTTTTCTTTTTCAGCCCATTAGGGAGACATGGCATACATTTACGATCGCTAAATACAGTGCAATTAATAAAAGAATTGCATCTGATATCATAATCAAGAATAATGAACAGTTGAATGATAGGCACCCTGAAGAAAAATAGCTAAGCATGCATTAGAAACTTAATTCAGCTGAAGATAAACTGTAAAAAATCTGTTAGACATTATAACGTTAGAGATGATAATAGCAGCTGAGTTCTTTACCACTTTTGGGAGGCTTGCATAACAATAATGAGATTATCAGGAAGGAAAAGCAAAGATCCTATCTTCAATCTTTGTGCGACAAAAAGGACACTCTAAACATGCAAGTGAACAAGGTATGCACACTGCACAAAAAGATGCACAAGTAACTTTCAGCAGTAAAATTATATTCGGATGTTTATGCAGCCAATCAACCGAATTTCAATGGGGGAACATGCCCGTGTTCACCCACATCACATCCACCGCCCTTGTGTTTATAAATTTTAGAATGCCTAGCTTACATGAAGGTGGATAAAGTGGTACAATCAGCCATCTTAAAATGCAAAAGTATTCTCTAATTGGAAAAAAAAAAAACGTTCATGAAATCCATCTGTGAATGAGATAAATTAAGATTACTTACAGCAAAAATGTCGACATGGGAGGAGAAGGCTTGCTGTTGGTGCTTCAAAGCAGACTTTACATACATGAGAATTTGCATCTCCATTGGCCAGAGTTTCATGATGTTTTTCTTTCATCTCTTGCATTCTGGCCTGAATTCAAGGAAATGCAATAAAAGAAAATAAATCACACCGAGAGAAAGAGGAAAATAAGCATATTGTCATAAATAAATGTACCACGAGTTTCACTGGTGAATATCAAATATGAAGAGAAAACTCTAGAATGCTTTCAGTTAGCCAAGCCTAACACATCATAAGCTCATGGATGAAAGCCCTTCAATTGTCGAAGAATATAAAGATTCTCATGTACTTTAGCCACAATAAGCTTAAGGGCAGAATGCAGATAGTTTAGAGTAACATTGCATCACATGCTTTCTAGTAAATATTTCTAGAGCCTAATCCATTTACGTTATTGTCTTGCATACTAGTAAGCAGTGCTAATTAAAAAATAGTTCTAATAAAGTATACCGAAAATTTGTAGGCGGAGAATTTCTAACCGGTATACAAATTCTGAGTTACTCCTGTGTTCATGAAATATATTACCTGTGTCAAAGCTTACCTCGTCAATCTTGCGGCCCGCACCATAACTATTTTGCAAGTTACCACCTCTAGAATTTGCGATATCTTGAGCAGCTAGCAAATCCTTTGCTTGTCTTGCATTATGTTCTGAAAGCTTCGTGACCTCATTTGCTAAATTTTTCAACTCAACAGCTGCAGCAGATGTCAATTCCGTTGCATAAAAAGCATCTTCAGCCAACTTTTGATTCAGCACACGCAATCCACTATTCTCTTCCATCAGTTGAACCTGTTGGAGCTTTAGTTTCTCATTTTGCATCTCCTGTTCAGAAAGATGAGTATAGTTAAAGTGGTTCAACATCTCATAATTTACATCATAAGAAAGATTCTAAACCATGTTTGACAATGAAAAGTTTAGAACAGATGAATGTTCTTACAGTCCGCAGATATATAGCTAATCTTCAACAGTCTTGCCATGGTATGGAGAAAGGCTCAAAATTACAATGCTTAACTTGACAACACTGTGTTTAAGTGAGTTACAGGCATTACTGTAATGGTCGTGGAATTAATGGGTGTTACTATTAGCTATGAATAAAGGGGAGGGGGAAGAAAGAATACTTACAGTTATTGCAAAAAGCAATGGCCACAATCCATCTCTGTGACTTCTTCTATGGAAATATCCTCCATGCAGATAATACAAGCTACCTCAGATGAGGACTACGCTGATGGATGACTCTTACGCTCAAGCACGGTTACACCCGCTTCAGCAAATAATCTCTCTCTTCCCTTCTCCACAAGCACTGCAAACAACTTCTCAACATCCCAACAATGATGAATAAGTAAAGTCCGAGAATGTTGCTGGTTTAGTTCTAGCAAATCCATTACGCTACGGAGATCTTCCCTCTGCATGAGTTAAGACTTCTATGTTAATGAAATTACATCCAGCAAACAGAACTATGACTTAACAAAGGAATGAAATAGAGTGTGAGGGTTCACCAGCTGAGCTGCTAAAAGAGATATGATTTCAGATTGCAATAAACAATAAGTTAGTTTTTTTAATTGAATGAAGAAACACTTTCAATCAAAATGTCAATCCATTTACTAAACCAAACTGCAAATGAAATCAGACATTGATAACTGATAAACATTAAGTTATACGCACCAGTTCCATAAACCAACATGACAAATTGATTTGTAGCAAATTCATGCATGATAACTTATCTATCCAAAACCAAAGTGAAGGAAGGAAGAAAGTATTCACATACCTTAGACAGCAGAGAGTGAGCAGGGGGGAGGGAAGTGAGTATGAAGCAATCAGAGGGACAGAGCAAGGGAAGCACAGAAAAGAAGGCAATGCTTTTTCATTTTGATAAATTAAGACAGAAAAGAAGATGCTTTTACCTTTTTTTCTTTTCTTAAAAACAAAGAAGAAAAGACTCCATTTTCGCGTACCACATACGCGCGTGTTGAAGAAGTTTGTTTTTTTGTTTTTTATAAATTAAGATAGAAAAGAAGATGCTTTTTCTTCTTGATAAATTAAGAAGAAAATATCACGTATATTCAGACATCTAAAACTTTTAAAAGCAGAAATCATATAACCAGTGGCAGTAATTTACATTTGAATATATCCATGGCAAACAAAGACGCCTCTTCCCCTCCAGTTCCTGCAAGATATCAAGTAATATCATCAAAGAGAAAGTGACAGCCATTGAATAGATAAATGTAAAGAAAAAGATGGTGGACCTTGCATTAAGATGCTCATGTATTACCTGCTCTCACCTCCAAAATGCAGTCCCTTTCATTTGCATCATCCTTAGGAAGCATGGACATGAGTAGCAGGTTCTGCAGTTGTGCTTCCTGACTTTGAGATAGTTTTCTCGACTGCTCTATTACGTTTTCAATGGAAGTGTACAGTGAACTCTCAGAAATTTCCCCGGAAACTGAGAGCCGCTTTTAAAGATTCCACCGAAAATGTAAGAGGAATACTTTCTCACCAAAAAAATCAAAGATGAAGCCTGTGACTACAAGGCAGAACGAAGGGATCATCCAGTGCAAGATTTTTTCCTTGTGATCTTGCATATACGATCAAATGAATTAATTCATAAGCTTTTTCCTTTTTTTTTTTTTTTATTCAGAGCGTAGACTCCATTAAAGAAGGGGGCAATTTACCTTAAAATGAACAATCACGTGCCGTAGTGTATTTTACTCAGCTCCTCTTTTGCTGCCACCATTACATTGCTTCCAACATAGTTCCCAAAGCTTTGCTCAACCAACTTTTTAGCTTCTTCGAATGTTCGTCCTGTATGAGAAACTTCCACATTATCTGATTCCTTCAATCTGCAAGTAACTTTTGCACCCTGTACAACATAAACTACACCATTTACAATGCATCATCATCATGTCAAAAAGACTTACGATAGATGACTGAAAGCACATACAGCAAGGAGATTCAACACCATTCCATATGAAGCAGTAAACTGTGAAACAAGGGGCTCGACTCCAGAAAATAGAATCTTGCAGCACTCTATCCAGAACAAGAGGCAACCCTAAACCTTGCTAAAAATTTATAAAGATATGTCAATGTCATAGTAATTACCATTGCAACCGATACTTGTTTGACAATGGAAATTCTGATTTGGCATCATCATCACCCTTGAGCCAAAATTCACATAGTGCTGTCAATAGATATGCGAGTGCGATTCTCTGAAAAAATGAACGTATTCTCATTCATCAAATTCTTTCACAAAATAAAGCAACATTTTAGTAGCATAAATTGTCTCAACCATGAATTTTGCTAGTGGCAACAAGCAACAAACACCTCCACCAACAAGGTTAAACTCTTACAGGAATTAGAGCAAATCAGTGGGTATACATTCTGATATGTGTCAATGCCGGGATTTCAAGAAATGTTGTGTACGAGACACTTCTCTAATATCCTAATAACAATAGCCACCTGCACATCAGAAAATTTAATATATATATATATATATAAGAACCAGATAACCATATCACAATGAAAAAAATATAATGAAACTTAACACAAAAATTGATAAAGGTAAACATACCCTCATCCCTCCTCCTTTATCCGGGCTTGGGACCGGCAATGTAAAAAAGAACCTTTACATTGGCGGAGTTAAAAAAGGGTTATAAATTTAAAAAACATAGGAAAAGCTTTTATATATACATATATTCAACAAGAAAACAACACTACTAAGATTACATATTTGGGACAACAAAATCCAAATTAAAATTACAGATAGGAGTGTGTAAATCAAAAAACAAAAATGAACGTATAACTACTAAGTACTACAGTATTGCATGCAAGTCCACAAAAATAGCAAGCATCAAGGATATCGTTCAAGGTTGTAACTACCAAGGTAGTTGTAACTATCAATCATCAAGTTCCACATGATTTTTACACCATACGAAGAAATCACCAACGTCCAAATCCCCCACCATGTCTCCTTTTGAATCACTCTTGTAAAGGAAAGTCTGATATCTGCTGCAGGGTTCAATGATCCATGGCAATCACAAGAGAATCGATGGATAGGATCTACAACCTCTTTTGCTATCGCAATGACATTCTTATGCCAATCACAAACTTTGTAAGTCCTTGACACTGAAGGAACAGGATTGCTTGGAGAAGGAAACCTCGCAACACCTTGAGAAGATGGTGGTAATGGAGATGGTGGTAATGGAGATGGAGGTAATGGATTTTCTGGTTGCCTTGTCAATTGTGCATGGGATGAAGGTGTATCTTCAGTTCTTTGTGTCCCTCCTTGTGTTCCCTCACTTGTTGATGGTCTCACATAAGTTCCATTTTCAAGTCTCTCTCGTATCCATTGAACATTTTCTTCCAATCTATCATATTTTTCGCTAAATTTTTTTACTTCCAATGTTTTATCCAAAAGCAATGAACGAGCGGGAAGTGAAGCATCATACTTCCTTTTAGAGACGATGGTTTCAACACAACGAACACGTCCCCTTTCTTCTTGGCCAAACACTTGGCTTAGAGGATCATTATCAATAGTGGGGTCAGTGGTACCCTGGGTTGAAGATTCTTGCAAGGCGGCATTTTTTGCTTTAACTTGTTCCTTAAAAAGAATGAAAAAATAAAATAACACAGGACACAAATAATATTCAAACAACTACTAAGTAAATTAAGAATTGTGTATAAAAGACGTCATTGGGCACATACCATATATAGTTCAGCACCATGCGTGGATTTTCCATCCTTTCCCGTGTGACAAGCAATCCATATATCAGTGCGTGTGACTGGTTCCCCATCAGGGTTCTTCTCAACCTATATACTTGAAAGATTAGTCTCAGCCTATATAGTTAAATGGTTATTATTGTACTAGTAGCTAGAAAGTCAATTACCATTTCATACTCTATTTCTGCAGCACTCTTTTGGCCACCCCCCCCCCCCATACATACTTTGAAGCCTTTTTGTTTTTGGCATTTTGGGCTCTAATTTCCATCGCTTCAGGGGTGCTCTCATAGCGAACAAACTCCTTCCAATCCTCCTCTCTTACACCATTTGGAACATGCTTCTCTTGTTCCTCAATGGTAGGATACTTATCCAAATAGTCCTTCCTAAGATCTGCCTTGAACCTTCTAAAATATTCTGGCATTTTCAAATGCACACTCCTTTTCACATAATTTGGGATGTCGTATTCACGCTGCAAATAATCCATTGAGATATAAGTTGACAAAAAAATAAGACATTATGAAAATCAATGATGTAAAATCTCACCTTGAGGCCATTCCACACATCCTCTTTGTAGTTGTCAGTAACATGGTGCCAACCCTTGAATTTGATGGGCACAAGGGTTTCAACAAGCTTTCCAATGCGTTTATTGAAATTTCTAGCACCAGGTCCAACTGCTAAACCATGGACATTGAACTGTATGGTCTTTTTAACTTCACTGTCATCATTTGTAGATGTAGTGACATCATTGGTGGAGAGATTGCCGCGAGTACTACCCATTTCTATCAATGACATTATAGATATTAACCATTATCAAACAAAAAAAAATAAGAAACAACTATATACACTACATTTATAGATAGTTTCCTTACACAACATATCACCACAAATAGATTTTTATAAAGCATTGGAAAAGCCAATCTGAATACTTAGCTACAAAGCTTCCCTTTCCCAACTCAAAAGTCAAAATAAGAAACAAAGACAAAATAATTGGTCTCAACCAAAGAGGATGACTAAAATAGCATTAGAATTGCATCAAAAAATAATGTAGCATAGTCAATTAAAATTTCAGTAAGCTCTTCAGGTTGGGGTTGTCTTTCAAAATGCTTTGATACACAGTGGGAGTTTCCTTTTTATCGACATTAGTGTTCAAGCCTCTTTGAGTATGTAGAACTACATGCCACCCGTCATTTGATTGATCTTTCGAATAAAATACCCCACTTACTTCTTGAGCTAAAATGAATGGATCCTCTTCCACCTTTCTTTTGTCTTTTAGCTTCGACAAGTTTACCATCTCATGGTTCCAAATTGGGTCCACCTTATATGCATTTTTCTTATCTTCCACTTTGACCCAATCACAATAGAAGACAGTTTCTTTGAAATCTATGTAGTCTAGCACCAGTATGTCTCTAACAACTCCATACCATTTGACTAGTTGGTCCTTTGGCCTCTTATCTTTCTTACTAGCAACAAAATGAGCAATGGCATCCATGGAGACACCACTATCTTGTGTCACCAAACATTCATCCAAAGAACTTGTCGCAAATGTGAAACCATTTACACAATATTTTGGATATCGGGTTGCCAAAAATTGTGGACCATTGGCTGACCTCCAAAGTGTGGTATTTGTTTCCCCAGCCTTCTCCAACCACATTGTAAAACAAATCATCTTAGAACTGAAATCTGAAATAAAAAATTATATATATATATATATGAATAAATACACATTATAAAATACCTCATTACACAACCAAGGAATAAAATCAGTGGCTTTCTCAACATTTTTCCTTGACCCTTTTTTTTTTACTTTGTGTAGCCAACTCCATGCAATATTCATTGTATTTTCTGCACAAGTTACCATATTATCATAATTCTATATTTCGAGTTATTAAAAAAAACTAAAATATTATATATCTTACTCTTCCCAATCACTCGAATCAGCGAGTGCATTGAAAACCCATCTTCGAGCTTGTTTAAATTGTACATTATTTAGCATATAGTTTTTTCCTTTATCCAATGGATTTTCATCGGCATACTCATCATCTACATCAAGCCACTCCTCTTGACTGTGTTTGTGAGTTCCGAACCATGGCTTTGTCATATACTCCATGCAGTATGTAACAGATTAATCTACAAGGTATGATTCTGCTATTTATCCTTCTATGTATCTGAAATTTTTAGCATAGTCTTTGTATCATTTCATTAACCTATCAATCATAAATAAAATGATAATTTAGTATATAATATAATAAGATAACGTGATGACGTGCACTAAAATTAGAAAAATTATTTACCGCTCAAAGGGATACATCCATCGATATCGAACTGGACCACCAAGCATCGCTTCCTCGGTTAGATGAGCCATGCAATGCACACTTATAACAAAGAATGAAGGCGGAAGCTCCTTTTCAAGGACACAAATTGCCTCAATCACACCTTTGTGTGCCAACTGAAGATTTGTTTTGTTGATTACTTTAGCACATAAGATATTAAAGAATAAGCTAATTCTTTGAATAGCAATTCTTAAATCTGTATCCTTCTTGTCACGAAAAACATGTCTAAGCAAAACTGGAAGTAAATGTTGCATAATGACATGGTAGTCATGTGACTTCAGTCCTCATAGCTCCAGGGGACTGCCAAGAACGTAATTACTCAACTTGGATGAAAATCCACTCGACAATTTCAACTCTTTTAGTGTATTCATAAATACTTTTTTTTTCTTTCTTGGTCAAGGAAAATGATGCTTTTGGCATTGAAGTTTTTCCCGTTTCAGTGTCATGGCTCAACCAATATCTCTTATGAGTTCCCATGTCTTCCATATCTTTTCGAGCATTCTCACCATCCTTTGTTTTCTTAGAGACATTCAACAATATGTTCAATAAGTGTTCAATGACATTCTTTTCAGTATGCATCACATCAATATTATGTCGTAGCTCAACAAACTTCCAATACGGCAAATCAAATAAAATGGACCTTCTAGACCACGGTGGCGCAATGTTACTGGTTGGTTCATCATTGACGTTATCATTATCAACCATATTCTTGCGCTTTTGGCCACTAACCCTACCTTGTGTAGAACTACCTTCCAAAATTTTCACAATCCTTCGTTCAACTTCTTCGCCAGATAATCGTCGTGGAGCACGACGATGTTCAACATCTTTGTTGAATCCCTTGTCATCTCTAAACTTGTGTTTTGTAGGTAAAAAACGTCGATGGCCTCTATAGCATATCTTCCGACTGTTTGAAAGACGTTCAGATTCTACATCATCAACACAAATAGGGCATGCATTATGACCATGAATATTACAACCGGCTAGAGTCCCATAAGCAGGAAAGTCATGGATACCCCAAAACAACATTGCTTTCAAACAAAAATTGCTTTTAATACACACATCCCAAGTTGAAACACCATCTGCCCACAATTCCTTCAACTCTTCTACTAATGGCTCCAAGTAAACATCAATATTCTTTCCAGGTGCTTTTGGCCCTGATATTAACAAGGTTAACAAACAAAACTCCTTTTTCATGCATAAAGAAGGTGGAAGATTCAAAGGTGCTATTATTACTGGCCAACAACTATGATCATTACTTAGATTTCCACGTGGGTTAAAACCATCAGTCGATATTGCAACTCTCAAATTCCTACTATCAGAGGCAAACTCTGCCCATCTCATATTTGTTGAAGTCCATTGTGCTGAATCACATGGATGTCTCATCAAATTCCCATCTGAACAAGCATCCTTGTGCCAAGTCATTGCTTCACCAATCCACGGTATGCTAAAAAATCTTTTCAACCTTGGAATCAATGGAAAATATTGTACAACCTTTTTTAGCTTCTATCCTGTATACCTTGCCAGACTCGTTGTCATCGACATCCACATAAACCTTATACCTACCAGAACCACATTTTGGACAAGTAACCAGACCCTCATATTCTTTCCAATAGAGTATGCATCCATTGGCACATGCATGTATTGTCTTACATTCCATCCCCATATCTTTAATTGTGTTTTTCATGTTTGGGTAGTTATCTGGCAAATTACAATCATCCGGCAATAAGGTTTTTAGCCATTTTAACAACATCGTCACACTATTGCCACTCCAACTAAAACGAGTCTTGAAATTCTGCAATTCAATAATGGTGGACAACGTGGTCTTATCCTTAGGACACCCATTGTACAAAGGCACAGTCTCTTTTTCCTTATACTTTTGATACTTCTTGTTCATAACTGTCTCAGGTTCACAAGAAAGTTTCGGACCACCTTTTGGATTACCGCCAAAACATTCTTCGACGATGTCATTCAAGTCATTTATCCCATCATCAGCCTCCACAGTTTGCATGTTGAGGAATACATCATCAACTAGGTCGCTCATCCTAGGATATTCAAAGGCATCATCAGGTTCAACCACTTCTGTCATAGGTACACCAATCACCTGCTTGTTTATATTCTCTCCATGATGTATCCACGTGACATAATTGGTATCAATGCCATGGCTTAACAAATGAACACCTATGTCGTCAACACTAATGTTTCCCCTCGAGTTCCTACATCGAACACATGGGCAAGGAAAAAGACTCTCTCCATTTGCATTATCCTCAACAAACTTTTGGAATTGTCTAACGCCGTTTATATACATTGCACTTCCCCGTTTGTTCATCCATGACTTATCTAAAGGAATAGTTGACATTTCTACACACCAAAAATTAAAAGATTAACTTTAGTCAAACACTCATGATTCAAAAGATTATCTAAGTTTTAGATGCTGTGAAGCTATCATTTTTAACTTACATTCTTCTATGAAAACATCAGCTTTGAAATTTCCATGTTCTTCATGAAATTCAACTTCTTCACATTGTTCCACATCAGAATCTATTTGATATAGATCAGACATTATTATCGTCCAGACTTCCTCAATTCAAACTTTTCTTGATGCTCCGTGAGGAGGTATTAGAAAAGTTCACGGTGATCCCGTTTCAAAAGGGTCGGAAGTACTATACTAAGAACTGACTGGTCCTTAGATAACGTTAATTCTATGATCAACAGATTCTTAAGTAGTTCAATCTGAACTAGTTGTTTCAAGATTCTTAACATGGCTCTGATACCAATAAACATAAACACATTCTCAAGTGAACTACTAAAATTATCAGATACATCAATATTGTGGGTTTCTCAAACAATTAACAGAATCATGCATCAACAAAGGGCTAAAACATTACTTCAAACCAAATCACTTGTTTTACCAATTTATTCTTGTTGAATCATTAGGTTTGTGTCTATAATTTTTATGTGGTTTCCTTTGATGCTAATGATCTCTAATTTGACTAATCCGTGTTGCATCAGTTTCTTCTTGTCTTCGTTTAACATTAACTATAATTTATCTCAACAAATTATGTCTCAGCATGTGGATTTATCTTTATTTCATTCATAATTACTGACAACCATAATTTATCTCTACTAAGATTCATCTCTATATTTAGTTCATTGGTTGAATTGCTTCACATTATTATCTCCTTCAGTGACTAGAAATCTGATCCTCTAAACATTCCTAATTCTGACACAACCTCAAAAAATCCTTTGACGTTGATATTTGAACTTAAACTTCAACCCTTTGGAATCCTTAAAGAAATTCCCCACAAATCTAGCTACTTTGATATGTGTATTTTCGTTTCATTCATTAATCTTCTAATATTGCAGACATAAAAGATGCCTGAAAATCCAACTACATTCACTTTTATTTATTTAAAAAAAAATATAAGAAATTGAACAACCATTATGGAATATCCAGTTAGGAGAAGCTAGTGTTCAGGAAACTGGATGGCAACTCAAGTTCATCAGCAGCTGTAGATGAGATAGCATTTTCACAGACTATCTGCTCAAAACTACCACTTTCTCCATCAAATTTGAGGGTTGTCCTGAAGGGCATTTCAAGGCCACTAGGGGAATCAGGCAGGGTGACCCCCTTTCCCCATTCCTTTTTTTCATTGGTAGTAGAAGCACTAAATCAAATGGTCCTCAAGGTTGATCACTTCAACCTCATCAAAGGCTTCAAGGTCAAGGAAGGTGGTATTTCCGTTCCCATCCTGCAGATGATACCATTTGGTTCATGGATCCAATTCAAGTATGACCAATTGGAAGCTATCAAGTCCATCCTTCTGTGGTTTGAAATGGTGTCTTGGCTAGGCATTGACTTCAACAAAATCACCCTTTTACTGTGGGAGTTGTCCAAATTTTTGAGCAATTAGTTGATATTCTGAATTGTAGGGAGGTCAGTTCCCCTCCCAATTCCTTAGTTCGCCCTTGGGAGCTAAATACAAGAGCATAACTTAAATGAATAAGGCACTACTACTACTAGGCATGGCATGTGTGTGGTTTTATCATTAAGGTAATATACAAGGGTCTAGAGAGACTGATCACCAGATGTCAATAGGTTTAATTATATACTTCTCAAAATTTTTACTTAAATGCAAACTTCTCATTTTTTGTGTGTTTTGGGGGCTGACAGATAACATATCAGTTAGCAGACTACATGATCGTTATAAGGACTTTATGCTTGTTTTTCTTTAGTTCTGATCTCTCGTGTTTTGTTTTTTATAATGTTCTATTATTTTTTGTTAGACTACTCCTTCCATTATTCTAATGTTTTTGTTTGTTTATAATTAGGAACATAATTAGTCCCACATTTTATTGACTGTTGAGATACTGAGGCATGACAATTTCTAAAATAAAGCCCTGCTAACTGGGCTTTCAACTTCTATATTAGGGGGGTGTATTGTATATGGATTCTTATGGAATTGATAAATAATTTGAAAAGTCCACAGACTCTTTAAATTGTCCACGGACTTCTGCTGATTTCTTAAATCCATAGACTTTTGCTACAGACTTTTTAGAGATTTATGAAAATCCACGGACTTTGTATGAACGACTTTTACAGATTTCTAATTATTTGCAAGATAAAAAATAAGTTGGTAAATAGTGATGAAACAAAAAAACGTCCGCAATTAATTAACAAAAGTGAGAGATACATGTGCTAAAAAAACTAGAAAAAGAAAAAGTCGTTAATTAGCATCTTTAAAATAAGAAGTAAACGTCCATAAAATTGTATTATGATCATTCTTCTCCGTCATGATCATGGTCACTTTCTTTATTATCATTGTTAGCATTGTTGACGTTTGCTTGAGCTGCTGCCCACATTTAATTAGCAATACTCATTCTCCATTCATTAGCATTTTCTCTTTGCTGCTCTTGGGTTTGAATATCATCCCATTCAAAATTATCTTCATCATTCTCTACCGGATCATTTTCTGGTTCAGGAGAAAATTCATCTGAACGACATTCTTGTCGAAGAAAATTATGCAATCTTGCACATGCCAAAACAAGCTCCGCTTGTGTCTTGTAAGGAAATGGTGGTGCTGATTTGAAAATTGTAAACCGCGACTTTAATATTCCAAATATTCTCTCAATTACGTTCCTCAATGAAGCATGACGAAGATTAAATAACTCAATTGCGTTGACAGGATGGTTTCCTGGACCGCCAAAATCTTTGAGATGATATCGAGTGCCACGAAATGGAGCTAAAAATCGACGTCGGTTTGGAAATCCACAGTCTCCAAGGTAATATTGACCTGATCATAAAAAAATGTGCAATTAGTATGTTTATACTTTATACTATATGGTATAAAATTCAATAAGTTTGCTGCATTTTTAATGCACGTAAAATTATACCTGATGGTATTTTGAGTCCATTTCGTCTAGAAATAGCATCATTTAACACTTTCGAATCATGAGCAGAACCCTCCCATCCACTAAGCACATATATGAATTGTAAATCAAAGTTGAAAGCTGCTAAAACATTTTGTGATAGTTTCCCATGACAGTTCCTGAATCCACTGACCTCACGTCCAACAACCGTTGCAGGAATATGTGTGCCATCAATAGCTCCAATACAATCCTGCGAAAAAAGAAAAATAATTACAACATAGGTACAAAAAGAAGAAAAGAACCAATATTAAAGCAATACAGTGATATAAATATTTGCTATAAAACTTACATTGCGTACCTTAAAGAAAGGATAAAACCTTGTACTTTCTCTTATGTTAGGTGGTGGGGTATCAGGTAGCGGTGGTTTAGCCATGAACACTGGAGCTATTGTATTCAAGCTCTTCAAGATTTTGTTGAAACTTCTGCTAATAGTGAAATGAGATCGCTCGAATACCATTCGAGGTTCACTATATCGATTGTTTTGACCAACAACTAGTAAAAAGGTCGCAAGCATTTCTTCAACACAAATATATCTAGTACTCCGTAGAGGTGTTTTCTCTTGTATGATGACACATAATTTTCGAAACACCTCAGGATACATTCTGTAGACATCCCGAAAGATATATGGGTCTCCATCCAATAACTTATTCATGTATATGTATCCATTTGATGTCACTAGTCGTCGATTCAATGGACGTCTAATACGTTCATCACTTATATTGGGCACAAGATTATATAGCACATAAATCACTACTTGTATTGCCGTTAATAAAATTCTCATGGCCTTGTAAAACTCTTCATCCCGTTCATCAACTCCATACATATCCATTTCACATATTGTTATCAAAGCAAGTATATTAGACATTAGAGAACAAGACATGTATCTGACCAAAAAAAAAAAGATAACCAGGCAGGTAATGACATGAAATCGCTACCCCTTTTGAGTTGCTACTTTGTTCATAATCAGCTCTACTTCTTTTGCCATGAGCTCTGCTTTGTGGTGCATCATTTTCATTTTCAGTTTGCACAAATGCATTGTTGTCTTGAACAAAGACCAAGTCATCCATGCCACCAAATTCCCAAGATCCATTTCCTTCTTCATTATATGTTGTGGCATCTGTATCATCACCTAGACCTATTGACCCCATCCCAGTTGTAGTTCCATTACCAACTGCAATCTTCAAATCCTCATAGTCTGCAAAAGTTTCTGACTGAAAGTGCGCATGCGCTGGATGTGACTGAAAAAAAGATTCAAAATATAAAGAAAGTTATTATGTTAAAGAGTCAAAAAAATTAAGCTGTAAAATAGAATAAAAGTTCAAGATATTTAAATAGTCTGCCCATACTTCATCAGGCGCAGTGAATCTCTTTGTGATCGGGTCCCATCCAAACCCAGAATTGTGGCGCATAAGCTGAGAGTAATTGTTGTATTGCTTCTTAAACCATTTCACTCGGCTTTGATACTGGCTATAAGTTATCTCCTTACTAATTTTCTCCTTAAGTTTTGGAAGTAACTTTGCCTCTACGGTTGTTTTACTTATAACACCATTAATATCCCTGAATCCAAGCATGGCACCTTCAACCATGAGCTGGAGCAAAGCATTGCTCTCTTCCGCAGTCCAAGTTTTATAATCTTTTCGTTTACCGTTACCTTGTGAATCTCCCATCTATATATTACAACAGGTATTTTATGAAGCAAATATATGCTACTGTATCAGACACAACTCGAAAGTAGTTTCATTCCTCTATATGATCACTACATGCATGAAGCTAAATATCATCACTACATGAAGCATGTATGGTTATGCCTATATGCTATATGTCATATCTAATTAGAATTTGACGAACGTTTTATGACTATTGTTCAACCTCTAATGATTTCATATGACTATTGTTCAACCTCTAATGAAGACATGCAGTAGGATATTTACACATTACAGTTTATATACAAACATACATGTTCGAACCATGATCAACTTATATGGTCCAATCGTGATCCAAACACATGGAAGTCAAAACCATAGTTACATAAATCTAGTCATACGCAACCAACTATAGCAAAATATCATATATATAGCATATATGAACCAATTAACCATCAAAAACATACCTGAGAAGATAACCGGCGTCAAAAACATATATGCAAGAGATTGTAAGCCATAATGATCCAACCAAATATACTAAACCTTAGTGTGTTTCTCCATTGACCTTAACCATATTTGGGTTGGGTTTGCAGGTTTATGTCAATTGCCAAGCAACCTATAGTTGGTTTGTGATGGTACCAAACAGTTGTATTTTCTATGTAAAACTGCCTGGCCTTTCTCTTACTTGGTTATAATAATATCAATACCAAACAATTCTAATGGATTTGATTGCTAGTTATAGGAACCAAACGAGTTTGCTGTAAAATAGCCCTATACCCTCCATCCTTGTCCTCTTTTCCCTCTGCAATGTTTTTCCATGATTAAACAAAACAGTGTTGTTTTATGCTATTTAGCCGCCTGCCTTCTGTAGCTCGCAGTCAAGGCTATCATGTCGTCGGGAAGATTGGGATTAGGAGGACTTTGAAGCTTTGGGCGTGATTTCCATTTATCAATAATGAAGCTTTGCTTTCTCATCGATGAAGCTTACACGTTTAAATTCCTTCTCTCCCGATACCTATAAATAAGCATGTAGAGTTTCTACTTTCTAGGCAAATCATTATTAGCAAAAAAACAAAACAGTAACATTGTGTATCATCCTCTTTTCTATTCCCCGAAAACCATCCAATTTGTTCCATTTCAATGGTAGCTTCTCTTTGTCAATAATTTTCAGAAAGCATTTGAACATCTAATGTAATACTAAACACAACCCTAACCCAAAATCATCAACGATGCAACTATGAACACTTATGCAAAGATAGAAAAAGAATCGAGAAAACAAGTGGATGGGAACCAACCTCTTCGCGGCTGGCACAAGGAAGAACTTTGGGAGACTTTTTTTCACGTTGAAATCTTTGATATGGAGGCTGACAAACTATTGAACTTTGTTATTTATACCTAACACTACAAAGTCCATGAGAATCCATGATTTTCCAAATCCATAAATATGAATGATATTTTGAATACCCTAAAACTTTTGTGGACTTTCTGAAATCCATATTGAATACCCCTAGACTTTGTGGATTTCAGAAAGACTTTTTAAAATCCTGATTGAATACCCCTAGACTTTTGTGGACTTTTTAAAATCCAAATTGAATACACTTGGATTTTCAGAATCCATGGAATTTATTAAATTTCCCACAAAATCAAGATACAATACACCCCCTTTAATCTAACATGTCTGACAGAATCATGCATCTAACATGTCTAACAGAATCATGCATCAACAAAGGTTTCTCAAACAATCAACTGAATCATGCATCAACAAAGGGCTAAAACATTACTTCAATCTAACATGTCTTGGAAAAATTCAAATAAAAAAAAAAAATTCAAGAACCCAAGAAGTAAAAAACAAATTCATTACCAGACCAAGCCGTTCCCCGGCCCGAAAGATCCTCCACTGATTGATTATGGTTCACTTCTTCTTCTTTCTCTTCACGCTCTCCTCTACTCCTCTCTCTCACTCTGATTTTCTAACAAACCCTAAAATGAAAGCATCAACAAAGGTTTATCAAACAATCAACAGAATCATGCATCAACAAAGGGCTAAAACATTACTTCAATCTAACATGTCTTGAAAAAATTCAATAAACAAGAACCCAAGAAGTAAAAAACAATTGCATTACCAGACCAAGCCGTTCCCCGGCACGAAAGATCCTCCACTAATTGATTATGGTTCACTTCTTCTTCTTTCTCTTCACACTCTCCTCTGCTCCTCTCTCTGACTCTGATTTTCTAAGGAACCCTAAAATGAAAATGGATGGAGGCGAAAGTGTTTTCACCAAACCATGAAAGTGTTCTCCACAATTTGATTTGAAACGAAAATGGAGCTCCTTGATCTCTCCTCTGCGCCAATTTTTTCGCAATACGTCGAAACTTTTTTCGCAATGACCGCTCAACACTGTTTTCCCCAATTTTTTTCGACAAAGCGCGAACCTCCTCTCTCCACACAGGCGCACGTGCAAAACACTCTTGTTTAGCCACGATTTTTGGCCGTGGCAAATGAACCCACGGTTTGGAGCCGTGGCCAGCCTTTTGGGGTAGTGATTATAGCCACGGTTTTTATTTTTATAGCCACGATTTTAGGTCGTTGGCCATGATATCCACGGTTTTTAGCCGTGGCAAATAAACCAACGGTTTAGAGCCGTGGCCCTCTCCGTGTAGCTAAACAGGCCTTTTGGTGTAGTGAGAATCAAGAAACTAGGCCTTAATCACCAAGAAACTAGGCCTTATTCATCAAGAACTAGGCCTTATTCACCTAGAGTTAGGCCTAGTCCATTAGTCCTAATTCATCAAATAATATGCAAATAAGTTCACAAAGGTAACCTTTCTACCAAAAGAAAGCAAGTCGTCCCTTGTTTATTGCCCAAAAACCAGCTGCCAAAGCCTTGCTGGCAAGAGAAATTAGCAAGCATCAATTATTACACACGTCCAAGAGTTGTCCTCCCAAACTATTCTCTTGCACGTCATGAAGCAGCCTCCAGCAAGTATGCACCATACTGCACACCATGAGCAGCACCTTGTAACAACCTGTTCTAACCATTTCATTGCAACCACCTAATTCAGCAAGAAAAGCACGACCATGATTCCCAAAATGGCTACCAAAAGACCCTTAAAAAGCATCCAAGCAGCGCCTACAAAACAGAGTGCGTATCTCTGCTCTGTACTACCCTCAGTGTTTTGTGTCCTGAATGATAGGACCAAACATATGCATTTTCTTCTATTATGTGGGATAGAAATAGAGAAATCTATTGCACCTTCATACAATAAAAACCATTTCCACAGAGAAACTTCAAGCAAATACAAGTCCATGAAATTCATTTCGGGATTCTCAGATATGCAACCCGATTTTTGTCCAGAGAGATCAAAGATTTTGGCCTACTAAGAAGAGATGACCATGTATAAATTCTAGATACTTGCTCATTCCGGGCAAGACTAGCCAGAGCATCCGCCACCCAGTTTGTCTCCCTAAAAGCATGGCTACTATGACATCTCATTTCTCTACTAAGTTCACCTATCTCCCTCTACCAATCATCAAGGAACCATGAGATCCTTGTTTCCTGATAAAACCATTATTTAACCAACATGGCATCCGTGAATCAAACAATTCACATATCCCTACAAACTACAAAATCTCAAACCCTCCAAGAGGGTTCTAGTTTCCGCCACATAAACAATGCTTGGTTGCCATAAAAAAACAATGCTTGGCTGCCATAAAACAACCTTCATGATCCCTAATCACGAATCCACCTGCCACCATTTCATCCTTTGACGAGCCATCAACATTAAGTGCAAGCCATCCAACCGAAGGAAAATTCCAATAGACTACGCGAATTTGAGCCTCACTCGTTGTCTTCTCTTCGAATCCCAATCTATGCAATAGTATCCCATTTTATCCTTTTTTTTAGGAGTAAAGTGCCTGTATACACATCCACTCCAATAATAAACTTTGATTATCACATAGAGTTTTTTGTTTCTTTGTAGTCAGATTTCCCATAGAATAAAAAGAGGAGTAAGATGGGTGATAATACCTGACATAGTTGAAATGTTGGCTTTATGAAACCATATGTTGAGCATACAGAACACTTATATTAGTCTATAAACATGTACATTAAAAATAAACTCAAAATGATTCCAATCCCTTCTGGCAAGTTCACCTTCCAAGAACAAGTGTTTAGTCGTTTCATCCCCAAATCTTCTACAACAACTGCAATTAGAGACCAATTGAAAACCAATTCTACGGATCACACCATCTACCGGCTAAGCCCTTTTAATGATTTTCCACACAAAAATGGAGATCTTTGTGGAAATTAGTAAAGGATGCCATAGCCATTTCCAAAACCCATCATGATGCCCCCTACTCCGAAGAATCTTAGAAACCTAACTTATAGAAAACTTGCCATCATTTTTAGGGATACAAATTCTAACATCTTTTTCACCATCTTCTCCTCGTAATCTTCTAATATAAAGGTCTATGGCTTTTGTTTGCAGCAACGGTTTCAGACACCTGAAATTCTCTCTATGCATTTGCTTTAAAGAAGGCCGCCTATTTTCTGTTTTGCCCAACCCATGCGGTGAAAAGTCTCTCCTAAGCTCCAATTTTCATTGAAGAAGCTTACATTGCCCTTACCAATCTTTCAAGCTGAGTGTTCCACCATAAAGTTCTTGAACTCCAATCATTCTTTCATAAAAGGAGATGCACCTGCTTGAGCAACCTGAACACTGATAGGTATTCGAGTCTTCAAATATTTATTTCGCATAAAAATAGCCCACAAGGAGTCAGTATTCATCAAATTCCATAAGGCCTTAATCCGAAATGCTTTTATCACACAATCAAGACTTCTCACATTCAATCCGCCTTCGTCTGTCGGGAAACTAAGATTTTACCATGACGGATGAATGGTACATATATAGAATGTAAGCCCGAGCTTACGAAACCTGACTCGGGATAAGCGCTCTAGCCCAAAGACAATGCATGTGCTCGGCTACAACAATTCACCCATGCCAGCAACCACAACCGACAGTTAGATATGCAACTTAAGTCTCCAATGGCTTACCTTAAGGATGAGCTATAGCCTGTGTAGCGTCGCCAAATTCTAAACCATCGCGAAACACCTCCTATTGGATGTAACTAAGCAATAGCGACTCTGAGACCTCACAGAAGAACAGGTCAGAATCATTCGCAACATAAATGGTCAAACTCTCAGCAGCAGACAGACCACTCAGCTTCCTACTAACCCAACCAGACCTGTGTCAAAGTAAAATGACTAGGAAAATTTGAAAGCACGAGACAGGGAGACCGAACACAATACGGTCACAAAGTGTACTCAAAATAAACTTGTTTTCATTAACAAATGAAACAAAAAGTACAGGTGCGCAAAAGTCTACTCCTCATCAGGAGGGGGTTCAAAAACATGAGAACTAAGCTTAACCGAGAAATAAGCTAAAGTTTAGTCCGCACACACCTCAATCTGAGCATCATGATCTGGATCGCCCTCTTCTTCTGATGACACAAAGACCACTACTAAGTTTGCGTTTGACATCTTGTAATACGCAAGGTCCCATTCCGGATGTTCTTCCTTCATCAGTGTCAGCAGCTCTAATTTCCCATGCACGACCCAGCGGAATTCACACTTGCCCTACACCTTGACAAGCTCTTCCTCACGCGCCTTCACTTCAACAAGTTCACGCTCCAACAACTCCAGCTTGCCAGTCAGCACATAGACTTGAGACTACTTCGTAGCCAGACTACTCTTAATTGCGTTGAGCTCATGTTGCTTCAGTTGAAGCTGATCTTCAGCCTTTCTTGCTACTCGAGCATTGAATTCCACGTTGGCCTCTAACTGCTGCCTCTAGGCATCCCAATCAATCTTCCTCATGGCATTCTCCTCAGCAAAAGACCGCAGCTCAGAGCGCATCTTAGCCGCAGCTTCCTTTGCAACCTCCAGATTACGCCGGATCAGATCCAACTCTTGCTTGAATTTGTCCCTTAAAGACACCACCTCTACCAAATTAGACTCAAGGGCCTCCAGACGAACCCTCTGAGTCTTTGCGACAACAGTTGACTATTCCAGCCTCCTATCCTATATTTGCTTCCTCAGCAGCTCAATTTCAAAAAGTGCATCAGAGTATAACTTCTGCATATTTGAGAAGACACGCTCCATGGTGTACACCCTCTCACGAGCAACCTCAACCTCTGTGCCAGCGATGGTTGTCTACCACAAATGAGACATCCCTAGCATCAGGTGTTTCAAACCCTTATCCAGACGCCCTTTCAGTGTATCCTCCTCGGGCTTGGAAGCGTGGTCCATTAGCCAGCTGTAGAGCCTGCTTATGTGCTTCCTTGAAGCATATTCCATGTCAACTTTCTGGTGCCAAGCCTGGTTTCTCATCTTCACTACATCCGGAGCAAACAAACTTACCTGCGCATCCAGATGGAGCTCTCCTAGACGCAGAATTATGCTAGCACCGTCTTTTGTAGTCACCACTGCACCTAGGCCCTCCTCCACGACCTTCCCTTTGTCACCAGCAACTAGCCTTTTATTGCAAGACCGCTCAGCAGAACCCGAAGGAAGAGATGGAAGCGAATTTTCCAAAATGGACCCTCCATCACCCTGATATACGGCCTGGAACAAGATGGGGAACAATGCGTACTACAAGAAGGATGACCCGCATTACCACGACCACTATCAGGTGACCTATCAGCAGATCGATTGGACCCTGAGACCTCAGGCGAATCTCATTAGGAACCTCTAGTTAAACGGTTTTAGACTGGGCAGCACCAGTGGAAGTTGCTCCAACAACCAACATTAGCTTCTTGCTCAAAGCTTCAGCATGCTCGGTACTTAGATTTGACGCATCTTCTCCACTGCACCGACACACACTTAGATAATGAAGCACACGGTTCAAGCAAGGATTCAGACTCGATCATCATGAGAGGCGTATCTTTTCAACAAGTGACTTAGTGAACCAATGTGATGGATGATACACCAAAACGGTTTCAAACCCGCACAATGCAGTCCGCCAGATGAACCCAAATCATTACAGCCGGCTAAGCCCACGCGTCTCACAACTATCCTCAATACCCAAAAGCCCTGCTAAGACAAGTATCTCGAGGATCAGCTTCGGAAAGGCAAGACAACAACATTTTGCTTCCAACTAGGAAGTAAATACAAAAATATATGTCGCACATGGAGACTTCTATCTATTACTTACTCTCTGATTTGGAACTATCTCCCACATATCTAAAAGCACAAGGCTAACAAGGAAACTACCCTTCGCAGCACAACTCCTACAAAGATAAGGATCTCCACAAAGATCTTCTTCCCTAAACTATGCCATCGATGGCCTGGTCGAACAGGGACTCTAGCACTATAAATAAGACGTGAGGTTGGTAAGCTAAGGTACGCTACAAATTCCCTATGTACAACATTACGCCTTTCTCATTCAATGTCTGACTTTAGTATCAGAGTGTCATTGGCCACAACAACGGTGGTTCGTGGCTCACGTGAGTTCCTTGTGCAAGTCAACAAGTTTGTAGGTCAAGGTCAAAGCAGGGAGTGAAAATCGCCTGCAACAAGTATGCTATAAAACCCAATTTACAACTTTAAGCTTTTCTGACTTTAGCATCAGAGTGTCATCACCCACCACAAAGGTGGTCCTTGGCTCACATGCATTCCCTGTGCAGGTCCAGGTCAATGTTAAGGAGAACAGGATTTGATTACATCAATTTGGCATCGTCCGTGGGAAACGATGAAGTTCCTTGAAAAATAGTGATACCACTCTGCCTCACAATACAAAAATATAGTGACCACGAGATCTCGCAACAATGGAGACACCCTTGAGCCCTTCAACACTCGTACTACGAGAGCGCTACCAGTTGCGACAAATCTGGCACAGCTGGAGGAACAAAATCAGGCCCTTGCATAGTACATGCAGTAAGTTCATAGTGGTTAGTGTCTCACTCAAGATTTGTCATTGGCATCTGCATTGGACCCAAGGGTGGATCTATTATCAACTTAGATGCAGCATATTGCACAAGCGCTGGAGATGTTCACCAAGTAGAACCTTCCACCCGCAGAAGGAAAATAGGAGTAGAGAAGAGCCCCATCCTCGAAAAACATAAGAGAACACGTCAAGAGAGCCCCGCTGCCCCTGCAGGCTCTCAGTGCACCAGAAGTAGAGACCCAGCGTTTAGGGATGACAGACATCTCTCCCAAAACCCCATCCGGCTAAGGGCCACCAATCCTGACGTGTTGTTCAACCTCACTCTCCCACCTTTTATGGCTCACATCATGAATGAGCCTTTGCCGAAGAAATTCACTCCATCGAAGCTGTAGTTTTATGACAGGACGACAGACCCGTCCGATCACTTGTGCCACTTCTAGCATGTAATGGCACTCAAATAAGGATCTGAAGCAAAATGTGCTGGTCATTCCCTGCAAATCTGAAAAAGTCATCGCTGACCTGATACCACTGCCTCCCTTCGAGGTCTATCGACTCATTCCAGAGACTGGCAAAATGGTTTCTTATACGCTTTTTCGACAGCCAATGAATTAGGGAGGGCCACATTATCTGCTCATCCTCAGACAGAAACCAAGCGAGGTGTTAAGGGAATACGTCACATGCTTTAATGATGAATTGGCTCTCATCGATGGCTGCAGTAGCGACACTGTAATCAGAGCCTTCTCCTTAGGTCTGAAGATAGGCAAGTTCTATGATTTCCTCACTCTAGACTCTCTAGCTGATATGGCGGACTTATTGAAAAGTGCCTAGAGAGTCATCACTCTCGATGAAATGCTGGCCGCCAAGAAGGCGGAGTCCAAAAAAAATCTGGATCTATAGGCAAGAAAGAGGGGAAGAAACAGGATGATGATGACAAAAAGAGGAAACGCAACGACAAAAACCTGATTCTTGTCGTGCAAGACAAAATAATGCCTTTATCTAGGTTGGGTCTAAATCTGTCACTCTCCTCAACTCCAGCATGTCTGACGTCCTCAACGCTATCAAGAATTGGGAAGGGCTAAAGTGGCCTGCCAAACAGCAAGGAGACCCATCCCCGACGCGATAACAACAAATATTACTTCTTTCTCAAGGTGGGCGGTCACGACACTGAGGACTGCAAGAGTTTCAGGAGCGTGATTGAGTATTGGATTCAGAAGAGGAAGCTCAAGGATTTCCTAAGCCTGGACAAAAAGCGGGATCGGATGAAGGAAAGGGAAGATTTCGTTAAGGAGATAGAGAAAGAAGTTATGGGCATCATATATGTGTTTCATGAAGTTGGCTCCGAAAGCAAGCAGACAAGTGCAATGTGCACGCATTCAGAGCCCCATCCCACCACCGACTTTCACTGACTAGGACCTTCAAGGCATTCATTCTTCTCACAATGACGCCCTGGTCATCTCGGTCCTCGTTTCAAAGTTGGAAGTAAAAAGGGCCGTGGTGGAGACAGGAAGCTCTTCAAACATCATGTTTCTCAACGCTTTCCACAATGTGCAACTCAAGGAGACAAACTTAATGCCCGCCAACCATCCCATGGTCAGGTTCAGCAGAGAGATATGTTTCCCTATTGGGAGGATCATCTTAATGATAGTGGTGGAAGGGCCCAATTACGAAAGTACCTTGTCTAGGAGTTCATTGTGGTCGATGCTCCGTCTGCCTATAACATCATCTTTATGAGGTTTTGGCTTAACCATATGGAAACAATAGTTTCTACTCCGCACCAATGCATCATGTACACAGCCAACCAGGCCCAAGGAACTATTATTGGAAATCGGCCTTTAGTGAGAGACTGCCACTACGTAGCGTTGAATCGGCTAGATTGCTAGCAATTACAGCTCGGGCCCGCGGAACAAACATACCAAATTTGGGGCCCAGATTCAGGGGGAGAACAACCCCTCAGCGAATAGAGACAAAGTTCTGATATCTAAGGCTCAGCTATCCGACAAGCCGGAATTCAAAACTAGAAACACCATCCAGTCCAGTACAAAGCTAAGTAATAACACTTCAGAAAACAGGCACCTCCTCCTAATGCTGCCAGCCAGCGAGGAACGGCTCGTTTGCGTGAAGTTCACGCTTCAGTAACTTCACTAACATTGGCGACACATGACGTTCTGCAAAAAGAGCTACACAATCTGAGCGAGGACCGTACGTGTCTCTTTCAAACTTAGATAAGCTTAGTTTTTGTTTAAAATCAAAATATCCTATTGCTTTGATTTCTTTTGTTTGTTTTTTGTTTTTTTCAGTTTAGAAAAATTGTTCGCACAAATTCAAGAAATAAAAGAGAATTTATTAATTACAATGAAAGTTATTACAAAGCTTGCCCAATTGACTAGTATAACATTTTATACACTACAAGTATCCAAGTCTAACGCAAGTATTTCTCTGCTCAAACGCATATCAAGACTTCGCTCCACCAATTTGTCTTCGAAAATGATTCGGAAGTGAAAATAAAGTACTTAAAAAAGGCTGCAAGTACATGCTTAAGTCTTTGCTTCGCTAATCTGACTCGTGAAGAGGAACAAAAGGTAGCAGAAGAAGGCAGATAAGAATGTACCCAAAACGAGGGATTACCGGGGTGACGCAAAGTAAGCGCCTCGGGTAATTTTCTTTAGAGCTCCGCTCCGCCTATTTGTCTGCCATCTGTGGCATCACGCGTGAAGCCTAGTAGATACAGCAGGAACAAGCCACCCATGGTTGGTTGCATGTGTTATCCCTGAGGTCAGATGGCACGAGACGCCATCCGAGCACCAGAAGATGAAAGACAAACTTGACCCCTGGGGGTAGTACGTAACTCTTCTTCGCAATGTAAGAAGAAATAACAAGGTCCTATGGAACCAATTGGATGCTAACCCAAACTAGGTAGCACCACATAAAAATGGGTCTTGTCAAGATTCATCGTTGCAAATGTCAGAATATTCGAAGACTCCAACAACGAAGATCTTCCTTGAGCCTTTTGAGAACCGAAAACATATTTCTAAGGAGATGCATTTCAGGAACATTCTCTAGAGCATACATGGCAATGCTTAAAATGGTGAACTCCAGCCTATATATAAGCGCGACGGTTCATGAAGTGAAATCAATCAACAGCTATGTCAGCATTAAATGTCGTCTGGAAAACAAGGAGATGATGGTTCCAATTGCAACTGCATGAGTCCATATTCATTGAATTAATGGAACTACACGTAGCCCCATTAACTGAAGGAGTAACCGACACTTAACCATCTTGCAATCTACATCATACATCTGGCACGCTGATCTTTACAACACAGCCCGCCAGCTAATGGGCCCAAGCTAGTGCCTCGCCAGATCTACCCCAGTATGGTATGAAGTCCTTAAGTGCCCATGCAACGCAGAGCATGCCTACAACGATATTATCAATAAATCCAAGGTATTCGCTCTATTATCTGCCATTAAATAAACCTGGATAGATTCAGTCTGATCAATTTTTAAGGCGATCCGACTCTAGAATTAGATTTGTTGGTCGAACCATCATATCGGACTACTGGGAAAATTAATCAAGTCAGACTTACACGCCCAAGGCAGAGCGGAGGCCTAACCCGATCAAAGCTTAGTCAGTTTCGACTGATGGCGATGGCTTTTGATCAGCTCTGACACTAGTCCGCTAAAAGTGGATGACAATGGCTTAGAAAGTGAGAGCTTCGTCAATGTTCTAATGCTTGACCACGATAGCTTTCCAGGTACCATTGTACACTATGGATAATGGTCGCGAACCTAACCAAAGCTTAGTCAGTTTCGACAAATGACAATAGCTTCTAGTCCGTTCTAACTCCTAGTCTGCCAAAAGCAGATAACGACGGCTTAGAGAGTGGGGGCTTAGTCAGCTCTCTAAGGCCTGATTGAGGCGGTTTGCCAGGACTATTTTCCAATTACGGATAATTGTCACCGAATCAAAGCTTAGTCAGTGATGACTGATTACAATAGCTTCTGGTCCGCTATAAGCCTAGTCTGCCAATAGCGGATGACGACGGCTTAGAAAGTGGGAGTCTAGTCAGTACTCTCGACGTCTGATTACGATGGCTTACCAGGGGTCACCGTCCTTCCATAGACGATGATCTTCGAACCCAACCAATGTTTAGTCAGTAGGCCAATGATAACGATAGCTTTCAGTCTACTCTAAGCCTAGTCCGTCAAGCGAGTTACGATGGCTTAGAAAGTGGAAGTTTAGGTAGTGCTCATGCAACCTGATGACAATGGCTTGCCAGGGATCATTGTCCAACTGCAGACAGTGATCGTCGAACCCTATAACTCTAACACCTAGTCCGCCGAGCGGATGACAATGGGTTAGAAAGTGGGAGTCTAGTCATGCTCATGCACCCTAATGACGATGGCATGCCAAGGATCATCGTCCATTTAGAGACAATGATCGCTGAACCTAACCAAAATTTAGTCAGTTATAACTTATGACAACAACTTCTGGTCTCCCTTATAGCCTAGTTCGCCAGCAGTGGGCAGAAGCGGTTTAAAAGCCCAATCAGAGCCCAGGAAGTCAATTTAGACAACTCACAAGGACCATCGTCCGATTATTTGCAGCAATGCACATGCATGACCACAATATGATCAGGTCGCTTATAGTAGCAACAACAACAGCTGGTCTGATCCGCAGCCTGGCCTGCATATGGTGGATTGCACAACACATCAATTGTATGACTTCCTGACTCAGTACAACCTCTTGTCTAAAAGTTAGTAGCGCTATAAAACAAAGCAGAAAAAAGCTAGTAGGGAAAATCAAATTCGGACTCCGTTCCTCCTCAAACATTTTCCTCGCGGACATTGCCTCTACCAATTCGGACTCAAGCGTTTTCCAGCCAGTCCTATGAGCCTCCCATCTTGTCTTCCCGACCTTCTAACCAACGGCTGATTGAGCAAGCCTCCCTTGCTTAAGATGCTTCTTCATTGATTTAATTTCACGGAGAGCATCGGAGTACGACTTCTGCAAGTGTGCAAAGACTCGTTTCAATGGTATACACTCTCTCACGGACAACCTCAACTTCAGTCATAGCGATAGCGACCTAGTTCAGATATGACATTCCAAGGGAGAGATATTTTTGTCCCTTGTCCATACGTTCTCCCAACGTATTGCCCATTGGCATCAGAGCACAATTCGCCAGCCAATCGTTCCACCTACTGATATGCTTCTTCGAGGCATAAGAAATATCAACCTCCTGGTGCCAGTCCTGGTTGCTCATCTTCAACACATCAACAAATTGATTCGTGCATCCGGATGGAGGTCTTCAGGGACCGGAATCACTACAACACCGCCCTTCACTATTTTCACTGCATCGGGGCCTTCATCCACCACTTTTCTCTTGCTCTCAAAGATTGGCTCTCTCTCACAAATCGACTCCAAAGCAGTAGTATGAGAAAGTTATCTCTTTGACCCGTCACCACCTTAATATGAGGTCTAGATCGAGACGTAGGACAATACGGACGACGTAAATGAGAATTCTCGTCATAAGGGTGATTATTAGACGACTTTTCACCAAGTTGGGGGACTCGCAATCCAATGAAGGGTTGTACTTAAAGTCTTTCAATGGGAAAGGACAAGTCAACCCTCATCGGACAAAGCCGCCATGCCCATCTACAGCAGGTTGCTCATAACCTTCTCCTGATCGGTGTCAACTTCGTTACATCCTCAACTCCCACAATCTGCAGATATTCCTTTTCCAAGTCAGAAAGAGGAATAGGGGCCCTTGCCTGAGCATCTTGCCCCTCGAACGCAACAGCTTCCGCTCTAGTGGATGAGTCAAGAACCTACTCCATAGCTTAGCATCTCTATTATATACAACAAATACTATAATTCCCATCATTTACCTTTTAGTACATCAAAATGATGAATCGATACAACTCACTTAAATCTTAGTGCTTCATATTTGGATATTATTGCTTAGTGACTAGCATTGTCTGGTGCATGAATTTTGTCCTGTTCTTTTTATATGATATTAATTCTTCTTCCTTTTTTTTCTCTCAAACAGTGACTATGATAAGCAACTAAAAAGAGTGATTACAATTTCTTTTTATACAATAATGCATGAATGTGCTTTGATTAAATGAAACAAAGATAATGATAATTTCTGAAATCATCAGAATTGATCATTTACCTAATGAATTATCTTTCTCTATGGAACTGCAGTAGAGTGCTACAAGGGACATTTTTCAGTATGGAATGGTGCCAGCATGAAAATTTATCAATACTTGCATCTAATACATAAATGTTTTCTAGGATTATGGAAACAAAGAATAGAGAAGGAAAAATATAGGTTCAAAATTACGAAATTTATGACCTAAAAAAAGGAACTCATCATAAATTTTCTCTACTTTGCTTAATCCCCAACTTTCTGCATGATGAGACCTGACTCACATCTCTTCTTCCTTTACTTCTGTTAAAAAGGTTAAGACATTTAATAAAACCTATGGAGATAAATCGCCACCTCATCTTGATTTCTCTCTCGATTCTCTGTGAAAATGAGCTTGACTGTTTTCTTAAAAAATGGAGAGCACTTTTATTTAGTAATGCATCCCACCAGAAGCAGCTGTAATTTAGCAGAGCTTCCAGGGCAGCACTTAAACTGTAATTTGTCCTACAACTTGAAATTTTTGGCGTAAGTTTTCCACAGTTATTTACTTTGAAGTTTGAACTTGTCCCCTTCCTGATGGGATATTAAAAGTCATCCTCACTTTTTGGGCAAATAAGGGGAAATTGCACCCCGACTCCATTGCTCCAAACTAAAATACCTACTAGAAGTCTTACTAGTCCATGGTTCGAACTTACAAGACGGCAACTGAATCATAGAAAACACTTTATTCAGTTATTCATTGTTTTTTCAGGAGTTACCTTATGCAACTTCCTAGCTTATGCAAGACAAGCTATCTGTTGACGGATATAACAAATATTACAATGCACTAACTGAAAATTGACAAATATAATGAAGATAAAACAATGAGGTAAATTCGCTATCTTAATAGCATATGGAAGCACTATCGGTTGATGGTAATTTTTGTGTCCTCCAATGTATTAAGTGATGGTACATTCTTCACCTTTCCTCTCTGGAGATGCTCTAAGAATTCCATCACTGTTGGATCAGTCCAAGGGGCTCCTAAAGGAGCTTCATCCCCTGCCACCCATCCAAGATGTCCACCTTTTGGTGTAACTATCAGTAAACAATTTGGATTTTCCTGGACAAGAAAAATGGTTGGTGGCAAATTAGTATTTAAAACATCGCAAAATGATTGGCTTAATAGAAGAAATTATAGAATGAAAGTAAAAATGTCTACAACAATGATAAACAACAAGCATGGTTGTTGGCAAAAAAAAATATATATATTTGAACAGAAAAAAAGAGTAATAAAAAGCAGCACCCACTACCACAAATTCAATTCAGCCCTAAATTCAAACACTTCCTGTTGCCAGTAAGCTATTATAGTCTCCCAACCAAAGGAACCCTCGACCGCCTAAGTACAAAACTACTACATACTGTAACTACTGTCCACATTAGTTGAATGCACATTATGCATGCTTATTTCTATCCTTAATTAGCTTCCTATGCCTTGATTTGCCAATGATTATTGACTGATCCTAGTCAACAATGGATATTCACCAAGAAGAGTGGTTCTACTCCGACTCAAAAAATCAAACTCCAGTTTGACTCTAAGGTGGCATCCTAGGTGGCGGGCTTATGTAGACAAAAGTGGACTTAATCAGCTTCTATTTTAACCAAACTAAACCATAAAAATTCTAAGTTGCCCCATTTCTATTCTCTCCACTCTCATCTTCAAGTGATTCATATCCCAGTGGTAGGAGGTGATGCTCGTGCCAAATGAAAAAGAAGAAAACTTTGCTTATATTTTTAATTTAAAAATAGGGTAAAATGGGGCTTAATTGGGCCCTCCAAACCTTAAAAGTGAAAGCTTACAGGACAAGGTAAATTTTTGTCTCTTCAAGGATAAACACATGAACTATACTTTTTGCTACTCTATTTTGAGCAGAAACTTTATTTTTGCTACTCTATGTTTAGATTGGCAAGTTAATGGAGGGTGTAGACGGAGGGGACGACCGTTGAAAACTTGGATGAAGACGGTGAATGAAGATATAATTGAGCTTGGATTAGGTGAGGAAATGTGGGAAGATCGCATTGCTTGGAGAACCAAAATTCATGTAGCCGACCCCGAAAATCTCGGGAATGGGTTTTGATGATGATGATGATGATGATTTTGAGCAGAAACTTTGAGGAAACATGTGGATCTATATCATGAATAATGTCTATCAGGTTCACCCTTAATCGACAACAAGTTCTCGAAATACTGTCAAAAAAATGAAATTTCAGACCTGAATTGCACATGAACTATGCTTTTGCTGCTCCCTTTGAGCTGAAATTTTGAGGAAACTTATCATTTAATATCAGGAATAATGTCTATCTGTGTCAGCCTGATTCGACAAACAGTCCTCGAGTTGTGTCAAAACGGGACAAATTCTAGCATGCTTGCACATGAACTATGCCTTTCGCCACTCAGAGCTAAATTTGGGAGTTGTCTAAATTAACATTGTGATAAGGTGTTCATCTAGATTCAACAAATAATATCAAGATATGCACAAAAAATGAATGGTCGACAAATAACTCTATTTTTTAGCTGACAGCCACGATTGGGATGGTGATCAGAGTTTAACATAAATTTACCTTGGTGTTGAAATTGACACCCATGGATTGGATGAGGTATTCCAAACCGTGTAAATCCATCTATTGTGTATTTTTTCCTGAAGTGCACATAAATCCAATATCTATGGAGCTACAATTGTAGAAAAAAAAAATTTGATGTTTGCAAGTCTGACACGTATCTAACACGCAGTCAACGTATCTGTCAATGTTAACCAGCCAGACACGTGTGGGACATGGTCAAGAAACGTCCTGGACACGGCACTCTTTTTTTCTTTTTTTTCCCGTTACCTAAGGGTGCACATAACTGGGTGTATAGCACCTGATTTAGGTGTTTTACCCACATTAAAACGAATCATCAATTCAGTTCACGATCAGAAGTTTCATGCCAGGAATATCACAGCTCGTCCCTCCCTTCCTCCTTCCCCTGTTGCAGATACTTCTTCTCCACTCTTCTTCTCAACTTCTTCAACAGCTCTTCTTCTACATCTCAACTTCAACTTCTTAGCTCTGCTTTTTTTCCTTTTTTTTTTACTGTTGAAGTATTGTTCGACCAGTCATGCTATACGGTTCAGAATGTTGGGCTACTACGGGACAACATACGCATAGGATGGCAGTAGCAGAAATGCGTATGTTAAGGTGGATGTGTGGTAAAACTCGTAAGGATAAGATTAGAAATGAAAGAATTAGGAGATACTTAGGTGTAGCGCCCATAGAGGAAAAAATTAGAGAAAGACGTTTAACTTGGTTTGGTCATGTGCGGAGGAGACCAAGCACGGCGCCAATTAGAAAATGTTTAGATTGGCAAGTTAATGGAGGGTGTAGACGGAGGGGACGACCGTTGAAAACTTGGATGAAGACGGTGAATGAAGATATCATTGAGCTTGGATTAGGTGAGGAAATGTGGGAAGATCGCATTGCTTGGAGAACCAAAATTCATGTAGCCGACCCCGAAAATCTTGGGAATGGGCTTTGATGATGATGATGATGATGAAGTATGGAATATTAGTGTATATTATGTACGTGATCCTCAATAAACATAGTTCCTTTCATAATATTTAGGCAAAATGAGTGAAATGATAAAGCCCCTCTTTGGAAGTATGTCACTAGAGGAGTAAAAATGAAATGGTGGTGGAAATTTCAAATGGCGGTGCAACTTTTGTCAAATTGAACATACGGGATCTCATACTAGATTGAGGGATCATTTGTTAAGACACTGAGCTGTGGGATAGCAATTTGTGAGAAAGTTTCTCCCCAACCACAAAGAGAGTTGCAAAAGCTTGTTGATGAAAGTGCATTGAGAGTGCAAAATGCCAAGATTCAACATGTTCCTTTACCTCCAACGGGCTCAAGAAAAGGTAGTTGTTCAGGTTCAAGTAGTGGCATTAGTCCATCATTTCCAATTCCACGCAATGATCCAAGGAAAAGGAAAGCAACACAAATTCTAATTGCGGATGGTATCAATCTTAATGATCGACAAGAGTTGGATGCCTTTTGATTGCAAGAATGTTCCACTCGACTGCATTGCCCTTCAACCTTGAAAAGAACCCATATTATCAAGAAATCTTCACCTTTGCATCAAAAAAATTTTGAATTCATTAGTGGTTGTTCTAAATCCATTAATGGTTACAAGCAACCTGGGTATAATGCATTGAGGACTAATTTGCTTCAAAAGGAAAGAGCTCATATTGAAAGGTTGTTGGAGCCAACAAAGTTCACATGGAGTACCAAGGGAGCAACCATTGTTTGTGACGGGTGGACTGATGCTCAAATGAAGCCTCTAATTAATTTCATAGTGATTAATGAGGCCTCTAATTAATTTCGATTAATGAAGGTGTTTCAATGTTTCTAAAGGCTGTGAATCATGGAGTGTTCAAAGTCAATTACTTCATTGTCGTTTGATCAACGAAGTTATTAATGAAGTTGGGCCTAATAATGTAGACCAAGTACCGATAATGTTTCAGTTTGCAAGGCTGTAGATTTGCTTGTTGAGAGCCAATACCCTCAAGTGTTTTGGATGCCTTGTGTAGTCTACACTCTCAACCTTGCCTTGAAGAACACATGTTCTCCAAAAATACACTTGCAAATGAAGCTGTCTATAATGAGTGTAGTTGGATCATTGATATCGTTGGGGATGTTGCGCAGATCAAGAACTTCGTCATGAACCATCCATGAGGTTGCACATCTTCAATGAGCATACAAACTTGAAGTTGTTTTCCATTGCAGAGATATGTTTTGCTTCAAACATAATTATGCTCAAAAGGTTGAAATACATCAAAGGTAACTTCCCAAGTATGGTGATTAGTACTCAATGCGAATCTTATAGGGAAGATGATGTTGAGAAAGCACAATTTGTTAAAGGGAAGTAATTGGATGACTTGTGATGGGACAAAGTGAACGACACACTTTGTTTCACAAAGCCTATTTATACAATGTTGTCCAGGAATCATATAGATGAGCTTTGTCTTCTCTTGGTGTATGAGATGTGGGATTATGATAGAAAAAGTGAAGCAAGTTATTTATCGTCATGAAGGAAATGTAGATAATGAGGAGTCAAGCTTTTAAATAGCGGTGCATCGTATATTGGTTTATCGATGAGAGAAAAACAACACACCACTACATTGTTTAGCACATTCCTTGAATCCAAGGTAACTTGAGATTTACATTGTTTTTATTCTACTTTCGTCTAGAACTTTTGGTTAGGTTTATAATATTAATTTTGGGTTGCTTATAGGTATTATTGTAGAGAATGGATTGAAGAGGCTCCTACTCGTGTTTTCACCACACCGAAACGCGAAGATTTTAAAGGAGATAGATAAATGTTTGAAGAGATGCTTTCCTAATGTTGAGGAAAAAAGGATGAATTGTGACATGACGTGATGAGCTTCTTAGATGTTCACAAATTATTATGTATCTAGATGTTTTATGTGCTTGGATTATTAATTATTGTTTATGTTCAGAGTTTTTTATGATACATCAAAATAGACCGATCATCACGGCCATACACGTGGCATAGAAACTCATCACGAGAATATAGCGCCCAATCTATTGGGCAGCTCATAAAGGCTAGGAAGAATAAAGCCAATTACAAAGGCCCAGGCAAGGCCTGCCATCGAGAATACGTAAACAAGGCCCGAATCTAAGCCCGAACGAATCAGAGCCCAAATCCAGGCCCAACATGAGTTTTCTCAAAAAGAAGATGAGCGTTACACCAGAAAAGAGTCGTGGAGGGAGTTACACCTCCACGAGTGTATCTCCATCAAGGAGGAGACTGTTACGATGAACATCTCCTTTCGTTGTGCCTCACATGCTTAAGTCGCGCAGAGAGCTAACAACGACCATTATAAAAGGTAAAGAGAACACTCGACACAGGTATGCAACTTTAACTAGTTTTGTCCAAATTTACTTTCTTTTTCCAACAGAGTTACTGACTTAAGCATTTGAGTGCCTTCAGCCACCAAAAAGGTGGTCCTTGGCAGTATAACGATTGTTTTGCAGGTCAAACTCAAGGAGGAAGATTTTTGGACACATCAGTTTGGCACCGTCTATGGGGAACGACTCGTTTCCTTTCTGAAAACAAAATGCACGGTGACAAAGCTCACTATAACCTGACAAAAGATCAATAAGCCATAAGAGAAAATGATGCAGTCTGCAAATCCTCATTAAGTAATGATCACAACAACTCTCCCACTGACAACAATGCATCACAGACAGCTTGCAAAGAAGAAACAACTCGAATCATCGGACCAATAGCACCCGAGAATGCGGATCCCCAACACGCAGACGCAGTAGCCCAGACAACCCAAGCATTCGGGGGCGCTGCCACGAACCCTCAAGTGGACTTGCTCATGGCCTAAATGAACAACATGACAAAGATGCTCGAAAAACACATTCAGCCAGCCGACCCTATTCAGGCACCACCCCAACAAAATTCTGCCAACCGAACTCAAGGAAGCGACGAAGCCCTAGCAGAACCCCAATAGGGAAATCCCCCAAGACAAGACCCACAGTGCGGCAGAACGCTTGCTGAAATCTCATTTAGGATTCGGGTCATGGATCCCAACATATTGTACGAGTTAGCCAAGCCGCCATTTTCCGACACATTCATGAAAAAGGCAATGCCAAAACAATTCACTCCACCAAAGTTCAAAGTGTACGATGGTACCACCGACCCAACAGATGACCTAAGACATTTCCACCACATGATGGCCCTAAAGGAAAGCACAGAGTTGATCCTGTGCAGAACATTCCCAACTAGCCTCACTTCCACAGTGATGAATTGGTTCAATAGCCTACCACCGAGGTCGATAGAATCCTTCCAAGTTTTAGCCACCACTTTTATTACCAGATTCATTGGGAGCCAGCGGATGAGGAAAGGACCCCACTACCTCCTGCACATCAGATAGAAGCCCGAAGAAACGACACGGGAATATGTCACTCGCTTCACCAACGAGTTAACAATGACTGATCGATGTAGCGATGACACAACCACTGCAACTTTCGTCGCCGGACTAAAGAAAGGCCCCTTCTTCGATGCCCTTAAGCTGGAGCCTCCAAAAGGCATGGCAGTCTGTTGAAATTAGCACAGAAACACATCTTTCTTGAAGAAATGAAAGCTGCGAGGAGGAAGAATTAGCAGGAAAGGGAGAACCATTCGAGGAAACGGGAAAGGAAAGAAGGCGACATGATGGATCACGGGAGGATAGCAGCCATTCAAAGAAACATCGAAATGACAGATGAACTGAGTCCAACCAGCGGGAATCCAGAAAATCGCAATCGGCAATGCCCAGTCATGAACGGATAACCAGTGTGATGAAAAAGGAGTACAAACCATACACATCCCTAAAGACAAGCCAGACCAACATCTTGAAAAATATGGCGAATTGGGAGAATGTCAATTGGCCACTGAGGATGAGAGAAGACTCGAAAGGACAGGAAAAAAGTAGGTACTGCTTTTTCAAAAAGATCATGGACATGATACTGAGGACTGCTACAAGTTGAAAGAACAAATCGAGCATTGGGTCCAAAGAGGACGACTAGATGAATTCATCGGAACACCAGACAAGCAATTCAAAGGAAAAGAAAAAGCGGATACCGCCGCCACAGGATCAAAAAAACGATCCATGGAATTGATATACGCTCTACACTACATCCACCCCAACAAAAAAAAACATCTCCCACTCGAGCAAATCTATATCGAAGCGGAGAGGTCAACGCCCTAAAGACGGCTGCACTATCCGACTTGAGGACTCTACCAACGGATACAAATCCAACCAACATTACTTATAAAAGAATAAACAACGACAAACTCTATCAAGCCTCAGCTAGCAATACCAAACGGGGAGCAATAACGAGCCAAGCAAATGGGGTCATAAATTAAACAAGAAGGAACAACAGAGGCAAGAAACACCAACGCAGGAATAGACATCAGTCACACAATGATAAGAGAAAAATCACTCCACAATGTAACGAAACTGTTCCAGAAAAATGACCGCTAGAAATGGTCAAGACATCCAAATAGGAGAATCAATAAAGTTTCAATTTTGGAATCAATATCCCACGAAGACAAACACCTTCAAAGCGAAACTATGCGAAATAATAGGCGTATAAAGCCCAAAAGGAATCAGGACGTAAGTCGGATATATACAATAAACTTCTGGTCTGATCAACCAAAGAAGTAAAGGTTGGACGAACGAGTCAACTAAGTAAAACGACTTCGGATCGACTAGAGCATCAAACCAAAGAAGTAAAAGTTGGACAAACGTGTCAACTAAGTAAAACGACTTCGAGTCGACTGAAGTGTCGAGTTAACGAAGTAAAAGTTGAACGAACGAGTCAACCAAGCAAAAACTTCGAGTCAAGTTAACAAAGTAAAAGATGGACGAACGAGTCAACTAAGTAAACCAACTTCGGGTCGACTAGAGTGTCAAACCAATGAAGTCAAAATGGACGAATGAGTCAACTTAACATAAAAACTTTGAGTCGACTAAAACGTCAAGTTAACAAAGTAAAAGTTGAACAAACAAGTCAACCTAGTAAAAACTTCGAGTCGACTAAAACGTTTAGTTAACAAAGTAAAAGCTGGACGAACGAGTCAACTAAGTAAAACGAATTCAAGTCGACTAGAGCGTTGAACCAATGAAGCCAAAGTGGATGAATGAGTCAACATAAAACTTCGAGTCGACTAAGATGTCGAGGTAACGAAGTAAAGGTTAAACACCCAAATCAACAAAATTTTGAGTCGACTGAAACATCGAGTTAACGAAGTAAAAACTGAACGAACGAAGTAAAAAAAACTACTTCGAACTGACTGAAACATCCAGTTAGCGAAGTAAAGGTTGAGCAGACGATTCAACGAAGTAGAAGTGACTTCGAGACAACCGAATCAACAAACCAACTCGAAGAAGACAGACTCTGTTTATTATCAAACGAATAGAGCAAATAAACGGAAGAGCAAGTCAGCACAGCCTAGGAGAACCTTGGTAGAAGACAGGCAAGCAAAACAGTTTTTCACAAAAGCTTCGAGACGACAAACACAAGGTTAAGACATACGTGCTAAAGCATAGGAAAATTCAAATCAGCAAATGACTGCTATGGATGTAGTTGTAAAACATCAAAGCTCAAATATGAATTGTCACGAAAACAACGGACGAACGAAGTCAACAAAAAGAAAAATAAAAGAGAAAACTCATGTCATTCATTCAAATTTTATTTTATTACATTCGAATTTAGCAATAGAAGACTAAGGGCAATGATTTATAACATCCTCAGCAATACCATCTGCAGGAGCCGAGTCATCGATAGGACCTCTTTCTTCAAGAGGAGAAGGTGGCGGCTCTTCAGCCATTGGATCACTCGGAGGATCTTCAGCACCATCTTCATCCTCGAAGGTTCGATAGACCAGATGACGATAATGAGACAAGTCGACACCAAGACCCTCAATATAATCTAGAAGCTCAGTCCGACCAAAAACAACGCGCTGCCAATCCGCCACCTCCATATCACGGAGCTCATCCTTAACAGAAGCAACCTCATTTCTTACTGCGATGAGTTGGCCCTCAGTAGTAATGAGCATCGCGGAGGAATAAACCTTGACCTCTTTAAGTGAAGCGAATAATTGCTCCACCCTTTGTTCAACGATTTCGCAATTTTTAGAGTGTTCTATCATGGCACGCGCAGCCTCATCATGAAGCGCCTTCTCGACGAAAAGCTCTTTTTCCACATCGTACAAACGTGTGTGGATGTCTAAATCAGCTCTCAAGGACTCAAACGCGGTCACAGACCGATCTCGTGCCCCCTCCACCTTGACCAACGAAGTCTGAGCAACGTCAGCCGCTTTAATCCGTTCAGAGCATCGCACTTTTAACGCGTCATATTGATAAAGAACATGGGAAAATACCAATAGCAGCATGAAGAGCTTCCTGTCCAAAGAAATCACAAGATTATGATTGACCTGATGACTCAAACCCATCACCCCCGCATAGGCAAGATGGGTCATCCTGTCCATTACAAGCCTGACCCCATCCTCAAGATGAAAACTCGGATCCAGCACGGGCATCGAAGGCCTCTCCATTGACCGCCTGTGTCATTCATTAATCAGCTTATGTGCACCATCTTGCACGCCAATAGATTAAACCAGCAAAACTTCTCATTCGGTTTGCACGAATCTCTTCAGGAGTAGGTTCCTTCCAACTGACCAGCGAATGAAAAACGCGACGATTCAGTAGTATAGAGGAACCACCACCCACAGCTGAGAAAAAAAAAGGAACGACAGGAAAACCACCATCATCCTCTCGCTGCTCAGCAGAAACGGAACGAATGGCGGTCCCAACGAGAGTAGAAGAACCCAAGCAGGCTGTAGAAGGCGGGATTTCCACCCCTCCATCCACAGGCGGGGAAGCAGAACGAAGAGACTGCGCCTCAGGAACTCGATCACGATTGCCAAACTCCTTAGACTGAACAACAACCAACTGAAGCATCTTGTCATCAAAGGATCGAAGGTAGGCGTCCAAGGGAACCATATCATCAGTAACAGCGGCAGCACAGGCAACAATCTCCGTGGCTTTCCTTTCAGTTAGCAGAGCCCGCTCGATTTCATTCATCTTGCATAAACAGTTGCGCCTCACCATATCATCAGTAAGGTAGGCGTCCAAGGGAACTACGGAAAGTTTCAGGAAACGCTCGCTGATAACCTGCTCTTCCGCAGTCAATTGCAAATTCCGACGCTTGATAGGAACTCGAAAAGACCTATCTGCAGATCCTGTAAATTGAAATAGCCAGTGTCGACAGACGCATAAAACTAATCCCGCGACCAACCTCTGATGTCATCTTTGAGATTGCTAAAACACACAGGAGAATGAAGGAAAAACAAGTGCGGTTGGGTTTCACGCTAAACCTCACTAAATAATGCAAGATTCTAGCAGTTAAAGGAATACAAAAAAGAATGGCCCTATGTCACAACTATCTTCTTTCCTAGCCAAGTGAGGTTGGCAAGTGTAAATAATGTAGAGTATTCCACATTGTTCTAGAGAGAGTTCTCTAGAAACTCCCATAAAATTCCATAGAGTTCCATAGGATTCTACTCCTTAGATATTTCTAAGGAAGTGTGTAAAAACTCATTGTACACCGTTAGATCAAATTGATCACCACCGTCCATTGAGGAGGTGGAGTTGTATAAATAGGCTAAGGCCTCATTTGTTGTAATCACCTCAGAGAATTCAAGCAATACAAGTTCTAGTTCTCTTAAGCTCTCTTGTGTGTTCTTAGCTTGCTTAGTTTTTCAAAGTCTAAGTAAGTCTTTTGTGGGCAAGGCTGACTAGCTTTCTTTGATAAGTCGGGGCAAAGTTTGCTAGTGCCGCACGGGAAGTACTTGTGAAAAGAAAGTCCCGTGACAGTTGGCATCAGAGCCAAGTTTGGCAAGGTTGGTGAAATCATCCTACACAAGAGAATGTCGTCAGAGGTCAACAACCCAGCAATTGGCAACAACGACAAAGGTGGGAAAGTTCGCAAGGACAAGTTGAATGACATGATCGCTGCGATGGATGAAATGTTGGCTAAGTTGTGTGCCACCATGTCCAACTTGAGGGAGAAAGTCGAAGACATGGACCAACGCATCGAGGGGCAAGCGTCCAATGGGGAGGACCAAGAGCTCTGAGAAGAGATGCAAGGAGCCTTGAACGCAGTAGTCGACATGGTGTCCAAGAAGATCGAGTCCCTTGAAGCCCAAATTGTTGCCAAAGATGCGGAGATGTATGCTTACAGGGAAAGAGTTGAGAAGCTAGAAACTCAACTCAGTGTGTGTATGGCTGCGGTAGCCAATGGTGGGACTACACTAAGGATAATCACTCACAGAGTCGAAGCTCTCAAACCTAAGGCCTATGGTGGGGCAAGGAGTGCAAGGGAGATCGATAACTTCTTGTGGAACATGGAGCGCTACTTTGATGCGGTTGGCATAATAGATGAAGCATCAAAGGTACGTAGTGTCTCCTTATATTTAAATGATGTTGCTATAGTTTGGTGGCGCAGAAGGTCCAATGATGTCAAGAAAGGATTATGCACCATCGACACTTGGGAAGAATTCACGAAGGAACTCAAGAGACAATTCTACCCGGAGGATGCTGAAAACAAAGCTAGGGCCAAGCTTCGTCGCCTTCAACATAAGGAAGGCCACAAGGCCACATAAGGGAGTATGTGAAGGAGTTCTCGGAGTTGCTCTTAGAGATTTCTGACATGGGAGAAAAGGATGCCTTGTTTAGCTTCCTTGATGGCCTAACGGGTTGGGCCAAGTTGGAATTGAAGAGGCGAGGTGTGCAAGACCTTGCAACAGCTATGGCTGCAGCCGAATCCTTGATTTAGTTCAAGAGAAAGGACTCATCCAAGGGGCAAGGGAAAAGGCCGAGTAATGATGGCAAAGGTAGGGGAGACAAAGAGAAGTCCTCCAAGGAACACAAGTACTCCAAAGACAAGGGGAAAGAGAAAAGAGATGAATCACCCAAGAAGATATCTTGCTTCTTATGTAGTGGACCCCATCGGGCATTTGAGTGTCCCAACCGGGGGAAACTTGTCGCGCTTGTCATGGAGGAAGAAGCAAAGGAGGAAAGGAGGATCTCTTCAATGAATCTCCTAAGTGCCATTCAAGCTAAGGTCGAAGAACAACCACGTGGAAGGATGTACGTGGAGACCGAGATCGGGGACAAGACTTTGAAAGCCATGGTGGATACCGGAGCCGACACAGTCTACATGGCCAAAGACCTTGCTGAAGAAATTGGCCTATCATATACGAAGGAGAAAGGATATATCAAGGGAGTCAATGCTAAAAGTCTCCCAATTGAAGGAATAGCTCGTGGCACCGATATTCGGCTTGGACAATGGCGAGGTAAAGTCGACATAACTATTGCTCCAATTGATGATCACAAGTTCTATCTGGGTATAGATTTCTTGGACATGGTGAAAGCATTCCTGGTCCCATATGCCAACACCATGTGCATCATGGAAAAGGGACAACCTTGTGTTGTGCCCGTGGTACGGGAGATAAGTAAGGAGAGAATGGTGTCCGCTCTCCAACTTTCTAAAGGAGTAAAGAGGAATGAGCCTACTTACTTGGCTACCCTCAAAGAAGACGAAGGTCCCATGGATGGAGAGGTGAATGTACCTAAGGCCGTCCAAGATGTTCTCAAGGAGTACAAGGATATTATGCCTGCCGAGTTGCCTAAGAAGCTTCCACCAAGGAGAGAGGTGGATCATGCTATTGAGTTGGAAGTTGGAGCAAAGCCACCCGCATTTGCTCCTTATCGTATGGCACCTCCTGAGCTCGAGGAGTTAAGAAGACAATTGAAGGATTTACTAGATATTGGTTATATCCGACCCTCCAAAGCTCCATATGGTGCGCCGGTCTTATTTCAAAAGAAACATGATGGATCCCTACGGCTTTGTATTGACTATCGGGCACTCAACAATGTCACTATCAAGAACAAGTACCCGATTCCACTTATTGCGGATCTCTTTGATCAACTTGGTGATGCAAGGTACTTTACCAAGCTTGACTTGCGCTCGGGATATTATCAAGTCCGCATAGCCGAAAGAGATGAACCAAAGACGGCATGTGTTACAAGTTACGGGTCTTACGAGTTCTTAGTCATCCATTTGGTTTAACTAATGCACCGGCCACATTTTACATCCAAAGTTTGAACATAAATCAAACCAGTAGATTTAGGGTGGATATTTTCGAGCGGTAGGCTGACGTAAAATCTTATGCATTTTAGCATTTGCCTAATGGAGCACATTGAATGTATAATTTTACACTATATATTACCAGTGGAACTGTTATGTGCCTATTGAAAGTCTTGCTAGACAAGCTTTGCCTAGGATATGGACACTAGAATGTCGTCAAAGGTGCTTTCCAAAAAATAGAGAATGTAGTCAAAGGTAGCCAAAGCATTACGAAGAGGATTTGGCTTCTAAACATCCACGTTATACATGGTATTGTTGGAGGTGCTCCAACCGAATGAATTCACAAATTGGTGGTGGCTGTTCTACACAAGCCAAAATAAATAAATAAGACCCTTAAGAAGTTAACCCAACTTCAACACTACCATCTCTCTTTCTCATAGCCAGCGAACCAAACCAGGCTGGAAAGATTACCTAAAAGCAATGGGATTGAGATCACTTGATTTGCGGGGAATCAAAACTAAGTGTGATTTTGTATTAACACTTGACTACTTGTTGAGGTTATCATGTGATCACATTGACAGAGATGTTTGTTTTCCACCATATATTCTATCACTATGTTTTGAAAGCACATAATATACCTGGATATCGTCACGAGGGATGCCTCGAGCTGGTGCAATAGGATCATTTGCGGCCTGCAAAACATGTAAGACATTAAATCGTACAAAAAATACTTGTGACATTTACCTATATGTCCAGTATGTTTATTTTCTTTCAATGTTTAAACAAATGATAAAGGAAAACTACAGCTAGTTTTAGCATTTAATAGGGGCATATAACATATCATTTTTTCGGTAATTACGCTTATTTAGAATTCAAAAGTTTCAACAACAGTACATCAACAAGCTTTCGACTATGTGAAATGAAGAAGAGCATAGTGATATGTAAAACATCAAAAATATTCATCCACAATTTCTAGTCCCCAGAAAAAATATTTGAAAAGATTTTTTAAGCATGAACTCCTAGATTCCATATTCAATAGCTTCAACCACTCTAATTATACTCAGAGCCAAAATCCACTTGAAGAGTACACAAGGGACCAAATAGATCATAGCTCGTGAATAAGTTAGTTTCAAGTTTAAAACGAAATGGAGAATAATCACCTGGATACATAACAAAGGTCTTTGAACATCTTTGATAGAATTTGAGCTGCTTGAGTAAGAATAGTAGTCATCCACTGACTTGAAACCAAAAGAAACTACAAGGAGTAAAGACTGCTGCTCTTAGCATTTTACAATCAATGTCACAACGAGAACCAATAAATCGAATGGATAATAGTACTACCCCGTGTTAATCCTTCATCGAAATCCCTCACAGTCTTGGCATTAGCAGCCAACTGAATGTTATATTCACCTCCCATATCTTCAAATAGGAGAGCATGCCTGTGTAACAATAAGTCTATAAGAACCACAAGGAATAAAAAAATCCTAAGGGACTATTCAGAAATGAAAGTAACTGCCCATATACAAATTGAAAAACACAGCTGATATACATCACAAAGAAACAACTCTTTCTAAAATGTAAACTCCAGCTAATATAAGTCTCCAAGACAAATAACGGTAGTGCGGATCTCTCCATCCTCATGGCTGCCATGTCCATATGATAGTTTTTTATTATATTTAATATTTAACAAAAATAAAAACATAAAATTTAATTATAAAAAAATATATATATAGTAATAGTAGTAGCAACCATAATTATTATTGTTGTTATTATTTTTTTCCTTGGAAAAATCCCAAATTCTATTGAAAGGAAAATGAAACTACTAAACACAATAAATAAAAAATAGAAAGGCATAAATCAACAGGCACTAACACAGCTCATAACACTCGTGGAGGATGGTATCACAAGTCCAGGGTTTTTTTTTCCTTTAGAAAAATAGAAAAATTAGGTAGTTTTTTTTTTCCTTTAGTGGGTTTGCTAAAGATTAAAATCCAGCCCAAACCCATACCCAATAATTCTCTTTATGGGCTTAAGCATTTGGGTTTTAGTTAATTTGAGAGGCAGTTTCATAATTTAGCCTGTGTGACGCAAACGCACGTCAATGTAGCTAAAAGAAATATTCATTATAGTAGTTGATGATTCGGTTTTGATTCAGGTCGGAGCATCCACAACCAAAACCAACCTTGAACTGGCTACCAGGACCCAAATCTAAGCCAGATTTGACAGTTTGCAGCCAAACGATTAGGGTCAGGGCAGCGCAGGTACCCATTGAGTCAGGCCAAATTGTCATCTCTAGCTAGCATGGTGTTCACTTTTGTTTCATCATAGCCTTGTTCAGTGGTAGTTTGTGTGGTGATTTTTCAGCATAGTCAACTTTCTATCAGGTGTTTTCTACCTCTTCATCATCTTGATCACATTCTGATTTTTATCCTCATCTTCTCCCTCTCCTATATCTTCTCCATGAAAGTGGAGTATAGCCTGCGAGGATGCCAACTCTCTTGCAACTCCTCAATATTTATCTTCATAGCCTTTTCCCCTTCTTCCTTCGTCTTCTACGTCTGCACCATCTTTTCTAGCCGAGAGTGAACTTTTCCATAATACTAAATTAATGGAAATCAGCAACGAAAGCAATTCCAATTCCATGCTAAAACGTAAAGCAAAAAAAACTATGCTATGTTTGGTATTTGAGCCATGGAAACTTACCACTAGAACAAAAAAAAACTATGCTATGTTTGGTATTCGAGCCATGAAAACTATGCTAATGTTTGGTATTCGAACCATGGAAACTATGCTATGTTTGGCTAAAAAAATTTGAGCATGGAAACTTACAACTAGAACAAAAAAACCATACTATCAAAAGGCACAATGATGTTATCTATAACGTATTACTACCTAGTCAAAAAAAAAATATTTCTACCCTGGTCTATAGTCTGGAGTAGCTAGCACATAGCTCGGCCCCAGTTTATCAAGAAGATCAGTCTAAATGCAAATTTTGCTATTTCAGATGTGATCATTTGCGGATGTATAAAAGCCATATATAATACCAAACATGCATTAACAATGCCAATATACTACTTATGCATACTGAAAATTCCATATAGCATATGCAGATCCCAAAACATGAAAGCACAGTTAAAGGCAATAGCAAACTGTAATAGGATTACTTATTCAAAATTTTGGTTAGCCCATTAGCCAGAGCTTTGTCATAAACATTGTTAAAGCCCTTGTGAAAATCTTCGTCTGCGATAACCAGGTTGAAAGGATTACACAAAGATACTGCACCAGAGAGAGGACAATTATGGGATTCCTGCAACAGGGCAAAAGAATAACCCAGTATTAGCGATGTAAAAAAACATTGGAGAATGCACCGTAAACAAAATATCATGAAACCTCAACTTATTATCCCTAAAATTTAGTAAGTTAATTTTTTCATGATGCAAGTTTCCGAACTGAGTACATCTCTATGAAAGTTGTCATCTCAGTATCCACATGGCAGTTGCAACCAATCAAAATTCCGAGTTCCAAGTAAATTAAAAGTCGGTGTTAAGCATTAAGGTGTAGTGTTTAAGGAGTCCATGCTTGGAGGCATATACGTAAAGGTGTAAGGCATAAGTCTTTTATGCATGCCTTATTTAATTAAATGTTGTTATGAAACAACAAAGAAAATAAAAACTAAGAATTAAGAGAACCTATAGAAAAATTCATCCCGAAAATTGAAAAACCTGAATTCTTGGAACAAGCCGCTAAGCTGGAAGAAGGATAAGCGAGAGAGCAATCATGGTCTTGGATTATCTTCCGAAATTAGAAACCAGATCAGAAATTAGAAATGAGATCTGAACTGTGAGTCTACTTAAGACTTGTTCATTTTAGCTTATTATCAAAAGTAAAATCATTGTGTCCTGCAACTAAGACAATTACATTCAATAGAATGCAAGTAAGGTGCATACCTTGCCTCTGAAGCGCTAAAAAGTGAAAAGGTATACGCTTGTTATATGATTTTAAGTCTAAGTTAAGGCTTTCCTGTAAGCATTTGGGGCATTACATGTAACCATGATCAATTGTATTTTGACAAAAAACTGAGATTTACGCCTCATTTCCACCTCAGCCTTTCACTGGCAGCTCCCGGTTAAGCCCTTTTAAACCATGAATATCGGATTCAGATGATTCACAGGGGACTAAATGATAATACCTTGGACATTATAGTTCTTTCACCGATTTGGTAAGTAGAGAAACAGAGAAATGTCGAGATTTAATTATTTTAAAAAGAACAACTTTATATAAATCAGGCATTCACTCAAGCGCTTACTTCAGTTGCCTCTCGATTTATTAAAAGAAGTGCCACAGAGCAGTAAAAAGCAACTGCTTCATGCCTGGGTAATCGAAGCAAAGTTGTATTGCTTTTTGCTTCCAGCAACAAAAGCGCCTTGGTTTGACGACAGGGATTTTTGGGGACAAAATCAACATCTTCACCTCTATTAATTAACGATATACTTTATCCGTCCTTCTCTTCTACACTGAATGCACTAACTGTAGGTGTACCAACACAAGTAAGCTTTTCCATGAGGCATCGTAATGCATAAGCCTTCTTACTAAAAATATGGTTACAGTTGTCTAAATACAAGGTAATATTACAACCTACAAATGTAGTGGATATTAAAAGGACCTATTATTATACGCTGTTTATTTGGATAAATTATTTGCAACCAGTACATACCACAATTTACAATTTCTCAGAGTATTATATGTTGTTTATTTGGATCAAGTTGCAACCACTACATACCACAATATCTCAGAGTTGAATTGTTAAGGAGTGTCTTAACAAATTCCAAGCTATTCATATTTAATTCTAATGACCAAATTACTATCAATGGCGAACAATTTAACAGTTACTACATTAACCTAGATACTGGCTTCTCCCACAGGTTCAGGATATCCATTGCCCTTAAGGCACTAGACTCTGTTGAGCAGCTTTATTAATTAAGGTTTATGTGACTTTGAGGTTTGTTCAATCATTGTAGGTGCTGGAACTTGCACAAAATTAGTATATGTGCCGTTTCAATTAATAGCTCAAGCAGATTAAGAAAATGAATATGCCGTAGTTTGTTCTTTTCTTTTTAATTTTACAAAAAAACAATGTAGATAAATAAACACATAAATGAAAACTATGTTTTAGTTGTGATCAAAATAAGCATGATAATCAGAACAGAAACTACACAAACATTATTAGACTCCTTGAATATAACAATAAGTAGATTATAAACCAATGAACTGCCGTTACAAGGGAACCTCCTAATAAGCAAACAGAAATACAATGAAAGTAACAGTGGTGAAAATTGTGATTTCAATCCTACCTCACCCAGATACTGAACAAGAATGTTTGCTCCCAAAGACCAGCCAACTCCATATAAGTTTGAACTAGGGAACCGCAACCTAACATGTTTAACCACCTCTCGAAGATCTTCTGTAAATGAAGCCGAATAAAACTGCATATCACCAAATAAGTCATAAAACAAACATATATATGCAGTGAGTTTGTGAACATATAATCAACACTGAAAGCTTTATAAGATCCAATTACCCATAGATTCTATAGATACCATCAAGATTCAAGAAGTTTTAGTTTCAGCTGCATTATCCAGAAAATTCAGAACCCAAACTTTCTTGCCTTTGGGGGGGCAGGTTTTCAGGGTTCTGTGTTATAGACAGAAAAGTTAAAAATCAAAACGGCCAAGTTTTTGCTCTCTTCTTCATTGATTTAGCTAATGGGCGCAATTATCTATAAACTACGAATATGCAAGATCAGATGTTGGAAGTGAATCATCCAGCATCCCTATTTACCATTTTCTTTTATACTCATGCAAATCCTGAGTAATCATGTAGCCTGTTGAGTCGCAAAACTAGCAATGTCTTTCAACAACTTTCTTGTTCTGACTTTTAAGATAGAAGTGTCTTTTGAAGAGATAAGTTCTTGGGTGCTTAGAATTCTAGAAAACTGAATAAGTTCTTGGGTGCTTAGAATTTTGGAAAACTTAACCTCTTACCTCTTTAGGAATTATAACTAGGGGGAAAAATGCTTGAATATTGCAATTTTAAAGAAACGTTAGAATTTATTGCTATTTTGGATTGTACTTTATTTTTTAAGACGTACTTTTTTAGGAGGTGTAGAATAAAATTGTCCCAACTCTCTGAATGGGCTTGAATTCATTCAACGATACACCTGCAAGTGAATTCTAAATCAAAACTGTCCTCTATCAGTTTTATGAGCTTTTCTAGTCCTTGAAATACATTCTTGCTTTATGATAGTAAACGCCCTTCAAATTAAATTTGCTTTCAACTACTTTCTACTATATCATTTGACATAAAACAGTCTTTAGAAAAAGAGAAGAATAGAAAAAATAATAATAATAATAATAATTAAATAAGTAAAAACATGCTCTAGAAATTTTTAGAACTAGAAGAAATATTATTGAAAGTCTGCATTAAATAAGATAATTAAAACAGCATGGCAATATTAAAAATCAACAATTTTCTCCTTTTGAATACCTGAGCTGTAGTAACTGGACTGTTTGCACAGCCGCGGCTGTTAAAGACCACAACACGCCATCTGCTTCTTCTTGCTCGCACAAGCATATGCTGAACATAAGTATCACCACTCCCTCCAGTTAGACCTGGCTGAAATTCCCATGTCAACTACTACCTAAAGACTCCAACACAAGGAATTGAAGCCTAAACCAAATAACAATTTAGGATATAGATGGAAAGAGCAAATACACAACAAACTTGAAATCTGACGCGAATGAACTAATCAATAAAAGCATGTAACTTCCAAAAATAACTTAAACAACAAGGGATCAATGATGAGACTTTAAGCTTACCACCAGAAGACATGACTCAAAGTTACAAGATATTGAAACTTACCTTATTAGATACTTCACATTACCAAGTCTATTGGAGTAGGATGTTTTAGCACCTAAAAGCAAATGAAATACTATTACCACTGGAGATGGACCAAAATACCTTTCATTTCTTATCTTCCAACTTACCTCCTGAATAGTATACGTAGTCGTTGCTTGAGTTTCCGCCAGGGGGATCTCTTCATTACATAAACCACATCCACAAAAACTCAGCCAATATGACTCTTTTAGCCCCTTCAAATTTCACCTTAAAGTTAATGGTCAATAGACCATCTCGATTTCTTCAACTTAATTGTGGAGCTCAAATATTGAAATGAGATGAATTTATTTAAGAATCACCTGCATACTGAGATCCTTCACAAAATCTCAAGCTATTTTGGAATTCCTGTTAATCAGGAGGTAAGAAACTGGAGGTATGTTTTCTAAGAAAGGATTAATCAATTATTAAAAAAGGATTCAAAGCATGAACCATACACAAGGATCTCCATAGATCATTTACAAAATTTTCCAAATTAATTTAAATAAAAATAAATAAATAAAATAAAATAAATAAAAAATAAAAAACACTGAAACCCACCAGCTGAAAGGTTGACACTAGGCCATAAAGACACCTACTTCCAAATACAAACCACACTATTCACCAAAAGCTGATTGAGCACCACCTCTTTCAATTTGAAGATAACCTCATTCCTCCACCAAATAGCATAGTGGAAGAGTTTGAATAATAACTTAGGTCGCCTTTAAAAAAAATCCCCACATTTCCAAGACTTGTGAAAACATCAATGCAAGACCTATATAACACCCACAGCACCACAAGGAGGTTGGAAAAGAAATTCCAAACCAATTGGGCAAAGGGACACCAAAGAAAGAGGTGATATCTAGTTTCCAACCCACTCACGCAAAAAACCTCCTCCACTCGCATGCCCCTCCCCGCAAGCACATGCCAAACAGGAAGCCCATCACATGAAACTGAACCTCAAAAGTTGATTTTGGGAGATATATTTTCAAAGTAAAAAAATAAAATAAAACCAAATGGAAAGTCTTGGGACACCAACTTATAACCCAACACAAAGGGAATTCCCAATCAAAGACAGATATCAAAAAATACCCTTAAATCTCAAAAACTATCATCTTCCTCCTCCGAAATGGACTTCTTGGAAGAAATTAGGGTTGGCAAAAATATTCATTTTTCCGGTTATCCGCCCCTATTCCTAATAAGGCAGATTTAGCAGTGGCTTAACAGGGATCAGAGCAGATTCAGGCACAGATTATAAAAGCCGTCACGGTGATTTGGTGTGGGATGGATTTAGCCATATCCACCCCGCCCCGATTATATATATATTATAGTTTATATTTTAAAACTACTTAACATATATCTAGACTATAAAATATATTTTATATTGTATTCTCTACAACTTAATTTTATTTTACATAAAAGGCCTCAAAGCTTACCAAAACTTTCCAAAAAGTTAGGCCTATAGGGACTTAGCGATGCGTGGCAGGTGGGAATCCTCAACAGGGCGTGGTGGGGATGGGGGAAAAAAAAAATTGCGATTAAATGGGGAGGATTATTTTCTATAGGGGCAGGGGTGGATATGGCCAAATCCTCCCAGATCCGCTCCATTGCTAACCCTGGAAGAAATAGAAGTGTATAAGTTTGCCACCTCTAGTGCTTCAAGATCATTTAACCCTTTGAAATGCCCACCCCTTCCTCGTTATTCACCCTAGAGTCTCTAAACATCCCCTCCCATTACAAGCAAACTCCAAAAAGTATAGAGATAAGCTTCTTAAGGACACATCCCCCATCAGAGCGTGATGCCAAAAATTCAACCTACCAAAAAATGGAAATCCGTTTCCAAAACTCCCCTCTCATCTTAAAGATAAACCTATAAAGATAAATGCCTAGGGTGAGGTTTTGGACACGGAGGTATGAATTGAGGCTTCAAGTGGATTGTAACGTAAGGCATAACAGCGTAAGCTTTTTAGGCTTTTACAATTGAAGGTTTTAAGTAAAGAATAACCGAAACACATATAAAAGCAATACTTAGAATCAAAAGAAAAGATAGACATTTCATAAATCCTCATCCAACTTCTATAATTGCATACATATAAACTCCGAACTTCAAAGTTCAATAAAAAAAAAAAATCTAAGTTCCATGTCTAACTTAATTAATACATGCACAATCATTTTATAAACATCAACAAACTATAATCGAACAAGTCAAGCATCTCATTCTTAAATTCTAATCACCAAAAGCATCAACATCCAGTTCAACATTATCTATTTTCACCACTACCCAACTCTTCTTGCAGCAAACTGTATACAAGACGAGTTTGGTTGCCTTTCTTTCAGTCTGTTGTAGGGCTTGAAAATTAAAATTTTTGAGTTAAAACATGCTTACTCAAGCCCTTTATACTTGGAACAATGCATCACCAATGTGCCTCAACAATGCATCACCCCACATTATACTAATTTACCCCTCACCTACATTTTTGGGGCATGTCAACAATAAACTCTCTTGAGGCTCCAACTTCTCAAGAACAAACTCTTTTGAAACTCCAACTTTTGCTATTTTATTAACTAACAAAGATTCCAATACTCCCTCGAGAACAAACTCTTCGAAAGGCTTCTCCTTCAAGAACAAACTTTTGAGGCAGTCTCCTAAAAATAACTCTCTTGAGAGTTCTGTTGAACAAGCTCGGAGTCTACATCTCTGACGTTACTCCTTGATCCTGGATTCTTTGAAGTCTCCTATATGCCTTGAACCTACATACAAAGTCACTATATATAGGCCAAACTAGTCCAAACCGAACAAGGAAAGTCTACTCCTAATAGGAAAGTATTTTCATACTGTTTTCCTTGTCCCACAAGGATAACTTTCTTGTTTTAACCAAATAAGGAAAGCCTACTCCAAAAAGAAAATTAATTTCATATTACTTTCCTTGTCCTGTAATGAGAACTTTCTTGTTTCAACCAAATAAGAAAACCTACTCCTAATTCCTTATCCCACAAGGATAACTTTTTCCTTATTTAATTTCCTAATTGATTTAGGAAACTTTCCTTGTCTTAATTGAAAAGAAACCCTAATTCAAATAGCAAACTTTCCTTTTTCCTAATTGGTCAAGGAAACTTTTTTCTAATAAGGAAATTTTCCTAGTCCTAATTAATTAAGGAACCTTATTCAAATAGGTATTTTTTTTAATTAACCACTAAGCTTCTAAAGGAAGATAGTCATGTATCAGGCCAAGATATCAAAATGTTTGCCACCTACCCTACCCCACACACATCACCCTTAGATAAGTTGATCTTTTAATCCATAAGCACTCATGAAAAGGTTCAGAACAATGTATGGAAAAGGTAATTCAGGAATCGAGGCAATTGTGCTTTCAAAAGTCAAGGTATAGCTTCAAGGCATAACTGACACAGAATCTTCAGTTTCTTGAAGTGATGGAATTTTCTTATAAAAGCATTGGTCCATTTAAAATAGGACATCTAATGAAATTTATGTCACTAATGTCCCGCAATTTCTGTATCTAGCCTAATATTCAATAATAGAATAATGTCCTCTATAGACATAAGCTAACAAAAGCATCAATGTCTCATATTCTCGTTACTTCACAACTTTTTCTTTATCAACAAAACAAAAATATATCATTTCTTTCTAAAGTCAAAATGTATGCATTATGTGAGTATTTGTATCTCTCACTGTATCTCCCCAATCAAACATACAAGAGAAATGTGTGTCCTTAAATATATCCCAAGTATGACCCCAAACCCACAAAGTAACCGTAATGTCTATCCATAGACTATGTACATCTTTTTAAAAAGCCTTAAATATCATGTTGTTTCTTTCTTTCTAAATGACCCAAGCAAGAGCATGAAGCATTTTACCCTAACCCATTTCCCAATCAATGATAGATTAGAACCTCCCACATTTGGCGATGACTAAGCTTTTCGTCATTGTTGAATGGTGGCAGTAGTTAAATGCATTCAGACATTTCCTCCAAATGCTATGAAGATACATGTAAGCAAAAAGGTGATCAATACTCTCTAGACAGAACACAATGGTTTGGGATCAAAAGTCCTCTCTTGTTGATATTGTCAACTATAAGTAAGCTTCCATGAAGAATGATCCAAAAATATAAGTTACCTAACATAAGTGCATAACATGTTACAAGCATCAATGTATGTCACTCATAATTTTATGAGTTCATAAAGAAAACAAAATAAAAAATAAAAAATAAATCACACAAAATGGTCCATGGACAATAATTAAATCCTATATAGTGAGCCTTAAGCCTTGTACCTATAATAGAAGATCTTTGAGGAGTATAGTTTAGCAAACAATTTGACAAACTACAAGGCTTGAGCCTCGTATAGCCTCAAGTCATATGCCTACTTCACAAAAGAGTAGGCCTAGTATCGTACCTCTACTATGCGGCTTCCTTGACGAATACCCTTCCTATTATTAAAGAAACCAGAAGGTCCATAGAGGAACTACTCACAAAGAAAAAAAGGTGGAAAGAATAAATGCAAGCTTTAACACATTCCACCCATCTCTTTGTTATGTAGAAGAGAAAACTCAGTTCACACAATCATAAACCTTCCCAAAGTCAACTTTACACACTAAACCTGGCTTCTTAGCTTCCAACTTTAGCTTATCAACTCATTTGCAACAAGAACGCCATCCAAGATTTACTAATAATACTCCCTTTCATTGTTTTTCACCTTTCTAGTCATTGTCATGGCGAAGACATTGAATGATCCTATTGAGGATAGAGACTTTGGGGCTATAACCCAAGCATTCTCAGGCACACACAACAGCCACAAAGGTACAAGTGAGATCCCAATGAATAAAGGGTATTTCACAGAAGTCTCTCATCAATCACCACCTCCATAATGTGATTCCCACACAACAACATGCCTTGTCAGATGCCAGACAGCTACAAAGCGCTCTCAATTTCTTCTTATTCAAGTCAACCTCAAGGCACCTTACTTTGACCAATGGTTGGGAGCTCAATACCATCCAGAACCATACCCGTTTGCAGGGGTAGAGCCATGTAATCAGGTAGGGCACTAGCCATGTTGTAATGGGGTAGGGCAAGTGCCCCACCCAAATAGTATGAAGTTATATACTACCACTTTCAAAAAATCGGATATTCAAAATACTTTTACTCTTTATGCCCCACCCCTTTTCACTGTATTACTATCCAATTCTTTCTCACATGAAGTTTACCGATGTGCCCCACCGTTGTTTTCAATTGAGTGATTTCTCTATGATTGTACATAAAATAGTGTTTAGAGACAATCTTGATAATGTATTTGTCCACAATTTGTTAACTTCTAGGTACTAATATGTTAATTCAAAATTAGCTTATTGTAGCACAAGAAAATCACAGATGCGAAGGAATCAAAGTTTCTAGTGTCCAATCCGAATGAATTCAAGGCTAAGCCTCTGCCCATTTAACCTCTTTTAAAATACAATACACATACAGTGTGTTTTAGTCTTGGATTCTTTTTTTTCCAAAAGGTAAAATATTTGTTGAATCACAATGGTTATTACACAGAAGGTAACCTTAAAAGCATTAAAAACAACCCCGTAAAAGAAGGAAGATGTGATAACCAACTCCACATTGTAATCATTAATTCTACTACAAATGCATCTAATCCTAGCACCTTATTGTCAAAAATCCTATTGTTCCTTTCCTTCCACAGTGTTCAACACAACACATATTGAAGGATATCCCACAAAACCTTCCCTGATAAATGAGATGGAGTCTTCCAACTTCTCAATAGACTCCCTAAAAAATCAAGCATTACCCATACATTCCTACACTTCTCAAGAAGTGCATCCACACACTACTAACCAACCTACAATGAATGAGAAGATGTTTTGTACTAATAGATTTAAAAAAGGTTGTGAGGCGGCGCACTGAGAAGAGGGGTGCTCAGTACGAGGTGGAGATTTTATATACTAACATGGAGGGCAATGAGGCTATAGCCTCACTGGAGTGAAGCGTAAGATGTGAGGCGTAATGAGGTGTAAGCCACACTAGAAGTACAATTTTTTACAGAAAAAAATTAAAAATTTTAAAATTAAAGTTTATGGAACTACATCTATTTATATTGTTATTTATCTAGGTAAAAGGTAAATAACCAAATATGAAGAGTGGCAAGATTATGGACTTGGAGAAAATTGACATAAATGTCTCTCAATGTTTGAACTTTGAACTTATTATGTCGTGTACTTTATTATTTTATGACAAAAATTATAATTATTAGTTTACTATTTTTTTTTTGACACGTATGCCTATCAATTGAATTCTAATATAATCATATTCATCATTAAACCAGCTTACAATATTGGCTTTATTCCTTATTTATATTGAACCTAGCTTGCAAATCAAGCAATCTAACCCTAAATGCTATTGGATCCATAATCCCCAATTATTCAACTATAAATTAAATTAATTAAATAAATAAATTCATAATTCTACTTTACATCAAATTCTAACAAAACAACCAAGGCTCACGCCTCATATCCGCCTCACGCATCATCAAAAAAAATTTCCATTACAATTTTTTAAACCTTGTCCGTACTCTTCAAAACTGTTGAGTAAAATAAGCAAGCCACATCAATTCCAATCCTCTATGCCAACTCAACTTTCGAAGGAGGTGTACTCTACATTGTTGTCCACATGAAGAATGATACTCAAGAAGGAATGCCCTTCTTCCAAACTAACTACATAGGGAAATCATGTACTGCACCATTGGGCATATTATCTCAAACCAGGCTAGCAAAACATGAAGAAACCGAGACACCCTTAATTCTATCTTCTTTCCAAACGCATGTATCATCCTCATCTCGCAAACTAACTCCTTCCAACCTATTAGACAATGCAGTAAACTCAATTGATTCTCCTCCTGAAAGGTAACTCCTTCTAAAGTGAAAATCAGTGCTTAGCTTAGAAATTGTCGTACTTCCTTCTCATGGAAGCAAAAGCATGGAAATATTTCTTGTTTTGATCACCTAAGCCAACTCACTCACGCTCTCTCAATCTATCTTTTGTCCTCCCTAAGTGGTCGTAATCATGTACCCCTTGCAAGTTACTTTCTTAGTCACTAAACCTTTTTCATTAATATATCTTTTCTCAGTTTTGTGTGATCAAAAAAACAGAAAAAAAAATACCATTTTGCTCCTATGATTATTTGTATTGCTCTTGTCACACAACATGTCTTGCAATACATACAATATCTTGTTGCAGTATTGTGTTGTACATATCAGGGCCAGGCATTAAACATTCATCTTTTCTTCTTTTTTTCAGCCTTTAATCCTCATCTTTTATGATTAGAATAAGTAAACTTGAGAGATCTTTAGAGTGTTTTTAAATAAAAGCCCAAAAAAACAACTCTCAAAGGCCTCACCCATAAAATTAAGGCAAGTTTTCTCAAAGGCCTTCTTGGCTCTTTATAGCATGTGCTGGGTAATTCCCGGACATAGAAGCTCTTCGAGTTGTTGGAAATGCTCATCCCATCTCACTTCCAAATGAAAGAGTTTTTGGAGATTCACGTATGTCTTGAGAAAAAAATTACAATAATGTGATGATCTTGAACAACAAGGCAACACATCCACGTCTTTTAAATGAGTTTTTTTTTTATGTTTTTTTGTAAGCTTATGAGGGTGTGTTATTTGGGGAGTTAATCCTTTAAAGGTGCACTTTTTTTTCTTATAAATTCTTTCTCTTAATCTATAAACAAAACCGTTAAACAAACAAAAAAAATGGGGAGTTGAATGTCCTTTTGGATGAAAAGTTGGACTTGAGAAAACAATGATTATTAACCGAAAATTGAACATAATGAAATGATGCTTAAATACATTGCGATAGGGACCTACTCCATTCAAAACTAAACGAATTAATTAAACTTTGTTTCGAAAATTAAAAATTAACATTATAAATTGTAATTTGTAATTTGACTATTGTTATAACAGTCAACTTAGGAGGGAAAAAAAACTTTCAAAAAATTTCGAAGTGAAGCTAAAACGAAGACGAACCAGTAAAATGAGGACAGGAGAATCAGGCGGTAACTCGCGATCGTCGCCGGAAACCCAATCGAGAGCGACGGAGCCTTCATCGGGAGTCCTGAGACACTCTCGGCGGAGTCTGACGAGGCCCGGCAGAGTTCGGAAGAAAGCAGCAAAGATGGTCTCGAGGTGAGCGTTCCATCCGATGAGCGGGAAGGGTTTGTAGGGACGGGTGAGGGATTTGAATATTGGGAAGATGGAATCGCGAGCTCCACCGAGTATTTCGAGGACGTGGCCGGGTTCAGTGCTTCTGCTGCTGAGTGACATTTGGAGTGTCGATGATGTGAACCTTTTTCTTGGGAATCGCGGTGTGGGTCGAGATGAAACGTGGGAACTTGAGTGTTGAGGTAGGGGGGAGATGAGGAGGAGGCGGAGAGAGCCAGACGTCGCTCTCGCCATTTGCCTTGTTGTTTTGAGTGGTGAGGAAGGAAAGGTAAAGTGTAGGATTCCCTCCAATGCCCATTCAGAAATCAACTTTGGTGGTGGGTCCAACTCACTCCACGTCCTCACCACACTAGAAATTTAGACATGCGACACACACCCCAATAGTTTAGACATGCTGGTCCAGCTACTATCTCACACTACCGTTTCAACTCTCTCACAACACCGTCTTGAAAATAATATTTAATAATTATTATTTTTTTAAATTAAACCTCTAGTGGGGAGGGGCAGCCTTGAGATGACAGATCTTTATTACTTGATAAAAATCTTATACACCTGTCGAGGGTACATGACGACTTTACCCGAGAAATAAAAACTTTGGACATACATCATAGGAAACCGAAAAAATAAAATCTAAGTTCATGAAAGAAACTATCCTAATGCACTATGTGACCTTGTTCAAGAAAAATCCTTGATCAAAAGGCCTAGTTCACCAAGGGGTAGGCCTTATAGTAAATCCTACATAACAAAAAGGAAAATTGAAAAACAATGCCTATTTTACCAAGGATAAGGCCTAAACCTAGTAAAGGCTTTATTCAAGGACTAGGCCAGAATCACCAAGAGCCAAGGCCTCATAAATAAACAAATAGGTAAGCAAAACCAAAAAGGGCATGAAATTAGGAAAAATTACCTAGCAACAACCCAACCATAAGCATTTTCTTCACAAGAACCACTTGCACACCTTGCAACTTGCACAACTTGCAAAATCCATATGCGCCAATTACAACTTGCACCTAGCAACTTGCAAAACCAACGCAATTTACATCTTGCAAAACATAAAACACAAACTACAACTTGCACTCACCGATCAACACCAATCCAGCCACTTTCTAGCCCGCACAAATAACCGCTGCTCTGCTCCCAGCGACCCAGTGCACTACTTATCCAGAGCTGCTCCACTGTTATCCAAAGTAAACAACTCCCAATATGCTCCATAATAATACATGCTTCTCCAGAGTTGCTCCACTGCTGTCCAAAATAAACAGCTCCCAATATGCTCCATAATAATCCCCAAAACTCTCTGCCATTGCAATATCAATTGTAACTTGCTAACAACAAACTTGCATCACAAATGCCACTTCCATGCACCGAAAATGTGTTTTGTCACAAGCAGGATAATCTCTGCAATGCAGAGTGACCCACTGCAACCAATACAGCTGCTCGCCACCCTGCACACACACTCTGAGCACAAAATCGAGCGACGCAACAGCAGCTCCAAACATGCCAAATAACAACCCTCCTCAAACATCCAGCTCAACGGATTGTCCAACACCCCGTTCCCCTCCATTAACAATTCAGTTTGCAAGCCGAACATAAGGAGTACGCATTTTATCTAAATGAACCAAACTCGCAATCCTTGAGGGAAGATCATTATCTTTGTATTCTCGACTAAATTCCTCCTTCTGAGCTCTATCCGCAAGTGCATCTGCTACCGCATTAGCTTCCGTAAAAATATGCAAACAACTAATCTCCATATCCGATATCAAACCCCTCATCTCCCTCCAGGCGTTTCCAAGAACCATGGAATTTTGAAATCCTCATAGAACCAGCCCCGCACAATTTTAGAATCCATTTGAAGAGAAACTTTTGAAAATTGTAACCTGTTACACAGCAGAGCCCTCAATGACTGCCCGAACCTTCGCCAAATTATTTGATCATTCTCCAATAACAACTTGCTTAGCTACTAGACAATTACCCAAACAGTTTCTGATAATGATGCCAGTTGTCGCCTTATTATTCCTTGAAAAACCATCTACATTAAGAGCCACGAAATCCTTGTGGAAAATTCCAGTAAACTATTATATTGCTCCTTTTAACAATCGGGACGATAGGAAGACCAAGAGCAAGCAAGGGTTTCTTGTCCGCACTCACCCGTTTTGGAAAGGAAAAGGTATTAGCTAGGCAAAGACTCTTCCCCACTAGCAAAATGATTGACATCATACTCGGCTTTCCATTATCAAAAACCCGACGACACCGTTGTTTCCAGATCTCCCAGATGATGAACATAGGTGTTAAAAATAAAGTATTCCCACTTGTGAATTCTTATTGGATTTCCCAAACCATACCTTCAACACGGTAGTAATATATGTCGGCCTTCTAACATGTATATCAAAAATCGCCTCAAAATGTCTCCATACCCCTTTCGCCAGGCTCCCCTCCAGAAAAAGATGATTTAATGTTTCCACACCCGGTGATTCACAACAGTAACACCTCGATGCTAAACTAATCTCACACCTATATAGTTCCCTATCAACTGGGACACCTCTTAATAAGAGTTTCCAAACAAATACAGAGATCTTGGACGGCAGAATGGGCCACCAAATCTTATCAAACAACCTGGATTTACCTTTCTTATCACGGAGAAGCTCATACGCCGAGCGAGAACTAAAAAGGCCATCCGAATCCGGAGTCCAAATACAGTAATCATTTCTCTGTTCACTACCCTTGATTCTGTCATCAAACAATGTTCTTACCAAGTCTCTTATTTCTGGTGACACCAACTCAAAATCCCCATTGCGTACCTCCGCCATTGACGGCCACCTATCTTGCGTCTCCAAAACTCCCGTTCTCAAGAAAACAGTTGTTAAATTCCAATTTGTCGTAAAAAAACTCAAATTCTCACTACCGATCCGCCAAATACTACTACCAATGAAGACTACTTTAAACTTCATGATCTCCTTCATAAAAGGCGAGGCATTATTCTTCTCTTCCTGATAAATCAAAGGGACATCCTCCTTCCAATATTTTCTCCTCATGAAATTCGCCCACATCGAGTCAACATTAAACATCTTCCACAGGATGAAAGCCTTAGAAACCGTCTCAAGGTTCCTAACCCCAAGCCCACCTTCTGCCATTGGAAAACAAATATTATTCCAAGAAATCCATTTTTTTAAATCTTCCTTCACAATCTCCCCAAAAGAAATCATCCAGTAATTTATGAATTCTAGAAATAACTTACTTAGGGACACACATGGTGTTAAGGGTATAAACTGGAATAGAACTCAAAACATGCCTGATCAAAATCAATCTCCCATCAGGAGATAAAAGCCTCGCTTTCCAACCACTAATTCGCTTTTGAATTTTACTGATAAGCGCATCAAAATATATACTATTGCAACGACCCTAGAAAATTGGGACTCCCAAATATTTCAATGGCGAAACCGTGAACTGGAATCTTGTATAAGTTTTAACCGCCACCACTTGTTCCACTTCAGCTTTTTCATCAATCATAAAAGAACTTTTATTTGCATTAATTTTTTGTCCCGAGGATTTTTCATATTTTTCCAAAAACTTCATGCAACCGGTAATAGAGGCCTTTCTTCCATTGAGAAAAACAAGGGTGTCATCTGCGTACAAAAGATGTTTAATGGGCCAACAATGTCTAGGCGTATAGTAATAGCAGATATTACCCTTATCAAAGGCGGCAACCAATCCTCTATTCAGAACCTTCGTGGCTATAACAAATAACAGTGGGGAAAATGGATCACCCTGTCTCAACCCCATACAAGATTTAAAGAAGCCATTATAGACTCCTTGCATCAGAACTGAAAAGCCACAACTAGTAATGCAATTAGAAACAAGGTGACAAACTCTAGAGGATAATCCAAATCTTTGGAGAATAGAAAAAAAGAATGGCCACTCCAGTCTATCATACACCTTTTTCATATCGATTTTGAGAACCACATTGCCACCTGTGACCTTTTTATTAATATCTCGTACCATTTCCTGTGCTAAACCAATATTCTCCACGATAGACCTGCCCCTGACAAAGGCCCCCTGTTCTTGGGCTATCATATCTGGTAAAAGTAAAGCCAGTCTTTTGCAAAGTAATTTACTGAATATTTTATAAATGACATTGCAAAGACTAATAGGATGGAAATCAGAAAAAGAACCTGGTGACTCCACCTTAGGGATCAGTGCAATAAAGTTGGACGTGAAGGCTGAAGGGAGAGCCTCACCTTCAAATAATAGAACGACCGCTTTCTAGATATCAAACCCAACAATCTCCCAGCAATATTGATAAAATCCTGCAGTAAACCCATCTGGACTCGGAGCACTATTCGTCGGAATGTCGAAAGTCACATGTTTTACTTCTTCCAATGACGGGGTCTTTACAGTTTGATCACAAACCACACTTGAAATAACTGACGAAATACAATCCATTAACTCACTATCATATGCCTGAATGTCCTGAGAATAGAGAAGTTGCTGAAAGAAATCATTGGCTTCTCGTATAATCTCCCCAGAGTCAGATATCTCCCTACCACTCTGCAAGGTAATGGAAGAAATAACCCTTCTTTTTTGTTTAGCTTTAACCGAGGCGAAAAAAAATTTGGTACATGCATCCCCTTCCTTGAAATCTTTTTCCCTTGACTTTTGCATCCAGAACTGTTCCTCCTGCTTAAGGGCCAACCTGTATTCAGCTTGACATCTGCTCAAATTACAACACGCATTAACATCCCAATTTGCAGCCATATTAAGACCATTACTAACAGTCGATTCTAGTCCTTAAATGAGTGCATTCTCCCATTGGCTCATCTCATCTTCCAAAGCCCTGAGTTTGCAAAAAACATTTCCAAACGCATCTCTATTCCATTTAATAAACGCCCTACGAAATGCCTTTAATTTGAGGTCCACCCTGTCAAGCACCCTCATAACTCCTGTCTCTGAACCCCAAACCTTTGCAACTAAAGGCTCAAAAGATGGGTGAGTACTCCACATATTCAGGAATCTGAAAGGAGAGAAACTTGATCTAGACTACATAGGCATGGAGACCAAAATAGGCGCATGATCAGAGAAAGTACGGGAAAGATGTTGCACCCTCGGACTAGGCAACTGATCTAGCCATAAAGAGTTCACAAAAACTTTATCAATCCTTGCCCAGATACGCTCACCACCTTGCATGTTGTTGCACCAAGGAAACTTTGGACCAACAAAACCACCATCAACCAAACCACAATGTTCAATACAATCTGAAAATTCAGACCTACTAACCAATGATGGAGCATTTCCTCCTAGTTTATCCTGTTCACTAATAACTGCATTGAAGTCGCCACCCACCATCCAAGGACCAACATACTAAGATGCCATAAATTCCATATTCGCCCATAACTCCCGTCTCTCTTCCACTGTGCATTTAGCATATATGAAAGTGATAAAAAAAAGGAATGAGCATTAGGAAAAGTTATTTGACAATGGATAAACTGTTCTGATATGTCCAGCACCGAGACTGCTAACTTAGGATCCCAAAAAATCCATATCTTTCCCCCCTCTGCTTCATTAGACGTGAAACCTGTCAGTTTAATTTTGTTACCAACCTCCGAACATCGACTAGATTCAATCATAGGTTCTGCAATCATAATGATGCGCACTTTGTACTCCTGGACCAAAATTTTAAGTCTATTTCTCGTAGCTTTATTCCCAACTCCTCGAGCATTCCAAAACATAATATTATCAATCATTTTGAGTTTGGGCAATAAAGTTACTCGGTCTCACCATTCGATGTGTGCCCGGGGGGTGCGCCATCCTAACTTTAGTGCTCATTTTCTTATTCCTTTCTCCTTCTGACAGGGCCCATAAATCCAAGTCACTGCACACTGCCTGAGGACCAACCTCGGTCTCTGAGTCGACTTCATCACTATCATCACTAGCATTCTCGAATGTATTTACATTCAATTTCTTCCTCCGAAGGTGCCTAGTCTCTTTAAACAAGGATATAGCCTTGTCCAAAGTGTCCCCTAATTTTATTGATTCATATTCCGGGAATTTTTAATAACGTCTTCTAAAGTCTTAAGATCATCATCCATAGGTTCCTGCATAGGTGCCACAACTTGCTCTCCCTGCTTCGAAATACGGCCTGATTCAATCCTATTACCGCCATTCATACTCGACATACACACCTCCGCGCTTGCTGCCATACCATCCCCTGGCACAGAATTAGGATTAGCCGCAATCATTGCTGATGTAGGGGCGATTACTTCCCCTGTTCTGTCAAAAACAACAACGTGAGGTGCTGGAATTTCCTGGTAGGAATCGTCATGAGTAGTCCCTTGTATCGATGTTCCTGTTATGTCTAGATCAGCTCCTTGCAATGCTGGACTTACTTGGTGAGATTCGGTCTGTGCATTCCTTTGCAGCCCGCTACATTTGTAACCACACCAGAGACAAGCAAACTCGGTCCAAACCTTGCCCCCACTTCCTCGCCAGCTGCTAAAGAGGTACCCGAATCCTATAATCCTTCTTCCAAAACAGCCTGAATGGCTTTCATAAACCTGCTAGATGAATACCCAGCATCTTTACAATCCGATTTGAAATTGGAAATCCTTTTCCTTTCCGAATCATTAATAGAATGTCCTTCCCCTTCAAGATTAATATCTTCCTTCATATATTTGTTTCCAAGGATCTCATAATTTTTCCACATTCAGTCTAGGAATAGAAATCAAATTAGAATTGTTACCCTCGTAATCAATTGGCATCTCTTGGTCCAAAGTTGCTAAGACATCAAAAGGATTTTTTGAAATTTTAGCTTCAAAATCAACTTTGTTAGGGATGGCTTTCACTTCTTTCTCTTCTTTTTTGCCACTCGATTCCACTTTTTCCACTTTATTCCCGCCCACCATTGTGAATTGTTCTCCATCCTTCTTGACAGGTCTGTATATTTTCCTTGCTTCCACACCCCTTGGATGAAACCCTTTGTCCCTAACCCCCACATTTGGGTTTTTCTTACTTTCCTCCTCCAACTTATCCGTACCCACCTTGTCTTCCTCCTTATGACTATCCTTGCATATACCCAATCTCTTCCTACATGCTTCAAAAGTGTGTCCAATCATTGCGCAATGTTCACAATATTTGAAACTCGGATATACAATCTTCTGCCAAAAACCTGCGGATCCGGAGAACTCCAACCAAATTTTGCTAAGAAGCTCCTCTGCTAAATCCATCTCAACACACATCCTTGCCACCCCAGGACGGGTGAAACTCAGAGTACTATCATCAATTCTAAGAAAGGACCCAATGGAATTTCCTACTTCCTTTAGAAATAAGGGATGAAAGAATTGTATAGGCAGCCCACAAAGGGGCTAGAACCGGATCTTCCTTAAGGCTAAAACCTTGATGCCAACGGAACGCTTTGAATCTAACTCCTCGGATCATAAAAGAGTCCCGCAACAAAGCCTTATTAACTTCTTATTCTGATTGGAATCTAACAATAACATGTCTCGAATCCAACAAACCCATGGTAAACTCCCCCATAACACCCCATGATCTATGAATGGATTCACGAATAGCTTCAAGAGAAGGCCTATAGCTAGAGAACTTAAGCACAATAACATATGATTCCACATACCTTTCACATCTTTTTGCTTCCAAAATATTCATAGATAATGCTGGACATCCATCCTTTAGAAAACGATTGCCTTTCATTGGTTCCCCCGCAATAACACCTTGCTTCACAACTCCCAATGCTTGGAGGAAATTTCTTGGAGGCTTGACATCAACGATCGAGGTGCCTCCACCCCCAACCGCTTGCTCCTATCCCTTGGCTGCTTGAGGAGCCTCCATGAACAAGATGGGAGGCCCTAGCTTGGACGATCCAGATTGCAAGACCAAAAAGATCTAACGAACAAGATAAATTTCTATTTAAAAGGACCGAAACACCCCTAATAAACAAAATCGCCAATATCAGCAAAAATATAATTTAAAAATATTATTATTATTATTATTATTATTATTATTATTATTATTATTATTATTATTATTATTATTATTATTATTATTTTAATGTTAATGCGATGTACGTGCATATATACATGTATAAGAATTTAATAAGTATATAAATGTCAATTATAATGTTTGGAAACTTTTTAAAGTATTAAAAAATTTATTTATTTTTTTCGTTTTGAATAGTTTGATTTTCAATGTTTTTTTTCACATTGCAATTACCAAAACTATCAATGATCTATGTTTTTTTTTTTTTTTTTTAAATCTTTTTACAACATATAGTGTTTTACATGAAGGGCGAAATTGTATTTTAGCATGCGTGACACATGCATTTACTGTAGCTAAGACAAATTTTTGTCAAATTTAAATGGTAACAGAAACAAAAAATAGTGGTACTAATTATGTGTAAGGGCTTTTTTATAATTTACAAATAGCTTATGGTCTCAAAATAGTTTATGTTGAGGGCTTGGATGTAATTTATTATTAGCTAAGAGGATTTGGTTTTGACTATAAAAGATTTGATCTTTGAGCATTTTCGTAATTCCAGGTGTTACACCAACCAATTCACTATAAAAAGCCATTCTTCAATAGAGATGACCTACTAAGTAACGCTACAATGTACAAGTAAATCAAATTTTTTCCCTCCTCTATTTCTCTATGATTTTTCTCTATTCGTACCAACCTAAAGTAACAACAAGGTTTATCCTCTCCTTGATCAAATATCTTTGACAGCCCAAAACACGGTTCATCCTCTTCTACAAAGCAACATACGAAACCTTTCTAGAAAGTATGATCTACAGGGTACTCTACAACAATTCTCACTCTCTCTTCAACATTAACCATCAAACATCTACGTCATCTACAACATGAGACAATTCAAAATACATTTGAAAATAAGTTATAAATGTTGGATCTAAGCGTCCCTATGAAAATTTTCAAATAAAACATCACCAAAATCTTCATGAAATGAATTATTTTTATTATGAAAGATTATCACTTTCTCGTCTTTGTGAACGATCGGTTCTAATGCACTAACCATCTACTAGCACATTGGTAAGATCTTGAAGAACACACTAAACAAAGTAACCAAAAACTTCTCCTTCTGGAAGTTTGATGTGCAAGCCAATCTACAATGTAGCATGTTTCAAGAATATTTTTCACAAGCAATGATGCTCACTTTGAGAAGGTTCCCAAATGCATGAGCAAACAATCATTCATCTACATTGTTCCTAGACCTTCCATGGTAGCTTGTAAGTCACTTTATATTATAATTTGATCTATATTTAGTGAAGCTACAAACGTATTCCAATAATAAATAATGATAGCTTCAACTTGGTTATTTCTGGTAGTACAAGGGTAGAAATTCAAACAATTAATAAGCTGCCTAGAACTATCGTGAATCACACAACCACATTGAGAAATTCGAGACTACACAAGCTTGAGCTTTCATTATGAAATAGCAAACCAAAAGTTAGGTAATGCAAGACAGAGCATAATATGCAATGGATAGGGGTTGGGTGTGCATGTTACCATGTGTGCTTGTGTGTGTGTGTTAATCTATTGTATTCCTAACATAAGCTTCATTGAAAATGTGAGGAGATGTTGCGGTATCTTGAAAATTAAGTGCTCACTTGGATAATAAAATAAAACGCATCAAATTAATTGCAAAGTTTTTTTTTAAAGGCAAACGTGGGGGTTTATATGGGCTCCCAAGACCACTAAAAATAATAAAGAAGAGGTTTGTTACATTCAAGAATATTTTCTACCTCTAGCATCATCATACACTATTTTCTTAATGTGATACCCTTGTGTGGGCGGACCTGAGGGGGAGGGTGAGGGTGAGGGTTGGAGCCCAACAAACCTGTGGACCCAAGATGGGTTGGACGAGCTACTCAAGGGGATCATAGTCCCACATCGCCTAATTGCGGGAGGATGATGTGCTTTATATGTACGAGTTTGGCTCTACATGATACAACGCGTTTTAAAGCCGTGCGGGCCGGTTTGGGCCCAGAGCGGACAATATTGTGTCATGTGGACCGGGTCGTTACACTTAATGTCTTCCGCAAAGGAGCTTGGAATGATCTCCACAAACTCATGATTAGGAAGAAGCTTAGCTAGTTTATCTGCTGCCTGGTTTATCTCTTTTATTGCGTGCCTTACCCTGCATTCCCTGAACTTCTTTATTTCCTCCCTGATACGTCGAGTAGTATGAATTGTTTCCCATGGAGGAGCTTTGGTGGTGGTTATGTACTTGAAGGCATTGCTTGAGTCCATACTAATCTCCACTCTCTGGTAATCATGTCTGCGAGGTAACTTAATTACCATCTCAATCCCCTGTAACTCATGCAAGACAATTGTTTGTGCTTTCTGAGACCTTGCTGCAACGACTACCACTATGCCTTCATGGTCCCTAATCAGGACACTGTAACCCCCCCAGCTCCTGTTAGAGAGCCATCAGTATTCACTTTGACCCAACCTTGTTCAGGCCTCTCCCATGCATGCCAAGTGCTAGTACACATATGGTATTGAGCTGCAATTCTCCATTCATAAAAAAGCCATCGATTATCAACATTGTCTTCCATCTGAAGATCCAGGATTGAAACTCTTAATATGACATCTGCAATCACCTTTGGGACTAGCTCAACTGCTGATTTGAATTTGGATTGGAACACTCTACAATTTCTTTCTATCCATAGATGGTAGATAGTGGCATCCGGAGCTAGTTTTTTTAAGCACGGTGCTAAGAGATTTCCCCATGAATTTCGCCTCACACATTTCCATTCAGCTAGCCAATGCATAGGCTGATGCCTATATCCTAGGCTCACAAGAATATGTGACCATACAAAGCAGGAGTATCTACACTTAAAGAAGCGGTGCTTTACACTTTCTGTCTTATCACTACAAAGTGAGCATACTGAGTTTGCTATGATTCTTCACTGTTCTAGCTTGTCTTTGGTCTTGAGGGCCTTATTCAATGCAAGCCAGGTGATGAAGCTGTGTCTCGGGATCCTACCTGTGAACCATACAACCTTGGACCCGGATACTGGTGGTGATCTCTGTCTCATTGAGTGGTAAGCACTTCTGTTGGAGAACTCGCCTTTTTGACCTCCCATCCAAGTAATTTCATCTTTGTATTCACTGTCAGTTTCAACCGAGCCTAGTCCTTCATAAATATCAACAAGGTCTGCTCTTTCATTCAACATTGTGTTCCATCTACTGTCTGTGTTGAGTGCACTAACCTTGGCATTGCGGTGAAGCATAGAATGGTATGTGAAGTGCTGAGGTAACCTGTTGATATGGATACCCAAAGGATGCCACAGGTCTTTCCACAAGAAGGTTCCCTTCCCATCTCCAATTGAGTGAACAATCAGCTTGCTGGCCTGCGGTCTGGACTTCAGGATGTTACGCCAGCACCATGATGACTCACTTGGAATGTCCATGACCCAGAAGTGTTTGTCCTTGATTAAGTTTGCTTTGGTCTAGTGTACCCATAAGTTATCCTTACTAGAGACAATATTCCACACATGGCGAATCATTGCTGCTTTGTTTGAGGTTTCAATACACCTTACACCCAAGCCCCCCTCATTATAAGGCCTACACACTCGTTGCCAACTAACCATAGGAGTCTTAGAGTATATATTTGAGGCAGACCACAGGAAGTTTCTCATCATTCCTATGATATCATCTCTCACACTAGAGGGTAGAATGAAGCAAGAGGTCCAATATACATGAAGGCTATTCAATACTGCCTTAATCAAGGTAACTCTTCCTGCATATGATAAGGTCCTATTCTTCCAAGATTGGACCCTCTTACGGATTTTGTCTACTAGTGGAAGGCAATGATTGTAATCCAATCGAGAAGACATCAATTGCAACCCCAAATACTTCACAAGAAACACCTCTAGATTAAATTCAAGGCACCTAGTTATCAACAGGAGCTCCTCATTGGGTACTCCTGCAGCAAACATGTTTCTCTTTGAGCAATTGATAGCTAGTCCCTTGCATGCTTTGAATAGACTCAAACCACTATGAAGTGCCTTTGTAGATTTGATGCTTCCATGAAAAACAACAATGAGGTCATCTACAAAACATAAATCAGTGATCTGTGGGTTTGTACACTTAGGATGCAGAGCGTAGTCACCTTCATCCACCTTTTGCTTCAGTATAAGATGCATGAGTTCCATAACAAGAACAAATATGTATGGGGACATTGGACACCCCTAACATATTCTTCTTTTGGCCCTAATGAAGCCTTTAGGAGACTCATTGATAGAAATAGAGAATCTAGGTGTCGTAATGCAGGCCTTCACCCAGTCTATGAACTGTCTAGGAAAATGCATCTTCCTCATGACTGTCTCTATTGCTTCCCATCTAACCGTGTCATTGGCCTTTCTAAGATCTATCTTGGCTGCACATCTGGGAGCTCCTTTGTTCCTATGATAATTTCTGACCAGTTCATGAGCTAACATCACATTGTCGTGTCTATATCTGCCTCTTATGAATGCTGATTGTTCAAGCTAACTAGTCTATGCACCACTTTCTTCATCCTATTTGTCAGGATCTTAGTGATGTACTTGTATAACACATTGCAACAAGAAATTGGTCTGAAATCACTCAGATAAGAAGCATTAGAGACCTTAGGAATTAAAGTAATATACGTTGCATTTACCTCACCCAGCAGCTTTGTACTCCTGAAAACAATTTTGACCGCCCTTGTGAAATCATTCCCTATAATTCTCCAAGCTGATTTGAAGAAAAAAAGTTGAGAATCCATCAGGTCCAGGGGCCTTGTCTGATCCTATAGAGGCCAATGCTTCTGTGATTTCATTCCTGCTCACTTCCTGGGTCAGCTCTATAGACTCTGCCTCATTCATTGTTCTTTCAACTTGCAACCTATCCACTACTGAAGTATCATAGCATTCTTGTTCTCCCGCAAAAATACCATCAAATTGCCTGATACATTCATTTTGAATCTCCTTCATATCTTCCTGTTTCTCATTCTGAGAGTTGTAGATGGAAAGTATTTTATTTTTTGACCTCCTTTCCCGTAAGTAATGGTGAAAATAAGTTACATTTTCATCACCTTAATGCATTTGCTTTGCTTTTGCTTTTTGCACCACTTCAGACTCTGCATTACGGGCTGCAATTGCATATTGCTTAACTACTTCTTTTTCTATCTCTGCTAGGCTATGGTTAAGAGGATCCAATTGAAGGGAGGTTTGTATGACTTCCATGTGTTGCTTTGCAGTTCTAACTCCACTATTAGCATTTACAAAGCTGTTTTTTTCTCCATGCTATCAATTGAGCTTTCACTCTTTTTAGTTTATGAACAAGACTATAGGTTGCATTACCCCTCACTGGTTGTCCCCAAGCATTTTGTATCACCTCCATATAGTCCTTCTCATGCACCCAATAATTAAAGAACCTGAAAGATATAGGTTCAGGATAACTGGTGAGGGTCCCAGATCACCCATATTCTACCTCATTGGACAAGATCATTGTTATCAACTACTAGCCAATCCCTCATAAGTTCCTTTTGGATTTTGTCCCTCTTTTAATTACTCACTTTTGTCTCGACCAATCCTATAACACTAATATTATGTTTGTGTATTAACTTCTTGACCTCACTCTGCTTTAAGGGGTCATTCAGGCCCCTGACGTTCCAACAAGCTATTCTAATCATCTAAACCAGCATCATTATGTTTTCCTCCCCCAGGTGGGTTAGCCCCTCCTTGTCCTCCGATAGGCCTATTTGTTTGGTTGGTCTTACTGGCTAGATTGTCAGGTCCTTGTTCTGGTCTTTGTAGCACTTCAAAAGGATTGCTCCTACTTCTAAGGTTATGGGTTTTAGTTTGAGTCTGCTTGTGAACTCCTTTATTCTGTTTAGAATTGCTACTAGTAATAGTGTCCATAGCCTTATTTGTAACTCCCTGTGAAGGCCTCAATGTTGTCTCCTTCCTGCGCCCAATATCTCACACCATACTAGGTTCATTGGGTTCCTTACAATCATGCCTAGGTGGTGGGATAACCACTACTGATAGGGCTGTTGTTGAAGTTTGCACCTCAGTATCCATATCCTGCTTCTCATTCTGTATCTCTGAATTTAGCTCATTCACTGGCTCACTCTGCATGCCATATTGAGTATCATTCTGTATAGTACCTTGCCCTACATTCTGAGCACTGCCCTTTTCAATCAGCACCTCATTGTCTTTGTCATTTTTCTCCTTTACCTGGGTCTCACTTAGCTGTTCCTCAGGCTCTTCTTGTTGCACTCTATTCTGTAAATCTACTGGATTTTCACTCTGAGCATCAGTGTGCTTATTAGAAGCAGTGCATCTACTTGTAACTGTTGTCCAACCTTCTTGAGTCTCTACGGAGCCATTTTTTCCCTGAACCTCTTTCCATCACTTAGCAATTGGTGTTGGTGTTTTCTTTTGCTTTGGGCATTTGGCAGAGTTATGACCAAATCCCATACAGTGCTTGCATCTCTCTGGTTTCCAGGAATACAAGACATCTACTCGAGTTGTCCTTCCATCATCTGAAACAACCTGGATCTCATTAGGGAACATACTATTTGAACTAATCTCCACACAGACTCTTGCAAATGATAATCTAGATCTTTGCTCCGTTGCTTTGTCAAGCATTAGGGGGACCCCTAGTGCACTGGCTATGGATTGCAGACCTTTAGGACTCAAGAGAAAAAGTGGTACCTTCCTCAAATTGACCCATATGGGTACTGAACTTAGCACCTCCACATCTTCTTCCATATATGGCTACCATGGCCTGATAAGGAATAACTTGCTGGCTATATGCACAGGTCCCATGTCTGTTTCATTGAGGAACTTAAATACAATTGCGTTGTCACCATATACAGCCATCTCAAAGCCATTGTTAAGGCCCCAAATTCTCTTCAAACTATCATTGACAAATCCATATGATAGCCTCCTTCCAACAAAGTTGCCTATGATACACTGTTCACATTCAACCAATCTTTTGGAATGATCTGCAACCTTGATCTGCACTACAGTTTTACCTTCAACTGTGGAGGGTGGGACGTAGGCCAATCTAGTTGTGCCTTGTTCTCTTCGGTTGGTAAACAACCCTGCCCAACTAACCTTCTTTTTTTCAGTGTTGTTGTTGTTGACAGCCTGTGGTTTTTCATGGTTTTCTACTGTAACGACAAGCGTATCCAATAGCATCAATGGAGAAGTAGTACCTGTTGCAGTAGTATCCATATGCATGTTCCTAGGTCCTAGGTCTGGTTATTGTTCAGCCATTCCCCTCTCAGTATCTGATGCTTCTCCACGAGGGGTAATGGAGGCGCTAGAAGTCCGTGCACAAACTGTAATCATCCTTTCTCGATCAGACCTACAGTCACCATCAACATTAACGTACATAGATTGATCACCTAGCACAAACCCTAATAATTAATTAATTGCTTAATTGCAAAGTTTCGATTAATTGTGAGAGGAAGAGAGTGATCATGAAAGTGATTTGAAACCATCTATTAAAACTTTGATTAAAATGGGGGGAGTGGAATATGTTGATTACCAATCTCAAGTAAATTGTGTCATGGAGCAATGCAAGAGAGCAAGTTCAATGCCTTTTTTTTTCTTGGTATTTTGAAGTTTGCGACATCAATATTGGAAACCAACTCACCACCAATGCATTCATGAAAGGTGTCATTATAATCATCAAATAACTAACTAGGAAACAAGCTTATTATACGAGTTTGTCCCCTCAGCTTGATGGGATGTGATATTGTATATAATTAAGTACAAGTCTTAGTCCATAATATTAGTTCCTCACAACAAGGGACTAGATAAACTTTCGTTATTGATATTAACATGGAGGTTCTCCTTGACATGCTTAGCAACTAAAGTCTCCAATTCCTATACAAAAGAGTAAACATGAAAAATAAAATATTTCCTCGCAAAATTTCGTAGAGTAATATCATTAAAGTGCAACTCCTAAGTGTGTAACAATAGAAAAAACATGACTTTCCTAAAATTTTACAAAGGCTTTTTAGTCAGACTTACTCTGATATGCGAGACAACTCTCTATTTAACTTGGGTGTTTCTCGACCAATAGTTTTTGTCATAAAAATGTGAAAATTTAATAACATTTTTTATGCAAAATCAAATTACACCAACAATTTGGCTATAACAATCTTCTACATGACCATTCTAAGATAAGTGAATGAAAAACATCAACAAAACAAGCATTTGTTAAACATTTATTTTTTGTTGTTGATTCTTAATATGGAACATCAACAAACACTTTGTGTATTAATAAAACACAACAGAGAAAATTTCCCCAATGATGAATATAAGTATTATTAAAGATCTCATCAAGGCATCAACTTCTTTGTATTTGACGAAGTTCTCTTTTGTGATAATAAGTTTTTATGTGTTTAGGCAAGCCTGTGACTACCCTTAACACATCTTCTTCATATATCAAACTCAAAGATTTCCAGATTAGCAAAATCAAAAGAAGATCAAAACAATCAAAAGTTCCAGATCTATGAAATTAAGAGAATATCGAAACAATCAATAATAATTCATACAATAGGGAAAAAACCTAGAACGAAACAAGGATTTCAAAATGAATGAGGATAGATTGTTCATAGATACAACTTACAGTACTAGGCAAGAACCAGCAACTGGAAGTAAACTTATTATTCACAGAAGAAAAAAAACTCAAATTGATCATCATGAGTGGTGAAACCAAATCCATTTGTTCCACTTAAGCGCCTAAAAAGGAACTAGAGGCAAAATCTTGATCCTTTTGAAATTGTCATAGTCGTGTTGTCAATCGTTCAAGAATGAGCTCCGGAAAATTACATGGGTGTAAAAAATAAATAGTGCATGTGATTAATTATGTTAGAAAAATGGCCCATAAGTAAGAATTTGACCACGAGTGGAGGCAAAAGATTGATGAAGACCCATTAAAAAATAGGTCAATTAATATCGAGCAAACTAATAAAAAAATGACTCCAAACCAACAACTGCACGGAAGTAACTCAATCAAAGAAGATAATTCATCTCAATATGTTTTCAACTTTGTAAAACATAGAATTAAAAAAGAATTTTGTAGAACATAATGCAATAGTTTTCTCTTCAATGAGACATAAATAGTTAAAAAACTTTGATTAGAAAATTCATTAAAACCAAAAAAGTCTCTAATTCTCCTATAATCTCTAACTATAGGAACATTATGGGAAACCCTAGTCATGACGCCTAACGATGGAGGCCGCCACTGCAAAAATTGAGATGAAGAGAGAGTGCAAGTCAACAAGTGCACATAGATTATAGAGAGAGATCGAATGACCTAATCTCCCAGAAATCAAAACTGATGTGTCCAAATCTGTCATTGCTGATCTCGAACCTGCAAAATTGAGCAGTGGTTAGCCAAGGACCACAGTTGTAGTAGACGACTTATTATACAAGGGCAATGCGTTATGCATACCGAGAGGTTCTTTGAGGGAGCGGCTGCTGAAGAGTTCACGGATTGGGAGCGTTGGTCGTGACAAGATAATTTCCCTTTTGAATGACAACTTCTATTGGCCTTGACGGAACATAATTGAATAAATGGACGTTGAGAGGTTTGTGCAAAGATGCTGCAATGAAGAGTGAAAACTAGATGTAAATTGCTAAGTGTATGTGTAACTTTCTTTTTTCCTTTCATCACCTTTTATAGCGAGTGTTCCCTCCTCAACTGTCCCTGCAATCGAGTGCGCGATGGAGGGAGGAGATCTTGCACAAGATCTTACATGTGCATGATTGAGTTTCTTCGACACTTAGCTCTGTTCAGGACCCAATACATGATTGGTTAAGAGCTGATTCGTGCGAGTGGATCTTGAACTTATGAAAATCATGAGATTCATGTTGGAGCGTTATTGTCCATGGCCAAGCTCAAGGCTTATTCCTCTTGGGCTGGTGTGACTTGGGCTTGAGCACCTGACTTTTGAACAAGAGTTTGTGTATGGGTCTTCTTGGGATCGCGCTGAAGCCTTTCTCATGCTAAGGTTAGCCCATGCCACGTGTACGACTGTGATCATATGACTGATTGATGTCTCATCCTCCGTTCTTCCTAGTTAGTTGGTATGTGCACTGGGCCACTAACAGACAATGTGTGGGGGTTCATTGTGTGCCATGATGGCATATTTTCGGCTTTCACGTTGCATTTAATGTTTATGCAGAAGTTAGGTAAATGTATCCTTTTCACGCCAAACCTATATAGGCTTGATTTGGGGGAGTTTTTACTTTTACTCAGAGCTTCGTTTTGTTATGTATTTTGCTTTTCTAGCCTGATTGAGCTTGAGTTTTTATTCAACAATATTTGTGCAACTTGTTTTCTTACGAGAGTGGCATCAAGGCTGTCTAGACTTTTTTAGAGGGTTATTGTTGTCCGGGGAGGACCTGACTGTCCATTGTCAGCAATACAAAATCTCCACTGATCTATGAGAGTTGTTCTTCTCGAGAAGTGGTTCGCATTTTGCTCCAACGGAGGGGCACATCGACATGTACAAGGCCATGTTTGAGGCCAACCTGCACCTCCCTGTTGGTAGCACCATCTAGCGTTATTTGTCTTGCTTGGGCATTTCCTCGGCTTAGATAGTGCCAAGTGGGTTGAGTATACTAGTTGCTACTTTGATCAGGGCAAAGGATGCCAGACTCACTTGTCGATGGAGTTGCTTCATTCCCTGACTTTCATCAGGACAAGCATCACATCTGTTGGTTGGTGAAGCCACGTTGTCTGATTGGTTAGTTCGGGAACCTAGAGGATTGGCAGATGTACTGCTTTTATGCCTCTGTGAAGTCTGGGTACTTCTTCTTCGATGGTTTATGTGCCATCCGCCGCTTTGGGGACCTCCGTATGTTCTTTTTGCTTTACTGTTTAGTATCTATCATTGTCTAACTTATTTGTTGTTTCTGACTAAGGTTGTATGATCTTGTCGTCCTTATTCCCGAAGAGGAGAAAGTGATAGATGATTTCCTCACTCTACCACCGATGCCTTTCCTGAAAATTATCCATCCAGATAACCTGTAGCGGAGTGGTCTATTTTTAGGCGAGATTGGTGATGTGGGGCGGGACTTGGTTGCACCTACCGATTCTTTTTTGGGCACCGAAGTGCAGGCACCTAGGTCTCAGAAGAGGAAGGTGTCGAAGATGCCTAGCTATCAGAGAAGAAAGCTCTAGAGGGATTGCTTCCCCCCTCGTCCCTCTAAGAGGCTCAAGTTGGTATCCATTTCTCCTTCTGCTGCTCCCTAGAGTATGGGGAGGCAAGTTGTGGACATGACCATTAACGAGGAGTCCCCGGAGGCGCCGACTCATGATAAAACAGGAACGGAATGGCTAGCTTTGAATGTCGCTATTCTTGGCCTATTTACTCTTGAAAAACAATATGTTCCTGAGAGCACTACCCGTGATCCTTCCACTAGTCCGAGAACTAGAGTATTGTCTGAGCCTCCTTCCACTGTTGCTGACAAGAGGAAGCAAGTTGTTGAGTCATCTCCCTCAGGACGTGTAGGGGAAGAGAAGGGATTGGCCTTTGGACCCAGAGTTCTTTGTACTGACACTGGGGTTGGTTCTCGTGCCTCGACGGGTGCTCTTCTAAGTTCTGGCAAGCAATATACGTGGCATCGAGGTAGACCACTATTAATGTTGACCGGATGAAGTATTTATTTTAGTTGGCTGACCCGCTACTGTTGGAGAAGGTTGCCTCGGGGACACACCTCAATCGTGGACAACAACTTCTGATACTAGTAAGTTGGCAACTCAGTTGGTTTGTCACTTAGTTTTTCATTGTGTTTTATTATTTATACCTTTGCGTGGTTTTCCAATTAGAAGACGGCTCATCTAACCCATGCTGGTAGGGTGGGTACCGAAATGGAGTATATACGGGACTGATTACACATAATTATTACATAAAATATTTCGAATTTATATTTGTTAGTGTTTCAAATATTGTGTTTTATTCTAATTATTTCATTTTCATGTTTTTGTAGGAATTGGAACTTAAACAATGAAATTGCGTTAAATTGGCGATTCGAATAACGATTAATTGGCTGTTTCAAATGACAGTACAAAGTGTCGGGTGAAATTGTGAGTCGCCAAGACAATCACATGCCAAAACCTGGCCCAAACAAACCAAATCCACCTGTTTTAACCTAAGCCCAAGCCAAATTACCCCTCTTCGTCCTCCATATAATTGACAGACAAGGAGAATATTGTTCTCTTCATCTCTATCACGCCCATTTTCTCCTTCTTTTTGGCTTGGCAACCACAACAAAATAGAGCCAACCTTCACAGCTGACTCTCCTTCCCTTTCTCGCTTGCTAGAAAGAAAAACCTTTGCACCAACCACGCTCCCCTCAATAGTCCTTCCTCCTTTCTTACCTTTGCAAACACCTCCTCAGACTCATGTAGCCTCTACCTTGCAACCTCGCCTTCATCTCCACCAACTCGCATCCTTCTCTTCTTCCAACAGGCCATAACAGTCCCTCCTTCCTCTATTCTTCCACGCCTTCATTTTCTTCATGCCACAGATCCCACCTTGCTCTTCTCTCCCTCACAACAACCTCTTTTCACCCTCGAGCTAACTTCACAACCACCTCACATCATCTCTCTTCTTCCTTTGCCCTTATAGTCACGAAACTAGAACACGGTCGATCGCATAACACAACCACAATTTCTCTTCTCATTTTTGCAGAGAGCTTGATCACACAACAAATGAAAATTTTGCAAGGAAGAAGAAATAATTTTTGAGGGAAATAGCAGAATTTTAAAAGTTTTGGCTATTGGCACCCTAGTCCATTATTTTGTACCACTTCAGACCATGTTCGTTGAGGATATGATGTTCGCCTACATTACTGCCACGACCACCTCCACCATGATTTTCTAAACCCTACACTAAGGTTTAGACGATTCCTCATGCTTGGTAGAATTTACTTTCATTTTCCATCGTTTTTCGATATTGTGTGATTTGACATTAGGTTGATTTGTGAACAAACGCATATTACTTTCACCGTATATGTCATGCATCCATGGTAGTTAGAATTATTCTATGTTTTTGTTTAAGCATTATTATTCATATTAGTTAAACCTGTGATTAGTTGTGCCTTAAACAGACAATTAATGCTAGGGTTTTGCATCTTTGCTAAAATCAATCCATTACATTGTTAGTTAAACCTGTGATTAGTTGTGCCTTACACAAAAAATTAATGCTAGGGGTTTGCATCTTTACTAAAATCAATCCACTACAATGCTAGGAGACAATAATTGACATAAGTATAATTTTATGATCTTGATGGATGATTTGAAAGCTTTAGCATCTCTTTCTTTGATTCTCAGACTCTATTTCAAATTGTTTTTTTTTCTTCCATTAGTTTAGAAATTTTCAATTGTTGTAACCCTTTTTTCAAATTGGTTTAAATAGATCTGGGTTTTCGATTGTGCCTTCAATCCTCGTGGGATCGACCTGTACTTGCCATTGTCTACCAATTAGATAATCGTGCACTTGTGGTATAACAATCAGGTCAATTTAATCGATTAATTTAGGTTGGTAAAATCTGCATCAAGTTTTTGGCGTCGTTGCCAGGAAATGTAACGGTACAACCAAAGTCTAGGGTTTATTTTCATTGGTTTATAGATTAGGTAAAACCATTCGTATTGGAAATTTCTTTGGATAAGATATCGATGGTGATCTTGAATAGGTATTTGTTGTTCCAGTTTCTTGAGATACTTGGTAGTTTGGAAAGCCAAGTCCCAATTTTTTTTTTGACCAAATGCTGATAGAAAAATGTATTTTCTACCACATAAGGATTGTTTCGGGTACTGCAGATTAAATGTATCCATCAATAAGAGCTTGAACACCTTTGTCCTGGTTGACTTGAATATTGAGGTCAATGATTGATTTAGCTCTTTGATCTTCTAATCTAAAAAGAGTTTCGTATTGATGAGGAAAATTTGAAATTCTTGAGAGTTAAAAATCTAGTACCTTGGAGAGAACAATACCATATTTTTTTCTTTGATCCATTCGGGTGGAGTGACAACCATCCCGATTTCAATCTTGTCATTGTCTTGATACACCATGTGCGCAAGATTTCTGACAATGTTATTGAGAATTGGAGGACACCAGTGGAGGTTTTCTGGAGATTTTGATAGGATTCTTCCAACGAACCCCATTTCATAAAAATAAGATTTTGCCTTTGGATCTGTAATGACATTGAGAGATAAAACATTTTTGCCATAAAAGTTAGTAAAGAATTGTTACATTGGATTCCTCCAATGCTTTGCCATTGATGAACTCATTAAAATTTAACCAATTATTCTTGGTCCATTCATGAGACATCATCTTGGTTGATTCAACATATTCAACTAAGTTGTAATCTACATCACTTAGTGATATGTTGTTGGGCTGAACATTTGACTGATCAGACCGGTTTTGTCCTTTGGGCCATTGAATTGCCTTTGCTATTAGACTTGGCAAAATTGCGTGAGCATAAGCTTTGCTCTAAGATAAGCTGGTTAATGCATTATTGGTTATAATGGACCGAGCCTTGGATTTGTCACGTTTGACATGTCTTTTTCTCTTGGTCGTGGAGAATGTTTTGCATAGCCTTTTTCCCTTGGCCGTGGAGAATTGGTTTAACCTGGCAAAGCGGGATTGACGTTTTTAAATTAGCATTGTATGTGGACTTTGTTGGAGATTCATTGGTGATTAATTGTTCTTATAAAATTGTAAAATTGTTGGATGTTCATTGTAAAAGGAATAGGAAAAAGACTTCTCCTAAAATCTCTGCAGATATTCCTTTATTACTTGTTTGGAATGGATAGATTGTTGACAAAAAATGAGTTCCTAGAATAATTTCTTGTCCTAAATTTTTTATGATAGTGAAATCTTGATTGATGTAAAATGGTTGATGATATACTTGAGCATTTGTTAATTTGTAATTGACATTTAATTGTTGATTGTTTGCAGTATAAAGTTTATCATTTGATTGTTCAAAATATCTTAAAAGGATTAATCTTGGAGAAACACAATTTAAATTTGCACCAGAATCAACTAATATAGTGGTGTTGATTTTGAATTCTTTTTTGATGATTAGGGTGATATTGATATACCATTTACAAAATTTGGTTTGTGAAAGTATTTGTAATTTTTTTTTTTTGTCCTTTTCGGTTCTTCTTTGAATATTTATTTGCCTTTGGTAGATGTTTCAAATTTGTTTTGTTCTTGAAAATTGTAAAATATTAATTCTTTTATTTGTAGATTTTCTTGTTTGAATTGTGAAATTTTTGTTTTGGGGTTATTAATTTTTTGCTGAAGATCTTGTAAGGTTAATGATTTTTGAGATTTGAATAGGTCAATAATTTCTTGAAGATTATAGTATGGTTTGTCTGTAAATGTTGGTTCTTGTTTGCCTATTAAATCCTTGATTTTGACTAAATATTTATGTTTTAATTGAGAATTGTCTATCTTATCCATAAAGTCTAATAAAAAACTTGGTTTGTTTTGTTATGAGATTGCATTGATGCATGAAACCTCATTGCAGTCACATGCATTAACTTCATCATTTGAAGATGAATCAAAATCAGAATCAGAATCAGATTCTGATGTTTGGATATTGTAAAGTTGAGGGTCATCATGGTCTGAATCAGATTCAGATTCAATGAGTATCTTTTGAAGCATGGTTTTGAGTTCGTCTGATATTTGTTTTGCTACATTTAAAATAAGTTGGTTGATTTGTTTGTGATTTGGTGTATGACTGTTTTGTTTGTGATTTTTTGTAAGGATGCCGAAAGTTCTTTAATAGATCTATTATCTCCCATGTCAAACTCTTCAGATTTAGATTCAGAGCTAGATGTTTGTGGCTCTTTTGTTTATCTCCTTCGTCTTCTAAATGTTTTCTCAGGCTCTGAATCGTATTCTACTAAGTTTTCGCTAGATCTTCTATTGCGCATGAACTGGTACCTGAGATAAAGAAAGAAAGAAGAAAAACAAATCAATAAAAATAAAATTAAAAAAATAAAAACTAATTAAGTAATCAACAACTTTTCTAATCCCCGGCAACGGCGCCAAAAATTGATGCGCTATTTTAGTAGCACACAACTTAATACCCTGCTTTGTGATTGTAGTATAGAATAAGTAGGGATCGTTCTAGACTGGGGATTAGAGGGCTTGTCAATTAACACTAATAATAACTAAAAGACAACTAACAACCTAATTAATTAAATAATGGGGGATTGGATTTTCTTAATTAAACAATGAAAATAACTACGAAAATTACTATAAAGATAATAAAACTAAAGGGATGGCAAAGATGAGAAATTAGCTAACGGGTTTATCTCCACACACCAAACATATGCTTATAAATAAATCTTCAATAATCACTTGCTAACTCGTGACAGACAATGCTCAAGATTAATCGTGACCACACTGCATTAATCTTATTATTTTCCCAAGTTTGTTGAATTAAACTAAGCGTCGCTTTCAAACTATTCTTATCATACTATCTAAACAGGAATCGCAAGTTAGACAACAATCTAAGATCATTAAGTTTTGTGGAAAATATGAACACTGACTAGGCAATTACAAGTATGATCAGCATCTTGTTCTTGCCTAAGTTTTTACTTAACCTTACCAACGTTCCTTGGTATTTACTACTTGTGAATACATGATTATAACAATTAGGTGAAACTCTTTTATACTCTAGCCCCAGATCCTAGCATGCTTACTAAGTTGGCCACCTTAACAAACATACAAAGAAAAGTTCTCTATAAAGCAGTTAAGCAAAACACAATCACTAATAGCAAGGAAGATTAAATTCAATTAATTTATAAAGCACATGTTCGGGGCTTCGAATCCACCCCTAACTAAAAGAAGTTTAGCTAGACATATTAATCATGTTCGAATAGCAATACATAATTAAATATCAAACTAAAAATAAGAGAAAGAGTTAAGAGATGAAACAAAACACTGTAGCCTGATCCGTGGTGGTAGAGAGTGGAAGCTGGGGTGCGAATAGCGCAAAGACACACTTCTTTTTCCTTCTGCGATTTGCTCCTTTTTCGATCTCTGCTTCTTTACTCCTCTTCTTCTTCTACTTGTGCTATCTGATCAAGAGGCTGCGAGAGGGATGTAGGCGAGGGCTTTGGCTAAGAACAAGAAGGGACGAAGAGGGAGGAAGTGAACAAAGTGGTGATGTGTCTCGATTGGGTTTAGGGTTGCGTGGTTGAGATCAGAGACAGAGATGTGAAGAGATGGAGGTTTGTGGTTGCGGTTGCGAGACTGAGTTGCAACTGTGATGAGGGATGGAGGCTATGGTTCGATTGAAGAGAAGAGGAAAATGAAGGCAGAATGGAGGCTTGTTGCGGCTGACGGACTGCTGCGATGAGGGATATGTGAGGATGGGTTTGTGATGGCTTATGGCTGCGAGGATGGGTGGAAGAGGAGGTTGTGGATGGATGCGTGGTTGTGGATGGGTGACGGCTTCCTGTGGTTGCAAGCTTAGGCAACGGAAGCTGTGGATGGATGATTTCTCAAAGCCAGGTATCGTCCCCTTTGTATTCTTGTTTTCTTCTTTCTGTGGTTTCCTTGTTTCCTTGTTTTTGTGATTTCCTTGCTTGTGTGATTTCCTTATGCAATTAGTATTTCTAAATTGCCAATTTGCTTCTATTTTAAAATATTGTAATTGGAAACCTACACAAACATGAAAATAGCAATTAGTACCATAATTAACAAGTAATAGCTAAAAATATATATCGAAATATGGTACTAAAAATAGCCTAATTATGCCCCTATCAATTGACCAGTGTGGTTTTCATAGGGAAATTCCCAACTTCGTCACTTGCTGCTAAAGATAAAGCTACTTTGGATGTGTTTCGCGACATGCCTCGTCTGCCAATATAGAATGTCATTGAGTCTTCTAATGTCAAGCTAAGATGACTTTGGGCTCATTGGCATGTGGCTTCTACTTTTTTTCGGGTAATGAAGCCAAAACTCGAAGGTGTGTTTGCTTCGAGGAAGAGAAAACTTCCCAAGATTAAGGTTTCAAGCCCTTCAACGAGGGAAGAAATAGATGGGGCGCTTTCTTCCCCTATGTGTCTAAAGAGATCTCGTGTTTCATCTAGACCTATTTGCAGGCGCTTGGTTTCGTCCGAAGGACGTGATGTTGTCGGGCAAGTGCCAGATGAGACTGTTGTTTAAAAGGGGCGTGATGTTCAGGCCAAAACACTTATTTCCTTTCTTGACTTGGAGAGGGAGTATCTGCAAATGGTGGGCGTGGATGATGTATGAGTACCAAGATGGTAGAGTTTCTGAATAAAATGCTGTTGTAGGTGGGCTTGGAAGCTTCGCTAGGTCGTCCCTTTTCAATAAAGGACTTTGAGCTCCATTTTTTTCTGGATCGTGAACCCATTGAAGAGTCGTTCGATTGACGACGACATGGTAAAGGGTCCCCTTGTCGTCACCCGTACCGTGTTCTATCTCATCGCCATCCTCATATTGAATTGATGATGGGTCCAAGGAATAATTCACCTCCCTCTTCCCCAACAATTGATTCTGAATTGGCGCATGAAAGAGAGACGATTGTTGCAAGCAAAGGGAAAGTTGTTGATGAGGGGCCTAATGCAGTGAAGACAGTCAAGGGTTGTGCTGGGGTGATTCCGATTTCCAAGGATCTCCATCCGGATGCGTGGATCAGTCTGTTTGCTCCAAACGTAGTAAGGATGAGAAACCAAGCCTGACATCAAGAAGTTGACATTTCTTACGCTTCGAGGAAACATATTAGCATATGGAATGACTGGCTGACAAATTGTACTCCGGAGGCAGTGGGAGAGACGCTAGGAGAGCGTATGGATAAAGGACATAAACTTCTCGTGCTGGGATGTTATACCTGAATCAAGTGGCCGTGGCTGGAACTGAAGTTGAGGCCGCTTGTGATAGAGTGTATACTATGAAGCGAGTCTTTACAAACCTGCAGAAGTCGTATTTTGATGCTCTTTACGAGTTTGAGTCTTTGAGGAAACAACTTGGAGCTTACTTAGATACTGCAGCGGAGTTCTGGTGTATGAGGTCGGAGGCTCAGAAAGTTAGCTTGAAAGCGCTTGAGTCTGACTTGGCGGGGGCCATGTCTACGAGGGATCAGTTCGAAAATGAATTGAACCTCGCCCATCATGATTTGCAGCCTGCGAGATTGTGGCTGGAGTGCAGGCTCTGCATGGTAAGAGAATAAAAAATGAGTTTGAGTGGACTATCTGATGTCAGTAGTTGGAGGTTGACGTTGATTTTAATGCCAAGAGTGCGCGGACAGCTGAAGAGTAGTTCCTTCTGGCACAAAATGAGCTAAGTATCGTCAATGGTAAGCTGGGTGCTTAGCAGTCCAAGACTGACTTCCCGTCAGGCAAACTAGAGCAACTAGAGTTAGAGCTTGCTGAATCAAGGGTGCGTGAGGAGAAACTTGTTAAGATCCAAGGCACGTTTGAGTTCAGCAGAGTCGTGTATGGAAGGCTGGTGTTGTTGCATCTGATAAAGGAGGAGCATGCCGACTGGGACCTCTCCTATTATAAAGAGATTGTATACGCAGAGTTTGGAGTGGTCTCTGATTCGTCTGAAGAAGAAGGCGACCCTGATGAGAGATCGAGAGGCAACACATACAGATGTGTCCCCTGCTTCTTCCCCTGCTAAGTCTGGTTCTATTGTATCTGACTCTCTTCCTGACGAGGGGTGAACCTTGTATTTTTTATGGCTTGTAAATGAATAGTACTTTGCACATGTATTTTTCTGCTAGCTTTTACCTGTTTTATCTTATTTCGACATTAATTGTCAAACGGTAGGCTTTGCTAGATCAGGAAGCTTTATGATTGATTTGCTGGTAAGAGTTGTTATTTCTTGTGCAACGATAGTTTGTGCAATTCTGGTTAGAATCTTTTTTGAGATCGAGGAGTGTAATTCTCCTTTGTATGGCGGCTTGGCTGTCTGTTGAACCTGCAATTGTTGTTGAAGTTGTTGTTGTTATAAGCGAATTAGTCAGACTGTGATCCCAGCGCGTGCACCATTGTAGATGATTGGACAATAGCCCTTGTGAGTCATTTGGGTCGAGCTTCCAGAGCTCTGATCGAACTTGTGACTCGTTTTTACCTGTTATTCGTAGAATAGGCTTAGTCAGACCAGGGGTGGGTTATTATCGGCAGTTATGACTAACTAAACCGGGGTTTGGTCCCTAGCAAAATACTTGATCATGCGTCGAGGGCACTAACTAGATTTCCACATTCCAGCCCATCTTGATCTTTTCGTGACAGACTAGGAATTGGAGCGTGCTAGAAGTTATCATCGTCAGTCGTTCTGTCTAAACTTTGGCGGGGTTCGACGATCATTGTCTATAGTTGGCCAATGACACCTGGCAAGCCGTCTTCACCAAGATACATGAGCACTGACTAAGCTCCCACTTTCTAGGCCATCGTAATCCGCACACAACGAACTAGGTTTCGAGCAGACCAAAGCCATCGTCATCAGTGGCTATTGACTAAGCTTTGGTCGGGGTTCGGTGATCTCTGTCTGCATACGAGTAGTGACCCCTGGCAAGCCATCTTAATTATACATCGAGAGCGCTGACTAGACTCCCACTTTCTAAGCCGCCAGAATTCGTTATTTGCGGACTAGGCTTCAAGCAGACCAAAAGCCATCGTTGTCGGCCATCACTGACTAAACTTGGTCGGGTTTGGTCACTATTGCTCATGCTTGGACAATGATACCTGGCAAGCCATCTCGATCAGACATCAGAGCGTTGACTAAACTTCCACTCTCTAAACCATTGACACCTGTTTAGTTTGACGAACTGGGCGTTAGAGCGTACCAGAAGCTATTGTCATTGGTCGAAACCTACTAAGCTTTGGTTAGGTTCGGCGGCCATTATCTATAATTGGACAATGGTCCCTGGTAAGCCATTGCGACCAGGTATTACAAACTCTGACTAAGCTCCCACTTTCTAACCCATCGTCGTTCGCTTTTAGCGGGCTAGGTGTTAGAATGGACATAAGCTGTTATAATCAGTTCGAGCTGACTAAGCTTTGGTCAAAATAAGATTTTGGGCATGTAAGTCTGACTTGGGTGTCCTAACTTACTTTGCCTGGCGATCTGGTTCAGAGTCGGATCGATTGATCAGACTAATAATAGATTGATCGGTTTTAATGAATAGCAACAAAATAATATAGTGCTGATGCCTTGGATTTATTGATAATACTCTAGAGGCGCGCTCCTTATTCCAATGGCGCTCAGGGCCTTTGCTGTTTGTTCCTTTGCATGTGCTGGGCCGGATATGGCTGGACATAAGCTTGAGCCTATTAGTGGAGTAGCCCAATTAGAAAAAATCTTTGTAGATCAGCATGCCAGGGATATGTTGCATATTGCAAGACGGTTCAATATTGATTACTCCCCCCAGTTAATGGGACTGCTTAGAGAGTCATTAATTCGAATATGTGGACTTGTGCAGTTGCAATTGGAATCGTCGTTTTCCTGATTTTCCCTACAACATTTAATGCTGAAGTAACTGTTGGCTGACGCTGCATCGTAGACCATTACGCCTATAAATAGGCTGGCCATTCTGCGTTCATGCACTGCAATGAGAATAGTAGAGCATGTTAATCAAATGCATCTTATCGGAGAGTATGCTTTGGGTTTTCTAAAGGCTGAAGGAAGATCTCCCTCACTGGAGTCTTCAAATGTTCTGACATTTGTGACTATGAGTCTTGATAAGACTTGTTACACGGTGCCACTTGATCTGGATGGACATCTGATTGATCCCATGATATATTGTAATATCTTCTTATATTGTGAAGAAAAGTTACAGACTTTCCCTCGGGGGTCAGGTCTGTCTTCCATCTTCAAGTGCTCAAGCACTCTCTCATCCGTTACTGTTGTTGGGGATGGTCCTCACAGCTAGTTTATGGTTGATGGGAGCGTTGGAGGTCGTGACTCTCGTTCCAGGGGTGGTATCTCTACGTCACCCCAGGCATTACACATTTGAGAGTCGTCCCCATTTGGCAGCATTGTGAGACCTCGATGATCCGCTGCTCAGGAACGTTTTCATCAGCTTTCTGTGGCTTCATTCTATTCCGCTTCATGAGGCAGATTTGTGGAGTAAAGAGTCGAGCCAGATGTTTGAATTTCGTTTCAAGGTTCAGGTTGCTACTTTCAAGTCATATTTGTAAGGTGATTCGATAGAGGAATAAGTTGAGCGCGCTCTTTCGTCTTTTTTTTTTCTTCAGCCGCTTTACTTTCACCACCTTCTCTTCTGGAGGTGGATTAGCAGATCAGAATCTCTACCCTTGTTTCAGCAGATAGATACTTGCTTCAGACTTAGATACTCGTAGTGTATAAACTCAAGTACTAATTGGTCGACAAGCTTTATAATAACTCTCATTGGAATTATTAAAATCTATTTTATTTCTCGAATGTGTCTGGTACGAACAATTCTTCTAAACTGAAATGAAAAACAAAAAATAAAAAACAAAATCAAAGCAACAAATAATTTAACTCCGAGTGGAGACTAAGCTAACCTGACCCCGAAAGAGGCGCCAATGGTCTTAGCTCGAATTGCATAGTCTCTCTAGCGAAGTGTCTTTTTTTTCCAAAACTAGTAAAGTTACTAAATATTGGTCTTCGTGCTGGCGGGCAGTTCCTTGCTGATTAACAACTCTTGAAGTAGGTGCCCATTTGCTGAAGTATCGTTACTTAGCTCTTTATTAGTCTGGATTGCGCTGCTAGCTCTGAATTTTGGCTCTCCACATAGCTATACTTTGGTCATCGGGGCTCCTTTGCCCTCATGGAGTGATTATCCTATTTTGTATAGGCCTGGTGCTTGACATGTTAGTTCTGTGGGCTCGAGCTGTAACTGGCAACAATTCAACTATTTTAGGGCTGCATAATGCCAGTCTCTTTTGCAGGTTGATCTCCTCGGATATTCTCTTGGGCCTGGTTGTCTGTATATTTTATGCATTGGTGCACAGTGAAAACCATTATCTCCATATGATGAAGCCACGACCTTCTGCAATCGTGGCTCTCCTCCCACCACCATTAGATTGATCTTCCTGTTGGGGAAACATTTTTTTCCACTGAATCCGACCATTGGGTGGGTGGCGGGGGTTCAGTGTTTCTTTTGTAGTTGCATGTTGCAGAATACACTGAGAAACAAGACATTGAGTGAGCTTCCTGTATCCAATAAGGCCCTTTTAACTTCCCACTTAATGATGAAGACGGAGATGACTAGGGCGTCATTGTGAGGAGAATGTACCCCCTGGAGATCCATTTATGTAAACGTCAATGGTGGGATCGGATTGTGAACTTGTGCATGCTGCACCTATCGGTCCTCACACTAAGAAATGGTGTCCGCATCTCAGTCAGTGTTCTTTTGCGGGACCTGTTAGATTGTTCCCCTTCGGGACCGACCATGGGGGACATAAATGTTGCCAAGAGCTTTTTTTTCAATCTCCTTGACAGCGTATGCTCTTTCTCTTGCTTGGCCCTGCCTCTTGTTTGAGCCTGGGAACTTCTTGAGCTTGCCTTTTCTGATCCAGTACTCGACTTTTCCTCTGAGGTTTTTGCAATCCTTAGTATCGTGTCCGCCTTCCTTGTGGTAGGCGCAATATTTATTGTTGTCGTGTCGAGCGGGGTCTCCTCACTGCTTAGGCGGTCATTTCAGCTCTTCCCAATCCTTGTTCTGCCTTGTGCGGCTCAAGTCAGTCTTGCTGTCAGTGTGCTTCCTTTTCTTCCTGTCATCATCCTATTTTTCTTCCCCTCTTTCTTGTCCCTGGGGACAAAGGGTTTCTTTTCTGATTCCTCCCTCTTGGTGGCCACCATCTCGTCTAGAGTGATATATCCCTGGGCATTCCCGAGCAAGTTCGTCATATTGGTTGAGGGGTCCAGGGTAACGAAGTCGTAGAACTTGCCTTTTCTCAGACCCGAAGTGAAAGCTGTGACGGTGGTGTCATCACTGTAGCCATCGATGAGGGTCAACTCATCGTTGAAACGAGTGACATACTCCCTCAACGTCTTGTTCTATTTTTGCTTTAGGTTCAACAAATAATGCGGGCTCTTCTTGAGTTGTTGGCTACCCACAAAGCGTGTGAGGAACGCCATCGCCAACGTCTCGAATGAATCGATAGATTTTGGAAGGAGGATGTGGAACCACGTTAGTGTTGACATCTTCAGGCTGGAAGGGAATGATCGACACATTATCGCATCGGACCCTTCCTTGAGTGCCATAACGTGCTGGAAGTGGTGCAAGTGATCGGACGGGTCTTCTGTCCCATCGTAGAACTTTAGCTTCGGTGGTGTGTATTTCTTTGGCAGCGGTTCATCCATGATATGATCCATGAACAAAGGGATCGTGAGATTAAACACGTCTAGGTTCGTGGCTCCATTACAGATGTGATTGTGCGAGATGTGTCTGTCTGCTCTTGACGATGGGTCTCTGTCAGCCGCTCCTCCACCTCTGGTCCATGAAGAAATTGTTGGGGCAACACGACTCTCTTGAATGTGTTCTCTGGAGCTCATTAGGAATGGGTTCTTTGCCGCTCGTAGTCTTCTTTTGCAGGTTTAGGGTTCCGCTGTTTGAGTGCCTCTAGCGCTTCGACAATTTGCTGCATCTAGGTTGATAGTAAATCCACCCTTGGGTCCGTCGTAGCCGCCACCGGCGCAGGGGTCTGAGAGGGTTCCTCCCGCGGTGGTGGTGGCGCTAGAAGGGGTGACAATCTGCTTGTTCGAACATTCGAGGGTTCCGCAACATCTGCATTGTTGCGAGACCTAGTTGTCACCATCTTTCTGATTTTCTAGGAAAGGTGGTACTAATTTTTATTCTAAGGAACTTTTCCGTTCCCCACGGACGGCACCAAATTGATGTAGTCGATTCCTGCTCTCATTTCTCGCTGCTTACCTAGACATGCACAAGTAGCACATGTGAGCCAAAGACCATTGTGTGACGGACGATGGCACTTCGATGCTTAAGTTAGATAAGGCTTAGGAGATGCTTAAAACTGTAAACCGAGATTTTGTAACATACCTTAAGTTCATCGACCTTATCTCTCTTTTATAGTGTGAGAGTCCTTGTTCGGCTAGTACTTTGGTGGCGTTGTTTAGGAAAAAAGATCTTGTCGAAGATCCTTTCTTAGCTGGGAGGTGTCCATGTGGGATAGTTTCCCTATACTACTTGGGCTCCTAGATCTACGGGATAGGTTTCCCTTTCTTAGTGTTGTCCATGGAAGGAAGTTTCCTTGCTTGACTTATACTCTAGTATTTGTTTCCTAGTCGGAACTGATGTACTGCTGGCCTGTCTATCTTGGGTCGATCCTTCAGATATTTGCCTTATCAAGGCTGAATCTTACTTTATTAGGGCTTACGAGTATTGGGCTTGACCGCGTGACGTGTGGGCTTAGTGGCACATTGAAATTCGGGTCTAACGTTATGGAATCTGCCAATAGTACGCTTAATGTTGTCTGGGCCTTGCTGGATTGTGCATGCAATTGGGCCTGTTTTGTTCTCTTGATGAGATTATCATGACATGTATACGGTGCGGTTCAGGGGATGGTTTGATGAGATTATCATCAGGTTCTATTTGACCTAAAGTACCCAAACTGAAGTTTCTATGTAAACAAAGAGTACCAAATCAAACAAGTAAATTTTCATACAATAGATGTTTTAATTTAATTTCAACACATCCTAAACTTTCTTGTAAAAGAGTAGTTTGATTAAAATTAATAATAAAAAATACTAAATAAATAAGTTCGGGACGTGACGGGATGGGCATAATTGAAAATCTCTATCCTGATCCCATCCCACTCTAGATCGGGATGGGATCAATATGAGTTTGATTAATCCCAAAAGGACAAAAAAAAATTGGGATGAGATTGGGATCGTGGGATGGAATGTCCACCCCTAGATTGAGATTGCAACTAGAATCAATAATGGCTGAAGTTGAGATTATAGGGAAGGAGAAATAGGAGAAGGTGCAGATGTTTGAGAGCTTGGATGATGCTTTCGCTTCTCTGGCTAAATACATTGCACATTCATCAAAGAAATTTGTCAAGGAGATAGGGGTTTTCACTGTGGTTCTTTTTGGTGGAACTCTCTTTGATACTCTCGGGCCGAGAACATTTTTGATGATACATCAAAATATATCGATCATCACGGCCGTACATGTGGCATTAAGTCCCATCACGAAAATACAATGCCTGATCCATTGGGCCAGCTCATAAAGCCCAGAAGGATTGAGGCCAATTATAGAGGCCCGGATTAGGCCCACTACTAAGGAGGCGTAAGTAGGATCCAAATTCAGGCCCAGACGAATCTCATAAAGATGAAGAATGTTGCAACTAGAAAGAGCCGTGGAGAAACCTACGCCTCCACAAACACATCTCTATTTAGAAGAAGATTATTACAAAAAAATCTCCTTCTGTTGCGCCTCACATACTTAAGTTACACAGAGAGTTAATTATGACCATTATAAAAGGTAAATGGAACATTCGACAAAGGTGTGCAATTTTAACTGAGTTTTGTCCAGATTTACTTTCTTCTTCTAACAGAGTTACTGACTTAAGCATTGGAGTGCCTTCGGCCACCAAAAAGGTCATCCTTGGCAATCTAACAGTTGTTTTGCAGGCAAACTCGCAGGAGGGCAATTTTTGGACGCATCAGCTTGGCACCGTTCATGGGGAACGACGAGTTTCCTTTTTCTCTAAAAATAAGATTCAGTGACAAAGCTCACACAACCTGATAGAAGATCAATGGAGTACTCCAAAAATCTTTGGTCTGACGATAACATATATGACATGCCGCCCAATACTAATCCAAAGACAACCATCGAGACAACCATACCTACAAGTAGATAACTCTAGTAGGCAACAGTTCAGACGTCTCTGACATCATGGGGAATCCCTTCGGATCCCCGAGTGGAGACGCTTATGGTTCAGATGGACAACATGATCAAAATGATAGATAGGATCATCTGAAACTTAGATGACAATAACTTTCAAGAAGAAATCATCTAACTTAAGAAACATCGGGCTAACAATAGCCCCAAATTCAATCAGGGAATTCCCGAAAGTCTACAGCTGAAAAATCCCAAAATATGATAGGGCATTCTCAGCTTTGATAGCAAGTCGAAGTGAGATTCTTGAAACGATGGCAAGAAGAGAAGATGTCAAATGGCCACCGAAGATGAAAGGAGATCCGGAGAAGAGGAACAAGGGCAAACATTGTCTCTTCAACAACGACAATGGATAAAATGGGACTAACTAGCAGCTCGGGCGTGTCATTTTTCTGTTATAAAGACTCCTCACAAATAGCAATTACTGCAACGACTGGAAAAGTCTTCGCAGCGATTTGATGAAACAAGTTCGGATTCTCCAAACAACACTATGGCTCCAACTAGTCTGTGAGATCGATCCAACTGGAAGAAGAAACGGTCAAGGTATATTTAGACAATGAAGATAAAATGGCAGTCCGAATCGGCACAAAAATTCAATCTGAACTCGCCATGAAGCTGATCCAATTGCTAAAAGATAACCAAGATATTTTTGCATGGACAATGAATGACATGGTGGGAATAGATCCATCCATCATTTCCCACAAATTGCAAGTGAATCCAGATAAGAAACCGGTTAGAAAAAAAAGAAGACCAGTGGCCCCAAAGCGCAATCATGCAATAAATGAAGAAGTACACCGACTGCTCAGCGTAGAAATGATAAGAGAATCTCACTATCCGGATTAGCTAGCAAACACGGTACTAGTAAAAAAGAACAAAAAATGGATGGTGTGTGTGGATTACACTGACTTAAATAAAGCTTGTCCCAAAGACAACTTCCCATTTCCATGAATAGACCAAATAGTGGATGCAACTGTCGGGCACGAAATGTTGAGTTTTATGGATGCGTATCCCGGCTATAACCAAATACAAATGTACCCCCCTTGACTAAGAAAAAACATCTTTCATAACGGAAAGGGAGACGTACTATTATCGAGTAATGTCGTTCGGGTTAAAGAATGCGGGAACAACATATCAATGGATGGTAAACATGATGTTCAAAGATCAGATCGACAAAACGATGGAGGTTTACATCGACGATATACTTGTTAAAAGCTCACGCCGAACATACCATGTTACGGACCTCGAACAGGCATTCGCCCAGCTTCGAAAATACAAGATGAAGCTAAACCTAGAGAAATGCACATTTGGAGTAGAGTCAGGAAAATTCCTTGGGTATATGGTCAACCAGCGAATAATTGAAGTTGATCCAAAGAAGATACAAGTGCTTCTGAACATGCAATCACCAACAAATATAAAAGGGGTTCAAAGTCTTAAAGGGAGGCTAGCAGCTCTAAACAGATTTATTTCCAGGTCATTAGATAAGTGTTTGCCTTTCTTCAAAATCTTGAGAGGGAACAAGATATTCGAATGGAACTGGAACGACGAATGCAAAAGAGCCTTTCAAACCTTAAGACATACATGGGAAGTGCGAAGCTGCTAACAAAACCAAACACAAGAAAAACACAAGTCGAGAAATTCCTTTGGAGAGATATCATATGCAGATTCGAAATCCCAAGGGTAATCGTTATGGACAATGGGAAGCGGTTTGAAGGCAAAAAGGTCTGAGAGTTATGCAAGAGCATGAATATCTAGCAACATTTCTCCACACCAGCTTACCCGCAAGAAAACGGGCAAGCCGAAGTCACTAACAAAACAATTTTGGGGGTAATCAAAAGAAGACTCGAGGAAGCGAAAGGACTATGGACGTCCGAATTACCTGGTGTCCTTTGGGCATACAGGACGACAAAACGAACTCCAATAGGAGAAATACCTTTTGCACCCGCTTATGCGACAGAAGCAAAAATACTTGTGGAGGTCGGAATGCCAACGTTTCAAACCAAATAATTCCGCACTGAGGACAACGTCGAAGCATTAAGAGTCGGGTTGGTTCTCTTAAAAAAAATGAGAAGTAGCCTTGATTAAAACAACAACATACCAACAACGCATGGTAGGGTACTATAACAAGAAGGTACGGATCCAAAACTTCAACGTCGGAGACTGGGTGTTACGAAAAGTCCAATTAAACATGAAAGAGCCCAGCGCAAGCAAGCTTAACCCAAATTGGGAAGGACCTTATCGAGTGATGACAATTATCGGACTATGAACATACTAGTTGGAAGACAAAGAGAGTGAAATGATACCTTGACCATGAAATGTAGATAACTTGAAAAGATATCATCAATAAAGTCTTTCGCTCTTAATTTCGAAACAACCAAATCTGATCAGGACAAAAAGTCAGATTAAAAGCAGACTCGAGTGAACACTCAGCATGGCTAAAGTATCGAGCAAACAAATATTTTGAACGAATGACTCAGACATAAAACATCTGGCCAGAACAATCACGAAGTAATAAAATACTAGGACATAAGAGTCAGACTTTTACGTCGACTGTAACATACAACATCGTAATCCGAATGAGAAACAGGATTTTGTAAACCAAAGCTTCCAAACGACTAGAATGTTGAGTATCAAAGCTGCCCATGAAAATTCTGACAATCGAAGTTGGAAATCTCCCAAAAATGTCAAAAGTAAAAGCTAAACAAGCTAGACATGCGGGACACGAAAATGTGAAATAACAAAATTTCCATTTATCTTCTAAAAAAGAGATTACAAAAAGAAAAAAGGAAATAACAGCTAAGATGAATCACTATCATGAACAAGATCTTCAGGAAGCATGGGGTCAGCGGGCTCCTCGACATCCGGATCAACCATTGAATTCAGAACAACTTCCTCGACACCGTCGAACTCTTGCTCAACAAGGCTGCTGTAGGGGGACATGTTCAAACCTCGTGTTTCCCAAAAATCTAGAAAATCATGGTGACCCTCAACAACTCTCTTAAAATCCTCGACTTCCTTTGGCTTCAACTTCTCCTTTTAATAGTCGACAGCTCGGCTTGGGTAGACGCTAACTCTTTGTCAACATTGGAAAGTTTAACAGCGACCTCCGACTTGGTCTCAGCAAACTCGGAATTTAGCTCAACGATGCGAGCAGTAGAAGCCTTAAGCTTGGCAGAACACTCGATGGTAAGCGAACAAACTCATCACGTTCAACTTTTCGGTCAGACAACTTTTTTGTCAGCAACATCTAGACAGGATCACAACCTGCCCAACTCCACCACGGATGTCTCGAGGTTGGAAGCAAACGCATTACGTGCAGCCTCGAGTTCCCTTAGTAACTCCCGCGTAGAGTCCGCAACCCTCTCATGTTCTGCGCATTGTGCCTTCAACAAATCCAGTTGATGAAGAATATGGAAAGAACCAAAATGTGTCCTGAAAGCTTCCGCTCAACATGAGCAGCCTGATCACGAGACGCCTTACAGTCTGACCCCATGACGGCTGCATAAGTAAGATGCATCATCCCTCCATAAGATGTTGGAGGCCATCATCAATATGACGACGTGGTTGACGCATGGGCATAGGATATTTGTTGGCCAACCGCCCGTGACAACCACCAATAAGGTTGCGAGCATTGTCCAACATATCAGCCTTGTAGGGAGAGAAGCAGAAGGAGCAACACGAGATCCCGAAGTTCCAACCACAATAAAAAAAACAATAAGCTTGTGATCTCGAGAACGAGTAGAGACTTGATCCTCTAGTGACGGATCATAATCAAAGTCATCCAAAGTCTTAGTACCCTTTGGATTATCGATCGAGAGGTCGGCAGAATCTGGCAAGCCATAAGAAGCAACAAGTTTTTTCTCATTGTCATCCAAAAGGCGAGAAACCTATTTCTTACTTACCTCGAGGACCCGGTTTACCTCTTTGTCTTCACGAGCAGAGGAATCATCACCCGAGCCACCCCCCTTCTGAAGAGAGGCAAGATAAAAGGGGGTCCGGGAAGATTCAAGGACAAAAGAAGCAAGCTTTTTCCTCTTTGAAACACGACCAGAACTGACAACCGATATCTTGGAGGGGCTAAAAGGCTTAGGAACTTTCCTTTTCTTAACAACAGTAACCTCAAAAGCGATGCTTGCCCTACCCGGTAAAAGCAGACCACCACGGACAACAGGGTCTATAGTAAAGGAAATCTTCTACCGATACTCGGGGAAGATCACAAAATCGATGACGAAAATCCTGCTATTCTAAAGACAATGACAACTCAACCTTCTTAGGCTCCTGGAACAATCGCAGAATCTGATTCCAACGAAACCTAAAATGGTTAGAAGAAAGAGAGACGTAAAACCAAGATCTTGACCAACCCACATACTTCTCTTGCAGGTCCTCGAAGCAGGGAGGAGAACGCAAACGACAAGTGTAACTAGGGTCCATTCTAAGCCCACCATGGAATGCAAAACCCTAACATTCATAGGGATGCGAACAACAACAACCCTCGCCAAGGTCGAAATCAGTACCTTCCAACAGTTAGGAACAAGTTGAACCGAAGCAATTCCCACCAAATCCAAGTACTCCCAGACAATAGAAGAAGCCAAAAGCCTGAAACCAGAATGGAACATGCCTGGATACAAAATAATGTATCCAGACCAAAGACGACAAGATCTGTCGTCATCTCCTGGGAGAACAATCTCCAAATCATTGGGCAACGAGTAGTCGTGACGAATGTTGTCCAGAGTCATGCATGTCACCTTCTTGGGCATGAAGAAAGCGTCGCAAACGGCAAGAGCATCGCCACCCAAAACTCTAGAGGTAGACATGACTACAAGATGAATGCAAAAAATCAAAAGGTTAACAACATGAAAACAAGAAGATGCAGAAGATATAAGAACATACACAAAGCTTCTCCTTTTTATAGGAGAGGGCAACGAAAAGACTACCCTTGGAGAACGTGAAAGGTGTGACAACCGTATGAAATCCAAAAAATCATGCTAAAACGAACAGGCGGATGGAACAACCGAGAGAAAACAACAGTGACAAATAGCAAGGGCACTAACCAAGCCATAATGATGTAATTAAAAAGCAAAACTGCCACATAGCTAGTGGATACTTGAACATACCCACTAACTAGGGGGAGTAGCTGATGATACATCAAAATAGACCGATCATTATGGCCATACACGTGGCATAAAGTCCCATTACGAAAATACAACGCCCGATCCATTGGACCAGCTCATAAAGCCCAAAAGGATTGAGGCCAATTATAGAGGCCCAGACTAACCCACCACTAAGGAGGCGTAAGCAGGATTCGAACCCAGGCTCAGACAAATCAAAGCCCAAATTTAAAGCCCGATGCCCGTTATCTCATAAAGAAGAAGAACGTTGCACCAAGAAAGAGCAGTTGTGGGACCTACGCCTCCACGAATGCATCTCCATTAAGAAGGAGACTGTTACAAAAACATCTCCTTCCGTTGCGCCTTACATGCTTAAGTCCCGCATAGAGTTAACTACGACCATTAGAAAAGGTAAAGAGAACATTTGACAAAGGTATGCAATTTTAACTGAGTTTTATCTAGATTTACTTATTTCTTCTAACAGAGTTACTGACTTAAGCATCGGAGTGCCTTCGGCCACTAAAAGGGTGGTCTTTGACAATCTAACAATTGTTTTGCAAGTAAAACTCGCAGGAGGACGATTTTTGGACGCATCAATTTCTATCATCATTTTTTGATCTTGCACATTTATGGATTTTATTCTCTCTTTCACGATTATGTTATTATTATTGATTAGGGAAGAGCCACATTTTTAGTGAAAAAACTCACATGAGTGACTCAATGGATCACCATTTGACACTTTTCAAGTAAAAAACTTTAATTTACTTCAACTTTTTACTTTTTACTGTTGATGCCATTTTTTTTGTTTTTTTGTTTTGTTTTTATTTATTTATTTATTTATTTTTTATGTCTATTGTTTATCATAGATGGTTAAAGTGTTGGGTGTTATAATCTATATTATTAGATATGATATTGAGTTTTTATATTTTTAATTTTAATTTTTTTCAATACAGAAAGTTATCTTAAGGGCCGTATCTCATTTTGGTAGAATAGGGAAATGGCATCTTTTCTAGGTGGATAAGAGGGTAGTCCCTAGGGATCATGTAGAAAGTAACTATAAGCTTGCTTATGACGGGTTACTCTCAAAGGTAAATGTCGAAGATTTAATATATATTTTTTTATGATGTTATATGTCTACAGCATAATGAGTTATGTTCACACTGTTATCGAAGTTTGAGTGTTTTTATGTTTCAATGTCTTTGCATAAAATTAATATCTATTTAGAACACCAAAAATAACATAATAATACAATAATTTAACTCACTAATGTTAATCATGTATTATATACAAATTTCCTAATTCTAGGCAGTCAGGCTTTATAGCCACTTATTTGCCAGGTTTTGAGTTTTTTACACTTTTACCCCTTCTATAGATAATGCTTGTGGTTGTGTTTTAAAGATAAGGGAAAAAAGTGTAAAAAACACCAAGTCTGGCAAAAAATGGCTTTAAAGCCTGACTACCTAGACAAACTCATACAAATTAAAGGCGATAAGACCCGCCCCATTAACATCCCTAAAGTCACTACCCTGTTAAAATAAGAGTAACCAAAACAGGAATAGGCAAGATGGTACCGCCATGTATACCAGTAAGGAGATGGGGCTGATTGGCTCGATTTGATGAACACCAATGAGTGTAGGAGGCACATTAGAAGTTGAGATTGGGCTAACATGATCTACTAAGAATGAACAAAAAAAAAGCCTACTTGAGGCAGTGCGCGGTATTGCAAATGAAGGCAATGATAGTTTTTATTCAAATCGCATATGAATTACAATTTGAATTACTATTCAACTCGAATCAGAGGAGGTTTGATACAAATGACTGCCTAAATTGTATTTTAAGCAAATTACTCCAATAAAGATCCAAATTGCGATGTTCTACCATATTTTTGTAATTGAAGTTCTCTGGAGAAGAATATGAGAAGAAAAAGAAAGAGGGGAAGGGACTTGCCAGCAACTATTGATTTGCACCAAAATTTTGTGCTAGGAATTGATTTTGAATGAAAATCGAAACAAGAGGACTGAGCTATTTGTTTTCTTTTGCTTCAGCATTGATTTTTTATTACCATTGAAACTACGAATAAAAATTATATGATGCAGTCGAGAGAAATTTTTGTTTGTAAATATCTATTTTCAGTGTAATTTTGATATTTTCAAGAGTACAAAAGGATCCAATCCTGGTCGAGAAAACTTCATTTCGGTTTCAAATGTGCTCATTGCGTACATGTTCCTAAGTAGCCCAAAAGAGTTTACTTTGGAGCCATTGAAACCCAAAGAATGATATGCGAAAGAAACACAGTGGGGTTGGAAAATGATCATTCATGCATTAGTTCGGGGTTTTTTTTAGAGAAAAAGGAACTACAAAATTTTCAAGAGTGTAGACAAATCTATAGTCTTTGTGGATAGATAATTAGGTTAGTTTATGGTCATGGGCTTGTACCTAAAATGGATCATGTGGACAAAAAATGGATTATTTGCGATTTGACCCCTATAAAAAATTGTTAATTAGAGGTTACCACATCATTAATTAATATTGCAGACTCCTCAGGATTAGAAATCAATATGTGGTGGCTCTCAAAAGGCTCATGTTGATTACCAAAATGCACTTCAAACAATAACCCACAGATGAACCTCGAAATACAAACATGTATCTTGAGGAAAAATTAATGAATCAAATTTTCATGTATCTCCAGAAAAATCCTATGAATAAAATACAAAACTAGACCTCGAGATACGAATTCATCTCGAGAAGTTACTTAAGAAACTTTTTTCTTCCTCAAAATAGACAAAAGAAATTGGGGTTGCTAGTGGCTGATGGCGATGGTGGGAAAGGGAAATAAATCAAGCAAAGAGGAGGAGGATGAGCGGTTGTCAATTTCACATTAAACAGATAGAGGAAGCAGAAAATGGAAAGGGACTGGGGAGTCGTTGGCGTCGCAAAAAAAAAAGAGGGAGAATGGAAGGGGTGGCATCGCAGGGTGGGAAATGACAATTATCCAAGGATGCACAAACACACGAACATAAATAATAAATCTAATATAGAAAGAATTTAAGTAAAAAGAACAAGTATGAAGACGAAAATGTAGCACAAATTGTGCTGGAAAGGGAAAAAAGAACATAAAGAAGAAAAAGCATAGAGAAGAAGATGTAAAAAAGTAGAGAAGAAGATGACACTTTGTCAAAAGGAAAAAAACAAAAGTAGAATAGAGAATAAGTAAAGGAGATCAGAAGCAAATGAGAGAAGAAAAAGCATAAACTACCTCTAGGCTTCATCGCCGTCTTTATTTTGTATACCAATTGAAAGTTTTTCACTTTAGATGGATTAACAACCTTTAAATTAGGTGGCTATATGCGCCCAACTAAAAGTAAAAAATAAAATAAAGTTGGTTGTCGAGTCATGATTATGCTCTAACTAAGTTTTAGGTGTCGGAGGTATGTCTAACACGTTGACTACACTGAACAAGTGTCTGATCCATGCAGACACGTTGACCATGTGTCTAACACTTGTCAGAAGTATAGCGGGCAAGTGTCGGATACGTGTCAGACACGGTTACTAAAAATTTTCCAAAGAGCCCATGCTTCCTTGCAAATAACCCAAAAAATTTCAAAAGTCTATGTGCCTGAATACGCACCCAAAGAGTGATATGTGAACCACGACTTTTCTTCTTTTTTGTAACCTCAAAATTCTTTTTATTGTAGTCGCTAAGTCACATGCTCTCTACTTATCAAACTCCTTATAGATTATATATCTATTTTGAAAATTTTGATATGTACATGTGTTATGTGTATATAATATTTTCAAGATATTTCAATTTACGGTAAATTTTAATCTCAAAGTATGATATTTATGATACAACTCACGCTTCAAAACACTAGTAGAGACCACACCACTTTTATGTGTTGCTTGGGGGTCAATTGACCTCCTTGGGGCTGTTTGGTGCTCATAGGAGTGGGTTTGTTATTTTTCAGCTGTTTGGTGTTTAGCTAAATATTTTAACTTTTACACTATACCGAAATTAATACATCCGAAACTAGATTTCTCAAAATCTTCAATAAAATTGGTTTTTTTCGACAATTTCACAATATTACGTTAAAATGCTCTAAAGAAAAGCTTGCAAATAGTTTTTTTAATAAAAATATTTAACCCTAAAGTGTTTCTTCTATATGTTTATTTATTTTCCACCTTTAAAGAGAACAAGCGCAACATAACTCAAGATTCTTATACATGAACTTATGAATTCGATTTTCCTATTTGTCTTCATCAACCCATTAGGGGCCAGTTAGTGGAAATTGACACTAAGGCATACTATGCCCATGTGATAAACATTTATCAACTATTATTGATGCGTCCAAATCTTGTTCTCCTGAGAGTTTGACCTGCAAAATAGATGTTAGACTGTTAAAGACCACCTTTTTGGTGGTCGAATGCACTCCAATGCTTAAGTCAGCAACTCTGTTTGAAGAAGGAAGTAAATCTGGACAAAACTCAGTTAAAGTTGCATACCTTTGTCGAATGTTCCCTTTACCTTTTATAATGGTCACGGTAAATTCTCTGCGTGACTTAAGCATGTGAGGCGCAATGGAAGGAGTTGTTTCTCGTAACAACCACCTTATTTATGGAAATGCGATCGTGAAGGTGTAACTCCCTCCACAACTCTCTTTTGTGCAATGTTCCTCTTCTTTATGAGAGAATTTGTGTCGGGCCTAGATTTAGGATTTGATTCTGTCTTTTTATAATGGGCCTTGTTTGGGCTTCTATGGTTGGCTTTAACCTTATTGGGTTTTACGAGCTTGCCCAGTAGATGGAACACTAGATTCTCGTGATGGATGTTCTCTTCCACGTGCATGGCCAGATGTCGATTTATTTTCATGTATCATCAGCTACTCCCACCTTAGTTAGTGGGTATGTTCATGTATCCACTGACTTCGTGACGGTTAGTATTCCAATTCTATCATTGCTTTGAACTTAATGTTGTTAGCAAGTTTTGGTCGGTCGATCGTCTCGATCACTTGTTTATCCGTTCGTTTTCACACACATTTTTTTGGAATCTTGCGAGCCATTATTTCCCACACGTCGCCCCACGAGCAGTCTCTTCGTTTCTCGGTTGTATAAAGGAGATTGTGGCGGGTTTGTTTCCTTTTTTACACCATCTTTTATTGCATATTCGCGATGTATGCCAATGGCTTACTGGATGGTGAGCAACTTGCTATATGTGAAGCTCATTTATTTCCCAATAAGGATTTTCAGTCGACCTTGGATAGCGTCCGTTCTGACTACTCTTTTCCTTCTGGCCTTGGGATCATTATACCTCGGGAGAACGACAGTCCTTGTCGTTCGAAGAAGGGGTATATCACACTTTACCCACGTATGTTTTACTGCGATTTTTAATTTCCAACTCCAGAGTTATTCTAGGCTTATTTAGACTTTCTCAGTATTCCTCCTGCTTAGATGGGCCCTAACGGTTGGAGGGTTATGGTTTCCACATATGCAAGAGTCATCCTTTCTAGTATTCATTTTACTGCTAGAACCTTGCACTTGGTGGTCGGTCTATTGGCAACCAAAAGTACATGTTTTCTTCATTCTCCTGCGTGTTTTGACAATCTTAACAACGACATCAAGGGGTTGGTTTATGCTTCTGTTTGTTCTGGCTACTTCGATTTGGGGATCAACAAATAGTGAGGTCTTTCCAGATTCCCAACAAGCGGAGGGATCTGTAATTGACTGTGGAGGAACCGATTATCAGCGAGCGTTTCTTGCAGCTTCCTATGGTTCATTTGGACACCTTTCTTACTGATGTAATGGTAGAGTGCAACGGTTTGTATATTATGAATGAAGTTGAACGAGTTCTACTAACCAAGAGGCAAACTGTAAATATTGCATCCCGCGCTGCCCTTGTCGATGGTGGTAATGCTGTCGTTGATGGGAAAGTGAGCTCGGATGTTACAGACCTCGATGCTACTGTTAGTGTCACACTACTGGTTCAACTTTTAAGAAGAGAAAAGTTCTAAGGCCTGTTAGTCCGTCGAAGCGGTTGTTCATAAGTTTTGATCGTGTTTCGAAGAGAAAACAACTCATCGACTCTACTCGTCGTGTTTTTATTTATTCGAGTTCTGTTGATAGGGAGCCTATGAGGGAGGATCGCTTATCTTTGTAAGAGGCTGAAAATATGAAGTTGGCATTAGAAAGGAGCAAAAAAGAGACCATTCGCCTGCTGGATGATGGCAAAAAAAGGCTCATTTCTACTAATGGTGGTCATGGCGCTACCAAGTATTCCAATGAGGATCCTAGGGCCATCGATGATAAGATGTTTCAACTGGCAGTTGTTCAGTCTAAGGAGCTTGGTGGTCATGATCGAGTTCTAGAGGTGCAATCTCTCGTTCTCTTTCTTCTCCTGTTGCCGATGTGGTGAAGGTCCCACCTTCTTCTGCCAGCTTAGGCTCTTCTACCCTCGTTAGTATTGGCACTCGTTTCACTTTTGTTGCCGTTACTACGCAACAAGAGGGTGAGGATGGCTCTCCTATGGTTTTGTCTTCCTTCCCGACTAGTGGTGGTGGTTTCCCTGTGCTTCCGAATCCTCGTGTTCTTCATTCGCGGATTAGTTGGATGGAACCTACCCCTAAAAAGATTTGGGTTAAGTCAGACGGGAAGTTTTGCTGGTTTTCCAGCTTGACTAGCAGGATGGTGTGCGTAAGTTGATCAACGAATGGAACAAACGGTCGGTGGAAAGGCCTTCGATGTCTGTGTTGGATTCAGGCCTTCATCTCGATGATGGCCTTAGGCATATAATGGATGGGATGAATCATCTTGCCTACGCAGGGGTGATGAGTTCAGGTTATCAAGTTAGTCGTAACCTGGTGGTTTCTCTGGAGAGGAAGCTCGTTGTGTTGCTGTTGGATTTTACCCACGTTCTTTGTCAATCCGATGTGTTAAGAACGCGATACTCGAAACAGGTCAAAGCGGCCGAGGTTGCTCAAGCCTCATTGGTTGAAGCAGAGGGTGCACAGTATCGGTCTGCTACCGAGCATGAATCTTTAAAAAATGAATTAGATGGTGTTTATGCACGCTTACACGATGTGGAGAAGGAGCTGTCCACCTAGAAGGCAATTCACGATGAGGCTATGCGTGCCGTGATAGAACACTCTATCATCTGCGACATTGCCAAGAAATTGGTGGAGCAATTAACAGCTGTACTTGACGAGGTCAAGACAGATACCTCTGCGATGCTTACTACTATTGAAAGTCAACTTATTGCGGTTAGGAATGAACTTGTTCCTGTTAAAGACAAGTTTCACATTATGGAGGTGGCGGATTGGCAACGAAATGTTGATGGTCGGACTGAGCTTCTCAACTTTATCAAGGGTCTTGGTGTTAACTTGTCTCAGTATCATCACTTTGTCATTAGACCTTTGAGGATGAAGATGGTGCCGAAAACCTTCCGGACGATCCAGCGGCTGAAGAGCCATTGCCTCCTCTTTTTTAAGAGAGAGCTCCTGCAAGTGATTTGGCTGCCCCTCGTCCGTCAGATGGTGTTGCTGATGATGTTATGGATCCCTCCGCTTGACCTCTCGTTCTTTTATATTTTTCCTTGAATGTAATAGAATAACTTTATTAAAGAATATGAATTTTCTCCTTGGTGTTCGTACTTTTCTTTGCAGTCGTAGTTCGTCTCGTTGACTTGTTTGTGTTGCTTGTATCTTTTATAGGTCGATCATGATTGTCAAAATGAGTTGCACTGCGTATCTCCAGCTTTGATTTTTATTGCTACATTTTTATCTCCAGGTTTTTTTATTGCTACATTTTTATCTTGTCTAACTCCGCCCGTTACAACGGCCGGTCCCAAGCCCGGATAAAGGAGGAGGGTTGGTGTTAGGCTTGTGATAGCCAACCGTAAAAAACCCATCACATCCCTTTTCATGAATATTGGTTCAAAAAGATTAATGCAGAAGGATAGGGCGTCCCCCGCTATAAGCGACGCGCTGCACCTACGCTCGGGTGTAGTGACAAATGAGCAAGGCGCGCTGCAGCGGCGCCCGGCTGTAGTGTTAAATAGGCAAGGGTTCTCGCACCTTTCTGGACGGGGGCGAGTAAAGAAGCTAGTCCAGGTTAGAGCTAGAGATAGGATGATTCGATTAGCCTCTTGGAACATAGGAACCTTGACGGGAAAGACGATAGAATTAGTGGATGTCATGCGTATGAGGAAAGTAAACATAGTGTGTCTTCAAGAGACAAAATGGAAGGGGAACAAGGCTAAAGAGTTAGGAGGAGGGTTCAAACTCTTCTATTCTGGTAAAGATGGCACTAGGAACGGGGTGGGAATAGTGGTAGATAAAGTTTTTAAGGATGCAGTAGTCGACGTTAGGAGGTTTGGGGATAGAATCATAAGTATTAAATTAGCTTTAGAACTAGAGATAATACATGTTATTAGCGTGTATGCACCCCAAGTGGGTTTGGACGAGGAGACTAAGAAGGATTTTTGGGACTCTTTAGAGGAGTTAGTTCTTGGAATTCCCTCTTCCGATAGGGTCTTCCTAGGCGGGGATTTGAATGGCCATGTCGGTAAGAATAGAGTTGGGTATGAGAGGGTACATGGAGGTCAAGGCTTTGGGGATCGAAACACTGCGGGAATTTCTATTTTAGATTTTGCTTTAGCTCGGGATTTTGGGATCGTAAATACTTTTTATAAGAAGAGGGAAGATCACTTGGTGACCTTTGCGAGTGGGCATAATAGAAGTCAAATTGATTATTTTCTTGTGAAGAGATACGATTTAGGTAGGTGTAAAAATTGTAAGGTTATACCAGGAGAGTGTCTGACATCCCAACATAGGCTGTTAGTTCTCGATTTTTGTCTTAAGAGTAGGGGTCGTATTGCTATAGAACAGGTTAGACCGAGAATTAAGTGGTGGACCTTACAGGGAGATGTATGCCAAAGATTTCGAAAGAGGATTTTGGGTGGCCAGTCAGTTTCAGAGGGCGGGGAGCATCTAGAACAAAATGATAGGACTAGTAGCGCGGATCTTTTTGAACATTTGGCAAACCGAATAAGAAGATGTGCGAAGGAAGAGTTAGGACAGGCCAAAAGAGGATGTTTCTATGATAAGGAGACATGGTGGTGGAACGCGGATGTGCAACAAACCATTGCGGAAAAGAAAAGATGCTTTAAGGCGTGGCAAAAAGATAGGTGCCTAGAGTCTTATGAGCTTTATAAGCAGGCTAAGAAGTTGAGTAGTAGAGCAGTAGGGGAAGCTAAGAAGAGAGCGTATGATGCTCTTTATAATAGGCTAGGTACGAAGGAAGGGGAGAAAGATATTTTCAAGATAGCGAAGGCTAGAGAACGAAAAACTAGGGACTTGAGTCATGTTAAGTGTGTTAAGCATGAGGATGGAAGAGTCTTAATGCAGGATAAAGCTATTTTAGATAGATGGAAGGATTATTTTTGGAACCTACTCAATGGAACACATGTAGGGGAGTTGAACTTGGAGGGACATGCTTCACAGGAAGGGAGGGATTGCGAGTTCCATCGCAGAGTTAGTGCCACGGAAGTGAGAGAAGCTTTAAAAAGAATGAAGACAGGGAAGGCCGTTGGACCGGATGATATACCAATTGAAGCGTGGAAATGTCTGGGAGAAGTTGGGATTCAATGGCTAACTAAGCTCTTTAATAGGATTTTGGAAACTAGAAAAATGCCAGATTCATGGAGGCATAGCATTGTGGTACCAATTTATAAGAACAAAGGGGATATTCAGGATTGCTCGAATTATAGAGGGATAAAGCTTATGAGTCATACGATGAAACTTTGGGAGAGAGTTATAGAGCAAAGACTTCGGAGTTTCACCACGATTTCGGAGAATCAATTTGGATTTATGCCAGGTAGGTCTACTACGGAGGCCATCTTCCTGCTTAGGCAAACTGTAGAAAAATATCGAGAGGCACGTAAGAGTTTGCATATGGTTTTTATTGATCTGGAGAAAGCATATGATCGGGTCCCCAGGGAGTTAATTTGGTGGGTGCTTGAAAGGAAGAAAGTGTCTCAATGTTATGTCGATATCATTAAGGATATGTATGAAGGGGTTGTAACAAGCGTTCGCTCAGTAGGTGGGATGTCTAGTGAATTTCCAGTGACAGTAGGACTACATCAAGGGTCGGCGTTAAGTCCATATCTCTTTGCTTTGGTCATGGATGAGTTGACGAGACATCTGCAAGAAGATGTACCTTGGTGCATGTTATTTGCAGATGATATTGTCTTGATGGATGAGACTAGTGCAGGTTTAGGTCAGAAATTAGTTAAGTGGCAGGAGGCTTTAGAGAGTAAAGGTTTTAGAATTAGTCGTTCGAAGACGGAGTATCTAGTGTGCAACTTTGGGTGTGAACCAAGAGGGAGAAGTAATGCAGTTGAGATCGAAGGTGTCGAGGTCCCGGAGTGTGAGGCTTTTCGATATCTAGGGTCTATAATTCAAAAGAATGGGGCTATTGGAGCAGATGTAGACCACAGGATTAAAGCTGGTTGGTTGAAATGGCGAATGGCGTCAGGAGTATTGTGCGATAGAAGGATGCCTGCAAGGCTAAAAGGGAAATGCTATAAGACAATTGTTCGACCAGTCATGCTATACGGTTCAGAATGTTGGGCTACTACGGGACAACATACGCATAGGATGGCAGTAGCAGAAATGCGTATGTTAAGGTGGATGTGTGGTAAAACTCGTAAGGATAAAATTAGAAATGAAAGAATTAGGAGATACTTAGGTGTAGCGCCCATAGAGGAAAAAATTAGAGAAAGACGTTTAACTTGGTTTGGTCATGTGCGAAGGAGACCAAACACGGTGCCAATTAGAAAATGTTTAGATTGGCAAGTTAATGGAGGGTATAGACGGAGGGGAAGACCGTTGAAAACTTGGATGAAGACGGTGAATGAAGATATCATTGAGCTTGGATTAGGTGAGGAAATGTGGGAAGATCACATTGCTTGGAGAACCAAAATTCATGTAGCCGACCCCGAAAATCTCGGGAATGGGCTTTGATGATGATGATGATTTTTATCTTGTCTGAATTTCGTTGATCTGAATTCTCCTAGCTCCGACACGTCTATCTCAACCTCATGTTGGTTGTCTCGAAGCTTTTTATGAGAAAGCTTGTTTGTTCATTCGTCTTTTACTTCGTCGATCTAGCGTGTTAGTTGATATAAGGCTCTCTTGAGTTATGTTTACTCGTTTTCTCATCATTCGCTTCGCTGGTTCGACGCTTTAATAAAAATGAAATTGCTTTTTTTGAGTTGGCTTATTTGTTCAACTTTTACTTCGTTGGTTTTATGATCCAGTCGACTCGAAGTTGTTTCATCCGACTTTTACTTCGTTGGTTCGACGCTTCAGTCGACCCGAAGTTACTTTTATTTAGTTGATTCGTTCGTCCAGCTTTCACTTGTTTGGTTCGATGTTCCAGTTGACCTGAAGTTGTTTTTATTTAGTTGACTCGTTCATCCAACTTTAACTTCATGTTCGACGTTCTGGTCGACCTGAAGTTTCTTTTATTTAGTTGACTCGTTCGTCCAATTTTCACTTTGTTGGTTCGACGTTCCAGTCGACCCGAAGTTGCTTTTATTTAGTTGACTTGTTCGTCCAACTTTTACTTTGTTGGTTCGACATTCCAGTTGACCCAAAGTTTCTTTTATTTAGTTGACTCGTTCGTCCAACTTCACTTTGTTGGTTTGACGTTCCAGTCGATCCGAAGTTACTTTTATTCAATTGACACATTTGACTAGCTTTTACTTCGTTGGTTTGATGTTCCAGTAGACCCAAAGTTACTTTTATTTAGTTGACTAGTTCGTCCAACTTTCACTTCATTGGTTTGACGTTCCAATCGACCCAAAGTTACTTTTATTTAGTTGATTCATCCAACTTTTACTTCATTGCTTTGAGTTTCCAGTCTACCAGAAGTTAGTTTTATTTAGTTGACTCGTTCATCCAACTTTCACTTCGCTAGTTCGATGTTCCAGTTGACCCGAAGTTTCTTTTATTTTGTTGACTCGTTCATCGAACTTTTACTTCGTTGGTTTATCAGACCAGATGTTTATTATATGTATCCGACATGTGTCCTGATTTCTTTTGGCTTTATATGCAGATTGTTTTGCATGGCTGAGTTTTGACGTTTTTATCCTGCGTAGGATGATGATTACAAATTTGTAATTTTATTGATATTCCCTTTTGGATGTTCCGACCATTCCTAACGGTTGTTTTTCTGGAGCAGTTATGCTATATTAGGGAATGATTTGATTTATCCTTTTGATCATTGCTTGGTTGATGTCTATCCTCCTATTAGAGGTTCACGCCTTTGTTGTTTTTTCTCGTTTAATCTATGTCATCCGTCGCCTGATTCAATATTGCTCATGCTTCACCATTCATCATTAGAGTTAATTGACTCGAGGTGCTTTTTGATTCTGTAGCCAAACAATATTGATTTGACCGATCCTGCCCATCACAGTGCCAAACTGTCTGATCATACTCACGTTAGCACATAGTTCGGCGACGCCTACTGAGGTTTGATCGAGTCCGTTGTCGTTAATTCTTTCGTCGGTATTTCGGATTGGGATTGCATCCGTTACTAGGATCTTTGAATTGTGTGAATTGATTGGTGCAAACATCTTCAAAGTGTTAGTACTCAAACTTTGATACGGATCTGCTGGAGCGGGAGGTATTTTTTGCTTGGGTGGATCACTTTGCTCACCCTGGCCATGCAGTGTAAGGCATATATTAGTTCTCTAGATTGTTCTTTCGATCCTGTGGCGGTGGTATGTGCCTTTTCTTTTCCTTTGAGTTCCTTGTCTGGCATTCCAATGAATTTGTTGAGTCGTCCTCTTTGAATCTAATGCTCAATTTCATCTTTCAGCTTGTAGCTGTCTTCGGTATCATGCCCGTGATCCTTGTGGAAGGAACAATACTTGATTTTGTTTCTTCCTTCTGGGTCTCTTTTCATCCTAGGTGGCCAGTTGACGTTCTCCCAATTCGACATGTATTTCAGGATGTTGGTCCGGCTTGTCTTTAGAGACGTGTATGGTTTGTATGTCTTTTTTATTACGCTGGTTATCCGCTAGTGACTGGGCTGTGCCGATTTCAACTTCCTGGATTCCCGCTGGTTGGATTTGGCCCTTCCGCCATTCCTATGTTTCTTCGATTGACTTCTATCTTCCCGTGGTCCATCATCTTTCTTCCCTCCTTTCTCGTTTCCTTGAATGATTTTCCCTTTCTTGTTCAGTTTTTCTCCTGCCAGCTTTTATCTCCTCAAGAGAAATGTGCTTTTGGGCTGTTTTCAGCAAGACCGTCATGCTTTTTGGAGGTTCCAGGTTGAGAGCATAAAAGAAGGGGCCTCTCTTCAGCCCGACGGTGAAAGTTGTTACAACAATATTATCGTTGCATCCATCGATCATTGTCAGTTTGTCGGTGAAACGAGTGACGTATTCTCGTCTCGTCTTTTTGAGTTTTTGCTTGACATGGAGGAGGTAGTGTGGTCCCTTCTTCATCTGTTGACTTTGGATGAATCTTGTGATAAAAGCGGTGGTTAACGCCTGAAAGGAGTTTATTGACCTCGGTGGTATGTTGTTGTACCAATTCATTGTCGTGGAGGTAAAACTAGTCGAAAATGTTCTGCACAAGATCGACTCCGTGGTTTCCTTCAATGCCATCATGTGGTGGAAGTGTCTCAGGTGATCTGTTGGGTCACTGGTGCCATTATATACTTCAAACTTTGGCGGAGTGAACATTTTCGGCATGGGAGTTATCATGAGGGCGTCGGAGAATGGCGACTTGGCCAACTCGTACAGTACGTTTGGATCAGTGACTCCAATTCTTAATGGGATTTCAACAAGCGTTCCGTCACACTGTGGAGTTTTGCCCTGGAGGAGTTCGTTGCTCTCGCGGTTTCACTGTTGGGGTTCTGCTGGAACTTCGTCACTCCCTTGAGTTAGGTTGGTGGAGTTTTGTTGGGGCGGAGCCTGGCAGCGTCTACTCGAGGATCTATGGCAACGTCGCTGGATGTCTGGGTTGTTTGAGCTATTGATTGCTATGGGTATTGATTGTCGGGAGTCATTGGCCTGATGATTTGAGTAGCGTCTTGTTCGCAAGCTGCTTGTGATACATTGTCACCAATAGGAGAGTTAGTATTATTGTTGTCGGGTTAAGGATCTATATGGTGTGTCATCTTTTCTAACAACTCGGTTATCGTTTATCAGATTTTGGTGAACTTCGTCACTGTGGATCTTCTTTTTAGAAAGGAAACTTGTAGTTCCCAACGGACGACGCCAAACTGATGCGACCAAATCTCGTCCTCCTGAGAGTTTGACCTACAAAATAGATGTTAGACTGCCAAATACCACTTTTTGGTGGCGAAGGCACTCCGATGTTAAAGTCAGAAAATCTGTTTGAAAAAGGAAGTAAATCTGGACAAAACTCAGTTAAAGTTGCATACCTTTGTCGAATGTTCCCTTTACCTTTTATAATTGTCGCGGTTTATTCTCTGCATGACTTAAGCATGTGAGGCGCAACAGAAGGAGATGTTTCTTGTAACAGTCTCCTCCTTTATGGAGATGCGTTCGTGGAAGCGTAACTCCCTCCACGACTTTTTTTTGTGTAACGTTCCTCTTCTTTATGAGAGAACTTGTGTCTGGCCTGGATTTGGGCTTTGATTATGTCCTTTTATAATGGGCCTTGTTTGGGCGTCTATGGTTGGCTTTAACCTTATTGGGTTTTACGAGCTGGCCCAATCGATGGGATGCTAGATCCTCGTGACGGCTGTTCTCTGCCACGTGTATGGCCGCGATGTCGGTCTATTTTGATGTATCATAAATCATAGTTTTTAGTTTTGAGATGCCATGGCTAAGTATTGTTAGTTCCTATGTATGAGGTGTCAAACACATAGCAAAACAAAAAAAGAATAATAGATAAGTTGGGGACGTGCCTGTATATTTTAATGTTGTTTACTTTTTCAGTAAAGTGTTTTGAATTGTTAGTCATATTAAAGTTTTGAGATGCCATGGCAAAGTATTGTTAGTGCCTATGTATGAGGTGTCAGACACGTAGCAAAACAAAAAAAAAAATATTAGATAAGTTGGGGACGTGCTTGTATATTTTAATGTTGTTTACTTTTTCAGTAAAGTGTTTTGAATTGTTAGTCATATTCATTCACTTACAAGTCAAAATTATTACTTATGTTTTCTAACTTGCCATAATATGCTTGTTACATTTGTAAAAAATTGAAAATATGTTAAAAAGTTGATGATCTAAATATGGAGTGTCCAATGGAAATATGTTAAAAAGTTGATGATCTAACTTTCCATAATATGCTTTGCAAATAGTAGTTTTTTAGTAAAACATTTAACACTAAAGTGTTTATTCTGTATGTTTATTTATTTTTCCACCTTTAGAGAAAACAAGCGCAACACAACTCAAGATTCTTATACATGAACTTATGAATTCGATTTTCCTATTTGTCCTCAATATCCCATTAGGGGAACTGATAGTGAGGGGTACTATGCCCATGTAAAAATCTCAATGGTATAGATTCTCGTGCACATATCAATGAATCGAACTGAAAGATGAGCCGGGCCAACCCAACCACATCCCAATAAAAAAACCTTTTTCGTTATATTTATAAACAAAGAGAAACATTTATAAACTGTTATAGTTTTAGTTTTCAGATGTCATGGCTGAGTATTGTTAGCGCCTATGAAAACTCATGATACATCAAAACGGTCTCTCTTCTATACCGTACACGTGTCATAACGATCTCGAGGAATAATAGGCCCAAGCGTCAGCCCAACACTTATTCGGCCTAAGCGGTTCTCAGCCTGCACAATGTAGTCCACCAGACGGACCCAAATCATTATAGCCTGCTAAGCCCATGCATCTCACAGCTGCCCTCAATACCCGTAAGCCCTATTAAGGCAAATATCTCGAGGATAAACTTTGGACAGGCAAGACAACAACACTTTGCTTCTAACTAGGAAGCAACTATCATGGCATATGTTACACATGGAGACTTATATCTATGGACTACTCTCTGATTGGGAACTATCTCCTGCGTATCTAGGAGCACAAGGCTAACAAGGAAACTCCCTTCATAGCACAACTCCTAATTAGATAAGGATCTCCACAAATATCTTCTTCCCTAAACTACGCCATCGATGGCCTGGTCAAACCAGAACTCCAGCACTATAAATAAGACATGAGGTCAGTAAGCTAAGGTACGCTACAAATTTCCTATTTACAACATTACACCTTTTTCAGATCTTTGTCTGACTTTAGCAGCGGAGCGCCATTGGCTACCAAAACGGTGGTCCGTGGCTCACGTGCGTTCCTTGTGCAGGTCAACAGGTTTGTAGGTCAAGGTCAAAACAGAGAGCGAAAATTGACTACATCAGTTTGGCGCTGTCCGTGGGGACGACAAAGTTCCTAACCTTTCACTGGCATTATCTCTTTTCAGAATACAAGAAGATGATTACCACCAGGTCACGCAACAATGGAGAACAAGGGGACACGTCAAACACTCAGACTGGTGCTACTCCATCACTTTCAGCGGTGTGAACAATGCACAGGCAACAAGCTCATGCTCCCATAACAACAACAACGATGACGGACCCTGAAACAGATCTAAGATCGTCTTATATATAGTAAATCCTGCTAACGATGAAAATGCTCAAGTCGATGAAACAAAAGCCTGACGAGACACTGAGAGCATACCTCACGCGCTTCAGTAGCGATCTAACTCCCGTCAACGTGTGCAATGACGCAATAGTTGTCGCATCCTTCACTGACATTTTGAGGAAAGGCAAGTTCTACAACTTCCTAACTCTTGACCCACCAGCAAATATGGTGGACTTGGTGATTTAAGCACATAGTTACATCTCCCTAGAGGAAAAACGGACCGTTAGGAGTAAAGTCGGGCCTAGGGAAGAATCCCCCGAGAAAAATGAAAGAGGTGAATCGGCAACCACAATACACGTGCTTCATTAGGCCCATTTCGAGTTTGAACTATCAAACAGATCTAGAAAAAGAGCTCTCAGAGATATGAGGGTCCAAGCGATACGTGGCAAACAATGAACACCGCACGCCCAAAGGCACGATCGTCCCATGCCACTTGCCTTTACAGACAAAGACCTCCGGGGCGTGCAACTCCCACATAATGACGCTCTAGTGATGATCTCCCTAGAAAGCTGGGAAGTAAGGAGATCCTTGGTGGACACCGAAAGCTCATTGAACATTTAATTTCTCCGGATGTTCCACAACATGCAGCTAAAGGAAAAATCCCTGACCCCTGATAACCGTTTGATGATTGATTTCATCGGCGAAAAACACTTTCTGGTGGGAAAAATACAACTGACAATAGTAACGGGAGAGACGCCGACTAAAAAAACTTTGTTTTAAGAGTTCATAGTGATTGATGCACCTTCCACATATAATGCTATTCTAGGGATACCCTGGCTACACCAAATGGTAGCAGCAGTCTTCACTTTGCACCAATGCATCAAGCAACAATACATCAAGTACTTATACTTATCTGTTTCCAAGCATGCCGTCAGCTAAGCCTTGTACGAGATGACCAAAGTATCCAGAGACAAGTGTACTACGCCAGCAAAACCTTCATGGAAGCGGAGGTACACTACCCGGACTTGGAGAAGTTAGCCCTGGCACTGGTTGTATCCTCAAGGAAACTGAGGCCTTATTTTCAAGCCCACTCTATAACAGTTCTAACCAAGCACTCGCTCTGCATAGTACTGCACAAAGCAGAGTTATCTAGCAGGATGGTGAAATGGTCAGTAGAGCTATGCTCCAAGAACCACCATCAAAGCCGAGGCACTTTCGAACTTCATCGTCGCGTTCACTGGCGGGGAAGAACCAAAAACAAATCTTCACACCTCGGATTCAAGCATTCAAGATTGGACTTTTCTTTGCGATGGATCATCGACAGGAAAAATAAACGAAACTGGGATCACATTCCACTCTCCAAGCAGCTTCACTCTCGAAAAAGCCGTCAAATTCGGCTTTCCTGGTTCAAACAATGAAGCCGAATATGAGGCCCTCCTTTCCGGCCTGAAGCTAGCCTTGGGAATCGGGATAGATCACCTAACAACATACAACAACTCAAGGCTAGTAGTCAACCATGTCAAAGGAGATTTCAACAGCAAGGACCCCTGTATGATAGCCTACCGCGAAAAGGTACTCCGCGCAATGATCAGGTTCAAAAGGTGCGAGCTCGTAAATTGCCTTCGAGACAACAATAAAAGAGCTGATGTCATAGCCCAGGAAGCCTCAGCCTCTACTGAAGTCTCAAACGGTCTCATCGAATATAAAGAGCAATCAAGCCTTGAGGAAAAAAAACCTAGAGATGTTAGCACTACCATCGCATTGTCAAATTGGATGACTCCTGATGCAGTGGTTTTTCGCTCCCTGCTCTAACCTTGACCTGCAAATTTGCTGATCTTCACAAGGAACGCATGTGAGCAATGGGCCACCGTTGTGGTGGCCGATGACACTCTAATGCTAAAGTCAGACAGGGATCAGAGGAAGGTGTAATGCTATAAACAAGGAATTTGTAGCGTACCTTAGCTTACCAACCTCATGTCTTATTTGTAGTGCAGGAGTCATTAGAACGATTAAGGCATTGAACAAGAAACAATTTCCTTGAAAAAAAATCAAATTTTTGTTGAAAAAATATATTTAACAAGGAAAAAAATTGTTACAGGTTCATGGAGGCATCCCTATAGCTAAAGGTCTTTACCAAGAAATTTATTTTTTGTTGGTAAAACTGATAATAAGTCAAGGAAACATGGTGTTGGTAATATTGACAACTACCAAGGAAATTCGTTGGTAAAAGTCAAATATTTTTACCAACAAACTGTTTTGTTGCAAAAAAAAACTTTTAATTACCTTTGATTTTTTCTCGAAAAAAGCTTAGAATCATTATGGAAAATTGTTGTGAAAAAAGGTAACTATCTTCATCATATAACTTTTTCGTTGGTAAAATGCATGTTTATATCTCAACGAAAGTTGTCATAGGTACCGTTAACAATTACCAAGGATATTATTTTCAATGAAAAAACCATCTATAATTATGTTGTGTGAAGCAACTTTATAGCTTGTTAAATAAAAATACTCTTCTTTTGAAATAAAAAAATCATTGCTACGTATATAATAGGGACTAATAAATAATATTTTGTTACTATATTAGGACTAAATATGTTTACAACTATAAATTTTATGTGAAATATTTACCACTTTTAGCAATGAAGAGAAATCCGCAATAACATCATTATAATTAGCAACGAAATACTAATAGCATTTCATTGCTAGATATGTTATTGAAATTTATTATATCTCAAATGTCGTAAAATTAAATTATTATAAACAAGAAACAAGCCTTAGAAAGAAAAAAATTTCATGGAAAATTTTATCAATCTTTAGCAATGAAAAATTGTTGCCTATAATATTATAATTAGCAATAAAATAATATTTATTGTTAAAGAAATGCTATTCGATTTTTCAGATGACATAATATCATTCCTACTAATAAGAAATTTCAACGAAATTGATGATACATCAAAATAGACTGATCATCCTAGCCGTACGTGTGGCATAGAGACCCATCACGAGGACGCAGCGAACAACCTATTGGGCCAGCTATGAAGCCTGATAAAAATAAAGCCAATTACATAGGTCTAGACAGGGCCCACTAACAAGGAAAATAGTCAAGACCTAAATCCAAGCCTAAACGGACCAGAATATGGATCTAGGCCCAACACAAATTCCCTCATAAAGAAGGAGAACGTTGCACCAAGAAAGAGTCGTTGAGGAGCTTACGCCTCCACGAACACATCACCATCAAGGAGAAGACTGTTACAGAAACATCTCCATCCGTTGCGTCTCACATGCTTAAGTCACGCAGAGAGTTAACCACAACCATTATAAAAGGTAAATGGAACATTCGACAAAGGTATGCAACTTTAACTGAGTTTTGTCCAGATTTACATCATTCTTCCAACATAGTTATTGACTTAAGCATCGGAGTGCTTTCGGCCACCAAAAAGGTGGTCCTTGGCAGTCTAACAATTGTTTTGCAGGTCAAACTCATAGTTGGAGGATTTTTGGTCTCATTAGTTTGGCGTCGTCCATGGGGAACAATGAGTTTCCTTTTCTAAAACAAAACACACAATGACAAGGTTCACCGTAAACTAGCAAAAAATCGACAAGCCATTGGATAAAGTAATGCAGACTTCGGATCACCACAACTCTCCCTTCGATGCACCACTAACAACTGGAAGATGAGATATAGCTCGGATCACCGAACCAATAGTCCCTAAGAATGCAATATACATCACACCGTAGTCCGAACAACCCCAAAATCCAACAATGATGACATGGACCCTCGAGTGGATTTGCTCATAATCCAGATGGAACACGTCACAATGATGCTGGAAAAGATTATACCGGAGCACACTCAACTAGCTAATCCTGTTCAGGCGCAACCATAACAGAACTCAGTCAACCGAACTTAAGGGAGTGATGAAATCCCAGCAGAACCTCAACAAGGAAACTTCAAAAGCAGTGAGTTTCCTCAAGGTAGGAATCCATTGTATGAAGGGACGCTTACTGAAATCCCTTTCAGAATAGGGGTCATGGTTCCGAACATACTATATGAGTTGGCAAAACCGCCGTTCTCCGACGCCCTTATGAAAACATCAATGCCAAAAAAGTTCACTCCGCCAAAATTCGAGGTATATGATGGCACTTTCGACCTTATCAATCATTTAAGACACTTCTACCACATGATAGCCTTGAAGGAAACCACATAATCAATCTCATGCATAACATTCTCAATTAGCCTCACTTTTACAGTAATGAACTGATTCAATACCCTGCCACCAAGGTCAATAGATTCTTTTCAAACTCTGGCCACCGCTTTCATCACAAGATTCATCGAAAGCCAACGAATGAGGAAATGGCCACACTACCTTCTGCACATCAGACAGAAGTTCGACAAAACAATACGGGAGTATGTCACCTGCTTTACCAATGAGTTAACAATGATTGACGGATGAAGCGATGACATAACCGCTGCAACCTTTGTGGCCGGATTAAAAAGATGCCCATTCTTTGACGCTCTTAACCTAGAGCACCCAAAAGGCATGGCAATCCTGCTAAAATAGCGCAAAAACACATTTCCCTAGAGGAAATGAAGGTAGCCGGGAAGAAAAAATGACCAAGAAAGAGATTTTTTTTTCGAGAAAACGGGAAAGAAAGGAAGAAATGAGGCAAGATGATGAACAACAGGAAAGTAGCAACCCGTCAAAGAAGCATCGAAGTGGCGGAAGGAGTGATTCATGTCGACAAGAATTCGGGGGGTCACAACCAACATGAACTCGACACAAATGGGTAACAAGTGTAATGAAGACCACATACAAACCCTTGACAACCTTGAAGACGAGTCGAGCGAATGTACTAAAACACATAGCGAAGTGGGACAATGTCAACTGGCCGTTTCGGATGAGAGGGGATCCGGCAGGAAGAGACATAACAAATATTGTTCATTCCACAATGATCATGGGCACGATACCAAAAAATGCTACAACTTAAAAGATGAAATCGAACACTGGGTTCAGAAAGAACTGCTCGACGAGTTCATTGGAATGCCAGATAAACAAATAGCGTGGAAGGATCAAATGAACAATAATGCAGGATCAAAAGAATAGTCCAGGCAGTTGATATATACCGCACAGTGCATAACTGGAGGAAGCACAACGCGCGAAGCAACTGGACAAATTCCTCACTTGAACCAATCTATATCGGAACGAGAATACTGACGAAACGCTCCATGAATACACAAAACACGAAGAAGTTTGGATCAGGCAATTCATACAAATCAAAGGGCATCACCAGCAACTGCAAGCTCAACCCGAATCACCAACATACGATGATGAAGCAAAGAAAAGCAAAGTGGCAAAAAATCAGTCCCCAATAGGGGTGGGCACGGTCCGGATCGGTTCCAAATTTGGAGGAACCTAACTCGAACCGTTTAAAATTAACGGATCCGGTCCGGATCCCCTCATTTTGAACATTGGAACCGAACCTAACTCGAACCGTTTGGAACGGTCCGATTCCAAACGGTTCCAAATCTAAGTTGATCATCCTATTTGCTGACATGTTAAGTGATTCAGAGTTCTTTCATATCATCGTAGAGAAGCCAGTGAGTTATGACCTCTGAAAACTGATGAATTAAACACTCTCATCACCTAAATTTAACACTCCAGGCTAAAGTCCAATTTTGACACTCTCATCACCTAAATTTCATATTGTTTTTCTAGCATGGTTCAAAATTCATATCTCCATGACATATAATATATAAACCCCATCCAAGTTCCATTAACTATTTTGAGAAAGAAAAAAACAAGAATTACCTTCTTATGATTCCAACATCGGTGTGGGCGCCATGATCAACCACCTCTCCGGTAATCTCATGGCCAATAACACAAGGATTGGGAAAAGGAAGCTCGCCCTTCATGACATGAAGATCAGAGTGACAAACCCCACATGCTGCAACATAAGAAAACTCAGTCAATTAAAAATGAAAAGAGAGTGAAGAGTGATGATTTGCAAGGAAGCATACCCTTGGTTTTGATGAGAACTTCACCAGCTTTAGGTTTGGGCATGTGAAACTCCTCAATTGTAATGGGCTCATTGGATTTGCCCCAAAACACAGTACCTCTCATGAATGAAGGTCCACCACTCACATTATACCCACCAGCATTGGGGATCATCTTCTTATCACTCTGATGAAGATCGCGATGAGTGATAATCTAGTGCTGCACTTGAATGGATTTGAAGTGTGGGTTTTGGAGAGTGATGAGAACCCAACACCATTTCTGGTGTTGTTGTTGCGGAGGAGAGAACGTAAGAGGAGGTCGGAAGAGGAGAAGAAACTCATGATGATGATGATGTTGTTGTTGAATTGAGGGGTTTGATCGAGATTGAAACTTTTAGGGTTGGGGGGGATTTGAGGAGAGAATAGGTGGGAATTTGAGGTGAGTGATGGAAGAATGAGCGAAAAGTTCTCAAACTGTGTTTCTTTTTGGGGAGTTGGTCAGAAGGATTAGGACGAAACCATGTAAATGTAATTTCAAACGGGTCCAACCCGGACCGTTTCTTTTTTAAAAATAGGAACCGGGACCAGACCGTTTTATAACGGACCTGGACCGATCCAAACCGTATCTAAAACACAAAATTAAAATTTGGACCGTTTAGAGCAAAACTGTCCGGTTCGGTTTGAACCCGCGGATCCTCGACCCGTTTGCCCACCCCTAGTCCCCAATACAAGGGCGGACAACGAGCAAAGTAAGACGAAACAAATCATACTCCAAACCAGCATAAACACCATGACGGCCAAGGCCGATGACAAAATCAATAAAAATTACGAATACAGAAACTCCAAAACTTCTCACAGACAGCATAATAGATACGTCAATAATTTAGTCGTAAAAAGCAATAAAAAGACAAAAATCAGACACACAACTTCTGGTCTAATCTACCACGAAGTAAAGGTTGGACATCTGAGTCACCTAACGCACAAAAAACTTCGAATCGATCAAGATGTCGAACTAACGAAGTAAAGGTTGGACACCCGAGTCACCTAAACACAAAAAACTTTGAATCAACCGAGATGTCGAACTAACGAAGTAAAGGTTGGATACCTGAGTCACCTAAACACAAAAAACTTCGAATCGACCGAGATGTCAAACTAACGAAGTAAAGGTTGGACACCCGAGTCACCTAAACACAAAAAACTTCGAATCGACCGAGATGTCAAACTAACGAAGTAAAGGTTGGACACCCGAGTCACCTAAACACAAAAAACTTCGAATTGATCGAGATGTAATGAAGTAAAGGTCGAACACTCGAGTCACCTAAACACAAAAACTTTGAATCGACCGAGATGTCGAACTAACAAAGTAAAGGTCTGACACCCGAGTCACCTAAACACAAGAACTTTGAACTGACCGAGATGTCGAACTAACAAAGTAAAGGTCAAACATCTTAGTCACCTAAACACAAGAAACTTCAATTCGACCGAGATGTCGAACTAACGAAGTAAAAAGGTTGGACACCCGAGTCACCTAAACACAAAAATTTCTTGTAGACCAAGATGTCGAGCTAAAGGATGAACAATCGAGTCAACTAAACACAAGAACATCTTGTCGAACAGAGTGTCAGGTTAAAAAATGACTCCAAACCGACAGACACAAAGTCAGAGATAAGGGAACAAGTAAATACGGTCTGAAAAGATACAAGCGAAAACAATCCTTTACAGCAAATCATAAATAACAACAACGACCAACCATTAGACAAGCAACAAGCACGAAAGCAGTTATAAAAGAACTTGATGCAAAAGCCATGATAGTTACAACAAAACCAAAAAAGAAGAAAAACGATAAAAGTTAATTGTTATTAACAAACACTACTCTGTTACATCCGGAGAAAGTGATAAAGAAGTGGGAGAAGAAACATGAGCAATGGTAGGATTAGTATAAGCTGGAACAGGAGAAGAGAGCATCAACAACTTCAGAGTACTCAATGATAGAAGGGGCAATGACTCCTCTACTGCTAAAGCAGATTCCTCGACATCATCATCCTCAAATGCTTCACCGACCAAGTGACGATACTTGAACAATTCTTCGCTGAGCCCTTCGATAAAATCCTTCGCAGTAGTGAGTTCATTTTTGGCCGCGACAAGCTGCTCTTCAGTAGTGGAAAGCATACCAGAAGCCTTTTCCTTGACATCATTAAGCATAGCGATTATATGTTCTACCCGCCTCTCAGCGGCATCACACATAACGGATTGCTCCAAACCAGAACAAGAAGTTTCATCGAAAGCCACTTTCTCAGCAGATAACTCTTTTACCACATCGCAAAAATGGGCTTAAACCTCATCTAGCTTAGTTTTCAAGGAGTCAAGATCAGCAACGGACTTATCCCACAGGTTCTTTGCCTCCGTCAAAGACTCTCGAGTAGCCACAAAAAAATTTTCTGAGCTTGCGCATTGAATTTTCAACACATCAAATTAAAAGAGAAAATAGCAGCAATTACGCTACCAACCTTCTCTCCAAAATAGCCACTTGATCACGACCATCTCGATAAACCAAGCCCATTACCCCCGCGTAAGCAAAACGATTCATCTCGTCCATTATCTGCTCAAGACCATGGTCAATATGATCAAAAGGGTCCAATACGAACATCGGAGGCGTCTCCACCAACCGCCTGTACCATTCATTTACTAGTCTACATGCACTGTCATGCACGTCGAGCTGGGTAAACCAACACAACTTGTCGTCAGACTTGATACAGATATCCTTCGGGGAATAACAGATGGAATAACAGTAACAATGGAAAAACCACATTTTCCCTCCCATCGATAAGCAGAAGGAGCAGGAGAAACCTGTCGAATAGGAGAAGAAACTAGGAACCCAGCTACTTCGCTAACATCAATAGAAGGAGAGGGGAATGATCCCTGAAACACTTACCGCTAGTAATATCTTTAGACTACTCCACTGCCAACTGGAGCATTTTCTCATTAATGACTTGATGGTCGTCATTAGACAACTCAACAGTATTCGAAACACAATAGGCAGGCAGAAGCTTTATCTCATCGTCATCCAATAAACCAATAGTATCTTTTTCGCTTCTTTTCAATGCGAGCCTTAGCTCCTCAGCCTCTTCAAGAGATTCATGATCTCCCTTTGCAACATCATCATGGGCAGGACCCGGGTGGGAAGCAGTATCCTGAAAAAAACTCTAATGAGTCACAAACCGAGCATAACTATGATTCAAAAGTCATTTCTTCCTTGAAACTTGAACAAGATCTATCGGCAATCGCCTTGATGGATTCGTAGACCTTACTAGTTTTCTCTTTCGCGAAGCAGGAGTGGAAGCAATAATAGGAGCATTGAGATCTGTAACATCTCGGACCGAACTCACTTCCTAATCAATGCTAGCATCACTAACGCCAGCACCTGCGACACGAGCAGCATAAGCCTTAGTATGAGATTCAGTAAATAAAACTAGTTTCGCTTCACTCATAGTGTATAAACCACTACTCTCCACGATGCCTTCAGAAAGAAATGCCTCCACGGGAAAACGGTAAAGCTTAGAGAATCGTTCACTAATCTTTTGCTCCTCAGCAGATAAAAAAAGATTCTTCCGCTTGTTGGGGACTTGGAATTATAGAAAAATTGAACGACCTCGCAATTGGAAGTAGCCAGAATTCACGAAAGCGTAGAACCAAGACCGCGACCAATCACGAATGTCATCACTAAGATTCTCGAAACAATCAGGCAAATAAAGGAAGCAAATCTCCCTGTACACCAACAAACCGAACATCGAATGCAAGATCTTAATGGTTAAGGGAATACCAGACAGAGTAGCCATCGCGTAAGAAGAAACCATCACCTTCCCACCATTAGGGCCCATTTGGGCAGGAGGAATGCCAAAAAAATTAAGATATTCCCATAACAGCTCTGAAATAGGGAATCGAAAGCCAGAAGAACATGCACAAGTACAATGCAATGTATCTAGCCTTTGGGTTACAAGGGCTATCACCCCGTCCGGGCAGAACAATCTCGAGGTCAGGTGGGAGATTATAATCAGAATGACGGGTCTCCAAATTAGACTGAGAAGCTCTGTTAGGAGAGTAATAAGCCTCGCACAGAGTTAGCGACTTGCCACTTAACTTATCACCAACAAACATCGTTGAAGAGCGAAGAAGCAATGAGAATGAAGAGAACGAAAGAACAGAGAAACCCTAAATTCAAAGATAGCATTAAAAGAAAAAATGTATTCGTCGCATTTCCTTTTATAGAGCCATTAATGAAGAGACAGACCATTGGATAGCGTGTGAGATATGATGGCTATAAGATAACCCAAAAATGTACGAAAGATGAACGGGCAAGCAAAGGATCGAGAAATCAACTCGTGAAAAGCAACTGACAACATTAAATACAAGGTAATGATGAAATTGAAAGACAATTCGTCACCAAAGTTAGTGGCCACGTCAACATGCCCACTAACTAAGGGGGGAGTAGTTGATGATACATCAAAGTATACTGATCATCCTAGCCGTACATGTGGCATATAGACCCATCATGAGGACGCATCGATAACTTATTGGGCCAACTCATGAAGCCCAATAGAAATAAAGCCAATTACATAGGTCTAGACGGGGCTCGCTAACAAGGAAAATAGTCAGAACCTTAATCCAGACCCAAACAGACCAGAATACGAATCCAGGCCCAACACGAGTTCCCTCATAAAGGAGGAGACCGTTGCACCAAGAAAGAGCCGTGGAGGGGCTTACGCCTCCACGAACTTATCACTATTAAGGAGGGGACTATTACAGAAACATCTCCTTCCGTTGCACCTCACATGCTTAAGTCACGCCGAGAGTTAACCACAACCATTATAAAAGTAAAGGGAACATTCGACAAAGGTATGCAACTTTAACTATGTTTTGTTCAGATTTACATCGTTCTTCCAACAAATTAAATTACTGACTTAAGCATCGAAGTGCCTTTGGCCACCAAAAAGGGGTCCTTGGCAATCTAAAAGTTGTTTTGCCGGTCAAACTCACAGGAGGACGATTTTTGGACGCATCAGAAATAATATTTTGCCACTGTAAAGAAGTTTGGAAGTTTAAATATAAATAAATTACATGGAAAAAATTTCATTATAAGTAACCAAACAAATAATTTTTTATTCTTCTCTTTTCCCAGGAGATCATTCTTCTACTAAACTTGAATAAAAAAGGTTTTGCAAAAAATATCATAATTTTTTTTCTATCTAAAAGCATGGGTGTTGCTCGATAGTTAACTATCATCACTCAAGCTTGTTTAAAAAATCCAAATGATTGTTTACACCTCGCATGTAATGCATATGACTTTGAAGCATACCCAATTAATAGTCTATTTTTTTTAATCTTTATAAAAGAATTTAATTATTACAATTAGTTGTTGAACTTAAATCCCCCAATCAAACAATATTACTACAGTCAAGGATTTTGTCAACGAAACTTTCTTCCTTTGAAAAAAGTACACTTTTAGTTGGAAAATTTTTGTCCCTAGATACCTTGAATTATCCTTGTACAATATTTTTGCAACGAAATAAAAATAATTACCAATAAATAAATTTGTTGTACATAGTTCAACAATTTTTAAAGAAATAATATAGAATTATTGAGCTTTATTGAGAAATAAATTTTCATGGAAATGATTATTAGTTTTTACATAGAAAAAAGTTGTTACCAATAATGTTGTAATTACCAACAAAATTTTATTTCCTTGCTGTAGAGATGTTATTAAAATAGATATTGATTCTAAAAAAAATTGTTGTCAATAGTTTACCAATTTCCAACAAACTAATGATTTGTCGGTATAAAATAGTTAGTGAGGTATAACAAGAAGTAGATTTTAATGAAATTAATTATCACTTTTCACCAGTGAAAACAATTTGTTACCAACAAGGTTATAATTACCAACAAATTTTTATCCTTGCTACAGAGATTTCATTAAAAGAAGATATTGTTTCCAACAAAATAAAAAGTGCAGCAATTTTCAACGAAATATTACTTTGTTGCTATAAATTAGTAAATGAGCTTTAACAACAAAAAGTTAATGGAAAAAATTATCAGTCATTATCAATGAATAAAATCATTACTAATAATGTGATTATTATCGAGGAAAACATATTTCCTTACTAAAGAGATGAATAAGTATAAACAATCTGTTAACAAGGAATGTGATTCGTTGTTAAAATTAGTCTTCTTTAGCAATAAAATATTTCATTCCTGACAATGGCATAATTACCAATGATCTAGTATTTTGTAACCATAAAAATATTTCGTTGTTAAATCAATTTGGCGGGAAATTAGTTTTGGATGGAATACTTCCTGCCACCTATTTAATAAGGAAAGTTTCTAACAAAATATATTTTGTTGGAAAAAAGTAACAAGTTTATGGCTTTTTCAAGAAATTTTTTTCGTTGACAATGATACCTTATTAACAAGGAAATTGATTTTCATAGAGTATTCTATAGGTGGAAGTCTCCATATGTTATATATACTCTAGAATATGCTTCCTAGTTGGAAGCAAAGAGCCACTGTAATTTCTTGTCCGAAGCTGATCTTCGAGATACTTGCCTTAACAGGGTTTGAGGGTATTGAGGATAGTTGTGAGACATGTGGGCCTAGGGGGCTGTAAGAATTAGGGTCCACTTGGCGGATTGCATTGGGCGGGTTTAAAACCGCACAAGCCAGATCAGTGTCAGGCTGACGCTGAGGCCTATCTTTATCTTTTCCTCGATATCATCATGACACATGTACGGCGAAGAGCCGGGACTATTTTTCTGTATCATCAGCTACTCCCCCCGATTTAGTGGGCCATCATATCGGTTCACTAAGTCATTTCTTGAAAAGATATGCCGCTCATGATGATTGAGTTTGAATCATTTGCTTGAGCCGCGCACTTTATTAATTGATCGTGCACCGGTTCCGTGGAGAAGAGGCAGGAGCCCAATCCCTATTTAGGTCACCCTTCATGCGAAGACTAACTCTTCTAATTTCTTGTTCTTGGAGATCCTGCTATGTTTGTCTTCTGATTGCAAAGATTGTTTCATCTTCTTCATGGCTCAACAAAACCTTCTTGATGACGCAACTTTGGTCAAGGGCCTTGAGTTTTTCAAAGATAGGTTGCTTTCACTACACAAAAAATAACCATTAGCAATGGTTTGAAACCGTGGGGGTAACCCATTGTCACGACTTAGAGCCGTGGGCAGTAGAGGCGTTGCGAAATTCCTTTTAACGACTATAAACCGTTGCTAAACATTTTAGCAACGGTTTTATGCTCGAGGAGGCGTGATAATTTTCTGCATGTAGCCACGGTTATAAGCCGTTGCTAAAATAGTAGCCACGATTTTAAACCGTTGCAACATGGCCACGATTATTAGCCGTTGCAATATGGCCACGGTTTAAAACCGTGGCTACTATGATGGCCACGGTCATAAGTCGTGGCAATGATGATGACCAAGCCGTTGCAAGCGTGCCGCCCACGGTTTTAAGCCGTTGCAAGCGTGCCACCCATGGTTTTAAGCCGTGGCAATGATGATGAGCACGGTTTAATTAAGCCGTTGCGCAAGCGTATGTTGTTCTGCAGGATTATATTGAATCACCTGTTGCAGTTCTTCTGACAAGGATCAATGCATAATTGAGACTGACCTGACAGGAATTAGCAATGTAGATCAGAGAATGGTCAAGAAAGAATGCTGAATTGCCACTAGATCAAGCAGAATTGATAGAAGAAATAAGAACAGATTGCATGTATTGATAAAAATTGTAAACAATTTGAGATGTTCATCAGTCTCCCTATGAGCAGAGCTCAATGTACAAAGTGTTTATAAAATGAATGAATGCATGTTTCTCATATTACTTTATAGACATGGTTAACACAACACTACGCACAATGTATCTAACAGACTTGGTATATAGCACCTAACAGACTTTGTAACACCTAACAGAGCACCTAACAACTCCTCGCACCTGCAGCTCCAGCCCGCACTCTTACTGCCAATTGGGAGCTTAGCTCTACCTGTTTGTGCTGCTTCTAGAAGCATCTCTTCCTGAGTCATTCTCTTCTCCTCGCCTTCTTTCTTTCTTTTTATTGGCTGAGTAATTTAAAAAAAATAGTGGTTGTTAGAACTTACATATTTTTTACAAAATATCTTTATGAGCATCATAAATAAGGATTTAACATTAACCACAGTGATGTAGAGGGAAGGAAATGCAGACACGGAAAAAATGAATAGCATACAGCAGGTTCTCAATAGCCACCCTTGGTTAAAACTCTAAATAAAGTACAACATAAGAAGTCAAACCTGACATCTGCATCATTTTCTGCTCCTTCATCTGGCTCAGGTTCCTGATATCATAGTGAAAAACAGAAAATAAGCAATAGAATACATTGAGTCAAAAATATGCAACCATAACACAACAGCGGTATACTCACATCTTCATCAAAGTCACTATCAAACACATCAACAACCTCTCCTTCTTCTTCGTAACTTGTATCATTCTCTTCCTGAAAATTGCCATTCCGAGTTGAATATCACCACCCTAGTTCAGATGAGAGGAAAGCTAGAGATTAGATGATATCTGGTAATATGTTTAAAATAGTTCCATCTGCAAGACAAAGTCTGCAATAAATCCTGCTCCAGAGAACTAAGAGATTAACATGTCAATTTCCTATAGACAAAAATAGATACAATGGTTGTACACATTATGTCAAACTATCAGGGTATGACAGAGTAGATAAATTTATACTACTGAAGTCAAATATTAAGAAAAGTGGATAGTTTTAACTAACAATGTTTGAATGAATCGGAACAGATAGCCAAAGATTACAAAATTATCACTCACTTAAAAACTGATGAAACAATCATGAGATAATTTGTTCTTAGTGAATAAAAAAATCACTTAAAACCTGAAGCTATAAGGCTGAATTCCAAAGGTAGGGTATGGTCTATAGCCTCAAGGGTCTAGCTTGACAGGTGTGCAAGCAAATTACTCAACATACAGATGTCTAAGCCAATAACCTTTTGTAATAATAGTAACTATAATATTTTACCAGGGAAAACACCCATACATCAATACATAACTCTAAATTTGAAAGTAAAATGCTAAGTCACAAGCTGAAGTAGATTACACAAATATTGAGGAATACCTTATAGCCTTTATCACATCTCTACAGTGCCTCAAGTAAACATCATCGTCACCTTCCCACTCAGGCTCAATAGGAGCAGCTATCAGATTCTGCGAAACAAGACTCACACAGGAGAAACTATTGGACAGTTCAGTTTCGACCAGGGTTGTCCCACGTGCCTCTCCTGTCTTCGTGTCACAAATAGAGTCCTCAAATACAGACTTCAGTGCTGCAATATCCACCAAATTTTCTGAAGGAAGACCCTTCCCTGCCCGTTCCATCTCATTAACACTAGAAAAAATTACATAATATCTACAAAACAGGTCATAGAAAAATGCATATATAGGTGTGAAGCTGATAAGAAGCCATGGAAGATTGATGAATTACCTCTGATAAGAAGCCCTGCAAGCAAACTTTGCTGCTCCGAGTCCAACCATTTCAACAAAACAAAACATAGCAAATATTGCCAGATATACTGTCAGAAAAAGGGAAGAAAAAAAAATCATTAGTTCATGACATTGTTAGGATCTGACCTGGTTTGTTGATCTCTGCAGAAGTGTTTATAGATCTCTGCAAAATGGAAGCAATTCAAGCAGAATGTGTAACAGAAGCCAAGAGAGAAATAGATGGAAGACTTGAAGATTACACAAGCAATTGATGAAGTAGAGATTGTATTGATGATACTGAAATTATTGTACTCAAAGTAAATGCAGTCCGCAAACTGGATCAAAGAAAAGTTAGTAAGTCAGAACAAGTAAACAACTTGAATGGAACAAACAATGCCTTGACCATGCAGCAATCACTTGCAGAGAGCAATCGTCTCTGACAATTTAGATTGTCCCTTTGCAAACAGACACTAGCTTTCAAGTTAGAAACAATTTTTTTTTTGGTGTTTTACCTTGTGTGGCTCTTCTTCCATTTGTCGATGTCCAAAGCATCCATACCAACATACAGAAATATAAAAGTCTCCGCAACAAATGATATTGTTGCAAATGCATGCCTGAAATTACCGAGGTCTGAAGAACATCAGCAATCTCAGTTTTCCACTGACTCAATTTTTTCAATGTTCAGTTGCTAGGCTACACCATGTTATCCAATACTATGTAATAGTACACACCACTCCTTCCTAATGTTCACTATTGTTGAGAAAGTTATTTGTGGGCATTACATTCATCAACAAGAGTTCAAGTTATAATGTTCTTAACACATACCTTTCTTAAAGCTATCAATGTCAGATATGTGCTCACGGATAAAACCAGAGAGCAAAGTAAATGCAAAATTCTACAAACAAAAGAAACTTATATGAAACCAGTACTTTGAGAAACATATTCTTACTTGGTTGTTATCCGTGAACTTTCAGTAATGTTGTGCCATGTATAATGTGACATGACAATCCCACAAAAGAAAATTGTCAAAATCCCACTTAAAGATAAGAGCTGCAAGGAAAGAAAAGGGCATTGATCAATACCATGGAACGTTCGTTATAAGCACAGAGTGCACTGACACTAAAACTACAAAGCAAGAGTGGGTAAAAAAAATTGAACTACAAACGGTCTTTTGTATTCAAAAAATTCACAATTCAAACATCAAAATTGCAAGTATTATGTACCTCAGCTACCAAATATGATAAGTAAGCCATAAGCATCATTACGTCAGATGCAGTGAACCAAATTGCAGCTAAGCAAGTTTACGAGGGGAAGGTGCAGAGCAACTACCCCATGAATGTCAAGCAGCTTCTTCATCTCTAGGAGATCGATTCATATACATTCATTTCAATACACAAGTACTGATCCATGCAATATTCATTTTATACAAAGAAAGAAAATACATGGAATTTGTTACTGAAAAAATATAGATCACATATGAATTGTCTTCCAAAAGACAGCTAAATATGATATAATCATAAACCATAAAAGGAAGAAGGCAAGTACAAAATAGCACAACAAAGATAAAGCCAGGAGAGAAACAAAGCATAGATTTTATAAATCGGTCTATGAATCATCTTTATGCCCTGTTAGATCAATCAAGTGCAAACCCATAAGTCAAAAACTCACTTGCATACCAATGTACCATTGTATTGATATGAATTCAAATGGAAGATGTATCTCACCAATGTCAGACAGTGCCTTCTCTAACATAAATAGGTAGTCTCTATTGTTCCCACATGGACCAGAAGCAGTGGCAATTTGTCTGAAAAGATCACGGCAAATCAGATGCTGAAAACCCTAGATCAGAATAAACAATCTAAGACATATACTAATTCCTAACTTACCTAGCCATTTCGTCCAATGGAGCAGGCCCTAAATAGTACTTGTTTGATACCTTGTCCGGAGCGGATGTGAATACCATCACTCCTGTTACATCCGGTTCTAGGGCATCTTCATCCTGAATTTAGGAAAATCAGCTCCGAACAAGTACTTCATAAATCAATCAAAGAGTGAATTTGCAACTACATACAAACTAAAGACATTGCTCACCTTGTAAAAGTTCACAACAGTCTTTTGGTCATACTCACATTCCCTTCTCTCCAAATACTACAAAAGCAAAAACCAAAAATATAAGTTCGACTTCTAACAAAAATTAATCTAAATGGATGCTGCTAAGGTGTATATGAAGATAAATACCTCCATAGCTAATCCTTCTTTTTCAGGCCCTCCAGTGACACTGAATGCAGCACCCCACTGAAATAATAAAGATTATAGGCAAAGTCAATAGCAGTAAACAAGTAGATGCCTTCAATTTGCAGTTATTTAGTCATACTGTGATAGTGCTTAATACTTTGACATCAAATGAGATCATTTTGGGGGAAACTAGTTCTTTCCAAAACTTCCCAACAAATAGGTTGAAAAAAATCAACAGGTTAGGTCATTGGTTTCTCTCAAATAATGTCAGCATTTCAAATTAAGCAGATGTCAAGACTCATGAACACATTCAAAAGTTCAAATTCACTTACGCAAATTGACCCTTTGCTGGCCTCCAAAGTACAAGTTCTGGCTGGATGTTCAGGGGTACCTCTATGATCAATGCAAGCTGAAACATGTATAAATTGGAAAAAAATGTAACCAATAACTCTCTTCAAAAAAATCCCCAAGAGTATATCTGATCTTATGATATGAAATGAAAAACATTAATTGACAACTTGAAATCATATATCAACTTACCAAGATCAAAAACACGTTTGTAATCCTTAATGTAGCCTATGATTTTCTCATCGAAATCAAATCCTGGGTTCCACACCAATGAACCATAGCCAAAAACCCACAAAACCATGATGTTTATCTGCCTGCTGAGATGTAAAAGCTCCAGTTAACATTGTATCCAACAATTCTAATAAAATCACAAACTCCAAAACTCAACAAAAGCAGGAAGATGAGAGTATCCTCACAAAGAATCCTTTTGGCAAATTTTGCTTTTATTTTCATACATAAGATATATACTATAGGATGGTGTATTCACTATAAAATAAAACTTACTAAACATAATCATCATCATTAATGAAAGAATCATGTCCCACAAGAGTATCTATCTAGGCTCATCTCCTAAATCTCATAGATCTAAAAATGCAAAACCTAATCCTATTAAGAGTGATATTTATTTATCTACAAAAAAGAGTTTTATTTCTACTTTGAGAAGCTTTAATCAGCCCCATTTATCTAAACTATAATCTAGCTAGCTCTGACATCAAGGAGATGAAAAGTTCCAGAAGACAAACCTATTAATGATAATCATTTCCTAGAACTGGAGGGGAAGTTACAGCAATGTCACTTGTTGGGTGTACATCATCTCCTTGGCTTCACTGGCCGTTACCACAATTGGTTTTTTGTTTTTTTGGGGAGGCCTTATTTTATAAGACACATGGCATTTCAGACCTTGATTCTAAATCTTCCTACTAGCCAACCATGAAATTTCAGACCCCATGATGGCTAATTACAAAAAAAAAAAAAAAAAAAAACCAATCTTTTAAGACCTCTGTATATGAATCACGTAAAAATTGCATCTTTACCAGATTAACAAGGAAAACCTCCAACCCCAACCGGGAAAATGGGTAGGTAGAAACACATGATGAGATTAAACATTGAGAAAACACATCGAGTTTGAAATTAGATACAAATTTGCAGAACTCTAAAAACCCAAACAACGTACATGAAAAGAAGCATATATTATGAAGAAACTAAACAAGATAGAAGAATAGATTGATTTCTTACAAAGATCTGACAGTGTGTCCCATGCAGTATAAGTTGGGGGCAAACCCACAAACTTCTTTGAAGGATCTTTGGATGAATGTTGGCAAAGCTGACCAAAATAGTCCGGTTTCTGCTCCTTCTGCCACATAATTAGAGGAGCTATTTCCATTGAAAGGCTACGAGCATCCATCTGTTGAGAGATCATTAGTGATAAGTGATAAGACCAATCATTCATTATTCAAATGTAAATGAAGTTGCTCATAGTGCAGATCGTACCCACAAAAAGCATGCATAAAGAGTTGGTATCAAGCTTATCAAAAAGATCTTCTCCCTCCTTTTTCTCTGGGAAAAATAAATGCAACTGAATCAGAAATGCAGAATAATAAGGTAATAACACGATCCATGCACGCACCAGTTTTTAACTGCCCTATTTCTTTGTACAGTAAAAGTTCTACTTCGACGATGTTGAAATATCTGATGGAATCCTTACCAAGGAAATCAAACTGTAAGCAGAAAATCAGATCATTACTTCCATCATTAAATGCCTCAAATTCACAAATGATTTTACTCGTCAACGTACAGAACCAAAACAACAATGGAAGAATCTTAGATTGTAAATTTGCCATCTACCTGTAACTTGTTCGGAGGAACCAGTTCAACATTTTCCAGTTTAAGTGTGCAACAGCCCACTGTCTCTGCCTCATCGTCATCCTGCAAAGAGAACAAACCAAAATAAGAACAGCTAGATAAGGCTAAAGTCTAGAGACAATACGCTTTAGTCGCGTGGAGAATTTTTTTTTTTTTAAGAGTAAGCCTGTATTAACATTTTTCCAAAGTAAAAAACCTGAAACGGGTCAGAATTACATTAGAAAGGATAGTATACAAGAGATAATGATTAAGAGTAGCATAAATTAAACTGTTTTATATATACCTTCAGTAGCCTTGCCTTCTCATATTTTTCCTTGTCACTTTGACCATTCAATGAACTGCTAGCAGCCAATAAGACATATTTGAACTCTTTTGGATTAATTGGATCGTTCCAAAAGGCTAACCATGTCACAATGTTGTCATGCTTTACTTCTTTCCACCTGTACCAGCAACACAGATATTTCAGAACCTGGACAAAGTGTTGAACTAATCCTAATCTAGAAATTCAAACACAAACAACTGAACTCTCACTACTCACCAGTTCATAGTCAATTAAAATTCCAGTAAGCTCTTCAGGTTGGGGTTGTCTTTCAAGTTGCTTTGATACACAGTGGGAGTTTTCTTTTTATCGACATTAGTGTTCAAGCCTCTTTGAGTATGTAGAACTACATGCCACCCGTCATTTGATTGATCTTTCGAATAAAAAACCCCACTTTCTTTTTGAGCTAAAATGAATGGATCCTCTTCCACCCTTCTTTTGTCTTTTAGTTTCGACAAGTTTACCATCTCATGGTTCCAAATTGGGTCCACCTTATATGCATTTTTCTTATCTTCCACTTTGACCCAATCACAATAGAAGACAGTTTCTTTGAAATCTATGTAGTCTAGCACCAGTATGTCTCTAACAACTCCATACCATTTGACTAGTTGGTCCTTTGGCCTCTTATCTTTCTTACTAGCAACAAAATGAGCAATGGCATCCATGGAGACACCACTATCTTGTGTCACCAAACATTCATCCAAAGAACTTGTCGCAAATGTGAAACCATTTACACAATATTTTGGATATCGGGTTGACAAAAATTGTGGACCATTGGCTAACCTCCAAAGTGTGGTATTTGTTTCCCCAGCCTTCTCCAACTACATTGTAAAACAAATCATCTTAGAACTGAAATCTGAAAATAAAAAAAATTATATATATATATATATATATATATATATATATAAATACACATTATAAAATACCTCATTACACAACCAAGGAATAAAATCAGTGGCTTTCTCAACATTTTTCCTTGACCTTTTTTTTTTTACTTTGTGTAGCCAACTCCATGCAATATTCATTGTATTTTCTGCACAAGTTACCATATTATCATAATTCTATATTTTTAGTTATAAAAAAAACTAAAATATTATATATCTTACTCTTCCCAATCACTCGAATCAGCATGTGCATTGAAAACCCATCTTCGAGCTTGTTTAAATTGTACATTATTTAGCATATAGTTTTTTCCTTTATCCAATGGCTTTTCATCGGCATACTCATCATCTACATCAAGCCACTCCTCTTGACTGTGTTTGTGAGTTTCAAACCGTGGCTTTGTCATATACTCCATGCAGTATGTAACAGATTCATCTACAAGGTATGATTCTGTTATTGATCCTTCTATGTATCTGAAATTTTTAGCATAGTATTTGTATCGTTTCATTAACCTATCAATCATAAATAAAATGATAAATTAGTATATAATATAATAAGATAATGTGATGACGTGCACTAAAATTAGACAGAATTATTTACCACTCAAAGGGATACATCCTTCGATATCGAACTGGACCACCAAGCACCGCTTCCTCTGTTAGATGAGCCATGCAATGCACACTTATAACAAAGAATGAAGGCGGAAGCTCCATTTCAAGGACACAAATTGCCTCAATCACACCTTTGTGTGCCAACTGAAGATCTGTTTTGTTGATCACTTTAGCACATAAGATATTAAAGAATAAGCTAATTCTTTGAATAGCAATTCTTAAATCTTTATCCTTCTTGTCACGAAAAACATGTCTAAGCAAAACTGGAAGTAAATGTTGCATAATGACATGGTAGTCATGTGACTTCAGTCCTCTTAGCTCCAGGGGATTGCCAAGAACGCAATTACTCAACTTGGATAAAAATCCACTCGGCAATTTCAACTCTTTTAGTATATTCATAAATACTTTTTTTTCTTTCTTGGTCAAGGCAAATGATGCTTTTGGCATTGAAGTTTTTCCCGTTTCATTGTCATGGCTCAACCAATATCTCTTATGAGTTCCCATGTCTTCCATATCTTTTCGAGCATTCTCACCATCCTTTGTTTTCTTAGAGACATTCAACAATATGTTCAATAAGTGTTCAATGATATTCTTTTCAATATGCATCACATCAATATTATGCCGTAGCTCAACAAACTTCCAGTACGACAAATCAAATAAAATGGACCTTCTAGACCACGGTGGTGCAATGTTATTGGTTGGTTCATCATTGACGTTATCATTATCAACCATATTCTTGCGCTTTTGGCCACTAACCCTACCTTGTGTAGAACTACCTTCCAAAATTTCCACTATCCTTCGTTCAACTTCTTCGCCAGATAATCGTCGTGGAGCACGACGATGTTCAACATCTTTGTTGAATCCCTTGTCATCTCTAAACTTGTGTTTTGTAGGTAAAAAACGTCGATGGCCTCTATAGCATATCTTCCGACTGTTTGAAAGACGTTCAGATTCTACATCATCAACACAAATAGGGCATGCATTATAACCATGAACATTACAACCAGCTATAGTCCCATAAACAGGAAAGTCATGGATACCCCAAAACAACATTGCTTTCAACCGAAAATTGCTTTTAGTACACACATCCCAAGTTGAAACACCATCTGCCCACAATTCCTTCAACTCTTCTACTAATGGCTCCAGGTAAACATCAATATTCTTTCCGGGTGCTTTTAGCCCTGATATTAACAAGGTTAACAAACAAAACTCCTTTTTCATGCATAAAGAAGGTGGAAGATTCAAAGGTGCTATTATTACTGGCCAACAACTATAAGCATTACTTAGATTTCCACGTGGGTTAAAACCATCAGTCGATATTGCAAGTCTCAAATTCCTACTATCAGAGGCAAACTCTGGCCATCTCATATTTGTTGAAGTCCATTGTGCTGAATCACATGGATGTCTCATCAAATTCCCATCTGAACAAGCATCCTTATGCCAAGTCATTGCTTCACCAATCCACGGTATGCTAAAAAATCTTTTCAACCTTGGAATCAATGGAAAATACTTTACAACCTTTTTAGCTTCTTTCCTGTATACCTTGCCAGACTCGTTGTCATCGACATCCACATAAACCTTATACCTACCAGAACCACATTTTGGACAAGTAACCAGACACTCATATTATTTCCAATAGAGTATGCATCCATTGGCACATGCATGTATTGTCTTACATTCCATCCCCATATCTTTAATTGTGTTTTTCATGTTTGGGTAGTTATCTGGAAAATTACAATCATCCGGCAATAAGGTTTTTAGCCATTTTAACAACATCGTCACACTATTACCACTCCAACTAAAACGAGTCTTGAAATTCTACAATTCAATAATGGTGGACAACGTGGTCTTATCCTTAGGACACCCAGTGTACAAAGGCACAGTCGCTTTTTCCTTATACTTTTGATATTTCTTGTTCATAACTGTCTCAGGTTCACAAGAAAGTTCCGGACCACCTTCTGGATTACCGCCAAAACATTCTTCGACGGTGTCATTCAAGTCATTTATCCCATCACCAGCCTCCACATTTTGCATGTTGAGGAATACATCATCAACTAGGTCGCTCATCCTAGGATATTCAAAGGCATCATCAGGTTCAACCACTTCTGTCATAGGTACACCAATCACCAGCTTGTTTATATTCTCTCCATGATGTATCCAGGTGACATAATTGGTATCAATGCCATGGCTTAACAAATGAACCTATGTCATCAACACTAATGTTTCCCCTCGAGTTCCTACATCGAACACATGGGCAAGGAAAAAGACTCTCTCCATTTGCATTATCCTCAACAAACTTTTGGAATTGTCTAACACCGTTTATATACATTGCACTTCCCCGTTTGTTCATCCATGACTTATCTAAAGGAATTGTTGACATTTCTACACACAAAAAATTAAAAGATTAACTTTAGTCAAACACTCATGAAAATTAAAAGATTGAGAGTGACACTTTTACGAGGATAACCTCCATAGGAACCATACCATGAGGAGGCTATCTTCCCCTTAATCATCTCCCTTTGAGGCCCATGAATTGGCATAAGAAGCAAATTAGTTTGCTAGAATAATATCTAAGAGTGTCTGCTTAATCAACTAGTATTCAATAGACATGGAATACATGGGAGTACCCTACTACCTCCATCTTTCCAATCAGTTTAGAAAGCAAACTAAACTTACAGTCTAGAACAGATACTTGAACACAGGAGAAAGAACATACAGAAATAGTAAAACACACAGATAAAAATAGACAAGAGTAACAATAATCATTTGAAGATACTTCTTTGAACAGTTCAAGAGAACGGTGCCGATACTAGGTTACCGCTAGTATAACGAGGTGTTCATCCAAGAATTGTTTTTAGAATTGTTTTGAGAAAACAAATAGAAATAAAGATATGCTTTTATTGACACTACCTCCATCTTTCCAATCAGTTTCAGTTCATCTGATACCAATTTTGCACCCAAGACTACTAGGTTTCAGAAAGCAAACTAAACTTACAGTCTAGAACAGATACTTGAACACATGAGGTGGGGGTCTTGATTTCACAAAATTATTCTCTTTATTTCACCCTTTCATCAATAGTTTCATCATCCAGTCGACATCCAATTCTAAAAATGTGATTCTCTAATATGGGTAGCTACCTAGGTAATTCTCTCCTGTATGACCTCTCTTCTATATTGTCTAATCCATTCATCATTGCATGGAATTACTTGCACATAAATTTATAAGCCATGTCTTTCCCTAACTTGTTCTAAAGAATGTACTCCCCGTATCATGGTTTGGGGTTATCCAAACTTTCGCAGCACAATAATATCCCAAAAGTAACCACTCATTCACCATATCTATTGCTTCATCCTTGTTTTTTTAAGTAAATACCAATGCATTGAGATGTTTATTTTCCCTCTTAAATAATATGAATTTTGCAAAAAAAATCTAAACATATACTTCTAGGGAATAACTGAGACCACAATTTGATAATCTAGTTTAAGAGGTAAAAACAACAACATAATATAGGCAAGAAAATAGAGGTTGCTTATGTCAGGCATGCTCAACAAGTGCGTCAACATATCCTCATTATCAAACAACACAACACCCATTCACTGATCACAGTATTGGTGGGGGTGACTTGGTTACAAAGAAGCATTCAATCACTTCCAAACAAAGCCAATGCAATTCCCCTTTTTGGAACCTTATTTAGTAGAAGAAGATGGAGAGATAGAGAGAGCCCCCACTTCTCTAGTAGTAATCATTCTTTAGGCTTCCTTCAGGAGGTTAGTTTTTTCCCTCCCTCCCCACAAAGACTCATTTTCAATGCTTATTCTATTATTTCTATTCATTAAAATTTTCCTACTTGCATTGAGTTTAGTTGAAGAGAAGAAGTACCTTGCAAGGAGAACTTTAGTACTTTACACTTAGTGAGTGTTAGTGTTTGAGTGGGTGTGCCACATGCAGACATACAAATATCACAAATAAAACAGTGCAAATGCAAAGGATCATTACAATCACCTCTTATGATGTGGTCCTCCAATTCAGTCATTGTATTTTTTCTTAAAATGAATCTACTTATAGAGTGTCTCAAGCAATATGGTTGGATCCAAAAATGAATATCATTTAGATCACGGCTAAGTATACCTTTTGCTTAAAGGATAAATCCAAATTTAAAGGGCTACAATATGAAAAAACAAACACATTCACTGAATTAATAACTTTATCCCTCTATCAACATTAGTACCTCTATCAACATTCAACCCTTTGGAATCCTTAAAGAAACCCTAAAATGAACCCTTTGACTCTGATTTTCTAAGGAACCCTAAAATGAAAATGGAAGGAGGCGAAAGCAAACCTTGAAATTTTGAAGCTCTCTCTGACTCTGATTTTCAAGCTCCTCGATCTCTCCTCTGCGCCAAACCTCTCTCTGACTCTGATTTTCAAGCTCCTCGATCTCTCCTCTGCTCCTCGATCTCTCCTCCTCGCCAAAGCGCGAAACTGCTCCCTCCAAAGCGCGGAACGGCTCTCCTCTCCATTGTTTTTCCCTAATTGTTTTCGCCAAAGCGCGAAACTGCTCTCCTCTCCACTGTCTGTTTTTCACTTTTTCCCCAATTTTTTTCGCCAAAGCGCGAAATTATTTTCGCCAAAGCGCGAAACTGCTCCCTCCAATTTAAGCGTGAAACTATTTTCTATAGCAACGGTTTTAAACCGTTGGCAGCTATAGCTACGGTTTTAAACCGTGGGCAGCTATAGCCACGGTTTTAAATCGTTGCAACTTTTTTTGTGTAGTGTTTTTTGCCACGGTTTTATTTTATTAGCCACGGTTTTAAACCGTTGGCCGTTATAGCCACGGTTTTTAGCCGTGGCAAATAAACCAATGGTTTAGAGCCGTGGCCACCTCCCTGTAGCTAAATTGGCCTTTTGGTGTAGTGTTTCCGAATTGGGTCTTGTTGAAATTCGTATGAAGTTTGCGATCCCTGAGGACCTGCCATTATATGTTCTGAAAGATGACCAGATGCCACTGTTCCTACCAACGGGGTTCATCTATTTGCATCGCGGGATGCTCCAAATCGTAGTCCATTTTCTCGTTCTGGATGTGATTTGGGATTTCTTCGACTACCTTGGGATTTCTCCGACCTAGTTGGGGCCTAATGGGTACATGATCATTCTTCTCATTTTGGTTAGGGTGAAGGAAATTGGCATTCGCAAGACTCCACGAGTTATCCAGTTGTTGACTTCTCCTCGGTTGAAAATAACGATATCTATAAAATGACATTGCCGGCTTGCTTTGTGAATATACTCGATGATTTCAAGTTATAGTAGAAATATTGCTTCTTGGCTCCTTCAGATTCAAAGTACTTCTAGTTCAAAGGTCGCCCTATCGAACAAGAGTTCAAGCGACTTCGTAAGTATAGCCTTTTCTTTTTATTTCGTCGCGCTTGTATGTTAATCGGTTCTCGTGTTTATTTGCAAGACAATTTTCCACTACTCCTCTTACCCCATAGGAGCGAAAAACTATGGAGACATTCTACGGCTTGCCAACGTAGAATGTTGTGGACGTCATATCTGTCACCAATTTTATTCACAATAGGCTGTGGGACAACTAGCATGTGGCTCCATTTCTACTGACCGTCGCGAGTTAAGCCTGAAGATGGGGGCTCTTCTTGGAAAAAGAAGGCCACTGGAGCCAAGGCTCCTGTCTTGTCTGACATGGAGGAGCTGTCTGAGACGTTTGCCTCATTTGTAAGTTTGAAGAAGTCCCACGTTAGGACTGGGTCATCTTCAAAACAGTTTGCTCCAATAAGTGAAGAGCGTGAGTCTAATCGACCCGTTAGGGCGGAGGCCGAGGTATCCGGTTGGGAGAAGGACCATCTGCGACTGGCAGGGGTTGAAGATATATCAAATCTTAGTGCTGCGCAGGCGGAAGCTCTGAGGGAGCAGTTGATGCTAGCTGCAATGGTGGCTTCAACTGGTGCCGACCAGCCCGGGACCGATCTGATAAAAGGCTCCTGTGAGGATACACCTGAGGTTCTAGAAGCCAATCGTCCCATTGGTGGGTGGACCAATAGTGGCCGTGGTGACACGAGCCAAGTTTCTCATAGTCTGCATTCTTCCCCATCTCTCTCCAGGTCGTATCTCAAGGTGTTGGAGGGTCTGTTGGACAACTCATTTCCTTTTCTTCCACCGGATCCTGCTGAGTTGTCTCGCACTAAGGGGTTGAATGCTGGTGGCAAAGGAAACGCTCCTGAAGAAGGTCTGGGAGCAGTGGTGACTACAAAAGATGGAGCTGGTGTGATCCCTCGTCCGGAACAGCTTCATCCGGATGCGCGGATAAGTCTGTTTACACCAGGCTTAGTAAAAATGAGCACTCAGGAGTAGCATCGAGAGATTGATGTGGACTATGATTTGAATAAGCATATAAGCAAGCGCCATAGCTGGCTGATGGACCATGCTCCAAAACTCGAGAAGGATTCGCTAGAGGGGCGTATGGATAAGGGTTTAAAGTACCTTATGCTGGGAATGTCTCACTTGAGTTAGGTGCCCATTGCTGGGACAGAAGTCGAGATGGCCCATGAGAGGGTGTACACCATGGAGCGTGTCTTCTCGTACATGCAGACGTTGTATTTTGACACGCTTTACGAGATTGAGCTGTCGAGGAAGCAGGCCGAGGAGAGGAGGCTGGAACTGTCGTCAGTTGATTATGAGGCTCAAAGGGTTTGTCTGGACGCCCCTGAGTCTGAAGCTTTCCTTCTTTCAGGCTCGAGAAACAGATTTCAGCAGGAGTTAGATCTGACCGTCATGATCTGAAGGTTGCGCAGGATGCTGCGGCTGAGGCACATTCTGAATTGCGGCCCCTTGTTGAGGAGAATGCCTTGAAGGAGGCCAATTGGGGTTTTTAGAAGCAACAATTATAGTTTGATATAGAGTTCAATGCTCGGGAGGCGAGGAGGGCCCATGACCAGCTCGAATTGGAGAAACACAATGTTTTAAAAATTGGCCTAGAAGGTATAAAAACGCCCAGATTAATGGCTGGGGGGGGGGGTTCTGGGCGGGGTTTGGGCGGCCTAGGCGGTTTGAGCGAGTTTTTTTTTTTTTTTTAATAAGGCTGATTGTGTTTTTATTTTATTTTTCTTTCATCTTTTTTAGAAATAAACAATTTAATTATTTTTTTATTCAGTATATGTCTAAATTTAGCAAAGGATGATTACTTAATGGAATTCTCAAAGGATCTGCCGGTACCAATTTTAGTAATGTAGATTTTATCAAACATGACTAAGGTTATTCATACAGTTTGAACAAAAATAAAAGAGTAGGTTTGGATATTTGTCCACAAATTCAACACTGTATAAAGTACCCATCATGACCAACTTCAGTCATTTGAGTCTTAATAAATTTTGTTCATGATTGTTAATTTTTCATGTTTTTAATTTTTGCATATGTATCTTGGCATTAAATTGGATGTAATTGATAAGGTATTATGCTTAAATTTTGCAAATTATTAAAGTTATAATACAAAACCTAAGACCGCCTAGGCTCCTGGGCTCTAGGCACCTGCTCGCCGCCCGCCCACCGCCTAGCGCTCTTTAGAACACTGGAGAAACATGAGCTTAGTGTTGTGAAGATCAGTTTGACTATGGAGCAATCCCAGGTTGATGTGCTGACATCCAAGTTGGAGTTGATGGAGCGTGAACATGCTGAAATGTAGGCGTACAAGGAATATCTCCTCCAAGAACAAGGCAAGAGTTAATTCCGCTGGGTTGTTATTGGTAGATTGGAGCTGCTAGCGCTGATGAGGGAGGAACATCCGGAGTGGAATCTTGATCGCTATAAGAAGATGTTGTATGTAGACTTTTCAGTGACCTTTGTGTTGTCAAATGAAGAGGGTGATCCAGACCAGGATGCTCAGAGTGCAGTGCGTACGGGCGCGACAACTTAGCTCTTTTGTTTCTGTACCCCCTCCTGATATGGAGTGAACTTTGTACATTTGTACATTTTTAGTTTCAACTTTTTAATGAAAACATGTGTATGTTGAATATGCTCTGAATCCGTTTTGTGCTCGCTATCACTATTATGTGTTTTTCGTTTTTCATTGTCGTTTTACTTTGGCATAGGCTGGTTGTATCAATAGGAAGTCGAGTGGTCTGTCTGCTGTTGAGAGTTCGACCATTTGCGTTGCGAGTGACTCAGATTCACTGTTGCGTAGTCACGCCCAATAGTGAGATTTTCACGCTAGGGGCTCGTTTTGTTTATTTTACTATCGGTCGCGGTCACTAGCAAGAGTGAACGGTGGTAGTCGAGCACATGCGTTGTAATTAGAGTGCTTGTTTCGAGTCAAGTTTCATAAGTTCGGGCTGACATTCTATGTAGCACTCGTTCATGCGTTGGCGGGATGATTTGTTGGTTGACATGAGTGTCCTTTGCTGGTAATAGAATGTTAGCCCTTGTGAGCATGAAGACGTTGTTTGAGCTGTGAGTGTGAAGACGTTGTTTGAGTTGTGAGCATGAAGACGTTGTTCGAGCTGCGAGCATGAAGATGTTGTTTGAGTTGTTATTTATCTTTAGGCCGCTATTTCAAAAGAGAGCAGCGATCGTGTGGCAAACCCTCTAGGGCTCCCACCTTCCGTACCATCTTTGTCCGAGCATGGTGCACTAAAGGTTCAGGGAGAGAGGATTCGATTATCATGATTTTTTGAAGAGCGATGATCCCGTGGTGAGGCGTCGACATCAGTTCAGAACTGACTAGCCTCCCACCTTTCAAACCATTTACACCCGTACGTAGCGGGCTACAAGTTTGAAATGAGGGGGTTCGGCGACCAGGCTGAAGAGCTGTGGTCCCGTGGCAAGCCGTTAGAATCAGTTCAGGACTGACTAGGCTCCCACCTTCCAAATCATCTATACATGTGCGCATCGTGCTACAAATTTGGGAGTTTTTTGGTAACCATGGTCTGTAGAAAAGCAGTGGTCTCGTGGCAAGCAGTCGAAATCAGTTCGGGATTGACTAGGCTCCCACCTTCTAAACCATCTACGCTCACGCAGTGGGGGCTACAAGTTCAGAGTTGGTAATTTGGTGACCATGGTCTGTAGAAGAGCAGTGGTTCCATGGTGAGCCACATAATCAATTCAGGACTGACTAGGCTCATGCCTTCCAAGCCATTTACACCTGCGCAGTGGGAGCTACAAGTCTGAGCTTTGATCAGAAGTTGTCATTGCCAGTCGTCAGCAGCTAGGGTTACTCGATCGGGTTCGACGATCGTTGTCCGCGAAGGGAGCAACAATCTTTTGCGAGTCGTTGTCATCAGGCGTTATAGCGCTGATTGGACTCCCATTTCTTAAACCATCGACATTCGCACTGGGCGGACTTGGTATCAGGGTGAACTAGAAGTCGTCGTCGTCAGCCAAAGCTGACTAAGCTTGCCTGGCCAAGTAGAGATTTCGCCAACTGCGGGTGTGCTAGTATGTGTCTGTGAGCGAAGTGCGTTGTGTAGATGAGTTATGAAGAAGTACCTTGGATCATCTAGCAGTATGCAGGTGTGATCCGTGTCTTAGGAATGACTAGGGCTCCTCATGCTCGTGTCAGGCACGTGGAAAAATACAGTTTGAAGAGTGGGTCATGCCCATGGGCCTGTAGAGTAAGAACTAGGGTTCTTTGTACACAATATACTACGTGTACAACGTAGATCACATGGTACCACGCGTACGGCGTGGTGAGACGATTGAGTATCGATTACTCCCCCTCAATTAATGGGGTTTGATGCACCCATGTTTATTGGATGAGCCTGGAACTGTGCAGTATCCTTGGGAACCATCGTCTCGTTGTTTCCTATACGGTATTCAATGCTAGCAGTTAATGCTGAGGCGCCCGTTTGGTGAACCATTATGTCTATATAATGGTGTTTCTCCATCATTGTAGGCACTATCTTATGCCGAGCGTATCTTCTGTAATGTTCTTATTTTAAGAGAATGCTTTGGGTTTCCCAAAGGCTGAAGGGAGATCTCCATTGTTGGAGTCTTCAAATGTTCTGACATTTGCATCCATCAGGCACAATGATAATCGCTGTTATGCGTGGTCACTTGTTCTGGGAGAGCTCGTAGTTGTTTTGTTGAGATCCTGTGATTTCTTCTCATATTGCGAAAAAGTAGTATGGACTCCCTTTGGAGGGATGAGTCTGTTGTTTATGTGCTGGTTCCTTGTCGCTACTCTGGAGCACTTAATCTCAGAGATAACACCAGTAGCCGACTCCGGAGTGGTCGCCTCCATCACTTCCCGATTAACCCCGTTGTCTCGCCTTGTGCTGGAATTCGAGATCTCGGGATGGGGTGGAATTGGTCCATGGTCTACTGGATTGGGCCATTGACTTATGGACGCCCCTCTTATCCCTGAAGCGAAAAGGTGCACTCAATATGTAACAACCTGATACTTGTCCCAAGTTCACTCGGTCGGCTAGATCAAGCGTGTGAGTTGGCTGTATCTGGTTGTGGCTTGTCACGTCGCCCCAATTTGCCAATTTTGTACCACCGCAAACCATATTTGAGGGTCATGTTCGTAGGAGCCTTGGATCAGACGGTTAGTTCTTGCTGTCCTTGCAGATGTCGGTCCCTTGTCTTGTTGTCGCTTGCAGATAACGTTCATTGGAGAGTTCTCGGGACCTACTTTGAGTACCTTTGCTCTCTTGGAATCTTTTTGTGCAGTCAGACTATTTAAGCGTCTATGTCGTATTAGATTCAGATGCTTGTAGTACGTAGTCTTTTGTATCTGCCTCAGGGCGACCGTTGTTACATCTTTCCAGTAATCAATAGAGTGTTTTTGCGTAATTCTTTATTTATTTCTTAAATGATTGCAAATCACATAAGTTTTTAAGAACTAAAACTCTACATTGACTATGGAAAGGAAAATTAACAACTGACACTACACCAAAAAGCCTATTTAGCTACGCGGAGATGGCCACGGTTCTAAACCATTGGTTTATTTGCCACGGCTAAGAACCATGGCTATAATGACCAACGGCCTAAAACCGTGGCTAAAAAAAACTGGCCACGGCTCAAAACCGTTGGTTAATTTGCCACGGCCAGAAACCGTGGCTAAAACAATGGCTACGGCTCAAAACCGTTGGTGTTGCCATGGCTAAAAACCGTGGCTATAATGACCAACGGCTTAAAACCGTGGCTAAAAAAAATGGCCGTGGCTATACTGCCAACGGCTCAAAACCGTTGCTACACTACAACACACGCTGAAAAAAAATGGGCGGGCTTTTTGGCGCTCGATTATTTCCCCCCTCATTTTACTTGGCGCTCGACGTAGAGCTCCTTCACCCTCCCCTCAATCTCGTCATCTCCCTCTAGTTCCTCATCTCGCCATCTCCTCATAGGCCTGAGAAGACTCTGCTTCTCACCTCCTTTCATCAAACAAGGTGAGAAAAAGAAACTCCATTGAAGCCAAACTTTCAAAGAGGAGAAGAAGAAGCTCTTTTTCACTCGCTCGATTTTCCTCCATTAAACACTTCGCTCGATTTCTCTCCCTCTCCCCTCAATTTCAGTCCACCTTTCTCAACATTCTCCTCAGATCTTCACATTTTATAGATTCTCTGAAGGTTTATTGAAGGTTTTATTCAACTTCCAGAGAGAGATTTACTTCATTGAAAGGTTCTATTGCCTTGATCTGAGATTTACTTCATTGAAACCCTAGAACATCAAACCCTTCACAATTTCTTCTTTTCTCCATCTTTCAGAAACCCTAGAACTCACTTTCTTCTTTTCTTCAGCTCGATTTCTGAAGAGGAGAAGAAGAAGACTAAGAGAACCACTCAAAACAACAGGTAAGCTATTCAACATTCTCTCATTTCTTGTTTTTGTTCATTGCCTCATTGGATTGTGAACAACATATGGGTGAGATTCTAATTGGGGTGTTGGGGTGTTTGTGTGTTTGGCAGGTGTTGGAGGTCAGGTACATTTCCTCTATGTGATGGAACTCATGTGAAGCACAACAAAGACACTGGAGATAATGTTGGTCCTTTGCTATTGAAGAAGCGGTAGAAGAACTACTTGGTGAGTATTGGGTCTTCTTTAATTTTTTGAGACTTTTGTTAAGCACTAGTGTTTATTATGTACAAGGGAGCATTTCAATTGGAGGGATGATTAGTGCAAAGAATCATCAACACTGAGACAAGTTTGGAAGATAATGAATTTTTAAAAGGTTTTGTCTGCGGATAGAAGATAATGAATTTTTTTTTCTTCTAGATTTTGTAGTTCAGCTGTCCAAGTGTAAAATTTTATATATTTTCTTATTTCTTTTTAGAGAATTAAGTTGCTTCTTGGAGGTTTAAGGTAAGATCTAGTGTCCTTTCCTTAGTGTGTGCTAAATGTAAAATTCTTATACATATTTTATGTTTGTGTCTCAGTTGCTTCCTGTTGAAGGATTTTTATATGATCTGTGATTTGTGATTTGAGCTTCGCGGTTATTAATGTGTTAAGCACCTCTTTACCAAACAAGGACTAGACTTTACTGCTTCCTTTCTTTTTCTCTTTGTTTTCACCATGTTTACACCCACTTGATTGAGGAACTTGATTGTTGTTTATTTCTTATGGTTATTCTGGGTTCAAAAATCAGGGTTGGTGTTGTTGTTAGAGATGCTTTTATGTAAAGATAACTTACTTTTATGTAGTGCTGGGTGGACACTTTAAGAGGTTGTTTCTCAACATATCAATGTCTTTTGGTCAACTGTTGTTGTTGTTTTCATTTATAACTCTCGTAGAGATTTATAAGGTATTATTTGGAAAAGAAAGTTAAACCTGGATGATGTGAAACATGATCACTCCAAGATAAAAGATCAATTTTCATCATATAACTTGTATCACCATTTTGATTTATTGTTTGGATTCCTTCATAATTTCTGGTATTCTAATTGCAGATGGTGCGCGGGGCTGCTTTCCTCATGGTACCGGAAAGGTAGCAATAACTCTTTTCAGTCTCTGCTGCAATGGTTTACTTGCAATAATTGATGAGGTTTCTGATCTGTTTTTCATAATCAGGTAGTCAGGGTAGTTGTCTTTGCTGAAGGGGAAGTTGTGGAAGAAGCCAGAGCTGCAGGAGCTTGTTGGTGGGGACGAGCTTATTGAAGAGATTGGGAAGGGTAAAATTTTAAGTTGTTTTTCACTTTCATAACAGTTCATCATGCCTTAGAAATGCTAAACATAGAGAGAGTAAAGTTCATATGCCAATAATTTTTCAGCCTCATATGCGAAATATAAGAAAGCTGAAGATTCCACCATCTTGTTCAAGTGTGTTTGGTTTTATTGTTGATTTAAGTTTGTGGATCACTATTTATCTGGCCATCCCTTGCTATTTTTGTTTGTTCATTGTTCTCAAATTTTTTTTTCCTTGTGCCAAATATATAACTGAAAACAATGCTATAAATTTATTGTTGGTTCTCATTATTGTTCTGCAATTCAAATGCAAGCAATAATTGTAAAGTCTAGTTCACATTTTTCATAAAATACCATGAGAATCATGGAGTGACTATTATGAAACCTTGTAGTTTGAATTGTAAACTTTTGTGAATATTGGTGAATTAGTTATTATAGTTCTGTTTCTTCACTTTGAGGATGCATAGCTTGTGGAGTTTATTACTTGCTAACAGATCAGTTAGTGCATTCTACTTGCTATGTTTAAACTGGCTTCGCCAAATTTTGTTGTTTCCATAGCTCTTCAATTTGTTGACACTTACAACTATTAGCATATTGATGGGCAAAAATCTCCAACCAAGGGTCTACTTATGTGTTTTATATTTCCTTTCATATAAATTAGTGAAGATCAAAGCTGAGTGGATTAAGAGTATTTATAGCATGTAATTTGATGTCCAAGCTCTTATCAAACTAACGGGGCTTTAGTACTATAATGGCATAACATGTTCCGTGGAGCTAGATCTTGAATATTTGAGAAACAAGAAGCTCATATGAAGATAATAGTAAAGATCTTCTTGACTCCATACTAGAAGATTTGCATGCATCACATGGCATATTAATCAAGATTAGCATGAGCATGCAACCTGTGCCCATTCTCTGTCTTGTACGTATGATTTATTTAACTACAATATATTTTAATTATTATAATCTTTACTCTTTAGTATAGACTGGTTTATAACTGGATTTATATTATTATTGCGAGAGTTACTTTGTATTGAACCTGAACACTATCTTTTGAAGTTTTAGGCCTAGTTCTTAGCAATGAGTTCTTAATTGTTTGTAAGGTATGCAGATTCTTGAAGATGATGTCAAAGCTGATGACTTGTGTACCCGCAGGGAATATGCAAGATGGCTAGTCAAATTGAACTGTATGCTGGAAAGGTGATAACAGTTGTTAGTTGATTTTTTATATTGATACCCAACAAATCAAGCTGCTTAGGAAGTGTTGTGTTCTGGTTCAGTAATTTATATTTCCACTTGGTGATTTTTGTTGCACAACTAGGAATCCGAAACATCGTCTTCTACCATCCATGTTACTTTCTGGGGGTGCGGATCAAGCATTTGATGATATCTGCATTGAAGATCCGAATTTTTGGTCTATACTAGGTGAGCCTGTGTACCAGTAGAACTCTAAAAATTTATTATTTTGGTAAGAATATGAACTTTTTCTTTCCCTTTTCTCGATAATAGTCCTTGCAGAGTCTGGTATTGTTCCGAGTAAGTTGTCGGACAATACCTCCAGTTTCCCTGATTATGATGGTCTTCAAGATAAAGGAAGTGTTAATTTTACATCTGAAAGGTACCCTATCATTCAGTGTATTTCCTTATAGAGACCTGTTTGCTGTTTGTTTATTCAGCACTAACATTTACTGTTCTCTGTAGTTTTGAATTCAACACGATTAGAAGCGGAAAATTCAGCAAAACTAGCTGAGATGGAAGAAATTCGGTTTGAGTTATTGCTCAGAGGAGATAGATATACAGAGAGTTTGGGAGGAAAAGCTAAATGAAGTAAAAGCCTATGGTCTAGAAGCAGTGAGGGATTTTGACACAACAATTCATGATTTGGAACAAGAGAAGTATGAGCGAGATAAAAGCATATCTGAGAAATTGAAAGAAGAGGCAGCTCGTGATTGTCAGAAGCAATTGCTGCTTAACCTCAAGGAAGAAGTTAATGAGATGTCTGAGAGGCTTGTCTGTGAGAAACCCAATTATGCAACTGAACAACAAAGTTCTGAACAAATGTCTACTGATCTACAGTCCAAGCAAGAGGCGATCCTTGAAGTAAAATCGATACTGGAAGTTGAGAAAGAAGCTCTCCAAATACTTAGGTAAAGTTTAACATTCTTAACATTACAGACATGTTATTTTTATGTTTAACTGGTATCAATGAGCATATAAGTTGTGTTTTCTTTACGATTAAATCGCTTATACACCACATGGTTTTGAATGCATGTTATACCTCTCCACATTAAGAATTATTTTCATTTGCAGTTTCCTTCCTTTTAATAGGACATGAGTTTCTGGATCAGTTCAATGACAGGTAGTTAGTTCTGGTGTAAACTTGAATGTTTGTTATGGCGCCCTTTCTGTTATCAATAAAATATTGTACTTCAGCAGATTTGATATGCTTCCTGACTTACTCGAGGAAACAAACATTTCAAGGTAAAAAAGAAAATTTCCCTCAGCTTTTTAAACATCGACAAGCTTGAACCAAGCTAATTTCATTTGCCATGTCACAGTTTTCTTGCTGGTATGTTTACGAGGAAAGACAACCATGTTTTGGTGTTGGCACTATGTGATCCGCAAGATTTTCTTCCTGAAACCGACTTTTCTAATGTGAGTGATTATCAGCGATCATTATGGCAGAATCTTTTTTGTTCATTGACTGTGGGATTTCCTCATAATTTGAATTCAAGCACTATATATGATACTTCTCTTGTTCTTATTTGTCTTCAGTTTTAAAACACCTGCACAAATTGTAGTTTAAAACACCTGGTTTATCAAAACTTTTATTATGATTGAAGCAAATACCGATTTTTATCCTACATCTATCCCTGCACAGCTATGCTTTCATGTCTTGGGAAGCACATTCAAACTGTAAATGGCCTTAGACCAAACTAGATTATTTACTAACTGAGCGCCATATCTTCAATTAGTTTGGCCAATGAGGTTGCTTGTACAAGTTAATTAGTAATTAGAAATCGTAAGAATGTAAAGCTCTATTTCTTGTATTTGACTATATGTCTTCCAGGTGCTATAAAGAAGGAACTTGCTGCTGCTATGAAGAAGGTTAGTAGCTTATTCCTCGTCTAGGAAAATTTCTATTGCAAAAGTTTGTTACATCTAATTGGTTCTAAAGGCTACTATATGAGTTACAGATAGTTGAGAGACGTGATTTGGAGAGGAAGGCTTATTCCAAGATGTTCCAATAGCATTCAGGCAGTCCCTTGGTATGATATTTACTTTGTGACTGTAAAAGTTATTGGCGATTGCATTATACTTAAATAGTTCCTTTGGGATTTGCTATATAGTATCAAAGACACCATTCTCCAAACACATCAATGTTTGAGTTATCTATTAACCGACATCGTAAAGAGGCAATTGGTTCATGTTTTCCATGATTAAGTATACTTTTTAGTTAGCCCCTCCCCCCAAATAAAAAATATTAACATGTACTTTTTTCAAGTGTAAGTACTCTTGACATTGACAGTTTTACTTCAATCATGTTGATCACTATTGGATGCCTTTCTGTACTGGTGGGGGCAAAGTTATGGACTTTTCAATTAGATTGATTTCTTGAATTTTCAAAGTATGTTAAAGTCTTGTAGAATACTAGAACCTCATTTTTAATCTAATGGTTTTGTGCATTTGAGTCCATGATAACATGGTCTTTTTGTATGGTGGCATCACCTGTAGACTAGTTGTTTACTTCATTTCTTCAATGTCCATTTTGCTTGTGGGTTGGATGTGGTATTTGCAGTTTACACAGAGGGATTGGTTTATTCTGTTAATGGGTCTTGGCAGGTCCTTATCATGGAGGGGTATGGAGGATAAGGGTAGAGCTCCCTAATGCTTATCCCTACAAATCTCCATCAATTGGATTTGTTAATAAGATCTACCACCCAAATGTTGATGAGATGTAAGCCTATTGAATCTTAAATCGCCGTGTTTCGGTTTTGAGTTAATTTCAAGTGGTTGTGATTTGTCTATCTACGTAAGGAGAAATGTTATAACTGAAAATCTTTCATTGGGTTTCAAATGTTTCAAATTTTCTACTAATTATGATGCTACTTAAGTTTCTATTCATGTAATTAAACGTGGTAGTCTAACTTGATCAGCTTGCTTGCTGTAGCAAGCAGCTCTTACTAGCTTCTTGTTTCTTTGGTTCCTTTTCTTTTAAATTTTATGCAAGGAAGCAAATAAATCAAGCAAATAATTCTTGTTATGTCATATAAGCTAAAAAATTATGTTTAAATAGAGATCATATAAGCTAGTTTGAATTTGTTCTTTATTTTATTTTTTTGTACTTATAGTGTAAACATCTTTTCTTTTGTACCTCCCCTGTCTTGTGTATTCTTTGAAAGAGGTTGCATATTTTTCCTTCGCTCTTACTATGCCTTAGGTCTGAACTGGTTGATATGATGCAGTGTTACAAGCCCCATCATCACCAGCTGCTAAATGGTTTACTGCAAAATCAGTGAAGAAGGTAAATTTGTTTGTGGTTATGTAGCTTGTTGATACAGCAGGGAGGGTTTTGGAACTTATTTTGATATTGGAGCAGGTCAGGTATGCAAGTATTAACTTTATTCTAGTCATTCCCTGCTGGTTATGTAATGAAGTATTAACTTTATAAAGATAAGTTAACTATATCTGATTGGTTTTATTTTTTTTTTGTTGTGACATATATGTATGAAAACAAGACAAAATTTAAGGATTTATTTCCCTTATTAACTATCTGATTGGTTTTTTTTTGTCACTATGATAGCCTTTTTGCATAGAAACCAATACCAAAGTCAACCTTCCTTGCTTATAATCTTTCCATCATCTCCAACTCATAATACCAATACCAAACCAATGTGATTAACAGTTGTAGCTTTTGTTATTTAAATGCTTCTTTCCATGCTTCTTTCACTTTATGTTAGAAGCTCTAAGTAAAACAATGTGATTAACAGTTGTAGCTTTTTATTTAAATTTATGCAAACAACAGTTTTCATATTTATGTGTAACCAATGAAATAAAAATATTGATATCAAAATAGAGTAACATTTAGATAAGTAAAGGTATCTATTCCTTCCCGACTGCAATTTAATCCCTAGCTTCTTATCTTTTAAATTGTAAACCACGTGGGTTCAATTTCAGGTGAAAACTCCTTGAAAGGGTCATTTTTCACGTATATCCTTCCTGACTGCAATTTAATCCTTAGCTTCTTATCATTTTTCACGTAAATTTTATCTAGAAGAGCCCCTCTACATTAAACATGTTAAATTTGAAAATGACAACTATCTAACTCCTATCATACACTCTGGACAGTCCATCAACAACCCCATGTACATGTCAAGAGGTGAGACAAACAAACAAAGTCTGACATCTATTTCCTGATTCAGCTTGTAGGAACTGCAAAGTCAAGATTCTCTGCAAAGGACTATAGTGATCATATGGCCCTTGTTCGTGCTTATGAAGGATGGAAAGATGCAGAGAGGGAAGGATCTGCATATGAATATTGCTGGAGGAATTTTCTCTCTGCTCAGACTCTTCAGGCTATCCATTCTCTTAGGAAGCAGTTTAACTTTATCTTAAAAGATGCTGGTTTGTTAGATAAGAATGCCAGTGCAAATAATACTTTGAGCCATAACCAGTTTCTGGTTCGTGCCGTCATTTGTTCAGGTCTTTTTCCTGGTATAGCATCTGTCGTGGTAAGGGAGAATTCTATCTAGTCAATTTTATTGTTTAGTACATTGGTTATTGGTTAAGTTGATAAACACTTCCCTTCCATCTCTGCAGCACAGAGAGGCGTCCATGTCTTTCAAAACAATGGATGATGGCCAGGTCCTGCTTTATGCAGTAAGTATGGTGGTTCCACTCTCTACTTAAAGTATAGAATTTGTTTGTTCTCTGCTTAACTAAATTATTTGGAGTTTGAACCTAATCTTTTCCTGAAAGCTCTTTGCCTTAGGCATTTCTCCAGCATATACCTACTATAAGTCAAGTGTCACTTGAGGGGTTTTCAAGTTTATTTTCCTTGGTTACTGTATTTATCTATATGGTTACTGTAGTCTATATCTGTTCCATCCTAATATTCTTTATTCGGATGCACAAAAATAGAATTTTTATGATGTCGGGATTTATTTTGTGACCTTTGGTTGAAACTTTTCACTTGGACAGGGAGTTGCATTGGGATCAGTAAACATGACATCAACTACTGTGACTGAACCTTCTTCAGAACTTCGTCCTACCCCTTCTATCAAGGTATCTTTGATTTCTACCACAAATGAAAATAAGGGAGTTAATGTTACCAGATCTCATGAGGTTCCTGTAAAATCTAGTACAGATGGGACAACAACTTCAACTGCTGGCAAGAGTGGAAATCTGTCTCTTGATGCTTTAGCAAAAGCTAAGAAAGCTTTACAAATGCAGAAGGAATTATCAGAAAAGCTAAAAAAGATTCCACAAGTAAGTCTATTGCTTTGCTGAGTTCTGATGTGAATTTACAAGTAAATCAATTATTTGAAATGATTCCACATGTTATTTGACTTACCAAGTCAGCTGTTTGCCTTGATTCAACAGCATCAGGAGCTCTACGATGTGAAATTAACAATGGAGGCTGCTGGAGACAAACACAAGAAGGCAGGACCTACTCTGCTTGCACAGTAAGTGCTTCAAGAGCACAAATAACTTATCTTTTAATGGTTTTGTTCAACTATTAAACATTGTCACTTGAGTTGAATGCCCTTCATGGTAGTTTAACTTTATTGTGGGTTCTTCAGGACCATCATTCCAAAGGTTGCAAATGCCCTCCAGGATTCAAGGGTGATGGAGTCAACACGTGTGAAGGTTTGTGCACACCCCTCTTCTCCATGATAGACAACTTGTGGTTCTTCTGGCAAGGGATGATATCCCTCTTGAAAATTCTTGTGTAATCTGTCTGCTTGATAAGCTCCATCTTCACATGATTTTAAATTGATCTGAACTATCACAGCTTCAGTTCCTATTACTTGTGATGTACAATTGTCATGTTTATGTTTTGACCTTTCTTCAGATGTGGATGAATGCAAAGAGAAACTTGCTTGTCAATGCCCTGAATGCAAATGCAAGAATACTTGGGGAAGCTACGAATGCAGCTGCGGTGGTAATCAGTTGTACATGCGAGAGCATGACACATGCATAAGTGAGTATCTCAGTTCATTTCTGCCATGACTGTTCCTGATTATCATCAATTTTGCCGAGTTTAAGTCTTCCATTGATGAGAAACTTCAACCATTATTATTAATTTGTTATTGATATTCTGCTATGGCAAAATGCAGGTAAAGAGTACCAAAGTGAGTTCAGTTGGAACTTTGTGTGGGTCATTTTCCTCGGGTTGATTGCTACTGCAATTGGAGGGTATGCCGTGTACAAGTACAGAATCAGGGTATGCTTTTTTGTTTGCTTTCTTTTCTTGTAATTATTGCTTAAGTCTGTTTTTTGTAGAGAAAATCATTTTTATGACGAATGAACTAATTTCCCCTGATTTTCCCGATGTGAGAGAACACTGAATATTTAACTTGAAAGGGGTTGAAAATGAGCATGTCTATATTTTCACACGTTAGATAGAATTTAACTTGGTCTTCGGATACTCTAGGAGCCATGCACACGCCTGCATGTGTTCAGTACATGGTGGCCTTGTATTTATGAATAGGACAACAATTTGTTTGTGCTTGTCACTTCTTGTTAGTTTAATTTCTCAAAAGTTTTCTTGCACATTAGCATATGCCATCGACGTGCTGGTCCTTGCACTGTTACATGTTGGCATGTCTTTGGCATCATGTGCATCCTGCACAATGTAACAAGTTGAAGCCTTCATGTGGCTTCTGTATGATTATTATTTAATGTAAAGACATGTATTATTCATCTGGTTGACCATAGACATGTATTATTCATCTGTATATTGTTTATCCTGAATCTGTATTTGGTTCTAAGTCTTGCCTTGATTTGATTTCTATGAATTTGATAGAATGAATTCAATGTGCTTTTGATGGCTTGTCACAAATTACCACAAGTCGAAGCAGAAAGTGATCCAATGTTTTTTTTTCCCTCCTTTCTGTATGAGGTATCTCCTTAACTTGGGCATTTATAATCTTTACAGATGACGGTTGGCCAGTCAGGATCTGGAAGCGCGTGGACTCTTTGTGAAGATCAGGTTTGAATTGTTATCTATAGTTATGAAATTAAGACTAGTTCTAAATGTTTTGATGTCGATCTGTTTATTTTTGTTTTTTTCTAGGCACTTGTCGTCCTTGTACATGACATGGGTCCAAACTGGCCAATAAAATTTCAGCCAACTCCAAGAGTAGTTTCTTCTCCTATTTTGACCATTTCTTTTCTTTGGGTCTTTTTTTTTTGTTTATTATACAAGCATAATAATATATAGCTTGAACTGCTGTTGTTGCTGAATGGAATGCAGGCTGCTAACACAAGTGTTGTTACTAAAGGGAGCAGGTTGCTATATGTTGCAGAGTGATATGTTGTTACATGTAATGTTGTTTAGGAAGGATTTCTGTTAGATTAGTTGTCAATAAATGTAGTACTATAAATAAGAGAGCATAAGAGAGAAAAATGGATTCATTTGATTTGTAAGAAAATTGTACACTTGAGCATTTGCTCTACAGGAGATTAGCTATCTCGAATTAGCTTTCTTATTGAATACAATCCATTCCATTTACTGTCAAGTTCTTCAGTCTGTAATTTCTCTTCATTGCCTGTATTGCATCACTGTCAGTAGAACTGCATTGGCTTAACACCGTGACCAAAAAAAAAAAAAATTGCCACGGCTTAAAACCGTGGCTAACTATTGCAACGGCTAAGAACCGTGGCCATACCTTGCCACGGCTTATAACCGTGGCTAATACTGGCCACGGCTTAAAACCGTTGCTAAAACTATTGCAACGGCTTAGAGCCGTGGCCACAACTTGCAACGGTTTTAAGCCGTGGCTAAAATGTTTGCAACGGTTTAGAACCGTGGCTAAATCATCAACCGTCCTCGAGATAAAACCGTTGCTAATATTTTTGCCACGGTTTTTAGCCGTTATTGGGGATTTAGCGACGCCTCTACAGCCCACGACTCTAAGCCGTGACAATGGGTTACCCCTACGGTTTAAAACCGTTGCTAATGGGTATTTTTGGTGTAGTGTGAAATACACTAACTGTTGGCAGAGAGAAGTCGACCCGAACCTAAAGTGAATTCGCATGGCCCTTGTTGGATTGTTGGCACTTCCAGCGGACTGTTGAGCTTCGCTAATGTCAATGAGGCTACTGAAGAGTATACCTCATGTGGGAGTTAACCTTTGTGCCGACGGAATGTCAGAGGATTGTACTCCCTTCTGCATTGACCTCCCTGTTATGTTGAGTTGAAGAACATATTGTTTTTGTGCCGCTTGATTGTTCCGTTTTTTGAAATTAACCACCGCTGTTGGGATCTCGTCCGGATGGAGTTGTGCGTCCACAATCGCAGGATTTGACTCCATTTCAGGTGGCGCTATAGGATCCGGTTGGATTTGGAAACATTCTATTTTCTTTAATGCGACATAATGGCAGCATCGTGCCATAGGCTGGTCTTCCCAAGATAAGGTTGTACATAGACGGCGTGTCTACTACCATGAAGTCCAGTAACAAGACCTTTATGAGCTGTGGCTCTCCTGCCACTACCGCTAACCTTATCTTCTCAATCGGGAAGCATTTTGATAAGCACCCAAAACATCAATTTTTACACCCCTAAATATACAATTGTTAAGTCCAATTATCAAATAAAAATATCTCATTACGTGTATTTTGTGCATTTTGTAGGAATTCAAGCACAAATCTCAAATCATGCATAAAGTGGCATAATAAAGCTAAATTAAACAACTAGAAGGCTCAATGAAAGTTCAAATGGATTCATAAGGATTAAAGAATTTCAATCCCAATACCCAAGAAGTCAACCCCACAAAGCAACAACAACTACGATCTCGAGAAAATCAATATGAAGTTTTGGACGTCCACATGGACAATTTTATCATAAAAAAAATCTCTACAAGACATGTTTTCTTATTCAACTCCAACACCATTCCTTGTTTCACTCAACCATTCCTTGTGTCATTCAACCATGTTTCATTGTTTAACTCAAACCATGTTTCCTTGTTTCACTCAACCATGTTTCCTTATTTCACTCAAACCCTTTTTACCTATAAAAACCCCATACATGGAGTTCATAAAGGATAGTTTTTTTTAGAGATTTTTTTTAGTTGTAGTTCTTGGCTTTATATTTTTGCTTGGTAGAGAAGTGCATGTACTACATTTTAATTCCATTGAAGAAGTAAGGTTTATCTTTGTTTCTCTTTTTCAATTGTTTCTCTTTCTCCTTTAACTTTTAGTTTATTTTCACCATCCATTATTTTACTCTTCTCTTTATTCTTTAAATTGAAAATCAGATTTGTCTTCTAATCCACGTGAAGTAATCGATAACCCCTACTTCCACTATGCATTGTTGAAGTGTATTGCAGGTTGAAGGAAAAAAATAAATAAAAACAAAAGATATTTCTTTGATTGATGTCGAAAATCATGCAATGACATTAATGTCAGTTTTTGGCCCATGAAGATATAATGATAATTAGATTGAGTTTCGTTTAGGAAGTAAAATAGAACAATGAATTGTAAGAAATACTTCGAAAGAAGGCTTCATTTGTTAAATGGATAATGATTTTGATTCGAAAGAATAAGTTATTTCCATGTCTTTTAGGATTTTTCCGATGAAAAACATAATCGAAATCCATTGATGTTTTAGAAATAAAACAATGGATTTTTGGTTAAAATTTGAGGAAAAATGAAAAGACTTTTTCTTCTTTAATCCCACAACTCAAGTCATGTAGGTTGAAAAACCATGTGATTTGAATATTTTGGGAGAAATTGAAATTACATTGTACAATCATTATGTTTGAATGAGGTGATTCTCATACCTTTGAGATTTTTCTATATTCATTTTTGTTATAAGTTATTATTTTGTTTTAGAATCACATCATTTCTCAACATCTCACCATCCATTATTTTGCTCTTTTCTTTATTATTTAAATAAAAAATCAGATTTGTCATCTAATCCACGTGAAGTAGTCGATAACCCCTACTTCCACTATGCATTGTTGAAGTGTATTGCAGGTTGAAGGAAAAAAATAAATAAAAACAATAGATATTTCTTTGATTGATGTTGAAAATCATGAAACGACATTAATGTCGGTTTTTGGCATCAATCACATTTTTCTCCGCTGAATCCAGTTATCGGGTAGTCCGAGGACGTCAGGTTCTTCTTCTTGAGGTCCATACTACGGAACGTGTTGTAGAACATGACGTTGAGTGAGTTCCATGTGTCTGTTAGAGCTCTTTTTACCTCCCATTTCGTAGAGGTGCGTCATTGTGCGGTGCTCAGAATCCTTTGAGGTCCTTGGCCGTAAAGGTTAAGGTGGGAATGGGGCTTTGCAACCTCGAGTAGCAAATACGTCTGTCATCATCCGCAAGTTGTGTCCGCATCTCCAGTAGAGTCCGGTTATGGTTTTGGATCCAACGTAGTTGGATGCTTTATCTGACTTTGCCCGACCAGGGTTTGACCTGTTGTCATTGCGCTTTCGCTTGCTTATTTCGTCATCCTCACGCATGCTTCCCTCCTTCCTATCTTTAGGAGTGGAGGGTCTATAATCTTTTTTTGTTTCCCTTTTTCACAATTCTCAAATCCTCTAAGTTGATGTACCTCTGGGTGCTTTTGAGGAGCTCCATCATATCGAAAGGGGGTTCCAGGGTGAGACTTTCATAAAGCTTTCCTTATTTCAGGCCCGCGGTAAAAGTCATCACGGCTGTGTCGTCGCTGCAGCCATCGATGAATGTCAGCTCATCATTGAAGCACGTGACATACTCTCTGAGTAGCTCATTAGATCTTTGTTTGAGAAAGGGTATGTAGTGTGGGTCTTTCCTAAGGCGCTGACTTCCTACAAAACGTGTCAGGAACTCCTTAGCTAGTGCCTTGAATGAATTGATCGACTTCGGTGCAATGCTGTGGAACCATGTTAATGCTGATTTTTTCAGGCTGGTGGGGAAGGTTCTGCACATGACCGACTCAGATCCTTCTTTGAGTGCCATTACGTTCTGGTAATGGCATAGGTGATCAAACAGGTCGGTGGTCTCTTCGTAGAAGTCGAGTTTCAGAGGCGTGAACTTTTTTTGAAAGGGCTTCGTTCATGATATGGTCCACGAACGGCGGAACAAAGTGACGGTACAACACGTCCAGGTCATGCGCCCCTCTGCGAATGGGGTTTTGTGGGCCGAGTCTCTCTACTCGGAGATTTGGTTCCGCGTTAGGTACGCAACCTCCTCTGGTCCAATGGGAACTAGTAGGGGCTTGACTCTTCTGTACTTGCTCTTTATTGTCTTCCGGAGATAGAGGCTTGTGTTGCTCCTGATCTCCATTGGCGGGAGGAGGTTTTTTCTATATGAAACCTTTCACGACATTGGCGATTTGTTGTATCTGAGATGACAACAAATCCATCCTGGGGTCCATGGTCGTCGTGGTTGGCATGAGTCTGTTGCCCATGTGCTACCGACATCGCAACGAGCGATGGTATAGCGCAAGTCGGAGCATTGACGTGTCCCCGTGTTCTCCATTGTTGCGTGGTCGGGTGGTCACCTTCTCTTCATAGCCTGAGGAGAGATAATGCAAGTAAGAGGTTAGGAACTTTGTCCTCCCCACGAACGACGCCAAACTGATGAAGTCGTTTTCGTTCCCTACTCTGACCTTGACTTGCAAACCTACTGAAATGCACAAGGAATGTGCGTGAGCCACGGACCACCGTTGTAGTGGCTGATGGCACTCCGATGCAAAAGTTAGACAGGGATCTGAGGAAGGTGTAATGCTGTAAATAGGGAATTTGTACCATACCTTAGCTTTTCAATTTCATGTCTTATTTATAGTGCAGGAGTCCTGGTTCAACCAGGCCATCGATGGTGTAGTTTAGGGAAAAAGATCTTTGTAGAGATCCTTCTCTAATTTGGAGTCGTGCTATGGAGGGACGTTTCTCTGTTAGCCATGTGCTCCTAGATACGTGGGAGATAGTTCATGTTCTGATAGTATTCTATAGGTGGAAGTCTCCATATGTAATACGTACCCTGGGATATGCTCCCTAGTTGGAAGCAAAGAGTTGTTGTAATTGCTTGTCCGAAGCTAATCCTTGAGATACTTGCCTTAACAGGGCTTACGGGTACTGAGGATAGTTGTGAGACATGTGGGCCTAGTGGGTTGTAAGAATTAGGGTCCACTTGGCGAACTGCATTGGGCAGGTTTAGAACACACGAGCCGGATCAATGTCGAGCTAACGCTAGGGCCTATCTTTATCTTTTCCTCGAGATCATCATGACACGTGCACAGTGTAGAGCTAGGACTGTTTTGGTGTATCATCAACTCCGATCCTCGAATATATCACAAACGGAACCCTGTCGACCGAGAAAGTCGAAGCCAAAAGACTAAAAAACAGAGCAGCAAGGTATACTCTCCTAAATAATAAGTTATACAAGAGATCAATGACATGACCCTTGCTCAGATGTCTATCACTTCCAAAGGCAAATCAGGTCCTGGGAAGGATCCACGACGGTATATGCAAAAATCATCTGGGTGGGAGAACCCTCGCCCACAATTTAACCCTTGGATACTATTGGCCGAAGATACAAGGAAACGCCAAAGATGTTGTCCATAAATGCGACAAATGTCAGAGGTTTGCGTCGTACACACACATGCCTTCTTAGCCACTGACGTTGATGACAAGTCTGTGGCCATTTGCACAATGAGGGATGGACATCGTCGGACCGCTCCCATCATCAGCCGATAAAAAATTCCTTCTCGTGGCAGTCGACTACTTCACCAAGTGGGTCGAAGTGGAGCTCTATCCTGGATAGGGCAAGTCCAGATAGAGAAACTCATAAGGGCAACCATCGTCTGCAGATTTGGAATCCTCAAAGTATTTGTTAGTGACAACGGAACTCAATGCGAAGGTATCAAGGTTAAAAAACTATGCAAAAGTTTGAACATCAATCACCATTTCTCCTCGCCAGGGCACCCACAAGCCAACGACCAAGTTGAGGTTACCAACCGAACAATCTTGGAGGCAATCAAAAGAAAGTTTGACGCGGTCAAAGGGAAATGGGTTCCAGAGCTACTGGGAATACTCTTGGCATATCAGACAACCAAAAGAATCAATATCGGATAAACATCTTTCGCCCTGGCATACAGGTCAGAAGCCATGGTTTCGGTAGAGCTTGAAGTGTCGACTTTCCGAATGGAAGAATTCAGACCAGACAGTAATGACGAAGCCTTGTGCGTTGGACTAGACCTCCTAGAAGAAAAGTGGGATCTAACCTCCACCAAGATAGCTGCCTACCAGCAACGAATAGCGGAACACTACAACAAGAAGGTCAAGCCACATGAATTTAGAGTAGGAGACTGGGTAGTCAGGAAAACTTAGCAGAACACCAAAGAAGCTGGCGCAGGAAGTACTATACCAAAATGGTAATTAGTAACATCAATATTTTTTAATTTGTTACTCTTTATTGTTACTATACCAAAATGGTAATTAGTAACATCAATAGTTTTGTAACACAAAAAAGATGTTACTAATTATTGGATTAAGTTACTATTAGTAATTTTATAAATAATAGCTTTATTATTATTTTACTAATTTTTTTACTACACAAAAATAGAGTATTTGCAACATTAATATTTTTGAGTTTCTAACTTATGATCATGCTGCAAGCTTTGCAACATAAGCTTGTGTTACAAAGTTATGGCAAGGTAAGTAATAAAAAAAATTATTTTCAAAATTAGAGATTAGGATTTCAAATATCTCCTCTCATCTCTCTCACTCTCCCTCTCCCTCTCCATCTCTCCCACACATCTCTCCATCTCTCGCGATCTCTCGAGCTCTCCATCTTTCTCACTCTCACTCTCCATCTCTAATCACTTGGGGAGTAAAGAAGAGGAATAAAGTCGGCGTGCCAAATTGAAGAGAGAGTAGAGAAAAAAAAAAACGAAACCCTCGCAATTCGATCTTCATTTTGTTTCTCATTTGCAGAACGATCTATCGATTTCACTCGTTTTGTATCGAAAACCGGCTATCTCACTCTTCGAACACACACAAATCTCTATCTCTTTCTCGATCGATTGATCAATTGATTGCAAGGTAATTGTGCTACGCTTCTCTATTGGCTTTAACATTTTGATCGATGCGATTCAATTAGTTGTTATAATAATAATGATGATGATGAGTTGAATCTTGATTTGTTCATCGATCGGTCTTTTATTGGATCTTGATGAATTTGAGCTCGTGTGCGATGTGAAAATGGTTCCGAAATTGTTGGAAATTCAATGTGAGATTTGAATGAAGTTCGATGTTTAAGGTTTCATTTGATTTCGGCTGGAATTTGGTTTTCTTGCATTGTTGATTAGATTTGTAGACGAAATGAGAGTCTGACGAAGTGATTTTTTTTGTTATTTTAACAGACAATTATATTCGATTGTTAGCTGAGATTGTAAGTAACATAAAGATATGGAAAAAAAGATTGGTAATTAGGATTTGTTTGTTTGACTTGATGTTAACTTGAGGTGAATCGGTGAACGGAATGTTCGAAATTGTTAATTTGGGTGGTGAATATGTTTTAGTTTGAAGAGGTTTAGTTCGGAAATTACTGCATCATTTTAGATTTTTAGGAGAAAGGTAATCGAATGAATTCGTGGTGGAATTTTGAAGTTTCATGCTGAATTTTTGGCGAATTTACATTTTCTTTGGTTGCATTTTTGGGTAATGTGGGATTCATGTGTCGTTAGTTATGATATGTATCGTCATTGTTGAGTAAATGATTGCTTGTTTGACTTGCATGGTCTATTTGATTTTTGGTTGTGTAATGATTCACATTGGAGGGCAAGTAAATTGTGAACACTGATGATGGGTTTATGTTGTGCAGATTCGTGTTCTTGGATTCAATCCAACAGTGATTTAGTTGTTGATTTGAAGTTTATAATCTTCATGGTACAAAACTGAGCAAATGAAGATTGGTTTATGTACTGCTGTGATGTGATTAATATCGATGAAGGCATATAACGTGTGGCAAATAGCAATTTGAGATCTGATCATGCCCGCACCTCGCCACCACCCTCATTTAAATAGGCAATTGTGGATTATAGTTCTGGTGTGCTTTGTTAGCACAATGCTTATTGGTGCTTATGTTTACCCACCCCGGAACTATGCGTCCTGTTATATTTTTTTTCAAATTCGAAATGTCTGTCTATGTAGGAGTGGATTCCACCGGCCGTTATCAGGGAAATGACTGATGATGAGGTTGCAGCTCATGTCATCATTAGAGATATTTTGATGACACTTCCTCTTCAGTCAAAGAATCCCAAAATTGCATTCATGTTCTTGACTCCTGGTACATTACCTTTGGAGAAGCTCTGGGACAAATTCTTTCAAGTAAGTTTTTCTTTGGATTTTTTGTTCATAAAGTTTGTTTCTTTTATCTTAAAACTAGTTCTCTAAAGTTACATTGTATCTTGTGAGTTGGAGGATACATTCATTCTACAAGATGCATGAACTCTTCAACAAAAAATTAGGCCTTTTGATATTATTGAATCTTGTTTACTTTATGTTCTTATCCTTTTATTTTTAATTCAAGTTACTAGATACTAGTATGGTTTGTTTGCCTTTGTCTGATCTCAAGAAAAAATAATTTTCTGTACTTTGTTATATGTGTGTATTGCAGGACATGCCATATCACGTGCTTTCACACCTCAAATTGCATATATACTGGGTAGAATACTTGGTTCACTCGAGCTCCATTATCCAAAGTCATAATTTGTTACGCTTTACATAACATAATTTTATCAAGTGTTGAAGTTCAAAGACAGTCGTAAACTTTATATAAATGTTGTTTTCTGTGCAAGTAATTGCTTTAGTTAAACCACTCTTATTTATTGTTTAGAATTTTTAATAGAATTGCTTTTGAGAAGTAAGGAAGCTCACTCCATTGTCGCTTTAAATCCTTTGAACTAGAAGATTGGCAAACCTGGTTCCAGTTAAAAAAATGTATACTAGAATAAAAGAGAGTGTTGAGAGAGAATTTATTTAGAAAAGTTAACTCAATGAGGTTTGTGAGGAGTATGGCTACTTATTGTAGGAAAATCATTTTGGAAATGAACAGATGAACCTCGTAAGAACTTACGGGATTGTATATATAAGATAATTGGTGGACTTGGTTTGTGTGGAGGATAATTTATGTTAGCAATGTCCTTTGCACACTCTTATTTCACATTTGCATACACATTAATTTTGTTTAATGTTGGTGACAAAACTTTGTGAGAATTTGACCACAAAATGTTTATCTTCTAGTGCTTAGGATTCAAAAGAACTGGCTGAGAATTGATTTAGTTGGGGGAACTAAATTCATAGATCTCCGACTTGTTCTCAACACTTCTGTTCTGGTAAAATTCTCAATCCTTTTATTTCTTCCTTAGATCATTTCTGTTAACTTTCATTAACCATTTTCATAGTTAATATTTGTTTGTATTTTGTGTTGTGTCTAAAAATAATCTTTAATAGCTGAAATTTTGTATAAAGCTGCGAGGGACAAGCCAAGGGAAACTATTTAAGATTGAAATAATTAGTGACTTCAGAATGAAATATGTTGTTTAGTGAGAAATGGTATGATGATATGGATACCTTTTGAGAAAAGAAGCTATCTGCAGTATAGCACTGGATTCAATAGAACTCTTGAGAGTCATTAGATCCTAAAAAAGTAAGAACTCGTTAGTTTGTGTAAATAGTAACTCTGCTTTATTATCTTGGAATATAATCAGACTCATGTTCTTGGAATTATGTGTTATCTGGATTTTCTCATCTAGGAATGATTCTTCAGTCTTCTAGTCTTAGAAGTCCTAGAAGCTGAGTTCTTGAGATAAATTTTTCGTTTTCCAATCTCCATGAGAATTTATGGGCTCTTTGAAAAAAATTTATGATTTTAGTTTTTGATGTAATAAAACATGTTGGTACAACACACATAGTAGCATCAGACGTTTATTTCTGCAATCATTAACATTTAGATGACTATTTTATGGGTGGTGTAGTGAGACGTTTATTTCTGCAATCATTAACAGTTAGATGACTATTTGATTGGTGGTGTAGTGTAGGGGTGGGCATCCCATCCCGCGATCCCGTTCCCGTCCCGATCCCGTCCCGTCCCGTCCCGTCCCGATTTTTCCGGGTCTTAATGGGATTGAATAATTTCATCCCGATCCCGTCCCGTCCCGATCTAGAATGGGATGGGATGGGATGGAGATTTTCAATCCCGCCAATCCCGTCCCGTCCCGAACTAATTTATTAATATTAATTATTAATAATTTTATTTAATTATTTATTTTAATGATAGTGATGGTCACTAATTTTCCATGATTGTTTCTTGCGCCATCTTGATGATCCAACAACAACCATTGGAGGAGTTTCAATGATGGTCACAGCTTCGCATGTCTCCATCTTATGAAGCTCTAAGAGTAAAAACAGGTTATGAAAAGAAAAAGATTCAGGTTAAACAACGCTCAATCCAGAATAAGAAAATATCAACAAAGTAAAGCAAGTTTGATACAATAATTCAATCCAACAATAGGAAATGAATTTTTAACAACACGCTTCTTGGACAGGAAAAATTAGCAATGGCCAGCCCAATAACAGCAACCTAAAAGATGCGGAAAGAACAACAGGCAAGATGCATAAGCACCTGTTCATATCTGAGAACTCGTTACATGAGCTGTCAGCCTTTTACTACAATTGAAGTATAAAAGGGGTAAAATTATATTACATAATCTGACTTTTTATTGTTTTTATTATGTGACACCAAAAAAGGTTTAAAAACTGGAGTGATTGTTAGAGGCACCTAACTTGCCAGGACATAACTCCGTGCTTATAGTCCAGAATCATCACAAAGAGCTTGCACTAAGAGATGACTACTAGTCCTGGACTTGCAGATTTTATTTTTGAGGAATAGGAATTAAAAATGAGTAATACATGCTCAAATTGAGTGGTTAAAAGAAGAAAATGCCATGCAACATGGTAAAGATAAGAAAAAGGACAACATACACAACTTGTGAAACAGAGGTGTGCAGCGTGAAATAGGTTGCAAAATTTTTGGATGTTGCTTCAAATTTTTTGGATGCCGCTGATCCCGTCCCGTCCCGATCCCGTTTGGGATGGGACGAGGTCGGGATGGGGTTTTTCCCATCCCGTCCCGTCCCGATCCCGTATGAACGGGATGGGATAGGGATGGGTATATCTCGTCCCATCCCGTCCCGTGCCCACCCCTAGTGTAGTGGGTCAGTATCTTTCTCTCACTACACCAAATTGGCATTTTTGTAACAACTCCAAAAATAGTAACACTTTTAAGTTATAACAATTCACAAAACAATTTTACACATTTTCACAAACAAAGTGATATAATAATTGTATCACCATGAATAGTATGGTCCCCCAAGTGATACTATTCATGGTGATCCAATTTATTGTATTGCTTTTTTTGTGTTACTATTTTTAATTTTTTTGACTAAATTTAGTTTTGATTTGAAATTGTTTGCTGGATTGTAACAGCTCAAAAGTGTTGTTGTTTTGAGAATTGTTACAAATATGCTAATTTGGTGTAGTGTCGGACCCCATTTTGTTTTGCTGATCAGTAAAAGTTAGCTTCCTGAATGTCTAATAGGGAATAATGTATAATGATGAAACAAAAAAACAAAACAATACATAAATGAGTAACTTGATTGTCCTTTACACCTAGAATAAAATCCTTTTGATGTTGGTCTACAATAAGGTGTTCTTAATCCTTGACCAGTGACATTGCTTAGTATTCTTGGCTAGGGGTGGGCATCCCATCGCGCGATCCTATTCCCGTCCCATCCCGATTTTTTAGGGTCTTAATGGGATTGAATAATTTCATCCCGATCCCGTCCCGTCCCGATCTAGAATGGGATGGGATGGGATGAAGATTTTCAATCCTGCCAATCTCATCCCGTCCCGAACTAATTTTTCAATATTTATTATTAATATTTATTATTTATTTATTTATTTTAGGATTGCAATATTTGGATGCCCATACAAATTCTCTGATGCATATAACATTTTAGCATCTAAAATTCTCAATGTCGTTAGGCTATCAACTCATATTTGAAGACCAATTTGTTTAATTGTATTTAACTAGGGTACATTCGATTTCATTGAAAACTTTGGATACTCAACCTATAATACAATTTAATGGGTTCCTAGTATCATCTCATTTGCAAGGATAGATATGCATGAAAATTAAATTCTGTGAGAGATTCCAATGACAGCTTCATGTGCTTATTATGGCATAGGTTACATTATGTTTAGTTGATTGCATTTTGGTTTATTATTTCATTTTCAGCATGGTTATGTGTGAACATGCAATTTGCTGAAGATCTATTTTAGTTATTGAAATTGAGCAATTCTAGCTGGCCTGGGAAACCAGCGAAGTTTCACTGCCTGGGGGGCAAACATACATTTTTGCCCCCCTCTTTTAAACACCTTTTTGGAGTATGTGTTTAAAGAGGGGGGGGGGGGGGGGGACAAAAATGTATTTTCGCCCCCCCAGGCAGTGAAACCTCGCTGGTTTCCTAGGCCAGCTAGAATTTCTCATTGAAATTGCATGGTCAATTTGAAACACGCTGATCCCGTCCCGAACCGGTTTGGGATGGGACGAGGTCGGGATGGAGTTTATTTCATCCCGTCCCGTCCCGATCCCGTATGAACGGGATGGGGTAGGGATGGGTCTATCTCGTCCCATCCCATCCCGTGCCCACCCCAATTCTTCGCTATATCATGAGAGAAACAAAGCAGGGAGCTGAAGTATGTGAAATCATATGTCAACCAACATGAGTGGAGACATGGGCCAAGGAACTAGAGAAGCAATAAAATTTGGCATTCATTAGCTCTGCTATCAGACAGACCTAAGGGTATTTTTTTTATGCCACTGTTTAAATGAGGATTTATCTTGCTTTGAATCACAGCTAAATTTGTCGTATGATATTCTTGTGAAAGGTTTTCTTCAATTGGTTGTTGTTCTCTACTCAATAACAACAATTAGTGATAATGTCATTGTTGTGGTTCATAGCCTTGTTTCTATGTAGACATTTACTTCTAGTTATAAAAGTGCGTTGATGGTGTTTTGACATGTTAGGTTCCATTGACTAGAATTTAATGCAAGGTTGTTTTGTTGGATACTGTCGTTTCCTTCTTATGCGTGAATAAAGTTCGACTATGATCGGATTCAGAATCGGATGCTTTGAAGCTAGAGTTGTCAACACAACCAAGTCACAGATGGAGATGCCATGCATACCCAGGTTTCTATTAGGTCATTAGTAAATTGAAAAAGGATCAGAGTGGCAGACATTTTTCTTTTCTTAGCAGTGGCCTCTCCAGTTGTTGACACGTCAGACATTCTGCGTTCTTGTGTTTGAAGACAATTTCCAAGGTGTTTCCAATATGGAATTATCGAGAGCGTGGAATATTTTTTTAGTTTTCTTAGTTGTTAGCATACTACTGATGTACTCGATACTTGTACTTTAAAAAAAAATACTAATGCAATATGAAAAACGATGTTGTAATTGATTGCAACTATTTCACTTTGTAATGGTTGCAAGAATATTTTAATTTGGGTATTAACATTGGTATATGATTATTTGAGTTTTATAATCTCAATTGATGTCATTCATTTGTTGATACTTTTTATTTATTTATTTAATTAAAAGCAAACAAAATTTTACATATAGATTTTTGTAAAAAAAAAAAAAAAACATTTGTAACACGTCAAGGTGTTGCTAATAACATTGTAACATGCTATAGTGCCATTAGCAACATTGGACAACTATTACGAAAGTTGCAGGTTATAACACGTCGAGGTGTTACTAATATTTGCAATGCTATGATTTGCAATTCTTTTGTTGTGTTACAAAATATTTAGTAACAAAGCTAGTGTAACAAATGGTCATTTATGGTGTAATGAAAGTTGAACCTGAACTCGGAAGGACCCTACAGGGTAACTGTCAGACCCTCAGTAACTCAGCATAGATCAACCATTGTGTTGATGCATACATGTGCGTACATGGGCTGGATGTATGTGAAGGCATGTGTGTGCAAAGTTGCTAGATGAAGATTGGAAGGCTTTGTTGGACAGATGTAAATGAAGAGTACAGTCAGACTCTAGTGGGGGGTGATCAAGTACGGATGCTGGATCACTTTGTGCCATGGACAATGTTGGAGCAATGTTAATGTTTATGTAAATGTTGCATTTACTTGTATGTTTTGTATAGATTGGTTTTGTACAAGGGCTTTGCCCATTAAACAGGTGTTTGTATGGGTGATTGTAATGAAAATGTATGCCGAGGTCAGTGTAGTAGGGAATGCCTAGGTCAAGGGGGATCTAACAGGCATTCCTGATGGTCTCAATCCCCAATGTTCCCTTTTGAAAAATTCTCAAATGCTTAGCATCTATATTAGGGGAAAGGTGTCTCCTGAGTCTCGGACAAGATGGAAGTAGACTCAGTGCTAGGCAATGGAAAACTAGTACATGGCCACGACCTGCCCATGGCATGGCCAAGATATGCTTGAGAATAAGTTGGGATTGTTTGAGGATTGATGAGATGATCGATGGACTGACTAGACATGCATGGAGCACAAGCCAAGCGTGAGGCACGTTGGCTTAGTGATAGATTGACATACCAAGGATTGTGCATGCATGCACAATGCATGCTCGGCGTATGCTTGGATGGCTGACGATACTTGGATGCTGGACTATGCATGGGTAGACTCACGCAGGACTGATGCGTGCATGGATGATGGTGCGTGGTGATGAACTGATGACGGACTATTGGCCATCATAGTAGAGCATGGATGCTCACATCATTGGGCTCGGTACGGATGCTGGACCAAGGCTTGTGGCCTGATTTGAATGTTTGAATGCAAGAGGACTTGCAATTGGACATGTGATGAAATGTGTTGGTTATAGTGGTTTGCTTGGTGGAAAATGCTTGTTTGACACATGGATTAGATAGTTAGTTGAGTTTGAATGATGTAGCCATTTTATAAGGCAATTGTGAGGATGGGAGATGGATGTGAGTTTGTAGGAGCAAGTTTGTATCAATCATAAATTGTTGTTGTAATTTGAAAGGATCTTGTAATATGTTCAAGTTGAGTCGATGCTCATACATCAAGGCAATAAATTAAAAGGGATTCATCCCAAATATTCTGTTTGTTTGTATTGTATTTCATGTTGGTTTAATTGTTCGCAAAGAATTGCTAGTGTAGGGCTGAAACTAAGTAGGGACCTTAGTTGCCTCACAGGGTGTAATCAAAGTGGTGAAAAATTGTTGTAGAATTTTCCCAATTACTGACCCTGTGACAAGTTGTATCAGAGCGGCGTTAGATTCAAAGTGAAGGCAACCAATAGAGTTTTGGGAATGTTTATTCACTAATGGCAGGAGGTAAAAAATCTGGCGTAGAGTCTTTGTTGGAGCGGGTCTCTTAGTTCGAACGAAATGTTGAGAATGACATGCAACATCTTGAGAATGATGCGGAAGGATCTTAGAATGTGATGATGCAGCAAGTCGAGATCTTGAGTAAGATGATTACTGATCTAGGCACAAAATGGGAGACTAGGTTTGAGGATGCGGACATTGGCCACATTTTGCATGGGTACATTCTCAAATTTACAGATTGAAATCTTGGTGTTAAAGAGGGTTGTTGCGATGGTTCCTCAAGGGCATGGGAGTTTGCCTAGAGAAAAAGTTAGAATTCCAGAATCGAAGGCCTTTAAGGGAGATAGGAGTGCCAACGAACTGGAAAATTTCATACGGGATATGGACCAATATTTCAAGATTGTCCACACCCCTGATGAAGAGCAAGTCGGTCTTGCAAGCATGTATCTCATCGAAGATTCAAAATTATGGTGGCGCGCACGTTGTGATGGTGATGTTGCAATGTGTAGGTTTATGATCCAGACATGGGAGACTATGAGGAAGGATATGAGAGACCAATTTATAGCCACAAACATTTCCTGGATGGCCGGAGAGTCGTTATGGAAGTTGAGGCATACCGGATCAATGCGGTACTATGTTAAACAGTTATCTTCACTCATGTTGGAAGTTAGCAATATGAGTGATGAGGAAAAATTGTTCAATTTCGTTGCTGGACTTCAACCTTTGGTGCAGATGGAGTTGTGTAGGCTTGGCGTCAAGGATCTGCCGCAAGAATTGGTTGTTGCGGATGGCTTGCTAGATTACAGGGTGATTCAAGAGCCATCAAAGGGTGGAATAGACAAGAAGTTCATAAAGAAATTCACACCGTCCAGGTATGATGGTTGGAAAAAAAAAGAGACAGGCTAGCACAAATGTATTGACTGATGGAGGGAAAGGGAGTACCACATAGTCTGAAACAGGATGTTTCATATGTGGCAGATCACATCGTGCGAGGGATTGTCTAACGAAAGGAAGGGCGACAACACTGTTGCTTGAGGATGCAGAAAGCTCAGATACAGATGTAACGACCCGATCCACATGGTACGATATTGTCCGCTTTTGGGCTTAACCAACCTCACGGCTTTAAAACGTGTCATACCAAGGGGATCCAACCTCGCACATATATAGCACATACCCTTCCCTCACCCAGGCAATGTGGGACTATAACACCTAGGTAGCCTAATAGCTTCTGAACCCGCCTACACATTGTAGCCTGCTAGCCTCGAAGCCCACCCACACATGGTAGCTCGTCAGCCTCAGAGTTCGCCCACACAAGATTGTCACAATCCACCCCCCTTAGGGGCCCAACGTCCTCATTGGCACACTTCTGGCTATGGTCCGACTTTGATACCATTCTGTAATGACCCGATCCACATGGTATGATATTATCCGCTTTTGGGCTTAACCACCCTCACGGCTTTAAAACGTGTCATACCATGAGGATCCAACCTCGCACATATATAGCACACACCCTACCCTCACCCAGGCAATGTGGGACTATAACACCTAGGTAGCCTGCCAACTTCTGAGCTCACCCAAACATTATAGCCTGCCAGCCTCAAAGCCCGCCCACTCATGGTAGCTCGTCAGCCTCAGAGCCCGGCCAAACAAGATTGTCACAACAGATGTGGTGCTACCTAGACTCATTGGGATCAAGGTGATCAACGAGTCTGAAGTTGAAGCCTCGACGAGGATGTCAAGCAAGTTTAGTAGGGGTGATTTGTCAAGCCTTCAGTAACTCATCATAGATCAACCAGTGTGTTGATGCATACATGGGCTGGATGTAGGTGAAGGCATGTGTGTGCAAAGTTGCTAGACAAAGATTGGAAGGCTTTGTTGGACGAATCCAAGTGAAGATTACAGTCAGACTCTAGTGGGGGTGATCAAATACGAATGCTGGATCATTTTGTGCCATGGACAATGTTGGAGCAATGTTCATGTTTACGTTTAAGTTGTTTTTACTTGTATACTTTGTATTGATTGGTTTTATACAAGGGCTTTGCCCATTAAACCAGTGTTTGTATGCGTCTTGTAAAGGTGATTGTAATGAATGTATGTCGAGGTCAGTGTAGTAGGGAATGCCTAGGTCAAGGGGGATCTAGTGGACATTCTTGTTGGTCTCAATCCCCAATGTTACCTTTTGAAAATTTTCCCAAATGCTTAGCATCTATATTAGAAGGAAGGTGTCTCCTGAGTCTCCAGCAATATGGAAGCAGACTCAGTGTTAGGCAAGGCAAAGTAGTCAGTTTTGATACGACTCAACTGACGAACACGGAAGATTTTCCAAAAACTTCCACGACCCGAAAGTACTAATTCCACGACCTACAAAACTTCTAAAGAAGACACAATGACACGACAATACAAAACAAAAGCAAAAGTTACAAAACACGACTTTCATTAAATATTTGTCTTTCTTTTTCCATAGAAGGACGTTACAACTATTTCAAAACAGAAAGGAACGAAACAACTTCCTCAGTAGCCTGTCCCGCAATGCCAAAACCTCCCTCTTGCACAATGGTTTCGAAAGCAGCCCTCTTATAACGAGCAAAGTCGAGGTCAATGCTGGGGTGTTCGTTTCTGATATGCTCCAAAAGCTCTAATATGCCCTGAATGACCTCTGATGAGTTTCTAACAACAAGAATTTTGCCTTGCGAACATGTTGAAGTCCCTCAACGACTTCATACTCAAGCTACCGTCATGTGATGACCCATTCTGTCTCCACCCACAACCTCTCAGCAACCTGGGCCTGTAGATCAAACGACCACTTGTCCACAACAACGTCTGATTGCTCAAATTCAGCACGAGCCTGTCCTAGTTTCGGGTTGAAGCCAGGATTCAGCCGACCTCAGTTGAGCCCTAATGATTGCAAACTTTGCTTCAGATACAAACACTGCAGCTCGCACAACCCCCAAGTTTGCGACAACATCAGAATTCTGCAATTGACTAGTCAAGGAATCCACCCGGTGGAGAGCATCTGAATATGACACTTGCAGGTCTGCAAAATCCTTTTCCAAAGTAAGAACTCTCCCGCGAGCATCAGGGTGCAACACAATGGAACCGTGTCACTCAAGAGCGTGAGCCTCCGCCGCAGACTCATGGTGATTCACAACGTCAGCACCTAGTCCAATGCGCTTCCCCACCAAGTCGGCAGGGGGGATAACAATATCAAGCGAGAGACGACCATCCCCTGAAATGGCCACCTGACAGAGGAAGGTAATTCATGCTTTGCAACAGCCACCTCACTTTCTAGCAAGGATGACGGCTCAAAATAAAAAACCACATGGTTAGAGGACTGCCTCCTTTTCGGAATAACAATAGGAGGCACGCTCTCCTCACGTTCTACCAACCTAGTCGAACTAGGCATGGCCAGACTCATTTTCCTCAAATGGAGGCCGACGACCTCTTCAGTCGACGAACCTGGTGCAGCAAGAACATCATGGAACACCGTAGCAACCCGCTACATATGACATTACCCGACATTATGACCTCCTCAACAAATATCAATGGGAGTTTGACGAACTCCCCTTCTATCCATTTTCCACCTCAGTGAGAATTAGAGTCGCGAACTTCCCTAAAACAATGGCATATCAAATCAGCATTACATCCGGGAACGAGAGGATGAGACAACAACAAAGAAACATACTGAGGTCAAACTGGAAGGATATGGGGACTCGACGACCTCCAAACCTTAAGTATGAGGAATTCACCAAAGCTAGAAACCAATACTTCGGCAAAGGGTCAATGGCATCCGCTACCGGATGCAAGCAAACGAAGCTATTTAGTATGCAAAGAACCCTAGAATCCAACCAAACAGCTGTCAGATGATGAACTATCGGCGGGGTTAAATGAAGGCCAACATCGTGCACTCTAAGAAGGATCACAATCAAAATCTTGAACCTGGTCGAAGCCATTTGAGCGGGAGGCATGCGAAGAGAGAAGAAGAAGCGCCAAACATCGTCTGGTACTGGGAACCGGAGCCCAGATTCAAACATGACCCGGTGCAACCCTATGTACCTCTGAGGGGGTGAAAATGGAGCCCTTGCCAGAGCGCGGGAATGATTTCCAAATCCCCTGAAATATAATACGGGCTTCAAAGCCTGATTAACTCGGTTTCGTCAACCAAGCTATCTTCAAAAAGCTTGAGGCAAGTAAAAGACAACAACAACTTGGAAGTAAGTTCAACATTATCTGCATTTATAGAAAGTGCAAATCAAACTCTATAGAAGCACAATCTCACAAAAGAACGACGCAGAAAAAATAAAATGAGAAATCCTCCTCGAAGCGACGACTAAGAAGCGACGATTTATAGAGAATATAAATTGTACTATAAGCTATGCGCCGCTCGAGACAACGCTTCGGGTTCAATCATCACAATGGTACATTTATTTTCAGAGATTCAGTGGACCGACTAGACGCCCCAGTAACTCGGGGGAGTAGCTGACCAAAACGGTTTCTCTTCTACACCGTACACGTGTCATGATGATCTCGAGGAATAATAGGCCCAAACGTCAGCCCAACACTGATTCGGCCCAAGCGATTCTCAGCCCACACAATGCAGTCCGCTAGATGGACCAAAATAATTACAGCTTGCTAAGCCCACGCGTCTCACACCTGTCCTCAATACTCGTATGCTCTGTTAAGGCAAGTATCTCGAGGATCAGCTTCGAATAGGCAAGACAACAACATTTTGCTTCCAACTAGGAAGCAAATATCAGAGCATATGTCACACATGAATACTTCTATTTATGGTCTACTCTCTGATAGGGAACTATCTCCCGCGTATCTAGGAGCATAAAGTTAACATGGAAACTCCCCTTCACAACACAACTCCTAATTAAAGAAGGATCTCCATGAAGATCTTCTTCCCTAAACTATTCCATCGATGGTCTGGTCAAACCAGGACTCCAGCACTATAAATAAGAATGAGGTCGGTAAGCTAAGGTATGCTACAAATTCCCTGTTTACAATATTATGCCTTTTTCAGATCCCTGTCTAACTTTAGCATTGGAGTGCCATCAGCCACTACAACGGTGGTCAGTGGCTCACGTTCGTTCCTTATGCAGGTCAGCAGGTTTGCAGGTCAAAGTCAAAGCAGAGAGCGAAAATCGACTGCATCATTAGTCATACACTTATAGGTCAAAATTGTTACTTATGTGCTCTACCTTGCCATAATATGCTTGTAACATTTGTAAAAAATTGAAAATATGTTAAAAAGTTGATATAAATATGGATTGTCCAATGGGAATATCCATAAGTGTCGACACTCATATCCGACAGGATAAGTGCCTGACACACTTTTTCTTTTTGTATAAATGACATACTTTTTCTTTTTGTATAAATAGTGTCCTTGTTAATAGGTCAGCACACAACATTTAATATCCACACATTTAGAACAGCTATAACTTCATTTTGGATTAAAAGTTTGTTATCAAGTGACTCTTGTATAACATGTAGTTTTGTGTGATACTACAGACTTTCTTGTGAGAATGTTTATGTAGTACACATGAATTAATGAATTTTTTTTGTGCTAGGAATTGTACATAAATTTTGTTGTATAAGGAAATTACAATCCTTGCAAGAAACCACCTGACACTTGGGGAATTGTGGAAACCTATGGCAAGAGACATGCATCTATTTACTTTGATGCAAAGAAAGCACCAAATACCACATTGAGATATGTTAGATAACTAAAAGAGTTGACTGAGCTTTGGGAGCCTCAGAAGGGCTGAATATGTGATTGCGAACTCAGTTACCATGAACTCTTGGGTAGAACTCTCGTAAATGACAAACTTAGGACAGCTCTGGTTTCAGATTATTATAAAACAAACTGGATGAGGTAATTATTCCTTGAGAATTTTCAGTGCATCACTTCAGGAGTTTTTTTTCATCAAGGAAAACCAAGTTAATCCGCTAGTTGACTTGGGACTCTTGATCACTCAGGTACAGCTTTCGTATTATAACTAGGAAGTTTATATTGCCTAATCCATGTGAGGGTTATGCCAATCTTCCGGGAATTTAATTATTGCTCTGTTGCGCATTCTTGTTTTACTCTATTGTAAGGAATTGCGCATTTCAGGTTGTAGGAGCAACCCCAAGTTGTTGGGATCAATTTGTAGAGTATCAACAGTAGGTACTATTGATCCCAGGTCAAGTAAGATCTATCCCAATGAGATGATCTTCTTATGGGTCCTTTTGCCTTAGATGTTCTCGATGGTGGAATTTCCAATTTGAGTCGGGACTTGTTGCCTAATTCGTCTAGGACTTTCTTTATTATATATATATATATATATATATATATATATTTTTTTTTTTTTTTTGTTAAAAGCCTTGGGCAATATATTAATAACTAGATCTATTACAACCAAGTCTGTCGGCCAAGTGATGAGCTTTACTATAAGGTCTGTAGATATATATTTACATTGTCAAAAAGGAAGCATAAGAAAGAGACGTTTAATATTACATATGAGAGGGCGCCAGACCCGACCCAATGCATAAGAGAGAACTGTTGAGATTCACCATCCTGGATGAGGTCAATAATGATCGTAGAGTCTCCACAAATCTTGAGATTTAGTCTTCATAATAGTTTATTTGTCTAGTTGTTGGAATCATATCTTGAGATTTAGGCTTGAAAAGTGTATGGAGAATTTCACGAGGAAGGTGAGAGATTGGAATGACAATCGTTTTGCTCTAGGGGTGGGATTTGGTGATTCGGATTTACCGCGTGACAACTTATGCATGTTTTGGTTTCTATATTTTTCCCGTTTTCTACTTTATGCATCAGTTTGCTGAGAGATTCTGCACCAGCTACTCTTCCAGCTGGGATTCATATGTACTTGGCAGGAAAGTTTTTTTTTTTGTGATGACTTTTGTGCTTTTGAAGGGGTTGTATTTTGTGATTATTCCCTCCACTAAAACAAGCAAAAAATCAACTCAATAAGTTATTGCTGTCATTTCTGATTGGCAAAAGCTGAAACACTTGGGGATCTCCACACTCCATCTCTCAAAGTACTAATTCCGCTGACACAACTTTGCATTCTACAGTTGGAATCATGGATTAGGTCCAAGAATGTGAATTGTGTGGAAATGGTAACAGAATGCCAATGTTGATTACTATTGCATGAAAGAAACTCAATTTGATATGCTTTCTGGAGTTGTGGAATGTTGAGTCCAACATATTCCACACATGGATAGCTTGACCTTTAAGAGAACTATGCAACAAAGTAGGAGTGAAACAGTTTTTAGACGAGGAATGAAAATAATATAGTGCACATTTTGGTTACTTTCGCTCTGACAGAGGCATCAAACATTCTTTGAATAGACAATGACAAGATTTAGGGTCTGCTAAGAAAACTACTGCCCTCACTGTCAGTTTTGTTTCTTTGAAGGTGTACAATGTTAGATCCATCCAATTGTCTATCCAGGTCTTTTCTCGTGCCAATGCTCAAGGTATGTGTCACCAGTTTCTTGATATTCAAGTCGATAATTGAAAATATCTATTGTAGACATTACCATTACTGTAATGTATGAATAGTTTGAGCTTTCCGCTTTCAAACAAGTAAATAAAATATAAATGCAGTTAGAACGGTATAGTTGCATGTGCATGGCGTGAGTTAAATATGATCAATATTCTGACATAACTTAAGCTGGAACACCTAAATCCGACTTTTAAATTGCAAGAGATGAGAATCCCTCGCACAACTCCTTATTCAGGTGTCATATCTATATTGGAACAGACTTATCTTTATTGAAAAAGGCTTCTGGTTTTGTCACTTGTATCATCCTCGATGACTTAGTTTAGCATTTGATTTCTTGATCTGGCAAAACAGGAGAAAATGAAAATGAGTTTTATGCAGATAAACAGTTTGTAATTTTTTTTTTAATCAGTAAAAACATGTAAGTATAGTTGTATTAAAAGGGGGGCCTTTGGGAAGGGCATGGAACCATACCCAATGGGTACAAAAAGTATACAATGTGATCAATCATGAACAAACTATTCACAAATCAAAAGAATCAGTTAAATATGAATCATATCACCCCAGTCATGCGTATAAGAAGAAAGAGGTTTTGCTAACGACTGCAAACGGAAATGAACAATTCTAGGCAGCTTGGGTTTTGCTGCCTGGGGGGCTACTTTACACTTTTGCCCCCCTCTTTAAACACATTTTTGGAAAAAAGTGTTTAAAGAGGGGGGGCAAAAGTGTAAAATAGCCCACCAGGCAGCAACCCAAGCAGCAAAACCCAGGCTGCCTAGAATTTCTAAACGGAAATAGCTGGTGTTCAGGACCATAGAAAAAATAAAAATAAAAAAATTTAAAAGGGTAACCAGTTAGAACTGTTATAACGGACTAGTAATGGTGACTATAATGGCTTCAATCAATTTTATTTATTCAAGTCAGATCTTAAATAAAATTTGACTTAAAAATGAAATAATCAACCACGGTTCACATGTATAATATTTGTTTTCTAATGATGCTTAACCTATATATTAATTGTTTACATTTTTCAATCTGAAACAAATGTGGCATTGAGTAATGTTTATGTCCTGTAGTGCATGGTCACCCGTATAATGAATTCCACGACGAATAAACTAGAGCTGAGGATTGCTCAATGGTTACAATATCATTTTTTAGAAAAGAAAAAAAGGTGGAATATAATAAGAGGAAACTTGACCAATATAGCAGAATCTAAGATATGAAGGTGATAACATTATGAAATGTGAAACAGGGTGGGCATATTATATAGTGGGGAACCCTTCTTTTTGGCTTTCACCCTTTATTGATTCGAGACAATAACTCACTTTTTAGGGTATAGGAAAACACCACAAAAAATCAAAACGAAACAAGAAAAAGTAATTGTCTCACTCCTTTGACTTCATGGTTTGGGATGTTAACTCTCAACCCTTACTGCTGGTGTTTAGTTGCATATGTAATCCCATTTTATCTCAAAGAAATTGTAAGCATGTGGAATCTCATGTCTTTCATGAAATATGGAACCTTAATTCTTTACAGGAGCAAAGAGACGTGATTTTTATATAAATGGGAATCGGAATACAACCAACAAATTTATTTATTTCCACACTTTCTTTCTTATCTCTTCTTATTCACTATCTCACGTTTCAATTACACGCAATCAAACTCACTCTTAGGATCATATTGACATGAGGTTTGTTTGGGAAATAGTTCCAAATTTCTCTCTCTATTAGTGTTATTTATTCTATTGTTAGGAAATTATCATTACATGTTTATTCAATAAAATCATTAACCATTCACAGTCGTCATGAAGGAGTGTGTACCTTTTCTAACCAAGAGCTAAGACGATACATCGAAACGGTCCCTGTTCTATATCGTACACATGTCAAAATGATCTCGAGAAATAGTAAGCCCAAGCATCAGCCAGACACTGATCCGGCCCAGGTAGTTCCAAGCCCACACAATGCAGTCCACCAGACGGACCCGAAACCATCACAGCCTGCTAATGCCACGCGTCTTATAGCTATCCTCAATACCCGTAAGCCCTGCTAAGGTAAGTATCTCGAAGATCATCTTTGGATGGGCAAGACAACAACACTTTGCTTCCAACTAGGAAGCAAATACCAGAGTATATATTGCACATGGAGACTTTTATCTATAGACTACTCTCGGAATGGGAACTATCTCCCGCGTATCTAGGAGCACAAGGCTAACAGGAAAACTCTCATTCACAGCACAACTACTAATTAGAAAAGAATTTCCATGAAGATCTTCTTCCATACACTACGTCGTTGATGGCCTGGTCGAACCAGGACTCCAACACTATAAATAAGACATGAGGTTGGTAAGCTAAGGGACGCTACAAATTCCTTGTTTACAATATTACACCTTCCTCAGATCCCTGTCTGGCTTTAGCATCGGAGTGCCATCGGCTACCACAATGGTGGTCCATGGCTCACGTGCGTTCCTTGTGCAGGTCAACAGGTTTGTAGGTCAAGGTCAAAGCAAGGAACGAAAATTAATTGCATCACTTTGGCACCGTCCATGGGGAAGACAAAGTTTCTAACCTTTCACTAGCATCATTTTTCTTTAGAATACAAAGAAATGGTGACCACCAGATCACGCAACAATGGGGACACGTCAAACGCTCAGAATGGCATTATACTGTCGCTCTCAGCGGTGCCGGTGACACATGGGTAGCAGGCTCCCACCCCCAAACCAGCAACAACAACGGTCGACCCCATGATAGATTTTTCGTTGTCTCAAATACAACAAATCTCCAAAGCAGTGGAGGCTCTCATACAACAAAAGCCTCCACCTGCCAAAGGAGATCAATAACAGCATAGGTCCCCATCTCTGGAAGAAAACAGATAGCAAGCACAGGAGAGTTAAAGCCCCTGCTAGTTCTCATTGGACTAGAGGAGGCGGTGCAGCTAACGCGCAACCGACTCTTTGGGCATACAAGCTCGTCTCGCATAACTCCTTCTGCAGAGGGGCACACGACCTAGATGTGCTATATCGCCTACTTGTTCCACCGTTCGTGGATCATATCATGAACGAGGCTCTTCCAAAAAAGTTCACGCCTCCAAAGCTCAACTTCTATGACAGGACTACCGACCAATTCGAACACTTGCACCATTACCATCATTTAATGGTGCTCAAAGAAGGATCTGAGTCAGTGATGTGCATAACTTTCCCCACTAGCCGAAGTCGATCGACTCGTTCATGACGCTAGTGAAGGAATTCATGACGTGCTTTGTCGGAAGTCAGCATCTCTGGAAAGACCCACGCTATATACTCTCTTTGAAGCAGGGATCCAATGAGACACTCAAAGAGTATGTCACGTGCTTCAACGACGAGATGACTCTTATTGACGACTGCAGCGATGACACAGGCGTAAAGGCTTTTACCACGGGCCTAAAAGAAGGAAAGATTTATGACTTCCTCACCTTGGAACCCCCTTTGGATATGGCAAAACTCTTGAAGGGCACTCAGAGGTACATCGCCTTAGAAGAGATGAGAACTGTGAAGAGGGAAAGATAAATTGAGAAGAAGCCCTCCATTCCTAGGGACAAGAAGGAGAGAGGACGAAAAAATGAGTAAGGGAAAGAACAACGAGGTCAGACCCTAGCCGGGCCGGGCCAGAGAAGGCTTCCAATTACGTTGGATCCAGATCCATGACCCCCCTCAATTCTAGCTTATCGGACGTCCTGAATTTCATGAAAAACTGAGAAGATCTGAAGTGGCCTCCAAAACAGCTCAAAGACCCCTCCAAGCGTGACAACAACAAGTACTACTCGTACCATAAGGAGGGTGGCCATGACACCAATGACTGCAAGATTCTAAGGTACGAGACCGAATACGAGATCTGCAGGAGAAAGCTAAAGGAGTTCATGAGTTCAGAAAAGCAACCAGACCGACCCAGTGACAAGGGAGATACAGTCAAGGAAATTGAGAAGGAGACTCCGGGCATAATTTTTCCTTCATGGAGTCGGATCGGAGAAGACCAGTCAAACAAATCCCGCAAGTGGAATCTACTAGAGATGCAGACACAGCTCGCAGATGAGGACAGATGTGTATACTACTCGAGGATGCAAAACCCCATCCCATCTTAACATTTAAAGACAAATACCTCGAAGACATTCATGCACCGCACAATGGTTCTCGCCATTTCGGTCTCTATGGCAGGTGGGAAGTAAAGAAGGCCCTAGTGGATACGGGGAACACCTTCAATGTCTTGTTATACAATGCATTCCGCAGTATGGGCCTCAAGGAGGAGAATCTGACATCCTCAGATTACCCGTTGATCGGATTCGGAGGAGATAAATGCTTCACAATCGGAAAGATGAGGTTAGCCGTAGTGGCAGAAGAGCCATAACTGAGAAAAGTCATGGGAAGACCATGGCTTTACCAGATGGAAGTCGTAGTCTCCACCCTTCACTAGTGCGTTAAGTACATTACTAACCATTCGGAAGGAACAAAACGTGGGGACCAACCAATGGCACAAGGCTACCATTATGCTGCACTGAAACAGATAAAATGTTTCCAGATCCAACTGGAGCCCACAGGGCAATTTGAACTAAAGCCAGACCCAGAGACTGTGGACGAGTCACTCCACTCATATGGAGATGAGGTCCCAACAACAGTGGCTCAACTCAGAAACGAAGGACATTCAAACATCACGGGAGCAATTCGTCTTTCAACCCAGCCAAGTGGAGATGTCAATACAGACGGGAGTACAACCCCCCGACAATTGGTCGGCGAGAAAAAAAACTCCCACGCGAGGTTTACTCTTCATTAACCTCAGCGACATCATCGAAGCATGGCAGTTCACTGAAGGTACCAATGATCTGGGAAAGGCCATGCGAATTCACTTCAGTGCTAGATCAACCTTTCTCCACCAGCAGTTAGTCTATTTCAGTTGTTTATTTCCCTTTCCATAGTCAATGTAGAGTTTTAGTTCTTAGAAGCTTATGTGATTTGCAATCATTTAAGAAATAAAAAATAATTACGCAAACACACTCTATTAATTACTGGAAAGATGTAACAACGATCGCCCTGAGGTGGATACAAAAGACTACAAACTACAAGCATTTGAATCGATGCAACATACAATAAATACTCGCTTAAACAGTCTGACTCCAAAAAAGACAGCAAAGGTACCGAAAGTAGACTCCGCAAATTCTCCAATGAACATTTTTCGTGAGTAAGAACATGATGAAGGATTGGTATATGAGAAAGAGCAGAATGAAATAGCACCTCCAATTCAATGCCTTTACGGACACACACTTCAAATATGGTATGAGGTGGTACAAAATCATCAACCGCAGGCCCCGCGAAACACCAGCTGAAGCTACAGCCAACTCACATGCTAGATCCGTTCAACCAGACGAACTTGGGACAAGTATCAGGTTGAAACAGATCGAGTGCACATTCCCGCTGAAGAGATGAGAGGGGCATCCAGGAGTCAATGGCCCACTCCAACAGGCTAGTCCAACTCCACCCCAACTTGCGATCCCGAATTCCAGCGTAGCGCGGCATGGTGGGGCTAATCGAGAAGTGATGGAGGCAACCGCTCAGAAGTTGGCTGCTGGTATTATCTCTAAAACTAGGCGTTTCGAAGCGTCGACAATGCACCGACACATAAACGAAAATAAATTACAAAGGTCTTAGCGAACCAATTGGGTGCTCACCTAGAGCAGGTGACCATGCATAACATCAAGTCTTATCACGACTTATCGGCGCAAGTGTCAGAAAATTTGAAGACTCCAATGTTGTAGATCTCCCTTCAACCTTTGGAAAATCCAAAGCATGTTCTTCAAGTAAGAGAATTTCAGGAGGTGCGTTATACAGAAGATATGCTTACAACAATGAAAAAACATCATTATATAGACATAGCGGTTCACCAAACAGGTGTTTCACCATTAACTATCAGCATTTAATACTGTATGGGAAACGAGGAGATAATGGTTCCCAAGGAAACTAAACAAGACCACGTTCGTCCAATTAACGAGGCTGCACACAACCCCATTAATTGAGGGGATTAACCGATACTCAACCGTCTCACGATTTACGTTGTACACGCGTTACCATGCAATCTCTGATCACTACACCAAAAGCCCTGTTTAGCTACGGGGAGGTGGCCACGGCTCTAAGCCGTTGGTTTATTTGCCACGGCTAAAAACCGTGGCTACAATGGCCAACGGTCTAAAACTGTGGCTAAAAAATAAAAACCGTGGAAAAGACCCACGGTTTTAGACCGTTGGCCATTGTAGCCCTGGTTTTAGACCGTTGGCCAATATAGCCACGGTTTTTGACCGTAGCTATATTTGCCAACGTTCTAAAACCGTTGCTAAAAAACATCAAAACCGTTGAAGAACTCGAGTGGATTTCACGCGGGCGAAAGAAATTTCGCGGTCTGGCGAAAACATTTGGCGCTCCCGCCTCCATTTTGGCTCATTTCCATTTTCATTTAAGAGGTTTAGGGTTTTGTAAGAAAATCATTTTGGCTGAAAAAGCTCGAGGGGAGAATCGAAATCACAGATCTGTTTTTGTGTTGATTGCGGTGAAATCAGAAATCAGAGAAATCTCTAGCCATCGACCTCGACCTTGCGGTGAGAAATTGTTTTGTAAGAAAATCGCATATATGTTTTTGGCTCAAAAGCTCGAGGGGAGTATCGAAATCACTGATTTTGTTTTGTTGTTGATTGCAGAGAAATCAGAAATCAGAAATCAGATAAATCGATCGAAAACTCTAGCATCGTGCTGACTTGCGACGTCGACCTCGAGCTGTGGTTCGACCTCGTGCTGAGTTTTGAACTCGATCTCGACCAGAGGTAATACCCATTTGCAATCTCAATTGTTCTGTTACATTTAGGTTTATGATGAATGTTTGGTCCATTTTCACTAATAAATGGGGAAATTGTGAATGACTTCAAACAAGGTTCTTCAAATCCCTGCTCATTTAAAAAAAAAAAAAAAAAAAAAAAAAAAAATTCGTGGTTCCAATGGAACATCTAATGGTATTGTACCAATGCTACGTGTCTTCAATGACACTGCTCGTTATGTTGATCAAGGGGGAGGCAAGATGAAAGGTAATGTGGTGCTTTTCTTTGCTTTTGATATGTAGTAAAATTCAGTTTGTTTGCAATGTTTGCCTTATTAGCTCTTGTTTTGTTCATGATATGTTTAGGTGAATTTGCTGTGTATTTGGAGCCATGGCATGCAGATATCTGTGAGTTTTTAGATCTTAGGAAGAATCATGGAAAGGTAAGATTTGTTGTGTTTGGAATTAGTTCTTTTTTTTTTAATATATTTTTGGTTATTTTTTGTTCTAGTTTAATCTTTCACTTGAGTCACCACTCTAATGCACATTATCATTGTTTTTGACCCAAGGCTTAATTTGTTTTATGTTCAGATGTTCTCCCAAGAAATGTTTTGTTTATTCTGTAAGAAATGGTGCCGTCAATCTAGTTCAGTTGAGGTTATTTACCTTTTCTCACTGTTGTGAACAAATGTATGACAAATTTTACTTTGGGAATTATTTGTTACCAATGGGTTTTTGTATTTTGCCCCTTTAATCTAATAGAGGTCTGAATTTTCTGAATGCATGTGTTTTTCCAAGATGCTCAAAACTCTAGGCACATTTTTCACTTGATATTGTTTCTATTAAAAGAATACTCAGTTTAAAATGTGGTCTCTAGCTGAGAGGCTCTGTTCTAGTACAAAATCCAGTCTAAGCTCAATTGACCCATATGCGAATAGGAAGGAGTAAGTAACAAGGATGTCGGCTTGTGTGTCAGTAAGAGAAGTAAATGATGGGAAGTTGTTCGAACATTGGGTCAGATACCTCACTGCTAAAAGTATTTTCAAGTGTTTTTTAATGTTTACATAGCCAACTTCGCGAAAATCTTATTTGAGGAACCTTAGGAACTCTATGGAACCCTTGCTACCTCCATTTTTCTGCCAGATTTTCAAGTACCTAAGTAATATAGATGTTGAGGATAGCAGTTAACTCTGCTGTGAGTTACCTTGCATTATTGTCAGAGAGTCCATTTGTTTGCCATTGTCTGTTGCCAACATTGTTCTTCTGTAATTGATGTTATCAGGAAACATTGTCTCCAGCTGTGTGTTTGCAGCTCCAACGTAAGTCCATCTTCCTATCTTTTGCCTAACTGCATTTTCTTTTTGTCCATGTACAAATTAGTTGAGGTTGTGGGTGCTGATCACCATTATTTTCATCTCGTGCTCGAATTTAAAGTTTGGTCCTTATAACAGTGACCGTACAAAACTGAGTTGCATCTGTTTTGTTGTCTCTCTAAATAAAATGTCACTGTACATTACTGATGCTTTCTCATGGCTGTATGACATTTGAAACCTAAGCCAAGTCATGCATATAACAATTTCCTATAAGATTTTTCTACTTTAATTGTGCTGAAAAGTGTATATAGGAAATGGAAAATGTCCATGGAAGGACCTATTTTTGGGTGTTTTGGCTGTTTTTTTTTCTACTCTGGTTGTTTTGCCTGTTTTTTTTTTTTTTTTTTTCTAATAAATTCCTTTAAATTCTATTGATATGAGAAACAAAATATAGATGATGCATATTGTTGTTCCCACTCTTCTTAATTTATTCAAATAATAAATTTTTCTTCACTTTGAAAATAATCTTTTGATGTTATTGGTTTTTGCAGGAAAAATGGCTTCCAACTTTAAGAAATCTTGTTTCTCATATCAATGACACTTTCAGTCACAACTTCCAAGAGATGGCTGATGCTAAACACTGAAAATTGGTAGTGTTTTGAATCTTTATCTCCATGTCAACTCGGCAATGTTTTGGCTTCACCTTTTCTTATTCCTTTGATAATCAAATCAGTTTGACTTGTATTTTATAGGTGTTGGAAAGTCATGCCTTCTTCTGCAGTTCACTGATAAACGCTTTCAGCCCGTTCATGACTCAACTATTGGTGTTGAATTTGGAGCAAGGATGGTAACAATTGATAACAAGCCAATAAAGCTGCAAATATGGGATACAGTATGTCCACCTCTTCCTATTGTCATTATTATTTTTATCCTTCAATTCTGTGCAGGAAATGGTTGAACAAAATTGGTTTGGCCTATTGTACTTATATTGAGACTATTGTTATGTCTAAGTCACTAGACTATTGTTTGTCCAAGATATATTCATGTTGATTCAATTATATAAAAAAAATCAGAAGAGTAATCTTGCCTTGTAGTATCACCTGTGTTCTATATGTATAACCCACGGATAGATGCTTACATAAGCACGAGATAATGACGATTAATATCATGTTAAATCATTTAGAGAAAAAGAACAAATACATCTACCGGCGGCGAGGTGAGCCTACCATTAAGACCAAAAAATGAGTTAAGGTGACATACGCATAAGCAAACAGGTAATACTTTCCACAAGTAATAGCCCTTAGCATCCTATTGCTATCATGTGGATTGGGAAATATTGATGTTTAGGACCTTAATCTTTTTAAGATCGGGATTGTAACTTTTTACAGTCAAGTTTTAATATAATTTTTACCTTTAAAAAAAGAAAAAAAAAACATTAAGTGAACAATTTGTTGTGCAGGATGTAACAATTTTATCATGCAGTTGTTGCAGTGAATGCAAATCTTCAATATGCTGTGACTGAAGTGATGTCACTCTCTGAAGAAGTTTCCGCTTCATCAGGAAATGGAAAAAGAAGTATTGGCAATGTTTTGAAAAATGATCAAAGGAAGCTTTTCCTCATTGTGGCAGCAGATCTTGTTCCCACACTGGAATCAAAATGGGGTGTGAAACTTGCAATAAAAAAATTACTGTCTGGTTCAGATCTTGAAAATTGCAGGTCTGACAATTAAAAGTTTCTCTGTTCTTGCTCATTTCATGGAATTTGTACAGCTGAAATTTCAAGATAAACTAGGAATCTGCATTGTTTTGGATCTCTAACACGCATGCCTCTTCATGGCATCAGATACATTCATCTAATAGATAACAAGGAGTGCCCTGTTGTTATTGGAGGAGACTACATTACAACAGAGTCTGGAACTGGATTAGTTCATACAGCCCCTGGTCATGGTCAGAAGGATTATGTGACTGGCCTGAAATACAGTCTTCCCATATTTTCTCCTGTAGATGATGATGGAAAGTTCACTGAAGAGGCTGGAAGATTCAGTGGTTTAGATGTTCTAGGAGATGGTAATGTTGCTGTTGTTAAATACTTGGATGAGAAACTGTCAATCATTATGGAAGAACCATATAGTGAGTTTATTCCCTCTTTAAATATTGTTCAAGTAATAATGTAGGCATTCCATTTCATATCTTTAGTGTAGTTTATGAAAATATCCTACTAAGTGTTCTCTTTTGCAGAACATAAGTATCCATATGACTGGAGAACCAAGAAGCCGACAATATTTAGGGCAACTGAGCAGTGGTTTGCTTCTGTGGAAGGGTTCCGCCAGGCTGCTATGGATGCAATTGGTCATGTGACATGGATTCCAGCACAGGTATTGCATATAATCATTTCTTTCATTGCTTGTCTAATGCTTCATATGAGCTCCTACCTCAATGTAGAATTCTTCATCTTGGGTGCATTTCTTGTTTTGCTTCTCCAGGTTTTAATGGCAACCTTAAATTTTGGTTTGCTCACAACTTCTTTGACTTATTTTATTTCATTTTGGGGAAACTAGCTGGAAGATTTAGAAAGAAAGAAAGTAACTTGTTGAGGGAGGCCATTGTCTTGAGATAACTTGTTGAGGAAGGGGGAGCAATGAGGTAAGAGGCCCACATGGGTGTTGGTAGGAAATAATATCATGTAATATTATGAGGATTTCAACGTTGAGAACCAAATTTAAGATGCATAGTGTTTCTTAGGTTTGATGAACCAATAATGAACATTATTGGTTTGGTTAGTGTCCTAGCATTGTGGATTTCACCGAGCGTTACTGAACATAATACTTTTTAGCCATTGGCAGCATCTTCTGGAGCATTCTAGTTAATGTTTATGTTTTCATCTCCTAGTTTCTCTATCTCTAATGTCTCATTACTACTACACAGGACCCCGCCCTTCCCTAGTCAGTTAACTGGACTCGAGCACTCTTGTTTCTGCAAAATTGTCTTTGCTCAATTGGTACCCAATTTATATAAAATACTTATATAGTGCAATATCAAGAAGTGGAAAATCATTTCAATTAGTTGGGTCTTGTCAGTGTCGCACAAAACCTGAGCCAACACGAGATAGCTCAAGGATAAATAGGATAGATGAAATGCACAATGGGAATAACAGGAATGATGTTTCATTTGGCTAAGCTTGATGGAGTTGCTTTTATGCCTTTCTAATGCAGGATTATATGGCAAAACTTGAGGTGAGTTTTTCTTCAAACGGATAGTATGATGCAAAAGCATTGCTTCTAATATTATTAGGTCTATTTTATGGATATTTAAGATTTATTTTTGCAGGTGCAGAAGCATTGCTTCTTATCTTTTCTTCCAATCTCCTGTATTTGCAGGTGCAATGCCCACTTGAGGTTGCAAATCTTCGTCCAAGCAGGGATGTAGCTGTTCTAGATTTCTCTTATAAATTTGGAACTACATTGGTACTGTGCTCAGCTTGAAATTTATCTGTTCGCTCCTCTCTTAGCTAGGGTCTCCTAGTTCTGTTTTTCATTGTTTGTTGCTTCTACACAGGTCAATCCCAAGCTCCGGCTTCCAGCTGTCTTAAATAAATTTATGCAGCATATATCATTAACTGCTGAAGAATTCTTCCCACAGTGGAGGTCACTTTCTGGACCACCTTTGAAGCTACAAGAAGTGGTATGATTCTCCTGCTATTATTGTTTTAGGAATAGTAATTCTCTGTTACCTAAAGCTTTCATCTTCATCTTATCTTCTTTATGCTTCACGGGTGCATCTGCAGCATAGAATCTTAGTTATAATTAGGATTACAGTTTTTTTTTCCTCCCCCCACTTATTTTTGTTTAGGACCATGTCTCAAAGTTTATATTTGACTGCCTAAGAACAGGAAATCTCACCTCCAAAAGAGCATGAGTTGATTAAACAATCGTGACTTCCTTGAGCTGCTATGATTTGCCATGCAGACTCATAGGAGTGGTGCAAACACGTCCTACTATTATTTAATTATTTCACTTGATAATGCACAATTTTTTCAAGGTGTATTAAACTACAGCTACTCAATAACTTTATTCTTTTCACTGTGTGTTGGTAACTACTTACATGGATCTAATGTTCTTTGATCATCTGAAATTGTGATTTGATGGTGCCTAAAATATTTGGGCATAAGACCAAATCTCTGTTAATTATGAACTATGATAGTCACCACAGAGATCTATTTTGTTTGACAATATTATTTACTTGTAACCTCAGCTACCATTAAGCTGGCTAGGCGTGATCAAGGTACTTTCTTCATCAATTGCTGGTATGACTAACCACGTGAGTGTTATTCAAGATGCTATTGGGGAGAAGGTATTGTTTATTGCATACTGTTAGCTTACGAGTGCTCATTATACTTCCTTGTGTTACATTTGTTTTCAACAATTGGGCTTTGATAGCATAACAAGCCTTTAACATGGCGATGAAAACTTTTTTTTTATATGCTTTTACCTGCATCCATTTATATTCAAGTTATGTCATTAACTGAATTATATGCCACTTTTTGTTGACTTAATTATCTTATCTTCGATTCTTATTGTTTTGTTTATTCTTTGAGTTTTCATGTATCTCCAGTTTTTCATGTAATCAAGTTCTTCTCTTACAGAGTGAAAAGCAATCAAGCTGGTGTGGACTTGAAGAGAACAAGGACCCGTGTAGTGATCAATGCTATCTCCGGGTAACTTTTGTCATGTCTAAGTTTAAAATGCATACTTCCATGTTATCACTGTTGAAAATGAAGCTTAAGATCAACAAAATGGTTATGATATACTCTTCAGCATGTTATAACACCTCCAATTCTAGAGGGTACATCACAAGGAAGGCTAACAAGTAATTTAAGAAGTAGTTTTTATGTGTCAGTGAACTCCATTATGGTTATGGTTTCCGCAATCTTCACAAGCACACACATACACACTAATATACCTGACATAGTGACAATGGCAAAGGTAATTCATACGACTTTCCATGCCGTTTTTTTAAGAGAGTACCGTAAGTTTATCTTATTGTAGCATCTTTGTTAAGTTTTTCTACGGACATTTTTGTGTTGTAAATGTTACTTTCAGTCTGCTGATATGTTTGTTGTTGTGATATGTTCAGGGTATTGGAAATGGCATTCCGCTTGGTGCTGTTGTTACAACCCCTGAGATTGCACAGGTCTTGACGCATTGTAGTTACTTCAACACCTTTGGTGGAAATCCCGTATGTACAGCTGCTGGCCATGTAGTTCTGAAAGTAATTGAGAAAAGAAAAGCTCCAGGAGGATGCAATGGACTACACAATGTCGAATTGTAAATGCTGTTGTTTCTGCTGTAATGAATTGTGAATGATCTAAATTTTTGCTGTAATGAATTGTAAATGTTGCTGCTGTAATGAATTGCTTGAAAGCAATTGCTGGAATTTGCTGATCAGAGGTTGTAAATGCTGTTTTTAAATTTATTAAAAAGTCATATTAAATTTTATTTACTTGATGCACGTGCTGAATTATACTTACCTATAAGATGTAATCAAAAGTCATTTGATAGCAAAAAAAAAATTAAAATAAAATAAAATAAAAAATAATTTTGCAACGGTTTAGAACCGTGGCTAAATATTGCAACGACTCAGAACCGTGGCTATGACTTGCCACGGCTTAGAACCGTGGCTAGGACTGGCCACGGCTTAAAACCGTGGCTAAAAATTTTGCAACGGCTTAGAACCGTGGCTAGGACTTGCCACGATTTTAAGCCGTGGCTATTACTGGCCACGGCTTAAAACCGTGGCTAACATGTTTGCAACGGTTTATAACCGTGGCTAAATCATCAACCGTTCTCGAGCATAAAACCGTTGGTAATATTTTTGCCACGGTTTTTAGCCGTTACTGAGGATTTAGCGACGCCTCTACAGCCCACGGTTCTAAGCCGTGCCAATGGGTTACCCCCACGGTTTAAAACCGTTGCTAATGGGCATTTTTGGTGTAGTGGATGTACATGTAGCGTCTTGATTATACGACGAACCCTAGCTCTCACTCTATGGGCCCATGGGCTCAGCCCAGTATTCAAGCAGTATTCTACCACATGTCTGACACGAGCATTAGAAATCCTAGTCACTTTTGACACACGGATCACACCTGCATATCACCAGCTGATTTAAGGTACTCATGTCTCTTCAAAACTCGCTCGCACAATGCATTCTGCTTGCGGATGTAGACTCGCATGCCCGCAACAGGCAGAGCCTCGACCTAATCGGGCAAGCATACTCAGCTTTAGGCTGATGACAACGGCTTTTAGTTCATCCCGACGCCTAGTCCACCCAGTGCGGATGTCGATGGTTTAGGAAGTGGGAGTCTAATCAACTATTACGCCTGGTGACGACGACTCACTAGGGATCGTTGCCCCCGTTGCCCCCTTCACGGACAACGATCGCCGAACCCGATCAGGTAAGCCTAGCCGGGGACGACTGACAACAACAGCTTCTGATCAAAGCCCTAACCTGTAGCCCCACTCCGCGAGTGTAGATGCTTTGAAGGTGGGAGCTTAGTCAGTTTCGACTGATATCGACGTGTCGCCACGGGACTACTACTCTTCTACACACCATGGTTGTTGAATTACCAACCCCAGACTTGTAGCTCGCTCCACACGAGTGTGGATGGTTTGGAAGGTGGGAGCCTAGTCAGTCCTGAACTGATTTCGACGGCTTGCCATGGGACTACTGTTCTTCTACTGACCATGGTCACCGAAAAACCCCCAAATTTGTAACTCGATGCATATGGGTGTAGATGATTTGGAAGGTGGGAGCCTCGTCAGTCCCAAACTGATTCCGATGGCTTGCCACGAGACCACTGCTATTCTACAAATCGACACCGACAGTTAGATACGTAAATTAAGTCTGCATCGACTTACCTTAAGGATGAGCTACAGCCTGAGAAGCGTAGCCCACTGCTAAACCATCTGAGGAAACGCCCGCTATTGGGTGTAACTAAGCGATAGTGACTCTGAGACCTCACAAAAGAACAAGTCAGAATCATTTGCGACATAAATGGTCAATTCTCAACAGCGGATAGACCATTTGGCTTCCTGCTGACCCAACTAGGTCTATGTGAAATGAAAATGACAACGCAAAATGGAAAGCGCGAGACAGGGAGACCGAACACAATATGGGCATAAAGTGTACTTAAAATAAACTTGTTTTCATTAACAGTTGGAACAAAAAAAAGTACAAGTGCTCAAAATCTAATCCTCATCAGGAAAAGGTACATAAACAGGAGAACTAAGCTTAGCAAAGGAAGGAGCAGGAGTTGCATCCGCACACGCCTCAGCTTGAGCATCATCAGGATCGCCCTCTTTTTCTGATGACGCAGAGACCACTGCTAACTCTGTGTAAGACATCTTCTTATAATACGGTCCCATTCCGGATGCTTTCCTTCATCAGTTCTAGCAGCTCTAATTTCTCATGCACGACTCAACAAAATTCACACTTGCCTTGCGCATTGAGAAGCTCTTCCTCACGCGCCTTCGCTTCAGCAAGTTCACACTCCAGCAGCTCCAGCTTGCCAGTCAGCGCATCAAACTGAGACTGCTCCATAGCCAAACCACTTTTAACAACAATAAGCTCATGTTGTTCCAATTGAAGTTGTTATTCAACCTTCCTCGCTACTCGAGCATTGAATTCCACGTCGGCCTCTAGCTGCTGCATCTGGGCAGCCCAGTCAATCTTCTTCATGGACCTCTCCTCAGCGAAAGACTGCAACTTAGAACGCATCTTAGCTGAATCTTCCTGTGCAACCCCTAGATCATGGCAGATCATATCTAACTTTCGCTTGAATTTGTCCCTTACGGACATCACCTTTGCCAAATCAGACTCAAGGGCCTCCAGACGAACCCTCTGAATCTCAGCAACAATGGCTGACTATTCCAGCCTCCTCTCCTCAATCTGCTTTTTCAGCAGCTCAATTTCAAAAAGCGCATCAGAGTACAACTTCTGCATATTCGAGAAGACACGCTCCATGGTGTACACCCTCTCATGAGCCGCCTCAACCTCTATCCCAATTACAACCACTGGCTCAAATGAGACATCCCCAACATAAAGTGCTTCAAACCCTTATCCATATGTTCTTCCAGCGTATCCTCATCGGGCTTCGGAACGTGGTCTATTAGCCAACTGTGGCGCTTGCTTATATGATTCCTTGAAGCATAGTCCATGTCAACTTCCTGATGCCAAGCCTGGTTGCTCATCTTCACTACGTTCGGAGCAAACAAACTTATCTGCGCATCCGGATAAAGCTATTTTTGACGCAAAATTACGCCGGCATCACCCTTCGTAGTCGCCACTACACCCAGGTATTCCTATGTAGCTTTTAGTCACCAGCACCCGACCCTTTATTGCAAGACGGCTGAGTGAAACCTAAAGTTAGAAATGGAAGCGAATTGTCCAACGGAGCCTCCATCATCCCGATATACGACATGGAACGAGATGGGAAACAATGCGGACTACAAGAAGGATGGCCCACTTCACTGCGGCCACTGTCAAATGATATTCAGTAGAGCGATTAGACTCTGGAACCTCAAGCAAATCTTCATCAGGAACCTCCAATGGAACGGTCCTGGAGTGGTCAACACTAGTAGAAGCAGCCACAGCGGTCAACATCAACTTCTCGCTCAAGGCTTCAGCTTGCTCAGTACTCAGGTTCGATGCATCTTCAACCCCTACCAAATGCAGATGGTCCCTCTCCCAATCAAATACTTCAGCCTCCGCCCTGGCAGGCTGACCAGGTTCACGCTCCTCCCTCAACGGAGTAGACCATTTGGGAGTCGGCTCAATCCTAATACGAGACCTCTTCGAACTTATAAATGAGAATAGTGTCTCAAAAAGCCCATCCGTGTCAGACGAAGTAGGAGCCTTAACTTTGGAGGCTTTCCCAATTTTTGGAAGGGGCCTCACTTCGGACTTAACTTTCGGCGTTCGATAGAGAGTGGCGACTATGTGCCAGTTGGCCCACAAACCACTGTGACTGAAGGAATGTATTTATAGCATCTTGCTCCTCTGGGGAAAGAGGGGAAGTAGGGAACCTCCCTTCGAATAACCATATGCAATGATCAACATACAGTAAGCGCAACGAAGTCAAAAGATGAAGCTATACTAACAAAGTAGCCTGAACTCCCACTTAAGCAGACGACTTCTGAACTTAAAATACTTCGAGTCCGAAGGAGCTAAGAACCAATATTTCTGCCAGAACTTGAAGTCATTTGGCAACTTTCCAAAGCAGGCCGGCAATGTCATCTTACAGACGACATGGTCATTCAACCGGGAGAAGTAAAAAATTGGATCACTCGTGGAGTCACACGGATGCCAGCATCGTTCGCTTTGACCAGAATGAGAAGGATAACCCTATACACATTGGGTCCCAATTGAGCAGGAGGGATTCCGAGGAAATCCAAAAAGCCCCAAATCTCGTCAAGAATAGGAAAACGGAATCCAGTCTGAAGTATTCCATGGTGCAAACAAATGAACCCTTTTGGAGGGAACACGAGCGTCTGATCATCTTACAGAGCATAGAATGGCAGGTCTTCAGGGACCCCGAACGTCTTTTGGATTTCACCAAGGCCCGACTCAGAAATTGACTTATCTTCAAAAAACTCGATCCCCCTAGCTAAAGTTTCATCATCAAGATGGTTTTGGTGAACCATGACAAAGGTGAACAAACTTTCAATCAAAAGATGAACGGAGCAGAATCTCTAAAAATATGACAATGGAAGAGTCAATCTCCGTAGAAAGGATGATCTAAATAGGGAATGGTTTCCCGCCTCTTCTCCACTAAATCGACATACACTTAATTAACAAAGTGCGCGCCTCAAGCAACGATTCAGACTCGATCATCATGAGCTGCGTATCTTTTCAAGAAGTGACTTAGTGCTCCGACGCGATGGCCCACTAACTCGGAGGCGGGGGCAATAGCTGATGATACACAAAAATGGTCTCTCTTCTACACCGTACATGTGTCATGATGATCTCGAGAAATAGTAGGCCCAAGCATCAGCCCAACACTGATCTGGACCAAGCGGTTCCAAGCCCGCACAATGCAGTCCGCCCGACGAACCTGAAACCATCACAGCCTGCTAAGCCCAAACATCTTACAACTATCCTAAATACTCGTAAACCCTGCTAAGGCAAGTATCTCGAAGATAAGCTTTGGATGGGCAAGACAACAACACTTTGCTTCCAAAGTATATTTCGCACATGGGTATGAGCAAGAATTCTCCATGCTTTTGGGTTGGGTTATCATTTGGAGGGAAAGAAAACAATAGGGACACTGCTAAAGATATATATGCCTTGTGAATAGATATCAAAGTAACATTAATGGGTATGGGGACATACTTGGTATTTTAAAACTCTCATTTCTCTACATGCGGGTATGATTGGAGGAGACATTGTGCATAATAGTGATTTTTAATGCATACTCTTGTATTAGCCCACTTTGGAGGAGTTCTCGTGATACGTGATCTTCGCCACGTGTGCGGTCGTGATGATAGTTTTATTTGCTGTATCATCATTTACTCTCCCCTTAGTTAGTGAGCATGCTTACGTGGCCACTAACTCTACGATGGTTGGCCTTTTGACTTCATCATCGTAGTGCATTTAATGTCGTTAACAGCTGTTGATGCAGTTGCTATTCTGATATCTCATACTATTCATTTATGTCTACTTTTTGGGATTTTGTGTAGCCATCATCTCTCGCACATCGTCTTATTAGTAGTCTTTTCGTTGCTCAACTCTATAAAAGGGGGCGTGATAGTTGTGTTTCTCTCTACACGCTATCTTTGTGATTAGAGTCTACTTTTTCCCTTCTTCTTCACTCTCTTCTTTGTGTAGTTCTTCTCATGTTTACTAACAAGGTACTAGATGGTGAAGCGTTTAACGTCTCTGAGGCATTCTTCTTTCCTAAGAAGACATCGCAAGGGACGTTGGAAAGTGTTCGTGCTGAGTACTCACTGTCATTAGACCTTGAGATTGTTCTGCCTAGGCATAACGACAGTCCTTGTCGTCTAAGGCCCGTTATATTGCGATATACCCTTGCATGTTCCAGTCAGGTCTTAGGTTTTCGGTTCCGGAGATCTTTTGGGATTACTTGGATTTTTTGGGCATTGTTTCTGCTCAAATGGGTCCCAATGGCTAGAGGGTCATGGTTTCTACTTGTGTGAGACCATTCATTCTTGCATTCCTCTTACTACTAGGGTTTTGCACTTTGTGGTGGGACTTGTTGTAAGCAGTAATAATATGTGTTTTTTTCATCCTCTCGCCTGTTTTGGGAAACTCAGTGATGATTACAGGGATTGGTTGAGATTTTGGTTTTATGCTTCCGTCAACTCTGGCTACTTTAAGTTGTGAGGTCGACAGATTATGAGGTCGTTCTGAGTGCCCAAGAAATGGAAGAATCTACACTTGTCTGCAGAAGAATAAGAGATCAGTTACCCTTTTTTGAAGCTTCCTGTAGTTGGGGTGGAGTTGTTCCTTACTACCGATGTTGTCGAGCGTAGTGGCTTGTACACTATGAGTGAGGTGGAACAGACGGTGCTTACTAAAACTCAAGATGTTGAGATCGCTGCTCATGCTGGTCCTGTTGGTGTTAGTGATGCTAGCATTGATGAGAAAGTGAGTTCTGAGAGCGTGGTTATGGATGTTAATGTTCCTATTAGCATTGGTGGTGCTGGTTCAGCCACTATAAAAATGAAACTTTTTAGGCATGGCAGTCCGTCGAAGCAACTGGCGATAAGCCCTGGCCATCTCCTCAAGAAGAAGCAGCTTGCTAGTTATATTCATAGTACTACTTGGACTGCGTATTGTCCGAGGTCGTCTAGTAAGAAAGAGAGTCGCCTATCAGCTCAAGAGGTTGAGGAGATAAATCAAGCTCTAGAGAGGAGGAAAAAAGAGGTTACTCATCCATTGGACGAGCGTGAGAAGAGGCTCATCTCTTCTCATGGCATGCCTGACTTTGCCAAGTGGTGTGATGATGACCCTCGTGTCCTTAACAACAAAATGTTTCAGCTTGTTGTGGGCGGTCGAAGGATCTGAATACCACAAAGACCATAGCTGACTTTGACTTTAATTCATTGTGCGACTAAAAGATGTCGCTAATCGTGGTCAGAGTTCATAATCTCATCCTCCCCCTTCTTCTCCTATTCATGCTGATGACACAATGGAGTTGCCCGCTTCCTCGCTAGCTTGTCCCACTTCTGATGCTACTATCTGTCCCACTCCTGCCATTACTGCTTACCATCCTGCTCCCGCCACTACTGCTTTGAAGAGATATGGCAAGAGTTTTTTTTTTTTTTTTTTCTGTCATTACTTTTGTTCTGACTTTTGGGGGAGGGGCTTCAGCACTCCCTAATCCCCAAATCCTTCACCCTCAAATTTGTTGGAAGGAACTCAACCTCAAAGACATATGCTGGGTGATGGGGTCGGACTACCAGGTTGCTGATAGTCAGGTGGTCATTTTTGATAGGAAAATGTAAAGACAGTTATTAGTGCTTTCCCATGTTCTCCGTCAGTTTGATGTGTTGAAAGTGAAATGCGCGGAGCAGGAGAAGGCGGCTGAAATTGGTCAGACTTCCTTGAAGGAAGTGAATGTTGTGCGGGACAAGTTTGCTACTAAACTTGAGAATTCAGAGACTAATTTGAACAGAGTTTGTGACCGACTAGACATTGTGGAGAAGGAGTTGTCCGTCAAGAAGGCTGGTCATGATGAAGCCATGCGCTCTATTATTGAGCAATCTATCAGTCATAAAGTTGCCAAGGAGCGGGTGATCCAGTTAATGACTGAGCTTGCTGATGCTAAATAAGATGCTTCTGCAAGGCTAACCACTATTGAGGGAGAACTCGTTTCAACAAAAATGAGATTGTAGCAATAAAAAATAAACTAAAGATTGCAGAAGCGGATGGTTGGAAAAGGGTCATTGATGGTCGAATCAACCTCCTCGATTTCATGGGGGGAGGCCTTGATCTGACTACCTATCGTGGTCTGGTTGACAAGGTTTTCAAAGACGGTTATTATGAAGAATGTGCTTCAGATCTGGCAAGTGATCCGGTTGATAAGAACGGTCGTCTCTTCCTCCATCTGATCCTGCTCCATTGTCTATCCTTGTTACTGAAGAAAAAATTTCATCCCCTTCTGCTAATATCACTGTTCATCCTCCTTTAAATATTATTGCTAGTGATGCTCTGATCACTTCTATTGTCTCTTTTCCAAATGTTGTATCTGCTTTTCCCGATCTAACCGAATAGAGAGATTGATGACAATTTCTTATTTTGTTGACACTCTTATGTTTTGTTTTTTTCATATTTATTGTTCTTCAATTTGTGTATCTTTTCTAATAGATTGTGTCTCTGGAAATTGTGGTAGTCATAGCTTGTTCATGTCTGGATCAATCACGATATCTGGTCGTACACAGTAAATGTGCGTTAATCTTGTTATTCGTACTTTATGCATCTTGGTAATTTAGACTTGGCTGGATTTCTGCCTTTACACCCATTTTTGGCTGTCTGAAGCTTTCATTTTTCTTTGATTTCTTTAGGCATATTCCATGGTTCGACTTGTTAGTCGGACCAACAGGCTTTACGAGTAAGTCTGACTTATACATCCAAACTTTTGTAAGTAATTATGATGGTTTGCATCGCGTGTAGGCATAATAGGGTAGCTAATGAATTCAAAATGCTTCTTAATCAAATCTGATGATACATTAAAATAGATCGACATCGCAGCTATACACGTGGCAGAGAGCATCCATCACAAGGATTTGGCACCCCATTTACTAGGCCAGCTCGTTAAACCCAAGAAGATAAAACAGTAAAGGCCCATCGTAAGAACACATAATCGAAGCCCAAATCTATGCCTACACGAACCGAAGCCCAAATCCAGACCCGACATGAGTTCTCTCATAAATAGGAAGAATGTTGCATAAAAAGAGTCGTGGAGGGAGTTACGCCTCCACGGATGCATCTTCATAAATAAGGAGATTGTTACGATAAACATTTCCTTTCGTTGCGCCTCACTTGCTTAAGTCATGCAGAGAATTAACCGCGACCATTATAAAAGGTAAAAAGAACATTCGAAATATGTATGCAACTCTAACTAAGTTTTGTCCAGATTTATTTCCATATTCCAATAGAGTCGTTAACATAAGCATCAGAGTGCCTTCGGCCACCAAAAAGGTGGTCTTTGGCAGTATAACATCTATTTTGTAGGTCAAATCTTAAGAGGACGAGATTTGGACGTATCAATTTGGCGCTGTTCGTGGGGAACAACGAGTTTCCTTTCTAAAAAAAAAGATCCAGTGACGAAGTTCACCAAATTTGATAAACCATCAATGAGCTATCAGAACAAATGACACACTCAATAGATCATCAACCCAACGATGATCACAATGAACCCTCTCGCTGGCGACAATGTATCACAAGCAGTTCACGAACAAGTCGCAGCTCAAACCATCAGGCCAATGGCACCCGACAATCAAGATCCACAGCATGCAATAGCTCAGACAACCCAGACATCTGGCGACGTTGCCGTGGATCCTCGGGTAGACTTGCTTATTTTCCAAATGATCTACATGACGAGGATGCTAGAAAAACTCACCGAGGAGTGCATTCAGTCAGCCGATCCTATTTAAGCACCACCCAACAAAAATCTACCAACCGAACTCGAGGGAACGACGAAGTTCCGACAAAACCTCAACGGGCAAACCTCGAAAGCAATGAACTTCCCCAGGGTAAGACTCCACAAAGCGACAGAATGCTTGCTGAAATTCTGTTCAGAATCGGAGTCACTGATTCCAACGTATGTTACGAATTAGCCAAGTCGTCATTCTCCGACGCCCTCATGATAACTCCTATGCCAAAAATGTTCACTCCATCAAAGTTCGAAGTATATGACGGCACCACCAACCCAACAGATCACTTGAGACACTTCCACCACATGATGGCGTTGAAGGATACCATGGAATCAATCTTGTGCAGAACATTCCCAACTAGTCTTACCTCTATGGCAATGAATTGGTTCAACAACCTACCACCAAGGTAGATAGACTCCTTCCAGGTGTTAGCCACCGCCTTTATCACGAGATTCATTGGAAGTCAGCGGATGAGGAAAGGACCACACTACCTCATCCATATCAAACAAAAGGCCGAAAAAATGATACGAGAATACGTTACTCGTTTCACCAACGAACTGACGATAATCGATCGGTGGCTGAAGAAAGATCCTTTTTTATGTTCTCAACCTATAACCTCCAAAAAGCATGGTGGTCCTATTGAAAACAACCCAAAAACACATTTCTCTTGAGGAGATGAAAGCAGTCAGGAGAAAAAATTACTAAGAAAGGGAAAATCATTCAAGGAAACTGGAAAGGAGGGAAGAGAAAAGACGAGATGACGGACCCTGGGAAGATAACCGTCAGTCAAAGAAACATTGGGATGGCGGAAGGAACGAATCCAACCAACGGGAATCCGAGAAGTTGTAGTCGGTGTGGCCCAGACACGAGCGAATAACCAACGTGATGAAAAAGACATACAAACCATACATAACCCTGAAGACAAGCCATGCCAACATCCTGAAATACATGGTGAATTGGGTGAACATCAGCTGGTCGCTCAAAATGAAAGGAGACCTAGAATGAAGAGACAAAAGCAAGTAATGTTCCTTCCACATGGATCACAAGCACGATACTGAAGACTGCTACATGCTGAAATATGAAATTGAGCATTGGATTCAAAGAGGACGACTCGATGAATTCATTGGAATGCCAGACAAGCAGCTTAAAAGAAAAGAATAGGGAGATACCTCTGCCACAAGATCGAAAGAAAAACCTAGGAAATTAATATACGCCTTACACCGCATGGCCGGGGGGAGGAAAACGATCAACCCAAACAAAAAAACACTTCCCGATTGAGTAGATCCACTACAACACAAGTGCTTATTAATAGCAAAATAGCATAGCGTTTTTAAGAATTGTGCTATTAAAAATCCTTTTAATTTCGTTACCAATTTAACATAGCGTTTTTCAAAAATAGTGAGCGGGAGGGCGAAAATCATTTCGCGCGTTTTTGGCTCAAGATTTCATCTCCTCCCTCAAACACAACTCTCCCTCACAAGAACTCTCCCTCACACAAACACAACGTAACCCTCACAAACGCAACTCTCCCACCTCGCCATCACCTCGCCTCGCCTGATTTCTCTCGCTCTTCTCTCGCCATCACCTCTCCTCTCACTGTCACCCGATACTTTCCTCAGACTCTGAGAAGAAGGGTTTTCTTCTTTCTTCTTCTCAAAACTCTAGATCGTTCGTCTCATCTGCCCCTTTTCTTCACAACATCCTTCGTCTCCTCTGCCCCTTTTCTTCTTCTTCACTCTCTTCAGGTTAGCAAAGCAGAGAAGGTTTGATGGAGGCACCACAACTTCCATCTTCTACAAAGGTAACCCACCAAACCATCTCAGCAATCAGAAAAGATGTCAAAGCACTGAAGAAATGGGTGAAATCCAAATCCGAATCCGAAGGGAGAAGAAGGGTCTTTCTTATTTCTTCTTCTCAAAACCCTAGATCATTCGTCTCCTCTGCCTTTTCTTCTTCTTCTTCACTCTCTTCGGGTGAGCAAAGTAGAGAAGGTTTGATGGAGGCACCACAACTTCCATCTTCTACAAAGGTAACCCACAAAACCATCTCAGTAATCAGAAAAGCTGTCGAAGCACTGAAGAAATGGGTGAAATCTAAATTTCAATCTTTTGTAAGTTTCTTCCCAAATTTTCAGTGTTAGTGTTTGATTTGAGTAGAATTGTTTGATTTAGCCAAGTTACATTAGAGTTGTTGTTTGTATTTGGTGATGTTGTTAAATCTTTGATGTGTTTTATCTTCAGATCTAGGGTTTTGGAGGTTTGGGGTTTACTGATTCTACTAAGTTGGGGCCGGGGAGTCACCAATGAATCTCAATTCATCAGATTCAAGTAAGTTTCTTCCCAATTCATCTCATTGGATACTTTCATTTGTTGATCTGATTGATGATTTCTCTCCAATGTAGTAGATTTTATTAAAATTAGGGTTTTTGATCTTGACCCATTTGAAATCTTGGTTCAAGAACATGTGGGTTTGTGTTATTGCATTCAAGTTACCATTTTTTGAATCAGGTATCATGCATTTTGATGTTAAATGTGAAATTATGGTCATTTAGGATAAGTGGATAAACAAGATAAAACTGCATTGAAAGATGACTATTTAATGAAAAATAAATGATTTTTTTTGCCCATTTCACATTGCATTTGGTGGGTTTTGGTTGGAGTGGTGAAGATCAGTAATTATATTACTAGGGTTTAGGTTATCTTAATGGGTTTGTAATTGAAAGAGTGTTGGAGATCCAATGTAATAAGCATTGAAGTCACTTTTGCATTTTGGTTGGGTGGTGAAATCAGCAATTAGTGTTACTAGGGTAGAACAAATCTTGTTTATGTGACTAGCAATGAATCCAATTTAAATATTTGTAGTTGTTGATTGATGTTAGATTTACCTTGCAGCAAACTGTTGATTTTCAATGTCGAGGTGTTACTAATATTTGCAATGCTATGATTTGCAATTCTTTTGTTGTGTTACAAAATATTTAGTAACAAAGCTAGTGTAACAAATGGTCATTTATGGTGTAATGAAAGTTGAACCTGAACTCGGAAGGACCCTACAGGGTAACTGTCAGACCCTCAGTAACTCAGCATAGATCAACCATTGTGTTGATGCATACATGTGCGTACATGGGCTGGATGTATGTGAAGGCATGTGTGTGCAAAGTTGCTAGATGAAGATTGGAAGGCTTTGTTGGACAGATGTAAATGAAGAGTACAGTCAGACTCTAGTGGGGGGTGATCAAGTACGGATGCTGGATCACTTTGTGCCATGGACAATGTTGGAGCAATGTTAATGTTTATGTAAATGTTGCATTTACTTGTATGTTTTGTATAGATTGGTTTTGTGCAAGGGCTTTGCCCATTAAACAGGTGTTTGTATGGGTGATTGTAATGAAAATGTATGCCGAGGTCAGTGTAGTAGGGAATGCCTAGGTCAAGGGGGATCTAACAGGCATTCCTGATGGTCTCAATCCCCAATGTTCCCTTTTGAAAAATTCTCAAATGCTTAGCATCTATATTAGGGGAAAGGTGTCTCCTGAGTCTCGGACAAGATGGAAGTAGACTCAGTGCTAGGCAATGGAAAACTAGTACATGGCCACGACCTGCCCATGGCATGGCCAAGATATGCTTGAGAATAAGTTGGGATTGTTTGAGGATTGATGAGATGATCGATGGACTGACTAGACATGCATGGAGCACAAGCCAAGCGTGAGGCACGTTGGCTTAGTGATAGATTGACATACCAAGGATTGTGCATGCATGCACAATGCATGCTCGGCGTATGCTTGGATGGCTGACGATACTTGGATGCTGGACTATGCATGGGTAGACTCACGCAGGACTGATGCGTGCATGGATGATGGTGCGTGGTGATGAACTGATGACGGACTATTGGCCATCATAGTAGAGCATGGATGCTCACATCATTGGGCTCGGTACGGATGCTGGACCAAGGCTTGTGGCCTGATTTGAATGTTTGAATGCAAGAGGACTTGCAATTGGACATGTGATGAAATGTGTTGGTTATAGTGGTTTGCTTGGTGGAAAATGCTTGTTTGACACATGGATTAGATAGTTAGTTAAGTTTGAATGATGTAGCCATTTTATAAGGCAATTGTGAGGATGGGAGATGGATGTGAGTTTGTAGGAGCAAGTTTGTATCAATCATAAATTGTTAATGTAATTTGAAAGGATCTTGTAATATGTTCAAGTTGAGTCGATGCTCATACATCAAGGCAATAAATTAAAAGAGATTCATCCCAAATATTCTGTTTGTTTGTATTGTATTTCATGTTGGTTTAATTGTTCGCAAAGAATTGCTAGTGTAGGGCTGAAACTAAGTAGGGACCTTAGTTGCCTCACAGGGTGTAATCAAAGTGGTGAAAAATTGTTGTAGAATTTTCCCAATTACTGACCCTGTGACAAGTTGTATCAGAGCGGCGTTAGATTCAAAGCAAAGGCAACCAATAGAGTTTTGGGAATGTTTATTCACTAATGGCAGGAGGTAAAAAATCTGGCGTAGAGTCTTTGTTGGAGCGGGTCTCTTAGTTCGAACGAAATGTTGAGAATGACATGCAACATCTTGAGAATGATGCGGAAGGATCTTAGAATGTGATGATGCAGCAAGTCGAGATCTTGAGTAAGATGATTACTGATCTAGGCACAAAATGGGAGACTAGGTTTGAGGATGCGGACATTGGCCACATTTTGCATGGGTACATTCTCAAATTTACAGATTGAAATCTTGGTGTTAAAGAGGGTTGTTGCGATGGTTCCTCAAGGGCATGGGAGTTTGCCTAGAGAAAAAGTTAGAATTCCAGAATCGAAGGCCTTTAAGGGAGATAGGAGTGCCAACGAACTGGAAAATTTCATACGGGATATGGACCAATATTTCAAGATTGTCCACACCCCTGATGAAGAGCAAGTCGGTCTTGCAAGCATGTATCTCATCGAAGATTCAAAATTATGGTGGCGCGCACGTTGTGATGGTGATGTTGCAATGTGTAGGTTTATGATCCAGACATGGGAGACTATGAGGAAGGATATGAGAGACCAATTTATAGCCACAAACATTTCCTGGATGGCCGGAGAGTCGTTATGGAAGTTGAGGCATACCGGATCAATGCGGTACTATGTTAAACAGTTATCTTCACTCATGTTGGAAGTTAGCAATATGAGTGATGAGGAAAAATTGTTCAATTTCGTTGCTGGACTTCAACCTTCGGTGCAGATGGAGTTGTGTAGGCTTGGCGTCAAGGATCTGCCACAAGAATTGGTTGTTGCGGATGGCTTGCTAGATTACAGGGTGATTCAAGAGCCATCAAAGGGTGGAATAGACAAGAAGTTCATAAAGAAATTCACACCGTCCAGGTATGATGGTTGGAAAGAAAAAGAGACAGGCTAGCACAAATGTATTGACTGATGGAGGGAAAGGGAGTACCACATAGTCTGAAACAGGATGTTTCATATGTGGCAGATCACATCGTGCGAGGGATTGTCTAACGAAAGGAAGGGCGACAACACTGTTGCTTGAGGATGCAGAAAGCTCAGATACAGATGTAACGACCCGATCCACATGGTACGATATTGTTCGCTTTTGGGCTTAACCAACCTCACGGCTTTAAAACGTGTCATACCAAGGGGATCCAACCTCGCACATATATAGCACATACCCTTCCCTCACCCAGGCAATGTGGGACTATAACACCTAGGTAGCCTAATAGCTTCTGAGCCCGCCTACACATTGTAGCCTGCTAGCCTCGAAGCCCACCCACACATGGTAGCTCGTCAGCCTCAGAGTTCGCCCACACAAGATTGTCACAATCCACCCCCCTTAGGGGCCCAACGTCCTCATTGGCACACTTCTGGCTATGGTCCGACTTTGATACCATTCTGTAATGACCCGATCCACATGGTATGATATTATCCGCTTTTGGGCTTAACCACCCTCACGACTTTAAAACGTGTCATACCATGAGGATCCAACCTCGCACATATATAGCACACACCCTACCCTCACCCAGGCAATGTGGGACTATAACACCTAGGTAGCCTGCCAACTTCTGAGCTCACCCAAACATTATAGCCTGCCAGCCTCAAAGCCCACCCACTCATGGTAGCTCGTCAGCCTCAGAGCCCGGCCAAACAAGATTGTCACAACAGATGTGGTGCTACCTAGACTCATTGGGATCAAGGTGATCAACGAGTCTGAAGTTGAAGCCTCGACGAGGATGTCAAGCAAGTTTAGTAGGGGTGATTTGTCAAGCCTTCAGTAACTCATCATAGATCAACCAGTGTGTTGATGCATACATGGGCTGGATGTAGGTGAAGGCATGTGTGTGCAAAGTTGCTAGACAAAGATTGGAAGGCTTTGTTGGACGAATCCAAGTGAAGATTACAGTCAGACTCTAGTGGGGGTGATCAAATACGAATGCTGGATCATTTTGTGCCATGGACAATGTTGGAGCAATGTTCATGTTTACGTTTAAGTTGTTTTTACTTGTATACTTTGTATTGATTGGTTTTATACAAGGGCTTTGCCCATTAAACCAGTGTTTGTATGCGTCTTGTAAAGGTGATTGTAATGAATGTATGTCGAGGTCAGTGTAGTAGGGAATGCCTAGGTCAAGGGGGATCTAGTGGACATTCTTGTTGGTCTCAATCCCCAATGTTACCTTTTGAAAATTTTCCCAAATGCTTAGCATCTATATTAGAAGGAAGGTGTCTCCTGAGTCTCCAGCAATATGGAAGCAGACTCAGTGTTAGGCAAGGCAAAGTAGTCAGTTTTGATACGACTCAACTGACGAACACGGAAGATTTTCCAAAAACTTCCACGACCCGAAAGTACTAATTCCACGACCTACAAAACTTCTAAAGAAGACACAATGACACGACAATACAAAACAAAAGCAAAAGTTACAAAACACGACTTTCATTAAATATTTGTCTTTCTTTTTCCATAGAAGGACGTTACAACTATTTCAAAACAGAAAGGAACGAAACAACTTCCTCAGTAGCCTGTCCCGCAATGCCAAAACCTCCCTCTTGCACAATGGTTTCGAAAGCAGCCCTCTTATAACGAGCAAAGTCGAGGTCAATGCTGGGGTGTTCGTTTCTGATATGCTCCAAAAGCTCTAATATGCCCTGAATGACCTCTGATGAGTTTCTAACAACAAGAATTTTGCCTTGCGAACATGTTGAAGTCCCTCAACGACTTCATACTCAAGCTACCGTCATGTGATGACCCATTCTGTCTCCACCCACAACCTCTCAGCAACCTGGGCCTGTAGATCAAACGACCACTTGTCCACAACAACGTCTGATTGCTCAAATTCAGCACGAGCCTGTCCTAGTTTCGGGTTGAAGCCAGGATTCAGCCGACCTCAGTTGAGCCCTAATGATTGCAAACTTTGCTTCAGACACAAACACTGCAGCTCGCACAACCCCCAAGTTTGCGACAACATCAGAATTCTGCAATTGACTAGTCAAGGAATCCACCCGGTGGAGAGCATCTGAATATGACACTTGCAGGTCTGCAAAATCCTTTTCCAAAGTAAGAACTCTCCCGCGAGCATCAGGGTGCAACACAATGGAACCGTGTCACTCAAGAGCGTGAGCCTCCGCCGCAGACTCATGGTGATTCACAACGTCAGCACCTAGTCCAATGCGCTTCCCCACCAAGTCGGCAGGGGGGATAACAATATCAAGCGAGAGACGACCATCCCCTGAAATGGCCACCTGACAGAGGAAGGTAATTCATGCTTCGCAACAGCCACCTCACTTTCTAGCAAGGACGACGGCTCAAAAGAAAAAACCACATGGTTAGAGGACTGCCTCCTTTTCGGAATAACAATAGGAGGCACGCTCTCCTCACGTTCTACCAACCTAGTCGAACTAGGCATGGCCAGACTCATTTTCCTCAAATGGAGGCCGACGACCTCTTCAGTCGACGAACCTGGTGCAGCAAGAACATCATGGAACACCGTAGCAACCCGCTACATATGACATTACCCGACATTATGACCTCCTCAACAAATATCAATGGGAGTTTGACGAACTCCCCTTCTATCCATTTTCCACCTCAGTGAGAATCAGAGTCGCGAACTTCCCTAAAACAATGGCATATCAAATCAGCATTACATCCGGGAACGAGAGGATGAGACAACAACAAAGAAACATACTGAGGTCAAACTGGAAGGATATGGGGACTCGACGACCTCCAAACCTTAAGTATGAGGAATTCACCAAAGCTAGAAACCAATACTTCGGCAAAGGGTCAATGGCATCCGCTACCGGATGCAAGCAAACGAAGCTATTTAGTATGCAAAGAACCCTAGAATCCAACCAAACAGCTGTCAGATGATGAACTATCGGCGGGGTTAAATGAAGGCCAACATCGTGCACTCTAAGAAGGATCACAATCAAAATCTTGAACCTGGTCGAAGCCATTTGAGCGGGAGGCATGCGAAGAGAGAAGAAGAAGCGCCAAACATCGTCTGGTACTGGGAACCGGAGCCCAGATTCAAACATGACCCGGTGCAACCCTATGTACCTCTGAGGGGGTGAAAATGGAGCCCTTGCCAGAGCGCGGGAATGATTTCCAGATCCCCTGAAATATAATACGGGCTTCAAAGCCTGATTAACTCGGTTTCGTCAACCAAGCTATCTTCAAAAAGCTTGAGGCAAGTAAAAGACAACAACAACTTGGAAGTAAGTTCAACATTATCTGCATTTATAGAAAGTGCAAATCAAACTCTATAGAAGCACAATCTCACAAAAGAACGACGCAGAAAAAATAAAATGAGAAATCCTCCTCGAAGCGACGACTAAGAAGCGACGACTATTTATAGAGAATATAAATTGTACTATAAGCTATGCGCCGCTCGAGACAACGCTTCGGGTTCAATCATCACAATGATACATTTATTTTCAGAGATTCAGTGGACCGACTAGACGCCCCAGTAACTCGGGGGAGTAGCTGACCAAAACGGTTTCTCTTCTACACCGTACACGTGTCATGATGATCTCGAGGAATAATAGGCCCAAACGTCAGCCCAACACTGATTCGGCCCAAGCGATTCTCAGCCCACACAATGCAGTCCGCTAGATGGACCAAAATAATTACAGCTTGCTAAGCCCACGCGTCTCACACCTGTCCTCAATACTCGTATGCTCTGTTAAGGCAAGTATCTCGAGAATCAGCTTCGGATAGGCAAGACAACAACATTTTGCTTCCAACTAGGAAGCAAATATCAGAGCATATGTCACACATGAATACTTCTATTTATGGTCTACTCTCTGATAGGGAACTATCTCCCGCGTATCTAGGAGCATAAAGTTAACATGGAAACTCCCCTTCACAACACAACTCCTAATTAAAGAAGGATCTCCATGAAGATCTTCTTCCCTAAACTATTCCATCGATGGTCTGGTCAAACCAGGACTCCAGCACTATAAATAAGAATGAGGTCGGTAAGCTAAGGTATGCTACAAATTCCCTGTTTACAATATTATGCCTTTTTCAGATCCCTGTCTAACTTTAGCATTGGAGTGCCATCAGCCACTACTACGGTGGTCAGTGGCTCACGTGCGTTCCTTATGCAGGTCAGCAGGTTTGCAGGTCAAAGTCAAAGCAGAGAGCGAAAATCGACTGCATCATTAGTCATACACTTATAGGTCAAAATTGTTACTTATGTGCTCTACCTTGCCATAATATGCTTGTAACATTTGTAAAAAATTGAAAATATGTTAAAAAGTTGATATAAATATGGATTGTCCAATGGGAATATCCATAAGTGTCGACACTCATATCCGACAGGATAAGTGCCTGACACACTTTTTCTTTTTGTATAAATGACATACTTTTTCTTTTTGTATAAATAGTGTCCTTGTTAATAGGTCAGCACACAACATTTAATATCCACACATTTAGAACAGCTATAACTTCATTTTGGATTAAAAGTTTGTTATCAAGTGACTCTTGTATAACATGTAGTTTTGTGTGATACTACAGACTTTCTTGTGAGAATGTTTATGTAGTACACATGAATTAATGAATTTTTTTTGTGCTAGGAATTGTACATAAATTTTGTTGTATAAGGAAATTACAATCCTTGCAAGAAACCACCTGACACTTGGGGAATTGTGGAAACCTATGGCAAGAGACATGCATCTATTTACTTTGATGCAAAGAAAGCACCAAATACCACATTGAGATATGTTAGATAACTAAAAGAGTTGACTGAGCTTTGGGAGCCTCAGAAGGGCTGAATATGTGATTGCGAACTCAGTTACCATGAACTCTTGGGTAGAACTCTCGTAAATGACAAACTTAGGACAGCTCTGGTTTCAGATTATTATAAAACAAACTGGATGAGGTAATTATTCCTTGAGAATTTTCAGTGCATCACTTCAGGAGTTTTTTTTCATCAAGGAAAACCAAGTTAATCCGCTAGTTGACTTGGGACTCTTGATCACTCAGGTACAGCTTTCGTATTATAACTAGGAAGTTTATATTGCCTAATCCATGTGAGGGTTATGCCAATCTTCCGGGAATTTAATTATTGCTCTGTTGCGCATTCTTGTTTTACTCTATTGTAAGGAATTGCGCATTTCAGGTTGTAGGAGCAACCCCAAGTTGTTGGGATCAATTTGTAGAGTATCAACAGTAGGTACTATTGATCCCAGGTCAAGTAAGATCTATCCCAATGAGATGATCTTCTTATGGGTCCTTTTGCCTTAGATGTTCTCGATGGTGGAATTTCCAATTTGAGTCGGGACTTGTTGCCTAATTCGTCTAGGACTTTCTTTATTATATATATATATATATATATATATTTTTTTTTATTTTTTTTTTGTTAAAAGCCTTGGGCAATATATTAATAACTAGATCTATTACAACCAAGTCTGTCGGCCAAGTGATGAGCTTTACTATAAGGTCTGTAGATATATATTTACATTGTCAAAAAGGAAGCATAAGAAAGAGACGTTTAATATTACATATGAGAGGGCGCCAGACCCGACCCAATGCATAAGAGAGAACTGTTGAGATTCACCATCCTGGATGAGGTCAATAATGATCGTAGAGTCTCCACAAATCTTGAGATTTAGTCTTCATAATAGTTTATTTGTCTAGTTGTTGGAATCATATCTTGAGATTTAGGCTTGAAAAGTGTATGGAGAATTTCACGAGGAAGGTGAGAGATTGGAATGACAATCGTTTTGCTCTAGGGGTGGGATTTGGTGATTCGGATTTACCGCGTGACAACTTATGCATGTTTTGGTTTCTATATTTTTCCCGTTTTCTACTTTATGCATCAGTTTGCTGAGAGATTCTGCACCAGCTACTCTTCCAGCTGGGATTCATATGTACTTGGCAGGAAAGTTTTTTTTTTTGTGATGACTTTTGTGCTTTTGAAGGGGTTGTATATTGTGATTATTCCCTCCACTAAAACAAGCAAAAAATCAACTCAATAAGTTATTGCTGTCATTTCTGATTGGCAAAAGCTGAAACACTTGGGGATCTCCACACTCCATCTCTCAAAGTACTAATTCCGCTGACACAACTTTGCATTCTACAGTTGGAATCATGGATTAGGTCCAAGAATGTGAATTGTGTGGAAATGGTAACAGAATGCCAATGTTGATTACTATTGCATGAAAGAAACTCAATTTGATATGCTTTCTGGAGTTGTGGAATGTTGAGTCCAACATGTTCCACACATGGATAGCTTGACCTTTAAGAGAACTATGCAACAAAGTAGGAGTGAAACAGTTTTTAGACGAGGAATGAAAATAATATAGTGCACATTTTGGTTACTTTCGCTCTGACAGAGGCATCAAACATTCTTTGAATAGACAATGACAAGATTTAGGGTCTGCTAAGAAAACTACTGCCCTCACTGTCAGTTTTGTTTCTTTGAAGGTGTACAATGTTAGATCCATCCAATTGTCTATCCAGGTCTTTTCTCGTGCCAATGCTCAAGGTATGTGTCACCAGTTTCTTGATATTCAAGTCGATAATTGAAAATATCTATTGTAGACATTACCATTACTGTAATGTATGAATAGTTTGAGCTTTCCGCTTTCAAACAAGTAAATAAAATATAAATGCAGTTAGAACGGTATAGTTGCATGTGCATGGCGTGAGTTAAATATGATCAATATTCTGACATAACTTAAGCTGGAACACCTAAATCCGACTTTTAAATTGCAAGAGATGAGAATCCCTCGCACAACTCCTTATTCAGGTGTCATATCTATATTGGAACAGACTTATCTTTATTGAAAAAGGCTTCTGGTTTTGTCACTTGTATCATCCTCGATGACTTAGTTTAGCATTTGATTTCTTGATCTGGCAAAACAGGAGAAAATGAAAATGAGTTTTATGCAGATAAACAGTTTGTAATTTTTTTTTTAATCAGTAAAAACATGTAAGTATAGTTGTATTAAAAGGGGGGCCTTTGGGAAGGGCATGGAACCATACCCAATGGGTACAAAAAGTATACAATGTGATCAATCATGAACAAACTATTCACAAATCAAAAGAATCAGTTAAATATGAATCATATCACCCCAGTCATGCGTATAAGAAGAAAGAGGTTTTGCTAACGACTGCAAACGGAAATGAACAATTCTAGGCAGCTTGGGTTTTGCTGCCTGGGGGGCTACTTTACACTTTTGCCCCCCTCTTTAAACACATTTTTGGAAAAAAGTGTTTAAAGAGGGGGGGCAAAAGTGTAAAATAGCCCACCAGGCAGCAACCCAAGCAGCAAAACCCAGGCTGCCTAGAATTTCTAAACGGAAATAGCTGGTGTTCAGGACCATAGAAAAAATAAAAATAAAAAAATTTAAAAGGGTAACCAGTTAGAACTGTTATAACGGACTAGTAATGGTGACTATAATGGCTTCAATCAATTTTATTTATTCAAGTCAGATCTTAAATAAAATTTGACTTAAAAATGAAATAATCAACCACGGTTCACATGTATAATATTTGTTTTCTAATGATGCTTAACCTATATATTAATTGTTTACATTTTTCAATCTGAAACAAATGTGGCATTGAGTAATGTTTATGTCCTGTAGTGCATGGTCACCCGTATAATGAATTCCACGACGAATAAACTAGAGCTGAGGATTGCTCAATGGTTACAATATCATTTTTTAGAAAAGAAAAAAAGGTGGAATATAATAAGAGGAAACTTGACCAATATAGCAGAATCTAAGATATGAAGGTGATAACATTATGAAATGTGAAACAGGGTGGGCATATTATATAGTGGGGAACCCTTCTTTTTGGCTTTCACCCTTTATTGATTCGAGACAATAACTCACTTTTTAGGGTATAGGAAAACACCACAAAAAATCAAAACGAAACAAGAAAAAGTAATTGTCTCACTCCTTTGACTTCATGGTTTGGGATGTTAACTCTCAACCCTTACTGCTGGTGTTTAGTTGCATATGTAATCCCATTTTATCTCAAAGAAATTGTAAGCATGTGGAATCTCATGTCTTTCATGAAATATGGAACCTTAATTCTTTACAGGAGCAAAGAGACGTGATTTTTATATAAATGGGAATCGGAATACAACCAACAAATTTATTTATTTCCACACTTTCTTTCTTATCTCTTCTTATTCACTATCTCACGTTTCAATTACACGCAATCAAACTCACTCTTAGGATCATATTGACATGAGGTTTGTTTGGGAAATAGTTCCAAATTTCTCTCTCTATTAGTGTTATTTATTCTATTGTTAGGAAATTATCATTACATGTTTATTCAATAAAATCATTAACCATTCACAGTCGTCATGAAGGAGTGTGTACCTTTTCTAACCAAGAGCTAAGACGATACATCGAAACGGTCCCTGTTCTATATCGTACACATGTCAAAATGATCTTGAGAAATAGTAAGCCCAAGCATCAGCCAGACACTGATCCGGCCCAGGTAGTTCCAAGCCCACACAATGCAGTCCACCAGACGGACCCGAAACCATCACAGCCTGCTAATGCCACGCGTCTTATAGCTATCCTCAATACCCGTAAGCCCTGCTAAGGTAAGTATCTCGAAGATCATCTTTGGATGGGCAAGACAACAACACTTTGCTTCCAACTAGGAAGCAAATACCAGAGTATATATTGCACATGGAGACTTTTATCTATAGACTACTCTCGGAATGGGAACTATCTCCCGCGTATCTAGGAGCACAAGGCTAACAGGAAAACTCTCATTCACAGCACAACTACTAATTAGAAAAGAATTTCCATGAAGATCTTCTTCCATACACTACGTCGTTGATGGCCTGGTCGAACCAGGACTCCAACACTATAAATAAGACATGAGGTTGGTAAGCTAAGGGACGCTACAAATTCCTTGTTTACAATATTACACCTTCCTCAGATCCCTGTCTGGCTTTAGCATCGGAGTGCCATCGGCTACCACAATGGTGGTCCATGGCTCACGTGCGTTCCTTGTGCAGGTCAACAGGTTTGTAGGTCAAGGTCAAAGCAAGGAACGAAAATTAATTGCATCACTTTGGCACCGTCCATGGGGAAGACAAAGTTTCTAACCTTTCACTAGCATCATTTTTCTTTAGAATACAAAGAAATGGTGACCACCAGATCACGCAACAATGGGGACACGTCAAACGCTCAGAATGGCATTATACTGTCGCTCTCAGCGGTGCCGGTGACACATGGGTAGCAGGCTCCCACCCCCAAACCAGCAACAACAACGGTCGACCCCATGATAGATTTTTCGTTGTCTCAAATACAACAAATCTCCAAAGCAGTGGAGGCTCTCATACAACAAAATCCTCCACCTGCCAAAGGAGATCAATAACAGCATAGGTCCCCATCTCTGGAAGAAAACAGATAGCAAGCACAGGAGAGTTAAAGCCCCTGCTAGTTCTCATTGGACTAGAGGAGGCGGTGCAGCTAACGCGCAACCGACTCTTTGGGCATACAAGCTCGTCTCGCATAACTCCTTCTGCAGAGGGGCACACGACCTAGATGTGCTATATCGCCTACTTGTTCCACCGTTCGTGGATCATATCATGAACGAGGCTCTTCCAAAAAAGTTCACGCCTCCAAAGCTCAACTTCTATGACAGGACTACCGACCAATTCGAACACTTGCACCATTACCATCATTTAATGGTGCTCAAAGAAGGATCTGAGTCAGTGATGTGCATAACTTTCCCCACTAGCCGAAGTCGATCGACTCGTTCATGACGCTAGTGAAGGAATTCATGACGTGCTTTGTCGGAAGTCAGCATCTCTGGAAAGACCCACGCTATATACTCTCTTTGAAGCAGGGATCCAATGAGACACTCAAAGAGTATGTCACGTGCTTCAACGACTAGATGACTCTTATTGACGACTGCAGCGATGACACAGGCGTAAAGGCTTTTACCACGGGCCTAAAAGAAGGAAATATTTATGACTTCCTCACCTTGGAACCCCCTTTGGATATGGCAAAACTCTTGAAGGGCACTCAGAGGTACATCGCCTTAGAAGAGATGAGAACTGTGAAGAGGGAAAGATAAATTGAGAAGAAGCCCTCCATTCCTAGGGACAAGAAGGAGAGAGGACGAAAAAATGAGTAAGGGAAAGAACAACGAGGTCAGACCCTAGCCGGGCCGGGCCAGAGAAGGCTTCCAATTACGTTGGATCCAGATCCATGACCCCCCTCAATTCTAGCTTATCGGACGTCCTGAATTTCATGAAAAACTGAGAAGATCTGAAGTGGCCTCCAAAACAGCTCAAAGACCCCTCCAAGCGTGACAACAACAAGTACTACTCGTACCATAAGGAGGGTGGCCATGACACCAATGACTGCAAGATTCTAAGGTACGAGACCGAATACGAGATCTGCAGGAGAAAGCTAAAGGAGTTCATGGGTTCAGAAAAGCAACCAGACCGACCCAGTGACAAGGGAGATACAGTCAAGGAAATTGAGAAGGAGACTCCGGGCATAATTTTTCCTTCATGGAGTCGGATCGGAGAAGACCAGTCAAACAAATCCCGCAAGTGGAATCTACTAGAGATGCAGACACAGCTCGCAGATGAGGACAGATGTGTATACTACTCGAGGATGCAAAACCCCATCCCACCTTAACATTTAAAGACAAATACCTCGAAGACATTCATGCACCGCACAATGGTTCTCGCCATTTCGGTCTCTATGGTAGGTGGGAAGTGAAGAAGGCCCTAGTGGATACGGGGAACACCTTCAATGTCTTGTTATACAATGCATTCCGCAGTATGGGCCTCAAGGAGGAGAATCTGACATCCTCAGATTACCCGTTGATCGGATTCGGAGGAGATAAATGCTTCACAATCGGAAAGATGAGGTTAGCCGTAGTGGCAGAAGAGCCATAACTGAGAAAAGTCATGGGAAGACCATGGCTTTACCAGATGGAAGTCGTAGTCTCCACCCTTCACTAGTGCGTTAAGTACATTACTAACCATTCGGAAGGAACAAAACGTGGGGACCAACCAATGGCACAAGGCTACCATTATGCTGCACTGAAACAGATAAAATGTTTCCAGATCCAACTAGAGCCCACAGGGCAATTTGAACTAAAGCCAGACCCAGAGACTGTGGACGAGTCACTCCACTCATATGGAGATGAGGTCCCAACAACAGTGGCTCAACTCAGAAACGAAGGACATTCAAACATCACGGGAGCAATTCGTCTTTCAACCCAGCCAAGTGGAGATGTCAATACAGACGGGAGTACAACCCCCCGACAATTGGTCGGCGAGAAAAAAAACTCCCACGCGAGGTTTACTCTTCATTAACCTCAGCGACATCAACGAAGCATGGCAGTTCACTGAAGGTACCAATGATCTGGGAAAGGCCATGCGAATTCACTTCAGTGCTAGATCAACCTTTCTCCACCAGCAGTTAGTCTATTTCAGTTGTTTATTTCCCTTTCCATAGTCAATGTAGAGTTTTAGTTCTTAGAAGCTTATGTGATTTGCAATCATTTAAGAAATAAAAAAGAATTACGCAAACACACTCTATTAATTACTGGAAAGATGTAACAACGATCGCCCTGAGGTGGATACAAAAGACTACAAACTACAAGCATTTGAATCGATGCAACATACAATAAATACTCGCTTAAACAGTCTGACTCCAAAAAAGACAGCAAAGGTACCGAAAGTAGACTCCGCAAATTCTCCAATGAACATTTTTCGTGAGTAAGAACATGATGAAGGATTGGTATATGAGAAAGAGCAGAATGAAATAGCACCTCCAATTCAATGCCTTTACGGACACACACTTCAAATATGGTATGAGGTGGTACAAAATCATCAACCGCAGGCCCCGCGAAACACCAGCTGAAGCTACAGCCAACTCACATGCTAGATCCGTTCAACCAGACGAACTTGAGACAAGTATCAGGTTGAAACAGATCGAGTGCACATTCCCGCTGAAGAGATGAGAGGGGCATCCAGGAGTCAATGGCCCACTCCAACAGGCTAGTCCAACTCCACCCCAACTTGCGATCCCGAATTCCAGCGTAGCGCGGCATGGTGGGGCTAATCGAGAAGTGATGGAGGCAACCGCTCAGAAGTTGGCTGCTGGTATTATCTCTAAAACTAGGCGTTTCGAAGCGTCGACAATGCACCGACACATAAACGAAAATAAATTACAAAGGTCTTAGCGAACCAATTGGGTGCTCACCTAGAGCAGGTGACCATGCATAACATCAAGTCTTATCACGACTTATCGGCGCAAGTGTCAGAAAATTTGAAGACTCCAATGTTGTAGATCTCCCTTCAACCTTTGGAAAATCCAAAGCATGTTCTTCAAGTAAGAGAATTTCAGGAGGTGCGTTATACAGAAGATAATGCTTACAACAATGAAAAAACATCATTATATAGACATAGCGGTTCACCAAACAGGTGTTTCACCATTAACTAACAGCATTTAATACTGTATGGGAAACGAGGAGATAACGGTTCCCAAGGAAACTAAACAAGACCACGTTCGTCCAATTAACGAGGCTGCACACAACCCCATTAATTGAGGGGATTAACCGATACTCAACCGTCTCACGATTTACGTTGTACACGCGTTACCATGCAATCTCTGATCACTACACCAAAAGGCCTGTTTAGCTACGGGGAGGTGGCCACGGCTCTAAGCCGTTGGTTTATTTGCCACGGCTAAAAACCGTGGCTACAATGGCCAACGGTCTAAAACTGTGGCTAAAAAATAAAAACCGTGGAAAAGACCCACGGTTTTAGACCGTTGGCCATTGTAGCCCTGGTTTTAGACCGTTGGCCAATATAGCCACGGTTTTTGACCGTAGCTATATTTGCCAACGTTCTAAAACCGTTGCTAAAAAACATCAAAACCGTTGAAGAACTCGAGTGGACTTCACGCGGGCGAAAGAAATTTCGCGGTCTGGCGAAAACATTTGGCGCTCCCGCCTCCATTTTGGCTCATTTCCATTTTCATTTAAGAGGTTTAGGGTTTTGTAAGAAAATCATTTTGGCTGAAAAAGCTCGAGGGGAGAATCGAAATCACAGATCTGTTTTTGTGTTGATTGCGGTGAAATCAGAAATCAGAGAAATCTCTAGCCATCGACCTCGACCTTGCGGTGAGAAATTGTTTTGTAAGAAAATCGCATATATGTTTTTGGCTCAAAAGCTCGAGGGGAGTATCGAAATCACTGATTTTGTTTTGTTGTTGATTGCAGAGAAATCAGAAATCAGATAAATCGATCGAAAACTCTAGCATCGTGCTGACTTGCGACGTCGACCTCGAGCTGTGGTTCGACCTCGTGCTGAGTTTTGAACTCGATCTCGACCAGAGGTAATACCCATTTGCAATCTCAATTGTTCTGTTACATTTAGGTTTATGATGAATGTTTGGTCCATTTTCACTAATAAATGGGGAAATTGTGAATGACTTCAAACAAGGTTCTTCAAATCCCTGCTCATTTAAAAAAAAAAAAAAAAAAAAAAAAATTCGTGGTTCCAATGGAACATCTAATGGTATTGTACCAATGCTACGTGTCTTCAATGACACTGCTCGTTATGTTGATCAAGGGGGAGGCAAGATGAAAGGTAATGTGGTGCTTTTCTTTGCTTTTGATATGTAGTAAAATTCAGTTTGTTTGCAATGTTTGCCTTATTAGCTCTTGTTTTGTTCATGATATGTTTAGGTGAATTTGCTGTGTATTTGGAGCCATGGCATGCAGATATCTGTGAGTTTTTAGATCTTAGGAAGAATCATGGAAAGGTAAGATTTGTTGTGTTTGGAATTAGTTCTTTTTTTTTTTAATATATTTTTGGTTATTTTTTGTTCTAGTTTAATCTTTCACTTGAGTCACCACTCTAATGCACATTATCATTGTTTTTGACCCAAGGCTTAATTTGTTTTATGTTCAGATGTTCTCCCAAGAAATGTTTTGTTTATTCTGTAAGAAATGGTGCCGTCAATCTAGTTCAGTTGAGGTTATTTACCTTTTCTCACTGTTGTGAACAAATGTATGACAAATTTTACTTTGGGAATTATTTGTTACCAATGGGTTTTTGTATTTTGCCCCTTTAATCTAATAGAGGTCTGAATTTTCTGAATGCATGTGTTTTTCCAAGATGCTCAAAACTCTAGGCACATTTTTCACTTGATATTGTTTCTATTAAAAGAATACTCAGTTTAAAATGTGGTCTCTAGCTGAGAGGCTCTCTTCTAGTACAAAATCCAGTCTAAGCTCAATTGACCCATATGCGAATAGGAAGGAGTAAGTAACAAGGATGTCGGCTTGTGTGTCAGTAAGAGAAGTAAATGATGGGAAGTTGTTCGAACATTGGGTCAGATACCTCACTGCTAAAAGTATTTTCAAGTGTTTTTTAATGTTTACATAGCCAACTTCGCGAAAATCTTATTTGAGGAACCTTAGGAACTCTATGGAACCCTTGCTACCTCCATTTTTCTGCCAGATTTTCAAGTACCTAAGTAATATAGATGTTGAGGATAGCAGTTAACTCTGCTGTGAGTTACCTTGCATTATTGTCAGAGAGTCCATTTGTTTGCCATTGTCTGTTGCCAACATTGTTCTTCTGTAATTGATGTTATCAGGAAACATTGTCTCCAGCTGTGTGTTTGCAGCTCCAGCGTAAGTCCATCTTCCTATCTTTTGCCTAACTGCATTTTCTTTTTGTCCATGTACAAATTAGTTGAGGTTGTGGGTGCTGATCACCATTATTTTCATCTCGTGCTCGAATTTAAAGTTTGGTCCTTATAACAGTGACCGTACAAAACTGAGTTGCATCTGTTTTGTTGTCTCTCTAAATAAAATGTCACTGTACATTACTGATGCTTTCTCATGGCTGTATGACATTTGAAACCTAAGCCAAGTCATGCATATAACAATTTCCTATAAGATTTTTCTACTTTAATTGTGCTGAAAAGTGTATATAGGAAATGGAAAATGTCCATGGAAGGACCTATTTTTGGGTGTTTTGGCTGTTTTTTTTTTCTACTCTGGTTGTTTTGCCTGTTTTTTTTTTTTTTTTTTTTCTAATAAATTCCTTTAAATTCTATTGATATGAGAAACAAAATATAGATGATGCATATTGTTGTTCCCACTCTTCTTAATTTATTCAAATAATAAATTTTTCTTCACTTTGAAAATAATCTTTTGATGTTATTGGTTTTTGCAGGAAAAATGGCTTCCAACTTTAAGAAATCTTGTTTCTCATATCAATGACACTTTCAGTCACAACTTCCAAGAGATGGCTGATGCTAAACACTGAAAATTGGTAGTGTTTTGAATCTTTATCTCCATGTCAACTCGGCAATGTTTTGGCTTCACCTTTTCTTATTCCTTTGATAATCAAATCAGTTTGACTTGTATTTTATAGGTGTTGGAAAGTCATGCCTTCTTCTGCAGTTCACTGATAAACGCTTTCAGCCCGTTCATGACTCAACTATTGGTGTTGAATTTGGAGCAAGGATGGTAACAATTGATAACAAGCCAATAAAGCTGCAAATATGGGATACAGTATGTCCACCTCTTCCTATTGTCATTATTATTTTTATCCTTCAATTCTGTGCAGGAAATGGTTGAACAAAATTGGTTTGGCCTATTGTACTTATATTGAGACTATTGTTATGGCTAAGTCACTAGACTATTGTTTGTCCAAGATATATTCATGTTGATTCAATTATATAAAAAAAATCAGAAGAGTAATCTTGCCTTGTAGTATCACCTGTGTTCTATATGTATAACCCACGGATAGATGCTTACATAAGCACGAGATAATGACGATTAATATCATGTTAAATCATTTAGAGAAAAAGAACAAATACATCTACCGGCGGCGAGGTGAGCCTACCATTAAGACCAAAAAATGAGTTAAGGTGACATACGCATAAGCAAACAGGTAATACTTTCCACAAGTAATAGCCCTTAGCATCCTATTGCTATCATGTGGATTGGGAAATATTGATGTTTAGGACCTTAATCTTTTTAAGGTCGGGATTGTAACTTTTTACAGTCAAGTTTTAATATAATTTTTACCTTTAAAAAAAGAAAAAAAAAACATTAAGTGAACAATTTGTTGTGCAGGATGTAACAATTTTATCATGCAGCTGTTGCAGTGAATGCAAATCTTCAATATGCTGTGACTGAAGTGATGTCACTCTCTGAAGAAGTTTCCGCTTCATCAGGAAATGGAAAAAGAAGTATTGGCAATGTTTTGAAAAATGATCAAAGGAAGCTTTTCCTCATTGTGGCAGCAGATCTTGTTCCCACACTGGAATCAAAATGGGGCGTGAAACTTGCAATAAAAAAATTACTGTCTGGTTCAGATCTTGAAAATTGCAGGTCTGACAATTAAAAGTTTCTCTGTTCTTGCTCATTTCATGGAATTTGTACAGCTGAAATTTCAAGATAAACTAGGAATCTGCATTGTTTTGGATCTCTAACATGCATGCCTCTTCATGGCATCAGATACATTCATCTAATAGATAACAAGGAGTGCCCTGTTGTTATTGGAGGAGACTACATTACAACAGAGTCTGGAACTGGATTAGTTCATACAGCCCCTGGTCATGGTCAGAAGGATTATGTGACTGGCCTGAAATACAGTCTTCCCATATTTTATCCTGTAGATGATGATGGAAAGTTCACTGAAGAGGCTGGAAGGTTCAGTGGTTTAGATGTTCTAGGAGATGGTAATGTTGCTGTTGTTAAATACTTGGATGAGAAACTGTCAATCATTATGGAAGAACCATATAGTGAGTTTATTCCCTCTTTAAATATTGTTCAAGTAATAATGTAGGCATTCCATTTCATATCTTTAGTGTAGTTTATGAAAATATCCTACTAAGTGTTCTCTTTTGCAGAACATAAGTATCCATATGACTGGAGAACCAAAAAGCCGACAATATTTAGGGCAACTGAGCAGTGGTTTGCTTCTGTGGAAGGGTTCCGCCAGGCTGCTATGGATGCAATTGGTCATGTGACATGGATTCCAGCACAGGTATTGCATATAATCATTTCTTTCATTGCTTGTCTAATGCTTCATATGAGCTCCTACCTCAATGTAGAATTCTTCATCTTGGGTGCATTTCTTGTTTTGCTTCTCCAGGTTTTAATGGCAACCTTAAATTTTGGTTTGCTCACAACTTCTTTGACTTATTTTATTTCATTTTGGGGAAACTAGCTGGAAGATTTAGAAAGAAAGAAAGTAACTTGTTGAGGGAGGCCATTGTCTTGAGATAACTTGTTGAGGAAGGGGGAGCAATGAGGTAAGAGGCCCACATGGGTGTTGGTAGGAAATAATATCATGTAATATTATGAGGATTTCAACGTTGAGAACCAAATTTAAGATGCATAGTGTTTCTTAGGTTTGATGAACCAATAATGAACATTATTGGTTTGGTTAGTGTCCTAGCATTGTGGATTGCACCGAGCGTTACTGAACATAATACTTTTTAGCCATTGGCAGCATCTTCTGGAGCATTCTAGTTAATGTTTATGTTTTCATCTCCTAGTTTCTCTATCTCTAATGTCTCATTACTACTACACAGGACCCCGCCCTTCCCTAGTCAGTTAACTGGACTCGAGCACTCTTGTTTCTGCAAAATTGTCTTTGCTCAATTGGTACCCAATTTATATAAAATACTTATATAGTGCAATATCAAGAAGTGGAAAATCATTTCAATTAGTTGGGTCTTGTCAGTGTCGCACAAAACCTGAGCCAACACGAGATAGCTCAAGGATAAATAGGATAGATGAAATGCACAATGGGAATAACAGGAATGATGTTTCATTTGGCTAAGCTTGATGGAGTTGCTTTTATGCCTTTCTAATGCAGGATTATATGGCAAAACTTGAGGTGAGTTTTTCTTCAAACGGATAGTATGATGCAGAAGCATTGCTTCTAATATTATTAGGTCTATTTTATGGATATTTAAGATTTATTTTTGCAGGTGCAGAAGCATTGCTTCTTATCTTTTCTTCCAATCTCCTGTATTTGCAGGTGCAATGCCCACTTGAGGTTGCAAATCTTCGTCCAAGCAGGGATGTAGCTGTTCTAGATTTCTCTTATAAGTTTGGAACTACATTGGTACTGTGCTCAGCTTGAAATTTATCTGTTCGCTCCTCTCTTAGCTAGGGTCTCCTAGTTCTGTTTTTCATTGTTTGTTGCTTCTACACAGGTCAATCCCAAGCTCCGGCTTCCAGCTGTCTTAAATAAATTTATGCAGCATATATCATTAACTGCTGAAGAATTCTTCCCACAGTGGAGGTCACTTTCTGGACCACCTTTGAAGCTACAAGAAGTGGTATGATTCTCCTGCTATTATTGTTTTAGGAATAGTAATTCTCTGTTACCTAAAGCTTTCATCTTCATCTTATCTTCTTTGCTTCACGGGTGCATCTGCAGCATAGAATCTTAGTTATAATTAGGATTACAGTTTTTTTTCCTCCCCCCACTTATTTTTGTTTAGGACCATGTTCAAAGTTTATATTTGACTGCCTAAGAACAGGAAATCTCACCTCCAAAAGAGCATGAGTTGATTAAACAATCGTGACTTCCTTGAGCTGCTATGATTTGCCATGCAGACTCATAGGAGTGGTGCAAACACATCCTACTATTATTTAATTATTTCACTTGATAATGCACAATTTTTTCAAGGTGTATTAAACTACAGCTACTCAATAACTTTATTCTTTTCACTGTGTGTTGGTAACTACTTACATGGATCTAATGTTCTTTGATCATCTGAAATTGTGATTTGATGGTGCCTAAAATATTTGGGCATAAGACCAAATCTCTGTTAATTATGAACTATGATAGTCACCACAGAGATCTATTTTGTTTGACAATATTATTTACTTGTAACCTCAGCTACCATTAAGCTGGCTAGGCGTGATCAAGGTACTTTCTTCATCAATTGCTGGTATGACTAACCACGTGAGTGTTATTCAAGATGCTATTGGGGAGAAGGTATTGTTTATTGAATACTGTTAGCTTACGAGTGCTCATTATACTTCCTTGTGTTACATTTGTTTTCAACAATTGGGCTTTGATAGCATAACAAGCCTTTAACATGGCGATGAAAACTTTTTTTTTATATGCTTTTACCTGCATCCATTTATATTCAAGTTATGTCATTAACTGAATTATATGCCACTTTTTGTTGACTTAATTATCTTATCTTCGATTCTTATTGTTTTGTTTATTCTTTGAGTTTTCATGTATCTCCAGTTTTTCATGTAATCAAGTTCTTCTCTTACAGAGTGAAAAGCAATCAAGCTGGTGTGGACTTGAAGAGAACAAGGACCCGTGTAGTGATCAATGCTATCTCCGGGTAACTTTTGTCATGTCTAAGTTTAAAATGCATACTTCCATGTTATCACTGTTGAAAATGAAGCTTAAGATCAACAAAATGGTTATGATATACTCTTCAGCATGTTATAACACCTCCAATTCTAGAGGGTACATCACAAGGAAGGCTAACAAGTAATTTAAGAAGTAGTTTTTATGTGTCAGTGAACTCCATTATGGTTATGGTTTCCGCAATCTTCACAAGCACACACATACACACTAATATACCTGACATAGTGACAATGGCAAAGGTAATTCATACGACTTTCCATGCAGTTTTTTTAAGAGAGTACCGTAAGTTTATCTTATTGTAGCATCTTTGTTAAGTTTTTCTACGGACATTTTTGTGTTGTAAATGTTACTTTCAGTCTGCTGATATGTTTGTTGTTGTGATATGTTCAGGGTATTGGAAATGGCATTCCGCTTGGTGCTGTTGTTACAACCCCTGAGATTGCACAGGTCTTGACGCATTGTAGTTACTTCAACACCTTTGGTGGAAATCCCGTATGTACAGCTGCTGGCCATGTAGTTCTGAAAGTAATTGAGAAAAGAAAAGCTCCAGGAGGATGCAATGGACTACACAATGTCGAATTGTAAATGCTGTTGTTTCTGCTGTAATGAATTGTGAATGATCTAAATTTTTGCTGTAATGAATTGTAAATGTTGCTGCTGTAATGAATTGCTTGAAAGCAATTGCTGGAATTTGCTGATCAGAGGTTGTAAATGCTGTTTTTAAATTTATTAAAAAGTCATATTAAATTTTATTTACTTGATGCACGTGCTGAATTATACTTACCTATAAGATGTAATCAAAAGTCATTTGATAGCAAAAAAAAAAATTAAAATAAAATAAAATAAAAAATAATTTTGCAACGGTTTAGAACCGTGGCTAAATATTGCAACGGCTCAGAACCGTGGCTATGACTTGCCACGGCTTAGAACCGTGGCTAGGACTGGCCACGGCTTAAAACCGTGGCTAAAAATTTTGCAACGGCTTAGAACCGTGGCTAGGACTTGCCACGATTTTAAGCCGTGGCTATTACTGGCCACGGCTTAAAACCGTGGCTAACATGTTTGCAACGGTTTATAACCGTGGCTAAATCATCAACCGTTCTCGAGCATAAAACCGTTGCTAATATTTTTGCCACTGTTTTTAGCCGTTACTGAGGATTTAGCGACGCCTCTACAGCCCACGGTTCTAAGCCGTGCCAATGGGTTACCCCCACGGTTTAAAACCGTTGCTAATGGGCATTTTTGGTGTAGTGGATGTACATGTAGCGTCTTGATTATACGACGAACCCAAGCTCTCACTCTATGGGCCCATGGGCTCAGCCCAGTATTCAAGCAGTATTCTACCACATGTCTGACACGAGCATTAGAAATCCTAGTCACTTTTGACACACGGATCACACCTGCATATCACCAGCTGATTTAAGGTACTCATGTCTCTTCAAAACTCGCTCGCACAATGCATTCTGCTTGCGGATGTAGACTCGCATGCCCGCAACAGGCAGAGCCTCGACCTAATCGGGCAAGCATACTCAGCTTTAGGCTGATGACAACGGCTTTTAGTTCATCCCGACGCCTAGTCCACCCAGTGCGGATGTCGATGGTTTAGGAAGTGGGAGTCTAATCAACTATTACGCCTGGTGACGACGACTCACTAGGGATCGTTGCCCCCGTTGCCCCCTTCACGGACAACGATCGCCGAACCCGATCAGGTAAGCCTAGCCGGCGACGACTGACAACGATAGCTTCTGATCAAAGCCCTAACCTGTAGCCCCACTCCGCGAGTGTAGATGCTTTGAAGGTGGGAGCTTAGTCAGTTTCGACTGATATCGACGTGTCGCCACGGGACTACTACTCTTCTACACACCATGGTTGTTGAATTACCAACCCCAGACTTGTAGCTCGCTCCACACGAGTGTGGATGGTTTGGAAGGTGGGAGCCTAGTCAGTCCTGAACTGATTTCGACGGCTTGCCATGGGACTACTGTTCTTCTACTGACCATGGTCACCGAAAAACCCCCAAATTTGTAACTCGATGCATATGGGTGTAGATGATTTGGAAGGTGGGAGCCTCGTCAGTCCCAAACTGATTCCGATGGCTTGCCACGAGACCACTGCTATTCTACAAATCGACACCGACAGTTAGATACGTAAATTAAGTCTGCATCGACTTACCTTAAGGATGAGCTACAGCCTGAGAAGCGTAGCCCACTGCTAAACCATCTGAGGAAACGCCCGCTATTGGGTGTAACTAAGCGATAGTGACTCTGAGACCTCACAAAAGAACAAGTCAGAATCATTTGCGACATAAATGGTCAATTCTCAACAGCGGATAGACCATTTGGCTTCCTGCTGACCCAACTAGGTCTATGTGAAATGAAAATGACAACGCAAAATGGAAAGCGCGAGACAGGGAGACCGAACACAATATGGGCATAAAGTGTACTTAAAATAAACTTGTTTTCATTAACAGTTGGAACAAAAAAAAGTACAAGTGCTCAAAATCTAATCCTCATCAGGAAAAGGTACATAAACAGGAGAACTAAGCTTAGCAAAGGAAGGAGCAGGAGTTGCATCCGCACACGCCTCAGCCTGAGCATCATCAGGATCGCCCTCTTTTTCTGATGACGCAGAGACCACTGCTAACTCTGTGTAAGACATCTTCTTATAATACGGTCCCATTCCGGATGCTTTCCTTCATCAGTTCTAGCAGCTCTAATTTCTCATGCACGACTCAACAAAATTCACACTTGCCTTGCGCATTGAGAAGCTCTTCCTCACGCGCCTTCGCTTCAGCAAGTTCACACTCCAGCAGCTCCAGCTTGCCAGTCAGCGCATCAAACTGAGACTGCTCCATAGCCAAACCACTTTTAACAACAATAAGCTCATGTTGTTCCAATTGAAGTTGTTATTCAACCTTCCTCGCTACTCGAGCATTGAATTCCACGTCGGCCTCTAGCTGCTGCATATGGGCAGCCCAGTCAATCTTCTTCATGGACCTCTCCTCAGCGAAAGACTGCAACTTAGAACGCATCTTAGCTGAATCTTCCTGTGCAACCCCTAGATCATGGCAGATCATATCTAACTTTCGCTTGAATTTGTCCCTTACGGACATCACCTTTGCCAAATCAGACTCAAGGGCCTCCAGACGAACCCTCTGAATCTCAGCAACAATGGCTGACTATTCCAGCCTCCTCTCCTCAATCTGCTTTTTCAGCAGCTCAATTTCAAAAAGCGCATCAGAGTACAACTTCTGCATATTCGAGAAGACACGCTCCATGGTGTACACCCTCTCATGAGCCGCCTCAACCTCTATCCCAATTACAACCACTGGCTCAAATGAGACATCCCCAACATAAAGTGCTTCAAACCCTTATCCATATGTTCTTCCAGCGTATCCTCATCGGGCTTCGGAACGTGGTCTATTAGCCAACTGTGGCGCTTGCTTATATGATTCCTTGAAGCATAGTCCATGTCAACTTCCTGATGCCAAGCCTGGTTGCTCATCTTCACTACGTTCGGAGCAAACAAACTTATCTGCGCATCCGGATAAAGCTATTTTTGACGCAAAATTACGCCGGCATCACCCTTCGTAGTCGCCACTACACCCAGATATTCCTATGTAGCTTTTAGTCACCAGCACCCGACCCTTTATTGCAAGACGGCTGAGTGAAACCTAAAGTTAGAAATGGAAGCGAATTGTCCAACGGAGCCTCCATCATCCCGATATACGACATGGAACGAGATGGGAAACAATGCGGACTACAAGAAGGATGGCCCACTTCACTGCGGCCACTGTCAAATGATATTCAGTAGAGCGATTAGACTCTGGAACCTCAAGCAAATCTTCATCAGGAACCTCCAATGGAACGGTCCTGGAGTGGTCAACACTAGTAGAAGCAGCCACAGCGGTCAACATCAACTTCTCGCTCAAGGCTTCAGCTTGCTCAGTACTCAGGTTCGATGCATCTTCAACCCCTACCAAATGCAGATGGTCCCTCTCCCAATCAAATACTTCAGCCTCCGCCCTGGCAGGCTGACCAGGTTCACGCTCCTCCCTCAACGGAGTAGACCATTTGGGAGTCGGCTCAATCCTAATACGAGACCTCTTCGAACTTATAAAAGAGAATAGTGTCTCAAAAAGCCCATCCGTGTCAGACGAAGTAGGAGCCTTAACTTTGGAGGCTTTCCCAATTTTTGGAAGGGGCCTCACTTCGGACTTAACTTTCGGCGTTCGATAGAGAGTGGCGACTATGTGCCAGTTGGCCCACAAACCACTGTGACTGAAGGAATGTATTTATAGCATCTTGCTCCTCTGGGGAAAGAGGGGAAGTAGGGAACCTCCCTTCGAATAACCATATGCAATGATCAACATACAGTAAGCGCAACGAAGTCAAAAGATGAAGCTATACTAACAAAGTAGCCTGAACTCCCACTTAAGCAGACGACTTCTGAACTTAAAATACTTCGAGTCCGAAGGAGCTAAGAACCAATATTTCTGCCAGAACTTGAAGTCATTTGGCAACTTTCCAAAGCAGGCCGGCAATGTCATCTTACAGACGACATGGTCATTCAACCGGGAGAAGTAAAAAATTGGATCACTCGTGGAGTCACACGGATGCCAGCATCCTTCGCTTTGACCAGAATGAGAAGGATAACCCTATACACATTGGGTCCCAATTGAGCAGGAGGGATTCCGAGGAAATCCAAAAAGCCCCAAATCTCGTCAAGAATAGGAAAACGGAATCCAGTCTGAAGTATTCCATGGTGCAAACAAATGAACCCTTTTGGAGGGAACACGAGCGTCTGATCATCTTACAGAGCATAGAATGGCAGGTCTTCAGGGACCCCGAACGTCTTTTGGATTTCACCAAGGCCCGACTCAGAAATTGACTTATCTTCAAAAAACTCGATCCCCCTAGCTAAAGTTTCATCATCAAGATGGTTTTGGTGAACCATGACAAAGGTGAACAAACTTTCAATCAAAAGATGAACGGAGCAGAATCTCTAAAAATATGACAATGGAAGAGTCAATCTCCGTAGAAAGGATGATCTAAATAGGGAATGGTTTCCCGCCTCTTCTCCACTAAATCGACACACACTTAATTAACAAAGTGCGCGCCTCAAGCAACGATTCAGACTCGATCATCATGAGCTGCGTATCTTTTCAAGAAGTGACTTAGTGCTCCGACGCGATGGCCCACTAACTCGGAGGCGGGGGCAATAGCTGATGATACACAAAAATGGTCTCTCTTCTACACCGTACATGTGTCATGATGATCTCGAGAAATAGTAGGCCCAAGCATCAGCCCAACACTGATCTGGACCAAGCGGTTCCAAGCCCGCACAATGCAGTCCGCCCGACGAACCTGAAACCATCACAGCCTGCTAAGCCCAAACATCTTACAACTATCCTAAATACCCGTAAACCCTGCTAAGGCAAGTATCTCGAAGATAAGCTTTGGATGGGCAAGACAACAACACTTTGCTTCCAAAGTATATTTCGCACATGGGTATGAGCAAGAATTCTCCATGCTTTTGGCTTGGGTTATCATTTGGAGGGAAAGAAAACAATAGGGACACTGCTAAAGATATATATGCCTTGTGAATAGATATCAAAGTAACATTAATGGGTATGGGGACATACTTGGTATTTTAAAACTCTCATTTCTCTACATGCGGGTATGATTGGAAGAGACATTGTGCATAATAGTGATTTTTAATGCATACTCTTGTATTAGCCCACTTTGGAGGAGTTCTCGTGATACGTGATCTTCGCCACGTGTGCGGTCGTGATGATAGTTTTATTTGCTGTATCATCATTTACTCTCCCCTTAGTTAGTGAGCATGCTTACGTGGCCACTAACTCTACGATGGTTGGCCTTTTGACTTCATCATCGTAGTGCATTTAATGTCGTTAACAGCTGTTGATGCAGTTGCTATTCTGATATCTCATACTATTCATTTATGTCTACTTTTTGGGATTTTGTGTAGCCATCATCTCTCGCACATCGTCTTATTAGTAGTCTTTTCGTTGCTCAACTCTATAAAAGGGGGCGTGATAGTTGTGTTTCTCTCTACACGCTATCTTTGTGATTAGAGTCTACTTTTTCCCTTCTTCTTCACTCTCTTCTTTGTGTAGTTCTTCTCATGTTTACTAACAAGGTACTAGATGGTGAAGCGTTTAACGTCTCTGAGGCATTCTTCTTTCCTAAGAAGACATCGCAAGGGACGTTGGAAAGTGTTCGTGCTGAGTACTCACTGTCATTAGACCTTGAGATTGTTCTGCCTAGGCATAACGACAGTCCTTGTCGTCTAAGGCCCGTTATATTGCGATATACCCTTGCATGTTCCAGTCAGGTCTTAGGTTTTCGGTTCCGGAGATCTTTTGGGATTACTTGGATTTTTTGGGCATTGTTTCTGCTCAAATGGGTCCCAATGGCTAGAGGGTCATGGTTTCTACTTGTGTGAGACCATTCATTCTTGCATTCCTCTTACTACTAGGGTTTTGCACTTTGTGGTGGGACTTGTTGTAAGCAGTAATAATATGTGTTTTTTTCATCCTCTCGCCTGTTTTGGGAAACTCAGTGATGATTACAGGGATTGGTTGAGATTTTGGTTTTATGCTTCCATCAACTCTGGCTACTTTAAGTTGTGAGGTCGACAGATTATGAGGTCGTTCTGAGTGCCCAAGAAATGGAAGAATCTACACTTGTCTGCAGAAGAATAAGAGATCAGTTACTCTTTTTTGAAGCTTCCTGTAGTTGGGGTGGAGTTGTTCCTTACTACCGATGTTGTCGAGCGTAGTGGCTTGTACACTATGAGTGAGGTGGAACAGACGGTGCTTACTAAAACTCAAGATGTTGAGATCGCTGCTCATGCTGGTCCTGTTGGTGTTAGTGATGCTAGCATTGATGAGAAAGTGAGTTCTGAGAGCGTGGTTATGGATGTTAATGTTCCTATTAGCATTGGTGGTGCTGGTTCAGCCACTATAAAAATGAAACTTTTTAGGCATGGCAGTCCGTCGAAGCAACTGGCGATAAGCCCTGGCCATCTCCTCAAGAAGAAGCAGCTTGCTAGTTCTATTCATAGTACTACTTGGACTGCGTATTGTCCGAGGTTGTCTAGTAAGAAAGAGAGTCGCCTATCAGCTCAAGAGGTTGAGGAGATAAATCAAGCTCTAGAGAGGAGGAAAAAAGAGGTTACTCATCCATTGGACGAGCGTGAGAAGAGGCTCATCTCTTCTCATGGCATGCCTGACTTTGCCAAGTGGTGTGATGATGACCCTCGTGTCCTTAACAACAAAATGTTTCAGCTTGTTGTGGGCGGTCGAAGGATCTGAATACCACAAAGACCATAGCTGACTTTGACTTTAATTCATTGTGCGACTAAAAGATGTCGCTAATCGTGGTCAGAGTTCATAATCTCATCCTCCCCCTTCTTCTCCTATTCATGCTGATGACACAATGGAGTTGCCCGCTTCCTCGCTAGCTTGTCCCACTTCTGATGCTACTATCTGTCCCACTCCTGCCATTACTGCTTACCATCCTGCTCCCGCCACTACTGCTTTGAAGAGATATGGCAAGAGTTTTTTTTTTTTTTTTTTTTCTGTCATTACTTTTGTTCTGACTTTTGGGGGAGGGGCTTCAGCACTCCCTAATCCCCAAATCCTTCACCCTCAAATTTGTTGGAAGGAACTCAACCTCAAAGACATCTGCATTAAATCGGATGGAAAATTCAGTTGGTTTACAGAGGTTGACATGTAGGATAGTGCACATAATCTTATCAACGAATGCCATAGGTGGTTGATTGAGAGGGCTCTAGTGCCTGCATGGGAGCCTAGTAGTCATCTCAACCACGGTCTTAAGCAGATTATGGAAGGGATGAATCACCTCACATATGCTGGGTGATGGGGTCGGACTACCAGGTTGCTGATAGTCAGGTGGTCATTTTTGATAGGAAAATGTAAAGACAGTTATTAGTGCTTTCCCATGTTCTCCGTCAGTTTGATGTGTTGAAAGTGAAATGCGCGGAGCAGGAGAAGGCGGCTGAAATTGGTCAGACTTCCTTGAAGGAAGTGAATGTTGTGCGGGACAAGTTTGCTACTAAACTTGAGAATTCAGAGACTAATTTGAACAGAGTTTGTGACCGACTAGACATTGTGGAGAAGGAGTTGTCCGTCAAGAAGGCTGGTCATGATGAAGCCATGCGCTCTATTATTGAGCAATCTATCAGTCATAAAGTTGCCAAGGAGCGGGTGATCCAGTTAATGACTGAGCTTGCTGATGCTAAATAAGATGCTTCTGCAAGGCTAACCACTATTGAGGGAGAACTCGTTTCAACAAAAATGAGATTGTAGCAATAAAAAATAAACTAAAGATTGCAGAAGCGGATGGTTGGAAAAGGGTCATTGATGGTCGAATCAACCTCCTCGATTTCATGGGGGGAGGCCTTGATCTGACTACCTATCGTGGTCTGGTTGACAAGGTTTTCAAAGACGGTTATTATGAAGAATGTGCTTCAGATCTGGGAAGTGATCCGGTTGATAAGAACGGTCGTCTCTTCCTCCATCTGATCCTGCTCCATTGTCTATCCTTGTTACTGAAGAAAAAATTTCATCCCCTTCTGCTAATATCACTGTTCATCCTCCTTTAAATATTATTGCTAGTGATGCTCTGATCACTTCTATTGTCTCTTTTCCAAATGTTGTATCTGCTTTTCCCGATCTAACCGAATAGAGAGATTGATGACAATTTCTTATTTTGTTGACACTCTTATGTTTTGTTTTTTTCATATTTATTGTTCTTCGATTTGTGTATCTTTTCTAATAGATTGTGTCTCTGGAAATTGTGGTAGTCATAGCTTGTTCATGTCTGGATCAATCACGATATCTGGTCGTACACAGTAAATGTGCGTTAATCTTGTTATTCGTACTTTATGCATCTTGGTAATTTAGACTTGGCTGGATTTCTGCCTTTACACCCATTTTTGGCTGTCTGAAGCTTTCATTTTTCTTTGATTTCTTTAGGCATATTCCATGGTTCGACTTGTTAGTCGGACCAACAGGCTTTATGAGTAAGTCTGACTTATACATCCAAACTTTTGTAAGTAATTATGATGGTTTGCATCGCGTGTAGGCATAATAGGGTAGCTAATGAATTCAAAATGCTTCTTAATCAAATCTGATGATACATTAAAATAGATCGACATCGCAGCTATACACGTGGCAGAGAGCATCCATCACAAAGATTTGGCACCCCATTTACTAGGCCAGCTCGTTAAACCCAAGAAGATAAAACAGTAAAGGCCCATCGTAAGAACACATAATCGAAGCCCAAATCTATGCCTACACGAACCGAAGCCCAAATCCAGACCCGACATGAGTTCTCTCATAAATAGGAAGAATGTTGCATAAAAAGAGTCGTGGAGGGAGTTACGCCTCCACGGATGCATCTTCATAAATAAGGAGATTGTTACGATAAACATTTCCTTTCGTTGCGCCTCACTTGCTTAAGTCATGCAGAGAATTAACCGCGACCATTATAAAAGGTAAAAAGAACATTCGAAATATGTATGCAACTCTAACTAAGTTTTGTCCAGATTTATTTCCATATTCCAATAGAGTCGTTAACATAAGCATCAGAGTGCCTTCGGCCACCAAAAAGGTGGTCTTTGGCAGTATAACATCTATTTTGTAGGTCAAATCTTAAGAGGACGAGATTTGGACGTATCAGTTTGGCGCTGTTCGTGGGGAACAACGAGTTTCCTTTCTAAAAAAAAAGATCCAGTGACGAAGTTCACCAAATTTGATAAACCATCAATGAGCTATCAGAACAAATGACACACTCAATAGATCATCAACCCAACGATGATCACAATGAACCCTCTCGCTGGCGACAATGTATCACAAGCAGTTCACGAACAAGTCGCAGCTCAAACCATCAGGCCAATGGCACCCGACAATCAAGATCCACAGCATGCAATAGCTCAGACAACCCAGACATCTGGCGACGTTGCCGTGGATCCTCGGGTAGACTTGCTTATTTTCCAAATGATCTACATGACGAGGATGCTAGAAAAACTCACCGAGGAGTGCATTCAGTCAGCCGATCCTATTTAAGCACCACCCAACAAAAATCTACCAACCGAACTCGAGGGAACGACGAAGTTCCGACAAAACCTCAACGGGCAAACCTCGAAAGCAATGAACTTCCCCAGGGTAAGACTCCACAAAGCGACAGAATGCTTGCTGAAATTCTGTTCAGAATCGGAGTCACTGATTCCAACGTATGTTACGAATTAGCCAAGTCGTCATTCTCCGACGCCCTCATGATAACTCCTATGCCAAAAATGTTCACTCCATCAAAGTTCGAAGTATATGACGGCACCACCAACCCAACAGATCACTTGAGACACTTCCACCACATGATGGCGTTGAAGGATACCATGGAATCAATCTTGTGCAGAACATTCCCAACTAGTCTTACCTCTATGGCAATGAATTGGTTCAACAACCTACCACCAAGGTAGATAGACTCCTTCCAGGTGTTAGCCACCGCCTTTATCACGAGATTCATTGGAAGTCAGCGGATGAGGAAAGGACCACACTACCTCATCCATATCAAACAAAAGGCCGAAAAAATGATACGAGAATACGTTACTCGTTTCACCAACGAACTGACGATAATCGATATGTGGCTGAAGAAAGATCCTTTTTTATGTTCTCAACCTATAACCTCCAAAAAGCATGGTGGTCCTATTGAAAACAACCCAAAAACACATTTCTCTTGAGGAGATGAAAGCAGTCAGGAGAAAAAATTACTAAGAAAGGGAAAATCATTCAAGGAAACTGGAAAGGAGGGAAGAGAAAAGACGAGATGACGGACCCTGGGAAGATAACCGTCAGTCAAAGAAACATTGGGATGGCGGAAGGAACGAATCCAACCAACGGGAATCCGAGAAGTTGCAGTCGGTGTGGCCCAGACACGAGCGAATAACCAACGTGATGAAAAAGACATACAAACCATACATAACCCTGAAGACAAGCCATGCCAACATCCTGAAATACATGGTGAATTGGGTGAACATCAGCTGGTCGCTCAAAATGAAAGGAGACCTAGAATGAAGAGACAAAAGCAAGTAATGTTCCTTCCACATGGATCACAAGCACGATACTGAAGACTGCTACATGCTGAAATATGAAATTGAGCATTGGATTCAAAGAGGACGACTCGATGAATTCATTGGAATGCCAGACAAGCAGCTTAAAAGAAAAGAATAGGGAGATACCTCTGCCACAAGATCGAAAGAACAACCTAGGAAATTAATATACGCCTTACACCGCATGGCCGGGGGGAGGAAAACGATCAACCCAAACAAAAAAACACTTCCCGATTGAGTAGATCCACTACAACACAAGTGCTTATTAATAGCAAAAGAGCATAGCGTTTTTAAGAATTGTGCTATTAAAAATCCTTTTAATTTCGTTACCAATTTAACATAGCGTTTTTCAAAAATAGTGAGCGGGAGGGCGAAAATCATTTCGCGCGTTTTTGGCTCAAGATTTCATCTCCTCCCTCAAACACAACTCTCCCTCACAAGAACTCTCCCTCACACAAACACAACGTAACCCTCACAAACGCAACTCTCCCACCTCGCCATCACCTCGCCTCGCCTGATTTCTCTCGCTCTTCTCTCGCCATCACCTCTCCTCTCACCGTCACCCGATACTTTCCTCAGACTCTGAGAAGAAGGGTTTTCTTCTTTCTTCTTCTCAAAACTCTAGATCGTTCGTCTCATCTGCCCCTTTTCTTCACAACATCCTTCGTCTCCTCTGCCCCTTTTCTTCTTCTTCACTCTCTTCAGGCTAGCAAAGCAGAGAAGGTTTGATGGAGGCACCACAACTTCCATCTTCTACAAAGGTAACCCACCAAACCATCTCAGCAATCAGAAAAGATGTCAAAGCACTGAAGAAATGGGTGAAATCCAAATCCGAATCCGAAGGGAGAAGAAGGGTCTTTCTTATTTCTTCTTCTCAAAACCCTAGATCATTCGTCTCCTCTGCCTTTTCTTCTTCTTCTTCACTCTCTTCGGGTGAGCAAAGTAGAGAAGGTTTGATGGAGGCACCACAACTTCCATCTTCTACAAAGGTAACCCACAAAACCATCTCAGTAATCAGAAAAGCTGTCGAAGCACTGAAGAAATGGGTGAAATCTAAATTTCAATCTTTTGTAAGTTTCTTCCCAAATTTTCAGTGTTAGTGTTTGATTTGAGTAGAATTGTTTGATTTAGCCAAGTTACATTAGAGTTGTTGTTTGTATTTGGTGATGTTGTTAAATCTTTGATGTGTTTTATCTTCAGATCTAGGGTTTTGGAGGTTTGGGGTTTACTGATTCTACTAAGTTGGGGCCGGGGAGTCACCAATGAATCTCAATTCATCAGATTCAAGTAAGTTTCTTCCCAATTCATCTCATTGGATACTTTCATTTGTTGATCTGATTGATGATTTCTCTCCAATGTAGTAGATTTTATTAAAATTAGGGTTTTTGATCTTGACCCATTTGAAATCTTGGTTCAAGAACATGTGGGTTTGTGTTATTGCATTCAAGTTACCATTTTTTGAATCAGGTATCATGCATTTTGATGTTAAATGTGAAATTATGGTCATTTAGGATAAGTGGATAAACAAGATAAAACTGCATTGAAAGATGACTATTTAATGAAAAATAAATGATTTTTTTTGCCCATTTCACATTGCATTTGGTGGGTTTTGGTTGGAGTGGTGAAGATCAGTAATTATATTACTAGGGTTTAGGTTATCTTAATGGGTTTGTAATTGAAAGAGTGTTGGAGATCCAATGTAATAAGCATTGAAGTCACTTTTGCATTTTGGTTGGGTGGTGAAATCAGCAATTAGTGTTACTAGGGTAGAACAAATCTTGTTTATGTGACTAGCAATGAATCCAATTTAAATATTTGTAGTTGTTGATTGATGTTAGATTTACCTTGCAGCAAACTGTTGATGCTTGAAACTTCTACTGATATTTTCAGGTTTCTGAGAATGCAAAACATGTAGTTGAGCGATTTTCTTGCAATTGCAGACCTACTTCCAGTTGGAACCATGAGTTTTGTCTTTTGGGGTTCTAGGGGAGACATAGAAAGTGGATTTTCAGGATTTATTCCTGAACGTCATGCAGTGGTATGTTAAAAAAATTCTTCACTGTTTTTTGTGTTTGTGGAGCTATAGAGAAAATTTGGTCATTTTCTATTATACATTGTTTCATGACATTCGTGTTGTTGTACTGTTTCCAGTGTTCTAAAAAGCGGGCTGGGCGGCCGCCTAGGCGCTAGTAGGTAGAGAAACGCCTAGACTAATTGCTGGGCGGAGAGAAAAATCGGTCAGGGCGCCTAGGCGGATTCTGGGCGGTCTGGGCGGCCCTAGGCGGGCTTGGGCGGACCTAGGCGGGTCTGGGCATTTTTTTTTTTTTTTTCTCTATCTGGTTGCAAATAACCAAAAGTAAAAAACCAATCGACCCCCCATCGAAATTTTTAGGTTTTGTTTGCAAAACAGAGAGAAAAGAAAAGGGGAAGAAGGAGAAGAAGAAGAAGGGGAAGAAGAAGAAGAGTTTCCCGGCGACTCCAAGCTTTGCGTTTCCTTGGTGTTCACTTGTTCGTCGATCTCTTTCCAGCGGGTACTCTGACTTCTCCCAAATTTAAAATTTCCATTCTAATTTTTTTTAGGGTTAATGATTTTTTCCCCTTCTTTTCTTATGGTTGTTTAGGTATCGCAGAAGAGTTCATGCATAAGAATAGCTTACAAACTTATGCTCAGAGATCAGCCGTACCCCTTCCCAGTTATCTGACTGCAAATGAAGGAACTCTACAAACACCAAAGTTTAGATCCACTGTCTTCGTTGATGGGGTTTCCTATGAGTCAGGTGATACATTTGCAACGAAAAAGGAGGCTGAACAATTTATTGCAAAGTTTGCCTTGGAGAGTATATTGAAAAAAATTAAAGATGAACCCTGTCCACTTATTCATGAGGTATGTTGCATATACTTGATGTTCGCCTGATTTGCAACTGGTTGACTTATCTAATTAACTGATAACTGATGCATGAGGTTGGCAAAAACAACACATTTTTTTATAAAAAAAGATTTGCTGTGTCCAACACTAATTTGATTCGCCTCCAACTTGTGTTTGTCACTCTGTCTGGTTGTCCCATTGTGAATCTTAACCCAACTCCAATAGTTTTTGCAGGACTTATATTATTTAACTCATTGATTGGTCCACTTAATTGTATGGCTTTGAAAGTTCCATATGTGAAAATTTTGAGGATTTAAATTTCAAAAATGTAAAAATCATTGATTCTCAATTCATATCTCCTAGCCATAAAATGAAACATAATGGAATAAGATGAAATTTTAGAACACTGGTTGGTACCATCAACTCATCAAGTATGTAATTCTTTTTTCACTCTAATCTCTATGAAACTCTATGTTATGCAACTTATGCTATTATAAATTTTAATGTAAGCTTAATTTTTCATGTTAAATTGGAAGTAATTGATAAAATATTAATGTATTATGCTAAATTTTTGTAAATTATGAAAATTATAATACAAAATCTAAAACCGCCTAGGCGCTAGGCACCTGCTGGCCGCCCGCCCACCGCCTAGCGATTTTTAGAACACTGACTGTTTCATCTGTCAACCAGCGGGTTCATGCAGCTCGGCCAGTTAATCTCTCTTACAATCCAAACAGGAGGAGATTCATCTCTTCTTGCGCCTCCAACCACAATTGTGAGTTCCCTCTCTGGCTTCCTATACTCCCAGTATTGTTCAGTAGTTTTAGTCATTGAATCCGATAGTGCAAGGTGTGTACTCTGATTCTCTGAATTATCTTCTTAATATTATATGCCAATGTCATTAAATAGTGCTACTTGAACGTAAGAGGAGCCCATTTCTAACGAACAATTGCAAACAAACAACTACCTAACACTAACACTAACACTAACAAGCGGTTGGTATACCACCGTTCCTTCGGATTGATTAAAGATTCATGCCTAAACAGTTTCCCTAATCCAGGAGTATGAACAGTTTGCCTGTTCCAACACTAAAAGATTAATGCATGTAAAATGGAGCCAATGTATGGAAATGGCGTTTTCTTCTTTCCTATCAACAATCTGCTGTGGACCCAAACATGATAATACTGCATATGTTCAATGCATAAATTGCACCTTATGATGTTGATGTACATGGTTAATGGAGAACAAGTGATGAACAAGGACAATGATTTCCATTCCATGATAGAGAATATGAAAAATATTAGCATGTGTAGTTCACATGCATTGCCATGTGATTTTGTTTGCGTGCTTCATATTAGGGCAGACACACAATATAACTTGTCTATTAGAGGTGATGGTCGAGATTGCTCCCAGTCTTTTCTCTATAACCTTTTTTTACTTTATGTGCATGTCAATGCCCTTGAGCCCTTGTTGTCTCAACAAACAAACATCCACTCTACAGCTGCCTCTCCCTGGGTATTGCATTCTTTACCTACCCAATCAAACCCAAATCAACATTTGTGTTCTATTTTAGGATACATCCCATTTACTCATTTAGTAATAAAAATGGTACCTCCAATTAAAAACAAAAATGTTCCCATGAAAATATAAAGCAAAAAATTTCACTACATGACAAAGAAAACATAAAACATGGGTCAGAGACTATTTGGTTGATATAATTATTGGTGTTAAAGGCACGGTTTCATGTTAAATAAAAGCATGCCTTATGTAATGGTAGCACAAGACCAACATGGACATAGAAATGCTAATATGCATTAAAAAATTTGTTAGCGCATAAAAATCTAAAATTAAAATTTAAGTCACACGCACAACAAATTTTATTTTAAGCACAAAAAATGGCTAGTTGCTAATACAGTTACCAGCAGTGAGAGACAATGCATGTGAAACAACTTGGTTATCATCCAAATCAATAATGAGCAACGACACTAGGTACAGGTAACATCAATCATTTAATTATTTGGTATACTACGAGATAATTGGTGTATATGTATAGTATCAGTTGCGGCAGTGTACTAGTGTAGTCAAAATCAGCCAAAAAAATGTTGTCATATTGTAATATATAATCTGAATGCAGAATTATATTATAACATTGGCATCATTCCTATAATAGTAGATGCCATCAGATGGTGTCAGCAGAGCACATTGCTCCCTCGCACAGTTTCAGAGTCAAAACTGAAGGAGGTAGTCCAGATGAGATTTCACAGCATGTGGGCCACATTGGCTATTGCTTAATCACTTCACTAGCTCAATTTCTGCTTTAAACTAGTCTATCCGGGGATGTATCCTTGACCACTATCCGAGCTTCCGTTGCAAATGAAATGATTCCAATGAAATCTATATATTTACATAATTCTTGTTAGGGCATTTGGTTCTCATCTACTTTGTTGATTCTCTTATGTCAGATTTAATGCACCAAAAGCTTCTCTTAAAAGCTAGAAGAAGGGATTGCGGTTCAGCTCAATGATGTTGAAAGAAGGATTACAGCAGTCCATAAGGCAAGTTTTATTTTTTAATTTATGAGTTAAATCATCTTAAGTCCTAGTTAAAAATCCTTGTTTTATAGAAGGCACCGATACGTACCCCCTTTTTTGCATGCAACCTTAGCCTGAAACACAGTGATTCAATACATAGGTGGTACCATGGACTATAAAGAGGGTTGTATCATGTAGGCTTGCCTTTCATTTTTGGATTCGTGTTCTATATTATTCTCATAAAGATGGCAATATTAGCATAAGAAAAAGGTTGTTTTTATTTTTCTGCTGAGTAGTTTATCCTTTCTTATTCTCTTACTTTTATGTGTTACATCGAACTCTAACTTTGATTTTCAATGAACCCTATTACATATCCATGAACTGTATTCATGTGCCTGTTAACAGTCAACAAATCATAGTGTCTGCTATATTACTCAGTTTTCGCACTGGATCTGAGCAATGTGCACACATAACTAAGAGTTTAGGCATAGCCTTACTATGTTTTTCTGCTATAGCCTCACATAATGACTCCGCCTCCTGTAAAAACCCTAACTGCAAAATCCTAAACCTAAACCTATTTGAGTCTTGTTAGTGTTAAAGTTTTGATTTTTATCATAAATAACAATAACCCATTTGTGATTTTTAGTCTTGTTTGACAAAATGAAGAAAACACCATTTCTCATGAGGGTTTGTTTCAGTAAAGTTTTGATTTTTTTTTGTTTGATGGGTGTCAGATAATTTGGTGGGGAGTGGAGGGTATGCAGAGGTGTACAGAGGAGTGATGGGAGATGGTGAGGTGATTGCAGTGAAAAGACTAACCAGAGCAGCAACAGATGAAAGGAAGGAGAAGGAGTTCTTATCAGAACTGGGGACTATTGGTCATGTTCACAATCCAAATGTGTCTTCTTTGATGGGTTGTTGCATTGACAATGGACTATATTTGGTTTTTGAGTTCTCTCTACATGGCTCAGTTGCTTATGTTCTTCATGGTAGAGTAGAGCCAGTTGAAATTTTGATCAAATTTAGGCAAGTTTCGGTGTGGTGGTTTATCTAATTATGTGAACCTTTTGTGTACTAGATGAGAAATCACCAACAATGAGTTGGAAAATAAGGCACAAGATCGCGGTAGGAACTGCGAGAGGACTTCATTACCTACATAAGGGATGCCAAATGAGAATAATTCATAGAGACATTAAGGCTTCAAACATTCTCTTGACTTAAGATTATGAACCTCAGGTGTGATTTTGTCTTGAACTATTAGTGTTATTGTTCTTCCTTTTGATGGTTGTATGTAGAGTTTGAGAAATGTGGTTGTCTGAATGTAATAGATTTCGGATTTTAGGTTGGCGAAATGGCTTCCAACTGAATTGACTCATCACTCAATCCATCTAATAGAAGGGACATTGGGGTATGTGATTTCTCTTGTCCATTTGAACTTGGTTTTGAAATGAGGGAGATAGGCTCATTGGTGTGTTTTTGTGATGTGTACGTTGTTTTGACAGGTACTTGGCTCCTGAGTATTTCATGCATGGAATTGTTGATGAGAAGACTGACGTATTTGCATTTGGTGTTTTTCTATTGGAGATCATCTCCGGACGAAAACCTGTCGATGGATCTCACCAGAGCTTAGTTAGCTGGGTAAATATTTCATACTTTAACACCTTTACTTGTTAGTGTAAAAAATTAGTTGAATGTCAATAGATTAAGCTTATAATATGTAGAGTTTGAGAAATGTGGTTGTCCGAATGTAATAGATTATGCAGCCATGTAATGCTAGGTCCAGTTAATAGATTATACATTATTTTTAGAGACTTTGCTGATTGAGCGAGGCTGGCAAGAGGCGTTGTGATCAAGTTGCTGATTGGTCGAGCTCCTGCTGGAAAATTGAGCACTCTGTTGAGGTGGACTGATGAAGATAATTGTGGTTCTGTTGAGGTGGTTAAGGAGTTAATACAAGGAGTTGTGGTACTTTATATTTAGTTTTTTATTTAGGTTTTGAAAAGCTGGAAATGTTTTGTGACTCGATGTAATACAGAGAGCTGATCTTTATTATTAATTTGATAGATTTTGTGACTCAATGTAATACATTATCTCATTAATTATATTACTTTGCCTCCATTCATGGAAATGTTTAAGTTTGACACATTAAAATTTTTATTTTCTAGAAATAAAACTTATAAGATGTAATAAAAAGTCATTTGATAGCAAAAAATAAAATAAAATAAATTTTTTTTTGCTATGTATTCTTACAATAGCGTTTTTGAAACGCTATGGTAGAGTCTACCATAGCGTTTTCGTTTTTGAAACACTATAAAAGGCCAACTTACTATTGCGTTTTTAAAACGCTATAATAGACCCTGGGTCTATTATAGCTTCGGCAGACACATCGTTTTCTAAAACGCTATGGTATCCTACCATAGCGTTTTTGAAACGCTATTAATGGGAATTTTTCTTGTAGTGATCTATATCGAAGTAGGAGTACTAACACTTTTAACAATACTAATAAAATGGAGGAGCTTGCACCAATCAACTCAACAATTCAAGGACCCTTCCGACGGACGTAGTCCCAACCCAAATTACTGACTGCAAAATTAATGGCAACGGACTCGATCAATCCTTGGCAGGTGATGTCGAACGCGGTGCTGACGTGAGCGCGATCAGACAGTTTGGCGCTGATGTGAGCATGATCGGTCAAATCAATATTGACCGGCTACAAAATCTGAAAACGCCTCGAGTAAATTAACTACAATGATGAATAGCGAAACACGAGCAATAGCAAATTCGGCAATTGAAGACAAACTATATGAGATAAAACAAGGGCACAAATCTCTAACGTGAGGATAGACATCAATTAAGCAAAGATCAAGAGAGCAAAGCAAATCACTCTCCAATGTAACGTAACAGCTCAAGTAATACAATCGTTAGAACTGGTCGGAACATCCAAAAGGGAATATCAATAAAATTACAAATTCTGAGTCACCATCTTTCGCGTGGACAATAAGATAAATACGCCAAAACTCATCCATACAAAGTAATCAATATGTAAAGCCAAAAGAAATCAGGACACACAAGTCGGATACATATAATAAACTTCTTGTCTGATCAACCATGAAGTAAAAGTTGGATGAACGAGTCAACTAAATAAAAGTAACTTCGGGTCGGCTGGAATGTCGAACCAACAAAGTAAAAGTTGGATGAACAAGTCAACTAAATAAAAGCAATTTTGGGTCGACTGGAACGTCGAATCGATGAATTAAAAGTTGGAAGAACGAGTCAATTAAGTAAAATCATCTTCGGGTTGACTGGAACGTTGAACCAATGAAGTAAAAGTTGGACGAACGAGTCGGCTAAATAAATGCAACTTTGGATCGACTAGAACGTCGAACCAACGAAGTAAAAGTTGGACGAACGAGTCAACTAAACAAAAGTAACTTTGGGTTGACTTGAACATCGAACCAATGAAGTCTAAGTTAGACGAATTAATCAACTAAATAAAAAAACTTTGGGTCGACTGGAACATCGAACCAACGAAGTAAAAGTTTGACGAACGAGTCAACCAAAATAAAAGCAACTCCGGGTTGATCGGAACATCAAACCAACAAAGTAAAAGTTGGATGAACGAGTCAACTAAATAAAATCAACTTCGGGCCCACTGAAACATCGAACCAACGAAATAAAAATCGGATGAAACAACTTCAGGTCGACTGGAACCGAACCAACGAAGTAAGAGTTGAACGAATGAGTCAGCTCGATAACAACAATTTTGTTTTGATTAGAACATCAAATCAACGAAGTGAAGGATGAAAGAACGAGTTAACATAATTCAAAAGAGCCCCGGGTCAACTAACGCGCTAGTTCGATGAGGTAAAATATGAATGAACAAACCAGTTTTCTCATAAAAGCTTCGAGACACAGAACACAAGGTTGAGACAGACGTGTCGGAGCGTAGGAGAATTCAGATCAACGAAATTCAAACAAGATTAAAAATGTAGTTGTAAAAATCAAAGGTGGAGATACACAGTGCAACTCATTTCGACATTCATGACCGACCTAAAAAAGGTATAGGTAGTGTGAACGAGTCAACAAGACGAACTACGACTACGAAGAAAATAAATAACACCAAGGAGAAAATTCATGTTCTTTAATAAAACTATTCTACTACATTCAAAGAAAAAGGTAAAGAAGTAGGAGATCAAACGGAGGCATCCATAACTTCTTTAGCGACACCATCAGACGGACGAATGACAGCTGGATCACTGGCAGGGGCTCTCTCTTCGAGAAGATGAGGCAATAGCTCTTCACCCGTTCGACCGTACGGAAGTTTTTCATTACCATCTTCATTTTCAAAGGTCTGATAGACCAAGTAATGGTATTGAGACAAGTTAACACCAAGATTTTTTATATAGTCGAGAAGCTCAGTCTGTCCATCAACAATTCGCTGCCAATCCGCCACATCCATAAATTGAATCCTGCTTTTAACAGAAGCAAGTTCATTCACAGCCGTAATAAATCTCCCTTTAGCAATGGTAAGCATTGCGGAGGTATCTTCCTTGATTTTGTCAAGCGCATCCATTAATTGCTCCACCATTTTCTCAGCAACGTCGTGCCTGTTAGAGTGCTCCATTACAACACACACAACTTCATCATAAATCACTTTCTCAGTGGACAACTCCTTTTCCACATTGTGTAAGCGTGCACAAACACCATCTAATTCGATTTTTAAATATTCGAGCTCAGCTACCGATCGATCCCGTGGACCCTCTACTTCAACCGACGAGGCTTGAGCAACCCTAGCTATTTTTTCCTGATTTGAACATCGCGTTCTTAACGCATCAGATTGACAAAGGACGTGGGTAAATACCAACAGCAGTACAACGAAGTTCCTCTTTAGCGAAACCACCTGGTTTCGACTAGCTTCGTAACCTGAACCCATCAACCCTGCGTAGGTAAGATGATTCACTCCATCCATTATATGCCTAAAGCCATCATCGAGATGAAGGCCTGGATCCAACACAAACATTGAATGCCTCTCCACCGACCGTCTGTGGCATTCGTTGATCAGCCTACACGTACCTTCCAACACGTCAAGCTGAGAAAACAAGAACATCATCCCGTCCAACTTAACCTGAATCTCTTCAGGGGTAGGTTCCGTTCAATTAATCCGCGAATAAAGAACGCGGGGATTCGAAAGCACGGAGGAACCACCACCAATAGCCAGGAAAGGAAGACGAAATGGTAGAAAAGCCGTCCTCACCCTCTCGCTATGTAGTAACTGCAGCAGAAGAATTGGTAGTCCCAATGAGGGAAAAAGAGCCTAAGCAGGCAAAAGAAGGAAGGACCTCAGTCGCATCATAAAAAAAAGAAGAAAGAGAACAAGGAGACTGCGCCTTGAGAACTCGATCATGACCACCAAACTCCTTAGACTAAACAATCGCCAGTCAAAACATCTTATCATCATTGGCCTTTGGATCGTCATTGGAGTACTTGGTAACATCAGGACCACCATAAGCAGGAAGGAGCCTCTTTTCGCCATCATCCAACAGGTGAATGGTCTTTTTTTCACTCTTTTCCAATGCCAACTTCATCTCTTTAGCCTCTTGCAAAGATAAATGATCCTCCCTCATAGGCTCCCTATCGACCTCGAATAAGGAAAAATGCAATGAGTATAATCGAGGAGCCGGTTTCTCTTTGGAACACGATCATAACATATAAACAACCATTTCGATGGAACATGCCTCAGAACCTTTCTCTTCTTGGAAGTTGGACCAGTAGCACCAACGCCAACAGAAGCATCAAGATCCACAACATCCAAGCTCATTTTCCCATAAACGTTGACATTACCATCAAGAGTTGCACGGGCAACAATCTCCACAGCTTGCCTCTCAATCAACAAAGCATGTTCAACTCATTCATACTATGCAAACTGATGCGCTCTACCATGACATTAAAAAGGAAAGTGTCCAAAGGAACCTCAGGAAGCTGCAAAAAATGCTCACTAGTAATCTGTTCTTTCGCAGTCAATTGCAGAATCCTCCGCTTGTTGAACCCAGAAATACCTCACTATTTGCTGACCTCACCATCCAGTAAGTCGCCGACATGCATCACAAATAGGAAAGAAAAAAAGAAATAAGGCGACGAAAAGAAGAAACAACCCTAATTTTGAAGATGGCGTAAAGAGATAAGCAAATTCGTCACGTTACTCTTTATAGAGCCGCACAACGAAGAGACTGCTCATGGGAGGATGTGCGGGATATAATGGTGTGCGAAATTAAAAAATATGTGCATGAAAACTAATGGATAAACAAGAGATCGAAACGATCGACCCTTCAAAAGTTGCTAACAATGTTAAATTCAATGCAATGATAGGATTGAAAGACCAACCGTCACAAAGTTAGTGGCCACTTCAGCATACCCACTAACTAAAAGGGGGAATAGATGATGATACTAATAAGCACCCAAAACATCGATTTTACACCCCTAAATATACAATTGTTAAGTCCAATTATCAAATAAAAATATCTCATTACGTGTATTTTGTGCATTTTGTAGGAATTCAAGCACAAATCTCAAATTATGCATAAAGTGACACAATAAGGCTAAATTCATCAACTAGAAGGCCCAATGGGAATTCGAATGCATTCATCAGGATTAAAGAATTTCAATCTCAAGACTCATGAAGTCAAACCCACAAAGCAACAACAACTACGGATCTCGAGAAAATCAATATGAAGATTTGGTCGTCCACATGGCCAACTTTATCATAAAAAAATCTCTACAACACATGTTTCCTTATTCAACTCCGACACCATTCCTTGTTTCACTCAACCATTCCTTGTTTCATTCAACCATGTTTCATTGTTTAACTCAAACCATGTTTCCTTGTTTCACTCAACCATTCCTTGATTCATTCAACCATGTTTCACTGTTTAATTCAAACAATGTTTCCTTGTTTCACTCAAACGATTTTTACTTATAAAAACCCCATACATGGAGTTCATAAGGGATAGTTTTTCTTTGATAGTTTTTTTTTTACAGAGTTTTTTTGTTGTAGTTCTTGGCTTTATATTTTTACTTGGGAGAAAAGTGTGACATTGAAGAAGTAAGTTTTATCTTTGTTCTTTAACTTTTAGTTTAATATTTATTTTCACCATCCATTATTTTGCTATTCTTTTTATTCTTTAAGTTGAAAATCAAATATTGTCTTCTAATCCAAGTGAAGTTGTCGATAACCCCTACTTCCAATATGCATTGTTGCAGTGTATTGCAGGTTGAAAGAAAATAAATAAATAGAAACAACTAATATTGCTTTTATTGATGTCAAAAATCATGCAACGACATTAATGTCGGTTTTTGGCATGAATCAAATGGCGTCGTTGCACATCACTTGGTGAAGGAAGACATTATTGAAGATACAACTTTGGCGACAATAGATAAGATTTTTAATTTCTATAAAAAAATTTCCTTTTATTTTATTTATTTTATTTTTTGTCATCTTTATGCTTTTTTTTGGGTAATTTTCAGCATATAACGGAAACAACACAGCAGCAGACGGCTCAAACATTCTCCGTTTAACGTGAAATTTTTACAGCAAATTTCGTGATACTCCCCCCCTGAATTTTCATAATTTTTTCAGATTTTGTTTTATGTCGGTTGCCTGTTGAACAAATTGCCTAAGACTTGCTTGAAGACCTTTTTTATTTTTTATTTTTTGGTTGTAGTTTTTAGTGAGAAAAGCAGTTTATTCTTTATTAACTTCTTTTTAATATGCCTCAAATGGTCGAATGCAACTTGTAATAGTTAGGCATTAGGTTGATTGTTAGTTTTAGGTTAGATTTAATTCACTATCAAAAAAAAAAAAAAAAAAACAATTTTTTTTTTTTTTAAAATTGACTTCTTGACCAAGACCATTAAACATCTTTGCATGTGTAATTATTTGATTGTGTGTTTATTTATTTAGATAGCAATTGAAGTTAGAAATAAAAAAATAAATTTTTTTTTTTGAAAAGGGCTAATTTTTTATTTTGTAGTGGACAACCAATGGTGTTGTGGGGGAGAGAGCAATTGCCTTAACCTAGGAGGAGTAACTCTTAAATAACACTTCTCTCTACTCCCACGGTGGAGACCTTGTGTCCGAGCTCACAAGTTAGTAAGTATCTATTTTGGACACATTGTTTTAGTGGCTTGGGTGCTGAGTGGAAATCGATTGAACATTGCTTGGTGTTTGTTTATGTTTCTGCATCTTAACGAAATGCGTGGTTGCTTACGTTAATAAACTACCATAAATAGAGAGGGCAAACCTAGCCCTGTTTTTGAAGCTGGGGGATTTCATCACCCACCTCATCACTCCAGCTGTGTGAAACCAAGACACATAATAAAATCAACTAAGATTAGAGCCAACTAGGACGGTGTTCATAGGACAACTAAGACCTAGGTTATTCTGCTGAATTTTGTGTTGACTAAAGCAAAACGTGACGTTGGGTTTAATCATTCAATGAACTCCGAGAGGCCACTGCCACATGGGTAACTCACCCGGTATGCCAAGTCATTAGTAAGTTGTAGACAACAGAAGGACGTGGTGTCACTAACAGTTTTGGCTAGGAACACACACCCTAAGTACGTATTTGACACACATCTTCTTATATCAATCGGTTTACAGAGCGGTAGCACAGGTACAGTTCTTAATTAGACCACGTGATCTCCTGTACTTGTGCAATAATCCGGCTTCTTGCAAGCGTAACTCTGACCTCCTGATTTTGGACTTTGTACTGTTGGATACAAACTTTTAGGATCATCTGTTAGCACCCTATCTAATCAGGCAATAATAGATAACAGCGTAACGCCCGCTGGCTTCAATCAATCTTGTCCCTCAAAGATTAACAAGATAAAATCCCATTAAAACGTTGTTTGCTTAGATTTGGCATTTGTGTGGTTCAGAAGTGAATGTTGCTTGTGTATGTCTTCTTAGCAATCGTCTAGGGATACTTGATCTTGTGCTTTGTCACTGTCAACTTTTCAATCCATTTTTTTCCTTTCATGAAAGTTTGGGAACAACCTAACAAACGCTTGGTTCGTACCCAAAATTTTTCTAGCCACCCTAATCCACTTTTTGCTTCTTTACCGCACTCATCTCCACCTACCTCCCCTCACTCTCCAATCAACACTAAAATGGAAGAACGTCCAATTTGGGAATACAATGTTCCCTTTCCCCTATCACAACAGCTCAATTTGAGATTAGACCAGCTATTATTAATATGTTGCCGAAGTTTCATGGGCATGATCGAGAAAGCCCATATGTCCATCTTGGAAAGTTTCTTGAAGTTTGTAATACTTTTAAGAACCAAAATATAGATGAAGAAAATGTCAGACTTTGTTTGTTTCCTTTCTCTCTTGATGATTGGGCCACCTCATGGCTAAATTCCCTCCCTGTCAGTTCAATTAAATCATGGGGGGATTTAGTTTGAAAGTTTTTAGCGAAGTACTTCCCCATGAGAAAGACCCTACAAATTAGAAAAGAAATTGAGGAGTTTACTCAAACACATGATGAACTTTTTTATGAAGCATGGGAACACTTTCAAGATTTACTTATCAAGTGCCCCAATCATGGCTTTGAAAAACGAGTACTAGTGAAGAGTTTCTATAATGGATTGATTGTCGAAACTAGAAATATGATTGAATCCATGCATCAAGGGAAATTCATGCGTAAAACTGGTACTAATGCTTATACCTTTCTTAGTGAACTTGGTGATGATTCTCGACAATGGACTGCCCATAGAGACTTGAAACCTAGTTCTTCTAGAAAATCACGTATATTTGTACCAAAGGATGATCCCGAACCAGACATCAAAACATTCCTAAAAGACTTTGTTAAGGAAATGAAATCTATTGTTACTAAGTCTACCTCTGAAGCCAGAGAGCAAACTTATAAGCCTTGTACCTTTTGCCTCAAAAGATATCATATAGATTCTGATTGCCCTTTAACTTCAGGTGGCAATGAACCTCCGGAGGAGGTGTGTGTATAATAGTGAACGTAAATCAAACACATATGGTCAAACATACACATCTGCAAATCGACATCACCCTAACCTTTCTTATGGTGGTGACTTTTATGAACAACCACCCAGAAGTTCAAAGAATCCTCCTGGGTTTCAACACCCTAGGCAACCTAGTGGACAAGCCCACAACTCACGCACTTATCCCAGACAGGTTCAATATGGACCTCAATCTTACCAGTTGCAACAGAATCAATATCCACCACAGGAAGGACCTCTTTCATTCCGGCAACAACAGCCTGTGAACCTTCCTATGGTACCTGTCCCTCATAATTTTTATGGTCAACCTCAATTTAGCAACTTTCGAGACTTGGTACCTCAAACTCAATATGTTGCTCCTTTACCACCTTCAAGACCATCATTAGAAGATATGATGCACCAATTAATGACAACTAATGCTGCTAATTCCCAAGCCATCCACCAGCTTCAACAACAGTTGCAACAGTTGAGCGTATGAAGAGAAAAAAGAGCATTCCCCAGTCAGCCCATCCCTAATACAAAAGGTGCTCCCCAAGCCCATGTCAATGAAATTGGTAGTAATGTTGATTCACATGGAGAAGTTAAAGTTGTCACCACCCTTCGTTCTGGCTGAGCAATTGATAATGACATAGAACAACCCAAGAGAACTGATGTGATTTCCAAAGAGAACGTTCCTAAAACAATTGAGAACGCTAAAGGTTATTCTCAAATTGGTTTAAACTCACCCTCTCAGCTTCCCGTAGAGCCAAGAAAGTATATACCTAAGGCACTTTTTCCCAAAGCCTTTTTAGGTAACAAAAAAAAGAAGCAATTTCAAGAAATACTAGAGATTTTTAAAGGAGTACACATCAACATCCCTCTTTTGTCTGCTATCCAGCAAGTACCAATCTATGCAAAAAAAGTCAAGGACATGTGTAATGAAAAGAGAAAAACGGAAGAACCTGAAACTGCATGCCTTGCAAGCGACGCCACATCTCTTATTCAACAAATGGAGTAATTAAGTATAGGGATCCAGGAACCCCTACTGTACCATGTTTCATTGGAAAAGACTTTGAAAGTCGTGCCTTGATCGACTTAGGAGCGGGTGTAAATCTCTTACCTTATCATATATATTAGAACATGGGTTAAAGGAGATGCAACCAACAAAGGTAGTTCTTAAGCTAGCAGATGAGTCAAAAAGATACCCTAGAGGAATAGTTTTGGATGTGATTGTTCAAGTTACAGATTTCTATTATCCAGTTGATTTCATCATCTTAGACACTAGCCCGAGACCAAATAATCAAATTCCTATCATCTTAGGGCGACCCTTCTTAGTAACTGCGGAGGCTAACATCAACTGTAGAAGCGGTAGCAAGTCTGAATTGAATAATTTTAAGGCCTTCCAAAGGAAAAATGATCTCGATATGATTGAGGAAGAAGAAGAAGTGTGTATTATTTGATCTTTTGAGTCTATGGCTCAATTGTCACTAGATGACGTATTGCTTCGTTGTCTCTCACACTTTGGTATGAACCTAGATATGGACGAGGCTATTGAAGAGGTCAACAACATGTTGGATAATGTGCCCATAATGCATATACCTGAATCTGAGCCATTATCACGTTATCAATATGAGGAAGAGTTGTTTTCATCTTCTTCCTGTAGAGAACAGTCACAAGAGAGTGACTCATCAACAGGCACTCAGAAATTACTAGAACTTAATCCATTACCAAATGAATTGAGATATGCATTTCTCAGTCCTGCGGAGAGTTATCCAGTAATTATTGCCTCAGATCTCACTGAGGAACACAGTGACAAGTTGTTGGAGGTCCTTAAAGCTCACAAGTCAGCCATTGCTTGGAATATTCATGTTATCAAAGGTGTTGACCCTATTGTCTGTGAGCATCATATTTATTTAGAAGATGAAACCAAAACATCAAGAGAGCCCCAGCGACGTCTAAATCCCATTTTGAAAGATGTCGCAAAAGAAGTGTTGAAACTCTTGGATGCAAACATCATCTATGCTATCTCTGATAGCCAATGGGTTAGCCCAATCCATGTGGTTCCTAAGAAGTCAGGAATTACAGTCGTCGAAAATGTGAACAAGGAACGTGTGCTACAAAGAGTGAAAAAGGGATGGAGAGTATGCATTGATTATCGTAAGTTGAACTCTAATACTCGAAAGGATCACTTTCCCCTTCCCTTTATTGATCAGATGCTTGAGAGGTTAGTGGGTCATCCTTACTATTATTTCTTGGATGGATATTCTGGATACAATCAAATCCCTATTGCACAAGAGGATCAAGACAAAACCGCATTCACTTGTCCTTTTGGTACTTATGCTTATCGTCGCATGCCTTTTGGGAAATGCAACGCACCTGCGACATTTCACAGATGAATGTCTAGCATATTCAGTGATATGGTGGACAACTTTCTTGAGATATTTATGGATGATTTTTTAGTATTCGGCTCATTTTTTTACCAATGCCTACATCACCTCTCACTTGTCTTAGAGCATTGCGAAGAAAAATGTCTTGTTCTAAATTGGGAAAAGTGTCACTTCATGGTGAAGCAGGGCATTGTTATTGGGCACGTTGTCTCTCCAAAAGGCATTGAGGTGGAAAAAGCTAAGATTGATGTCATTTCATCTCTTTCGATTCCAAAATCCATTAAAGATGTGCGATATTTCTTGGGGCATGCTGGATTTTATAGCCGCTTCATTAAAGATTTCTCAAAGATTGCGCGCCCTTTGAGCAGTCTCTTAGCCAAGGATTTTTTCATCTTAAATCTGAACTAGTGTCAGCTCCTATCATCCGAGCTCCTGATTGAGTGCTACACTTTGAGATTATGTGTGATGCCTCTGACAATGCTGTAGGTGTAGTTTTGGGTCAGAAAGTTAACAAACTTCTTCATGTCAATTACTATGCTAGCAAAACTCTTAATGAGGCTCAACTCAATTACTCAACCACGGAGAAAGAAATGTTAGCTATTGTTTATGCATTAGATAAATTTTGTTCCTATCTCATTGGAGCTAAAGCCGTTGTGTACACTGACCATGCAACCTTAGATACCTTCTCAATAAGAAGGACACCAAATCTCGTCTGATTCGATGGGTTCTTTTGCTTCAAGAATTTGATTTTGAAATACGAGATAAGTCAGGTACAGAAAACTGTCGCCGGCCACTTGTCTAGGCTAACATCACAGTCAACTACAAGTATCATGCCCATTCAAGAGGACTTCCCAAATGAACAACTTCTTATGGTAGAGCAAGAGCTTCTTTGGTATGCCGACATTGTCAATTTTTTAGCAACTGAGGAACTCCCTTCACACTGGTCTAAGCCAGATCGTAACAAGTTTTGTCTAGGGTCAAGTATTATTCTTGGGATGAGCCATATTGTGTTCCAGAAGTCTCTCATTTTTCCATGACCAAGCTTGTGGTGGGCATTTTAGTTCTAAGAAAACCGTGGAGAAGGTTCTCCAATCAGGTTTTCTTTGCCCTACCCTTTTTCGAGATGCCCATGAGTAATGTAAAGCCTTTCACCGATGTCAACGACTTGGGCGAATAACTCGTCAACACATGATGCCTCTAAATCCTATTCTAGTGGTTAAAGTTTATGATGTTTGGGGCATCGATTTTATGGGACCGTTTGAATCCTCCCATGGGTATCAATACATCCTTCTTGCAGTGGATTACGTTTCTAAATGGATAGAGGCCATTGCCACTAAGACCAATGATCACAAAATTGTTATTTCATTCATAAGGTAGTTTATCTCTAGTAGATTTGGCACCCCCAAGGGTATCATTAGTGATGGGGGTAAGCATTTCTGTAACAGCGTCTTTGAGCATATTGTTAAAAAGTATGGGGTTATTCACAAAGTTTCCCTTTCCTACCATCCTCAAACAAGCGGTCAAGTTGAAGTCTCGAATCGTCAAATCAAGAACATCCTCGAAAAGACTATCAATCCAAATCGAAAATATTGGTCTTTACGTCTTTTGGATGCCTTATGGGCATACCGAACTGCATTCAAAACTTCTTTAGGGATGTCTCCCTATAAATTGGTCTTTGGTAAACTTTGTCACCTTTTGTCGAACTCCAACATAGAGTTTATTAGGCTACAAAAAGTCTAAACTTTGACCTCGATATGGCTGGTAAAAAATGGAAACTTCAGCTCGATGAACTAGAAGAATTGAGGTATGATGCTTATGACTAATCCAAAAACTACAAAGATAAAATAAAGTGGATACATGACAAATGCATCATGAGAAAAGAGTTCCATCTTGGTCTTAAAGTCCTACTCTACAACTCTCATCTTCATCTCTTTTCAGGTAAGCTAAAAACTCGTTGGTCTAGTCCATTCATTGTACGTGATGTTAAAAACTACGGTGCCATCACCGTAGAAAACCCTACAAATGGTAGTCTCTTTCAAGTAAATGCACAGCGACTGAAGCCATACCAATAACTTCCCACAAGGTCAGTGGAAACCATTCAGTTGATTGATCCTAACTATGAGGATTAGTCATGCCTACAAATTCCTACTCCACTAAGCCTGTTTGGGGGTGGTATCCACCATCCCCATTACGTTCGGCAATGACATTAAACTTAGCGCTACTAGGAGGCAGCCCAATCAATTTATGCATTCATTCATTCATAAAATAATAATAATAATAATAATAATAAAAATAATAATAATAATAATAATAATAATAATAATAATAATAATAAAAATAATTAAAAAAATTAATAATACATCACCCCCACCAACTCACACTTTTTTCATTGCAGAGATGGTACATGTGTTCAACAAATCACCTGAGGTAATAAGTTCTAATTTTTATTTCTAACTTTTCATTTCATTTGTTTAACACTGGCGACAGTGTTCTATTTGTTTGGGGGTTGGGAGATTTATCAAAATTTATACCTTTTTTGAAAATCTTTTTCTAAAAAAAATTAAATAAATAAAAATAAAAATAATAATAATAATAATAATAATAATAATAATAATAATAATAATAATAATAATAATAATAATAATAATAATAATAATAATAATAATATGGTGTGGTATCCTAGCTATGATGAGATTGGATTATTTTATTCATTACATTTAGTCAAAGAGATGTTGGAAGTTTAATACTAGAGTAAATATTGCATTTGAGCATTTAGGAGCAAATAAATTTTTGCACATTGACCACAACTGTAGTTTGGAATACAAAAGTAAATTACTTCCTGAGAATCTAGAGTGTTTTTACACAACTCCGAGTCATATGATGACTTAAAATTTCATTGGACATTAACTTGTTGTGAAGTCTCATTATTCTTTTTTTGGTTGGTCACTGAGAATGACATCTTTTTCGAGTTAAGAGAAATATAGGTCTTGTAGTCTATTTGAGACTTATAACCATTACCAAACCTTAGAAGGTAAATTAAGCATCTCTTGTCCATCTGAACCTTCTCAAAACCATATTGCTAAACATTTCATCCAATACTAATGTGAGCCTTTGTCTTGCTTTTTTATATATATATATATATAAATAAATAAATAAATAAAATAAAAACCCATTTTTCCCTTTATGTTTCTGAAAAATGTTAGGAAGATTTATGAAGAAAAATGGGAGACCAAAGTGAAAATCCAAAGTCCAAGGTACTTCAGAAAAAAAAAAAAATTCAGAAAAAAAAAAAAAAAAAAAGGTTGTGAAGAAAGGAGAATAAAAAGAAGTGATTGATGAATTCTCTATTAATCTATTTGAAGATCCTACATTTTCAGAAACATCTCTTTACTTACCATCTACCCCACTATTTCTCATATATATATATATATATATATATATATATATATAAAACCAGATCATTTTTATTTTTTTAGAGAAGTCCTAATTGACCCTATGGTAAGGTCTGGTAAGAAGTGGAGAGTAGATGAAAAGACGCTATGGTGTAACTCGACATTCTTGCAAGTGATCAATATTCCTTCCATGAGACTATTATTCTCTTTCATGTCCGTTTATTCTTTAACTTTTAGTTTAATATTTATTTTCACCATCCATTATTTTGTTATTATTTTTATTCTTTAAGTTGAAAATCAAATATTGTCTTCTAATCCAAGAGAAGTAGTCGATAATCCATACTTTCACTATGCATTGTTGAAGTGTATTGCAAGTTGAAGGAAAAAAAAAATAGAAACAACTAATATTTCTTTGATTGATGTCGAAAATCATGCAACAACATTAATGTCGGTTTTTTGTATCAATCAGATACATCAAAATAGATCGACATCGTAGCCATACACGTGGCAGAGAGCATTCATCACAAGGATCTGGCGCCCCATTTACTAGGCCAGCTCGTAAACCCAAGAAGATTAAAACCGTAAAATCCAAAACAAGGCCCATCATAGGAAGACATAGTCGAAACCCAAATATAGGCCTACACGAACCGAAGCCCAAATCCAGTCCCAACATGAGTTCTCTCATAAACAAGAGGAACGTTGCATAAAAAGAGTCGTGGAAGGAGTTACGCCTCCACGAACGCATCTCCATCAATGAGGAGACTATTACGAGAAATATTTCATTCTGTTGCGCCTCACATGCTTAAGTCATGCAGAGAATTAACCGCGAGCATTATAAAGGTAAAGGGAACATTCGACAAAGGTATGCAATTTTAACTGAGTTTTGTCCAGATTTATTTTCGTCTTCAAACTGACTTGAGCATCAGAGTACCTTCGACCACCAAAAAGGTGGTCTTGGCAGTCTAACATTTGTTTTGCAAGTCAAACTCTTAGGAGGTCAAGATTTGGATGCATCAAAATCCCTAAGCCTGGCTCTGCAAGGTACTCCAACTGATGACCTTATCAATGAAAAGGTAAACTGGGTAGAACCCAACACCAAATTTGTCCAATCGTGCTCACATCAGCATCAACTGCCAAGGCTTCTTTGAGTTCCTTGGTTTCGGGCCTTTCAATGGTACTGAGATGGCTCACCAAATCATATTTGGTCATGCCAACCCCACTGTCAATGATGGAGAGGGTGTTGTTAGCCTTGTCGGGGACAATGTGGATAATGAGTTTAGGTTGGGAATGGAGCTTGCTTTTGTCAGTGAGACCCTCAAACTTGATCACCTGGTCTATTTTCGCTTGAAATGTAAACGTCTTTGTGTCCCCATTGTTGAACGATCTATCGATCGACGAGCAGGAGTGAAATCTAGATTTTAGAAATGGAGTGTTGTTTTGTGTTATCTTCTAGGAGGTTGGAATCTGTTTGAACGAGTTATTGCAGTGGCTCCTCTGGTTGTGACGGTGCTTGCTATCTGCTCGGGCTCTCATGGTTGCATATGACTCGTTATTTACTCGGCTCTCCTACTTCGACTGGCAGGTAGATCATTCCGAGTAGACAATATTGATCTCCATTGATCACTTCGTTGATCGGTTAGATCGTTTTTTCCCCGCTACGCTGTGTAGGACATATATTAGCTCTCTAGGTTGTTCTTTTGATCCTGTGGCGGTGTCTACCTTCTTTTTTTCTTTAGACTACTTGTCTATCAGGCCGACAAATTCTCCGAGTCGCCTCTCCGGATCCAATATTTAATTTCGTCTTTCAAATTGTAGCAGTCTTTTGTGTCGTGCCCGTGATCTCTGTGGAAAGAGCGGTACTTGCTCTTATTTCGTCCATCTAGGTTTCCTATCATCTTGAGTGGCCAATTGGTATCCTCCCACTTTGTCATTGACTTTAGGATGTTTGCTTGACTTGTTTTCAAAGCCGCGTATGATTTATACGTCCTTTTTACCACACTTGTTACCCGTTCATGTCAGGGTTTTCCGGATTGTAGCTTTTTGAAATCTCGTTGGTTCAATTCGGACTTGCCATTGGTCCAATGTCTTTTCGACTAGCCATTTTCTTTTCGAGGTCTATCATCTTTTTTTTTCTTTCTTCTTTCGATTTGTTGTGAAAGGTTTTTTTTCGGATTTGTTCTCCTTCTTGCCAGCCAACATCTCCTCAAGGGGTATGTACTTTTGAACGGTCTTTAATAGAGTTGTCATGTTCTTGGGAGGGTCCAAGTTCAGAGAGTTGTATAATGGTCATCTCTTCAATCCAGAAGTGAAGGTGGCAATGGCCGTATCGTCACTACAACCGTCAATCATGGTTAACTAGTCAGTAAAACGAGTAATGTACTCCCTAATGGCTTATTCGGGCTTTGGCTTGATGTGTAGTAAGTGATGTGGATCATTTCTCATCCGCTGGCTACCACTGAATCTCATGATGAAGGCAATGGCTAGCGCTTGGAATGAGTCTATCGACCTGGGCGGTAGACTGTTGAACCAACTCATCACTGTGGATGTGAGATTGGTCGAAAATGTTAAGCATAAATGGACTTTGTGCTTTATTTCAATGCCATCATGTGGTGGAAGTGTTGCAGATGGTCTGTCGGATTGGTAGTGCCATCATAAGCTTTGAACTTTGGGAGAGTGAACTTCTTTGGTAGATGAGTCCTCATGAGTGCATCAGAAAATGGCGGTTTGGCCAATTCGTACAGTACGTTAGGATTTGTGACTCCGATCCTGAACGGAACTTGTGCATGAATTCCATTGTTTTGGAAGCCATCTCCTTATGGTTCATTGCCTTTAAAGTTCACTTGTCATAGTTTGGCAGGGGTTTATTGGTTCTTGAACGTGGTGGGCTAAGTTCTGTTGTTGGATTTGGAGCATGCCTTATCAGTAACTTAGTTTCACCAGTGGAAGGGTTGCCTTGATTGTTATTGGGTTGAGGGTTTGTAGAATGTTCCATTTGCTCTAACTTTTTTTGTCGCTAATTAGAACTAAGGAAATTTCCAACTACAAACTCTCTTTCAGAAAGGAAATTGTCGCTCCCCACGGATAGTGCTAAACTAATGCGTCCAAATCTTGTCTCCTAGAAATTCGACCTGCAAAACAAGGGTTAGATTGCCAAATACCACATTTTTGGTTGTTGAAGACACTCCGATGCTTAAGTCAGTAAATCTGTAGAAGAAAGCTTAATTTAGACAGAGTTCAATTAAACTAGCATAATGTTGATCGAATGTTCTCTTTACCTTATATAGTGGTCGTTATTAATTCTTTGTGTGACTTAAGCATGTAAGGCTTGACGAGGGGAGACGTTTTCTGTAACAATCTCCTCTTTTATGGAGATACGTCCTTGGGGGAGTAACTCCCGCCATGACTCGTTTCCTTTGTAACGTTTTTCCTTTTTAAGGGAGAGAATCAATGGCCCTGAATTGGGGTTCTGACTATAATTTGTTCTGAATGGCTCTTTTGGGATTTAATTGTTGGATCTGCCTTTTTGGGATTTGCGAGTCAACTGTAAATTGAAATGCTTGATCTCGTGATAAATGATCTCCGCCACGTGTACGGTCATGATGATAGTCTTATTTGATGTATCATAAAAATAAAAAAATAAAAAAATAAAAATAAATAACCCATGAAAAACTTAATTCTGCTTTTAAATTTTATATCAAACTTATCAATCCACTAAGCAGCCAAAAATATTTTTTATATTTTCTTTTTTTCCTAAGATTATTCATTTTTTCTATATTTAATTTCTCATCCTCTTATCCAAATTGCAAATCCTTGCCTTTTCTTGTATCAAAAATGGGCTTTCAATATCTTCTTCTCTGTGGAGTAGTTTATGTTCTCTGTTTCACAATACATTGTAAATATATCTTAACTTCTTGTTGTTGTTTGAGCCTCTCAAATTCATATAGGTAACTATTTATGAAATAAATGAAACGAAGCAAATGTATAACAAGTTACACAATCCAAACCTATATAAATTTTTTAAACACGCATTAATTGTATTTGTCATAATAATCATATGCTTTACACATTAATTTCATACAAATTGTCGAGTTGATTATAACGAGTGTATGGGTGTGTTACAAAATTCCATTGCATACATCAATGAGTGGACCGTGAAAGGATCCATAACATGTACATAGATCCAAGGAAAGCTTCTCCACCTGACTACTGGAACAGAGCTTATAGAGTTTCAACTTGCAAGCCCATTAAACATGATTCACTTAATACACAAATTAAAATTAAAGTATGGAGAAAGAGGTTCTGTTGGGAGATAAAATTATTCTTTGACATTTATCAAGTGAACTAAAGTCGCGTGGTATGTTGAACTTGCATTTGTAAAATGATAAGAGGATCTTTAATTACTAAGACTTATGGCATACATTGATCCATAGTGTTTTGTTGGGGCGTCGCGCATGTACACTTGCGCACACCCCTTGGTCCACTATACAAAGCAACGATATTGTTCCCAACTTAAACACCACCTATCGGTGGTGACGTTCCATCTGGGCCTAGGTAGTGTGGGGTTTTCCCTTAAATGGCCTCGTTGCTATTAGGGAGTGGACCATCTCCTTATAAACCTTTGTGACAACTCTTCCTTACTTGATGTGGGACTATTCAAGCCAAGACTTTCCCAACAATTAGTTCATTGCTAGTTCATGTTTGATTGATCCGTTTGGTAAAAGACCAACCTGACTTTGATCACAAACTTGAAGGTGGAAATCAATCTCTCTCTTGCACTCTTCTAGCTATACAACTCATGTATTTATTTATAAACTAGAGGGATGGCGAGTTTCCAATTGAGCTATTTCTACTTCTCATCATCAGAATAGGACAATTATTATAAGAAACCTACTACTCTTGTTGTCATTATGATTTCTCTTATGGTTGAATTTCTTCAGTAAGGTAATAACTCATATATTTAGAAATACTTAAAATTATAATAAATGTAAATCATTTGCACCACGAACCTAGAGTTGGTGGATAATTCAATTTCTCTCACGAAGTGGGAAAATTTGCATTTACTATATTGATTTTTAAACTTCGTTACATTTTTTGCCTTGGATTTCTATAATACCAACTTTACCCATATTAAATAACCAAACAATGTTTACATTTTCTCCTATCAACCAACCACATTAAGGGTCTGTTTGGTTAGCCATTTTCCTTGGGAAATGGAATCCATTTCCCTTGTTATGCCAATTTCCGTTGTTTGGTTGTCTATTTACTGATAGAAAATTGATTTTTCATAAGCCCTTCTTTTCCACTACTCATGGAAATCCATGTCCGAGGAGGAGGCCTCGGAATCGAATTCTGGAAAACAATTTCTGATGATATATCAAATAAGACCATAATTGCAGCCGTACACGTGCAAGAGATCGTCCATCACAAGAATCTAGTATCCCAAAACCAGGTCAATTCAAGCCCAAAATAGGCGAAATTCAGTTATGAAAGAACAAACAAGGCCCCTCAGAATAAAGTATAGACAAATGCCCAAATCCAGGCCCAATAAAGTTTTTCCTTAAAGATGAGGAACATTACAGAGAAAAAGAATCGTGAAGGGAGTTACACATTCAATAACGTATATTCATAAAGGAGGAGACTATTACATAGAACATCTCCCATCATTGCGCCTTACATGCTTAAGTTACACATGGAATTAAAAATGACCATTATATAAGGTAAAGGGAACATTCGACAAAGGTATGCAACTTTAACTGAATTCTGTTCAGATTTATCTTTATCTCCAACTGAGTTACTGACTTAAGCATCGGAGTGCCTCGGTGACAAAAAGGTGGTATTTGACAATTTAACATTTGTTTTGCAGGTCATACTTATTGGAGACCGAATTTTGGACGTATTAGTTTGGTGTCATTGGTAGAGAATGACAGTTTTTATTCAAGAAGAAAGTCTGCAGTAGGAAACTTCCTCAGTTCTGATCAGCGATTGAAAAGCTTTCAGGACAAATGGGACATTTTACAGACTCTCAACCTAGCAACGATCAAAACAATCCTCCAACTGATGAAGCTACATTGCCAACACTGCACGATTCTAATCTAGCGACAACCATCAGGCTAATCATGCTCGACAACAGAGAGCCACAACATGTAATAGCACAAATATTTGGAGGCACTACCACGGACCCTCGTGTGGATCTACTCATTGCCCACATGGACCGTATGATCAAAATGGTGGACAAACTCACCCAAGAGCGCACTCAATCTGCCAACCTTGTCCAAGTGTTGTCCCAACAAAACTCTGCCAACCAAGTCCGAGAAAGTACTGAAGTTCCTCAGCAAGTGAATCTTGAAAACAAAGAACAACCGCAAGATGGCCCCCCACAGAGTGATGGGACCCCTCATGAAATCCCATTCAGGATCGGGATCACAGATCCTAACGTACTATACAAATTGGGCAATCCACCATTCTCCGACACACTCATGGTGACTTCTATGCCGAAGAAGTTCACCCAACCAAAGTTTAAAGCGCATGATGGCACCACTGATCCGACAGAACATTTGTCACACTTTCACCACATGATGGAGTTGAAAAAAAACATGAAATCCATCATATGCAGAACATTTCCAACCAATCTCACTTCCACAACAATGAGTTGGTTCAACAACCTACCACCAAGGTCGATAGACTCCTTTCAGGCGCTAGCTACCGCCTTCATCACGAGGTTCATCGACAGTCAACGAATGAGGAAGAGGCCACACTACTTGCTTCACATCAAACAGAAGCCCGATGTGATAATACGAGAGTACGAAAACAAGTTGACAATGATCGACGGCTGTAGTGAAAACACGACCATTGCTACTTTTACATCCGGACTAAAAATATGACCATTTTTTTATTCTTTGAACCTAGACCCTCCGAAGAACATGACAACTCTATTGAAGACCACCCAAAAACACATCACTCTCGAGAAGATGGTAGCCACCAGGAAAAAGAACGAATCCAAGAGGGAGGGCCACTCAAAAGGCGAGAAATGATAAAAGAAATAAGGAAAGACGACAGACCCTAGGAGGAGAACTTTCAGTCAAAGAAGCATCGGACCAATGGGAGATCTGAATTCAACTAGCAAGAGACCGAGAAGCTGCAATCGGCAAGGCCTTGGCATGAACGGGTAACAAGTGTGGTGAAAAAGATGTACAAACAATCCATGACCTTGAAAACGAGGAGAACCAGATGAACGAGATAAGAGCAAGTGTTGTTTTTTCCACAAGGATCACAGACACGACACTGAGGACAACTACAATCTAAAAGACGAAATTGAGCATTGGGTTCAAAAAGGACGACTCGACAAATTCGTCGGGCTGCCAGATAAGCAACCCAAAGGGAAAGAGAAGGCGGACACAACTACGGGATCGAAAGAGCAACCCAGAGAACTAATATAAGCCCTACACTACACAGTTGGAGGAAGTAAACAGTCAAGCCAACCGATGAAACAACCAATAACACCGCCTATTCGAGCTGATCTATATCAAAGTAGGATCGCCAACACCACCAAGCTAGACCAGAAAACCAACTATGACAACTCACAACAGAAAACAAGGAAAAATTTGCACTTCAAGAGGGGATCAACCAATTGAAGGCCTTACTGACAAATGCAAGCTCGATCCACATTATCCATGACAAGGCCAACAACGCCTCCTCCATTACTGATAACAGAACTGGTGCAAAAAAATTTGATTCGGCGAATAAAACTTGATACAAAAACACATGAAATACTTAGTAGTCAGTGCTGATGTGAGCATTATTGGACAATTTGGGGTTGGATTCTATTCTGCCCATCGGAACCACCTGTCAAGAACACACACCCAATGACTTGATCAAGAAGCATTTTGAGTTTATTAGCTACCTCACGACAACCATATACTTAACGAACGACTATCAAAACTACAAGAGAATCATGAAGGAAAAGGTTGTAACGAACGAGTTAAATCCACTCAAGGCAAAATAACACCAAAGCTTTTTCCAGGGCAATACAAAACCAAACCCGACAATCAGAAACAAATACCCATCGAATAACAAGGGTGCGTAGGAACCAACCCTTTATTGTCATAAGAAATGACATCAATCGAGCAGCAGTCGGAAAAGTGCAATGCATCTTCACAAACGTACGCTACAACACAGAGTAACTTTATGGGAAGAAAATGACTACTACTACTATAGATTGTTTAGCACCCGAAATGGGATTATCAATAAAACTCCGAGTTCAAACTCTCCATCTAACGCCAGAGCAGTAAACCTAAGGCATTAAAGCCAGACAATGTGAAGCAATTGACATGTCAAGCCACGAGCAAAACGTCAGGATGCGTAAGTAAGACACAAACAACAAACTTCTAGTCTAATCAACCACGAAGTAAAAATTGGGATGAACAAGCCAACTTACTCGTAAAAACTTCGAGTCGAGTAATACGTCGGATCAACAAAGTAAAAGTTGGGACGAACAAGTCAATGTACTCGTAAAAACTTCAGGTTGACTAATAGACCAACGAAGTAAAAGTTGGGACGATCAAGTTAACTTACTCGTAAAAGCTTCAGGTCGACTAATACATCAGACCAATGAAGTAAAAGTTTGGACGAACAAGTCAACATACTCGTAAAAACTTCGGGTCGACTAATACGTCAGACCAACGAAGTAAAAGTTGGGTTGAACAAGTCAACTTACTCTTAAAAAGTTCAGGTCGACTAATATGTCAGACCAATGAAGTAAGAGTTGGGATGAACAAATCAACTTACTCGTATAAAACTTCGGGTCGACTAATACGTCAGACCATTGAAGTAAATGTTGGAACAAACAAGTCGACTTACTCGTCGACTAAAATGTCATACCAACGAAGTAAAAGTTTGGACGAACAAGTCAACTTATTTGAATCACATTCGAGTCAACTAATACATCACACCAACGAAGTAAAAGTTGGGACGTATATGTCAACTTACCTTTGGACCGACTAATATGTCGGACCACGAAGTAAAAAAATTGGACAAATAAGTCAAGATATGTTCATAAAGCCTTCTGGCCTTACCAATGCATCAAAATATAGAGTATGTCTACAAGAGCTTCGACACACAAGTCAAGACTTACTCAGGAAACATGTTGAAGTGACCAAACACGTCCGACCATAAGGTAGACATGCAATAATCTTAATGAGTAAAAACAAACCAATACAACTTCGCAGCCCGATCAACAAGACCGAAGAAATAAAAACTTCAGGTGGTCAACAAATGAGCGCAGGAAACAGAAATACAGACAAACCTAAGTTATCAAAGTACGGAGAGTGCAAGGAATGAGGTTAACACACACCAATCATAAACAATGAGCCAATGCGATTAATCACAGACAAATCACGACTTCAAAGGGACAACATATGAAACAGAAAGTAAAATAAAAAACAACACATGTTTATCAAAAGAAAAGGTTTTTCATTCATGAAGTCATTCTATTACATGCAGATAAGAAGATAGAATAGATAGAGAATAAACAGTAGAAGCATCAATAGCAAGAGCATCTGATGGAAGAGGGCCAACAATGTCAGTAGCAGGAGGAGATAAGCTTCTCTCTTCGACAACAAGAGTAGATGATGGAGCCAGATTGGAATGAATAGCGAATGATGGTTTTTCATCTACTAGATCACTTGAGGGACCTAGAATACCTTCCTTGCTATCTTTATCCTCGAAAACTTGATCGACCAGATATCGATAATTGGACAAAACAATGCCATCCCCTCAATAAAGTTGAGAAGCTCGACTCATCCATCAACAATTCTCTTCCAATCCTCCGCTTCTGCAATCCTCAACCTGTTTTTTACTGCAACAAGCTCATTCTTAGTCGAGATGAGTTGTCATTCAAAGGTGGTTAACATTGCGGAAATATCCGACTTAACTTCATCAAGGGCATCTATTAATTGTTCCACCCACTCCTAAGCGATCTGACGGCTGACGGATTGCTCAATAACTAAACGTATGACCTCATCATGACCAGTCTTCTCAACGGATAACTGCCTCTCCACCTCTTCCAACCAAGTACGAACTTCGTTCAATTCGGCCATCAAAAAGTCAAGCTCAGTTGCAGATTTATCTCGTGCAGCTTCCACCTCCCTCAAAAAAGCCCGAGCAGCCCCATCTACCTTCTCCTGCTCTGCACATTGCATTTTCAACACATCCAACAGATGAAGAACATGAGAAAACACCAATAATGGTGTCGCTATTTTTCTCTTAAGAACAACCACCTGGTTACGACCAACCTGATAGCCCGACCCCATCACCCCAACATAAGTGAGGTGATTCATCCCATCCATTATGTGCTTGAGGTCGTAGTCGAGATTACTGGTAGGATCCTGTACAGGCTTCGGAGGCCTCTCCAACGTCTGCCTATGCCATTAGTTGATAAACTTGTGCGCACTATCATGCATGTTAATTTCAGTAAATCGACAAAACTTTCCATCCAACTTAATGGGATCAAGGAGTGATAAGCACCAAAAACATCAATTGTTACACCCCTAAATATACAATTGTTAAGTCCAATTATCCAATAAAAATATCTCATTACGAGTATTTTGTGCATTTTATAGGAATTCAAGCACAAATCTCAAATCTCAAATCATGCATAAAGTGGCAAATCTCAAATCTCAAAAAAAAAAAAAAAAAAAAAAAAAAAAAAAAAACACAAATCTCAAATCATGCATAAAGTGGCAAAATAAGGCTAAATTCAACAACTAGAATGCCCAATGGGTGCATTCATAAAGATTAAGGAATTTCAATCCCAAGACCCATGAAGTCAAGCCCACAAAGCATCAACAACTACAGATCTCAAGAAAATCAACATGAAGATTTGGATGTCTACATTGCCAATTTTATCATAAAAAAATCTCTACAAGACATCTTTCCTTATTCAACTCCAACACCATTCCTTGTTTCACTCAACCATGTTTCATTGTTTCATTCAAACATGTTTCCTTGTTTAAATCAAACCATATTTCCTTGTTTCACTCAACCATGTTTCATTATTTCACTCAAGCCCTTTTTACTTATAAAATCCCCATACATGGAGTTCATAGATAATAGTTAGTCTTAGAGAGTTATTATTTTTTTGGTGTTTTTGGTTTGCTTGGTAGAGAAGTGCATGTACTACATTTTAATTTTTCCATTGAAGAAGTAAGTTTATCTTTGTTTCTCTTTTTCAATTGTTTTTCTTTCTCCCTTAACTTTTAGTTTATTCTCACCATCCATTATTTTACTCTTCTCTTTAAATTGAAAATCAGATTTGACTTCTAATCCAAGTGAAGTAGTCGATAACCCATACTTCCACTATGCATTGTTGAAGTGTATTGCAGGTGGAAGGAAAATAAACAAAAATAATAGTTATTTCTTCGATTGATGTCAAAAATCATGCAACAACATTAATGTCGATTTTTTGCATCAATCAAATGGCGTCGTTGCATATCACTTGGTAAAGGAAGACATTCTTGAAGATACAACTTTGAAGACAATAGAGAAGATTTTTAATTTCATTAATTTTTTCCCTTTTCTTTAATTTTTTCTTATCGTTATGCATTTTTTTGGTAATTTTCAGCATATAACAGAAACAACACAGCAGTAGACGACTCAAACAGTGTCCGTTAACGTGACACTTTTACAGCAAATTTTGTGACACTCCCCTGAATTTCTGTAATTGTTTCCGATTTTTTTGAGATTTGTTGCCTATTTAACAAATTCATTTGGTAAAGTGGGTGATAAAGCTGCGGAATTGCCTAAGACTTGCTTGAAGACCTTTTTTTATTTTATTTTTGTAGTTTCTAGTGAAGAAAAGAGTTTATTCTTTAATAATTGTTCTTAATTAGACCACGTGATCTTCTGTCACTTGTGCAATAGTTTTCTTGCAAGCATAACTCTTACCTCTTGATTTTGAACTTTGTACTATTGGATACAAGCTTTTAGGATCATCTATTAGCACCCTATCTAATCAGGCAATAATAGATAACAACTTAATGCCCGCTGGTTTCAATCAATCTTGTCCCTCAGATTAACAAGATAAAATCTCATTAAAACGTTGTTTACTTAGATTTGGCATTTGTGTGGTTCAGAAGTGATTGTTGCTTGTGTATGTCTTCTTATCAATCGTCTAGGGATACTTGATCTTGTGTTTTGTTACTGTCATCTTTCAAATCCATTTTTTTTCCTTTTATGAAAGTTTGGGAACGACCCAACAAACGCTTGGTTCGTACCCAAAATTTTTCTAGCCACCCTAACCCACTCTTTGCCTCTTAACCACACTCATCTCCACCTACCTTCCCTCATTCTCCAATCAACATTGAAATGGAAGAACATCCAATTTGGGAATACAATGTTCCCCTTGCTGGTAATGTGCACAGATGCATTGAGTTCCCCTTATCACGACAACTCAATTTGAGATTAGACCAGCTATTATTAATATGTTGTTGAAGTTTCATTGGCATGATCGAGAAATCCCATATGTCCATCTTGGAAAGTGTTTTAAAGTTTGTAGTACTTTTAATAACCAAAACATAGATGAGAAAAATGTCAGACTTCACTTGTTTCCTTTCTCTCTTGATGATTGGGCCACCTCATGGCTAAATTTCATCCCTGCCAATACCATCAAATTATAAAAGGATTTAGTTAGAAAGTTTCTAGCAAAGTACTTCCCCATGAGAAAGACCCTAGAAATTAGAAAAGAAATTGAAGAGTTTACTCAAACTCATGATGAACTTTTTTATGAAGCATGGGACCGCTTTCAAGATTTACTCATAAAGTTGCCCCATCATGGCTTTGAAAAACGAGTGTTAGTGCAGAGTTTCTATAATGGATTGAGTGTCGATTCTTGAAATATGATCGAATCCATGCACCAAGGGAAATTCATGCGTAAACCTTGTATTGATGCTTATACATTTCTAAGTGAACTTGCTGATGATTCTCGACAATGGACTGCCCATAGAGACTTGAAACTTAGTTCTTCTAGAAAATCACGTCTAGTTGTACCAAACGAAGATTATGAACCAGACATCAAAACCATCCTCAAGAACTTTGCTAAGAAAATTAAATCTATTGTGACGAAGTCTGCCTCTGAAGCCAAATAGCAGACTTCTAAGCCTTGTACCTTTTGCGTCAAAGGAGATCATATAGATTCTGATTGTCCTTTAACTTTAGGTGGCAATGAACCTCCATAAGAGGTGTGTGTATTTAATAGTGAACGTAAATCAAACACATTCGGTCAAACATACACATCTGCAAATCAACATCACTCTAACCTTTCCTATGGTGGTGACTTTCATGAACAACAACCCAGAAGTTTAGGGAATCCTCCTGGGTTTCAACACCCTAGGCAACCTAGTGGAAAAGCTCACAACTCACGCACTTATCTCAGACAGGTTCAATAGGGACCTCGATCTAACCAGTGGCAACAAAATCAATATCCGCCAAAGGGAAAGCCACTTTCATACAGGCAAAATCAGCCTGTGAACCTTTCTATGGTACTTGTCCCTCATAATACCTATGGTCAACCTCAACTTAGCAACTTCTGGGACTTGGTACCTCAAACTCAATATGTTGCTCCTTTACCACCTCCAAAACCATCAATGGAGAATATGATGCACCAATTAATGGCAACCAATGTTGTTAATTCCCAAGCCATCAACCAGCTTCAACAATAGTTGCAACAATTTATCGTGGGAAGGGAAAAATGAACATTCCCCAATCAATCCATCCCTAATCTAAAAGGTGCTCCCCAAGCCCATGTCAATGAAATTGGTAGTAGTGTTGATTCACATGGAGACATTAAAGTTATCACCACCATTCGTTCTGGACGAGCATATGATAATGACATAGAACAACCCAAGATAACTGATGTGATTTCCAAATAGAGCGTTCCTAAGCCAATTGGGAACGCTAAAGGTTCTTCTCAAACTAGTTTAAACTCACCATTTTAGCTTCCCGTAGAGCCAAGAAAGTATATACCTAAGGCACATTTTCCCAAAGCCCTTTTAGGTAACAAAAAAGAGAAGCAATTTCAAGAAATACTAGAGATGTTTAAAGGAGTACACATCAACATCCCTCTTTTGTCTATTATCCAGCAAGTACCAATCTATGCAAAAAATTTGAAGGACATGTGTACAATAAAGAGAAAAACGGAAGTACCTGAAACTGCATGCCTTGCAAGCGATGCCACATCGCTTTTTCAACAAACTGGAGGTTAAGTACAGGGATCCAGGAACATTGAAAAATACTTTGAAAGTCGTGCCTTGATCGACTTAGGAGCGAGTGTGAATCTCTTACCTTACCATATATATTTAGAACTTGAGTTAAAGGAGACGCAACCAACAAAGGTAGTTCTTAAGCTAGCAGATGAGTCAAAATGATACCCTAGAGGAATAGTTTTGAATGTGATTATTCAAGTTGCATATCTCTATCATCCCGTTGATTTCATCAACTTAGACACTAGCTCGAGCCCAAATAATCAAATTCTTGTCATCTTAGGGCGACCCTTCTTAGGAACTGCAGAGGGCAACATCAACTGTAGAAGCGGTAGCATGTCCTCCTTTGGGAACCTTAAAACTGAATTGAATATTTTTAAGGCCTTGCAAAGGAGAGATGATCTCGATATGATTGAGGAAGAAGAAAAAGAAGTATGTATGATTCAATCTTTTGAGTCTATGGCTCAATCGTCACCAAATGACGTATAGCTTCGTTGTCTCTCACACTTTGGTATGAACCTAGATATAGACGAAGCTATTGAAGAGGTCAATAGTATGTTGGATAATGTGCCCATAATGCATATACGTGAATCTGAGCCATTATCACTTTATCAATATGAGGAAGAGTTGTATTCCTCAGCTTCCTTCATAGGACAGACACAAGAGAGTGACTCATCCAAAAGCACTAAGAAATCACTAAAACTTAAGCCTTTACCAATTGAATTGAGATATGCATTTCTCGGTCCTGCACAGAGTTATCCAGTGATTATTGCCTCAGATCTCACTGGGGAGCACAGTGACAAGTTGTTGGAAGTCCTTAAAGCTCACAAGTCAGCCATTGCTTGTAATATTCATGACATCAAGGGTGTTGACCCTATTGTCTGTGAGCATCATATTTATTTGGAAGATGAAACCAAAACCTCCAGAGAGCCCCAACGACGTCTAAATCTCATTTTGAAAGATGTCGTAAAAGAAGAAGTGTTGAAACTTCTGGATGCAAACATCATCTATGATATCTCTAATAGCCAATGGGTTAGCCCAGTCCATGTGGTTCCTAAGAAGTCGGGAATTACAGTCGTTGAAAATGAGAACAAGGAATTTGTGCCATAAATAGTGAAAAAGGGATGGAGAGTATGCATTGATTATCGTAAGTTGAACTCTAATAGTCGAAATGATCACTTTTCCCTTCCCTTTATTGATCAGATGCTTGAGAGGTTAGCGGGTCATCCTTACTATTGTTTATTGGATGGATATTTTGGATACAATCAAATCCCTATTGCACAAGAGGATCAAGAGATATCCAAATTCACTTGTCCTTTTGGTACCTAAGCTTATCGTCGCATGCCTTTTGGGCTATGCAACGCACCTGCAACATTTCAAAGATGCATGCTTAGCATATTCAGTGATATGGAGGAAGACTTTCTTGAGATCGTTATAGATGATTTTTCAGTATTCAGCTCATCAAGAGATAACCAGATTCACTTGTCTTAGAGCGTTGCAAAGAAAAATGTCTTGTTCTAAATTGGGAAAAATGTCACTTCATGGTGAAGCAGGGCAGTGTTCTTGGGCACGTTGTCTTTCCAAAAGGCATTCAAGTGGACAAAGCTAAGATTGATGTCATTTCATCTCTTCCGTTTCCAAAGTCTATTAAAAATGTGCGATCTTTATTGAGGCATGCTGCATTTTATCACTGCTTCATTAAAGATTTCTCAAAGATTGCACGCCCTTTGAGCAGTTTCTTAGTTAAGGATGTTCCCTTTCTTTTTTACGACAAGTGGATATTTGCATTTCTGTATCTTAAATCTGAACTAGTCTCAGCTCCTATCATCCGAGCTCCTGATTGGGCGCTACCTTTTGAGATTATGTGTGATGCCTCGGACTACGCTGTAGGTAAAGTTTTGGGTCAGAAAGTTAACAAACTTCTTCATGTCATCTACTATGCTAGCAAAACTCTGAATGAGGCTCAACTCAATTACTCGACCACGAAGAAAGAGATGTTAGCCATTGTTTATGCATTAGATAAATTTTGTTCCTATCTCATTAGAGTTAAATTCATTGTGTTCACTGACCATGCAGCCCTTAGATACCTTCTCAATAAGAATGACACCAAACCTCGTTTGATCTTATGGGTTTTTTTGAAATACGAGATAAGTCAAATAAAGAAAATGCGGTTGCCGACCACTTGTTTAGGCTAACAGCACAATCATCTACTAGTATCTTGCCCATTCAAGAGGACGTCCTAGATGAACAACTTCTCTTGGTAGAGCAAGGGTTTCCTTGGTATACCGACATTGTAAAATTTTTAGCAACTACGGAACTCCCTTCACACTGGTCTAAGCCAGATCGTGACAAGTTTTTGTCTAGGGTCAAGTATTATTTTTGGGACAAGCCATATTTGTACAAATACTGCCCTGGCCAACTTATCAGAAGATGTATTCCAGAAGTTCAACAGTTGAGCATTCTCTCATTTTGCCATGATCAAGCCTGTGGTGGCATTTCAATTCTAAGAAAATCGCGGAAAAGGTTTTCCAATCATACTTTTATTGGCCTGCCCTTTTTTTAGATGCCCATGAGTATTGTAAAGCTTGTCACCGATGTAAATAACTTGGGCGAATAACTCTTCGACACGTGATGCCTCTGAATCATATTCTAGTTGTTGAAGTTATTTGTGTTTGGGGCATCGATTTTATGGGACCGTTTCCATCCTCCCATGGGTATCAATACTTTTTTTTTGCAGTGGATTACATTTCTAAATGGATAGAGGCCATTGCCGCTAAGACTAATGATCACAAAATTGTTGTTTCATTCATAAGGGAGTTTATCTTTAGTAGATTTGGCATCCCCAAGGGTATCATTAGTGATGGAGGTAAGCATTTCTGTAACCGCGTATTTGAGCATCTTGTTAAAAAGTATGGCGTTACTCACAAAGTTTCCCTTTCCTAGCTAGCATCCTCAAACAAGCGGTCAAGTAGAAGTCTCAAATCGTCACATCAAGAATATCCTCGAAAAGACTATCAATCCAAATTGGAAATATTGGTCTTTACGCCTTTTGGATGCCTTATGGGCATACCGAACTACATTCAAAACTCATTTAGGGATGTCTCCCTATAGATTGGTCTTTGGTAAACCTTGTCACCTTCCTGTCGAACTCCAACATAGAGCTTATTGGGCTACAAAGAGTCTAAACTTTGACCTCAATATGGCTGGTAAAAAATGGAAGTTTTAGCTCGATGAGCTAGAAGAACTGAGGTATGATGCTTATGACTTATCCAAGAACTACAAGGATAAAATGAAGTGGATACATGACAAAAGCGTCATGAGAAAAGAGTTTCATCTTTGTCAGAAAGTTTTACTCTACAACTCTCGTCTTCACCTCTTTCCAGGTAAGCTAAAAACTCGTTGGTCCAGTCCATTCATTGTTCGTGATGTTAAAGACTATGGTGCCATCACCGTAGAAAACCCTACAAATGATAGTCTTTTTCAAGTAAATGGACAACGATTGAAGCCATACCATGAACTTCCCACAAGGTCATTGGAAACCATTCATTTGATTGATCCGAACTATGAGGATTAGTCACGCCCACAAATTCCTACTCCACTACGCCTGTTTGGAGGTAGTATCCACCATCCCAATTACGTCCGGCCAATGCATAAAACTTAGCGCTACTGGGAGGCAGGCCAGTCCATTTATGCATTCATTAATTCATCAAAATAAAAATAAAAAACTAATAATACCGCCAATGCCTGTTTGGGGGTGATGTATTTTAATAATACATCACCCCCACCAACTCATTCTTTTTCATTGCAGGGACGGTACAGATGTTCAACAAATCAACTGAGGTAATAAGTTCTAATTTTTATTTCTCACTTTTCATTTCATTTGTTTAACACTGGGGACAGTGTTCTATTTGTTTTGGGGTGGGGGATATATCAAAATTCATACCTCTTTTGAAAATCTAAAAAAAAAAAAAAAAATGGTGTCGTATCAAATTGATGAGATTGTATTACTTGATTCATTACATTTAGGCAAATAGATGTTGGAATTTTATTACTAGAGTAAACATTGCATTTGAACATTCAAGAACAAATAAATTTTTACACAATGACCATAGATGTAGTTTGGAATACAGAAATAAGTAACTTCATGAGAATCTAGAGGAATAATAGTAAAGACTTTAACCTTATGAGCTATCAAACCTTTCATTTTATTCAAAGTGTTTTTACACAACTCCGAGTCATATGATGACTTAAAATTTTATTGGACATTAACTTGTTGTGAAGACTCATTATTCATCTTTTTGGTTGATCACTGAGGATGACATTTTTTTCAAGTTAAGAGAAACATAGGTCTTGCAGTCTATTTGAGACTTATAACCATTGCCAAACCTTAGAAGGTAAATTAAGCATCTCTTGTCCAGCTGAACCTTCTCAAAACCATCTTGCTAAACATTTCAAACAATGTGAGCCTTTGTCTTGGTTTATTAGATATTAAAAAAACTCATTTTCCCATTTATGTTTCTGAAAAATGTTAGAAAGGTTTATGAAGAAAAAGGGGGAGTGCAAAGTGAAAATCCAAAGTCCAGGGTACTTCAGAGAGAAAAAAAAGTTGCGAAAAAAAAAGAGGATCTGAAGAAGGAAACAAAAAAAGGTTGCGAAGAAAGGAAAATAAAGGGAAGTGAATGATGAGTTCTCTATTAAGCTATTTGAAGACCCTACATTTTCAAAAACATCTCTTTACTTACCATCTACCCCACTCTTCATAAAAAATAAAAAATAAAAATAAAATCAAACCAAATTCATTTTTAGAGAAGTCATAATTAATCATATGGTAAGAAGTGGAGAGTAGATGAGAATGCGCTATGGTGGATAACTCGACATTCTTGCAAGTGATGAACATTCCTTCCATGAGACTATTATTCTCTTTCATGTCCGTTTATTCTTATGAGCATGTGAGAAGTTTGAATTTTCGCATTTACTCTTTTCCTCACATGCAAGAGAGAAAATATTTTACCCAAATTCAGAGTGATCATTTCAGAAATATTAACTGGTGAGTTTTGAAGTCAAAACGGTTATTCCAAAGGTGGATTAGGATGTATGTACTTTGACACGAAAAGTTGTGTTTGTTAGTTATTCACACACACACACACACCTTGTTCCAAAGTTGCTCACTTCAAAACAAGGCCCAATGAGAGTTCAAATGAATATTCTCTAAGAAAAATAGGGTACATATCAATTTTGTTTCCAATAAATTAAAATAAAATAAAAATGTTTGTGGGTGTCATCCTAGATAACTCTCAGAAGGCTAAAACTCTTCCTTCAGTGTTATGCTAAAGGTTCAAGGTGTTGTTGCATATTGTAAATGCAATCGAGTCATACTAGCGAAAGTGGCATTGATTTCTTTGAGAAGTTTAGGACGAATAAAAATATTTTGTTTTGTGTTCTTATCTTTCTTTTCATTGTTCTTTGCTAAAGGTTGTTTGGGGGTGGTGTGATAAGCACCCAAAACATCAATTTTTACACCCCTAAATATACAATTGTTAAGTCCAATTATCCAATAAAAATATTTCATTACATGTATTTTGTGCATTTTGTAGGAATTCAAGCACAAATCTCAAATCATGCATAAAGTGGCACAATAAGGCTAAATTCAACAACTAGAATGCCCAATGAGAGTTCAAATGCATTCATAAAAATTAAAGAATTTCAATCTCAAGACTCATGAAGTCAAACCCACAAAGCATCAACAACTACAGATTTCGAGAAAATCAACATGAAGATTTGAATGTCCGCATGACCAACTTTATCATAAAAAAATCTCTACAAGACATGTTTCCTTATTTAACTCCAACACCATTCCCTGTTTCACTCAACCATGTTTTCTTGTTTCATTCAACCATGTTTCCTTGTTTAACTCAAACCATGTTTGCTTGTTTCACTAAACCATGTTTTCTTATTTCACTCAAACCCTTTTTACTTATAAAATCCTCATACAAGGAGTTCATAGAGGATAGTTAGTCTTAGAGAGTTTTTTTTTTTTTTTTTTTGTAGTTCTTGGCTTTATATTTTTGCTTGGTAGAGAAGTGCATGTACTACATTTAATTTTTCCATTGAAGAAATAAGTTTATCTTTGTTTCTCTTTTTCAATTGTTTCTCTTTCTCTTTTAACTTTTAGTTCATTATCACCATCCATTATTTTACTCTTCTCTTTATTCTTTAAATTGAAAATCAAATTTGTCTTCTAATCCAAGTGAAGTAGTCGATAACCCCTACTTCCACTATGCATTGTTGAAGTGTATTGCAGGTTGAAGGAAAAAATAAACAAAAATAATAGTTATTTCTTTGATTGATGTCGAAAATCGTGCAATGACATTAATGTCGATTTTTGGCATCAATCAGGGAGCACTGAAGACCCACCCCCAACGGCCGGAAGAATGGTCGGAATGTGATAAAAGAAAACCACTTTTGCCTTTTCACCATGAAACAGTCGTGACGGGAGTAGGGCAAACAATAGTGGTAGAAGCAACAGAAGTTAGACGAACAGGAGAAGAAACTAGGAACTCCATTGCGTCATCGACAACAATAGAGGTAGATGGATGAGAAACCTCATAACTTTGACCACGATCACCAATCTCTTGTTCACACAGAGGATCAAATTCAAAGCCAGACACGATCTTTATTGCATTCAGATCCTTGGACTGCTCCATTACAAGCTGAAACATTTTGTTGTCAATAACTCTATGGTCATCATCCAACCATTCAACAAAGTCAAGCAAACCATAAGCCGAAAGAAGCCTTTTCTCATTATCGTCCAACCAACGAGTTATTTCTTTTTTGCTCCTCTTCATTGCCAAATTCATCTCCTCGACCTCCTCGAGAGAAATACCATCCTCATTCTCACCCTCCTTATCAGAATAACTCGGACGAGGAGCAGTCTGATTAGTACAATGAGTAGGGATGGCAGTGGGGCAGATTTTCACGGATATCTGCTCCGTCTAGGGGTGGGCATCCCATCCTGCGATCCCGATCCCGTCCCGATTTTTTCGGGTCCTATTAGAATTGATCAATCCCATCCCGTCCAGATCTAGAGTGGGATGAGATCGGGATGAAGATTTTCAATCCCATCCATCCTGTCCCGTCCCGAATCATTTTTTTAATATGTAATATTAAATATGCAGTATAAAACTATGAAACTATTTGTTGACATGACTTTTATTTGTTCTTTTATTTTTACATAAACTATTTTATGTTAAAAAATAACAGTCTAAGAGAAGTAAACATGTTTTCTTTGCACACTTTTTTATAATTTTTATGTTTTTTATGAAATAATTGCAAGTTAAATAAAATGTTGTGATCTTATTGAACTTATTTGAATGCATTGAGTTAGTGTTGCTCATCTGAGATATAACAGAATTGTTTACTTGAGAAATCATGCATGCCATACGCCTAGAAGTAAAACAGAGAACAACAATCTAGACTCATAAAAAAACTATCATTCTTGTGCATGCAAGTTTTAATTCAGAACATCTTGAACAAAAGTAGTGGGATAGTGGTAATGACTACAAACTATAAAACACCAAGAATCATACGAGATAACAACAAATAAAATGGCTATCTTCAATAGCGGTTCTAAAAAAAGGAGTAAAAGCTAATGAAATGGGGAAATAATAATCAATGGTTTAAAGTTATATAGTTCTTAGAGTTGTGTGTTTGGTATATCAAAAATTTTCAATCTTGCATGTTAAACTTTCATTCCAAAATTTAGTACACGCTCGTTCCAAAATTTAGTACACGCTCATTCCAAAATTTAGTACACGCTCAATAGGGAAAATTCTAGGGGTCGAGGGAAAGGGAGCGAGGGATGGGTGTAACCACTTATCCTCTTCGCGATGAGCACCTGCGCGCATCTCCAACACGATGCGCTCATCCCGAGGAGGATGGGTGGTTACACCCATCCCTCGCCCCTTTCCCTCGCTCCCTCCCTCGCTCTGCACTACTTCGCTCTTGGATCATTCTTTTTAACTCAGAGATTGTGTTCAATCTATCCACTTGGAAAACCAGGGTTCCATCATTACGCCTCTTCACGGAAACCTGAATCATTTTTCGCTTGTTTGACTTGAGAAATCAATTTCAGATAAAAATATATAACGGATTGGCGGGCAGGGCAGATATCGGCCAATCCGTGTGGGGGTGGGAATGGTTTTAATATAAAAATATAAACAGATTGATGAGGTGGATTTGGGTATTTGTAATCGCAATAGGGGTGGGCATCCCATCCTGCGATTTCGATCCCATTTCGCTCCCGTCCCATCCCATCCCATCCTGTTTGAATTTTTCAAGTCTTTTTGGAATTGATCAACTCATCTCGATTTCGTCTCGTCCCGATCTAAAGTGAGATGGGATCGGGACGAAGATTTTCAATCTCGCCCGTCCCGTCCCGAACCTATTTAATATTAATTATTATTAATTTTAATATTTATTAACTTAAAATTTTGTGTATCAAATTAAGTATGGTACATGAAATTTTAAAGAGTTGTGTGAACTTAACATCACAAATAATCTATATTACAATTCAGAGTGGTGTTTTACTATTAATTGATAACTGGGACAAAGTCAAATCGAAAGGATTAGAGAGAAAATATTGTTAGGATTGAAAGTTGGGAAATATATTGAATTTGAGGGTTGAGATTCATTTCCTATAGTTACATATTTGTAAATATAAAACATGTAGAAAGGCAAAAATAATGAAAAAAATTTTGAAAAAAGTTTGTGGAATGTACATGTGGCGAAGAAAGAAAATGTTGTGTTTTCCTTCTAGCAAAATGAAAATTATCATAACTATCTACATCGTTGTCAGATTTTGATAAACTTAGTATCGTTGAAATGCATTTTAGAAGATCTTTTGAACAAAATCAATGATCAATACAAGGGCCAAAATTTTAAAAATATGTATTTCATAATAAAAAAAAACGTATAATGTTATACACGTCTTTAATATTTTTCAATTTTTTAAAAGCAATGAGACGGACCGATCATACCATAAAAAATGAGTTGGGCATCTAAATGTACATTTAAACAAAAGCCCTAAATTTCATGTTTTGGCGAATTTAAAGATTTGGGGAAAATTCATTTTCGGCTTTAAAAATTTTTCCCAACTGATTCAAATTTGACTAAATAAGCTTACACTTAGAATATGCTTACACTTCAATACTTATTGAGTCCGAAAATGGGGATAGTGACGAAGGTGTTCAGTACAAAATAATTAGCAAAAAAAAAATTATGTGGAGTGTCAACAGCACGGGGCATACTCTAGTTGTATTATAGTTTAAAACAATAACACTTTCATAAATAACTCGTTAATATGCATAATGATAAAAAAAAAATTATAATATTCTTGAATTGATGATGTAAATAGGAACATAAATAAAAACTTACAAAAATAAGATCTAGCATATTGTGGAACAAATAAGTAGACCTAATGAGAAGATTGATAATATAGTAATTATAAGAATATACGTTTAAATATGCACATCATAATAAGTTAGTAATTGCAAAAAAATCCAACCATGCTCATCTTGTCCCATCCCGAACCTGTTTGGGATGGGACGAGGTCGGGATGGGGTCTATCCCGTCCCAAAGATAAAACAACGGGATGGGAGTGCAGAACCCTAATGGTCATGGGAATGTCAGTCAGAATGGCTCTTGCGTAAGTAGAAATCATAAACCTCCAACCATTATGATCCATTTGCGCAAAAATGCCCAAAAAGTCTAAATATTCCCAAAATATCTCTCGGACTGGGAATCGAATGTCGGACTGGAACATGCACGGGTAAAGTGCAATATAACTAGTCCTTGGATGACAAGGACTATCATTCTACCTAGGCAGAACAATCTCGAGGTCGGATGACAGAGAATATTCGGAACGAACACCATTCAATGTCGCCAAAGAAGCCTTATTGGGCGAGAATTAAGATTCGCAACCAGCAAGCACCTCACCATGTAGTATATCGCCGACAGACACCATAAAGGAGCAAAAGAGCAAGGAAAATGAAAAAGATAAAAGAAGAATAAACCATAATTTCGAAGATAGCATAAAGAGATAAACAAACTTATCACGCCCCATTTTATAAAGTCGAACAATGAAGAGACTGCTCATAGGACAACGTGCGAGATATGATGGTTGCACGAAATCCCAAAATGCGCAGAAACAAACGGATTAACAAGTGATAAAAATACCAAACCCACCAAAAGTTGCTAACAACATTGAATGTCAGGCCAATGATGAAATCGAAAGTCCAATCGTTGTCGAGTTAGTGGTCGCGTCAGCATACCCACTAACTAAGGTAGAGTAGCTGATGATACATTAAATAATATTGTCATCGCAGCCGTATACCTGGCAGAGATCGTCCATCACCAGGATCAAATATCCCAAAACCAAGCCAATTCATAAAGCCCAAAAAAGGCGAATCCAGTCATGAAAGCCCAAACAGGGCCCGTCAGAATAAATCATTAATAAATGCCAAAATTCAGGCCCAAGAAATTTCTCCCTTAAAGAGGAGGAATGTTCGTGGAGGGAGTTACGCCTCCGATGACGTATCTTCATAAAGGAGGAGACTGTTACAGAGAATGTCTTTCATCGTTACGCCTCACATACTTAAGTTACGCAGAGAATTAACAACGACCATATATAAGGTAAAGGGAACACTCGACAAAGGTATACAACTTTAACCGAGTTTTCTTCAGATTTATCTCCATTTCTAACTGAGTTACTGACTTAAGCATCGGAGTGCTTTCGACCACCAAAAAGGTAATCCTTAGCAATCTAACATATGTTTTGCAGGTCATACTTACAAGAGACCGAATTTTGGACACATCAGTTTCGATTTTCATGTCTATTTTTAGTACACCCTAATAGTTTAATCACCACATATTATTTTATAATTTGAGTTTTTATTTTTTCATTTCTCTTATCTTTCTTTCTAAAAAGATAAAAAGATCACATATTATTCTTAATAAAGCAATCTTATCATTTTCAATTAATATAATTTTTTTTATTTCTAAACAAACATGATTTCGTTGAAAAACAAATAGACAAGGTTGTAGATGAGGTTATGTTTTATGTCTTAAAAGCTCAAACCTTACATATAAGTGGTTATTCCCAAAATCTTCATTAAGATTTGCTAAAATTCATCCACTTCTTGTTAATGTTTTATTTTTATCTATCTTGATTTTGTGGTTGAATAATCTTATTTTGATTGTTATTTGCATTTTTTTTAAGTTTATGTTTCCAAATTTTAATGTGATGGTGCCGTCAAATTTGAATCTTCATTATGTAATAAAAAAAAATCTATATCCATTAGGAATGGTAAGATTGTTTTGTTGAGAATAATGTGATCTTGTTTTTTAGGAAAAAATGATAAAAAGGGGAAAATAACTTGTAAGGTCTGTTTTTACAATTATAGACCACATCAGACTTTAACAATTGAAAATTTCTCAAATGATTATTTTTTGTAATTCAAGACTCTTAAAAGCCACAAACCTAATTCATGGTTTAAAAATAATTAGAAATACATGTTTGTCCTTTAACATAAGTTATTAATTTTCAAAACAATCTAAGGAATCATATCTTGAGCCTTGACTCAATTCAATACAATTCTCTCGCCACCATTAAGTTTATTTATTCATCTCTAACCATAACCTTTCTTTAGATTAAGAAGCCCCTTTCAACCTTGAGTCACTTTCAATCTTTTAGACACTATCACCACTATGTACTCCTTTGGTTTTCTCCCAACTACAAGCAATATGGTTTATGAATATAGCTTTAACACCTAATATTGAAAATGCATTTAGAATTTGATTTCAATCTCTTGAAGCATTATAATTATAAAAAAAAAAAAAAAGGAATGTCATGTAAATCATTTTCCCTTCATACTCTAATTACAAATGATATGTGGATATTATATTATTAGTATGAATTTCTCTAGTTTGTTGAGGGGAGAAATGTAAATTTAGTTTGATTTTTAATATGGGTAAAGTTGGTATCATAAAAATCTAAGGTAGAAAATGTAATAAATTTTAAAAATCATGGTAGTAAATGTAATTTTTATTTTAAGGGATAAATTGTAATTATCCACTGACTTTAAGATTAATAGTGTGAATGAGTCATAAATGTAACCTAATAATAAATAAATAAATAGTACAATATTGAGATGCTCAGTACAACTTCAATGACAACAGGAGCAGAATTTCTAGAGAGCCAAAATTTCTAGGAGTAGAATTTTTGGACGGTATTGGGCAAGGTCTGGCTCTCTAGAAAAATCCCATCATGGAAATGAGCAAATCCTCTCTAAAAAAGTTTGGAAAGCACAGCAGTATGTGAGAGTGCATGTTCAGATTGATGACTATCTCTTTGGAGAAAGAGTAAGTCTAGGGAGCGAGGGAGGGCCCAACACCGCCCACCCTTCTCCAGATGCACATCACCTCGCATCTCGAGAAGGGTGGGCGGTGTTGGGCCCTCCCTCGCTCCCTAGAATGGGCATCGGAGAGGTTGGGATTCTCCCACAAGAAAGAAACTTATTGGGCCCTGTTAGGTCTTCATCCTATTTTAATTTTATGAGTGGTGGTTCAAAGCAATGGATAGCCTCTTCCACTTACTCCACCAACAAATATATAGGTCCCACTATTTCTTCCATTTTTAGTGGGTCCTCCTACTTTTAACAAATATTTTTTTTTGTGATCGAGCCTGATCAATCTAATTTAATGTGATCTAAATCTATCTTCTTCTTTTTGTTTTCTTGTTTATAAGAAAATGAATGATGAAGAATGTGATCTACTTTGCGTTTTGGACTTTCAAATTACAATAACAAGCGCAACAAATTTTACACATATTCCGATTCATTAGCATACATATTCCAAACAATTTGGAAGATGACTAACTCTATGGTATAGAGTTGTCACTTGTCACTTGCAGTCTTCACGTGGCACAAAAACTTCATTTTTACTACAGTTATCTAAACAACAAAAAATCTAGAGAGTCAGACCCGCGCCAGGTTAGCTCAATACCATCCATCATCCTAGAGATGTTGGAAATGGCCCAATCTCTAGGAAAATGGATGGTATTGGGCTAGTATGGCGCAAGCCTTCCTCTCTAGAAAAATTCCTAAGCAACTCATCACCTAATCTAATTTATGTGGCCAAATAAATCTCATACCAACAAATTATCCACAAAAAAATATTTATGTAAAGGAAAACAATTTGCATGAGTAAAATTTAGGGTTTTCGATTGTTATAGTATGAATTGATTTTGTTAAAAATTTAACTTTTTTTTGTTAAATAATAAGATATATTAAAGACTAAAAAGAAACATCGGAAGCCCAAGCGTGAGACGCTAGGTTATGAGCCTCATTGTTGATGTCTCTCAGAATATACTTACAATACCAAGAAGGGAGAAGAGAGTAAATTCTTAATATTACATATGATAGGCTCCACATCCAGTGGATATTAGAGTCTCCAGCCTCTACACTAGAATGCAAAATGGAATGAAGAGCACTAGAATCTCCAAGCAAAAGTCTTGCTTTCCACTGCTTAGCCTGAACCAATAGAAGAGCAGCCTCCACGACAATACATTCCACCATCGTACTATTGTACATCCTCCCTTGAATCTTTTGCGCCACTCTAACACAGAACCTACCTTGAGTGTCAACCACACAAATCCCAAAAGCACCTTGAGAAGTGGAAGCAAAGAAACTGACATCATAAGTCACAATAATAAAATTTTGATCCGACTCAAGCGAGAATAGATGCAGGGTTCTAGTCATGGAGTTGAGGTGATGGTGTTTTATGGCCAGAAACTGTTGGTGAATGGTGGAAAGGCGAAAAGTTTGGCTGTTAGTAATAGGAGGAGATGCCAAAGAGTGGTGACTATGAGGAACCGTATTGGTTGGGTTGTCAAGGACATGGTGTAGGGAGATCGTATCCACGGTTGAAGAAGTAGATTGCGATGTATGGAACCATTATTTTTGCCATTGTTTCCAAGTGTTGAGGACCAAAAGGAGAAGTTGCGGAGTCGAGAACTATGATAACTAAAAATTATGTTATTACAATGATTCCAAATGGGTAGGACAACCACCGTGAATTGGGATAGCAACTCATCCTTGGTAGTAGGGTGGGCTACCGCAAAATTCCACAATAATGACAAGAAAGAGAGTGGATAATCCACTCTGGCATTAACTCCAGACAATCGGGACAAGGGTGAGGAGCCAAAACCTACTAATGACCGGATAGAGAAAGAAATAATGGGTTACATCCTCTATATGATCTTGGGAAAACACGCAGCAGTCATCTATTGGCATGTGGGTTCGGGTTAAGTTAGCTGGGGTGAGTAACAAGTTCTTGGACAGTTTCCAAATAGGGAAAATGGCATTTGCCGGGGCTTTGATATGCCAAATTCCTTGAACAATTTTTTATGCGATAAAGATCCTGGTGTTGGAAGCAAAGAGGAAGATGGTGCTAGAGTATCCAGGACAAGGGATTGGTGACACTTTTGATCGAGAAGACCCCCTTTTGTCAAAGCCCAGATGAGAGAGTCAGGGGTATCTGAAGGTCTAATGACAATGTCTAGGATGTCTTTAGCAACAGGTCCCGGGAAGATTAATTCGACAAGAGCCGAATCCCAAGCAATCTGATGCCCTGGATAGGTGACCCAATGATCAGAAATTTTGTGGAGATGGTAAGGTGGTGTTGGGGAGGCAGTCAGCCAAGATAAAGCCTGGTTTAACCCATCAATCCTTCCTGATGTCAATGTCATACCGAATCCGATTTTCCATTAGAGATGGTTTTTTATGGATTGAAGAGCTATAAGTGTTCCTCTCCAAGCAAAGGAGGCCGAAGGTGGTGTTTTTTGGATTTGAAATAAACTCTTATTGCAACATTAAATGTGAGAGAATGAGAAGGTCTAGAAAGCAAGTTTTAGACATTCTTTTCCATCAAGGCAATGTTCTCGTGTCTTGCAGAAGGGATGTTCAAACCACCAAGGTGGCGGGGTAAACAAATGCGCTCCCATTTGCAAAGGTGGCGGGTTTTGTATTTCGTGGTGCCATGCCTCCGGAAGTCACTAGCAAGGTTGTCAATGGTATCAGTGACAGCCTTGGGGAGGAGAAAAGTTTGCATGGTGTAGACCGGGATCAAATGGATGTCTGACTTGACCATTATAGTTCTCCCTGTTTGGGACAAAACCTTTGCCTTCCAAGCAGACAATTTAGAGTTAATTTTTTCAGTCAAGAATTGGAAGTCCGAGGCTTTTGTTTCCTAGAGAACAGAAGAGGTGTGCCTAGATATTTCTCTTTAGGATTAAAAAACTTGGATCCTAAGATTATATTGATCATATGGGCATGTCATTGATGAACATTGGAGTTGAAGAAAACTGAAGATTTGTCAAAGTTGACAGCTTGTTCTGAGGCCAAGCAATAAAATGATAGAATATATTTGACTGCATGGGCTTCTGCCAGGGAAGCTGGCAGAAAAGCATCAAATCATCAACATAGAGGAGATGGTTGATGGAAGGGGAGTGTCTTCTTAGCTTTATGCCCTTGATTTTATTGTCAGTTTTCGCATGCCCAATAAGTGAAAGAGAGCTTCAACAACAATAATAAAGAGGTAGGGCGATAGTAGGTTGCCTTGGTGAAGACCTCTCGAAGGTTTGATGGCCTCCAGAGGGGAGCCATTCAAAAGAACATAGTGGGATGTGGAAGAGATACGTTGATTAATCAATTAAATCCACTCTTCCGCAAACCCAAGTGCCGATAAGATCCGAAGAAGGAAGGACCATTCTACCCGGTCATAGGCTTTCGTTATATCAATTTTGATGTCCATCCAACCTTGCTTCTTCTTTGTGCAATGTTTCATTTGAAAAAAAAAATTCATGAGCCAAATTGACATTATCTGAAATAGACCATCCTTTGAGGAAGGTCCCTTTATTTGGAGAGATGATAGTCTCCAAAAAAAGGTTTTAGTCTATTGGCTAGAATCTTGAAAATAATTTTGTAGATCACATTGCACAGACCGATAAGTCTAAACTTGTCGGGGGAAATGGGGTTTTTGACTTTTGGTATAAGAGCAATAAATGTTTCATTGAGTTTAAGATCACGAGTATGAGTAGTAAAGAAATTGACAACAACTTCTATCATATCATCTTTAACAATATCCCAATAATGTTGAAAAAGAAGGCATGAAACCCATCGGGTCCGGGAGCTTTGTGACTTCCAATACTAAATAAAACATGTTTCACTTCCTCTTCTGAGGGGGTGGTGACCAAGGCCTCGTTATCCTTAGCTGTGAGAATAGGATGAAATAAATCACGTATACCTGGTTGGGTGGCGGGGTCACTAGATTTAAAGATATTGGTGAAATACTCGTTCAACATGGACCACATAGTTGAAGGAGTGGAATGTCAGGCATTATCAGTTCCTTTGAGGCAGAGGATGGTGTTTGTTTTCCTGCGAAGGAGGGTGGAAAGATGAATTGTTTTATGTTGCGGCTTCCATCTTTGAGCTAGGAGTTGCCCGATTTCTTTCTCCAAAAGAGCTCTTCCCGGATATTTAATTCAAAAAGGCGATCTTCTAGAGTAGCAATGGCATTAAGAAGGGAAGGCGGGGAATTTTGCAATTCATCAAGAGTCGTCGTGGTTTCTTTGATATTGACATCAATATTACGAAAAACTCTTTTATTCCACCCTGTGAGTGCATGACCAAATTTCTTAGTTTTGAGGTGGAAGTTCTTGGGCGAGGAGGGGTGAGACATAGGATGCCAGATTGTATCAATTAAGTGGTGGTAACTAGGGTCCCTGGACCACATGTGAAAAAAGTGAAAAGGTCTTCGCCCAAAATTAATTTGGCGGCCAGGTTCAAGTAGAAAGCCCGATGATCCGAAGAAGGAGTCTGAATAGATCTGGCCTTAGCCGAGGGAAAAAGAGTCGTCCACTCAATGGGGGCGAAGATACGGTCAAGTTCGGATTTGATCCCATGATAGTCTCTCCTCTTGTTATTCCATGTGAAAGGTGATCCATGTAAAGGTAGGTCAATGAGAAGATCTGTGTTGAGAAAAGTTCGTAGGTGCTTGACTGTGGACTCAGTGACTCTCCTACCACCTAATTTGTCACCCTGTTCAAATATAGCATTTAAATCGCCCATAATAATGGTCGGATGCTGATAAGGGTCGTATAATTGGGATAAAGATTGCCAAAAATGGGTAAGGAGAGATGGATTAGGCTTTTCGTAAGTGAAAATAATACTCCAATTATCCTGAACCATGTAATTATTTAGAAAAACATAAATATAATATTTACAAGAAGAAATAATAGAAAGGAAAATACCTTCTCTCCAGAAAAGCGTTAAACCACCTGAAAGCCCAGCTGCTGGAACTATACATCTGTGTTTATAACCAAGCCTTCGACGGATCTGATCCATTCTGGAGTAAGTTGCCTTAGTTTCAGAAATAAACAAAATATCTAATTTGGATTGGCGGGAAAGGGTCCTGAGGGTTCTGAACGCGTCAGGCGACCCTAAGCCCCTTGTGTTCCAACTAAGAATCATGATGACCCCGACGACCTTACCACGGTGGTTGTTGTTACCGTTGTAGTAGGACCCGGGCCTGTGTAAGATTAATTGGAGGAGTCAGTAGTGCCGAACTGGGGGAACAGCTCTGTTGGATGCAAATGAATAGTATCACAACGGGTTGGACGAGCTTTCTGAAGCTGAGACTGGGGAGTGGTTTCCAAGGACGTACCGTTGATGTTGAGATTGCATTGATTCAGATAGAGATGGTGTCTCCAAGTATTCTATGGGAACCTCGGCCATTTGCTTTTTGGTAAGAATCACCAACTCACCTCCTTATCTTCATGGGAAATATTGAACTTACGTTTGCCCAAAGGAGCACTGACTGAAGTGTGCATGCAGTGAGTAGAACTGATGGACTGAATGGAAATAGAGGTTTGTCCTGTATTAGTAATGGGAGCCTGCATTAGTCGTTCATGACGTCTAGCAATAAACTTTGCGAAAGATCTCCTTCTTGCTTCTATCCCTATCTCTTCAAATGGTAGAAAAGGAGTGTCACTACCAGTGCCATCCTGGGTAACCGAATTGATTGGAGGAGCTTGTACGGTTCCCTGCTCTTGTACTGTTTGAGAGCCAAATTGTGCCATAGATGGAGCTCTTGCATTCTTAACGAATTCCAGATATTGAGGTTCGGCTAAAAATGAATCAATCCTGCTATAAATAGACGGTGACTGGGACAAAAGATTTGGTCTGTGACTAACATGGCCGTAGTGAGGTGAAATACAGGTGGGTGCTGATATCCATCCATGAGAGAGTCATCAAGAGTATGATTTTCATCCAGTGGAGCCAATGAAGTAGAATAGCATGCCTGTTTAGTGAATGAGTCTGAAGGAACCAAGAGCAAAGGAGGGATGTTTGTCTGTTTGATGATTGAGTCAGGAGGAGCCGAGTGCATGTACATTGGAGCATTGGTGGTAGTCGGCTGTGGAGAGGGCTGAGTAAGAACCTGACTACTGTCCTAACCTGACCTTTTGAATTCTGAGGAGAATAATTAGGCGGTGCATTGCGTCTGTGACCATCAGACAAGAGAGCAGTAGTAGAAGAGTAGACAGATGGAACAACAAATGTGCTAGCTTGGGGATCGCCACATTGCATCGCAGCAGTAACTGCTGATCCAGAGTGAATGTAAGTTGAAGAACGGGGTCCACATGGCAGCGCAGCAATGGCCGCTGACCCAGCATGAATGGAAGTTGAAGAATTGGGGAAAGCACTGACATGTTCCTGTTGTTGCGTGAGATCATGTGCACCTGTTTGAAGCAAATACTCATCTGGATTGAAGAAAGAACTGCCTGTTGTTTGTGGTAATAAAGGCGTGGACTTTTCTATGTTAGTGAAGAAGGGAAAAGATTGAGTTGTGGTAGGAAATTGGGTATTTAAGGGGGGTGAATGAATGGCTTGACATGAATGAGAGTCGGTGTTTATGAGTTTGGGAAGTGGGGGAAGTTGAATTAATGGAAGGTGGAACTGAGGGATGAGCTTCGGTTGTTATAATAGCATTAATGAGTATGGTTGTTGGAGTAAATGTTGGTGGGTTGCCAACACGGGTCTGTGATGAAGCACCAGTGAATTCTGGGTCGGATCCGGGTAGATTCGGTCCAACTGCGGAGTTGATCCTGATGGGGTAAAAGAACCCGGATCCAAAAGGGCTCTAGGTTGTTCATTAACCGGGTTCTCTTTTGATCTTGCATTGAGATCCTCACTAACAGATCCAACGATTCCTAAATTCCCCATGTCAACCTGCATGCTGGATTTTGGTGAGGAAGTAGAAGCCGCAAGCCCCTGTTGCTTTGAACTATGATGAGCACTGTCAGCTTGTGCAACCAATTGCCCTTGTCGAGCACACTTGATATGGGAATCAACTGAAAAAAGGGGTACTCTTTATAGATCATTAGGATTTATTCTTTGAAATCCAGGCCAGCTATCCAGCTCCCTAGAAGCACTCGCTTGAAAGTGACGTGTTGTACTCCACTGAGTGAGCATCCTTTTAGCAAACAAATATGCCCGTATAAAGTGGGAACTATAGTACTTTTCCACAGTGAGCAAATTTGTAGCTTCCATTATCATCGTCCTCTGTCTGAGTGAAGGATGGCTCTGGGATGGATAGTTTATCAGCAAATCACTACACCAAAACAGTGTTTTTATAACTGTTTTGAAGTGTAGCTGAAAATATTAGAATCACCTATCAAATGATACTATTCTTGGTGATCCTAAATTTAGAATCATGTTGAAAGTGATACTACTTAAAATTAAGTATCATTTGGCTAATGATACTAATTTTTACTAAATGATTCAACTTTACAAATTTGCATCTCAACAAAGATGATACTAATTGTAAAAGAGAATCACATATTGCATGATGCTGATTTTTGTTAGATGAAGCAATTGTATAAATTAGCATCACACAATAAATTATACTATTGAAAATACTGTCACTACATGATTCTTGCAAAATCTTTGAACAACACAGAAGAGTGAAGATGATACTTTGACAAAATGGAAATTTTATTCAGTTTAATCTCTTACAGCTTACAAAAAAAATGCCCAACTTACAAAAAAAACATGCTTTTACCCTTCAAGGTGCTATTCAGCTAATGACTTGGCAGATATCTTACTGAAAATGTTAGAATCAACTTAGTCATTACAATAACAAGACCAACATCAACAAAATTTACAGGTTCTTTCATATGAAAACAGTAAGATAGTCATTACAATAACAAAATCAAAAGTACAATCATGTCTGGTCACCAACATCCAGACAATCCAAAGCTGTTCATGCAGTGTTAGTGAAATGCTCTGACAGACTCATATTGAACATTCTCCATTGCATACTCTGGACTACTAGGTCCTTGTGCATTATTCCCTGCAAATAAAGTAAAATAAAGCTCAATCAAAATGCTAAATATGAAATAGAGTGCACAAATTCTACATACGATATTTATTTCAGCAAACTATCAGTAATCTTTTAACCTGAACTAAAAGAACTATCAGTAATACTATCAGTAAACTATCAGTAATACTTGTCTGTTTTTTATTTCAGCAAACTATCAGTAATACTTGTTTGTTAGTAGCAATTTAACCCGAAGTCATTAGTTCTTTTATGAAGATTTTTATTGAAATTAGTTGTCAGAGATTACTGCTAGCTTCGGATATTACTGCTAGCTTCGGATATGGAAGCTTTAAGACTTGAAGTTTACAAGTATATGACTGGAATTTTCCTTGTAATATTTGCTTTAAGTTTTGCATAGAGGAAATAAATAGGGTAAATAAAAAATGAATTAATTTTTTTTCTTAGTTTACAACCTAAATACTACTCATCCATATGATGTGTCTGTCGTCTATTTCATAGGCTTTGCTTGGCTAGAGTAAGAAATTTAGTAGGCAAAGAATTAATAAGGGAATGAGGTGAGGTGGGTGTGGGAGCACATTTGGTTCCCATTTCCCTAACCAAGCAATCAGCTTTTAGAGTCACCTCCTATCCATAAAAAGCACCAATCTCCATGCCTCAACCTACCATCTGAAATCATTTGAAATATATTGAAAATAAACTAGAACAAAAAGAAACCATCAAAAAATTATGTAACTCTGGTTATATGGGTGGGTATGTAATGTTCCATTTTTCAGTCCACCAACTAGAACAGAAAGAAACCATCAGAAAATGAGAGAACAAAGAATCTTCAGGTTTGATATTAGATAACGGATAGTGAGAACAAATAAAGACACACTGACCTAGATATAGTAGCCCTTGCAAATTCTCGACATTGTGAAAAAACACTTTAAATACTTCCCAAAATAACTCTTTGACCTATATCAAAAAGAAAAATCAATAGAGTTTAATATGATTCAAGGAAAATAGGAAAGAAAACCTTCAATAAATAATTGACAATTGAATAATAAGAACTCTATCTAAATGGTATAAAGTTGCAAAACATATACTAGAGTTGAATTTATATGTGAGAAAAATTGAAACAAGTACTAACCTATGCATATTTGATTAGTGCCTTCATCTAGAGTTAATGATCTGTATGGCAATGAGCACATCATCAATAAGCTGCCTCTTTCCAATCCCTGCAAATTGAATATGGGAGATGATATGTGGAAGCAACTCATTAAGCCTGCTAGATAAGGCTTTAAATATGATTTTGTGAATATAATTAAGAAATTAATAGGTTTGAAATCCACAATAGAGGTAGGTTATTTGATTTTAGGAGTAAGGGAAACCAAAGTAGTGGTTAGTCTCCATTCAAAAAAACCATTAGAGCTAAACTCAGGAAACCATAACCCTCATCACATCAGTCCTTGTGAATTCCAACACTTCAGGAACAAATCACTCAGGAAACCATCAAGCCCAGGAGCCACATCTCCTTCTAGCTGTTGCATGGCAGAGATAGTTTCAGCTTCAGATGTTGCATTTGATGTTAGATGCAAAGGTTTCCTCTAGTCTTTTAAACAGGTTGGGGTCACTGTAAGGTCTCCATCCACATTTCTCAGTGTATAGTTGAGAATAAAACTGCAGGATGTGATTAGAAATCAATTGTTGATCTATAGACGCTTCTCCATTCACTGTAAGATGAAGAATAGTGTTGGACAGTCTTATATGATTTGCAAGCTTGTGAAATAATTTGGAGCAATAGTCATCACATCTTCCACACTTGGCCCCAATCTTCCTCTTCCAGAAAATATGTTTCCTCTTCAATAACTTGTTGAACTCACTTTTCAGGTCAATTCTTTAGTCCCATTCATCATCATTTAGTTCCCTATCTTCATATACCAAGTCAAGATTGTGAAAAATGGTTTGGGCATCATCAATCAAGGTATGAAGTTTTCCAAAAACATATTTTCTTCCATGTTTTAAGAAAGGCTTTGAGCAATTTTAGTTTTTTCCACAACACAAAGCCACCTCTTCCATGAAGGGTAATGGAGTCCCAATAATTTTTAATATCAGGGAGAGGAGAAGAGAGTGGTGCTTATACCACATTTTAAAAAAAGGTTTAGGACAAACTAGATTAACATTGGGCTTCAAACAGATAGCATTGTTATCATAACAACCTTTTTCCAGTAACAATTCATTCATTTCAAGCCAATGATCCCCCAGTCCTGCTACAAAGAAATCTATCCAACCTAGAGAGGGAAGGCTGCCTCTGGTTATTGCACCAAGTAAAGGATCCCCCTATAAGAATGAAATCACAGAGACTAAGCCCACCCTTCTATAAAACCCTGCTACCTGCCCAATCTTTTCTTCTACATCTCTAATAACATTGAAGTCACCTTCTAGTAGCCAAGGAGTGTTAAAATTACCTTATCAGTTTGCTTTTTGTTTCAAGAGAGAATCATGGACAAGAACTTTGATGTCACTGAGGATTTTTTTTTTCTGAAGATGCACTTGCAACAGTATGTGCAGTGCATGTTTTATTATGCGTTACATTTTAAAGTTGAGTAAGTACCATGCAAGTCTACAAATTTTACAAGATAGATATTTTAATTAGATCAAATTTATCTTCAATGGTTGGTGTTGGTGGGCATTATTTCTCTCTCAGTTAACAGGAATGTATCTTCATTGTATGTTTTCTAGCAAGTGTGTTCTTGTTTTCTTTCAGCGTAAAGTCGCATAAATTACAACTTCCAAAGGACATTCCAACTTGTCCATTATACTGATTGAATCTATTTACTTGATATTTATCTATATGGTCATCAAAGGTATAGCCAACAATCTAACAGAAGGAATGCATACATAGGAAGTTGTTAGTCTCAGGCAACGCCTACGCTCACTAGACATCCCCATACTTTCCCCATTGCCCAGCCTACCCAAGGAAGAAGCTAAAAATCTGTAGTCAAAGGCGATCGCCCAAGCAAGCTAGGCGACTTCTTTTGATGATAATTTTTGTTTTTAAAGGTCAAAATCCATTAAATGTGCCAAACTAAACCCATACAAAAAAAGCCTTGACCCAACTAAACCCACAAACACGGACAATGTTATTGTTGGGGACCTCACTTATATTATAGACAACTTGGGGAGATTCAGGGAGATGTGGCCAAAGGCCTTAGACAAGGCACAATGCAATACAATAAGTGAAGCACATCTGCTAATCTGTAAGTTGTGACTGAGGAAGAGGCCAACACTTCCATATGAAGCCTTTGAAAGTGTGACAAATCATGAAGTCGAGGATGAACCACCCCAACACTTTGATTGTGATGATGATGGGCTCAGTTCTAGGGAGGATGAGGATATATGAACATTTCACTTTACGTTATGACTCATGTCTTTCTTTGCGTTTTTGGGCTCCTTTTAAATGTTTAAACTGTGGGTATGGTTATTGACTTGTTGTTTTTATGTTTGTTATTGGGTTATGACTATGTTTCTAAGTTCATGTTTTTAGTTAAATATGTATAAAGTTGACATGTGAAATGATGCATATATAATAGCTTCTAAAAGTTCCTACAAAAGCCTTAAAAGTTCCTGCAAAATCCTGCGTATAATGCTAGGTGAGGTCTAGGCCTGCCTCTTACAAAAAACTAAAATGAGAGAATGACTTACCAATTTCTGGCTTATCGATCTTTAATTGCTTTTTGTTCTCGACTCCTTTTTGGAAATCAGATGTTGAAGACTAGCTTTTCTTTGTAAAACCCACGACCTCTATAATTCCAAGTTAAATTTTGTAACTTATTCATCAGTAACCACAAAGCTCCTAGCAGCCTAAAACAGGGCCTTACAGAGAATATCAGTTTGTATATGTACATTACAAAACATGAACTTCTGGCAGACTAAAACAGAGCCTTACAGAGAATGAAGACCAGGTTATCAAACCATTTCATCATTATGGTTTAACGCCACAACTATTGAAACTCTTTTATGTCCTCTACATAAGACCGCCACAAGCTATTTGTTTATTGTTATAAAAGCTAGATTGCAAGATATATTTCCATGAGAAACTCATCTCTAAATTAACCTCGAGTGACCCTTCCATTCCATCCTCCCAGTAAACAAACAACAATAACAAATCACTTTCAAAGAAAATACCCATTCAAAGTAAAATAAAAGCACAAATGCAGACTAGACTAAGATCAATCAAAACCAAACACAACCAAACACACACAAGTATTCTAGGATCGTTTTCTGAATTTCATTTTCTTTGTAAACCTCATCTATTCTCAAAGACTTCATCAAACTATAAAACAATGAGATCAAAAGAGTAGTAGGAGGAAGTAGAAACACTTCATTTCACTTCAAATGTAAGAAAACACAAAACATTAGCATCCAATATCATCAAAATGGGGGAAAACAGAGCATTTGAAATGAACTTTCAAATTAACCATGGATATTAAAGTTCATTTCAAATTCAGAGCATAAATATAGTATAAATTTGGGATGGTATATATGGAAGTTCAGAACCAACAGAAATGCATATACAGGCAAACTTCATAACATATCAGTGACTTGTTCTATCAATGGGAACTCACCTTCAAATGATGAGTCCAGCCAATCAAATGAGAAGAAAACTCACCTTCAACTTCTAGCAAGAGCTAGGGTTTCCACAAATAAGAGAGAACGATTGGAGAAGATAAAGTGCGAGATCGATTGGAGAGCTGGAATAGATTAGAAATCGATTACTCTGAGAGTCGATTTCTGAGATCGCTTGTTTCTGAGATCGATTAGAGAGATGGAGAAGATTAGAGAGCCATCGATTGTACAAATGTGAAGAAGAATAGAGATTAGAAATCACCTTGTTAACCCTAAATTGTTTCTGAGATCGATTAGAGAGCCATCGATTGCTCAAATGTGAAGTTGATTGCAGACAAGTGACTCAATCTGCGACAAATGCGAAGATAAAGATGCCTTTCATCGAAAAAATTGTTCTACTGTGTGTTTTTGGAGATGCCTTTCATCGAAAACATAATACCTTTCATTGTTTAGCGTTTTCAAATCGGATTCCACTCTGGATGCTCGAATACCTAACTAATAGAGTATAGTAGATCCAAACGATTAAACATTGATTTTGCAACAGGAAGTTTATCAGATTGATAATGCTACTAAGAGTTTGAAGTTTGAAGTTTTTCATCAAAAGAGAGAAGAATGAGTTTTACATTTAAATGGAAACTCTAAACACCAAGCGTTGGAGTCTACTGTGAGTGCTAAGAGTTTTTTCCAATCAGTAACACTTTGTTTTACAAGTGCATATCACATAACAATTTAATAATGTCACAATTTTGAATAGTAACAGAAAAAACATGATACAATATAATACAATGAGTATCACTAAAAATATGATGCTAATAATGGTTACAGGTTGCCAATAATGGTGTAGTGAATCTTTGTCCCAGTTGATGAACAATAAGGTCTTGAGAAGAGGAAGAAGACGAGTAAGGTCTCCCGAAGAGTAGAGAGGTGGATGCGGAGGCAGATTTTCCCCGTAGCGATGGGTGTGTAATCAAGCGAAAAGATGAGAGAGAGCCTCGGTGCATGTAGGGCAAGTGATTTGTGGCTCGAGGAGTGTGAACTTCAGCTTGTTGCAGGGAAAGATAAGGTGGTGAGTGGTTTAGTTGTGGGGTTACAAGGTGAAGGTGAGAGAAGATTGGGGTCCATGGCAGGAAGTATTTGTAGTGCTAGGGATGCAGAAGGAGATGACGAAGAAGAAGATGATGAGGAAGAGATCGGTGTGAGATCTGATGTAGGGCTCGGGAAGGGTGATTGGGATGGTTCTCCTTGTTGATTCGCATCCAGATTAAATATAGGTGGGATTGGTAATGGAGGTAGGTTGAGGTTGGTCTCTGAGCGAATTAATGGGGGCGGGGAATGATTGTTTGTAGATGTCTCCATTAGCAGGGCGCAAAGGCAGTGATGATCTTGGTGAGGATGATTGCAATTTGCAAGAACTTGAGAGGTTTCAAATCTCAGAGTTAGTACTTTCTCGCTCATGAAATGTGAGAAGTAAATGAGAGGATCTTGGAGACTGATGTAGAGAGTGGATGAAAGAAAAATTGGGGTTACCAGACATTGAATGATAGAAAAGTTTTGATGCGAAAACCAGATGATTACAAGGGGAATAATTTCCAAACTGAATGAATGTCTGTGCACTTAATGATAGACAAGATGACAACTTACTCCTTTGTGGAAAGCAGAGCGTCAAAGAGAGGAGGTGAAGGAGAGAAAATGGAGAATAAGAAGATAGAGAAGTGGAGATGATGAAATGACGAGGATAAAAGGAGAAGAAGTTGGGTTAGAATTCTCTGTAGTCGAGAACTCAGAGTAAAACCTTATCGGATATCCCATGATAGCCCTAAAGTAAGGTAAGAGTAAGACCACATTTTCATTGCTTTATGGGTGCCGAAAAATATCCAAGTGTTTTTGGTGTAATGCAGACTGGGCCATACTTCACCAATTTTACCTTTCTCCCTTTATAGCTTACTAGCTAAATGACAAACATTAGGAACCGCACATTTTTCAGGACCTCCAACACTTTACACCTAATAAACATCATAGTCCCATTTTCTAAACCAGATTGCTTTGATAATTTAATCGAGTCCATTTGGTGCATGTGTAACCACAGTATATTGTAAATGTAGCAGCTAAAAAAAAGCAAAAACAAAAGCATAAGAAAAAATAAAAGAAATTAAGGAAAATGTAAAATGCATAAAAAAAAGCAACCATTCACAAAAAAATAAATAAATAAATAAATATATATATTTAATTGCTAAAATCTGAAGAAACATAAAATGAGAAAGCAATTGGTACAATCTAAATATATTCTCCTGAAACGGATAGAAAAGAAAACGAATAAAACATAAAAGAAGAAAACAATTACTACAATATAAATATTCACCCAGAAAATGATGAAGTAGAAAGGAACATGAAGAAAATATGGAAATGATGGATATTAAGATAAAGATATAAGAAAAATAAAGAATGAACATGACAAAAAAAAGTCATAAAATTTGATGGTGTCAATTCATGTTCTTTTTTACCTTGACCTGCATAAGGAATACACGTGAGTCAAAGACCATTATTGTGGCAGCTGATGACGATGTTTAAATCAGACAAGGCTTGAAAAATGTTTAATGATGTAAATTGGGTTTTGTAGCTTACCGTGTGCCCTATTTACCATGCGAGAGTCCTTGTTCGGCAATGCCTTTGGTGGCGTAGTTTAGGAAAATATATATTCCTAGAGATAATTTCTTTGTTGGGAATCGTCCATGCAGGAGAGCTTCCATATACAACTTGTACTCTGATATATGTTGAAGATTCTTCCCTTGTGGAGTGTTGTCCACGCAGGAGAGTTTTCATGCACGACTTATACTCTAATATTTGCTTCTTAGTAGAAGTCAATGTATTGCTGACATGCATGTCCTAAGTCAAAATCCTAGATATTTGCCTTATTAGGTCTTATGAGTACTGGGCTTTACTATATGACTTATGGGCTTATTAGGGAACCGTTGATTAGGTCCAACCTCTTGGGCATGTCTCAGTGGGCTTGAAGTAATCTGGGCTTTGTCAGATTGGGCATTCATCCAGGTTCGCTTTACTCTATTGATGAAATCATCATGACACGTGTACGGTGTGAATTACTGGACGGTTTGGTGTATCATCATCTACTCCTCCCGAGCTAGTGGGTCAGCTCGTCGGTCCACTAAGTCACATCACGAGATAACTTAACGGTCGCTATAACGGCCCGATCCACACAGTATGAAATTGTGCGCTCTGGGCCAAACCGGCTCACAAGGCTTTAAAAGGCCTCGTACTATGGGGATCCAACCTCGCACATATATAGCACATCCCCCTTCGACACCCAGGCGATGTGGGACTATCTCCCCCCTTTGTAGCTTGCCAACCCTCTTGGGCCTGAGCTATTGGGCTCCAACCCTCCCCCTCCCCCTCAGGTCCAGCCATTCAAGGGTCTCCACAGTCCACCCCCCTTGGGGCCCAACGTCCACGTCGGCACACTTCCGGCTAGGTCAGGCTCTGATATCATTCTATAACGACCCGATCCACACAATATGAAATTGTCCGCTCCAGGCCCAACCGGCCCGCACGGCTTTAAAAGGCCTCGTACTATGGGGATCCAACCTTGCACATATATAACACATCCCCCTTCCACACTCAAGCGATGTGGGACTATCTCCCCCCCCCCCTTTGTAGCTTGCTAACCCTCTTGGGCCTGGGCCTATTGAGCTCCAACCCTCACCATCCCCCTCAGATCCGCCCACACAAGGGCTTCCACAGTCGTGATGAATGACTCTGAATTGTCTTCTCGAACGACGCACATCATTAATTGGGTACGCGACTAATAAAAAAGGGCGAGAATCCTAACTTATAAATAAGTTTAATTCTATACAGAGTTTAGTTTCTTTACTTTTACGATTTCTGAAAGACCTTGCTTTGTTTCGCTAATTTGTTTTTAGCTTTGCTCAACTTCTGTTTTCTAGAGCGTAATCAAAAATTCGTACATTCTCCCATGGCAGGCCAGAATCAACTTCCCGGTGAACTGTTCACTAAAAGCCATGAGTTTTTCGATGAGAGGTTGATCTCAGAGTTGAGTTTGGTGGGCCTTCGCGAGTATCGGATCCCTGATGATCTGGAGCCCTTCACATTGGGAGTTGGTCAGACGCCCTCGTCTCATCTAAATGGATTTATTTTCTTGCAAAGAAGTATGCTTCAATCGAGCGTTCATTTTCCAATTATCAGGGAAATTTGGCGCTTCTTGGAGTACCTCAGCATTCTGCCCGCTCAGCTAGTGCCAAAAGGTTACAGAACGGTGATCACCATTTTAATCAGGGCGAAGAATACTGATCTTCGAGTGTTTTCGAGGGCGATCCATCTACTCACTTCTTCTTGGGTGAATTCACCAGCTTATTTGGGCAATTTTTCTGACGATTACAAGTTCTGGCAAGAGTATTGTTTCATGGCTCCTGCGGACTCGAAGTATTTTGACTTTGATGGTCATTTGATCGAACGAAAGTTCAAACAACTGAGTGAGTGTACTACTGTTCTCGATCCTGCTTGTGTTGTTTACATAATGAACTGTTATCTGTGATTTTTGTAGGGAATTTCCAACAACGCTTCTTTCTCCAGCGGACAAAACAACCATGGATAAGTTTGGTGATACGCCCCTCATGCGGGTAGAAGATGTTGTGTGGCCCGACAACATCGAACGTAGGAGCTGTGGGCTTACTGGCATGAGGCTCCTACTCTCTTCAGAGTTTCAAAAATGAAGCCTAATGGCGAACCTCCTTCGAAGAAGAGGAAGCCATCGAATGTCAAGATCCCTACCCCAGCGAGGGGGCGGAATTGGGTAAGGCATTTTCTTCATCTATGCTTGCAAAATAGCCCTGCACAGTGTCTAAGTCTGCTTCCAGCCAGGTAGTTGGCCCCTTTGAAATGGCTCAAAGTTGTTGGGCAAGATCTTGTTACGTCCGCGAGGGCACACGTTGTTGCATCTTAGAGGCAAGATGTTCAGGCGGAGCCCCCATTTCCCTTCGCGAACCGGAGAAGGGGTATCTGACAATGGTGGTGGTAGATGATGTGACGAAGTTGAACATTGAGCATGTGAAGATTTTGAACAACCTTTTGCTGTAAGCAAGAATGGTTGCTTCATCTGATGCAGATCAGACTTGTCCTATCTCTTTGAAGGATTTCAAATATGACATTTCCTTAGATCAAGAGTCCTCTTAGACTGGCGAAAAGTGGCCCGATCATCGTCCCTATGGCGAAAAGTCCCCTCCACGTCGCCCGTATTGTCCTCGGTCTCGCTCGGCCTCGGCTTGAGGTAACAGTTGGCTTGAGAAATAATTCCCCTTCTTTTTTCCCTACAACTGTTTCCGAATCTGCTGATGGGAGGAAGCCGATCGCTGTGGGCAAGGAGAAAGCGGTGGAGGGAGGCCCTAATGCGGTGAAGACGGTGAAGGGCGGCGCTAGCGTGATTCCGGTTCCAATGGACCTTCATCTAGATGCATGGCTCAGTCTCTTTGCCCCGGATATGGTAAAGATGAACAATCAATCCTAGCATCAAGAGGTTGACATTTCTTATGCCTCATGGAGGCATATTAGTAGATGGAATGATTCACTGGCGAATCATTCTCCGAAGCCAAAAGGGGATATGCTAGGAGAGCGTATGGACAAGGTGCAGAAACATCTGATGTTAGGGATGTCGTATCTGAATCAAGTTGTCTTCGCTGGGACGGAAGTAGAGGCTGCTCGTGAGAGAGTATACACCATGGATCGAGTTTTTTGCACATCTGCAGAAGTTGTATTTCGATGCTCTCCGCAAGATCGAATCACTGACGAAGCAGCTTGGAAACAATAGGCCTATTGATTCGGGGGCCCAACTGGAGGCCCTGCATAAAAAATTGAAGGCTCAGAGGGTCCACTTGGAATCGCTTGAGTCCGACTTGACCAATGTGACGTCTATGAAGGACAGTTTGGAAGCGGAGTTGAATAAAGCCCAACATGGTTTGAAGCTCGCTATGGAGGCTGTGGCCAAGATGCAGTCCGAGATTCAAGCTCTGAACATTGATAAGGGAAACATGTAATCTGAATGGGATGCCCTACGTCAACAACTGGAGGCCAATGTCATTTTCAACATCAAGCTTGCGAGGACGGTAGAAAAGCAACTCCCACTTGACACAAAATGAGCTTAGTCAGATCAAGGGCAAGCTAAGTACTGAGAAATCCAGAGCTGATGCACTAGCCAGCAAACTGGAGCAATTGGAGATAGAGCTTGCAGAGTCGAAAGTGCGCAAGGCTTCTTGAGGCCCAGGGTACGTTCTAGTTCAACAGATATTTGAAAGGAAGGTTGGAGTTGATGGAAGACGATTTATTAAGTAGCACTTTGTACTTGTACTTTTTTTTGGACTTTTCCTGCTGAATTTTTTTCTGTTTCCTTGCAACGGTATTAGTCTTTAGGCAAGAGATTTTGCTAAGTCAAGAGACTGTCTAGTTGATCTGCTAATGAAAGCTTGAACCGCTTATCTTGCAGTTGCTCTTGAAATCAAGCAATTATGGTTTGTGCTCTTTAGAGACCCAGAAGTTGTCTCGGCCAAATCTTGTTAGTTGACTAAACTTCGTGCGGGGGAATAATCTTTGCGGGCAATGAACCATTCAAAATCATGGATTAATCACATTTTTTATTCCTCAAACCATCTTAATCCGCCCTTTGCAGACTAGGCTGTAAATCGGACCACAAGTTGTCTTCGTTAGTCTGACTAAATTAACTTTGGCCAAGTACGTGCATCACTATCTACGGTCAGATAATGATCCAGGCAAGTCGTCTGAGTCTAGCTTCATGAGCTCTGACTGGACTTCCACATTCTAAGCCATTTTCATCCGTTCTTGGCGGACTACGTCCTAGAGCGGACAAAAAGTTATCGTCATCAGTCGTCACTGACTAAAATTTGGTCAGGTTCGGTGACCATTGTCTATGGTCGAACGATGATCTTTGGCAAGCCATTTTGATCAAGCTCCTTAAGCTCTAACTAGACTCCCACTTTCTAAGCCATCGTCATCCGCTATTGGCAGACTAGGCGTTAGAGCATACCAGAAGTTGTCGTCATTAGTCTTTACTGACTAAAATTTGGTCAGGTTCAGCAACCATTGTCTATGGTCAGACAATGATCCCTTGCAAGCCATCTTGATCGGGCTTCATGAGCTCTAACTAGACTCCCACTTTCTAAGCCATCTTCATCCATTATTGGCGGACAACAGACCATAAGTTACAGTCATCAGTCGTCACTAACTAAACTTTCGTCAGGTTTGGCGACCATTGTCTATTGCGAACAATGATCTTTAGTAAGCCATCTTGATTGGGCTCCATGAGCTCTGACTATTCCCACTTTTTAAGCCATCGCCATTCGCTTTGGCGGACTAGGCGTTAGAGCGGACCAGAAGTTGTCGCTTCACTGACTAAAATTTGGTCAGGTTCGACGACCTTTGTCTATGGTCGGACAATGATCCCTGGCAAGCCATCTTGATCAGACTCCATGAGTTCTTATTAGACTCCCACTTTCTAAGCCATCGTCATCCGCTATTGGCAGACTAGGCGTTAGAGCGGACTAGAAGTTGTCGTCATCAATTTTCACTGACTAAACTTTGGTCAAGTTCGACGACCATTGTCTATGGTTGGACAATGATCCCTGACAAGCAATCTCGATTAGTCTCTATGAGCTCTGACTAGACTCACACTTTCACAGTGGGCTTGGAGTAATTTGGGCTTTGCTAGATTTGGGACTCATCCAGGCTCGTTTTACTCTGTTGACGAGATCATCATGACACATGTATGATGTGGATTACTAGACGGTTTGGTGTATCATCAAATATACTTAAAGAAAACAATGAAGGTTAAGAAAGAAAACTGTTAAGAAAATAACTAAAAAGTAAAGAAAAATATATTAAATGATAGATTTTTTTTTAATGGAAATGAGAAATCTATTAAGCAAGCAAACCCATACAAAGTTCAAAGAGCAACATCAAAATTACAACAACTCAAAGCGAAAACATTAGCAAGTTCATTAATTGTTTTATTAAGCATAATAAAAGCTATCATGTCCAAAGGAAGTGTGTAAATAAAAAGTAACCGATCATTAAAAAAGAAAATTGCTTGGCCCTCTAGTTGAGATGATCAATTATGCCATTCTATGTTTGAACTTTGAACTACTCTTTTATCTCCATTGCTATCAATAAGAACATTATTTTGTTTAATCTTTCAAACTCAATGAACTAGTCTATCTCCATTGCCACAAATAAGAATATCATTTGTTCAATCTTTGAAACTCCATCTATTGACGCACATTTTCTTTAATATTTTTTTGAACATTATAGATTTATTTATTTTATCAATCATCATCATCATCAAACCCCATTCCCGATACTCTCGAGATTGGCTATACCTATTCTGGTTCTCCAAGCAATGCGGTCTTCCCACATATCCTCGTCTAATCCAAGTTCAAGGATGTCTTTCTTCACCACCTTCATCCAAGTTTTCAACGGTCGTTCCATTCGTCTACAACCTCCACTAACATGTCAATCTAGACATTTTCTACTTGGCATCGTACTTGGTCTCCTCCGCATGTGACCAAACCACGTTAAACGTCTTTATCTAACTTTGTCCTTTATTGGTGCTACACCTAAGTATCTCCTAATTCTTTCATTCCTAATTTTATCCTTACGGATTTTACAACACATCCATCTTAATATACGCATTTTTGCTACCGCCATCCTATGCGTATGTTTTCCGTAGTACCCCAACATTCTGAGCGTAGAGCATGGTTGGTCGAACAATTGTCTTATTTCCATTTTAACCTTGTAGATATCCTTCTATCGCATAATACTTTAGACGTCATTCTCCATTTCGTCCAACCAGCTTTAATCTTATGGTCTACATCTTCTCCAATAGCCCCATTATTTTGAATTATAGACCCTAGATATCGTAAAGCCTAACACTCTGAAACTTTCGCGCATTCAATCTCAATTGAATTACTCCTTCATCGTGATTCACAACCAAAGTTGCATACTAGATATTTTGTTTTTGAACTACTAATTATAAATCCCTTACTCTCTAATTTCTTCCGCCATCTATCTAAATTCCGATCTAAACCTTCGCTAGTCATCAATTAAGACAATTTCATCTGCAAACAACATGCATCAAGGTACATCTTCTTGAAGATGTCTCGTCAACTCGTCTATGACCAAAGCAAAAAGGTATGGACTTAAGGTCAATCCTTGATATAGTCCTACTGATACTGGGACTTTACTAGACATCCCGCCTACTGAGCGAACACTTATTACAGCCCCTTCGTACATATCTTCAATGATATCAACAAAACATTGATACACATTTTTCCTTCTAAGCACCCACCAAATTAACTCCCTGGGGTTTTATTGAAGTTTTTCTCCAAATCAGTAAAAACCATATGCAAACTCTTACATTCCTCTCGATATTTTTCAATAATTTGACTAAGAAAGAATATGGCCTCCTTAGTAGACTTACCCGACTTAAATCCAAATTGATTATCTGAAACAATGGTTAAACTCCCAAGTCTTCACTCTATGACCCTCTCCCAAAGTTTCATTATACGATTCATAAGATTTATCCCTCCATAGTTCGAGCAGTTATGAATATCCCCTTTATTCTTATAAATTGGTCCCATAATGTTGGGCTCCGCCAATATGGAATTTTTCTAGTTTCCAAAATCCTATTAAAGAGATTAGTTAGCCATTGAATCCCAACTTCTCCCAGACATTTCCTCCCAGACATTTCCATGCTTCGATCGGTGTATTATCCGGTCCAACTGTCTTCCATGTCTTCCTTCTTTTCAAAGCTTTTCTTACTTATTTGGCACTAACTCTGCGATGGAACACGCAATACCTCCCTTTTTGTGAAGCATACCCTGCAAGTTTAACTCCCCCTACATGTGTTCCATTGAGTAGGTTCAAAAATTAATCCCTCCGTCTATCTAAAATAGTTTAATCTTGCATCAAAACTCTTCCATCATCATGCTTAACACAATTAACATGACTCAAATCCCTAGCTTTTCGTTATCTCGCTTTAGCTTTCTTGAATATATTCTTCTCCCCTTCATTTGTACCTAGCATATTATACAGATCATCATATGCTCTCTTTTTAGCTTCTTTTATTGTATTACTACTCAACCTCTTAGTTTGCTTATAGAGCTCATAAGACTCTAGGCATATGATGAATTCGATTTTCGCTCCCTGCTTTGACCTTGACCTGCTGACCTGCACAAGGAAAGCAAGTGAGCCACGGACCACTATTGTGGTGGCCGATGGCACTCCGATGCTAAAGTCAGACATGGATCTGAGGAAGGCGTAAAATTTGTAGCGTACCTTAGCTTACCAACCTTATGTCTTATTTATATTGCTGGAGTCCCAGTTCGACTAGGTCATCGATGGCGAAGTTTAGGGAAGAAGATCCTTGTGGTGATAATTCTCTAATTAGGAGTTGTGTTGTGAAGGGAAGTTTCCCTGTTAGACTTGTGCTCCTAGATATGCGAGAGGTACTTTCCAATCAGAGTGTCGTCTATAGATAGAAGTTTTCATGTGTGACGCATACTTTGGTATTTACTTCCTAGTTGGAAGTAAAGTGTTGTTATCTTGCCTGTCTGAAGCTGATTCCCAAGATACTTGCCTTAATAGGGCTTATGGGTATTGAGGATAGCTGTGAGACGCGTGGGCTTAGCAGGCTGTAATGATTTGGGTTCGTATGGCGGACTGCATTATGCGGGATTGGAACCGTTTGGACCGGATCAATGTTGGTTGACGCTTGGGCCTATTATTTCTCTAGATCATCATGACACGTGTACAGTATAGGAGATAGGACATTTTGATGTATCATCAGCTGCTTTCCCGAGTTAGTGGGGCATCTAGTTGGTCCACTGAATCTCTTAAAAGATTGTATCTCTGTGATGATTGAACCCAAAGCGTTGTATCGAGTGGCGCAAAACATTAATGATACACGACTTCTCAAGGAGAAGAAGTACGGTAAATATTCTTTATAAATAGTCATCGTTTAGAGGAAGATCTCATTTGTTTCATCCTGCGTTTGTTCTTTTGTATGATTGTGCTTCTGTAAAGCTTGATTTGCACTTTCCATCGATGGCGGATAACGTCGAACTTACTTCCAAGCAGTTGTTGTCTTATATTTGCCTCAAGCTTTTCAAGGATAGATTGGTTGACAAAACTGAGTTAATCAGGCTTCGAAGCCTGTACCGTGTTCCCGGGGATCTGGAAATTGTTCCTGCGTTTGCAACTAGGGCTTCATATTCACCCCCTCATGGGTATATAGGGTTGCACCGGGGCATGTTTGAATCTGGGCTCCGGTTCCCAGTGCCAAACGATGTTTGGTGCTCTTTTTTTTTTCTCCGCATGCCTTTCGCTCAAATGGCCCTGAGCGAGTTCAGGATTTTGAGTGTGATTCTTCTCAGAGCGCACGATGCTGGCCTTCATTTAACCTCGGCAATAGTTCATCATCTAATCGTTGCTCGGTTGGATTCTAGGGGCCTTTGCATACTGAATAACCCCATTTTCTTGCGTCCAGTAGCGGATGACATTAAACCTTGGCAAAAGTATTGGTTCCTAGCTTCGGTGAATTCCTCATACTTCAGGTTCGGAGGACATCGAGTCCCCAAATACTTCCAGTTTGACCTTAGTAAGTTTCGTCGTTGTCGTCTTAGCCTCTTGCTACCAGATGTAGTACTGATTTGATATGTCGTTTCTTTTTTAAGGGAAGTTTGAGACTCTGATCCTCACTGATGAAGAAGAACAATAGAGAGGGTGTTTATTAAACTCCCATTGATGTCTGTTGAGGAGGTCATAATGCTAGGTAATGTAGTACGGGGCAAGTTGTTACAGTGCTCCCATGATGTCCTTACTGTGCCCAGTTCGCCGACCGAAGATGTCGAGGGCCGCCGTTCAAAGAAAAGGAGCTTGGTTGTGCCCAACCCGACTAGGTTGGCAGAGTTGGAGTCGAGTGTGCCTCCTATTGTTATTCCGAAAAGGAGGTGACCCTCTAATCATGCAGCATCTTCTTCCGAGCCGTCATTTTTGCCAGATAAGGAGGTGGTTGTTGCGAGGCACGAATTACCTTCGTTTGTTTCGGAGGCAATTTCAGGGGATCGTCGTCTCTCACTGGATCTTGTTATTCCCCCTGCTGACTTAGAGGGGGAGCGCATTAGACCAGATGCTAACGTTGTGAGTCAGCATGGGTCCGTGGTGAAGGCTCGTGCTCTTGAGTCACATGGCTCCGTTGTGCTGCACCGTGATGCTCGCAGAAGAGTTAAGCTCTGGAAAAGGCTTTTCCAGACCTACAGGTGTCATATTCGAATGCTCTCCACCGGGTGGATTCCTTGACTTGTCAACTGTGGGATTCGGGTGCTGTTGTGAACGTCGCAACGTCCACATCTGATGCAGAATTGGCAACCATAAGGACTCAACTGAGGTTAACCAAATCCGATTTGGTTTCTACTCGTGAGGAATTGGGTCGGGCCCGTGCTGAGCTGCGGCGCTTAGAAGTTGATGTGGACAAGTGGTCATCCGATCTACAAACTCAGATTGGCGAGAGGAAGCGAGCCGAGGTTGAATGGGTTGTTACACGATGACATCTTGAGTCTGAAGTTGCTCAAGGACTCCATCGTGTTCGTGAGGCAGAACGCTTAGTGTCAGAAGAGTGTTCGAACTATGCCGCCTTGGTAGGCGCAGTGGATTTCGGTGCTTCGGAACAGAGGCCCCAAATATCTTTGGAGGTTGTTCGAGGCAGATTAGAGCTTCTGGAGCTTATCAGGAAAGAGCACCCTGGTATTGACCTCGACTTTGCCCACTATAGAAGGGCTGCTTTTGGAACCATCATGCAGGAGGAGAGTCCTAGCTCTTCAGGACAAGCTGCTGAGGAAGCCGTTTTGCCTCTTTCTATTTTAAAATAGTTGTAATGTCCTTCTAGGGACAAAAGAAGACGGAATTCTAATGAAAGCCATGTTTTGTAACTTTGCCTCTTGTGTTGTACTGTCGTTCCATTGCGTCTTCTCTAATAGTTTTGCAGGCCGTGGAGTTAGTACTTTTGGACCCTACATGTTGGCAGATTGCCCGTGTTATTCAGTTGAGTCACGTGTAACTGACTGCTTTGTGGTCCTTGACGAGTCACCACCACAAGCCATGGCACAACTGAATATACTTTTAGCCGTTGCACTTTAAACTAGGCGCTCCAAAAGACGTTGTGTTCCAGAAATCATTAGTTGTTTACCGAGTTGTTGTATTTTGCATAGGGGCGCTAATCGGGCTATGATTGAATTATGTGACCACGAAGTGTAGAGGAGTAGTGGTCCTGTGGCAAGCCGTCGGCTTCAGTCAGAGTTGATCAGGCTTCCACCATCCAAATCATCTACACCCGCACAAAGCGAGCTACAAATTTTGCGTTAATCGGAAGCTCATCATTAGGCGTGAGAGCGCTGACTAAACTCCCACTTCCTCGGCCATTGTCATTCGCGCGCAGCGGACTAGGCATCGGGCACCAGATGCCGTCGTCATCAGTCGCGAATTGACTAAGCTTACCTGGTAAGTCCGACGATCATTGTCTATAAAAGAGTAATGATCCTTTTGAGAGTCATTGTCATCAGGAGTGAGAGCGCTGGCTAGACTCCCACTTCCTCGGCCATCATCGTCCACGCGCAGCGGACTAGGCGTCGGGCACTAGAAGTCGTCGTTATCAGTCGTGAACTAACTAACCTTACCCGGTAAGTTCGGAAATTATTATCTGTAGAAGATCAAAGATCCCTTGGCGAGTCATCATCATCAGGTGTGAGAGCGCTGACTAGACTCCCACTTCCTTAGCCATCGTCATCCGCGAGCAGCGGACTAGGCGTCGGGCACCAGAAGTCGTCGTCATCAGTCACAAACTGACTAAGCTTACCTGGTAAGTTCAGCGATCATTGTCTGTAGAAGAGCAATGATCCCTTAGCGAGTCATTGTCATCAGGCGTGAGAGCATTGGCTAGACTCCCACTTCCTCTGCCATTGTCATCCGCACGCAACGGACTAGGCGTCGGTGATGCGCTATTTTATTAGCACACAACTTAATACCCTGCTTTATGATTGTAGTATAGAATAAGTAGGGATCGTTTTGGACCGGGGATTAGAGGGTTTTCCAATTAACACTAAGAATAACTAAAAGACAACTAACAACCTAATTAAGTAAATATTGGGGGATTGGATTTTCTAAGTTAAACTATGAAAATAACTACGAAAATTACTATAAAGATAATAAAACTAAAGGGATGACAAAGATGAGAAATTAGCCTAAGGGTTTATCTCCACACACCAAACATATGCTCATAAATCAATCTTCAATAATCACTTGCGAACTCGTGAGAGACAATGCCCAAGATTAACCGTGATTAACACTGCATTAATCTTATTATTTTCCTAAGCTCGTTAAATTAAACTTAGTGTCGCTTTCAAACTATTCTTATCATGCTATCTAATCAGGAATCGCAAGTTAGATAACAATCTAAGATCATTAAATTTTGTGGAAAATATGAACACTGACAAGGCAATTACAAGTATGATCAACATTTTGTTCTTACCTAGGTTTTTACTTAACCTTACCAACGTTCCTTGGTATTTACTACTTGTGAGTACAAGATTATAACAATTAGGTGAAATTATCCTATACTCTAGCCCCAGATCCTAGCATGCTTACTAAGTTGGCAACCTTAACAAACATACAAAGAAAAGTTTTCTATAAAACAGTTAAGCAAAACACAATCACTAATAGCAAGGAAGATTAAATTCAATTAATTCATAAAGCACATGTTAAGGGCTTCGAATCCACCCCTAACTAAGAGGGGTTTATCTAGACATATTAATTATGTTCAAATAGTAATCTATAATCAATAATCAAACTAAAAATCAGAGAGAGTAAGAATAAATGTTTTTGCCTGCTTGGTGGTAAAGAATTACTCTGTGGGTGCGGATAGAGCAAATACAAAAGATTAAGATCTCCTCACAATCTCTTGTTTCCTTTTTCTCTTGATGATTGGTAAGAATAAACGCTTTCGCCAGCGTGGTGGTAAAGTTTCTTGAAGTTTGTAGTACTTTTAAGAACCAAAACATAGATGAGAAAAATGTCAGACTTGGCTTGTTTCCTTTCTCTCTTGATGATTGGGCCACCTCATGGAAATTAGAAGAGAAATTGAAAAGTTTACTCAAACACACGATGAACTTTTTTATGAAGCATGGGACCGCTTTCAAGATTTACTCATCAAGTGCCCCCATCATGGCTTTGAAAAATGAGTACTAGTGTAGAGTTTCTATAATGGATTGAGTGTTGATTCTTGAAATATGATCGAATCCATGCACCAAGGGAAACTCATGCGTAAACCTGGTAATGATGCTTATACCTTTCAAAGTGAACTTGCTGATGATTCTCGACAATGGACTGCCCATAGAGACTTGAAACCTAGTTCTTCTAGAAAATCACGTCTATTTGTACCAAAGGAAGATTCTGAACCATACATCAAAACCTTCCTCAAGAACTGTGCTAAGGAAATTAAATCTATTGTGACGAAGTCCGCCTCTGAAGCCAAAGAGCAGACTTCTAAGCCTTGTAATTTTTGCGTCAAAGGAGATCATATAGATTCTTATTGTCCTTTAACTTCAGGTGGCAATGAACCTCCAGAGGAGGTGCGTGTATTTAACAGTGAATGTAAATCAAACACATTCGGTCAAACATACACATATGCAAATCGACATCACTCTAACCTTTCCTATGGTGGTGACTTTTATGAACAACCACCCAGAAGTTTAGGGAATCCTCCTGGGTTTCAACACCCTAGGAAACCTAGTGGACAAACTCACAACTCACGCACTTATCTCAGATAGGTTCAATATGGACCTCGATCTAACCAGTGGCAACAAAATCAATATCCACCACAGGGAAGACCTCTTTCATACAGGCAAAATATGCCTATGAACCTTTCTATGGTACCTGTCCCTCATAATTCCTATGGTCAACCTCAAATTAGCAACTTTCGGGACTTGGTACCTCAAACTCAATATGTTGCTCCTTTACCACCTCCAAAACCATCATTGGAGAATATGATGCACCAATTAATGACAACCAATGTTGTTAATTCCCAAGCCATCCACCAGCTTCAACAATAGTTGCAACAGGTGACCGTGGGAAATGGAAAATGAACATTCTCTAGTCAACCCATCCATAATCTAAAAGGTGTTCCCCAAGCCCATGTCAATGAAATTGGTAGTATTGTTGATTCACATGGAGACATTAAAGTTATCACCACCATTTGTTCTGGTCGAGCAATTGATAATGACATAGAACAACTCAAGATAACTGATGTGATTTCCAAAGATATTGTTCCTAAACCAATTATGAACGCTAAAGGTTCTTCTCAAACTAGTTTAAACTCACCATCTCAGCTTCCCGTAGAGCCAAGAAAGTATATACCTAAGGCACATTTTCCCAAAGCCCTTTTAGGTAATAAAAAAGTGAAGCAATTTCAAGAAATACTAGAGATATTTAAAGGAGTACACATCAACATCCCTCTTTTGTCTATTATCTAGCAAGTACCAATCTATGCAAAAAAAATTGAAGGACATGTGTACTAAAAATAGAAAAACGAAAGTATCTGAAACTGCATGCCTTGCAAGCAATGCCACATCGCTTTTTCAACAAACTGGAATAGTTAAGTACAGGGATCCAAGAACCCCTACTATACCATGTTTCATTGGAAAATACTTTGAAAGTCGTGCCTTGATCAACTTAGGAGCAAGTGTGAATCTCTTACCTTACCATATATATTTAGAACTTGAGTTAAAGGAGATGCAACCAACAAAGGTAGTTTTTAAGTTAGCAGATGAGTCAAAACAATACCCTAGAGGAATAGTTCTAGATGTGATTATTCAAGTTGCAGATTTCTATCATCTAGTTGATTTCATCATCTTAGACACTAGCTCTAGTCCAAATAATCAAATTCTTGTCATCTTAGGGCGACCCTTCTTAGCAACTGCGGAGGCCAACATCAACTGTAGAAGCGGTAGCATGTCTGTTTCCTTTGGGAACCTTAAAGCTGAATTGAATATTTTTAAGGCCTTGCAAATGAGAGATGATCTCGATATGATTGAGGAGGAAGAAAAAGAAGTGTGTATAATTCAATTTTTTTAGTCTATGGCTCAATCGTCACCAGATGACGTATTGCTTCGTTGTCTCTCACACTTTGTTATGAACCTAGATATGAACGAGGCTATTGAAGAGGTCAATAGTATGTTGGATAATGTAACCATAACGCATATACCTAAATTTGAGTCATTATCACTTTATCAATATGAGGAAGAGTTGTATTCATCATCTTCCTTCATAGGACAGTCACAAGAGAGTGACTCATCCAAAAGCACTCAAAAATCACTAGAACTTAAGCCTTTACCAATTGGATTGAGATATGCATTTCTCGATTCTGCAGAGAGTTGTCCACTGAGGAACACAGTGACAAGTTATTGGAAGTCCTTAAAGTTCACAAGTCAGCCATTGCTTGGAATATTCATGACATCAAGGATGTTGACCCTATTGTCTGTGAGCATCATATTTATTTGGAAGATGAAACCAAAACCTCCAGAGAGCCCCAACGACATCTAAATCTCATTTTGAAAGATGTCATAAAAGAAGAAGTGTTGAAACTTCTAGATCCAAACATCATCTATGTTATCTCTGATAGCCAATGGGTTAGCCCAGTCCATGTTGTTCCTAAGAAGTCAGGAATTACAGTCGTTGAAAATGAGAACAAGAAACTTGTACCATAAATAGTGAAAAGGGGATGGAGAGTATGCATTGATTATCGTAAGCTGAACTCTAATACTCGAAATGATCACTTTTCCCTTCCCTTTATTGATTAGATGCTTGAGAGGTTAGCGGGTCATCCTTACTATTGTTTCTTGGATGGATATTTTGGATACAATCAAATCCCTATTCACTTGTCCTTTTGGTACCTATGCTTATCGTCACATGCCTTTTGGGCTATGCAACGCACCCGCAACATTTCAAAAATGCATGTCTAGCATATTCAGGTGGAAGACTTTCTTGAGATATTTATAGATGATTTTTCAGTATTCGGCTCATCTTTTTACCAATGCCTACATCACCTCTCACTTGTCTTAGAGCATTGTGAAGAAAAATGTCTTGTTTAAAATTGGGAAAAATGTCACTTCATGGTGAAACAGGGCAGTGTTCTTGGGCACGTTGTCTTTCCAAAAGGCATTGAAGTGGACAAAGCTAAGATTGATGTCACTTCATCTCTTCCGTTTCCAAAATTTGTTAAAGATGTGCGATATTTATTGGGGCATGTTTGATTTTATCACTGATTCCACTACACCAAAAATACCCATTAGCAACGGTTTTGAACCGTGGGGGTAACCCATTGTCATGGCTTAGAGCCGTGGGCTGTAGAGGCGTCGCTAAATCCCCAGTAACGGCTAAAACCAATGGCAAAAATATTAGCAACGGTTTTATACTCGATGACGGTTGATGATTTAGCCACGGTTCTAAACCGTTGCAAAAATGTTAGCCACGGTTCTAAGCCGTTGCAATATTTTTAGTCACGATTTTAAGCCGTGGCCAGTACTAGCCACGGCTATAAGCCGTGGCAAGGTATGGCCACGGTTCTTAGCCGTTGCAATAGTTAGCCACGGTTTTAAGCCGTGGCAAATTTTTTTTTTTTTTTTTTGGTCACGGTGTTAAGCCAATGCAGTTCTACTGACAGTGATGCAATACAGGCAATGAAGAGAAATTATAGACTGAAGAACTTGTAATTGTAATTCTAGATTGATGACAGTAAATGGAATGGATTGTATTCAATAAGAAAGCTAATTCGAGATAGCTAATCTCCTGTAGAGCAAATGCTCAAGTGTACAATTTTCTTACAAATCAAATGAATCCCTTTTTCTCTCTTATGCTCTCTTATTTATAGTACTACATTTATTGACAGCTAATTGACAACTAATCTAACAGAAATCCTTCCTAAACAACATTACATGTAACAACATAGCACTCTGCAACATATAGCAACCTGCTCCCTTTAGTAACAGCACTTGTGTTAGCAGCCTGCATTCCATTCAGCAACAACAGCATTAAAAGAAAGCTAAAAGACTGAGGGGACAAAAAAAACAATTCCTAGAAGGAGATTCCCAAATACATTAGCTTACATTAGCTCAAGTTCTGAATAATCTTAGATAGAGCTGAAATAGTGCCAAAGATGCAAGAAATAATCCCAACTATAATGATCAAAAGACATAGTGAGCCCTGCAAAAATATCAATTTTTGTTAGCAAACACTAACAGAGTCCAAATGTCATTCAGAACTTGTCAGGTGTTTTCCTTGCATACCTGCAACCAAGTCACTCTGCCCCTGAGGATACTTAAGAAGCAAGCACATGGAAGAATCAAAGTCTGCAACCAAGAGAATGAAGAGGGAAAAAAATTTCCAATTAGAGTTTGTTGAGCCTCATGTGTTTTGTTTGGAATAAATTCAACATTTTGCGAAGTAGTATTGAAAATTTTAAGCTTAAGTAACCGAAACTAAAAGAGTGGAGATGAAATTAGGGAAGATAGCTTACAACAAACATGGTAAGTAATGATCCAATCAATGCCATCACAAGACCTGGTAAATAAATAAGTTTTTGAGAATTAATAGTTTTGAAACTAGCAGAAAGCACTGAAATAATTTACTGAAAAAACCAAACTCTTATTAATCTACAGCTGCAACAACAGGAACGACAGCAGAAACAGCAACATCAACAGCAACAGCAACAGCAGATGCAACAGGAGAAAGGATCATGTTGGTTGTATTTTGGGAATTGGTTGTATAAGAAAAGAAGTCAGAGTTTAGGAATTGGTTGTATAAGAAAAGAAGTCAGAAAAGGAGAAAGGATAGATAGAGCTTACCACTTTTCTTGTATTCATCATTTCCAAACTTAACTCCTTGTAGCACAATTGCCTCTTCTAGCTCCCCAAAATTAAAAGCTGCAGATCCTTGTTGATGACTGATTTAAAAAATAACCAAACCCATTAAAGATATTATCTCAATCAAGTGAATTAATCAAAGACATTAACACAAAATAGAGAAAAACTTCATTACATAACCAACAGGGAATGACTAGAATAAAGTTAATACTTGCATACCTGACCTGCTCCAATATCAAAATAAGTTCCAAAACCCTCCCTGCTGTATCAACAAGCTACATAACCACAAACAAATTTACCTTCTTCACTGATTTTGCAGTAAACCATTTAGCAGCTGGTGATGATGGGGCTTGTAACACTGCATCATATCAACCAGTTCAGACCTAAGTCATAGTAAGAGCGAAGGAAAAATATGCAACCTCTTTCAAAGAATACACAAGACAGGGGAGGTACAAAAGAAAAGATGTTTACACTATAAGTACAAAAAAATAAAATAAAGAACAGATTCAAACTAGCTTATATGATCTCTATTTAAACATAATTTTTTAGCTTATATGACATAACAAGAATTATTTGCTTGCTTTATTTGCTTCCTTGCATAAAATTTAAAAGAAAAGGAACCAAAGAAACAAGAAACTAGTAAGAGCTGCTTGCTACAGCAAGCAAGCTGATCAAGTTAGACTACCACGTTTAATTACATGAATAGAAACTTAAGTAGCATCATAATTAGTAGAAAATTAATTAAGGAGAAGATGATCATAAATGATGAAAAATTATCTTCTCCTAGATCAATTTATTGGGTTACCATAAGGAGGTGCAGCAGCTCCTCCAAGCAATCCACCACCAGAGGCTGCAGCATAGACATCAGATGGATCAATAACTGGAGATGAAGAAGAAGGCGCATTTCTTCCATTGACATTGACACCACCATTACCACCTCCTCCCAAATGCAAATCAGATAAATTTGGAAACCCTTCTCTCCCTTCAATCCCTTGATCATAAAGAAAACCTTTAAACACATGCCCACCAATCATCAATTGCTGTCACAAAAGAGAGAAAACCATTCAACATGTATATACACATGAAAAAATATGAACAAGAGAATATAGTACATCCCATTGTTCAACTTGTCCTGATCCATAGATCATAACAAGAAAATCCATTAAAACTTTTTTCATGTATACATTTATAACAAGAGAAACCCATTTCAACTTCTATTGATATACAAGACTTGCATCAAAAGAGAAATCTATTTCAACTTCTTCTGACCCTATAAGACTACATCAAAAGAGATACCCATTTCAACTTCTTGTGACCTATAGTACTAATTTGGATTTTTCATGTATAAGATGTGAACAACAACATAAAACACTCATTTGAACTTCTTTCAATAAAAAAGAGAGATACCCATTGATCTACAAGATCATAGGAGAGATGCCCACTGAAATGTTTTTAGAATTTGATAAAATCACAAATAAAAAATAAAAAAACACCATTTGAAGTGTTTTGATCCATGAAATCACAACCAATAAAGAGCTAGAGAAGAATCTTAACATACCTTGGTGGCTAGAGCTAGTATCTAAGCTTCTAGGGGGAGTAGTATTAGAAGTTGAAGTATGTGAATTTGTAGTCTGAGACAGTTTAGGTTTCTTGACAGCTGAAGAAGAACCAGCAGCAGCAGTGGTGGTAGTACATATAAAGTCCAGTGAATGCCTTGGCTTCCCCATACAGAAAACCAAAAACAGTAATATTAAAGGCCAGTGAATGCCTTGGTAGTATTAGTAGCTAAATAGGCCTTTTGGTGTAGTGTATAAGAATGCAAATACGTTATCTTTTAGCATAAAAAGACTACTAACGATCAAACTTAACAGTAATATTTCAGTTAAACAGAAAACATAGTTTAAGAGCTACTAGAAGTGATGGATGAATACTCACAGATACTGAAGAACTTCATTCCAATAGATTAAACTGGGAATCTCACCAGTGAGTTGATTTTGGGCAAGGTCACTACAGTAAATACAGACATAAAATTGAAAATTTATTTCCCACATCTAATTGGACATATTTGAGAAGATAGGCTAAAGCTTCAATAAATAGAAGTGCATAACATCTAAAAGTTATGCAATGGAATAGTGAATATACATACAGTGTCTTAAGGTTAGGAATTTGTGACAATGTCGAAGGAATGGGACATGTCAACTGATTGCTCTTCAAAAACCTGAATACAAATGGATCAATAAACCTTATTATCACACTTACCCTTTGAATATCAAATATAAAGCTAAAACAAAAAGATGGAATGTGAGGGACTTACAGCTCTTGCAGCCGCTAAAGCTTAGATATTGAAAATGGAATATCCCCGTAAAGGGAATTTTCAGAAAAATCCCTGAATGAAGGGCAAAAACATAAGAAACGTACCCACACTTGCAAAACAATAAATAGCTTTACAAATAGTTGCAGATGAGTTACAAAAAACAAAGGAAAATAGATTTGAGCATGTGAAGTCATGAAATTTGATTGAATGGAATGAGTTGAGTGAATTGTAATTTGAAGTATAGATTAGTTACCTATTAGTCATGTACAGGCACGTATGCCTACAATCAAAGCAAAAACAAAACAATATCATTGAACCCAAATAAAAACAAACACTAAAAAACCAACAAAACAACAATGGTAATCATTAATTCACACCTCAAGCTTCTCAACAAGTTCTTTTGCATTTGGTGCAGAGGCAATTGTTTGGCGCTGTGAAGGCTTGATAAACCTATCATCCACTGCTTTGTCTATGAAGGTCAGTAGATAGTTGTAATATCCATCCACATTCAACAAACCCACCTGCACAGATTTCCTCACTTTGTCAAGCAAATGAAGGTAACAAAAACCAAGACTCCATGGTTGGTTTTTTGATTTGGTTTTGGTTGCTTACAGGTTTGTCATGGATGCCAAGTTGATCCCAAGTGATGACCCCCAAGAGCTCCTCCAATGTGCCATACCCACCTGCAGCAGGAAAATGAAAAATCTCATAATCTCTAGCAAACAATAATAATGTCACTGAAAAACATCTGGACAGATAAAAAAATCCATTCTTGCTGCAGTGGATTGAAAATCAATTCAACCAATCAATCTTCTCTCCACATAATATAATCTAATTTACACAGCACCACCATCACATCCTATACCCAAACTCCCAAACTACTAAAACACAAAACCCAAGCAACCAAAAAAAAAATCGAACTTTTCTTTCAACATTACAGCCGCATTACAAAAGCATCAAACATTCAACACCCAGTAACCAAAGTTCTAACCTAAACATAACCCTAACCCTAGAAATTCAATTCACCAACAAAATTTGCAAATGCAACACCAACTGAGACTTATCACCAATAACAATCAACAACCAAAAACACAATTTTTTCACACAAAATTGAACAAAACCCCACAATTTATCAAACAATTGCATGCGTTATAACCGATTGATATCACCGAAATTTCACAAATAAAATAATCAAAATTCACAGAATTGAAGGAGGGGATCATCGATTACCTTCCATGGTGAAGAGATTTGGCGGTTCTCTTTGTCTTCGATGTTGAGGATTCAGAAGCAGATATGTTGATTAAGAGTTTCACCTTAATTTTAGTATATAATAGAATCAAAAATTAAATTAAAAACTCAATTTAGATTCAGAAAATCCTGTGATTCAGAAAATCCCTAAACTTACATAATCCTTTGAGATCAATTTAGTTTGGCTTGATAGATTTTAATTTGTGGCAAAATCGATAAATGAAAAGTTGAAGAATACAAACAGGGAATACAAATGGATCAATAAACCTTATTATCACACTTACCCTTTGAATATCAAATATAAAGCTAAAACAAAAAGATGGAATGTGAGGGACTTACAGCTCTTGCAGCCGCTTAAGCTTAGATATTGAAAATGGAATATCCCCGTAAAGGGAATTTTCTAACAAATCCCTGAATGAAGGGCAAAAACATAAGAAACGTACCCACACTTGCAAAACAATAAATAGCTTTACAAATAGTTGCAGATGAGTTACAAAAAACAAAGGAAATAGAAATTACATAGTTTCTAGAGTAACACAGTCGCCTATTTCATCTGGGATCTGCCCTATTAAGTGATTCCCTTTCAAGTCACTGCACATCCATAAAATCAAAGCTCACCATGAACACTCACATTGAAGAAAGAGTTACCAACTGATAACAATGAAGACTGTTTATAGCACAACTTAGTCATATAAATTGTTCAGTATAGTCTGGATCTCTCTGTTTTATATGACTACAGTATAGTGTGAATATTGCTTAATTCTCTCTCTTGCATCCCTTAATTCTCTCTCTCTTTCAAGTTATGGAAGTTCCTTTCAGAAACATGAGGATGTAGAACAGGAAGTGGAAGACACTAGCTTCTAATGAGAAGCATGTGTTTCTTTTTGTTTGACCCTCACTTTGTATTGGGTAAGGGATTTGTTCAATCTAATGGCTACAACCAGAATATGATATTCTAATGCCTATATGCAAGATATGATATTATCTTTAATTAACAACTTTTTTACAGTAACAAATAATCATTATAAAGAATAAACTAACGAATAGCTTATTTGTACAATATTCAGAATGCATCTGTATAGATTAGACAATAATGCAACATAGAAATCATTATCAGATTGCATAACTTCGCACTTATCGTCACGTTTAAATTAACCAATGTACTACTGACTACTGTCCTTTTCATTGATTTAGGCACCTTCAAACAAAAAAATTTCAACTTAAATAAACTCACAATATCCAAGGCCATGTGCACACGCCGTCTCCAATCTAGTTTTGTTGTGTTTCGCTGAAGCAACCGAAATAAACTTCCCCTGCATGAATAATTGGTAAGTGGAAGAAACACAATATAAACAGGATTACATCAATCAAAACTGAGATGCTAACATGCCAGATATTTTCAGAATGTTGCAGAACAAAAAGAACATATGTCACAGGATGTAACCAATATCAATGTTTTCAGAAGTGGAGAAGTACCGTGGTAGAAATTCCGTGACAATGCAAAGACGTTGAGGTGAAGTCATGGCCCCCATAAAGAGTATTATGTTTGGGTGCCGAAGTCTCTTCATAATAGATACCTGCAAACAAAAGAAAAACACCACAACCAATCATGAAAAAGAAAAGGACCAAAGTGCATACCCTAAAAAATGAGTATAAATAAGGTTAGAAATATCTGTAATGGTGCAATATTATTATCACGTCCCTAAGATTCTTAAGGGGAAATTGTGAAACAAGAAACAAATGTTCAAAATTTATGCTTCCCTAGGGATTTCCAAAAGAGAGATTCCCCAAACACTAAAGAAATGCATATCTATTCACATCCCATCCCAACGTTTTTGCTCTATTGATATACAAATGTCCACATCTGATTTTTTCTCATGCCTTCAGCTGACCAACAAGTCTCCAACGTATTCAAATCAAGTGAATCTAAAATTTTATGAATTCTCTCCTTTTTAAGAAAAAATTGCACTGACAATCGCTTCAGATATGTTAGAAAGTGAAATCAAAAGACAGCTGAACTGAACGTTTAAAATAGCAGCCCTATACTGGATTCAAGAAACTTACCTCTTGTCTGAAGTTAAGTATAACATCCTCTGAATATTCTTGCTTGGAGAATACCTTCACTGCAACATCCTGCAAATTAACAAGACATCATTCACCAATCAGGATATCATAACATGGATCCAAAGTTAGAATTTACCAAGAAGAATTTACCTCCAATTTCAAGTCTTTTAACAGCAGCAAGGAAGTAGTTGTCAAAACAAGCCTGGTAAACACTCCCAAGCCCACATTCTCCAATGATATTAGTATCTCGGAAATTGTTTGTTGCAGCTTCCAACAATGGGTACTCAATCATAGCAACAGGTCCCTTCTTATTAATCACCCTCATGGCATTGAACTTACCCAAAATTGGCCGGAATGTGATACCTCTACTAATATCTTTGGATCAAATTCAAAAAACCAAAAAGCTACATAAGAACCATAATTGCTACAGTCTCACTAAACCATAGAAATCAATGAAATTTGGATTTGGATTTTACAGCAACCAAGGTACCTGAGTTTTGTACATTCTTATGATCAGATTCAGTGTCATTCGAGTTCCTCAATCGAACCCCCATTAAATCAAACCTTTTGCAGGGAAAACAAAGAGTAAAGTTAAGATTTTTAGTGAATCAAACATATTGCAAAGTACCCAAAAAAATCAGTGGAGTTGAAGAAGCAAACTTTAACAAAGTAAAAAACATAAATCATAAATATAGGGATAAATCAAAAAAAATTCCCAAACAATAAATGAAGGAGTGGGTTGATGGATTGACTTTAAAATATGGCATAATTGTCTAATGCATGCATTTGCTTAAAGCCTTAAACTGATGAGTGATTCTAATTGTTAAGTGGAAACAAACCATGTGCGCGCAGTTGCTGCCTAGAATACTTACATGCAAAAACTTCTCCATTGTCCTATCCACTGGTAAAAGGGCAAGGTATTCAATTGCACATACAAAAACTTCTCCATACTCCCTTCTTCCTAAGGTTTCACATTGGTTCAACATGAGGCATATAAAAAAGGAGATGTCAAACACAGTTTAAAGCATAGAAACGTAAGCTCAACATAAGGCATAAGAAAAGTGAGATGTCAAACACATTTTAAAGCATATAAACAATTGCAATTATAGTACAGTAGAAACTCAAATAAATAAATCTAGTACCCAAACATGGCGCACAGAAGTGCTAGAGTACAAGTGCACTAGCAGATTGATGCTTGGTAGTCATTGTTATCTAAATATATCAAGGATATAAGCACTAAACAAGAAGGTTATGACACTAAAAAGTGAATACCTGACATAAGTGGTAGAGAAATACTGAAAGCATGTCAGGTGTTGAAGCACACTTTGGATGATGATTCACATGGAAAGTTTTGTATGTGTAGAGAAAACCTAACCTGAAATACAAAACACAGATCATTCCTTATCAATTTTAACATCTAAATAACTTATAGACAATAGTGAAGTTTCTTCACTGATGACAAAACCAAACAATAACAATCCGATTTTTATCAAGCAAAAAACCCAATTTAAACTTTCTCCCTAATCGATTGAGATTCAAAGTAAAACCTTCAATGGGGGTGTAGATCTAATGAAATCCTCCATAGTCTTGGGATGCCAACAGTCTTCAACAGGAAAAACAAAGAAGTTCATCTAACATTTAACATAAAAATCAAAATTTATTCAATGGGTTGTTGGGAAATCATATCAGGCTTGCAAAACCAGGCTTCATCATCAACAATCTTCTTCGGGAGCGGAGAAATTGATCCATTCGGGGGACATTGATCCATTCGGAGAAACCTTCTTCTTCTCCTCTTCAGAAATCGAGCTGGAGAAAAGAAGAAAGTGAGTTCTAGGGTTTGCTTTGCTGAAAGAAGAAAAACAAAATAAGAAGAAGAGATCAAAAAAAGAGATCTAAAGAATAAGGAGATCTAAATAAGAAAAATGAGATCTTACCTTCTCAAACTTTCTTCTTTTTCTTCTTCTATCGTCCTCTCCTTCTTTCGTCCTTCTTCTTCTTCTCTGCTTCGAGAATCAGTGATTGTGAAGAGGAGGTGTGGAGAGAGTGAGAATCTGTTTTTCCCCAATTTTTTTCGCCAAAGCGCGAAACTATTTTGGCCAAAGCGCGAAAGTGAAAAAAGATTTAGCTATGATTTTAAACCGTTGGCATTTTTAGCCACGGTTATAAACCGTTGGCAGTTATAGCCACGGTTTAAAATCGTGGCAACCCTTTTGGTGTAGTGTTTTTTGTCCACGGTTTTATTTTTTAGCCACGGTTTTAAACCGTTGGCCGTTATAGCCACGGTTTTTAGCCGTGGCAAATAAACCAACGGCTTAGAGCCGTGGCCACCTCCCCGTAGCTAAACAAGCCTTTTGGTGTAGTGTTCATTAAAGATTTCTCAAAGATTGCTCGCCCTTTGAGCAGTCTCTTAGCCAAGGATGTTCCCTTTCTTTTTTACGACAAGTGCATATCTGCATTTTTGCGTCTTAAATCTGAACTAGTCTCAGCTCCTATCATCTGAGCTCTTGATTGGGCGCTACCTTTTGAGATTATTTGTGATGCCTCGGACTACGCTGTAGGTGAAGTTTTGGGTCAGAATGTTAACAAACTTCCTCATGTCATCTACTATGCTAGCAAAACTCTGAATGAGACTCAACTCAATTACTCGACCACGGAGAAAAAGATGTTAGCCATTGTTTATGCGTTAGATAAATTTCGTTCCTATCTCATTAGAGCTAAATTCATTGTGTTCACTGACCATGCAGCCCTTAGATACCTTCTCAATAAGGACACCAAACCTCGTCTGATCTAATGGGTTCTTTTGCTTCAAGAATTTGATATTGAAATACGAGATAAGTCAAATACAGAAAATGCGGTTGCCGACCACTTGTCTAGGCTAACATCACAATCATCTACTAGTATCTTGCCCATTCAAGAGGACTTCCCAGATGAACAACTTCTCTTGGTAGAAAAAGGGCTTCCTTGGTATGCCGACATTGTCAAATTTTTAGCAACTGAAGAACTCTCTTCACACTGGTCTAAGCCAGATCGTGACAAGTTTTTGTCTAGGGTCAAGTATTATTCTTGAGATGAGCCATATTTGTACAAATACTGCCCTGACCAACTTATCAGAAGATGTATTCCAGATGTTGAATAGTTGAGCATTCTCTCATTTTGCCATGATCAAGCTTGTGGTGGGCATTTCAATTCTAAGAAAATCGCAGAAAAGGTTCTCCAATCAGGTTTTTATTAGCCTACCCTTTTTCGAGATGCCCATGAGTATTGTAAAGCTTGTCACTGATGTCAACAACTTGGGCAAATAACTCGTCGACACATGATGCCTCTGAATCCTATTCTAGTGGTTGAAGTTTTTTATGTTTGGGGCATCGATTTTATGGGACTGTTTCCATCCTCCCATGGGTATCAATACATCTTTCTTGCAGTGGATTACATTTCTAAATGGATTGAGGTCATTGCCACTAAGACCAATGATCACAAAATTGTTGTTTCATTCATAAGGGAGTTTATCTTTAGTAGATTTGGTACCCCTAAGGGTATCATTAGTGATGGGGGTAAGCATTTCTGTAACCGTGTCTTTGAGCATCTTGTTAAAAAGTATGGGGTTACTCACAAAGTTTCCCTTTCCTACCCTCCTCAAACAAGCGATAAAGTTGAAGTCTCAAATCGTCAAATCAAGAACATCCTTGAAAAGCTTATCAATCCAAATTTGAAAGATTGGTATTTCTGCCTTTTGGATGCCTTATGGACATACCGAACTACATTCAAAATTCCTTTAGGGATGTCTCCCTATAGATTGGTCTTTGGTAAACCTTGTCACCTTCTTGTCGAACTCCAACATAGAGCTTATTAGGCTACAAAGAGTTTAAACTTTGACCTCAATATGGCTCGTAAAAAATGGAAGTTTTAGCTCAATGAGCTAGAAGAATTGGGGTATAATTCTTATGCCTTATCCAAAAACTACAAAGATAAAATGAAGTGGATACATGACAAAAGCATCATGAGAAATGAGTTTCATCTTGGTCAGAAAGTCCTACTCTACAACTCTTGTCTTCACCTCTTTCCAGGTAAGCTAAAAACTCGTTGGTCTGGTCCATTCATTGTTCGTGATGTTAAAGACTACGGTGCCATCACCGTAAAAAATCCTACAAATGGTAGTCTATTTCAAGTAAATGGACAACGACTAAAGCCATACCATGAACTTCCCACAAGGTCATTGGAAACCATTCATTTGATTGATCCTAACTATGAGGATTAGTCATGCCCACAAATTTCTACTCCAATAAGCTTGTTTGGAGGTAGTATCCACCACCCCCATTACGTCCGGCCAATGACATTAAACTTAGCGCTACTGGGAGGCAGCCTAGTCCGTTTATGCATTCATTAATTCATAAAAATAAAAAATTTTGAAAATAATAAAAAATAAAGAACTAATAATACCGCCAATGCCTGTATACATCACCCCACCAACTCGCTCTTTTTCATTGTAGGGACGGTACAGATGTTCAACAAATCGCCTAATAAGTTCCAATTTTTATTTCTCACTTTTGATTTCATTTGTTTAACACCAGGGACAGTGTTTTATTTGTTTTTGGGGTGGGGAGATATAGCAAAATTCATACCTCTTTTGAAAATCTTTTTCTAAAAAAAAAAAATGGTGTCGTATACTAGCTATGATGAGATTGGATTACTTAATTCATTACATTTAGGCAAAGAGATGTTGGAAGTTTATTACTAGAGTAAACATTGCATTTGAGCATTCAAGAACAAATAAATTTTTGCACAATGGCCACAGATGTAGTTTGGAATACATAAGTAAGTAACTTCCTGAGAATCTAGAAAAATAATAGTAGAGACTTTAACCTTGTGAGCTATCAAACCTTTCATTTTATTCAGAGTGTTTTTACACAACTCCGAGTCATATGATGACTTAAAATTTTATTGGACATTAACTTGTTGTGAAGTCTCATTATTCTTTTTTTTGGTTGATCACTGAGGATGACATTTTTTAAGTTAAGAGAAACATAGGTCTTGCAGTCTATTTGAGACTTATAACCATTACCAAACCTTAGAAGGTAAATTAGGCATCTCTTGTCCATCTGAACCTTCTCAAAACCATCTTGCTAAACATTTCATACAATGTGAGCATTTGTCTTGGTTTATTAGATATTAAAAAAAACTCATTTTCCCATTTATGTTTCTGAAAAATGTTAGAAAGATTTATGAAGAAAAAGAGGGAGTGTAAAGTGAAAATCCAAAGTCCAAGGTACTTCAAAGAAAAAAAAAGTTGTGAAAAAAAAAAGAGGATATGAAGAAGGAAACAAAAAAAAAAGGTTGTGAAGAATGGAAAATAAAGGGAAGTGATTGATGAGTTCCCTATTAAGCAATTTGAAGACCCTACCTTTTCAAAAACATCTCTTTACTTACCATCTACCCCACTCTCCCTCATAAAAAAAAAAAACCAGATTCATTTTTAGAGAAGTCATAATTAATGATATGGTAAGGTATGGTAAGAAGTGGAGAGTACATAAGAAGGGGATATGGTGGGTAACTCGACATTCTTGCAAGTGATCAACATTCCTTCCATGAGACTATTATTCTCTTTCATGTCCGTTTATTCTTATGAGCATGTGAGAAGTTTGAATTTTCGCATTTACTCTTTTCCTAACATGCAACAGAGAAAATATTTTACCCAAATTCAGAGTGATCATTTCAGAAAGATTAATTGGTGAGTTTTGAAGTCAAAACGGCTATTCCAAAGTTGGATTAGGATGTATGTTACTTTGACACAAAAAGTTGCATTAGTTGATTATTCACACGCACACCTTGTTCCAAAGTTGCTCACTTGTAATGTGCATTTTAGTAACTAGTTACATATGTCTCTTGTCTTCTATGTGGTTGAATAACAAGGATATTCTCTAAGAAAAATAGGGCACATATCAATTTTGTTTCAAATAAAATAAAAATGTTTGTGGGTGTCATCCTAGATAACTCCCAGGAGGCTAAAACTTTTTTCTTCAGTGTCAAGCTAAAGGTTCAAAGCATTGTTGCATATTGTAAATGCAATCGAGTCATACTAGCGAAAGTGGCATTGATTTATTTAAGAAGCTGAGGACGAATAAAAATAATTTTTTTGTGTTCTTATCTTTCTTTTCATTGTTCTTTGCTAGAGGAATAGCAAAAGGTTGTTTGGGGTGGTGTGATAAGCACCCAAAACATCAATTTTTACACTCCTAAATATACATTTGTTAAGTACAATTATCCAATAAAAATATCTCATTACATGTATTTTGTGCATTTTGTAGGAATTCAAGCACAAATCTCAAATCATGCATAAAGTGGCACAATAAGGCTAAATTCAACAACTAGAAGGCCTAATGAGAATTCAAATGCATTCATAAGGATTAAAGAATTTCAATCTCAAGACTCATAAAGTCAAACCCACAAAGCATCAACAACTACAGATCTCGAGAAAATCAACATGAAGATTTTGATGTCCACATGACCAACTTTATCATAAAAAAATCTCTACAAGACATGTTTCCTTATTTAACTCCAACACCATTCTTTGTTTCACTCAACCATGTTTTCTTGTTTCATTCAACCATGTTTCTTTGTTTAACTCAAACCATGTTTCCTTGTTTCACTCAACCATGTTTTCTTATTTCACTCAAACCTTTTTTACCTATAAAAATCTCATACATGGAGTTCATAGAGGATAGTTAGTCTTAGAGAGTTTTTTTTGTTATAGTTCTTGGCTTTATATTTTTGCTTGGTAGAGAAGTGCATGTACTACATTTTAATTTTTCCATTGAAGAAGTAAGTTTATCTTTGTTTCTCTTTTTCAATTGTTTCTCTTTCTCCTTTAATTTTTAGTTTATTGTCACCATCCATTATTTTACTCTTCTCTTTATTCTTTAAATTGAAAATCAAATTTGTTTTCTAATCCAAGTAAAGTAGTTGATAACCCCTACTTCCACTATGCATTGTTGAAGGGTATTGCAGGTTGAAGGAAAAAATAAACAAAAATAATAGTTATTTCTTTGATTGATGTCGAAAATCATGCAATGACATTAATGTCAATTTTTTGCATCAATCAAGGAGCATTGAAGACCCACCCCCAACGGCCGGAAGAATGGTCGGAATGTGATAGCAGAAAACCACTTTTGCATTTTCACCGTGAAACCGTCGCGGCGGGAGTGGAGCAAACAATAGTGGTAGCAGCAACAGAAGTTAGATGAACAAGAAAAGAAACTGGGAACTCCATTGCGTCATCAACAACAATGGAGGAAAATGGATGAGGAACCTCAGAACTTTGACCACGATCACCAATCTCTTGTTCACACAGAGGATCAAATTCAAATTCAGATGCAGTTTTTGTCGCATTCAGATCTTTGGACTGCTTCATTACAAGCCGAAACATTTTGTTGTCAATAACTCTATGGTCATCATCCAACCATTCAACAAAGTCGGGCAAACCATAAGCCGAAATAAGCATTTTTCTCATTATCGTCCAACGAACGAGTTATTTCTTTCTTGATCCTCTTCATTGCCAAATTCATCTCCTCGACCTCCTCGAGAGAAAGACCATCCTCCTTCCCACCCTCCTTTTTAGAATAACTCAGACGAGGAGCAGTCTGATTAGTACAATGAGTAGGGATGGCAGTGGGGCAGATTTTCACGGATATCTACTCCGCCTAGGGGTGGGCATTCCATCCCGCGATTCTGATCCCGTCCCAATTTTTCGAGTCCTATTGGGATTGATCAATCCCATCCCGATCTCATCCCGTCCGGATCTAAAGTTGGATGGGATTGGGATGAAGATTTTCAATTCCATCCATTCCGTACCGTCCTGCATCGTTTTTTTTTTTAATATGTAATATTAAATATGCAATATGAAACTATGAAACTATTTGTTGACATGACTTTTATTTGTTGTTTATTTTTACATAAACTATTTTATGTTGAAAAATGATAGTCCCAGAGAAGTAAGCATGTTTTCTTAGCACAATTTTTGTATAATTTCTATGTTTTTTATGAAATAGTTGCAAGTCAAAGAAAATGTTGTGCTCTTATTGAATTTAAGTTCGAATGCATTGAGTTAGTGTTGCTAATCTGAGATATAACAAAATTGTTTACTTGAAAAATCATGTCTGCCATACACCTAGAAATAAAACAGAGAATAACAATCTAGACTCATAAACAAACAATCATTCTTGTGCATGCAAGCTTCTATTCAGAACATCTTGAACAAAAGTAGTGGAATAGTGGTAATGACTACAAACTATAAAACACCAAGAATCACACAAGAGACCTAGCAACCAAGCAAAAAATAACAACAAATAAAATGGCTATCTTCAATAGCAGTTCTAAAAAAAGGAGTAAAAACTAATGAAATGGGGAAATAATAATCAATGGTTTAAAGTTATATAGTTCTTAGAGTTGTGTGTTTGGTATATAAAAAATTTTCAATCTTGCATGTTAAATTTTCAATCCAAAATTTAGTACATGCCCATCTCATCCCGTCCCAAATCAGTTTGGGATGAGACGAGGGATGAGACGAGGTTAAGATGAGATCTATCCCGTCCCGTCCCAATCCCGTCCCATCCCGTGCCCACCCCTAGCTCCGTCCGCCCCCCTCTTTTCTATCCACTAAACCCGTTGTTTAGTTGACTAGTATGAGAATGAAGATCTTTCCAGCTCTCTTTGTTCAGAGAGACAGATCCTTCACTATAAGGTTCCTTCTTCAGACATCGTTCTCTCCAGTTCCTCCGGGCCGTTAGATGAATCTGGATTCCTCATCGCTGCTGCTTCTTCTTGCTTACTCAATCTTTCAAGCAAGATCTCTTTTCGATTTGAAAGAAACCCTAAAAGAGGAAAAAATAGAGAATCGAAGAAAGTAAATCGCCTTGGACGCGCTTTCGCGCCGCGTCACTCTTTCGTGTGCTTTTCTATATTCAATTTCTCTCTACTCAATTATCTCCCCAGCCCCCAGTTGGCTCAAGTAGGAAAGCAATAGTGACTCTGTCACTCCCCATTCCGATGACCCAGGTTTGGTTCCCCTCTGGTTTTTATGGTGTTTGAGTGATAAGGATAAGTTCTTGACTATCTTTGACACATTTTGCACCCAAGACTTCAATTTATGTGGCCCCAAATCTTGAAAATAAGAAGGAATTGAAAGCCCTAATTTGTTTGATTGAACCCATTTTTGTGTTTTCTTGAAAAGCCCTAAATGCATTCTTGCATGTTCTAATATGTACTGTAGTAGATGTCCTCAATAGTCACTACATCTTTATACTGCTTTTCACCAAATTGTAGCAACTGCAGTTCAGGAGCTACACTACTTCGCTCTTGGATCATTCGTTTTAGCTCAGAGACTGTGTTCAATCTATCAACTTGGAAAATCAGGATTCCATCATTAGGCATCTTCACAGAGACCTGAATCATTTTTCGCTTGTTTGACTTGAGAAATCAGTTTTAAATTAAAATATATAACGGATTGGCGGGGCGGGGCGGGGCGGGGTAGATATCCGCCAATATGTGCGGGGCAGAAATGATTTTAAAATAAAAATATAAACGGGTTGACGGGGCGGATTTGGGTATCCGCGACCACTGACAGTAGGGGTGGGCATCCCATCCCGCGATTTCGATCTCATTCTGGTGCCGTTCCATTCCGTTCGAATTTTTTCGAGTCTGTTTGGGATTGATCAAATTCATCCTGATTTTGTTCAGTCCCAATCTGATAAGATTGAGACGAAGATTTTCAATCTCGCCCATTCAGTCCCGTCTCGAACCTCTTTAATATTAATATTTATTAACTTAAAATTTTGTGTATCAAATTAAGTGTTGTACATGAAGTTTTAAAGAGTTGTGTGAACTTAACATCACAAATAATCTATATTACAATTCAGAGTGTTGTTTTACTATTCATTGCTGACTTGACAAAGTCAAATCGAAAGGATTAGATATAAAAGATGGTTAAGATTAAAAGTTGGAAAATGTATTGAATTTGAGGGTTGAGATTCATTTCCTATAATGACATATTTGTAAATATAAAACATCTAGAAGGGCAAAAATAATGAAAAAAAATTTGAAAAAAGTTTGTGGAATGTACATGTGGCGGAGAAAGAAAATGTTGTGTTTTTCCTTTTAACAAAATGAAAATTATCATAACTATCTACATCGTTGTCGGATTTTGATAAACTTAGTATCGTTAAAATGCATTTTTTGAAGATCTTTTGAACAAAATCAATAATCTACACAAGGGCCAAAATATTAAAAATATGTATTTCATAATTAAAAAAAATATAATGTATTACACGTCTTTAAAATTTTTCAATATTTTTAAAAACAATGAGACAGGTCGATCATCCCATAAAAAATGAGTTGGGCATCTTAATGCACATTTAAACAAAAGCCTTAAATTTCGTGTTTTGGCTAATTCAAATATTGGGGGAAAACTCATTTTTGGCTTTTAAAAATTTTCTTTAACTTATTCAAATTTGACTGAATAAGCTTACACTTATAATAGGCTTACACTTCAATACTAATTGAAACTGAAAATGGAGATAGAAACGAAAGTGTTCAGTATAAAATAATTAGCACAAATAAAATTATGTGGAGTGCCAACGGTACGAGGCATATTCTAGTTGTATTATAGTTTAAAATAATAACATTTTCATAGATAACTCCTTAATATGCTTAATGATAGAAAATAATATAATATTCTTGAATTGATGATATAAATAGGAACATAAATAAAAACTTACAAAAATAAGATCTAGCATATTGTGGAACAAATAAGTAGACCTAATGAGAAGGTTGATAATATAGTAATTATAAGAATATACGTTTAAATATGCACATCATAATAACTTAGTAATTGTACAAAAATTCAACCATGTTCATCCCGTCCCGAACCTTTTTAGGATGGGACGAGGTCTATCCCGTCCCGAAGATAAAACAACGAGATGGAATTAGGATGAGTCCATCCCGTCCCGCGCCCACCCCTAACTGATAGGGTGGGGACGAATTTTCTCAAATTCGCGCCATTGTCATCCCTAACTAAGAGCAGAATTAGAAAGTTGTTAGCTCTTGGGAACACGACCAGAGCTTATCACCAATCGCTTTGATGGACCAGCAGGCCTCGGAAGCTTCCTCTTCCTAATAGTCGGGCCAGAAACACCAATGCCGACAAGAGCATCGAGACCCATAACATCCCTTCAAAAACTCACTTTCCCATAAATGCTAGCATCACTACACCAACAGGAACAACACGAGCATCGATCTCAGCAGCTCAAGATTTAGTAAGCGAAGACGTTCCGTCTCGTTCTTGGTGTACACGCCACTACGTACCACAATATCCTCAGAAAAGAACGCCTCCATAGGAACCACAAAAAGCTTCAAGAAATGGCCATTGATCATCTGTTCTCCCACAGACAATAGCAGGTTCCTCCGTTTATTAGGAACTCAGAACGATCGCATAATCTGACGACCTTGCAAGTTAAAATGGTCGGATTTGACAGAAGCATAAAATCAGAATCTCGACCAGTCCCTGATATCATCATTAAGCTTCCCAAAATAGACAGGAGAGTGGAGGAAGCAAATATTCTTGGTCACCTACAAGCCAACCACAGAGTGCAGAACCCAAATGGTCAAGGAAATGTCAGTCATAATGGCTCTTCCGTAAGTAAAAATCATTACCTTCCAACCATTAAGACCCATTTGAGCAGAAGGAATGCCCAAAAAGTCTAAATATTTCCAAAATATCTCTGGGACTGGGAATCGAATGTCGGACTGGAACATGCACGGGTAAAGTGCAATATAACTAGTCCTTGGACGACAAGGACTATCATTCTACCTAGGCAGAACGATCTCGAGGTCGGACGACAGAGAATATTCGGAACGAACACCATTCAATGTTGCCTAAAAAGCCTTATTGGGTGAGAAGTAAGATTTGCAATCAACAAGCGCCTCAACATCTAATATATCGCCGACAGATATCGTAAAGGAGTGAAAGAGTAAGGAAAATGAAGAAGAAGAAAGAAGAATAAACCCTAATTTCGAAGATAGCATAAAGAGATAAACAAACTTATCACGCCCCATTTTATAAAGTCGAACAACGAAGAGATTGCTCATAGGACAACGTACGAGATATGATGGCTGCACGAAATCCAAAAATGCGCAGAAACGAACGGATGAACGAGCGATCAAAATACCAAATCCACCAAAAGTTGCGAACAACATTGAATGTCAGGTCAATGATGAAATTGTAAGTCCAATCGTCGTCGAGTTAGTGGTCGCACCAGCATACCCACTAACTAAGGGAGAGTAGCTGATGATACATCAAATAAGATTGTCATTGCAGCCGTACACGTGGCAGGGATCGTCCATCACAAGGATCAAGTATCCCAAAACAAGGCCAATTCATAAAGCCAAAAAAAGGCGAATCCAATCATGAAAGCCCAAACTTGGTCCGTCAGAATAAATCATTGACAAATGCCCAAATTCAGGCCCAATAAATTTCTCCCTTAAAGAGGAGGAATGTTCGTGGAGGGAGTTACGCCTCCGAGGACATGTCTTTATAGAGGAGGAGACTGTTACAGATAACATCTTTCATCGTTACGCCTCACATACTTCAGTTATGTAAGGAATTAACAATGACTATATATAAGGTAAAGGGAACACTCGATGAAGGTATACAACTTTAACTAAGTTTTTTCCAGATTTATCTCCATTTTTAATTGAGTTACTGACTTAAGCATCGGAGTGCATTTAGCCATAAAAAAGGTGGTCCTTAGCAATCTAACATTTGTTTTGCAGGTCATACTTACAGGAAACCGAATTTTGAACGCATCAGTTTTGATTTTCATGTCTATTTTTAGTGCACCCTAATAGTTTAATCACCACATATTATTTTATAATTTGAGATTTTATTTTTTCGTTTCTCTTATCTTTCTTTTCCCTTTTCTTTCTTTCTAAAAAGATAAGAAAATCACATATTATTCTTAATAAAACAATCTTATCATTTTCAATTAATATAATTTTTTTTATTTCTAAACAAATAGGATTTCGTTGAAGAACAAATAGGCAAGGTTGTAGACGAGGTTATGTTTTATGTCTTAAAAGCTCAAACCTGACATATAAGTGGTTCTTTCCAAAATCTTCATTAAGATTTGCTAATATTCATCCACTTCTTGTTAATGTTTTACTTTTATCTACCTTGATTTTGTGGTTGAATAATCTTATTTTGATTGTTATTTGCATTTTTTTTAAGTTCATGTTTCCAAATTTGAACGTGATGGTGTCGTCGAATTTGAATCTTCATTATGTAATAAAAAATTTGTATCCATTAGTAATGGTAAGATTGTTTTGTTGAGAATAATGTGATTTTGTTTTTAGGAAAAAAATAAAAAGGGGAAAATAACTTGTAAGGCCTGCTTTTTAATATTATAGACCACATCAGACTTTAACAATTGAAAATATCTCAAATGATTATTTTTTGTAATTTAAGACTTAAAAGCCACAAACCTAATTCATGGTTTAAAAATAATTAGAAATTCATTCTTGTCCTTTAACTTAAGTTATTAATTTTCAAAAACAATCCAAGGAATCATATCTTGAGTCTTGACTCAATTCAATACAACCTCTCGCCACCATTAAGTTTATTTATTAATCTCTAACCATAACCTCTATATATTTAGATTAAGAAGCCCCTTTCAACCTTGAGCCACTTTCAGTCTCTTAGATATTATCACCACTTGGTACTCCTTTGGTTTTCTCTCAACTACAAGTGATATGGTTTATGAATATAGCTTTAACACCTAATTTTGAAAATGCATTAGAATTTGATTTCAATCTCTTGAAGCATTATAATTATAAAAAAAGAATGTCATGTAAATTATTTTCCCTTCAATATCTAATTACTAATGATATGTGGATATTATATTATTAGTACAATTTCTCTCGTTGGTTGAGGGGGGAAATGTAATTTTAGTTTGATTTTTAATATGGGTAAAGTTGGTATCATAAAAATCTAAGGTAGAAAATGTAATAAAATTTAAAAATCAAGGTAGTAAATGTAATTTTTTTATTTTATCTTAAGGAAGAAATTGTAATTATCCACTTACTTTAAGATTAATAGTGTAAATGAGTCATAAATGTAACCTAATAACAAATAAATAAATAAATTAATAAATAGTACAATATTGAGATGCTCAGTACAACTTCAATGACAGCAGGAGCAGAATTTCTAGGAGCAAATTTTCTGGACGGTATTGGGCCAGGCCTGGCTCTCTAGAAAAATTCCATCATGGAGATGATCAAATCCTCACTAAAAAAGTTTGGACAGCACAGCAGTATGTGAGAGTGCGTGTTCAGATTGATGACTATCTCTGGAGAGGTTGGGATTCTCCCACAAGAAACTTATTGGGTCCTGTTAGGTCTTCATCCTATTTTATGAGTGTGGTGGTTCAAGGCAATGGATAGCCTCTTCGACTTACTCCACCAACAAATATATAGGTCCCACTATTTCTTCCATTTTCAGTGGGTCCTCCTACTTTTAACAAATATTTTTTTTGTGATCGAGCCTGATCAATCTAATTTAATGTGATCTAAATCTATCTTCTTCTTTTTTATTTTCTTGTTTATAAGAAAATGAATGATGAAAAATGTGATCTACTTTGCGTTTTGGACTTTCAAATTACAATAACAAGTGCAACAAATTTTACACATATTCCGATTCATTAGCATACATATTCCAAACAATGTGGAAGATGACTAACTCTATGGTATAGAGTTGTCACTTGTCACTTGCAGTCTTCACCTGGCACAAAAACTCTGTTTTTACTACAATTATCTAAACAACAAAAAATCTAGAGAGTCATGCTCGCGCTAGGTTAGCCCAATACCATCCATCATCCTAGAGATGTTGGAAATGGCCCAATCTCTAGGAAGATGGATGGTATTGGGTTGGTCTGGCACAAGCCTGGCTCTCTAGAAAAATTCCTAAGCAACTCAACACCTAATCTAATTTATGTGGCCAAATAAATCTCGTACCAACAACTTATTCACAAAAAAATATTTATGTAAAGGAAACAATTTGGATATGAGTAAAATTTAGGGTTGTCGATGGATATAGTATGAATTGATTTTGTTAAAAATTCACCTTTTTTGTTAAATAATAAGATATATTAAAGACTAAAAGGAAACCGGAAGCCCAAGCATGAGCCGCTAGGTTATGAGCCTCATTGTTGAGATCTCTTAATATTACATATGATAGGCTCCACATCCAGTGGATATTAGAGTCTCCAGCTTCTACACTAGAATGCAAAATGGAATGAAGAGCACTAGAACCTCCAAGCAAAAGTCTTTCTTTCCACTGCTTAGCCTGAACCAATAGAAGAGCAGCCTCCACAGCAATACATTTCGCCATCATACTATCGTACATCCTTTCTTGAATCTTCTGCGCCACTCTAGCACATATCCTACCCTGAGTATTAACCGCACAAATCCCAAAAGCACCCTGAGAAGTGGAAGCAAATAAACTAGCATCATAAGTCACAATAATAAAATTTTGATCCGATTAAAGAGAGAATAGATGCGGGGTTCTAGTCACGGAGTTGAGGTGATGGTGTTTTATGGCCAGAAACTGTTTGTCAAAGGTGGAAAGATGAGAAGTTTGGCTGTTAGTAATAGGAGTAGGTACCAAAGAGTGGCGACTATGAGGAACCGTATTGGTTGGATTGTCAAGGACATGGTTTAGGGAGATCATCAGTTGAAAAAGTAGACTGCGGTGTATGGAACCATTATTTTTGCCATTGTTTCCAAGTGTTGAGGACCAAAAGGAGAAGTTGCAGAGTCGAGAACTATGATTCCTAAAAATTATGTTATTACAATGATTCCAAATGGATAGGACAACCACCGTGAATTGGGATAGCAACTCATCCTTGGTAGTAGGGTGGGCTACCACAGAATCCCACAAGAATGACAATAAAGAGAGTGGATAATCCACTCTGACATTAACATAACTCCAGACAATCAGGATAGGGGTGAGGAGCCAAAACCTACTAGTTACTGGATAGAAAAAGAAAAGATGGGTTACATCCTCTATATGATCTTGGGAAAACACGCAACAGTCATCTATTGGCACGTGGGTCCTGGTTAAGTTAGCCAGGGTGGGTAACACGTTCTTGGACAGTTTCCAAATAAGGAAAATGGCATTTGTTGGGGCTTTGATATGCCAAATTCCTTGAACAATTTTTTTTATGCGGTAAAGATCCCGGTGTTGGAAGCAAGGAGGAAGCTGGTGCTAGAGTATCTAGGACAAGGGATTGGTGACACTTTTGACCGAGAAGACCCCCTTTTGTCAAAAGCCCAGATGAGAGAGTTAGGAGTATACGAAGGTCTAATGACAATGTTTAGGATGTCTTTAGCAACAGGTCCCGGGAAGATTAATTCGACAAGAGCCAAATTCCAAGCAATATGTTGTTTTGGATAGGTGACCCAATGATCAGAAATTTTGTGGAGGTGGTAAGGTGGTGTTGAGGAGGCAGTCAGCCAAGATAAAGCCTGGTTTAACCCAACAATCCTTCCCGATGTCAATGTCATATCGAATCCGATTTGCCATTAGAGATGGTTTTTGATGGATTGAAGAGCTATAAGTGTTCCTCTCCAAGCAAAAAAGGCTGAAGGTGGTGTTTTGTGGATTTGAAATAAACTCTTATTGCGACATTAAATGTGAGAGAATGAAAAGGTCTAGAAAGCAAGTGTCAGACATTTTTTTCCATCAAGGCAATGTTCTCGTGTCTTGTAGAGGGGATGTTCAGACCACCAAGGTGGTGGGGTAAACAAATGCGCTTCCATTTGCAAAGTTGGCGAGCTTTGCATTCCGTGGTATCATGCCTCTGGAAGTCCCTAGCAAGGTTGTCAATGGTATCAGTGACAACCTTGGGGAGGAGGAAAGTTTGCATGGTGTAGACCGGGATCGAATGGATGACTGACTTGATCATTACAATTCTCCCTGTTTGGGACAAAACCTTTGCCTTCCAAGTAGTCAATTTAGAGTTAATTTTGTCAGTCAAGAATTTGAAGTTCGAGCCTTTTTTTCCTAGAGAACAGAAGAGGTGTACCTAGATATTTCTCTTTAGGATTAAAAAACTTGGATTCTAAGATTCTATTGATCGTATGGGCATGCCGTTGATGAACATTGGAGCTGAAGAAAACTGAAGATTTGTCAAAGTTGACAGCTTGTCCCGAGGCCAAGTAATAAAATGATAGAATATCTTTGACCGCATGGGCTTCTGCCAAGGAAGCTCGGCAGAAAAGCATCAAATCATCAACATAGAGGAGATGGTTGATAGAAGGGGGTGTCTTCTTAGCTTTATGCCCTTGATTTTATTGTCAGTTTTCACATGAGCCAATAAGTGAAAGAGAGTTTCATCAACAATAATAAAGAGGTAGGGCGATAGTAGGTCGCCTTGGCAAATACCTCTCGATGGTTTGATGGCCTTCAGATGGGAGCCATTCATAAGAACACAGTGGGATGTGGAAGAGATACATTGATTAATCAATTGAATCCATTCCTCCGCAAACCCAAGTGCCAATAAGATCTGAAGAAGGAAGTGCCATTCTACCAGGTCATAGGCTTTCGCCATACCAATTTTGATGGCCATCCAACCTTGCTTCTTTTTTGTGCAATGTTTCATTTGAAAAAATAATTCATGGGCCAAGTTGACATTATCTGAAATAGACCAGCCTTTGAGGAAGGTCCCTTGATTTGGAGAGATGATAGTCTCCAAAAAAGGTTTGAGTCTATTGGCTAGAATCTTGGAAATAATTTTGTAGATGACATTGCACAGACCGATAGGTCTAAACTTGTCGGGGGAAGTTGGGTTTTTGACTTTTGGTATAAGAGTGGTTAATGTTTCGTTGAGTTTAGGATCAAGAGTATGAGTAGTAAAGAAATTGACAACAACTTCTACCACATTATCTTTAACAATATCCCAATAATGTTGAAAAAGAAGGCATGAAATCCATCGTGTTCGAGAGCTTTCTGACTTCCCATACTAAATAAAACATGTTTCACTTCCTCTTCTGAGGGGGTGGTGACGAAGGCCTCATTATCCTCAGCTGTGAGAACAGGATGAAATAAATCAAGTATACTTGGTTGGGTGGCGAGGTTACTAGATTTAAATATATTGGTGAAGTACTCATTCAACATGGACCACATAGTTGAGGGAGTGGAATGTCAGGTATTATCATTTCCTTTGAGGCATAGGATGGTGTTTGTTTTCCTACGAAGGAGGGTAGAAAGATGAAAAAAATTTATGTTGTGGCTTTCATCTTTGAGCCAAGAGTTACCTGATTTGTTTATCCAAAAGAGCTCTTCCTGGATATATAATTCAGAAAGGCGATCTTCTAGAGTAGCAATGGCAGTGGCATTAAGAAGGGAAGACGGGGAATTTTGCAATTCATCAAGAGCCGTCGTGGTTTCTTTGATATTGACATCAATATTACAAAAAACTCTTTTATTCCACCCTGCGAGTGCATGACCAAGTTTCTTAGTTTTGAGATGGAAGTTCTGGGGCGAGGAGGGGTGAGACCTAGGATGCCAGATTGTATCAATTAAGTGGTGGTAACTAGGGTCCCTAGACCACATGTGGAAAAAGCAAAAAGGTTTACGCCCAAAATTAATTTGGTGACCAGGTTCAAGTAGAAAGCCCGATGATCCGAGGAAAGAGTCTGAATAGATCCGGCCGTAGCCGAGGGAAAAAGAGTCGTCCACTCAAGGGGGTGAAGATACGGTCAAGTTCGGATTTGATCCCATGATAGTCTCTCCTCTTGTTATTCCATGTGAAAGGTGATCCATGTAAAGGTTGGTCAATGAGAAGATCTGTGTTGAGAAAAGTCCGTAGGTGCTTGACTGTGGACTCAGTGACTCTCCTACCACCTAATTTGTCACCCTGTTCAAATATAGCATTTAAATCGCCCATAATAATGGTCGGATTTTGATGAAGGTCGTATAATTGGGATAAAGGTTGCCAAAAATGGGTAAGGAGAGATGGATTAGGCTTTCCGTAAGTGAAATTAATACTCCAATTATCCTGAACTATGTAATTATTTAGAGAAACATAAATATAATATTTACAAGAAGAAATAATAGAAAGAAAAATACTTTCTCTCCATAAAAGCGTTACACCACCTGAAAGCCCAGCTGCTGGAACTATACATCCGTGTTTATATCCAAGCCTTTGACGGATCCGATCCATTCTGGAGTAAGTTGTCTTAGTTTCAGAAATAAATAAAAAAGTATCTAATTTGGATTAGCGGGAAAGGGTCCTCAGGGTTCTGAACACGCCGAGCAACCCCATGCCTCTTGTGTTCCATTTAAGAATCATGATGACCCTTGCGACCTTACCACGGTGGTGTTTGTTGCCGTTGTAGTAGGACCCGGGCCTGTGGAAGATTAATTGGAGGAGTCAGTAGTGCCGGACTGGGGGAACAACTCTGTTGGATGCAAATGAATAGTATCACAACAGGTTGGACGAGCTTTCTGAAGCGGAGACTGGGGAGTGGTTTCCTGAGATTGCACCGATTCAGATTGAGATGGTGTCTCCAAGTATTCTATGGGAACCTCGGCCATTTGCTTTTTGGTAAGAATCACCACCTCCTTATCTTCATGGGGAATATTGAACTTACGTTTGCCCAAAGGAGCACTGACTGAAGCGTGCATGCAGTGAGTAGAACTGATGGACCGAATGGAAATAGAGGTTTCTCCTGTATTAGTAATGGGAGCCTACATTAGTCGTTCCTGACGTCTAGCCATAAACTTTACGAAAGATCTCCTTCTTGCTTCTATCCCTATCTCTTCAAATGGGAGAAAATGAGTGTCACTACCAGTGCCATCCTGCGTAACCAAATTGATTGGAGGAGCTTGTACGGTTCCCTGTTCTTGTACTGTTTGAGAGCCAAATTGTGCCATAGATGGAGCTCTTGCATTCTTAACAAATTCTAGAGATGGAGGTTCGGCTAAAAATGAATCAATCATGCTATAAATAGACGGTGATTGAGACTAAAGATTTGGTCTGTGACTGACATGGCCATAGTGAGGTGAAATACAGGTGGGTGCTGATATCCATTCATGAGAGAGTCATCAAGAGTATGATTTTCATCCAGTGGAGCCAATGAAGTAGAATGGCATGCCGGTTTAGTGAATGAGTCTGAAGGAACCGAGTGCAAAGGAGGCATGTTTGTCTGTTTGATGATTGAGTCAAAAGGAGCTGAGTGCATGTACATTGGAGCATTGGTGGTAGTCGGCTGTGGAGAGGGCTGAGTAAGAACCTGACCTGTTGAATTCTGAGGAGAATAATTAGGCGGTGCATTGCGTCTGTGACCATCAGACAAGAGAGCAGTAGTAGAAGAGTAGACGGATGGAACAACAAATGTGCTAGCTTGGGGATCGCCACATTGAATCGCAGCAGTAACTTCTGACCCAGAGTGAATCTAAGTTGAAGAACGGGGTCCACATGGCAGCGCAGCAATGGCCGCTGACCCAGCATGAATGGAAGTTGAAGAATTGGGGAAAGCACTGACATGTTCCTGTTGTTGCGTGAGATCATGTGCACCTATTTGAAGTAAATACTCATCTGGATTGAGGAAAGAACTGCCTGTTGCTTGTGGTAATAAAGGCGTGGACTTTTCTATGTTAGTGAGGAAGGGAGAAGATTGAGTTGTGGTAGGAAGTTGGGTATTTAAGGGGGGTGAATGAATGGCTTGACATGAATGAGAGTCGGTGTTTAAATGAGTTTGGGAAGTGGGGGAAGTTGAATTAATGGAAGGTGGAATTGAGGGATGAGCTTCGGTTGTTATAATAGCATTAATGAGTGTAGTTGTTGGAGTAAATGATGGTGGGTTGCCAACACGGGTCTGTGATGGAGCACCAGTGAGTTCTGGGTCTGGGTCCGGATCCGGGTAGATTCGGTCCAATTGTGGAGCTGATCATGATGGGGTAAAAGAACCCGGATCCAAAGGGGCTCTAGGTTGTTCATTAACCGGGTTCTCTTTTGATCTTGCATTGAGATCCGCACTAACAGATCCAACGATTCCTAAATTCCCCATGTCAACCTGCATGCTGAATTTTGGTGAGGAAGTAGAAGCCACAAGCCCCTGTTGCTTTGAACTATGATGAGCATTATCAGCTTGTGCAACCAGTTGCCCTTGTCGAGCACACCTGATATGGGAATCAATTGAAAATAGGGGTACTCTTTGTAGAGCTTTAGGATTTATTCTTTGATTTGTAGCTGAACTGGAAGCTTGAGTATAGTCCGGACAATCATCACCTGCCGTATGGCCGAGAATCCCGCAGCAAAAACAGAAGCTGGGCATATTCTCATACATGAAATGAACCTTATATTGTGTTCCCCTGGGTAGGCCAAAAGTTGTCCACATTTTTTTAGGCTGTGGTTTTGAAGTGTCCACCATGACCTTTGAACCAAATAAAAGAGACCACAAGATCTTCAAGTGTTTGGGTATTGTTGGCGAGATGCGGTATTTTCGGGCTAGGAAAATTGCAGTCAGGATCTTTCCTTTTGTTGGAGATTTTCTCTCCTTATATTTATTTTGGGTTAACTTCCTTATTTTTAGCTTGTATCCTTAATTGTAGCTTTGTATAGTTTTGGTTTTCTGTTTATATGTAACCGTGAGATATCAATGAAGGCACAGAGAATTTTCGGTGCCAAAAATTATCATGGTATCAGAGAAATCGAAATTCCTCTAAAAAAAAAAATTGAAACTTCTGTGAATCGTCATGGCCGAAGGAGGTAACAATGGCAAGAGCAAGAATGATGCAATCATGCCGTATATATTAACCTCGGCAGATAATCCTGGAGCACTTGTGACTCATGTGCAATTGAAAGGAACGAATTATGAAGAATGGGCAAAGGCCATGAAAGTGGCGTTGCGGGCCAAGAAGAAACTTGGTTTTATTGATGGAACGATTCCGCAGCCAGTGGATAATTCGACAGAAATTGAAGATTGGTGGATGGTGAATTCCATGTCGGTGGCATGGATATTCAACACTATTGAGCCGTCCTTACGTTCGACCATTACTTACAGGGGGAACGTAAAGGAACTTTGGGATGATTTGAAATTGCGCTTTTTCGATTGCCAATGGACCGCGTATTCAACAATTAAAATCAGAATTGGCGGAGTGCAAGCAACGTGGACAACCTGTTGTAACCTATTTTGGTCGATTGAAGATATTGTGGGATGAATTAAATGACTATGAGCCGATTTTGACTTGTGGATGTGATGGGTGTAAGTGCAAAATCACGGAGCGTTTGATCAAGAGACGGGAAGACTAGCAAATCCATCAGTGTTTTATGGGATTGGAAGACTCCATGTTTGGTACGGTGCGCTCAACCATACTAAATATGGAACCATTGCCAGGCTTGAATCGAGTCTACGCAATGATTGTTACGGAAGAAAGGCATCGCGAGATAGCACGGGGAAAAGATGAAAGAAGTGAAGTTGTGGCCTTTGCTATTCACGCGAAGGGTCGAGATAACAAAGAAAGGAATGAGACTTGCAAACACTGTGGAAGAACGGGACATGATGCGAATGGGTGTTTTCAAATTATTGGGTACCTAGAATGGTGGGGAGACAGACCTCGTGGAGGAGGACGTGGGAGTGGCCGCGGTGCTGAACGCGGAACGGGTCGTGGACGTGGTCCAGCCCGTGCGAATGTTGTGCACAGTGTGAGTGGGCGCGGGACAGCGTCATCTGTGAATGAGGCAGATCGTGCAGGCCTTCCCGGCCTTACCGAAAATCAATGGAAAATGCTTGTGACGATGCTGAACGCCCAAAAGATTACTCCCACAGAAAAGCTGACTAGTAAGATCTTTGAACAACAGTGGATTCTTGACTCCGGAGCTTCGCATCATATGACCGGATGTATTGATCTTCTTGTTGATGTTTGCGAAGTGGGTCCATGTCCCATGGGACTGCCGAATGGAGATGAAACAATGGCAAAGAAAGAAGGAACAATGGTTATTGGAGATAAATTAAATATGTCACATGTTTTATTTGTTCCACAGTTGAATTGCAATTTGTTGTCTGTTGGTAAATTACTTTGTGAAGCAAACTTTATATTCACTCTTACTAATAAGTTGTGTGTGATACAGGACCGTACCTCGAGGACCCTGATTGGTGTAGGTGAATAACGTGACGGGATCTATGTTTTGCGAGGTGTGACATCGGCGAGCGTGCACAAGTGAAATGCAAGAATGATGTTGAACTGTGGCATCGTCGTATGGGACATCCATCTTATCGTATTGTAGGAACTCTACCACATTTTAATTCAGTTATTGTTGATTCAGAAAATAAAGCTTGTGAAATTTGTCTGCGTGCAAAACAAACTAGAAATGTCTTTGAACAAAGTAGTCATAATGCAAATGAATCTTTTTCCCTGATTCATTGTGATTTATGGGGGCCTTATCGTGTCCCGTTATCTTGTGGAGCTGTTTATTTCTTAACCATCGTGGATGATTTTACTAGAACAGTGTGGATTTATTTGCTCATTGAGAAATCTGAAGTGCATAATATTTTGAAGAATTTTTGTTCTATGATTAGTAGACAGTTTGGTAAAGAAGTGAAAATACTGAGGAGTGATAATGGGACTGAATTTACTTCACTAAATTCTTTCTTTGTTGAAAAATGAATTGAATTTCAGACGTCTTGTGTTGGGACTCCTCAATAAAATGGTAGAGTAGAAAGAAAGCATCGTCATATCTTCAATGTGGCTCATGCCTTGCGTTTTCAGGCTAGTCTTCCCATTCAATTTTGGGGAGAATGTGTGTTGGCCGCTGGGTATTTGATTAATAGGACACCCTCCTCTGTTTTGGGTGGGAAAACCCCTTATGAAGTTCTGTTTAATACTGCTTCATCTTATGACAACATTCGTACATTTCGGTGTTTGTGCTTTGCTCGAGTTCGGAAAAATGATAAATTTGCATCTAGAAGTCGTAAATGTGTTTTTGTGGGTTATCCGTATGGAAAGAAGGGATGGAAATTGTATGATTTGGAGACAAATGAGTTCTTTGTTTCTCGTGATGTTGTTTTTAGTGAGGGGGAGTTTCCATTTCAAAAACCCCCTACTGATCCTATTATTGCCACAAGCAACGAGTTCCTAGTTGAGGATGTCGTTGGTGATGAAAATTCCACGGATCCAACACCGTTACAGTTGGGTATAGATGATGAGTCGCAGGAGCCTAGAGATAGGGGGAGTGTTGGTATTGTTGAATCCGTGTCCATTGTTCCTAGTGCTACAGAAGGCCGTACACAATGTACACGGCGTCCTTCGAGCCGTTTACAAGACTATGTGTGTCACACCACTCGCTGCCCCGATCCCGTCACACCAAATCCTACTCCTCAGTTGTCCTTAGGTCACTACACCAAAAGGCTTGATTAGCTACACGGAGATGGCCACGGCTCAAAACCGTTAGTTTATTTGCCACGGCCCAAAACCGTGGCTAAAGCCTAAAACCGTTAGCTACACAGAGATGGCCACTGCTCAAAACCGTTAGTTTATTTGCCACGGCTCAAAACCGTGGCTACACTACAACACAAATGAAAAACGCTGTAAAAAAACTTGGGCGGGCTTTTTGGAACTCGATTATTTCCTCTCGTTTTACTTGGCGCTCGACATAGAGCTCCTTCACCCTCCCCTCAATCTCGTCATTTCCCTCACTGCTTCCTCATCTCGCCATCTCCCTCCCTGCTCTCTCCATATCTCCATCTCCCTCACTGCTCCCTCCATCTCACCATCTCCCTCACTACTCCCTTATCTTTCCATCGCCGTCACTTCTCCTTCCATATCTTCATCTCCCTCACTGCTCCATGAGACGCCATGGCTGGAAACACCCTCTTCACCCATTACAGGTACTTCTTCTTGACATAAAATCCTATCTTTCAATGCCCATGAGACCAAACTTCTCAAAATTTCATTATTTGGAGAGAAATGTTTCAAACCCCATCACCGCGATCAAGAGGATATCGAAAAGAAACCCATAAAAAACCGAAGGCGTCGTTGCCTCTTCTCTGCTCTGCTCACCACCAACCAAACCAACTGCCATGGCAGCCACACTTACAAACCTCCCTCCGTTCACCACTATCCTCTCCACATCATTCACCCCTTTCAAGAAACCCTCACAAAATAAAGTTTCGATCTTCTTATTCTTCTTCAACACTTGTTCGATGCTCCATCGCCACCATTTCGCCATCCAAGATCGATGGGGACACATCCAATGGTTACTCTGTCGATTGCGTTGTTGTTGGTGGTGGAATTAGCGGTCTACATGTCGCTCATGCTTTGGAGACGAAGCATAGAGACGTCGTTGGGAAGGTGATGGTGACGGAAGCTAGAGATCGGGTTGGAGGAAACATTATAACGGTTGAGAGAGATGGATTTCTTTGGGAAGAAGGTTCCAACAGTTTCCAACCCTCAAATTCCATGCTCACCTTGGCGGTACGTACGATTACCCCCTCTTTCTTCTCTTTTTATTGCCCTATTTGTTCTGCTATTGTTGCATAAGTTAGGCAATTGGTTATTCAGTTTACTTTTATTGTGTTCTTAAAACCATTGAGAATATAGTAACCCAATGGCAAGTGCTATATTGAGTTGCATTTGGAGTCATTTGCTTGAGGAGTTGGAGTTTGATTGTGTTAACAACTTACCTATAGAGAATGAGTTTGTTGTATTGATAAATGAGATGGTTAATACTTAATACGACCCTTCTTTTACCTAATGATGAGTTAATATTGTCTGGAGAAGCATATTAAGCTGCATTTTCCCCATTTGGGATAGCTTAAATATAAGCGACTTTTACATCGAGTTTTTATAGCAGCAGACACTGCATTGTAAAATGCCCGCATTTGAGGTTAGACATATGAAAATGACAAGGTGGCTGGAAGAAGTGAATTACTAAAAAACTTTAAAGCATTTGTCAGGGGTGGCATTTTAATAGAACTAAATCAATCTAAAGTTAAAACTAGAACTAAACTAAATCTATGATTAATCCTAATTCAAAGATAAATAAAAAGAGGCCAAAAAGCAAAGAGGTTTGCTTGAAATATACTAAATGAAAAAAAATATCTTATATAAGTTCACCCAATGGACCCTCTAAAGTAAGGAGAGATTCTCGTGCCTTAGAAATTGTACACTCAATTCATAAAAGACTATTGAATACTTATTTATCAAGCATATTAGACGACTATCCATTTTGGAAGCGTACAATGTATCTAACGTCAAACCTAGGGACACACTATACAAGAATTGTATGGAAGGCTCAGTCATTGTTATGGATTGTCCTGATCAGTGGTTACTCAAACGATCATTTTCTTGTTCATTAATATGCTAGAGGGTGTATCGTTGTCCAATCTATATTGTCGAACATGTCAATCTCCTCAATCATTTACATTGCTACATATGACATGTACAACTTATTTTTTGCTACAGGTTGATAATGGTTTGAAGGATGATCTTGTCTTGGGCAATCCTGATGCTCCTCGTTTTGTTTTCTGAAGAGGAAAACTCAGACCAGTTCCTGCAAAACCAACTGATTTGATGAGCTTTTCAGGGAAGCTTCGGGCTGGATTCGGTGCCCTTGGCATTCGGCTGCCTCCACCAGTTAGTGTTCATTTTCTCGTCTTATTAGTTTAATATTTCTTAAATCTTCATTAACGTGTTTTCCGTGTATTTTGCACTTAGGTTTTCTCATGTAATAATTTTTTACGAAGGTGACAGGGTCATGAGGAATCCATTGAAGAGTTTGTGCGACGTAACCTTGGTGACGAAGTATTTGAATGATTGATAGAGCCATTTTGTTCCGGTACGTATGATCCTCAAAACCAATTAAACCTAATAGTTGGGGTTTTCCATCGTACGACCTTATTACCTTCTTTTGTATAAGTTTAATTAGGAGAGAGTTGTCTGAATTGTCCATCCAAAGCAACCTCCCCTCTAATATTTACAAATGCACCAAGGCTTCATCCCCCCAAGAGATAAAGAAGCGAGGAGACCCAGGGCAGTGATATATGGGGTTCCCTCGTTGAATGGCGATTGAATAAGTAGGATTGTAGGAGCCTATGGAATATTTGGTTGAGTTATAAGTTTAGCTTATCAATTTAGAGATGCATACTATGATGTTTTTGACACAAATAAGTGTTATTTAATAGTGAAACCGATACGCTTTCTATAATTAAACCGAAGTTCATAGTATTCCTGAATGTCAATATGTCTTCACTACCCCACAATGACTCTTCAAGGTGCAGCTTTCATCTGTTTTTTTTTTTTTTAATAAGATTAGTCATCTTCCAAGTTATCCATCTTAATATTCTCATTTGCTGTTATAACCTCTGTTGTATTCTTGTCACACTGACTTACATGAAAACCTAGTTGTTATTCATCTTTTTCTCTGTGTGAATACATGATGTGTTGATGAGGAAAGCCTGGAATTCATGACACAGTTCATGGGATGTTGAGGAAAGTCTCATGTTTCGCATCCTTAGGCTCTATATTCTTTGTGTTTGCATGAATGGAATGGTGATGGCCTTTGTTTCGGTGGAAGGTTGATCCACCTCTTGGGACTTTGACTTTAGGAGGGTGGTGGTTTCCATGGGTGAAATTTTGAGTTCTTGGCTCTCTCGACTTTCTTGGAGGTTTGGAAGTTGGAGAGGGAGAAAGGCTTCTTGTGCTCTTCTGTAGGTGTATAAATACTTCTTGTGTGTTTTATGTGCTCCATGTGGAGAATTATTCACAACCCTTCTTAGTGTTTGTTTGTGCTGCAAACCTAAAAAAAAAAATGTGGATTTATTTTTGTCTGTTGCATACGAAGACATTGAGATAACCCTAACCCACCCGACACACAACAGAAAAGGAAAAAAGAAGGAACATTGACCTAGAATGTAGATTTACATTGAAGATCATGAATGTTTTATTCTCTCCAGTTACTCCCAATTAAAGTGATAATCTAGTTAGCAACATGATTTAACAAAGATGCGTTCATCAATCATCCATAACTGCAATGACTTTATCTTATCGTTTGACCAATAAGATCTTGATGTGATAGTTGAAATATTTGTTTTTTGAAAGAATAAAAAATCATAGTGATTACAATTTAAAATTTTGTTTGTACTCTTTCATATCTTATTTTTTCTTGATTTTTTTTCTTTCCGAAAGAGAAATGAAAAACTTCCTCATGATTCTTATGCATCTACTTGATAATTTGAATGTTTAATATTGAAATAACTATCATTTGCATTTGTTCTACCTTTATATATTTTCAGTGCCAAAAATTCATAACTTTATTTATTTGTTTGTTGGCATAATTTTATAGAACTAAAATCTCATAGTTGGCTTTAAAAAAAAATGAGAGGAAGCATAACCAGTCCCCCCTTCTATCATGCTTAGGACAATCAGTATTCCCTTTATTTTACTTGATCCTTACATGGAATGTCATAATATCAATACATAGTTTGTAGAAGTACAACATGTGATGGGGCCAATCCTCTAGTTTGTTGAGTTATGCTTTGTATGTGTAACATCTGGTGCACTATGGTTCTGCATAAATTGAATTATCTTATTACCTATTATGCTACTAGATGGCTTTATCTCATTACTAAAAATGGCTTACGCAGGTGTCTATGCTGGTGATCCTGCAAAACTGAGTATGAAAGCCGCATTTGGAAAAGTTTGGAACCTTGAACAAAATGGCGGTAGTATCATTGGTGGTGCCTTTAGAGCTATTTAGGAGAGGAGCAAGGGTCCTAAAGCACCTCAAGATCCGTGATATATTTGATCAGTTGTGTTCTGCTCACTTATTGGTTCCTCTCAATTAACATTTTCAACTTCTTGAACCAACTTAACGTGCAGGCGTTTGCCCAAACCAAAAGGACAAACTGTTGGATCATTCAGGAAATTGATTTCCATGCTTCCAGATGCAATTTCTAAAAGGTCATAGGAATTTCCCCCTTGTGCATTGCAAGCTCCATTTCTGTTCAGAAAAACCAGATGTATTCATTGACTAAGAAGTTGTAATTTCTATTTCAGATTTGGTAGCAAAATTAAATTGTCTTGGAAACTCTCGAGCATCACGAAATTGGATCAAGGAGGATATATCCTGACATATGAAACACTGCAAGGCGTGATTTCGGTCAAAACTAAAAGTGTTGTCATGATGGTTCCATCCCACGTTGTGAGTGGCCTGTTGCGTCCTCTTTCTGTATGTTTCCTTTCACAAATTCCTATCTAATGTGGTTCAAAATTGATCATTATTGATATATACTACTGTTTTACACTCAAATGTTTTGACTGAAATGATATGCTTGGATATATAATTTTTTTTATTATTATTAAATTTTTTTTTTTTGTGTGTGTGTGTGTGTGTATGTGTCAGACTGCTGCTGCAGATGCACTGTCGATGTTTTATTATCCTCATGTGGCAGCAGTTTCAATTTCATATCCAAAGGAAGCAATTAAAAGTGAATGCTGAATAGATGGCGAACTCAAAGGGTTTGGACAGTTGCATCCACGCAATCAAGGAGTTGAGACTTTGGGTAAAAAAAAAATTACCTTGAGAATTCAAAATTAACCTTGCATCGAAGATGACAGTTCAGAAAATATCAGAGAACCTAAAGCTGTTTTACTCATGACATGCAGGAACCATATACAGTTCATCACTTTTTCCAAACCGGGCACCACCTGGAAGGGTGCTGCTTTTGAATTACATTGGAGGGGCTACTAATCCTGGAATCTTGTCTAAGGTAATATAACCATAGAAGTTACATTTCATAGTGAAGCTCATTATTATTAGATTGTATTGGCTGCACTTAAGATGATTTATATACTATGTTGATTGCCACTGACATGCTACTTACGCTAAGCATAGAAGTTCTAGCAGATCTTATTTCAAATTGTAATAATTAAAAAAAAAAAAAAAAAAAAAAAAAGGAATAACATTATTGACTACACTGAAGACATCTCAGATTCTAGTAATGTCTTGAGTGAGGGTAACTTTGCCAGAACCATGCACATGTAGTCTGTACCTTTTGAGGTCAAAGTTTACTATAAAGTTACACAAGATTTTAATTTGATGTATTCTCCCTAAAATCTAATACCAAGATCTGGATTCTGGTGCAGTTATGGATCACTTTATGCAAGTTCCCTTGTTCAAAAACTCTGTGAAGATGGTGTACAATAGTCCTTGATTTACCACCTCCGCAGCCTGGGTCTACATTAAGATTTACATCTGTAGATAGAGTTTCGGCATCTGACCCAAAGTCGGCTCTTGCATTACAACGATTAGTGCAGGCAGCAGTAAGCATATTTTTTTAATTGAATTCTTCTTCTACAAGTTTCTTTTGTTACATGCTTCCATGACTTGTCAATGTAGCGTCATGCAATGTAGCGTCGGATAAAGTTATGAAGCTTATTTTGTTCATATTCTCTGATTTAGATGTTCATGAAGACTTGTATCAGCTTATCAAATATTCTTGTGGGGAAGTCTGCACAACAATAGAGCAGTTGGATAAAGTTATGAAGCTTTTGTCAACTTTCCAGGAAGTTATGCTAGGCGTTCCACCTCGATTGCAGAGTGTTGAGGACACTGAAGAAGTTCTGAAGGCTAAAAATCATGTCAACAGTACTGTAACAGAAAGTGATGGCAGTCCAGGTACTGAGTTTTTTTTTTTAATATAACCACTGCCTAAGAATAAAGATGAAAGCATCCCATACTGGCAAGCAAGTTCTTGCAGGGCCAGATTGGTAAATGTGTGGCACAATAGAGGTGATGATATCCATGACTCATATCAGAATGCATATAGAACTGGTGTTGTCTGCAGTCCTAAAGCATAGGAAAGTGCAGAGTAGTAATTCCATGGTCAATGAAACGTTATTGGACAACATAAAATTTGATGTTAATACGGAGTAGAGTCTTGGTAGGAACTATGCTAGAGTTTCATCATATTTGTAGATTGGGGCAGACTAATGTGATCTTTATCCTTCCATACTTGTCATCTTTAATCTTTAGTTCATTTCCTTTCTCACTACAAATCTTGTTTGTGTCACTGAGACTTTTTTCTTTTTCAAGGCCTTACGACCCCTTCTTTCAGACCCAATCATACTGATACTGAGGGTGGACTCGAGCCCAGACTTAAAAATGGAGTTTTACCATCAACAGAGGTTAAAATGTGTAGTTGATTATCAGTGTACCCTAGCTGAAAGGGGCTTGTTGTGTTTGATGAATAGATTATAATTAGATATATATATTCTTTCAGTCAGTTTGTCATCTGAATATTTGCTTTTCCAAGTATTTGAAATTACGACATATTAATCTTGACATATATACTAGTTAGCTAGAACTTAATTTTCAGTAACATGGCTTAATCCCCGTTGGATTTATTGAGCACTTTTCATTTGGACCAACAATTGCCTCCATCTATCTGTATACCTTATAGGTCAGCAGAGTCGATCTAAACTGTTTATCAATGGCAGTCTTGCTGATCGACCAGGACAAAGACATTAATGATACTAATATATTTGAATGTGTTGCACATAATTGGTTAGTATGTATGATATAGTTGCATGCCCATTCATTTACAATTCCTTCTACTTCAATTCTTCCTTATTTATTTTTTTAAATAAAGAAATGATTAAAAAATTGTGAAACTTTTTGAAATTGGTTGTTGAGGTAAGTTATCTGTGGAGGTATGGTCAATTCTTCCTTATTGCCCTGGACTTGATTCAGGTGAAATGTTACATCCTACTGGGACCACAATTAACACTTAAGAGAGTTAAATGTTAAGAGGTGTTCTTGTCATGGAAGTTTGCAGCTTCAGATGAGCAGTCAAGGCAGTTTCTGAATATGCCAGAGGAAGCAATACAAATGGTTCTTTCTCAACTAACTGACCAGAACCTGAAACACACTTTACAATTTGGCATTGGATTGCATCATGCAGGACTCAATGACAAAGATAGATCTCTTGTTGAAGAACTTTTCGCCAACAACAAGATTCAAGTACTTTTTTTTTGTTTTTCTCGAAACAAACTTTTTTCTTGAAATCCTAAGATTTCTTTGTAAGTAACATTTCATCTCTTTAACATTTTCCTTGTTGTAACAGGTTTTGGTATGCAACTCCCTTCTCCACTCCAGATGCAACAGAGAAATCAAGGTTTTCTAGATGACATGCATAAGTCTGCAGCTGGTACAATTAACTACATGAAGCCCCTTCTATCTTTTACTGGGCAGCCTGTGGTTGGGAGTGCCACTGATGTAGTCCTGAATCACAGGGTACATCCAACATTTTGATTATAGGGGATTTTTCAATTTCAATGTTTGCATTTTATGTCCATTGCAGCTTATCCATGTGCCACTGATGCATTTTTAATGTCAGAGCTGATGGGGATTATGGGGCAGCAAAGGTAATGTTGATACCTGCTTCACCAGGTACTGGTGTGATTGTTGGGGGTTCTGTGAGGATCGTTCTAGAAATGGCAGGTGTTGAAAATGCTTTTGGGAAACAAATAGGGAGTAATAATGCTCTCAATAATGCCAGAGCCACAGGAGTGTCATCTTCCCAACTGCAACAACTGCTGCACTAGGAGTGTCTCCATCGCCAAGGACTCATTTGATGGTTGGTAGCAGTGGAAATTCTTCTACTGAAGTGTTTCAGAGCATCATGAAAATTGATGGATGGAAGGGCCTGTTTAGAGGTAATTTTGTCAATGTGATCCGCGTCGCACCAAGCAAGGCTATAGAGGTATGTCAAATATGATCTTGTCCTTTTTATTTTTAAGTTAATTTTTCCAATTTGGAACTTCATGCTATCTGATTCTGTATTTTTGTTTGGCTGATTTAGCTAACTGAGCAGTTGGAGTTTGTTTGTTATAGAAAATGTTATTGATAGATGTTGGTCTTTATGGTTGGATCGCTGCAGTGTTTGTCTACAAAACTAGGTTTATTAGTGCATATTGTGTAGCACTGCAATGATTTTGTTTTTAGGTTTATATTTTTTATAAGCGTGTATATATCACAGGCGATAGTGTTTCGGACCCACAGTTGGGCTATACATGTACCCGGTCCTAGGTTTAAGGCCATCTTGCGTAGCGGAAGAGTATATTAATGGATCAGGAAGTTGATGTGATGTGGTTCAAAAAGTACAATGCAATAACATAGCCTAGGAAACATGGATATGGATGAGTAAAAATGGAGGTGTCCTTTGCTAAATGTATGGTATACACTTGATGTCTAGTGCCTACAAGTGGCTCTAGGTGTCCTTTACATAAAATACTAGCAGTAGGAGATGCTTTTTTACCATTCTTAAGCTCCCCATACGTGCATCTATAACCTGTCGCTGATCTAGCTTGAAAGGCAACAGGGTCTTTAATAGTATTTCACTAGTAATCTGATCACCACTTGTGATGCTTGGCTAATAGGGGTCCAGAGTTGGAATTGGGTTGTGTTCATGTCAAGATCCTTAGAATCTCATTATCACTTTCACTTTGGTTGTATTGATGTCTTGGCAAGATACATTTAGATTCACAATCCCCTTACTTGTGTCGTGCTTTGGGTATTTCCCAATGTCAGTGATGGGTGAAATGCAACAATGTGGTTGTTGAGCCTTTTCTAGATGAAGGAGTTGGGTGTTGTGGTCTCTCATATGCAATCGTTTGGGAGATTTGGTAATAGAAGAACAAACAGAGGCAGTTCTGCTTCATCATATAAGTTCCTTGTTGATCTTGTGGTATTTCTTTGAGAATACCAACACTGACCCACTTCACCATTTAGAAGCTATTAGTGATTCTTCCATTGTGATTTGCCACTCTGTAATTGGTATCCCATGGAGTCATTTTACACGAGCTCATCACAGGGAGAAAGAGCTGGAGAGCTCCAAATCTTGAGGCATTCCATATTTCAACTGAGGAAGTCTTGTGAACCCAAATTTAAGCTTTAGTGACTGGGTAATGTAGAAAGAGTTCAGTGTCAATCCACAATGCGCACATACATGTTTTTGTCATCTAGGACAACTCCAGCACTGAACCCTGGCATCCTGTGATGACCATCAAAAGAAGCCGGGAACACTCCAGCACTGTTTTTGTCACTGTTTTTGTCACTATTTTTGCGCACTGCTTTTGATTATGTAAAAAAGTTACCTTTTTTTGTTTATATGAATTTTTGAACTATGGGGTTCTGGGTTTTTATTGGTATCTGAATATTTAGGTGTTATGTAGCTTTTCAATTGATTGCTCACTATCTTTGTATAATTTGTAGGAGGAGGGCTTGGGTTCTTCTTGGGGCATTGGATAGTCCTCTAATGCAAGAACAAATGACTGCAAAACAACAATTTGTTCATGAAGCCAAGCAAATGGGAAGAAGGAGCTATAGCTCTGCTAAGACATTTGCAGTGATGGGTTTCATATTTTCAGCTGCTGAATGTGCAGTAGAGAAGGTATGAGAGAAATCAATTTGTGTTATGGTAATTTTCTTACATTATAACTAGGTGGATTTGTATTGTTGGAAAAATCATAGAGAAATTCTTTTGTGTTAGATGCGAGCGAAACATGATATAACAAGGTTCCATTTGTTCAGGTTAATCCTATTATTGTACATTAGTGCTATTTGTTTACATGTTTTTGTTTGGCGTCAAAACTTGACAAGTTCCATTTTACGGTTGATTTTGTATTTATCTAGCATATAGTTTGTGGAATCCTATTCGTGCCAGAGGCATGACACGGTAGCCGTGTCGTAGGCACGGCAAGTGTCTGGTCGATCTTAGTAAGGACTGATTTTGCAGGTGTGGGGCTTTGATTTTGCTGCAGCAGCAAAAAAATATATTAATTTGCAACGGTTTCAAACCGTCGCAACAAACCAGATTTCTTTTTTATTTTGAATTTTGTTTTGACTGGCAACGGCTTTCAACCGTGGGCTTTCATGCTTGCCACGGCTTATAACCGTGGTCCTTCATGTTTGCCACGGCTTACAACCGTGGCCATCACTTGCCACGGCTTAAAACCGTGGCCATCATGTTTGCAACGGCTTAAAACCGTGGCTAAATGCAGAAAATCATCAAGCGTCCTCAAACATAAAATCGTTGCTAATATGTGTGGCCACGGTTTATAGCCGTCAATGGTGATTTGGCGACGCCTCAAATGGTCAGGCCTCTAAGCTGTGGCAATAGGTTACCCCCATGGTCCCAAACTGTTGCTGATGGGTCTTTTTGGTGTAGTGGGTACTCCCTATCCCATAGCTAATTATGTAAGTTGTGATAACTTTTCAGCAACACATCGTCGTTTTTTGGCAGCTATTACAGCCGAGACTGAGCCTACCCATTTTTCTGAGGCTGTCAAACATGACAAATGGCACACTGCTATGCAAGAAGAAATAAAGGCTCTCGAAGATAATGGGACGTGGACTGTGGAGAATTTGCCTTCTGGGAAGAAACCTATCGGTTGCAAATGGGTTTACAAAACGAAGTACAATTCCGATGGCTCAATTGAGCGTCATAAGGCACACCATGTGGTGCTTGGGAACAATCAGAAAGCAGGGATCGATTACAATGAAACGTTTGCTCCTGTTGCTAAAATGGCTACAGTGAGAGTTCTGATAGAAATGGCCGCCAAAAAGAATTGGGATTTGCATCAAATGGATGTTCGTAATGCATTTTCACATGGGGACCTTGACGAACAAGCTTATATGCGACCACCCCCTGGTTTTTCTGGCTCATCTCCTGGGAAAGTGTGCCGTCTACGAAAATCTCTTTATGGTTTGCGGCAGGCACCCCGAAATTGATTTGCTAAACTCTCATCTGCATTAAAACCTTATGGATTCCTACAGTCTTATTTTGATTATTCTCTGTTTACGTTTAAACGGATTGTTGCTATTCTGGTTGTTCTTGTGTATGTTCATGATTTGATTATAGCAAGAGATGATTCGGGAATGTTGGCTCGATTTAAGAAATATCTCAATGTTTGTTTTCACATGAAAGATCTTGGTAAATTGAAGTACTTCTTGGGGATTGAAGTCGCACGTGGTGCCGAGGGGATATTTTTATCTCAACGCAAATATGCGTTGGACATAGTCGCAGAAACAGGAAAGTTGGGTGCCAAACCAGTCACTATTCCACTGGAGCAGAATCATGGACTTGTTTTAGATAACAGCCCTTTTATGGACAACCCGGAGCAGTATCATCGTCTTGTTGGACGATTGATTTACCTGACAATTACACGTCCTGAGTTGTGCTATTCGGTTCATACATTGGCTCAATTCATGCAATCACCGCGGACTCGTCATTGGGAAGCAGCTTTACGAGTGACTCTGATTGGACTAGTTGCCCAGTCACTCGCCGGTCCATTACTGGGTATTTTGTGTTTTTTGGGTCTTCACTAATCTCGTGAAAAATGAAGAAACAACACATGGTTTCTCGGTCTTCTGCTGAGGCCGAGTATCGCTCTCTGGCAACGCTCACGTGTGAGCTTAAATGGTTGAAGGGTTTATTATCTTCGTTGGGAGTCTCTCATACACGGCCTATGCGTGTATATTGTGATAGTCAAGTTATCATGCATATCACAGCTAATCCGGTGTTTCATGAACATACCAAGCACATAGAAGTGGATTGTCATCTCGTTCGGGATGCTATCCAAGATGGTCTCATTTCTACTCACTATGTCTGAACTGGTGATCAATTGGGTAAAATTTTCACCAAAGCTATCGGAAAGAAACAATTTGCGTCTTTTCTCGACAAGTTGGACATTCGAAATCTTCATGCACCAACTTGAGGTGGAGTGTTGGCAAGATGCGGTATTTTCGGGCTAGAAAAATTGCAGTTAGGATCTTTCCTTTTGTTGGAGATTTTCTCTCCTTATACTTGGTCTTTATTTTGGGTTAACTTCCTTATTTTTAGCTTGTATCCTTAATTGTAGCTTTAAGATATCAATGAAGGCACAGAGAATTTTCGGTTCCATAAATTATCAGGTATCAATCAACTTCTAAAAACTGTCCCAAACAGTTTGGCTAAGACAATGACATTAGCTAGAGTTAGTTTGCCGGGTAGGAACTCATGGATACATATCCAGCATGGGACCGCATCAAAGTTGGTAGTCCAGTAATTGGGCGACCAATCTTTGATTGAAACCAAGTTTCCCGTGAGGGACCAGGGACCCTCCATTAGGATCCTATTTTTATCTTCTTCAATCACAAATTCCACCAAGAAGTATTGTCTAGAAGTGTCGGGGTGTCCTTGAAGGACCCGTTTAAGAGTGATGTGTTGTACTCCAGTGAGTGAGCATCCTTTTAGCAAACAAATATGCCCATATAAAGTGGGAACTATAGTACCTTGCCACAATGAGCAAATTTGTAGCTTCCATATCATCGTCCTCAGTCTGAGTGAAGGATGGCACTGGCATGGTTAGTTTATCAGCAAATCTCCGTCCCAGTTGATGAACAATGAGGTCTTGAGAAGAGGAAGAAGAGTAATGTAACGACCCGCTCCCACATGACACCATATTGTCCGCTTTGGGCTACCAACCGGCCCGCACGGCTTTAAAACGCGTGTTGTCATGTAGAGCGACCTCGCACACTTAAAGCACATCCCCCTCCCGCACTCAGGCGATATGGGACTATGATCCCCCTTATAGCTCGTCCAACCCTTCTTGGCCTATTGGGCCTGTTGGGCCTGTTGGGCCCTCTACCCTCACCCTCACCCTCACCTCAGGTCCGCCCACTTAGGGTCTCGCAATCCACCCCCCTTAAGGCCAAACGTCCTCGTTGGCCACACAGGCACCCACAACGTCCACGTCGCCAGAGGGCCCACCAACACGTGGCATACTTTCGGCTGGGTCAGGCTCTGATACCAACTGTAACGACCCGCTCCCACATGACACCATATTGTCCGCTTTGGGCTACCAACCGGCCCGCACGGCTTTAAAACGCGTGTTGTCATGTAGAGCGACCTCGCACACTTAAAGCACATCCCCCTCCCGCACCCAGGTGATATGGGACTATGATCCCCCTTGTAGCTCGTCCAACCCTTCTTGGCCTATTGGGCCTGTTGGGCCTGTTGGGCCCTCTACCCTCACCCTCACCCTCACCTCAGGTCCGCCCACTTAGGGTCTCACAAGTAAGGTCTCCCGAGGAGTAGAGAGGTGGATGCGGAGGCAGATTTTCCCCATAGCGACGGGTGTGTAATCAAGCGAAAAAAGGAGAGAGCCTCGGTGCATGTAGGGCGAGTGATTTATAGCTCGAGGAGTGTGAACTTCAGCTTGTGGCAGGGAAAGATAAGTTGGTGAGTGGTTCAGCTGTGGGGTTACAAGGTGAAGGTGAGAGAAGATTGGGGTCCATGGCAGGAAGTATTTGTAGTGCTAAGGATGCAGAAGGAGATGATGGAGAAGAAAATGATGAGGAAGAGATCGGTGTGAGAGCTGATGTAAGGCTCGGGAAGGGTGATTGGGTTGGTTCTCCTTGTTGATTCGCATCCAGATTAAATATAGGTGGGATTGGTAATGGAGGTAGGTTGAGGTTGATCTCTGAGCGAATTAATGGGGGCAGGGAATGATTATTTGTAGATGTCTCCATTAGCAGGGCGCGAAGGCGATGATGATCTTGGTGGGGATGATTGCAATTTCCAAAAATTTGAGAGGTTTCAAATCTCAGAGTAAGTACTTCTCGCTCATGAAATGTGAGAAGTAAATGAGAGGATCTTGGAGACTGATGTAGAGAGTGGATGAAAGAAAAATTGGGGTTATCAGACATTGAATGAGAGAAAAGTTTTGATGCAAAAACCAGACGATTACAAGGGGAATAATGAATGAATGTCTGTGCACTTAATGATAGACAAGATGACAACTTACTCCTTCGTGGAAAGCAGAGCGTCAAAGAGAGGAGGTGAAGGAGAGAAAATGGAGAATAAGAAGATAGAGAAGTAGAGATGATGAAATGATGAGGATAAAAGGAGAAGTTGGGTTAAAATTCTCTGTAGTTGAGAACTCAGGCTCACCCAAAATGAGGTTCAAATTCAATATGATACAAGGTAAAACCTTATCGGATATCCCATGATATAAGGTAAGAGTAAGACCACATTTTCATTGCTTTATGGGTGCTGAAAAATAGGGGTGGGCAAAAATCGATTTAAATTCGGTTAATCGATTGAACCGATTTTCAAATTTGGTTCGGTAACCGAATCGAAATATGAGTAGAAAGAAAATAATTTAAACCGAAGCGAACTGATTATAAACGGTTCGAAGTCGGTTTACGGTTTTGAACCGATCGATTTATAACCGAATCGACCGATTAATTAGATATATATAAATAACTAAATAACAAGTAGGTATCAATACTTGATTAGTGCAACAAATGCACTGCAGTACACCCTGTTGCACTGAATGACCCCCTTCTCTCAAAGTTTTCAATTTTGGGCTAAAAATTGGACATGTTTTAATGAAAGTCTTTCAAATACTTGAGCCTGAAACTTCGGCTCAACCGAATCGATCTGAAATTCGGTTCAACCGAATTCATCGATTTACAAATACAAAATTCGATTTCGGTTTAGGTTTTGAGCAAACCGAATGAAATCGATTCAAAATTGATTTGGGGTTCAAAACCGAACAAAACCGACATTGCCCACCCCTACTGAAAAATATCCAAGTGTTTTTGGTGTAATGGAGAATGGGCCATACTTCACCAATTTTACCTTTCTCCCTTTATAGCTAACTAGCTAAATGACAAACATTAGGAACCCCACATTTTTTCAGGAATTCCAACACTTTACACCTAATAAACATCATAGTACCATTTTCTAAGCCAGATTGCTTTGACAATTTAATCGAGTCCTTTTGGTGCATGTGTAACCACAATATATTGTAAATGTAGCAGCTAAGAGAAAGCAAAAACAAAAGCATAAGAAAAAATAAAAGAAATTTAAGGAAAATGTAAGATGCATCAGAAAATAAACCATTCACAAAAAAGTATATATATATTTAATTGCTAAAATATGAAGAAACATAAAAGGAGAAAACAATTGGTACAATCTAAATTTATTCTCCTGAAAAGGATGAAGTAGAAAAGAAAACGAATAAAACATAAAACATAAAAGGAGAAAACAATTACTACATTCACCCAGAAAATGATGAAGTAGAAATGTACTTGAGGAAAAATATGGAAATGATGGATAATAAGATAAAAAGATATGAAAAATAAAGAATGAACATGACAAAAAAAGTCATAAAAATTGATGGTGTCAATTCATGTTCTCTTTGACCTTGACCTGCACAAAGAATGCACGTGAGCCAAAGACCACCATTGTGGTGGCTGATGACGATGCTTAAATCAAACAAGGCTTGAAAAAGGTTTAATGGTGTAAATTGGGTTCTGTAGCATACCTTTATTCCTCAACCTTGTGCCCTATTTACCATGCAAGAGTCCTTGTTCGGCAACGCCTTTGATGGCATAGGTTAGGGAAATATATCTTGCTGGAGATCATTTCCTTTTTGGAAATTCCATGCAGGAGAGATTCTATATACAACTTGTACTCTGATATATGTTGAGGATTCTTCCCTTGTGGAGTGTTGTCCATGCAGGAGAGTTTTAATGCACGACTTATACTCTGATATTTGCTTCTTAGTAGAAGTCAATGTATTGCTAGCATGCATGTCCTAGGTCAAACTCCTAAATACTTGTCTTATTAGGTCTTACGGGTACTGGGACCTGTCGGGACCTGTCTCAGTGGGCTTGGAGTAATATGGGCTTTGTCAGATTGGGCATTCATCCAGGCTCGCTTTACTCTATTGATGAGATCATCATGACACGTGTACAGTGCGAATTACTGGACGGTTTGGTGTATCATCAGCTACTCTTCCCGAGTTAGAGGATTAGCTCGTCGGTCCACTAAGTCACATCACGAGATAACTTAACGGTCGTGATGAATGATTCTAAATCATCTCCCTGAATGACGCACATCATTAATTGGGTATGCGAATACTCGAAAAAGGGCGAGAATCCTTGTTTATAAATAAGTTCCGTTCTCTGCAGAGTTTAGTTTTTTTACTTCTACGATTTTTTAAAGACCTTGCTTTCTTTCGCTTATTTCTTTATAGCTCTGCTCAACTTCTGTTTTCTAGAGCGTAATAAAAAATTCGTACATTCTCCCATGACGGGCCAGAATCAGCTTCCCGATGAACTGTTCGCTAAAGGTCGTGAGTTTTTCAATGAGAGGTTGATCTCATAGGTGAGTTTGGTGGGCCTTCGCGATAAGAATCGGATCCTCGATGATTTGGAGCCCTTCACATTGGGAGTTGGTCAGACGCCCTCGTCTCATCAAAATGGATTTATTTGCTTGCACAGAAGTATGCTTCAATCGAGCGTTCATTTTCCTATTATCAAAAAATTTTGGTGCTTGTTGGAGTACCTCAGCATTCTGCCCGCTCAGCTGGTGCCAAAAGGTTACACAACGGTGATCACCATTTTAATCAGGGCGAAAATGCTGGTCTTCGAGTGTTTTCGAGGGCGATCCAGCTACTCACTTCTCCTCGGGTGAACGACCACAATTCACCAGCTTATTTGGGCAATTTGCCTGACGATTACAAGTTCTGGCAAAAGCATTGTTTCATGGCTCCTGCGGACTCGAAGTATTTCAACTTTGATGCTCATCCGATCAAACAAAAATTCAAACAACTGAGTGAGTGTACTACTGTTCTTGATCCCGCTCGTGTTGTTTACACACGGAACTGTTATTTGTAGGGAAATTTCCAACAATGCCTCTTTCTCCAGCGGACAAAACAACCATGGATAAGTTTGGTGATATGCCCCTCAAGTGGGTGGAAGATTTTTTGTGTCCCGACAACATCAAACGTAGAAGCTGTGGGCTTACTGGCATGAGGCTCCTACTCCCTTCAGAGTTTTGAAAATAAAACATGATGGCGAACCTCCTTCGAATAAGAGGAAGCTGTCGAATGTCAAGATCCCTACCCCGTCAAGGGGACGGAATTGGGTGAGGCATTTTTTTCGTCTATGCTTGCAAAAAAGCCTTGCACTGCGTCTAAGCCTGCTACCAGGTAGTTGGCCCCTTTGAAAGGGCTCAAAGTTGTTTGGCAAGATCTTGTAGCATCTGCGGGGGCGAACGTTGTTGCATCTGATAGGCAAGATGTTCAAGCGGAGCCCCCATTTCCCTTCGCGACCTGGAGAAGGAGTATCTGACAATGGTGGGGGTAGATGATGTGACGATGCTGAACACTGAGCAGGTGGAGATTTTGAACAACCTTTTGCTGTAGGCAGGAATGGCCGCTTCATCTGATGCAGATCGTACTCGTCCTTTCTCTTTGAAGGATTTCAAATATGTCCTTTTCTTAGATCAAGAGTCCTCTTAGACAGGCGAAAAATTGCCCGACCATCATCCCTAGAGCAAAAGGTCCCCTCCACGTCGCCCGTATTGTCCTTGGTCTCGCTCGGCCTCAGCTTGAGGTAACAGTTAGTCCGAGAAATAATTCTCCTTTTTCTTCCCCTTCAACTGTTTTCGAATATGCTGGTGGGAGGAAGCCGATCGTTGTAGGCAAGGAGAAAGCAATGGGGGGAGGCCCTAATGCGGTGAAGACGGCGAAAGGCAGCACTGGCGTGATTTCGGTTCCAATGGATCTTCACCCATATGCGTGGCTCAGTCTATTTGCCCCGGATATGGTAAAGTTGAAAGATCAAGCCTAGCATCAGGAGGTTTACATTTCTTATGCCTCAAGGAGGCATATTAGTAGATGGAATGATTCACTGGCGAATCATTCTCCGAAGCCAAAAGGGGATACGCTAGGAGAGCGTATGGACAAGGGGCAGAAACATCTGATGTTGGAGATGTTGTATCTGAATCAAGTTGTCGTCGTTGGGACAGAAGTAGAGGCTGCTCGTGAGAGAGTATATACCATGGATCAAGTTTTTGCTCATCTGCAGAAGTCGTATTTCGATGCTCTCCGCGAGATCAAATCACTGACAAAGCAGCTTGGAGACAATAGACCTATTGATTCGGGGGGCCAACTGGAGGCCCTGCATAAAAAAAAATTGAAGGCTCAGAGGGTCCTCTTGGAATCGCTTGAGTCCGACTTGACCAATGTGACGTCTGTGAAGGACGGGTTGGAGGCGGTGCTGAATAAAGCCCAACATGGTTTGAAGCTCGCTAGGGAGGTTGTGGCCAAGATGCAGTCTGAGATTCAAGCTCTGATCATTGATAAGGGCAACATGTAATCTGAATGGGATGCTCGACGTCAACAACTGGAGGCCAATGTCGTTTTCAACATCAAGCTTGCGAGGACGGCATAAGAGCAACTCCCACTTGACACAAAATGACATCAGTCCGATCAAGGGCAAGCTAAGTACTGAGCAATCCAGAGCTGATGTTTTGGCCAACAAACTGGTGCAATTGGAGATAGAGCTTGCAGAGTCGAAAGTGCGCAAAAAGAAGCTTCTTAAGGCTCAGGGTACGTTCCAGTTCAGAAGAGTTGTAAAAGGAAGGTTGGAGCTGATGGAAGATGATTTGTTAACTAACACTTTGTACTTCTACTTTTTTTTGGACTTTTCATGCTGAATCTTTTCTGTGTTTCCTTGCCATGGTGTTAGTCTTTAGGAAAGATATTTCGCTAAGTCAAGAGATTGTTTAGCTGATCTGCTAATGAAAGCTCTAACCGTTTATCTTGCAGTTGCTCCTGAAATCAAGCAATTATGGTTTGTGCTCTTTAGAGACCCAGAAGTTGTCTAGGCCAAATCTTGTTAGTTGACTAAACTTCATGCGGGGGAATAATCTTTTCAGGCAATGAACCATTCAAAATCATGGATTAATCACATTTTTTTTCCTCAAGCCATCTTAATCCGCCCTTTGTAGACTAGGCTGTAAATTGGACCATAAGTTGTCTTCGATAGTTCGACTAAATTAACTTTGCCCAAGTATGTGCGTTACTGTCTACGGTCAGATAGTGATCCAGGCAAGTTGTCTGAGTCGGGCTTCATGAGCTCTGACTGGAATTCCACATTCTAAGCCATTTTCATCCGTTCTTGGCGGACTACGTCTTAGAGCGGACAAAACGTTATCGTCATTAGTTGTCACTGACTAAACTTTGGTCAGGTTCAGTGACCATTGTCTATGGTCGGACGATGATCCTTGGCAAGCCATTTTGATCAAGCTCCTTGAGCTCTAACTAGACTCCCACTTTCTAAGTCATCGTCATCTGTTCTTGACCTCAGTCTTCACTGAGCTCTAACGTTATAGCAGACCAGAAGTTGTCGTCATCAGTCTTCACTGACTAAACTTTGGTCAGGTTCAGCGACCATTGTCTATGGTCAGACAATGATCTCTGGCAAGACATCTTGATCAGGCTCCATGAGCTCTAACTAGCCTCCCAATTTCTAAACCATCTTCATCCATTATCGGCGGACAACAAAGTTACTATCATCAGTCGTCACTAACTAAACTTTGGTCAAGTTTGGCGACCATTGTCTATTGTCGGACAATGATCTCTGGTAAGCCATCTTGATTGGGCTCCATGAGCTCTGACTATTCTCATTTTCTAAGCCATCGTCATTCGCTTTGGCGGACTAGGCGTTAGAGCGGACCAAAAGTTGTCGTCATCAATCTTCACCGACTAAACTTTGGTCAGATTCGGCGACCTTTGTCTTTGGTCGGACAATGATCCCTAGCAAGCCATCTTGATCAGACTCCATGAGTTCTGACTAGACTCCCACTTTCTAAGTCATCGTCTCCGCTCTTGGCAGACTAGGCATTAGAGCCAGAAGTTGTCGTCATCAATCTTCACTGACTAAACTTTGGTCAGGTTCGATGACCATTGTCTATGGTCGGACAATGATCCCTTACAAGCAATCTTGATCAAGCTCTATGAGCTCTGTCGAGACTCACACTTTCTCAGTGGGCTTGGAGTAATTTGGGCTTTGTTAGATTGGGCACTCATCCAAACCCGTTTTACTCTGTTGACGAGATCATGATGACACATGTATGATGTGGATTACTAGACAATTTGGTGTATCATCAAATATACTTAAAGAAAGCAATGAAGGTTAAGAAAGAAAATTGTTAAGAAAATAATTAAAAGTAAAGAAAAATATACTAAATGATAGATTTTTTTTAATGGAAATGAGAAATCTATTAAGCAAGCAAACACATACAGAGTTCAAAGAGCAGCATCAAAATTACAACAACTCAAAGCGAAACAATAGCAAGTTCATTAATTTCTTTATTAAGCATAATAAAAGCTATCACGTCGAAAGGAAGTGTGTAAATAAAAAGTAACCGATCATTAAAAAATAAAATCGCTTGCCCCTCTGGTTTAGATGATCAATTATGCCATTCTATGTTTGAACTTTGAACTACTCTTTTATCTCCATTGCTATCAATAAGATCATTATTTTGTTTAATCTTTTAAACTCAATGAACTTGTCTATCTCCATTGCCACAAATAAGAATATCATTTGTTCAATCTTTGAAACTCCATCTATTGACGCACATTTTCTTTAATATTTCTTTGAACATTATAGATTTATTTATTTTATCAATCATCATCATCAAAGCCCAATCTCGATACTCTCGAGATCGGATATATTCTTTTAAAATCCTTTATCCAAGTTTTCAACGGTCGTTCCCTTCGTCTACACCCTCCACTAACTTGTCCATCTAGACATTTTCTAATTGGCGTCGTACTTGGTCTCCTCTGCACATGACCAAACCACGTTAAATGTCTTTATCTAATTTTGTCCTTTATTGGTGCTACACCTAAGTATCTCCTAATTCTTTCATTCCTAATTTTATACTTACGGATTTTACAACACATCCATCTTAATATACGCATTTCTGCTACCGCCATCATATGTGTATGTTTTCCCTTAGTACCCCAACATTCTAAGTGTAGAGCAGGATTGGTCGAACAATTGTCTTATAGTATTTCCATTTTAACCTTATAGATATCCTTCTATCGCATAATACTTTTGTCGTCATTCTCTATTTCGTCCAACCAGCTTTAATCCTATGGTCTACATCTTCTCCAATAACCCCATTAATTTGAATTATAAATCCTAGATAACGTAAAGCCTAACACTTTGGAACATTCACGCATTCGATCTCAATTGAATTACTCCTCCATCGTGATTCACAACCAAAGTTGCATACTAGATATTTTGTTTTCGAACTACTAATTCTAAATCCCTTACTCTCTAATTTCTTCTGCCATCTATCTAATTTCCGATCTAAACCTTCGCTAGTCATCAATTAAGACAATATCATCTGCAAACAACATGCATCAAGGTACATTTTCTTGAAGATGTCTCGTCAACTTGTTTATGACCAAAGCAGAAAGGTATGGACTTAAGGTCGATCTTTGATATAGTCCTACTGATACTGGGACTTTACTAGACATCTCGCCTACTAAACAAACACTTATTACATCCCCTTCGTACATATCTTCAATGATGTCAACATAACATTGAGACATTTTTTTCCTTCTAAGCACCCACCAAATTAACTCTCTGGGGACTCTATCGAAGTTTTTCTCCAAATCAATAAAAACATATGCAAACTCTTACATTCGTCTCGGTATTTTTCTATAATTTGACTAGGCAAGAATATGGCCTCCATAGTAGACTTACCAGACATAAATCCAAATTGATTCTCTGAAACAATGGTTAAACTCCCAAGTCTTTACTCTATGACCCTCTCCCAAAGTTTCATTATATGATTCATAAGATTTATCCCTCTATAGTTCGAGCTGTTCTGAATATCCCCTTTATTCTTATAAATTGGTCCCATAATGTTGGGCTTCACAAATATGGCATTTTTCTAGTTTCCAAAATCCTATTAAAGAGCTTAATTAGCCATTGAATCCCAACTTCTTCCAGACATTTCCACGCTTCTATTAGTGTATTATCCGATCCAACTGCCTTCCATGTCTTCCTTCTTTTCAAAGCTTTTCTTACTTCTTTGGCACTAACTCTGCGATGGAACACGCGATGCCTCCCTTTCTGTGAAGCATACCCTCCAAGTTTAACTCCCCTCTATCTATCTAAAATAGTTTAATCCTACATTCAAACTCTTCCATCCTCATGCTTAACACACTTAACATGACTCAAATCCCTAGCTTTTCGTTATCTCGCTTTAGGTTTCTTGAATATATTCTTTTCCCCTTCATTTGTACCTAGCATATTATACAGATCATCATATGCTCTCTTTTTAGCTTCTTCTATTTTATTATTACTCAACCTCTTAGTTTGCTTATAGAGCTCATAAGACTCTAGGCATATGATGCAATCAATTTTCGCTCCTTGTTTTGACCTTGACCTGTTGACTTGCACAAGGAAAACAAGTGAGCCACGGACCACCGTTGTGGTGGCCGATGGCACTCCAATGCTAAAGTCAGACAGAGATCTGAGGAAGGCGTAATGGTTTGAATAGGGAATTTGTAGCGTACCTTAGCTTACCAACCTTATGTCTTATTTATATTGCTGGAGTCCCGGTTCGACCAGGTCATCGATGGCGTAGTTTAGGGAAAAAGATCTTCGTGGTGATCATTCTCTAATTAGGAGTTGTGCAGTGAAAGGAAGTTTCCCTATTAGATTTGTGCTCCTAGATACGTTTGGGCCTATTATTTCTCAAGATCATCATGACACGTGTAGAGTATAGGAGAGAGGACGTTTCGATGTATCATCAGCTGCTCCCCCGAGTTAGTGAGGCGTCTAGTCGGTCCACTGAATCTCTGAAAAGATTGTATCGTTGTGATGATTAAACCCAAAGCGTTGTCTTAGGTGGTGCATAGCATTAATGGATACACGACTCTTCAAGGAGAAGAAGTACGGTAAATATTCTCTACAAATAGTTGTCGTTTCGAGGAAGATCTCCTTTGTTTCATCCTGCGTTTGTTCTTTTGTGTGATTGTGCTTCTGTAGAGCTTGATGTGCATTTTCCATTGATGGCGGATAACGTCGAACTTACTTCCAAGCAGTTGTTGTCTTATATTTGCCTCAAGCTTTTCGAGGATAGCTTGGTTAACGAAACCGAGTTAATCGGGCTTCGGAGCTTGTACCATGTTCCCGGGGATCTGGAAATCATTCCTGTGTTTGCGACTAGGGTTCCATATTCACCCCCTCAGGGGTATATAGTGTTGCACCGGGGCATGTTTGAATCTGGACTCCAGTTCCCAGTGCCTGATGACGTTTGGTGCTTCTTCTTTTTTTCTCCGCATGCCTCCCGCTCTAATGGCCTAGAGCGGGTTCAGGATTTTGATTGTGATTCTTCTCAAAGCGCACACAATTTTGGCCTTCATTTAACCCCGGCAATAGTTCATCATCTAACCGCCACTCGATTGGATTATAAGGGCCTTTGCATACTGAATAACTCCATTTTCTTGCGTCCGGTAGCAGATGACATTGAACCCTGTCTTCGGTGAAGTTTTCATACTTTAGGTTCGGAGGACGTCGAGTCCCTTAATACTTCCAGTTTGACCTTAGTAAGTTTCGTCGTTGTTGTCTTAGCCTTTTGCTCCCACATGTAGTGCTGATTTGATATGTCGTTTCTTTTTTAAGGGAAGTTTTCGACTCTGATCCTTACTAGTGAGAAAGAACAATATAGAGGGAGTTTATTAAACTTTCATTGATGTCTGTTGAAAAGGTCATAATGCCAGGTAATGTCGTACGAAGCGAGTTGCTACGGTGCTCCCATGATGTCGTTACAGCATCCAGTTCATCGACCGAAAGGGTCGAGGACCGTCGTTCGAAGAAAAAAAGCCTGGTTGTGCCTAGCTCGACTAGGTTGGCAAAGTTGGAGTCGAGCGTGCCTCCTATTGCTATTCTGAAAAGGAGGCGACCCTCTAATCATGCAGCATCTTCTTTCGAGCCGTCGTCTTTGTCAGATAAGGAGGTGGTTGTTGCGAGGCACGAATTATCTTCGTCTGTTCAGGAGACGATTTCAGGGGATCGTCGTCTCTCACTGACTTAGAGGGGGAATGCATTAGACCAAACGCTGACGTTGTGAGTCAGCATGAGTCCGTGGTGAAGGCTCACGCTCTTGAGTCACATGGCTTCATTGTGTTGTACCATGATGCTCACAGGATAGTTTTAGCTCTGGAGAATACTTTTCCAGACCTACAGGTGTCATATTCGGATGCTCTCCACCGGATGGATTCCTTGACTTGTCATTTATAGGATTTGGGTGCTGCAGCGAATGTGGGGGCCATGCAATTCGCAACGTCTGTGTCTGAAGCAGAATTGGCAATTATAAGGGTTCAACTAAGGTCAGTCAAATCCGATTTTGCTTCTACCCGTGCGGAATTGGGGCGGGCCCTGCTGTGCTTAGAAGTTCCTATGGACAAGTGGTCATCCAATCTACAAACTCATATTGGCGAGAAGAAGCGAGTCGAGGCTCAATGGGTTGTTACACGATTACATCTTGAGTCTGAAGTTGTTGAGGGACTCCACCGTGTTTGTGAGGTAGAACGCTTATTGTCAAAAGAGCGTTCGCATTATGCCGCCTTGGTAGGCGCAGTGGATTTTGGTGCTTCGAGACAGGGGCCCCAAATCTCGTCGAAGGTTGTTCGAGGCAAATTTGAGCTTTTGGAGCTTATCAGGAAAGAGCATCTCGGTATTGACCTCAACTTTGCCCACTATAGAAGGGCTGCTTTTGGAACCATCATGCAGGAAGAGGGTCCTGGCTCTTCGAGATAGGCTGCTGAGGAAGCCGTTTTGCCCCATTCTATTTTAAAATAGTTGTAATGTCCTTCTAGGGACAAAGGAAGACAAAATTTTAATGAAAGCCATGTTTTGTAACTTTGCCTCTTGTCTTGTACTGTCATGCCATTGCGTCTTCTCTAGAAGTTTTGTAGGTCGTGGAGTTAGTACTTTCGAACCGATTGCCCGTGTTTGTCAGTTGAGTCACGTCTAACCGACTTCTTTGTGGTCCTTGATGAGTCACCACCACAAGCCGTGGCACTACTGAATATATTTTTAGCCGTTGTTGTCCGTGCACTATAAACTAGGCACCGAGGTGCTCCAAAAGTCATTGCGTTTTGGAGATCATTGGTTGTTCGCCGATTCATTGTCATTTGGCGTAGGGGCGCTAATCGGTCTATGATTGAATTCTGTGACCACGAAGTGTAGAGGAGTAGTGGTCATGTGGCAAGCCGTCGACTTCAATCGGGGTTGATCAGGCTTCCACCATCCAAATCATCTACACCTGCACAAGGCGAGCTACAAATTTGGGCGTTGATCAGAAGCTCATCATTAGGCGTGAGAGCGCTGACTAGACTCCCACTTCCTCAGCCATCGTCATTCGTGCGCAGCGGACTTGGCGTCGGGCACCAGATGTCGTCGTCATCAGTCGCGAACTGACTAAGCTTAACTCGGCCATGCATTCCGACGATCATTGTCTATCGAAGAATAATGATCCTTTGGCGAGTTGTCATCATCATGCGTGAGAGCGCTAGCTAGACTCCCACTTCCTCGGCCATCATCATCCACGTGCAGCGAACTAGGCGTCAGGCACTAGAAGTCGTCGTCATCAGTCATGAATTGACTAACCTTACCTAGTAAGTTTAGCGATTATTATCTGTAGAAGATCAATGATCCCTTGGCGAGTCGTCATCATCAAGCGTGAGAGCGCTGACTAGACTCCCACTTCCCCAGCCATCGTCATCCGCGTGAGAGTGCTATTTTAGTAGCACACAACTTAATACCCTGCTTTGTGATTGTAGTATAGAATAAGTAGGGATCGTTCTGGATCGGGGATTAGAGGGTTTGACAATTAACACTAAGAATAAGTAAAAGACAACTAACAACCTAATTAAGTAAATATTTGGGGATTGGATTTTCTAAGTTAAACTATGAAAATAACTACGAAAATTACTATAAAGATAATAAAACTAAAGGGATGACAAAGATGAGAAATTAGCCATGGGTTTATCTCCACACACCAAACATATGCTCAGATTAACTGTGATCAGCACTGCATTGATCTTATTATTTTCCCAAGTTCGTTGAATTAAACTTGGCGTTGCTTTCAAACTATTCTTATCATGCTATCTAATCAGGAATCGCAAGTTAGATAACAATCTAAGATCATTAAGTTTTGTGGAAAATATGAACACTTACTAGGCAATTACAAGTATGATCAGCATCTTGTTCTTACCTAGGTTTTTACTTAACCTTACCAACGTTCCTTGGTATTTACTACTTGTGAGTACAAGATTATAATAATTAGGTGAAATTCTCTTATACTCTAGCCTTAGATCCTAACATGCTTACTAAGAGTGCCACTTTAACAAACATACAAAGAAAAGTTATCTATAAAGCAGTTAAGCAAAACACAATCACTTATAGCAAGGAAGATTAAATTCAATTAATTCATAAAACACATGTTCGGGGCTTCGAATCCACCCCTAACTAAGAGGAGTTTAGCTAAACATATTAATTATGTTCAAACAATAATTCATAATCAATAATCAAACTAAAAATAAGAGAGAGTAAGAATAAACGCTTTCATCTGCGAGGTGGTAAAGAATAATTCAATGGGTGCGGATAGCACGAATACAAGAGATTAAGATCTCCTTCTTCCTCACGATCTCTACCTGTTCGTCACGGTTGCTCTTCTCGGCTGTGAATTAGAGTGTGTGAGAGAAGGGGATGACGAGGGACAGAGTGGTTGTTCAAGGGTGGTTGTGCAATGGTGGTTGGCAACGACCAGGGATTGAGACAAGGGTGTGGAACGATGGATTGCGAGGAGTGGCTATGGTTTCCTTATTTGCGACAAACAGAGATACGAAGGCGATGAAGGGGTCGGTAGAGATGATGGTTTGTGCTTGCAATGAGAGAAGCGTGGATGGGTTTGGGGTTTGTTGCGATGGATGAAAATATGAGGGATGAGTATGACTGGCTAGAACGATGTGTTTGATGGTGATGATGGAGGAAACGACTATGTGATTGCGAGGGGGAGAGGGTTTGCGAGGATGAGGAGGTTGTGGATGGGAGGAAGAGGAGGCTATAGATGGGAGGAAGTGGAGGTTGTAGATAGGTGATTTTCTCAAAGCAAGGTATCGTCCCTTTTTATACTTGTTTTCTTCTTGGTTTCCTTCTTTGTGTGGTTTCCTTTTTGCAATCAGTATTTCTAAATTGTCAATTTGCTTCACTCAGCTTCTATTTTGGAATCTTGTAATTGGAAACCTACACAAACACGAAAATAGCAAATAGTATCATAATTAACAGGTAATAGCCAAAATATATATATAGAAATATGGTACTAAAAATAGCCTAATTATGCTCCTATCAAATTCCCCCACACTTATCTTTTGCTACTCCTCGAGCAAATCCAAGAAACAAAAATAAAAGACTCAAATGACTTAATCTATACTTTCCAACATTTGTCTCAGATATTTTCAACGGATCATGACATGTTAAGATTCTTTGTAAACACGAGATTAAATCCACATCATTCAAAAATTAATACACGTTCATAGCAATAATATAAAAATTCACAATTAAATCAATTTAAGTGACTGTGAAACTCAAGCGCGTGCCAAGAAGAATTAATCTAAAAATCTCACTGGGTGCACTCTTTTCTTTTTCACTGTTTGTTTGATAAAATCACTCTTCATATTCTTGTTATATGTGAGAGGATTAATGTAAAAGGGAAACAAATAGCTCACATATAATATAACAAGAAAGAAATGCATTTTCTGACCCATTTTTTTTTCCAGATATATGATCTCATGGAACGAATGCTACTACTTGAATTCAAGAACTAGTGACACCATATGCTCATACCTCATTCGAATCTCCACAACGTGACATTGCACAACACACTTAATCAAAAGGTCTTAATTCAGGTTGTTATGAGGCCAAGGGGTCACAGGAAGAGAAATAAAGAATAAGAAAATTACAAAGGGCTTAAAGAAATGATGAAAGCATGCAATAAGATTTGAGACATAGCAAGGAATCACATTGTAACGACCCGATTCGCGAAAATCGTGGCGTGACACACATGGTTCAAGACATAAGTAGGAAAAGGAAAACAAGGAGGTGGCCTACTGATAATGAAGAGTTCCAGCCATTATTTTATATCTACTGAATGAAAGGAATTTGATTATCTGTATGCTACTGTAATATTGAATGAATACATACAAGGGCTTGTATCCCTTCTGTAACTTTGTACCAATTTTTTTTTTTGCAATTCTTTCTTCTTGACATGTCTACCATAAGGATCTTAACCCACACTTGCTTTTCAACATACCTTGAACCACAATAAAGTCTCTACAAATTAAATTATGCTCCACTCTTATGATTAGGTTAGGGATATAAAATGAGGGTAATGAAACAAAAGGCTTACTAACAGATTCAATGGGGTTAACCTAAAGGACATATATTATGGATCAGGCTTATTTGGCAATGGTGGAAACTAGGTGTCTTTATCATGTCAAACATGTTATGCAATTCAATATGATGTTTTGAACAAAAATAATACAAGTTCTAGTGTTTAATTCTTAATTATGAAAGCAATCCAAGAAGCAACCAAAACAAATAAAATTGAGATCATACAACAAATTATTATTGACAAAAGAAATAAAATATGACCTAATTAAAAACTCTCAAAATCAAAGGAACAATAGGCTCAAAACTCACAAATGGGTTATAATGAATTAAATTCAATTAAGCATGCTACGAGTATTAATTACTCAGTTGATTACATGTGAATTTGCATATGATAGCCATGAATAAGCATTAACCAAATAATAATATTAAACCTTAAATCATGCTTATAAATCATCTTATAGTCGTGCAATTAAAAACCAAATCTCAGCACTGTGTTGAAAAATATCCTAAGACTCAAAACAACTATAATTTTTTTATTTTTTATTTGTTTTTATGACACTAATACCAACAAAGAAAATAAAAACCAATATTTTTTTTGGACTGACACTTTTTATTTTTTAAATTATTTTTTTTCAAAATAAAAACAACGTTTTGTTCCCCCCACACTTAAACCTAACATTTTCCTCAATGTTAATAGATTATAGCACATGCAATGAAAGATTTATAAACGGAAAAATCAACTACTAACACATGCGTTGTCGTCTGTAGTTGAGCAAGAGCGTTTGGGCCAAGTCAAGTAGTGTAAGCTCAGGCTGGTCTCCTGTGTATCATTTATCCGAGGTTAGCGGATTAGTTTTCGAGTAGGCTCAAATGGCTATTGTTGATAATAGGATGTCAGCCTATGTGGGCGTGAAGACGTTGTTTGAGCTGTAATTAGAATCGGCGACTATTATCCTAAGAAAGACAGTGTCTTGTGGCAAGCCGTCAACATCAGTCAAAACTGACAAGGCTCCCACCTTCCAAACCATCTACACCCACACAGAACAAGCTACAAATTTAGGATGAGAAAATTTAACGACCATGGTATGTAGAAGAGCAGTAGTCCCATGGCAAACCGTCGGCATCACTTGGAACTGACTAGGCTCCCACCTTCCAAACCATCTACACTCATGCACATCGAGCTACAGATTTGGGAGTTTCGGCGACCATGGTTTGTAAAATAACAGTGGTCTCGTGGCAAGATATCAATATCAGTCAGAATTGACTAGGCTCCCACCTTCCAAACCATCTACACTCGCGCGGAGCGAGCTACAGGTTTGGGGGTTGGAAATTCGGCGACCATGGTCTATAGAAAAGAAGTAGTCCCGTGGCAAACCATCGACATCAGTCGGAACAAACTAGGCTCCCACCATCCAAAACATCTACACCTGCGCGGAGCGAGCTGCAGGTTTGGAAGCTGATCAGAAGTTGTCGTCGTCAGTCATCACTGACTAGGCTTACCTAATCGGGTTCAGCGACCATCGCTCGCGAAGGGGGCGACGATCCTTGCGAGTCTTCGTCATCAAACGTGAGAGCACTAACTATACCCCTACTTCCTAATCCATCGACATCTGCGTGTAACGAACTAGGCATCAGAGTGAACTAGAAGTCATCGTTATCTATCGAAACTGATTAAGCTTGCCTTGTTAAGTTGGCGCTTGTTACGGGCGTGCGAGCCTGCTTCCAAAGTCGGATTGGATTGTGCGGATTAGCTTTCGCTAATTTCAATGGATGTTTTAAAAAAAGGTACCTTAAATCAACTGGTGATATGTAGGTGTGTTCCATGTGTTAAAAGTGACTAGGACTTTTATTACTTGCATCAGCGCACGTGGTAGAGTGTCGCTCGAAAAGTGAGCCGAGTCGATGGGCCTATATAAGAAAAGCTAGGTCTTGTCACAGGATCATGGTGCCACGTGTACAGTGCAGATTGCATGGTGCCACATGTATGGCTTAAATTGCGAGATGGTAGAGTATCGGTTACTCCTTACCAATTAATGGGGTAGTGTGCAACATCATTAATTGATTGAACGTGGACCTGCGCGGTTTCCTTGGGAACTGTTGTCTCCTCGTTTCCCATATGGTATTCAATGCTGATATTTAATGTTGATGCGCCGGTTTGGTGAGCCACTATACTTATATAATTCAATTTATTCACTGTCGTAGGCATCATCTTCTACATAGTGCACTCTTCATATGCTCTTACTCAAAGAATATGGTTTGAGTTTTCTAAAGGCTGATGGAAGATCTCCTCCACTGGAGTCTTCGAATGTTCTGACATTTGCGCCGATGAATCTTGATAAGACTTGTTATTATGTGTGGTCACCTGCTTTGGGTGAGAACTCGATTTATTCGTTGAGACCATGTAATTTCTTCTCGTATTGCAAAGAAGAGTTACAGACTTCCTTTCAAGGGACGAGTTTGTCTTTTATATGTCAGTTCTTTCGTGGCTTCTCGCGCCATCCTGTATGTTGGGAGACACTCCCTGCAGCTAGTTTATGGTTGGTCGGAGCGTTGGCAGATGCGGCTTTGCTTTCGGAGATGGTATCTCTGAGTCACCCCGAGTATCGCACATGCAAGAAATGTCCCCGCTTGGTAGCACTGTGATACCTCAGATGTCCCGTTGCTCGTGGATACCCTTGTTTGTCCTTTCTATCTCCTTCGGGATGCTGGATGCCAGAGCGAAGATGTCTACAGCTCGTCTCGAGGCTCATGTAGTTGTTTTCGGACCGCTCCTTCGAGGTGATTCGACAGAGCATTTAATTGATAGCGTTTTTTCGTCTTCTCTGGAGAAATCGCAGAGCGGAACTCTTAGAGGGCACCATAGTTTACCCGAGGTACCTTTGTTGTCACTTCTGAGTCCTCTTATGAAGTTGGATTATTTAAGTGAATCTTTACTGTACATCGCATCGAATTTGGATGCTTGTAGTTTGTAATCTTTTGTATCCGCCATCTTGGGGATCGTTGTTACATCTTTCCAGTAATCAATGGAGTGTGTTTGCATAATTCTATTTTATTTCTCAAATGAGTGCAAATCACATAAGTTCCTAAGAATTAAAACTCTAAACTGACTACTGAAAGAAAGCTAAAAAACTGGATAAATTGATTGTTGGTGGAGGGAGGTTGATCCAGTCGTGAAGTAAATTCGCATGGCCCTTGCTTGGATCGTAAGTACCTTCAGCGAATTGTCAAGTTTTGTCGACGTCGTTGAAGTTACAGAAGAGTAAACCTTGCGTGGGAGGGTCCTTCCGCACCCACTGACAATTGTGGGGTTGTGCTCCCATTTGCAGACCTCTCTACTGGGCTTGACGTCTTGTCTGGCTAGAGGGCGGACTGCCCCTATAATGTTGTTATTTCATTTGTTGCGAAGTTGAGCTACTGTTGCTGGGTCTTTGTCCCCAATTGCTAAGTTTGGCTTCTGTTCAACTTGTCTGGCGGGCTCCAGCTGAATCTGAGAACATTCTATCTTCTTTAGCGCAGCACAGTGGCAACCCCGTGTTGTTGGTTGGTTCCCGCGAATTGTACCTTCTAAGTGGTTGGCAATATACTTAACACACTAATGAAGGGTGGAGACTACTGCTTCCATCTGATAAAGCTAGTGTCACGACCCGATCCACATGAAACAATATTGTCCGCTCTGGGCCCAACCTAACTACCCGCACGGCTTTAAAATGCGTTGTTTCATGCAGATCCAAACTCGTACGTTTATAGCACATCTCCATCCCTCACCCAGGCGATGTGGGACTATAACACCGAGGTAGCCTGCCAGCCTCTGAGTTCTCCCACACTTGGTAGCCTTTCAGCCTCATGAGCCCGCCCACACATGGAGTTGCCAGCCTCAGAGCCCGCCCACTTAGGGTATTACAATCCACCCCCTTTAGGGCTCAACGTCCTCATTGGCACACTTCCGGCTGGGTCCGGCTCTGATACCATTCTGTCACGACCCGATCCACATGAAACAATATTGTCCACTCTGGGCCCAACCTAACTACCCGCACGGCTTTAAAATGAGTTGTTTCATGTAGATCCAAACTCGTACATATATAACACATCTCCATCCCTCACCCAGACGATGTGGGACTATAACACCGAGGTAGCATGCCAGCCTCAGAGCCCGCCCACACTTGGTAGCCTGCCAGCCTCATGAGCCCACACACACATGGAGTTGCCAGCCTCAGAGCCCGCCCACACAAGGTAGCCCGTCAGTCTCAGAGCCCGCCCACTCAGGGTATTACATTTAGGGTCTCCCCAAGATGAGGTTATAGGTAGACTGTGCATCTACCACCACGAAGTCCAGGAACATGACCTTTCTCAATTGTAGTTCTCCTGCCACCATTGTTAGCCTTATCTTCCTGATTGGAAAATATTTTTTCTCTGTTAAACCCAAGCAGTGGGTAGTCGGAAGGCGTTAAGTTCTTTTCCTTGAGGTCCATGCTATGGAATGCGTTGTAGAATAAGACATTGAGGGAGCTTTCTGTGTCCACCAGGGCTCTTTTCACCTCCCATCTTGCATTAGAGTCCAAAATGACTAGAGCGTCATTGTGCGGCACGCGGACACCTTTGAGGTCCTTGTCTATGAAAGTCAAGATCAAGATGGGGCTCTGCACTTGAGAGTAATACGCGCGTATGTTCTCGTTGTTGGGCTGTGTCTGCATCTCAAGGAGTGTACACTTTCGGGACTTATTTGACTGTTATTCTTCTGATTCGATTCCGTAAAGGACATATATAATGCTCGGAGCTTCCTTCTTGATTTCTTTGACCGCCTCTCCCCTTTCCCTGGTTCGGTTTTGTGTTTTCTCTGAACCCAAGAACTTCTTCAGCTTGCCTTTTCGGATCCAAGATTCGATCTCATACCTTAGACTCTTACAGTCGTTGGTGTCGTGGCCACCCTCCTTGTGGTATGAGCAATACTTGTTGTTATCACGCTTGGAAGGGTCTCCGTGCTTTTTCTGGGGCCATTTCAAATCCTCCCAGTTCTTTGTGGAATTAAGGACGTCCGACAAGCAAGAATTGAGGGGAGTCATGGTTCTGGATCCGACATGGTTCGAAGATTTCTCTGGCAGAGTCCGACCTGCCATCATTGTGCTTCCATTTGTTTTTATCTTCGTCTTCTCGCCTTTTTCCCTCCATTCTGTCCCTAGAAACGGAGGGTCTCTTTTCTACTTCAGTCACCTTCTTTGTTGTTCTCATATCTTCCAAGGTGATATACCTTTGGGCACTTTTTAAGAGTTTTGCCATATCCAAGGGGGTTCCAAGGTGAGGAAGTCGTAAAACTTTCCCTCTCTTAGACCTGCGCTAAAAGTCATAATGGCGATATCATTGATGCAGCCGTCAATGAGCGCCAGCTCATCATAAGCGCGTGACGTATTCCCTTAGTGTTTCATGTGACTTATGCCTCAGGGAGAGTACGTAGTGTGAGCCCTTTCTGATCCACTGGCTGTCGACAAAGCATGTCAAGAATTCTTTGGCCAATGTTTTGAATGAGTCTATTAACTTTGGCAGGAGGCTATGGAACCATGTCAGTGCTGACTTTTTCAGGCTAGTTGGGAATGTTCTACACATCACCAATTCGGAACCCTCTTTGTGCGCCATTACATGTTGATAATGACGCAAATGATCGAACGGGTCATCGGTCTCGTCATAGAACTCAAGTTTGGAGAGCTGAACTTCTTTGGTAGAGCCTCATTCATGATGCGGTCCATGAACGGGGGAACAAAAACACGGTGCAGTACGTCTGGGTCGTAAGCCCCTTTGGGAAAAGGGTTCTGCGTGGCGGGTCTATTTGCTCAGAAAGCTGGATCTCCATTGACCGCGCAACCACCTCTAGTCCAGTGAGAACTGGCGAGGGACTTTAATTTTCCTGTGCCTGCTCTCTGTTGTCGTCTAAAGATTGAGGTCTATGCTACTCCTGATCTCCATCGGCGGGTAAAGGCTTCTGCTGAGTAAGAATCTCCAATGCTTTAGCGATCTGTTGTATCTGCAATGATAGCAGATCTACCCTGGGGTATGTTGTCGCTGCTGCTGGCGTGGGGGTGTGAGCTTGCTGCCCGTGTGCTGTCGACACTGCTAGAAGCGGTGGTATACCAGTCTGAGCATTTGACGTGTCCCCTGATCCTCCATTGTTGTGTGATCTGGTGGTCACCATCTTTTTGAACTCTGAAGAGAAATGATGTTATTTTTTTGCTAGGAACTTTATCGTTCCCCACGGATGACGCCAAACTGATGCAGTCGAATTTTGCTCCCTGCTTGACCTTGACCTGCTAACCTGCACAAGGAATGCACGTGAGTCATAGACCACTGTTGTGGTGGCCGATGACATTCGATGCTAAAGTCAGACAAGGATCTGAGAAAGGCTTAATTTTGTAAACAGGAAATTTGTAGCTTACCTTCGTTCACCAACCTAATGTCTTATTTGTAGTGCTGGAGTCCTGGTTCAACCAGGCCATCAATGGCGTAGTTTAGGGAAGGTGATCTTTTTGGAAATCATTCTCTAATTAGGAGTCGTCTTGAGGAGGGAAATTTCTCTATTAGATCTATGCTCCTAGATACGCGAGAAATAATTCCCAATTGGAGTGTTGTTCATATATGGAAGTTTTCATGTACGATGTATACTCTGGTATTTGCTTCCTAGTTAGAAACAAGGTGTTGCTAGTTTGCCCGTCCGTAGCTGATCCCCAAGATATTTGCCTTAATATGTCTTATAGGTACTGGAGATGGTTGTGAAACGTATGGGCTTAGCAGGTTGTAGTAATTCGGGTCCGTCTGGCGGAATGCATTTCGCGGGCTTAATGTCACTTGGGCCGGATCAGTGTTGGATTGACGTTTGGGCTTATTATTCCTTGAGACCATCATAACATGTGTACAGTGTAAAAGAGATGACGTTTTGGTGTATATATATATATATCTTCAACTATGCTCCAACCTCGGATCGTTGGTGACGAACATTATGAAACAGCGCAAAGAGTTAAACAAACTTCACAACGTTACAAAGAACTTTAGGATATTATAGCTCTTGGGTTGGACGAATTATCCGAAGATGATCGTCTAACCATAGCAAGAGCACAAAAAATTGAGTGTTTCTTGTCACAAGCCTTCATTGTAGCAAAAGTATTTACCGGTTCCTCAGGAAAATATGTTGGTCTAACAGAAACAATGTAGTCAAGGTGCTGAATGTACAATTTAATATTTTTATTGCTCTATTTTCCGTCAAGCACTCTATCTTTTCATTTTTTGTGTTTTTAATTGTTTTTTTTAAATTATATTAGTTTAATAATCATATTGCAAGTGAATAAATTCAATGTGAACAACAAATCAAATTAAAGATCAAACCACATGAAAGGTTTAAACATTATATGTCCCACGGCATATATTATTGATGTCCTGCTGTAGTGGTTAATTTGTGAGCCTCATAATTGAGCTCTCTACAGATAAAATTACAAAACCAAATGGGATGAATAGTAAGTAATCGTCGGATGCTGGTGATGAGGGGACGCCATACCCAGTCCATGTCAACCCGAGGGTGCTGCACATCATCATAGATACTTGAAATAAGTTGTCTGGAGTCGCCCAACAAGAAACTTTTTCTCCACTGTCGTGCTTGAATAAAAAGCAAATACTACCTCAGCTGCAGCTACCTTTCCAATGGGGCATGCCACCTGAGCAAATCAATCAGGATAGGAGAGATCTGCCACAACTGGTGAATGACCGGGCAAAGGAAGAAGAGATGGGTAATATTCTCTGTGTGGTTATTACAGAAAATACAACAATCTTCAATAAGGGCGTGAAGCCTTTGCAGATTGGTCATTGTAAGAATAATGTTTTGGTTGATCTTCCAAAAGTAAGAAAAGTGCACTAGGAGGCGCTTTAATTCGCTACATTTCCCTAAGAATATTTGGATTTAACATTTAAGCATTAGAAAAAAAAGGTGGAGGAATTGAAATTTTCATTTATGAACACCTTGGTTGCATTTTTAACTGAAATTTTTTTTTTCTGGAAGTCAAATAAGTTTATCCCTACTTTCGGATGGCCGAACCAGGATGTCGTGAATGTCTTTAGCAACCGGGGGAGGAAAAAGAGAATTAATGAGAGCAAAATCCCAGTGATGTTGATAAGAAGAGGAGGTCCAAAGATCCAGGATTCTGGTAGGCATGCTCTGGTTCTGGAAGTTAGGAACACATCAGCCAGAATCATTTCAGGTTGACCCAACAATCTTTCCAAAGGTCAATAGATTCCCCAAACAACACTTGCCAAACAAAATAGCGCTTCATTTTGGCAAGAGCTATGAGATCTCCTTTCCAAGATAAAGTGGCGATTGAAGGGGATTTAGAGATTTGAGATATGCTTTTGGTTCGAAAGTACAAAGCTTTGAGATGTTGGACACGCGCAATAGTAGGGGAGAATAGCGTTTGCCAGATGTTCTTAGCCATCAGAGCCAGATTTTTAATTCTGGTCGGGGAATATTAAGACCACCCAGGTTGCCAGGCTTAGAGATATGATCCCAGGTCCACAAATGTTTGGCGCTTTGTTGTCAGCTGCCCCATTCCACAAATAAATTATGAGCAAGGGTATCAATTTTTTTGAAAATAGAGACAGGGAAAAGGAAAGTTTGCATGTTGTAAATTGGGATAGAGTGATGACCGTTTTGATCATAATCGTACGGCCAGCCTGAGAAAGCGCTCTAACTTTCCAGCTAGAGAGTTTGACATTGATATTCTCTAAGAGAAATTGGAAGTCATTGGCTTTCTTTTTAGAAAAGAGCAAAGGGGATCCAAGGTATTTGTCTCTAGGGTTATAAAGTTTGGATTCGAGGATCATGTTGATTATTTTAGCATGTTTAGGGTGAACATTAGAGCTGTAATATACCGAGGATTTATCAAAATTGACGTTTGGTCCTGATGCAGAACAATACTGGTGAAGGATATCCTTGACTACCAGCGAGGCTCGACAGAATATCATGAGGTCATCTGCATAGAGCAAGTGGCTAATAGATGGGGACTATCTTTTAATAACAATCCCTTTGAGGGTTCCTTCGGATTCCGCTCGAGCGAGAAGACGGGAAAGGGCTTCAGCAACAAGAATGAATAGATACGGAGATAGGGGATCTCCTTGTCGAATACCCCTAGAGGGTTTGATAGGTGAAAGAGGAACACCATTGAGCATGACTTGAAGAGAGGTAATGGAAATGCATTGCTCGATCAATTGAATCCATTCAGGATTGAAGCCAAGCTTATCACGAATTTGGAGAAAAAATGATCATTCCACTCGATCATAGAGGCTTTAGCCATATCAATTTTTATCGCCATCCAACCTTGTTTCTTTTTTCGGAAGTGTTTCATCTGAAAAAGGTTTCATGAGTGATGCTAATATTGTCTTTTATTGATCAGCCTTTAAGGAAAACTCCTTGATTGGGGGATATAATATCATCTAGAAGGGGTTTAAGTTGATTTGCCAAGATTTTCGAGATAACCTAATAGATAACATTACAGAGTCCTATGGGACGAAACTTGTCTTGAGTCACAGGGTTTTCAACCTTAGGGATGAGAGCAATGAAGGTTTCATTGAGCTTAGTATTCATCTGACGAGTGATGAAAAAATGTTGAACAACCACACAAACATCTTGCTTAACAATATCCCAATAGTATTGAAAAAAATAAGCATGAAAACTATTCGGACCAGGAGCTTTATGACTTCCCATATCAAAAACAACCTGGCGAATCTCTGATTCACTAGGACAAGCAAGAAGAGCATCATTGTCTGCCGTACTAATGATCGAAGTGAACAAAGAGAGACTTTTTGAATTGGAATTAGGGGAAGAAGAGCTGAAAATATTGGCAAAGTAGTAATTGAGAACTTCCCCAACCGCAGCTGTGTCTGAATGCCAGACATTATTATCATCCTTAAGGTGGGTGATATGGTTTTTTTTGCGACGGGGCAGAGCAGACGGATGAATGAATTTAATGTTTTTATCTCCATCTCTGAGCCAGGATCGACTGGACTTATTTTTCCAAAAAAGTTCCTCCCGCACTAAAAGTTCTGATAAATGATCCTCCAACATAGATATTTCTAAAGCATTGTCTTTAGAGGGTGCTCATTCTAAAGATTGTCCAAAGCCCTCTGAGTCTTCAAAATGAAAAGTTGTATGTTTTTTAAATAAGTTTTATTCCATCGAGAAATACAATAACTCAGCTTTTTGGTTTTAAGATGGAAGTTATTGTCCGGACTGGTATGTCTGCTAGGAGCCCAAGAAGAAGTCACGAGTTTCCTACAATTGGGGTTTCTAGTCCACATGTGAAAAAATTTGAAAGGTTTGGGACCCCTATTGAAATTTGCAACGAGTTGCAACGAAATGACTCTATGATCTGAGAAAGAGGTGTGTATAGTACGAGCAGTAGTAGAAGGAAAAAACGCATCTAATTAGTAATTACTAAACTTCGGTCAAGTTTAGCTTTGATTCCATTTTTGTCTTTCAGTTTATTGTTCCAAGTGAATTTGGATCCATTATAAGGGAAGTCTAAAAGGGCATGGGTATTTGTAAAGGTTTGGAGGTGACTCAATGAAGAAAATGTAGGTCGATTACCTCCCATTTTGTCCTTAGGTCTAAGAATGACATTTAGATCCCCAATAAGAATACTAGGAAGAGATTGACAATTGTACATGGTAGACACATTATCCCAGAACTATTTTTGAAGATAAGGGTTGGGTTCACCATAAGCAAAAATAATCGATGAGGTAGATAAAGTACAGTAATCATCTAAAGTGCAGTTAAAATAATATTTACACGAAGAAAGGATGGTGAGATGAATACCTCCTTTCCAGAACAGTGCAATGCCACCTGAAAGTCCATTAGCTGCAACTGAGATTTCGTATCTATAGCCGAGTCTCTGGCACAAGCAATCCATGGAAGAAGAAGTGGCTTTGGTTTATGAAAAAAAGAGGATATATGGATTGGACTGATGGAGCAAGGTCTTTAGATTCCGGAACGCTTTGGCAGACCCAATGCCCCTAGCGTTCCAAGAGAGAATCATGTAAACTTGGGCGACCCTTCTACGGCAGTCGCCAGAACCTGAACAGCCTCAATTGATGTCTTTGAGATAGCAATAAGTGATATGTGCCCAACTGATAAACATGACGACCAATCATTGTCGGAGTCATCATTTGTATCAATATCATTTTTCTTCTCACCCTTTGTCAACTCGTTGATGTCAATGATCGTGGAAATTGCCCGTAACGAACCAACTCTCATTTTGAATTTTAGTAATCGATTGCCTCTTGTTGGTGTGCATTCCATCACGAATGAAGTAAGAACTAAGGGTTGTTGATTATAAATAGTTGTGGGCTTGGCCTTTATTAATGATGCCCAATTCAGTGAACAATATTCAACATTAGGGTTACGTCCTTCTTTTACCATAACCATCCAAGCGTCATTGCCCGTATTCCTTGTAAGAGACTGAAAAAACCCAAATTTTGAATCTGAGTCTGCATCAAACTTGACGTTATAAGATCCCACCAATAAAAAATCATCTCTGTCAAAAAGCACTTTGCCTAGCTGGACCCTATTGAAATGAGAGAGATGTTGTTGTGATGTGATGTTAACGGCTAGTGGTTGAAAAGTCATTTGAATGGTCCTTAGAGCAACCGTTAAATGAATAATTAGAAACTGACTTGCCGTCATAACCGCCTGTAGGTGAGTAACTGAGTTCTGCCCTAACGTCTATGAATAAACGTAACTGCTGAATCAGTGCTTTAGTAACCGAGAACATCATAACGGTCGTTATTAAGAGGAACTGCTGAACCATTACTTTATTAACCACGTTTGGCCTTGACGTCATAACTATCATTACCATTATTGGAGCTTTTGACTTTAGGGGCATTGAATTGTCTTGTGGGTTTGCTGCTCAAGGTCTGTGAAATTAAACTTCATCAATGCTTGTTGGCAAGCTACCACCGGTCATTAGAACCTATAACTCCAGCCAGTTGTATTAAAAGAGCCAACAAATGATGTTTTCATCTGAGCATCCAACAAGGAGAATGAAATCAAGGAACTTGGAGCAATTTGTACTGTAAGCAACTGAAGGAAAAAAATCCAACCGCCCTAGCGTTCAGCAAGAGGGGACAACCAGGATTGAATAAATCTCTGGTTAACATGGCAAATGATTATGAGCTTATTATCCAATCTCTGACTGAATCGTTGAGATCCGTTGTATCTATTTTTGTAAGTAAAAATGAGACCCTCTTCCTCATGGCCGGAATGCAGTCCGATAAATAATAGGTGTCAGCCGAGGAAGTTATGGCGCACTGATCTAATGAGATTCTGATTGGGGGTGGTACCACGGCAACCAAAGGATGCCATTAATAATGAGAAATGACAATGATGTTCTTGATAAATATAGGAGCATATACCATACTTGAAAGTTGCAATGGTGTAGGGATGGGGTGGGTGTTGAGGATGAAGGAGGTGTAAGAATGAGGTGAGTGTAGGGATGTTGTTGTTACTGGTGTGTGTGTGTGTGTAGGAGTGACTATTCACAGGGGCGGAGCTAGGATTGCAGATAAAGGGGGGCAAACAGTATATAACTATTTACGAAAATACTAAAAAATTAGATTTTTACAATCATATTTTGCAATCAGGGTGACATGTCGTGATCGTGAAAAAATGATGATTAATTCAACCATACAAACAATATACATGACATGATTAATTCAATTGTAGCTAGCTAATTAAGAGCTTCCCTTTGTACTTGAAGAAAACAAAAGCAGGCATAGTAGTATAAGATGAGAGTTGGCGAGAAGCAGACCTCTGGCTTTGAGGTAGCAGGACGGTATAGTCCAAGTCCAAGGAGTAGTAGCAGCAGTAGCTTGACTGGACTGGATGGATTCAAGTGAATTTGTCGGACAACAATTTTATTTTTGAAATCCTCCTTCCTCTTCTCCTCCTGCTTTATTTGTCCGCCTGTCTCATCTTCTTTGAAACTCACTCCTGAGTCAGAGCCTCCGAGGATAATACTTACACAACCAACCCACTCTCTTTTGTCTTCTTATTATTGTCTGTCTTCTCGGAAGGGAAATATATGTGTGTGTATAGAGAGAGAGAGAGTTTTCTCCTTTTGGGCTAGCTCAGGTGAAACATACAAACAACAACTTAACTGAATCGACCTACGACCATCATGTTTTTCCATCCGCCCCAAACCCAAATGATTACTTTTAATTTTGAAAGATCAGAGAGAAAGCAAAGCAGATCAGATCCCAATCCCCAATTAATCTAATGTGTTAACTAATATTTGATCACTCTTACCACCATATGCTAGCTGAGTCAGAGGTAAGATGATCCTAATTCTTTTTTTTCTTTATTTTTTTTTAACAAAACAAAAGAAAACCAATGATGATGACGATGTAAATTTTCCTCGGCCGGTCTCCAACCCAATTAAAATTTTTAATATGAATATAATCACATGGAAAGCAAACCCACTATGTATGATACCTTTCTTCTGGTTTCTTTGTAGCTCTCTGTGTGTGTAGGGGGTGAATGGATTAAATGAGTTGATAGGAATTAAGAGAGAGAGGGAGAAATTAAAAAAGAGAAAGGGTGAGAATTTAAAAAAAAAAAAAATATATATATATATATATATATATATATTAAAAAAATAGAGAGACTGATTGGGATTGGAATTGGGATTGGTGAGGGTGGAGTTAAAAAATATATAATGAAAATATATAATAAAAAATATAGTGGAGTTAGAAGTCAAAATTTCATAAAGGGGGGCAACATAAAATTTTAAAGGGGGGCAATGTAAAAAATATGAATAATATAATGAAATTTTTTAAAAAGATAAGGGGGTCAATTGCCCCCCTTACATAACACATGGATCCGCCCTTGACTATTCATGATTAAAGATGGTAAGTGGAAAGCGGATAGTCGGAGTAGGGGGGCAAGAAGCTGGAAATGGAAGCGCACTACGCCGAAAACTTGCAGAACAAACAAGAGAAACAGTAAAAAACAGCAAAATAAAATTCAAGTGGCTTGTGCCATAGAGGAAAGGGTAAAAGATGATGAGAGATGAGAGGATATGAGAGATCTGGAGAAAAAGACTCAATGGTTGCACGATGAAAGTGTGATAGAAAGATAAAGTTCAGTTCGAGTTTGCTGAAAGTTATAACTCGAAAAAAACAAAAAAAAAACTCTATTAATCACATAACTAACACCGAAAACAATACCGAAAATATTTTTGCAGGCTGCTATTAATTTACCGTAATCATAATCAACAACGTCTTATCCCAAAATTCTAATTGTAAAATTGAGATGATTAAAAGTCAATGGGAGCGATATTAACTCTTTATCAAGTGGATGTTATGCTTCATTATTAAATTTAGGTATGTGTTTGGGACGCACATTTCAAATGGTAAATTAGAATAGTTAAAAGTCACCAAGCACCGACTTTCTTCTTATTCTACTCCAAGTAGTGTAAACTTCCTGCTAAGAGTTTTTTTTTACCTTGTTTTTAGAACCTTGAGCCTTCTTCAAAGTTTAGAATAATCAGACTCCCATATCTAGGGGTGGGCACGGTCCGGATCGGTTCCAATTTTAGAGGAACCTAACTCGAATCGTTTAAAATTAACGGATTTGGTCCGGTCCGGATCCCCTCATTTTGAATATTGGAACCGAACCTAACTCAAACCGTTTGGAACGGTCCGATCCCTACGGTTCCAAACGGTTCCTACTAAAAAAATGCATCAATTTCTAGTTAAATGGACTTCCTGGTGCTGTGTGTGTGTGTCCATGTACTGCATGCATAACATGACTCACCAACTATCAACTGTTTAAGCAATACTTTTCAAAAAAGCACACTCGAATGGGAAAAGAATCCCGAGATCTCAGGATTTCTCAGTTTTCCATCTTTCCTGATTGTTCGCATCTGCTAAATGTCGGTAGGTCTGCTCATCGTGCTTATAAACAAAATAAACAGAGTCTGCCTCAAAAGGCCTAGTGTTCCCTGCAGAAAATGGTATACTGGCTAGGATGCATATCTCAATCTCAACAAAATAAACAGGGGAAAAGAGATGTCCAAAAAACTGAAAAATAAGATTAAAGTCAACAAATCATCTAGTCAACAGTCATGAAAATATATAAATCGAGAAAAATAGTCTCATTTTGTTTGCTAAGGAGCAGGGTTGTTGCTGGTCGAAGATGACTTATCCACAACTTCTACTGGTAACTCTGCCATTAGACTTGCATCAAATTGGTAACTCATCCACATCTTCCAAATCTACTGGTGGTGGTGGCTTTCTGCTGCTTCTTCTCTTCGACAGAGACAGAGAGAGGGAGTTCTTCTCTTCGACAGAGAGAGGAGAGGAGAGGGAGATCTCCTTCTCGAGACAGAGAGCAGAGAGAGGAGAGGGAGATCTCGCTGATCTCTTCTTCTCTGCTGATTTTCGACAGATCTCTTCTTCGACAGAGAGAGGAGAGGAGAGGGAGATCTCCTTCTCGAGACAGAGAGCAGAGAGAGGAGAGGGAGATCTCGCTGATCTCTTCTTCTCTGCTGATTTTCGACAGATCCCTTCGACAGAGAGAGGAGAGGAGAGGAGAGGGAGATCTTCCCCTTCTCGAGACAGAGAGCAGAGAGAGGAGAGGGAGATCTTAGCTGTTTAGGTTTAGGTTTTGCAGAGACAGAGACAAAGAGAGGAGAGACAGAGAGGAGAGTTTAGCTGTTTAGGTTTAGGTTTTGGTTTATGTTTAGGGTTTTATAGTAAATGGGATTTGAAACGGTCCGGACGGGTCCAACCCGGACCGTTTCGTTTTTAAAATTAGGAACCGGGACCGGACCGTTTTATAACGGATCCGGACCGATCCGGACCGTATCTAAAAACTTATAATTTAAATCCGGACCGTTTAGAGGAAAACGGTCCGGTTCGAGTTGAATCCGCGGATCGTCGACCCGTTTGCCCACCCCTACCCATATCCATCCCACTCTCTCCAAATTCACAAATTTCAAGTCCCTAGTGTCGATGAATGGAACCTGTTTAAAAACCCTACAATTGCAAGGATCGCTTGTTTAGGGATGTTAATTCACTTGATTAAATAATTGAAAAATCAATCAGTAAGTTAAAATGCTGCGAAGTTTGTGGCTGAGAAGATCTCCTCAACGTCGGCTCCTATATAATATTGTTTAGACAGACATAAAATATATTCATTTGAAATTATATATATATAGTTTATCATTCAACACCATGCATGTTCGGCTCACATGACAGTATAAAATTTAAAGTATTGTTTATGCCCTCTTTTCTCCATTCGAATACTTTGTTATTACCAATGAATGTGATTTCTTGAAATATGTCATAATTTCACTAAATATTTATATTTTGAAGTTATCGAAATTATTTTCGAAATTTGAAATATATCAAATTTTTCTGAGAAAAGAAATAAATATTTTAATCTTTGCATATTTTAAAATGTTATTTTTGTATCAAAAGCTTATCATGCGATTGATTGTTATGTAATATTTAATTTATATGACATTACAAATCGTGTGAGACTTTTTTTATGTAATATTTAAGAGATTAAAATGCATAATTTATATTGTTAAATTTGAAATCACGACCAAAATTTTTACATTTTTTCTAAACAAAATGAAATAATTCTTAAAATCAGGGGTCCGAAATTAACTCGAAAAATGAAATCACAATCTTTAGTCATGAATATAAATAATCAGAGATAATAGTGGAATTCCAAGTCTATAATAAATTTCGATTTTTCGGTATCAGGAACATGTAAGCACATGGCTGGAATTGAATTTCATGAATCAAGAATAAATTACAAGTATTTTTACAAAAAAAAAAAAAAAAAACTAAATTGGATACCATTAAAGTAGAGAGCAGTGAGTCTCTCTCCTACATGACATTCTTTCCACAGAAAAGTGTCACATACCAGTATCAAGCCACATCATCCCCTTCTTTATTTTTTCAAAAATTAATTTTCTGAAAATGCTGAAATAATGTTTAAATAATGGGTCTAACATTATGTTTAAAAAAATGGTCAGTTGAGTATGATAGTCAAATAAATGGATCAAACAAAAATGTTTAAATGATAGAGAGAAAATCAATGTGAATGGGGTGGGTATCCCATGCTCAAAGTTCTCCAACTACTCAAGTCTATTGTTACCGTTTAGTCTAAAAACACTCTCAACAAATTAGATCTTAGAGAAACTATCTCTTCAACTAGCTTTTAGCTTAAGCATCTTCACCAAATCGACATCCCATCATGAGCCTTCCTCAAACTTTTCCTCAAGTAAAAATATTCATGGTTTTACGCTCGATGATGGATGCTAGCTAGATATGGTTTGGTGATTGCTTCACAAATTTCATGCATTTCTTTTATTGTTTGATTTTGATTTTATTCTATCTTTTTCTTATTTATCCATATTATTGATTTTTTAAACCTCAATTTTGTGTAACATTTTCTTAGGTATTTTCAATTTTTTTTTATGGATTTTATGATTTTAATACTATACTATCCAAAGTTTGATTGATGCTCAACGATACTTTCTAGCCCAATTTACTTTTGATGATCTTATAGGCATTATGTTCATTATTTTGTTTTCACTTTCTATTGTGATTATTCTTCTTCTTTTTTTAGGCTACTTTTTTTTTTCTTCCCAATTTTATCATTTTTCTTTTTGAAATTCTCATGAATTTTAGTTATATTGATTTTAATTACCCCTATTTATTATTTCTTATTCATTTTCCATAAACTATTTCGATTGGTTTTCACTTGAGACCATTTTATTTACGTGTATGTTTAGTTGCTAATTTTCCATTGGAATTTGTAATCTAAATCCCATGACATTGCCATTTGGTTGGGCATTTTAAAAACAAAATTGGTCTAACCATGTTTTCCCACCTTTGATGTGAGCTCAAGTCCGAGCCTTCTCCTTGGGAATTGAAGTAACTGGAAAAGTGAGTCCTTATTTTCCCTCATATAAACCAATAATCCCGATACCAACTCCCCCATAGCAACCACTCTCATATCTTCTTCTAGGTCATGAAGGCAACCCTGCAACATGTTTATCTCCCCCTCCGTTCATCTCGTCTTCCTTCTCTCTATCTAGCAGATAATGAGGTTCGTTTGAAATGGATTTAACAAAAATTTCACACATCGATTGAGCAACAATAATGTAATTTCAAGCAAAACTACAGACAAAAATTACAATTTCATCAATTGACAACCAAACGAAATTTGTGATGAGTGGAAAGAGATTTACAAGAGTGCTAAGGGTTCAAACGGGTAGCTCTAATGATGAACACTAGGGGTGGGCACGGGACGGGATGGGACGAGATATACACATCCCTATCCCATCCCGTTCATATGGGATCGGGACGGGACGGGATGGAAAAAACCTCATCCCGACCTCGTCCCATCCAAAACGGGTTTGGGACGGGACGGAACGGGATCAGCGTGCTCTATTTGTTGATCGATTTTTTGATAATCTAATAGATATTTTTTGAATGAATGTCCCGAGCTAGAGAGATTTTTCATTTCTATACTTGCCTCAATGGTTTGATATTGGTGCATTGAAGTGCATTTTGTAAACAAAACCGGCCCCTTTGTTAATTTTGAATGTCTAAGAAAGAAATGTACAATAATTTTGTCACCTTCTCTGGAAATTAATTAATTAATTAATTAATTTGGAATGATACCCAGAGGCACCCTTATCTCAACTTTTGAACCACATCACATTATAACCACGCAATCCACCATACTAGTAGAGCCTTTTTTTTTTTCACACCAATACAGAATCATGGCACCAACACTCTTGAGCTTACAACCCCACTCTCCAACCTTTCTTCTACACTTGTCTAAGCTTAGAGACAATCCTCTAAACAACATCCAATCCAACATTATCAGTAGAAGATCAACAATTGTGGGTACAATTTTGTTAGCAAAAGTAGTCACATTTAATGTAGAGTTAGCAAGAGCTGGTTTTGATCTTAGAATGATTGTTCCTGATCCAAACAATTGAAGAAGCAGAGAGCACCATCAAATGTTATATGGGCATTCAAATATTGTAATTCTAAAATAAATAAATAAATAAATAAAAATTAATAATAAATATTGAAAAATTAGTTTGGGACGGGACGGGATTAGCGGGATTGAAAATCTTCATCCCATCCCATCCCATTCTAGATCGGGACTGGACGGGATCGGAATAGAATTATTCAATCCCATTAAGACCCAAAAAAATCGGGACGGGACGAGACGGGATCGCGAAATGGAATGCCCACCCCTAATGAACACAATGCTGACTCTGTTGCTAAATCCATGAAATAGTAGAGATTTAATGAAGTTAATTGTAGATACGAGGAGGTGGTTAGCACTTGGTAATAGGATTTAAGAAGGGAATAGGCGATGGTACATAATGAATTGATTGCAGAGAGGGTTTAGGTATGGATGACCCCATCGTCACTTCATAACACCCTGAAAAATCTCCTGAAATTATTCCCTCTAAATGACCCACCACCAACAAAAGATACAGAAGAAGAGGAAGTCACAACTCCTCATCCACCGCCACTACCACCACCTGCATTGATTTCATTCAAAGGAGCTTTCAAGGATCTACTAGAATTAGGACCAGAGAAACCAATTGAACTCTATTTCTTGTGTTCATCAGGTGGACTTGTTTCAGGCCTTTGCATAATTGAACCTAAGACTGAATATGCTTACAGGTAAATTGCTCCAAACAATAGCCAAATAAGGTGCTTCTCTGGTATTTTGGGGTGGTTTTTCTTGGTAGGTATTTTTTTATGATTTTCGGTTTCTGCCATTACAAGCTTTTCATTGTTTGGGTGTTTTGTTTTGCTGAGAGAGGAATCACAATAGAGAGGACGAGGAGAAGCAAGGCAAGGGGTCATCGGCGTCGCAGGGAGGGGAAGAGGGAGGGAGGTGGCCGAGAGGGGGTGGTAGTGCTTTCGAAATAGAGAGATGGATAGGAGGCACAGGGAGGCAGGTGGTGTTGTCGTGGGTGGACAGAGATGGGGAGGAAGGGAGGGGAGAGGAAGGTATGGGAAAGGGAGGAAGGAAGGGATGTTGTGTTGCAAATGAAACAAATAGAGGAAGTGGGAGGCGGGAATGGGGGCGATGTTGTTGGTGGGTGGCGGTGAATCACAGGGGAAGGTGTCTAGCGGTGGTGGTGGGGAACTGAAAGATAAAGAAGGGGAGGTGATGGTGTGAACAGAGAAAAAAGGAAGAATTATAAGGGGGGATGGGGAATAAGAAAAGTTTTTTTTTTTTTTTTTTTTTTTTTTTTTTAAGCAACTATTAGATTTTTATCGGAATAAACTTTTTGAGATACAAAACATTTGATCTTAGTCTTAAATACTTAAAGGGTATTTTAGTCATCTAAAATTGATATTTTGAAAATATATTTTTGGGGACAAAGTGCAATACCGATTTATTCTGAGGATGATCTTGATTTAGCTATTTATTATAGGGGAAAGTGCAAATGTTTTACCCTTATTTTTATTTTCAGATTTTTTTTTTATATTTTGGTGGTCCACACTCCATATTTCCAAAATAATAATAATGGTAATACTTTTTACTCACTCGATTTATTTATTAATCCCGTTCCCAATAATCACTTTATTTAGTAAATGATTGATAATATTTATGTGTGGGTGCTTCTTATTTTGTTTCCATAAAATTAATTATGCTTAAATTGGTACTTGGATTGAATTTTTTTAATTTTTAATTACACGAAAATTGTTGGTTTAGAAGCAATAAGACAAATTTGTCATTTTTTTTTTTCACCTAAGAAAACAAGATGATAGGAAAAGATCTTTGGATATTTCATGAAACATTCATTCATGATTTGCTATTAAAATTTCTATACACAATTAATCAACATATAGGGTCAATGAAAATATGAGCATGAAACAATTCACTTTGAATAGTTTGGAATTTGATTTATATATATAATTATTACCATGTATCAAAAGATATTGTTAAAGAAATAACAACTACTTAATATTATAAAAACGAACTGAAACTCAAGCCATAATCTTAATGGTAAGATAATATGGATAGCAAATCATTAATTTTATAATAAATTAGTGTTCTAATAATCGCTTGACGGTAAGCTAACAACGAGCAGGGGATTAGTGCTCAGAGGATTAGACAGTTATTTATTTATTTATTATAAATTATTTATAAATAGTTAAGTATAATAGCGTATAAATTATTTCAAATTCAATGCCAAGATACATATGCAAATGTATATAAAAAATAGAGTCTTAATTTTATATTTTTTTCGAACTGGAAATAAAAATATTAAAAGAATTTTCCAAAACTCGCCCAAGCGGTCGCCTAGCCCCCCTGAGTGACTTTCAACCACCTAGCGCCTAGTCCCCACCTAGGTCGATTTTTAGAACACTTAGCATAATACCGTTGTCGTTAGCACTCCACATATTTTTTTTGCTAATTATCATTTATTGGACACCCTCACTACCATCCCCACCATTGCCCTAAATCAGTTGCATAAAAAAATATCATGTTTTAGAATGTAAACTAATTTTTTTGAGGTGCAAGCCTATTTTACGGTAAAAATAGTATTTTGTTTAGAGTCAAACTTGGTTAAAATTAGAATCGACTGAATGTTCAGGGTCTTTGTCTGAGTGTTCATTAAAATTCATTTTGTTTCTTTGAAAATTAAATATTATACTTCGACATGAAAATATAAAAAATGCGTAAATGTTTTAATAATAAAAAACATATTTTGAAATTTTAAGTGTTTGCATTGATCATTGGTTTTGTTAGAAAGATTTTCAAAGTTGTATTTCAACGATACCAAGTTTACTAAATTCAGTGTTCTAAAAATCGCTAGGCGGGCGGCGAGTAGGGACTGGCGCCCAGAGACCTAGGCCAAGCCTAGGCATTTTTTTCTTGTATTATAAATAATAATTTATAAAAGTTAAGCATAATAGCATGTAAATTACTTCCAATTCAATACCAAAATATATATACAAAATGTATTAAAAAATAGTCTTAATTTTTATTTTTTTTGAAATTTGAAATAAAAATATATACAAAAAGCCGCTCAGTGTCACGGGCTTTCTTTTCACAAGTGCTTCCCGTGCGGCACTAGCAAACTTTGGCCCGACTTATCAAAAAAAGCTAGTCAGCCTTGCCCACGAAAGACTTACTTAGTCTATGGAAGCTAAGCAAACTAAGAACACACAAGAGAGCTTAAGAGAACTAGAACTTGTATTGTTTGAATTCTCTGATGTGATTACAACAAATGAGGCCTTAGCCTATTTATACAACTTCATCTCCTCAATGGACGGTGGTGATGAATTTGATCTAACGGTCTACAATGATCTTCTACACACTTCCTTAGAAATATCTAAGGACTAGAATCCTATGGAATTTTATGGAAGGTTCTAGAGAACTCTCTAGAACAATATGGATTACTCTACATTATTTACACTTGCTAACCTCACTTGGCTAGGCAAGAAGATAGTTGTGACATTTTCCTTCACCTAATCAGGTGACGTCCTCGTTGCCTTCAAATCCTCGTACACTTGGATTTGCTCCTTGAATTGCCACAAATGTTGGATTTGCTCCTAGCTAGCTTCACTTTCTGGCAATCCCTTCCACTTGACGAGTAGCTCATGTGTGGGAGATTGGTTGGAATGGCGCACCACACGATCTGACAAGATAGTCTCTACTTCCTTGTCATGTTGGATCCTCATGCCCATTGGTGCTCTTTGTGAAATTTCTCTGCTTGGATCATCCTGATCTTCCTTATACGGTTTCAGTAAACTCACATGGAAAACTGAATGAAACTTGATCCCCGGTGGCAACTCGACCTTGTATGCTTGCTTTCCCACTTTCTTGACTATGGGGAAAGGACCCTCATATCTCCTGTTAAGGCCACGATGCAGTCCTAAAAGCCTGGCATGAGCATGCATCTTGACAAGCACAAGGTCTCCAACCTGGAACTCTTGAGGCCGACTCTTCTTGTCGCCCACTTCTTCATCCTCTTGGATGCCTTCTCCAAGTAAGCTCGAGCCTCATTAGCTTGATCATTCCATCCTTTGGCAAACTTATAGGCTGATGGACTCACTCTAGTGTAGCCAGTGGCAATAGAGCTCGGGGTCATAGGTTGTTGTCCCATGACAATCTCAAATGGGCTACGACCCGTCGCTTCACTCTTCTGCAAATTGAAAGAGAATTGGGCAACATTCAACAACTTCGCCAAATCTCGTTGGTTGGCACTCACATAGTGCCTAAGATATATCTCCAGCAAGGCATTCATCCTTTCCGTCTGACCATCAGTTTGAGGATGAAAGATAGTAGAGAAATTGAGGTCAGTACCCAACAACTTGAACAACTCAGTCAAAAACCTCCCCGTGAATCGAGTATCCCGATCACTGATAATAGATTTGGGCACAACCCAATACTTCACCACATGTTTGAGGAATAAATGTGCGGCTTGCTCGGCTGTGCACTCCTTGGGTGTGGGAATGAAGGTGGCATACTTCGAAAATCTGTCAACGACCACAAGTATCCAATTGCAACCTTCCGATGCTGGCAAACCAACTATAAAATCCAAGGAAACACTCTCCCAAGGTCTCTCTGGGATGGGGAGAGGTTCAAGTAAGCCGGCAGGTGACTGTTGTTCCACCTTGTCTTGTTGGCATGCAAGACAAGTCTTTACATATGCTTTGTTATCATCCCTCATATGTGGCCAATAATAGGAATCTTCCACAAGAGCAAGAGTCCAATGTATACTTGGATGTCCCGCCCACTTGCTATCATGGCATTCTTTCAAGACTTCCTTCCCTTAGAGTATATCAAACCGTTCTCTACCCAAAACCGTCTTGTCATCCCATCTTTGACAAGAGATATGATGGTTTGAGCCATGGAATCATGTGCCAATCCTTCCTTTATGCGTCTCTTCAAGTTGCTTTGAGTTTGACTTATGTCAGCAAGTTCTCCTTTTCTACTCAAAGCATCCGCAACAAGATTAGCTTTGCCAAGCTTGTACTCCAAAGTGTAATCGAACTCTGCCAAGAAATCTTGCCATCTAGCTTGTTTTGGTGTGACCTTCTTCTGTGTTTGGAAGTAGCTAGTGGCAATATTGTCGGTCTTGACGAAAAATTTTCTCCCAAGCAAGTAATGACGCCATGTTCGCAAGCAATGCACAACTGCAGTCATTTCCTTCTCTTGCACTGTGTACCGCCTCTCAGTATCATTAAACTTCTTACTTTCAAAGGCAATAGGATGTCCTTCTTGCATCAATACTCCACCAATAGCAAAATCGGAAGCATTAGTATGTACCTCAAAAGACATAATGGTAAGGAAGTGCCAACACCGGTTCCTCCACAATTGCCTTCTTCAATCCTTCAAAAGCTTGTTAGAATTTTGAACTCCAATCCCAACTTCGTCCCTTCTTGAGCAAGTCCATCAATGGAGTGGTTATGGAAGAGTAGCCTTTGATGAACCTTCTATAATAGTTCACCAAGCCAAGAAAAGATCTTAACTCGATGACTTTGGTCGGTGGTTCCCACTCTTGGATGGCTTGTACCTTGGACTTGTCCATACGAAGCTTGCCCTTGCCAATGATATGACCCAAGAATGTCACCTCCTCTTGGGCAAATGAGCACTTCTCCTTTTTGACATAGAGCTTGTTCTCCTTCAAAGTTTGGAACACTTGCCTCAAATGATCCACATGTTCTTCCAATGTCTTACTATAGATCACAATGTCATCAAGGTACACAACTACGAAAGGAGCTAGTACCTTATTCATTAGAGTGCAAAATGTGGCTGGCGCATTAGTTAAACCAAATGGCATGAATAAGAATTCGTAAGACCTGTACCTTGTAATACATGTCGTCTTTGGTTCATCTCTTTCGGCTATGCAGACTTGATAATATCCCGAGCGCAAGTCAAGCTTGGTAAAGTACCTTGCATCACCAAGTTGATCAAAGAAATCCGCAATAAGTGGAATCGGGTACTCGTTCTTGATAGTGACCTTGTTGAGTGCCCGATAGTCAATACAAAGTTGCAGGGATCCATCGTGTTTCTTTTGAAATAAGACCGGCGCACCATATGGAGCTTTGGAGGCTCGGATATAACCAACATCAAGAAAATCCTTCAATTGTCTTCTTAACTCTTCGAGCTCAGGAGGTGTCATACGATGAGGAGAAAATGCGGGTGGCTTTGCTCCAACTTCTAACTCAATAGCATGATCCACCTCTCTCCTTGGTGGAAGCTTCTTAGGCAACTCGACAGGCATAACATCCTTGTACTCCTTGAAAACATCTTGGACGGCCTTGGGTGCATTCACCCCGAGCTACTCCTTCAATTGGGAGACTTTTAGCATTGACTCCCTTGATATATCCTTTATCCTTAGTATATGATAGACCAATTTCTTCAACAAGGTCTTTGGCCATGTAGACTGTGTCGGCTCCGGTATCCACCATGGCTTTCAAAGTCTTGTTCCCGATCTCGGTCTCCATGTACATCCTTCCACGTGGTTGTTCCTCGACCTCAGCTTGAATGGCACTTAGAAGATTCATTGAGGCGATCCTCCTTTGATTCTTCCTCCATGACAAGCGCGGAAAGTTCCCCCGATTGGGACACTCGAATGCCCGATGGGGTCCACTACATAAGAAACAAGATATCTTCTTGGGTGATCCATCTCTTTTCTCCTTCCCCTTGTCTTTGGAGTTCTTGTGCTCCTTGGAGGACTTCTCTTTGTCTCTCCCACCTTTGCCATCATTACTCGGCTTTTTTTCTTGCCCCTTGGATGAGTCCTTTCTCTTGAACTCAATCAAGGACTCGGCCGCAGCCATAGTTGTTGCAAAATCTTGCACACCTCGCCTCTTCAACTCTAACTTGGCCCAACCTGTTAGGCCATCAAGGAAGCTAAACAAAGCATCATTTTGTCCCATGTCAGGAATCTCCAAGAGCAACTCCGAGAACTCCTTCACATACTCCCTTATGTGATCTTCCTTATGTTGAAGGCAGCAAAGCTTGGCCCTAGCTTCGTTTTCAGCATCCTCCGGGTAGAATTGTCTCTTGAGTTCCTTCTTGAATTCTTCCCAAGTGTCGATGGTGCACAATCCCTTTTTGACATCATCAGACCTTTTGCGCCACCAAACTATAGCAACATCATTCAAATATAAGGAGACACTACGTACTTTTGATGCTTCATCTCTTATGCCAACCACATCAAAGTAGCGCTCCATGTTCCACAAGAAGTTGTCGATCTCCCTTGCACTCCTTGCCCCACCATAGGCCTTAGGTTTGGGAGCTTCGACTCTGTGAATGATTGTCCCTGGTGTAGCCCTACCATTGGCTACCGCAGCCATGCACTCATTGAGTTGAGTTTCAAGCTTCTCAACTCTTTCCCTGTAAGCCTCCATCTCCTCATCTTTAGCAACAATTTGGGCTTCTAGGGACTCGATCTTTTTAGACACCATGTCCACTACTGCGTTTAAGGCTCCTTGCATTTCTTCCCGGAGCTCTTGGTCCTCCCCATTGGATGCTTGCCCCTCGATGCGTTGGTCCATGTCTTCGACTTTTTCCCTCAAGTCGGACATGGTGGCACACAACTTAGCCAACCTTTCATCCATCACAGCGATCATGTCCTTCAACTTGTCCTTGCAGACTTTCCCACCTTTGTCGTTGTTGCCAATTGATGGGTTGTTGACCTCCGACGACATTCTCTTGTGTAGAATGATTTCACCAACCTTGCCCAACCGGGCTCTGATATCAACTGTCACGGGCTTTCTTTTCTCAAGTGCTTCCCGTGCGGCACTAGCAAACTTTGCCCCGACATATCAAAGAAAGCTAGTCGGCCTTGCCCACGAAAGACTTACTTAGTCTATGGAAGCTAAGAACACATAAAAGAGCTTAAGAGAACTAAAACTTGTATCGTTTGAATTCTCTGAGGTGATTACAACAAATGATGCCTTAGCCTATTTATACAACTCCACCTCCTCAATGGACGGTGGTGATCAATTTGATCTAACGGTCAACAATGATCTTCTACACACTTCCTTAGAAATATTTAAGGACTAGAATCCTATGAAACTCTGTGGAATTTTACGGAAGGTTCTAGAGAACTCTCTAGAACAATGTGGAATACTCTACATTATTTACACTTGCTAACCTTACTTGGCTAGGCAAGAAGATAGTTGTGACATCACGCAGCCGCCTAGCGCCTAAGATGATTTTTAGAACACTGCTAAAATCCGACAACTACATAGATAATTATGATTGATGATACATAAAAATAGACTAATCGTCATGGCCGTACACATGGCATAGAGACTCATTACGAGGACACAACGAACAACCTATTGGGCTAGCTCATGAAGCTTGATAGAAATAAAGCCAATTACATAAACCCAGACTGGGCCCACTAAATAAAGAAAACAGTCAGGACCTAAATCCAGGCCCAAACGGATCCGAATACGGATCCAGGCCTAACACGAGTTCCCTCATAAAGAATTAGAACTTTGCACCAAGAAAGAGTCGTGGAGGGGCTTACGCCTCCATGAACGCATCTCCATTAAGGAGGAGACTGTTACAGAAACATCTCCTTCCATTGCGCCTCGCATGCTTAAGTCACGCAGATAGTTAATCACTACCATTATAAAGGGTAAAGAGAACATTCGATAAAGGTATGCAACTTTAATTGAGTTTTGTCTAGATTTACATCATTCTTCCAATAGAGTTACTGACTTAAGCATCGGAGTGCCTTCGGCCACCAAAAAGATGGTCCTTGGCAGTCTAACAATTGTTTTGCAGGTCAAACTCACAGGAGGACGATTTTTGGATGCATCAATTTGGTGCCGTCCGTGGGGAACGATGAGTTTCCTTTTCTAAAACAAATACACACAGCGACAAGGTTCACCGCAACCGAACAAAAGATTGACAAGCCATCGGATAAAGTAATGCACACTGTAAATCACAACAACTCTCCCTCTGATGCACCACTAACACCTGGAGGAGGAGATATAGCCCGGATCATCGAACCAATAGCCCCCGAGAACACAAATCTACAGCATACCGTAGTCTGGACAACCCAAATATTCAACGACGATGCCATGGACCCTCAGGTAGATTTTCTCATAATCCATATGGAACACGTAACAAAGATGTTGGAAAAAATTACTCAAGAGCACACTCAACTAGCTAATCTCGTTCAAGTGCAATCATAACAAAACTCGGCCAATCAAGCTCAAGAGAGTGATGAAATCTCAGCAGAACCCCAACAAGGAAACTTTGAAAGAAGCGAGCTCCCTTGAGGTAGGAATCCATTGTATGAAGGAATACTTACTGAAATCTCATTCAGAATATGGGTCATGGATCCCAACATACTATATGAGTTGGCAAAATCGCCTTTCTTCGATGCCCTCATGAAAACAGCAATGCCGAAAAAATTCACTCCTCCAAAATTTGAGGTATATGATGGCACTTCCTATCCAACCGATCATTTAAGACACTTCCACCACATAATGGCCTTGAAGGAGACCACTGAATCAATCTTATGTAGAACATTCCCAATTAGCTTCACTTCTACAGTAATGAACTGGTTCAATAGACTGCCACCGCGGTTCTTTTCAAGCTTTGGCCACCGCTTTCATCACAAGATTCATCGGAAGCCTACGAATGAGGAAAGGGCCACACTACCTCCTCAATATCAGACAAACGTTCGACGAAACAATACGGGAATATGTCACACACTTTAGCAATGAATTGACAATGATTGACGGATGTAGCGATGACACAGCTGCTGCAACCTTCGTGGTCGGAATAAAAAATGGTTCATTATTTGACGCTCTTAACCTGGAGCCCCCAAAAGGTATGACAATCCTACTAAAAATAGCACAAAATTACATCTCCCTAAAGGACATAAAGGCAGCCAGGAGGAAAAATGACCAGGAAAGAGAAATATTTTCGAGAAAACGGGAAAGAAATGAAGAAAGGAGACAGGATGACGGACAACAGGAAGGCAGCAACCCGACAAAAAAACATCAGAGTGGCAGAAGGAGCAATTTGCTACGACAAGATTTCGGGGGGTCACAACCAATGCGAACTCGACACGAACGGGTAACAACTGTAATGATGACCACATACAAACCCTACACAACCTTGAAGACGAGTCGAGCGAATGTACTAAAACATATAACGAAGTGGGACAACGTCAACTGGCCGCTTCGGATGAGAGGAGATCCCGAAGGAAGAGACAAAAGCAAATATTGTTCATTCCACAAGGATCATGGGCGTGTTACCGAATAATGCTACAACTTAAAAGACGAAATCGAACAATGGGCTCAGAAAGGACTACTTGACGAGTTCATCGGAATGCCAAATAAACATATAACGTTGAAGGAGAAAGCGATCAATACTGCAGGATTAAAAGAACAACCCAGAGAGTTGATATATACCACACACTGCATAACTGGAGGAAACAGAGCACACAAAGCAACTAGGTAAATTCCTCACTCGAACCGATTTATATCGGAACAGGAGTACTGACAAAATGCTTCATGAATAAACAAAACACAGAGAGGTTTGCATCAACCAATTCACACAAGTCAAAGGGCCTCACCAGCAGCTGCAAGCTCAACCCGAAACACTAACAACATACGAGGACGAAGCAAAGAAAAACAAAGTGACAAAAACATTAGTCCCCAATACAAGGGCCAACAACGAGCAAAGGAAGACAAAACAAATCATACTCCAAACCAACATAAACACCATGACGACCAAGGCTGATGACAAAATCAAGGAAATATCAATAAAGATTATGAATTCAAAAACTCCAAATCTTCGCACAGAAAACATGATAGATACGTCAATAAATTAGCCGTACAAAGCAATCAAAAGACAAAATCGAACACACAACTTCTGGTTTGATCAACCAAGAAGTAAAGGTTGGACACTGGAGTCACCTAAACACAAAAAACTTCAAATTGATCGAGATGTCGAACTAACGAAGTAAAGGTTGGACACCCGAGTCACCTAAATACAAAAAACTTCAAATCGACCGAGATGTCGAACTAACGAAGTAAAGGTTGGACACCCAAGTCACCTAAGCACAAAAGTTTTCGAATCAACCTAGATGTCAAACTAACGAAGTAAAGGTTAGACACCTGAGTAGCCTAAATACAAAAACTTCGAGTCGACCGAGATGTCGAGCTAAAGGATGGACATTTGAGTCAACTAAACACAAGAACCTCTAGTCAAAAAAAGTATCGGGTTAACAAAAGGACTTCGAACATACATACACAAAGTCAGAGCTAAGGGAACGAGTCAATACGGTCTGAAAGGATACATGTGAAAACAATCCTTTACAATGAATCAGGAATAACAACAACGACCAACCATTAGACAAGCAACAAGTACGAAAGCAGTTATAAAAGAACTTGACGCAAAAGCCATAATAGTTACAACAAAACCAAAAAGAAGAAGAAAAACGACAAAAGTTAATTTTTATTGATAAACACTATTCTGTTACATCCAAAGAAGGTGATAAAGAAGTGGGAGAAGAAACATGAGCAATAGCAAGATCAATATAAGTTGGAACATGAGAAGAATTCTTTTAAGGAGAAGAGAGCATCAACAACTTTAAAGTACTCGATGATAGCAGAGGCAATGACTCCTTTGTTGCTGAAGCAGATTCCTCGACATCATCATCCTCAAATGTTTCACAGACCAAGTGACGCTCGCCGAGCCCTTTGATATAAGCAAGAAGCTCAACCTCCTGTCAACAACTCGCTTCCAATATTCGGCTTCGACCACACGAAGCCTATCCTTAGTAGCAGCGAGTTCATTTTTTGCAGCGACAAGCTGCTTTTCAGCAGTGGAGAGCATACCGGAAGCATTTGCCTTGACATCATTAAGCGCATCGATTATCCGTTCCACTCGCCTCTCAGTGGCGCCACACATAACGGATTGCTCCAATCTAGAACAAGAAGCTTCATCGAAAGTCGCTTTCTTAGCGGATAACTCATTTTCCACATCGCAAAGACGGGCGCAAAACTCATCTAGCTTAGCTTTCAGAGAGTCAACTCTTTGCCTCTGTCAAAGACTTTCGAGTAGCCATGATAACTTTCTCCCAACCCACGCATTGCATCTTCAACACATCAAATTGGAAAAGAACATGAGAAAATAACAAGAATAACGCTGGCAACCTCCTCTCCAAAAGAGCCACTTGATCACGACCAGCTCGATAAACAAAACCCATTACCCCTGCGTAAGCAAGATGATTAATCCCGTCCATTATCTGCTCAAGACCATGCTCAATATGATCAAAAGGGTCAAGCACTGAAGAACCACCTCCGACAGCGGGGAACAGATGGAATAATAGTAACAATAGAAAAATCATGTTTACCCTCACGTGGAGAAGCATCCACGACAAGGGAAGGACTGATAGTAGCAGCATGAGCAGGAGAAACCTGTCGAATGGGAGAGGAAACTAGGAACCCGACTATTTCACTGACATCAATAGAAGGAGAGGGGGAATGATCCTTGAAACGTTGACTGCCAGCAATGTCTTTAGACTGCTCCACTACCAACTGGAGCATTTTCTCATTAATGACTCGAGGATCGTCATTAGACAACTCAGCAGTATTCAAGACACCATAAGCAGACAAAAACTTCTTCTCATCGTCATCCAATGGATGAATAGTCTCATTATCGCGTCTTTTCAATGCCAGCCTTAGCTCCTCAGCCTCCTCAAGAAATTCACGATCTCCTTTTGCATCATATCATGGGCAGGACCCGAGTGAGAAGCAACATCCCGAAAATAACTCTAACGAGTCACAAACCGAGCAGAACTAAGATTCCAAAGTCGTTTCTTCCTCGAAACTTGACCAGGATCTATCGGCAATCGCCTTGATGGACTCGTAGACCTTTCAAGTTTTCTCTTTCGCGAAGCAGGAGCAGAAGTAATAACAGGAGCATTTAGATCCGTAACATCTCGGACTGAACTCACTTCCCAATCAATGCTAGCATTACTAACACTAGCACGTGCGACAAGAGCAACATAAGCCTTAGCACGAGATTCAGTAAATAAAGTTCGTTCTGCTTCACTCATAGTGTATAAACCACTACGCTCCAGGATGCCCTCAGAAAGAAATGTCTCCATGGAAAAACGGTGAAGCTTAGAGAACCGTTCACTGATCTTTTGTTCCTTAGCAGATAAAAGAAGATTCTTCCACCTATTGGGGACTCGAAATGATTGAAAAACCGAACGACCTCGTAGTTGGAAGTAGCCAAAATTCACGGAAGTGTAGAACCAAAAGCGCGACCAATCACGAATGTCATCACTAAGATTCTCGAAACAATCAGGGGGACGAAGGAAACATATCTCCCTGTATACCAACAGACCAACCACCGAATGCAAGACCCTAACGGTTAAGGGAATACTAGACAAAGTAACCCTCGTGTAAGAAGAAACCATCACCTTCCCACCATTAGAGCCCATTTGGGCAGGAGGAATGCCCAAAAAATTCAGATATTCCCATAACAACTTTGAAACAGGAAATCAAAAGCCAGAAGAGAACATGCACGAGTACCAGCCTTTGGGTTATAAGGGCTATCGCCCCATCCGGGCAGAACAATCTCGAGGTCAGGCGGGAGATTATAATCAGAACGAAGGGTCTCCAGAGTCGACAGAAAAACTCTATTAAGAGAGTAATAAGACTCACACAGAGTTAGCGACTTATCACTTAACTTGTCACCAATAGACATTGTTGAAGAGCAAATAAGCAATGAAAATGAAGAGAATGAAAGAACAAAAAAACCCTAAATTCAAAGACAACGTGAAGAGGGAAAATGTATTCGTCACATTTCCTTTTATAGAGCCAAACAATGAATAGACGACCCATTAAATAGCGTGTGAGATATGATGGCTATGAGAAAACCAAAAAATATGCGCGAAAGACAAACGGGCAAGCAAATGATCGAGACACCAACTTGCAAAAAGCAACTGACAACAATAAATACAAGGTAATGATGAAATCGAAAGGCAAACCGTCACTAAAGTTAGTGGCCACGTCAGCATGCCTACTAAGGGGGAAGTAGCTGATGATACATCAAAATATACTGATCACCATGGCCGTACACGTGGCATAGAGGCCCATCACGAGGACACATCGAACAACCTATTGGGATAGCTCATGAAGCCCGATAGAAATAAAGCCAATTACATAGGCCCAAACTGGGCTCGCTATATAAGGAAAATAACCAGGACCTAAATTCAGGCCCAAACGAATTAGAATACGGATTCAGGCCCAACACGAGTTCTCTCATAAATAAGGAAAACATTGCACCAAGAAAGAGCCATGGAGGGGCTTACACCTCCACGAACACAACTCCATTAAGGAGGAGACTATTACAGAAACATCTCATTCTGTTACGCCTCGCATGCTTAAGTCACGCAGAGAGTTAATCACGATCATTATAAAAGGTGAAGGGAACATTCGACAAAAGTATGCAACTTTAACTGAGTTTTATCCATATTTATATCCTTCTTCTAACAGAGTTACTAACTTAAGAATCGACGTGTCTTCGATCACCAAAAAGGTGGTCCTTGACAGTTTATTAGTTGTTTTACAAGTCAAACTCACAGGAAAACAATTTTTGGACGCATCAACGATAATTTTCATTTTGAAAAAAAGAAAACACAATACATTTCTCTCTGTGACATGTACATTCAACCAATTTTTCATAGTTTTTTTTTTTTTTCATTTTCTTTGTCTTTTTACATGTTCTACATTTACAAACGTGTCATATAGGAAATAAATCTCAATCTTCAACACATTTTCCAACTTTCGATCCTAGGCATTTTTTTTTATCTAAAATCCTTAGTTTGTCCTAGTTCCTAGTATAGAATTAGTAGGGAGGATTGCAAACCATTACTTTTATAATAAATGATTTTGACAACCCTAGTAGAATTAATAGGGAGCCCACAATGAGTGTTGTTTTGAAAAAATGATACGATCCCCTTGTTTTAATGTATCCATTGTGTAACGAAGAAAAATAAAAACTTTATTAGTGTTTTAGTGAACCAAAATTTGTTGGGTCAAATGCGCCAAAATTGTCAAAAAATAAAATTTAAAAAAATTGAAGGAGTTAAATCAATGGGTGCTTTTTAAATCAAGATAAAATGAAATTGATGATGAAAATGAAAAATGTTGGAAGGGTAATATGTGTGTGAATCAACAACCTTGAAGAAATTAAAAAAAAAAAAAAAAACCTTAAAGAAAGACATAAAATATAGGGGTGGGCATGGGACGGGATGGACCCATCCCGTTCATTCGGGATCGAGACAGGATAGACCTCATCCCAGGACGGGACGAGGTCAACATGCTCGATCTGTTGACAAATTATTTTGACAATTTATAACATAATAAACACAATCTATAATATATTACAACATGTAACACAATAACATATTTCAACAAAACATAATAAACACAATCTCTAGCATAATAAACATAGTAATATGTTACACATTACTATGTTGTAACATAAAAAAAACATAGACTTCATTCACAATCTGTAATATAAACATAGAATTCATTCACAATATGCAACATAAACTTCATTTTGACTTCATTCAAACATCATTGATTCATTATGACTTTATTCACAAACATAATACACAACCTTTAACATAATAAACTTCATTCTGTAACATAATAAACACAATCTGTAATATTATGCCCAAACTTTATATGTGCATCCAAACAATTGCAATTCTAAAATAAATATTAAAATTATTAATAAAAAATATTAAAAAATTAGTACGGAACGGGATGAGATTGGCGGGATTGAAAATCTTCATCTCATCCCATCCCGTTCTAGATTGAGGCGGGATGAGATCGAAATGAGATTAATCAATTCCAATAAAACTCAAAAAAATTAGTACCAGAAGAGACGAGATGGGGATTGCGAGATATAATACCCACCCATAATAAAATATCTCATATCGTATCAGTTCCCACGTAAATAAATACTAACAGTGTCATGTAATAAAGAAGAGGAAAAGTATTGTGGTAAGATTTCGGGATTCGTGTACGGTGTCCGAAAGTCTGTCTTCTTTTTATTACTTATTTCTCTACTAAAATCTCTCTCCTGTGAGAGAGAAGAATCGAAGTCAGATTTACTGCTATGTCTAGATAGATCAGAAATTCTAGCTGACCTGAAAATCCCCGCCTGAGGGCCCTTCTTTAAACAAACATTCCAAAAACGTGTTTAAAGAGGAGGGGGCCCTCCAAGGCCCAAGATAGAGTAAGAGAAGAAAGTAACAAGAAAATAAAACATATCAACTCTCCCCTCTCCTCTGCTTCTTCTACTTGAGTGAATGAAAGAGAGAGAGAGAAGAACAACAAAATAAAAAGAAACGCAGAGACAGAGAGAGTAAATAAGTAAAAAGCAGTTTGTTGGGTTTGAGTTGTGTTTGATGTTGGAGAAGAGAAGCTGCGGCGAGGAGAAGGAGAAGAACAACTTCATACCTCTGGTAGCCTTGGCGCTTCTGTCCATGAACTCCGGTGGAACAGGTGTCTCGTTGTTTATCAATGGAGAAATTGAAGTGCGTGGCGCCACCGTCTGTAAATGTCCGAGTAGAAGCTTCACTGACGGCCATGGCTGGTGTTCTCGCCTTTGCCTTGGCCGCCACCTTAATTTGCTCTGCTCTCTAAACTAAACAAAACCTAAGTTAAGTTTTTACTACAGAGAAACAAAGCAGAGGAAACCCTAGAAATTTTTATTTAATTTACCACTAGACAAAATCAATCAATCCAAAACCTAGATAGAGAGATAAATGAGATCTTTAAAACGCACACAAACTTCTTCATCGTCTTCTTCATGGATTCATTTGAGATCAGTTCTTTTTGTCGCCACCTCGTCTTCCTCCTCCTCTTTGTCTTCTCCAGTTTCCTCGGATCGGTGAGCTCCTCTCTCCGCTGGTTTCATACTATTTTATATTTTATATTTTATATTTTGTTTTTTGGTTCAATTTTATAGTATTGTGCAATGGGATTATTTTGTTTGCTTTTTCGGAGAGCTTTCACAAGCATGTATTTAGGATCTATTGTGTGTGTGTGTGAAGAAAAGCTTTTCTATTTTCCACTTGGTTTGCTTGTTATTTTAGGATCTTAGGGTGTGTTTGGTTGCATGGAATCCTATGCCATGGGAATCCATGAGGGGATCCTTACATTTTAGGCTAAATTGATGTATCACTCCACATCCACCATTTGATTTTGTGATCAATGGTGGGAATGAAAGTCCCATGAACATGAGAATCACATGCCTTGGGGGGCCAAGGAGTGGGATTCCTATGTTCATGGGACTTTCATTCTCACCATTGATCACAAAATCAAATGGTGGTCAAATGGTAAATGTGGAGTGATATATCAATTTAGCCTAAAATGTAGTGGTCTCCTCATGGATTCCCATGACATAGGATTCCATGCAACCAAACACACCCTTAGTGTTATGTTACTCAACGAACCAGAAAGTGAGTGCTTACTTCAGTTGGGTTATTTGATTTCTGAATTGTCAAGTAAAACATGGACCAGATATATGTCAATTCATAGGGAAATTTATACTGGAATTGAGTGTTTAGGGAGGTGCATATGTTTGTATAGAGGGCACTGTGTTAATAAGGATCTGTCTTTCTTGTTGTGAAATTATGAGAAATTGGTTAGTTTTGGTGGTGTGGACTTGTTTTTTTTTTTTTCCAGAACAAAAAAAACAGACAAATCAACCACTCGAGAAAATGCAGCGAATAGAAGCTTAGCATGTATGTAGTGGTTGACTGTTAAGATATTTACAGTCAAGTCTGTCTTCTAATATTAGGTAATTTTTTGTAAGATATTGGATGAAATAATGTATGATAGGAGCAGGAAAGATATGAGATATATGACCAGAGAAAAGCTGCAACTTAGGCTTCATGATCATCTGTTTTGTTATTTACTCCAAAGTTTGACCTCCTGGGGATCTTGTGTGTGTGTTTAGTTTGTTATCTTGCTTTAGTTTGATCAATAATACCAAGTTTAGTAAAAGGATTAGATATTTTGTTGAAAATTTCAGTCTACTCCTTTTCTTTACTAATGTATTTCAGTTTGTCTTTTGCTGCTAAAAGTAAATAAATCTGGCTTATGATGCTTTTGTTTTCATATTAGGAAAAAATGGCCTTATTTTGTCTGAGAATTCCACTAGTGATTGTTTAGATGCAAAAATTGAGTTGGTAAATACTTAGTTGAAGGTATCCAATTGGAATATTGTGGATATATGGCTAATTGTGCATTAAAAGAACGTGGACTTCTGGAGTTTGGAACTTGGGAATTACTTTACATTTTCTATGTCATTGCTCACTGGGTCATACATTACCTTGGATGTCTCATGTCTACAACAGGGTTCATATGTCGAATACTAAAGATGTTTTATTCATCTTTGAATATTGACGATTTCTCGAGTTATCTAATGGAGATTTCAATGAAAATGCTGCAAATGTATTTGAATAGATCAACATGTTTTACGAAATGTTGATCTGGAGAAGAAATTGTGCGATATCCACATTTCATCTGTCTTTTTAGTCTGGTTCTCCTGTGACAATTGATACCTTTGTGAAAAGCCTTTCAGTGTCCCAAGCTTTCATTCAGATGCCAATGAAAAAGAATCCATGATCTGGTATTTCTATTTGAGATATGAGGCTCTTATATGTAAGAGTAGTTTGTGCACTGGCAAAGTTGAGCAATTGAGTAGACCTTCTAGTTTCCTGGAATCATCAAATAAATTATGTAATTGGGTTCAGAAGTTTCTCATTGTTTTCTCTGATTAGACTCAATGATACTCTTTTCATTAGTTTTTGTTATATGCACATATTCTAGGTGGCCGATTCTTCACCAGAAACTCTCAATTTTCCACTGGTGATTTTTCTCAATCTGGCTGCCAATAGTATGAATAAAGTTGACTATTCGTATGTGACATCTGCACAGACGCGAATTCCTTGTTGTTGCTTTGCTTGTGATATTCTTGTTTGTTGTTTACTAATTGAATATATGTTTCTTGTGATGGCAAATTTACTCGGTTAGTTGTATTATTTGTTTGAAATTTAATTGTGAGTTTGTTTGTTACAGAAGCAATCTCAAGTCACCATGGTCCCGTAGGCGAAGAAAACATGCCCTTTCTCCAAGACAGTGGAGAAACATTTTCACTCCAGATGGAAAGCTCCGTGATGGTGGAGTCAAGTTTCTGAAAAAAGTTCGAAGCGGAGTGAGTTCATGCTTTCGATTGACCTATTTAGATGCTTGTCAGAGAAATGTTTTAATGTGAAAGTTTTCATAGTCACTAAGTGACTGCGAAAGACAAAGCATACATTTATATTTTTCTTTCTCTAGATTACTTTGATTAATGGTAGTATGAGAGTTTCTTTTCATATTGTGATCAAGATTTAACTCCAATTTTTATTTATTTATTTATTTATTTATTTATTTTTATGCAGGGGGTTGATCCAAGCATCAGGGCAGACGTTTGGCCATTCCTCCTCGGACTGTGAGGACTTTAATCCTTCTAATCCTCATTTATTATTATTATTATTAATGGTAGTATGGAGAGATCAATTACCCATATTTTAAAGGGTTAGTGAAAGACCGTTAAGTACGTCTGTTTCCATGGATATGGTTAATATATTTCCAAATTGAGGCAACACACATGTTTTGTTCTACTTGAGGCCTTCTTTCATGTGTTGTATCTTTTGTCTATGTACAAGCTCAATGCTAAGGATTAAGCTCCAACCATTTAACAAGTTACTTTGGCAATCTTGTTACCGAGGCTTACCGAAACATGGTTTCAAAATTTTGCCACTTTTCTACTCCTGGAAAAAGTAGGCAGAGCTGAGTATGAATTGACAAGAAAAAAAGAAAACATAATGAAGAAATGTGTAAGAGAGCAATATAAATTGATAATAAAATTCCTTTTAAAGGAATAACATTTTTATCTTAATAACAAAAAAAGTATTTCTATAGGAAATTATGAAATATAATGGGTGTTTATACTGTAGCATAATCAAACATTATGTTTCCTTCAGACAAAAGATAGTTATCATGTGGCGGCCGTATGGCCCATGAATTTTGTAAGCTTCTATGGAGCTAAGTGCAGAAAATGGTCTGAGTGATTAGTTCTGCCCATGGATTGCACCTTCTTCTGAATGTTAATAGCCCATCTCCTCTAAGGGATGCTACTGGTTGAATAAATCCAATTGAATGACTAGAAACACCCATAAGCCTGATCTAAGTGAGCCCAGTGAATAGTCATGCGTTTATGGGTAAGTGCTAATGTGCTATATATATACGAAGGTCTAGTAAAACAATTAAAATTTGGCTCTGAAGTTTTTGCTCCTTGTATCATTGTTCAATGGGATAATGACACGTGATTTTGAATGCTTACATTGGGGGGATGGTTGTAAATAAAAAGAAAATTCAAGTAAATAAGTACAATAATTTCCTGTTAGTTGTGCCACATGTCGTGATCTAATTGGATAATGACATAGAGAGCACAACGCCCAAGGACCAAAACTTTCTCTGCATTACCACCTATACAAGTGCCTTCTGCAAGGGATCTTACAAGGCTCCCAATCGTGGGATTGAACTCATCCAACGGCCTTGATATGTTTGTAACTAGTAGAGGATAAGTTGTAAACTTCCATATTTTATGGAGATAAAATGGGCAAGTGTGTCTCTTCCTTAAATGCCCTTAACCTTCCTTTTCTCTCTCAAAATGTATGGAAAACAACTCATTCAGCCTTATACACGATCTTGGAACATATAGTCAAGGTTCCCATGGGATCAAAATATGGAAGGACACTGAATTTGATAAAAAATCACTGAAGATCCACAGCTTGGATCCTTCTTTTAAAGTATCTAATCAGTCAAAGCATTTCTATGACCCTTTTGGTTGTTTGTACCTGCTTTGCATTTACAGAGATGCATCTTTTTAGTAGAGTTTTCATGTGTGGATCTACTGTTGAAGGTATGAATCCACTAGTATAAAATGTTTTTGGGGTAGAGTAAATAATGAAATGAAGGCCAAGGATTCTGATGATGAATATTAAATCTCTACTTTATGGCGATGAGTTCAACATTTGTCATTGTCCATGTGATGGATTCAATTCGACTTACCATCCTATAAATGCATTTCAGATTTCATCTTTCTCAATTACTCAAATTGAACTTCAGTTGATATTATACTTGTTAATAGTGTCCATCAACCTTTCAACATGTGCTAGATTTCTGCCTACAATTCATTTTCTAGATAGAAAACACCGTCTTTTCTTCCGCCACTCTCTAAAAAAATTTGTTTTCCTCGTTTTGAGAAAAGGTGAGAGTGAAAGGAGGAAGAGTTGGTGGTATTTATGGAAAAAGACGCATCAATCCATTTTGTTGGCCATGAAAAGTGGAAGTTCTTGACCTCTTATTTTACTTGCTCAAAACATATTCAGGCTGTTGGATGAGTTTGATCCCACGATTTAGGAGCCTTGTAAGAGTCCTTGTAAAAGGCGCTTGTACACTAATACCGATCGAACACCCTACAAAGAAGACTAGTTGAATGTCTTAGAAGACTAATTGATTTGCATACAGATATACAAGTGTGATGGAGTAGTTACAATATTAAGATGCATAGGGAGATGTTGCAGCACAATAAGTATTGCATATCATATTGTATGTGGCTTAAATTTTTTGAATTATATATGTGTTTATGTATATATTTTACATGGTTATTCTTGTGAATGAAGGCCAGAGGTTCTTCTGCGTGAATTGAGGTGTTTACCCATGTTTTAAATTGTCTTGATGCTTCTGCATGTTGTTTTTGATGAAATGTTTGTCTTAATGACTTTGAATCAATTTCTTTTATAGGTATGATTTGAATAGTACAGCAGAAGAGAGAGAGACTATCAAGACTGAGAAGAGGTATTATATCTATTTTACATCTTTGTTATTAGAGTATATACCATTCCATGTTAGTGGCTCTTCTAACCAAGGAGTAAAAAAAACATTGTTTGGCCCTTCATTCTGTTTTGGAGATCGAGTGTGCACTATATAAATTCAGATGTACACAAATCTTATGTCATGTTTTATGTTCACAAATTTAAGCTTTTATTGCTTGATACAGAAAGGAATATGAGAACTTGCGGAGACAATGTAGGCGGCTAATAAAGCGAAATAGTGGAAGCTTCAAAATAAATGAATCAAATGGTATTGGCAATAATGAGGATGACAGGAGTTCTATCCAAGGAATGGATTCTCCTGGGTCAGAGGATGTGGTTAGTGCTCGAGGATCCCTCTCCAGCAATGGAGGAATCATAGAGGAAGAGGACTCGGGTCACACAGTTGATGATCCAGACTTTTGTGTTTCAAACTCACTGGTAGAGGATGATAATGATCACAGCGGAATCATCAATGTACATGCCTTTGCCATCGACACTGAAACTTCTGATTCAGACTCATCTGCAGAAGAACACGATAGCATGGATAATTTCCTTGTGGTGAGTGAAGAGAATGATCCTAGCAGTTCCAAGGAAGATTCATCACCCTCCAATAGTGAAAGTGGATCCAAAATCAACACAGCTGAAGATTTTTCCACATGGCAAAGGATCATCCGCCTTGATGCTGTACGAGCCAGTGCAGACTGGGTTGTTTACTCTCCTAACCAGGCTGCTGTATCAGAAGCCAGAGCATGGCGCTCAGCTGAGGCAGTTGGGCTGAAGGATTATGAACACCTGGAGCCCTGCATAATCTTCCACGCGGCTCGTCTAGTAGCCATACTTGAAGCCTATGCACTCTATGATTACGAGATTGGCTACTGCCAAGGCATGAGTGACCTACTTTCCCCAATAGTTGCAATAATAGAAGACGACCATATAGCATTTTGGTGTTTTGTGGGGTTCATGAGGAAAGCCAGGCACAACTTCAGGCTTGATGAGGTAGGAATCAGAGGGCAGCTGAACATTGTGTCTAAGATCATCAAGTCTAAGGACTCCCATCTCTACCGACACCTCGAGAAGCTCCAGGCAGAAGATTGTTTCTTTGTTTACAGGATGGTGGTGGTTCTTTTCAGAAGGGAACTGACCTTTGAGCAAACAGTGTGTTTGTGGGAGGTAATGTGGGCAGACCAGGCAGCCGTCAGGGCAGGGATCAGCAAGTCTGCATGGGGTAGGATCCGGCAGAGGGCCCCACCAACAGATGACCTATTGCTCTATGCAATTGCAGCATGTGTTTTGCAGAGAAGGAAGCTGATAATCGAGAAGTACAGTAGCATGGATGAGATCATAAAGGAATGCAATAGCATGTCGGGGCAACTGGATGTTTGGAAACTTTTAGACGATGCCCATGACCTGGTTGTGACGCTTCATGAGAAGATATAAAGAAAAGAGTTGTAAAACCAATATTGAAATCTTCTCCATCTCTCATGTTCTTTACTTATTTTGATCCCGCCCCCTTGAGTACTCAAAAGAATGTCTTTAACACGGAGCACTGCAAGAGGCAAGCTTCAAATTGACTATGTAATTTACTTTGTATTTACCCACTTTGAGGTCTGATAACTGATCTGAGTGGGAGTATCAAAGTCAAGAGATTGAAAAAAAATGAAATTATAACTTAAAATTTGGTTGGTTGCAGTTAAAGTTAAACTAGGATTGTGTGACTAGTCCACTAGGATTGTGCGACTAGTCCAAACGATAAAGGATATGTTCTTTGTTATGGAGTAGGATTTAGATTCTTTATTGGCATAAGTTTCTCATCTCATTTCAAATTGGGATATTATGTAATTGCTATTTTTATATATAGAGGCTCATATCAATGAATCAATGAATAAGATAGCTCTCTGTTTTCCTTCTACTCTTGTTTTGCTAGAAGAGAAGAGAGGAGGAAAACTCAAGAAGTGAAGAGGAAATCTGTTAACATTAGGTCTCCGATTTGGTCATTGATTTGTATGGGATTTGTATGCGATTTGGTCTGCGATTAGGTTTGCAATTTGGCTGCGATTAAGTCTGCGAGGTGTTGCGATTTGCTGCAATCAGGTACTTAATTCTGCTGCGATTAAGTCTGCGATTTGCTGCAATCAGTGGCATTGCAGTTTCCTTGGTCCTTCTTGCATCTTACTACAAGTATCTTCAAGGGTTCCCTACTGTTGCTGTTGCTGCTATATGTTGGTTGTTACCAGGTATTAGCTTTTATATTGTTATGTCGTAGTTTCTGTCGTTACTTGTTCAGGATTACACTGATAAACAATCATGAGATGCAAATTGATAAAACAAAGAGAAACGAGAAGATACCAAAACACACACTCACAGAACATGCTTCAAGATCTGATTTACACGGGAAATCCATGTTTCCACTATGCTGAAAGGCAAATAGAAAGAAGCGAGATTGCAGTTTAGATTTATCCTTTGTGCTTGTCAACTGAAAAAATGATAGTTGAGATTATTACAAAAAAAAATTAAGAGAAACCATGGAAACGTCTATCTTTTAATGAGCAACTATTTCCAAATTCTTGTTCTGTGCAGTATATTTCCTGTGAAGCTTTTTTTAGTTTCTTTACATGATGAGGGAAATCTACTTAGGTAACAGTACTATGTTATTATACTATACAGATATCTTTCCGTCTAATCAGTTGGCTAACAGTACTATGTTATTATACTATGTGTATTACTCCTGTGCCAACTATCATTGTGAAAGCAAAAGTCATGTATGATTCACTAGATCACAGTTTGTGAAACCACTAGATCAAAACAGTTTGATAATGGATTTAATTAGTTCTTTCTCAGGGTTAGCATTACAATATGAAGGCATCTAGAAGTCACAAATACAATATCATTAAACAAATAATCTGCTAATGGAAACCTGAAAAAAAAAACAGTGCATAGAAGTGTATAACTACCTGTGTTTACTATGGGGACAGTTTTTTTTGGATGGTGGTATGGTGGTTCCCTTGGTTATCGAATTTTCCATCATTCCAGATACCAGGAAGTGTTTTCTGTTTTCCCATTCTTTGGTGTACATAGAGATTGGTTCATTGTATGTAGTTTCCACTTCTCTACAGTCTGCACTTGGATGTTTCCTTACAATTTTCAGTCCATATAAGCATATTAGTTAAAGAGTCAGGCAAGAAGCCCTTTTGATCTGTTTCTATTTCGCCATATGAAAATACTTTCAGAGCTGAGAAAGGAATTATTTTATCCAGAGCTTATGGTTGCAGTTTGTGTTTTCTGCTTATAGAAGTTTCAGGATTTTACAAAGAATCAAAGCATTTTGAACTCTGTTGTTGGAGTTAAGTACAGTAATCCTTAAAAGTTATGGGACAGATTACTGATCTTTAGATTAATTTGAGAAAGTATTTGCATGATTGAACCCAATGCACAAAGTCATGACCCCAAGACTTAAAAGAGCAAATCCAGGTCAGTGTACAAGTCAATCCTCACTTGCTGGATGTACACAGGTGACCTGCACTAGTTAATTTATGGAAACCATAAACCCATTTGCATATAATAAATATAGTCTTCACCTGCAAGCAAACGATGCCATCTAGCAATATTGTTCGACATAATTGGTTTCTAAAAGTACGCGCTTGTTGCTAATAGAGAACTTTTAGTGGGTTATATGAACTTGTGTTTACTTGATTTACATAGTGAGACTGCTATGAACTTGCTAATAGAAGTATAGAATTGTGTAAAGCAACTAGCTTCTCTACTATATATGTTATGATGCTGAGTATTAATTTATAGCTTTTGTGAATTAATTTAAATTTCAGTCTTTTCCAATTAGCTTTCTATTTCATTCCCTCTAAGTCGGACTATGGAAGTTCGCACCAAGTAGAACAGTGAGGGTTCACATTCGCTCCGAACTATGGTAGTTCGTGAAGCTTGAACTATGATATTCGCTCCGAACTATGACAGTTCGTGTAGCATTGAACGATGACCGTTCACGACCATTGTTTGAAACTTCGAGTTTCATTCTAATCCAGTTCCATGGATATCTGTTTCTTCACTTCTTGGAAGCATTGGCTTAGAAACACTAATTTTGTTCATGGGGATATTTGTGGAACTTGCGGACCATTTAGATATTTTATGGTGTTGGTTGATGCATCGACACACTAGTCACATACCGCTACTGTCCACCCGAAATGCTGCATATGCTAAACTCTTGGCCCAGATTATTCGACTGAGGGCTCACCACCCGGATTACCCTATTAAGTCAATTCGACTCGATAATGCTGGAGAGTTTACATCGAAAACATTTGATGATTATTGCATGTCCATTGGGATTGATGTTGAACATCCGGTTCCCCATGTTCACACCCAAAACGGTCTCGTGTAAGCCACCATCAAGAGGTTAGGTCGCTCGGACATTGGTTATGCGCACCAACCTGCCTATATCCGCACGGGGCTATGCAATTTTGCACGCAACAATGTTACTCCGTTTGAGGCCAGTTACCACCCAACCATTCTATGCATCACAGCTGGTGACTGGGTACGAACCGAATCTTTCGTACTTATGCATTTTTGGGTGCGCAGTTTATGTGCCAATTGCATCGCCACAAAGTAACAAGATGGGGCCTCAACAAAGGATGGGTATATATGTGGGATATGAGACACCATCAATCATCCGCTACTTGGAACCCTTGACAGGCGATCTCTTTACCGCACGATTTGCGGATTGTCACTTTGATGAAACCGTCTTCCCGTCGTCAGGGGGAGATAAGAACGTCAACGTTCAACAGAAACGACAGGAATTGTCGTGGTCTGTCCCCACTTTGTCTCATCTTGATCCCCGAATCGCACGGTCCGAGAGTGAGGTGATATCGCTAAAGTGACGAGATCACATATACATGCTGCAAACGTGCCTGCCAGGAGTGACGTCCCCACCACAGGACGTAGCACCGTCGGGCATGGCGACGCCGCTCGTGACGAAAACGGTGCGCGTGGTACCCTGGCGGTTAACCAGTCATCTGATCCCACAAGGAAGCGCGGTAGACCACTGGGTTCGATGGATTCTCGTCCTCGAAAGAGGACGCAGCCGGCACAAACCAATCCATCTGACATCACTATCTCGATTGAACCATCCCATGAGAATATCCTGGACTATGGATATGTCCGAGAGTAGTCATCGTTGGGGGACGCCTCAACGTCGGTACCTACTCCCGAGAATAAAAATCTCGGTCAATTATGCATGCATAGATGGGACATGGAATCGAAATGAAATCATCATCGATGATGTATTTGCATACTCGGTTGCACGCGAAATCATAACTTGCGATGTATCGAACCCCGTTCCGTTGAAGAGTGTCAACGTAGAGCTGACTAATCAAAATGGAAAGATGCGATCCAGACTGAATTGAATTCCCTAACGACACAGAAGGTGTTTGGGTCGGTACTGCCAACCCCTCCAGGTGTAAAATACGTCGGATTTAAATGGGTATTCATTAGGAAGTGTAATGAGAAAAACAAGATTGTGGGATATAAGGCTCGTCTCGTGGCGCAAGGTTTTTCTCAACATCCTGGGATCGTTTACGAGGAAACGTATCTCCCGTAATGGACGTAATAACGTTTCGCTACCTTGTCAGTTTGGTAGTTTTCGAAAAACTGAATATGCAGCTTATGGATGTGATTACGGCATATCTCTACGGGGATCTAGATACAGAGATATACATGAAAGTCTCGGATGGACTTCGTTTGCCCGAATCAAGTAGCTCTAAACCACGGAGCACGTTTTCTATTAGATTGAAACGTTCACTTGATCGGAAGGGGATACATAAACATGAGTTATGCCCATGTGTGTTCATTAATAGAACAAGTTCCGGGTTTGCTATTGTTGTGGTTTTATGTCGATGACATGAATTTGATTGGAACTCTAGAGGAGTTAAAGAAAACCACTGAGCACCTGAAGTCTGAATTCGAGATGAAGGATCTTGGGAAAACACAGTTTTGCCTTGGATTGGAGATCAAGCACCGTGCCGATGGAATTATGATTCACCAATCGGGCTATATTCAAAAATTGTTAAGGCCCTTTAATGAGGATAAAGCTAAGCCTTGTAGCACTTTCATGATCGTCCGGAGTCTGGATCCGAAGAAAAATCCATTCCGTCCCAAGGAGGAGGACGAGACATTACTAGAGGCAGAGGTGCCCTACCTAAGTGCAATAGGTGCATTATTGTACTTAGAGCAATGTACGAGACTGGACATCTCATTCGCTGTGAACTTGTTGGCTCGATTTAGTTATGCGCCGACACGCCGCCATTGGAATGACATTAAAGACATTTCGATACCTAAGAGGTACGATTGATATGGGCTTGTTTTATCCCTACAGAGAGAGAACAAAATCGGAAGTTGATCTTCACGAAATGGGAAAATTCCCAAAAACCGACGGCAGAGCCACACTCCCACCGCCGGTCGGCCGCTGGCCACCGTCAACGCCGGCAAACGTGTTGCCGCTCACTTTGGTCAGACTCCAAGTGATGTCTTGACAAGTTTTGCTAATGTCGGGTATCTCTCTGACCTGCACAAAGGACGTTCCCAAACGGATTATGTCTTTACCATGGGGAACACAACAATATTTTGGAGGTCGACAAAGTAGACTCTTGTTGCTACTTCTTCGAATCATGCTAAAATTATTGCTCTTCACAAAACAGTTCATGAATATGTATGGTTGAGATCCATAATTAGGCATATTCGAAGTACTTGTGGTTTGAAGTCGACCACGGATGAAACTACATGCATTTACGAGGATAATGCCGCTTGCATTGAACAAATGAAGCTAGGTTACATCAAAGGCGACAATACTAAGCATATATCGCCGAAGTTATTCTATAATCAGCAGCAACAAATGCTCTTGAAGATTGAAGTAAAAGATGGTAGATCTTATGACAATGTGGGAGTTCTTTACACGAAAGCTTTATCGAAAACAACTTTCAAGAAACATGTACGTAGTATCGGACTATGTAAATTGTCTGATCTTCCTTGATTGTTGGTGTCAAGGGGAGATGTTGGCATCAGGGGGAGATTTGATGCGCAACGAAGATTTTCTCGAAACGTTTACTTCATTTTCAAGTAAAGGACGCGTTGTACTATTTTTCCTTTGACCAAGGTTATGTTTTCCCACTGGGCTTTTGTTACTTGGCAAGGTTTAAACAAGGCAACATGGCATGCGTCATCGATGTAATATAATGTCACGTTTGGACGTCACAAGGGGGAGTGTTGCAATTAAACTAGGATTGTGTGACTAGTCCAAACGAGGAAGGATATCTTCTTTATTATGGAGTAGGATTTAGATTCTTTATTGGCATACGTTTTCTATCTCATTTCAAATTGGGATACTATGTAATTGCTACCTCTATATATAGAGGCTCATATCAATGAATAATATAGCTCTATGTTTTCCCTATACTCTTGTTTTGTTTTGTTTACGTTACTTTCAACAGTTGTATGTACATCGTGATATATAATGAACTGGAGTGATGTTGTGTCCACCATGGTTTTAAAAAACTTGCGAAACTTACGCGTTGAAACTTATATTTTGTAAAAACCTACATTTTACAATTGGCAGTGACTATTTCACACCACCATTTTCACTTTCTCACATCATTCTACTCTCTCACACCACCTACTTTCTTTCTCACACCACCATACTTTCTCACATCACCTATATAAACAAAAACCCAAATTTTTTCCCATCATTCAAATCGACAAACGGTTCTTCTCTCCCCCATTCGAAATTTCTCCCTCTCCCACATTCAAATATCTTCCAAATCTCTCCCCACATTTAAATCTCTTGCAAATCTCCTCCATCTCCCTCGAAAATCTCTCAAAATCCTCTTAAAATCGAAACCCTCAAACTCTTCAAAACGCAACAGCTAAAATACGCCACCTCTCAAGTGCAAAACGTAACTTGCGACTCCAACTCTTCTGTAAGCGAGCCATCCATTGTTTACTTTTGTGCATTTGTGTATTTGTTTCCATCTTTAAAGTAGAAATGTTTATGTTTTTGTGCATTAATCGTTTAGTTCGTCCCTTAGTAATGTAGGGAAATGATATATATAATGTTGTTTTACATCCAAATTGGCTAAAGTATTGCTTAAAAATTAGTAGAATTTATTGTACAAAAAAATTGTTTTGAAGTATTTGTTTCATTTTATTTGAAGGTTTACTATGTCTTTTGTTGGTCGTGATGTTGGTGGGGATGATCAAGGTGAAGATCAAAGACGACCCATGACACTTTCTTCCCGAAAACAGAGAGCAGAAATGGGCAAAAAATGGTAGAAGAACGGAAAAATAAATAATGAAAAAGCATATAGACAAGTAGTTGTATCACAAAGTCAACCCCAATCATAAGGGCAAGGAGGTTCGAGTGGTGCGGTGTTGGACATGAAGATGATGAGTTAGAGAAACTTGAGAACGTGCTTGTGGATGACGAAGAAGCAGGGGATGATGAGGAAGCAGGGGAGAAGGGTAAAGAAAAAGAAGATGTTAGATGAGATTCTTATCCTAGTGGTGTGGATTGTTCCACATTAGATGATTACCATGGACATATTTCTCGTGCCATTTGGGATGGTGTGCGGGTAAGTTAATATTTTTAGCTGGTTAAATTATATAAGCGTATTATTTATATATATTTGGATATTGAATTACTTAATATATATGTTTCTTGTATTTATGAACGAGGTGCATAGCGATGTCGGCATCCATAGGAACTTTATTGATTGAGATTTGAAACATGAGCCAAAAGAAGTAAAGATAATGATGTACAATAGTGGTCTGTATCATTTGATTAAATATCGTAAGGAACGTCTTGATAAGATGACCATTTGTGCTTTCGTGGAGCGTTGGCAACCTGAGAGCAACACTTTCCACCTACATTTGGAAAAAAAATTATCTGTCCGTTTGGAACCCTGTGGGCTTTTTGAAGCCCGCATTGCTCCCTGCGAACAGACCATAAACCTGCCAATTTTTTTGAAGTTTGTGAAACATCATAAACATGCCATTTTTTTTAAAGTTTATGCGCACTGTCTCATAAAAAAACTTAGTTTTCTGAAGTTGATGCGAATTGTCGCTTCAAACCTAAACTCGATCCCTGTTATTCTTCCGAACTACTCCTTTATGTGAATTTCATACAAGTCGCATTGTCACATCAAACTAGATTTGTTTAAATTTTTTCTGATATTATTTTATGATTTCGCATTGTCGCATCAAACTAATTCTTTTTCTGATTTCACATTATCGCATCAAACATAAACAAAAACTCAAACTAAATAGAGTAAAATTCCATTAATATATTGACAAAAACTCGAAACCTACAAGTCTTCCGTAAAAAAAAAAGGTGACTTTTCTAACAAAACAATGGTTCCTATGTCACAAAAAATTTACATTTGCCATATACATCCTTTTCATCACAATAATGGTTAGCAAAATACAATATGTGCATCAATCCAATATGGTCATCACCTCGTTCGACTTCTTCACATTCTTCTTATTCTTGTCATTGAACTTCCTCTCCATTGTCGCACTCATACCAAGCTGGACATCGAAACTACACTTCAACGAGATTGCCAAAGGAAACATGCGACACGGCAAATCGGTACTATAAGAGGCAATGGTGTGTTCAGTTGCATATGAAGGAATATATAGTGACTGCTCTGAGCCAAGTGTGCTATGAAACAAACGCGTCCTTCGTCAAATTGTGGTGTCAGGTAAACATAGGGAAAACATGTCGCGCTTTGGTTCCCATAACAAACAAAAACGCATTGGTAACGGTTCGCTGCGAGCTCTAACATATCGAGGTCCATAAACCAACTTTCCTTGTCTATCAGCACCTGGCCTTCTGAAATTAGCAAATTGTCCTTCACAACCTTTACTTTTGACTCATGCCAAATTGCAAGCCACAACTCTTCATTACTTTCAAGCTCTATCTGTATGTCTTTCTGTACTTGTTTTCAACCGCTTTCATCGTCATAATAAAGGAATTTGTTTTCGTCGCCTGGAACATTGTTAATGTCGTAAATATAATCCCGTATCCAAGACGGAATCTACCTCATCAATTTATTGTAATAAATTTTCTGCTTCTCTTTTTTGATTGACAACTTCTTACTTTTGCCTTTCATTTCTTCTTGTGTCATGGCGTATTCGTGTCCCGGGAAATCCATTTTCGTAGACCTCTCGTGCTTAGCCAACTTCTTTTTAGGTCTCCCATTTCCAGCCACAAGTGCTAATGGTTCAATCATCACACTATCACCCAAGGAACTCAACTTTATAAGCTTCCTCTTCATAACCAACTTCTGATCATGAGTTGACTCATTGAACCTATTCACAAGGACATCGACAATTGGGTCTATAATCACATCGCCACATTCACGAATCGGTGTTGTGTCAAGTTGAAGTCAATACTTGTCTATGGTGTGTACTGGAATTTGTCCCGTGGGAGTTAGATAACTTGTAAGTTCATGAGCGCAAGGTAATCCATTGATAAGTGCATAATTAGGCTATTTTTAATACCATATTTATATATATATTTTTGGCTATTACTTGTTTATTATGGTACTAATTGTTATTTTCGTGTTTGTATAGGTTTTCAATTACAAGATTTCAAAATAGAAGCTAAGTGAAGCAAATTGGCAAATTAGAAATACTGATTCTAAAAAAGGAAACCAAGCAAAGAAGGAAACCAAGCAGAAAACAAGTATAAAAAGGGACGATACCTTGCTTTAGAGAGCCATCCACAACATCTTCGCCTCCTTATCCTCACAGCAGCACGGCCCATCATTACCGCCAGCAGCCCAACATCGTTACCCATCCTCACCGACTTCATCTCTCTCTCGCTTGATTCCTTGATTGCCACTAGCCATGCAAGCAAGCCGCAAAGCAATCCATCGTTCCACACCCTCTCTCTCGCTGTCCCTGATCGTCGCCAACCACCATTGCACAACCACTCCATCCCTCTCCCGTTCTGATTTCATTTTCGCACGGAGCAAGCATAGATTGAAGAAGGAGACAGGAGCAGAGATCGTGAGGAAGGAGCAGGTCACGTGAAGGAAGAGGAAGATATCTCTTCCTCTCTGCTATTCGCACCCCAGGATCCTCTTTCTACAACCACGCTCGGCGACAACGTTTTTCATCTCTAAACCTCTCTTTTACTTATTTTAGTTTGATATTTGATTATGGATTACTGTTTGAACATAATTAATATGTCTAGCTAAACTCGTCTTAGCTAGGGGTGGATTCGAAGCCCCGAACATGTGTTTTATGAACTAATTGAATTTAATCTTCCTTGCTATTAGTGATTGTGTTTTGCTTAACTGCTTTATAAAGAACTTTTCTTTGTATGTTTGTTAAGGTGGAAAACTTAGTGAGCATGCTAGGATCTGGGGCTAGAGTATAGGAGAGTTTCACCTAATTGTTATAATCATGTATTCACAAGTAGTAAATATCAAGGAACGTTGGTAAGGTTAAGTAAAAACCTAGGTAAGAACAAGATGCTGATCATACTTGTAATTGCCTAGTCAGTGTTCATATTTTCCTCAAAATTAATGATCTTAGATTCTTATCTAACTTGCGATTCCTGATTAGATAACATGATAAGAATAGTTTGCAAGCGACGCTTAGTTTAATTCAACGAACTTGGGAAAATAATAAGATTAATGTAGTGCCGATCACGGTTAATCTTGAGCATTGCCTCTCACGAGTTAGCAAGTGATTATTGAATATTGATTTATGAGCATATGTTTGGTGTGTGGAGATAAACCCTTAGCTAATTTCTCATATTTTCCATCCCTTTAGTTTTATTATCATTATAGTAATTTTTGTAGTTATTTTCATAGTTTAATTTAGAAAATTCAATCCCCAAATATTTACTTAATTAAGTTGCTAGTTGTCTTTAAGTAATTCTTAGTGTTAATTTGCAAGGCTTCTAATCCTTGGTCCAGAACGATCCCTACTTATTCTATACTACAATCACAAAGCAGGGTATTAAGTTGTGTGCTACTAAAATAGTGCATCAATTTTTTGCGCCGTTGCCGGGGATTAGTAAAATTGTTAATTACTTCATTAGTTTTTATTTATTTATTTTTCTTCTTATTGATTTTTTTCTTTCTTTCCTTATCTCAGGTACCAGTTTATGCGCAATAGGAGATCCAGCTAAAACTTATTAGAATACGATTCAGAGCCTGAGAAAACATTTAGAAGACGAATGAGAGAAACAAAATAGTCACAAACATCTAGCTCTGAATCTGAATCTGAAAAGTTTGACATGGGAAACTATAGATCTATTAAAGAACTTTCGGCATCCACTTTGGACAATGTCGCACCCCTGTGCATTCAGTATCCAACAGCCGTGCAGGGCAAGACAGAGTCATTTGAGCTGAAATCTAGCCTACTTCATCATATTCTGAAGTATCATGGTCTTTCTATGGAGGATCCAAATAAACATTTAAAGAAATTTAAAGTTGTATGCTCCAGTATGACGCCAATGATTGTAGATGAGAACATTCTAAAACTGAGAGCATTTTCATTTTCTCTGACTGATAGGGCTAAGGATTGGCTCTATGAACTACCTTACGGAACAATATACTCTTGGGATAGCATGAAGATGGTGTTTCTAGAGAAATTCTTCCCAACTTCCAAAATTATCTTGTTGAGAAAGAAAATCAGTGGTATACAGCAAGGTCCAGGAGAATCATATTCAGTTTACTATGAGCGCTTCAAAACTCTCATAGCATCATGTCCGCAACATCAGATGAAGGAGGAGCTCATGATTCAATACTTTTCTGAGGGATTGCTTCCTCTTGAGCGATAGATGTTAGATGCAGCGGCAAGAGGAGCTTTGGTTGATAAAACTCCAGCAACAACAAAAACTTTGATTGCAAACCAAGCCTTAAACGCCCAACAGTATGAAGGAATTGAAGAGCCTTTACGCCAAGTCAATGAGGTAAGTACTGATTCTAGTTTGGAAGCTCAAATGGCTAATCTTTTTTCACTTGTGACTTAGGCTCTAGGGAAGCCGAATGTGCTAGGAGTTGCATAAGTTTGTGGTGTGTGTACTAAGCCAGGACATCCATCTGATAAATGTCCTCAACTGATTGAGAATGGCGGTTGGGAGAATGTCAATGCAGTAGATTTTCATGGGCAAAATCACTATAAGAATAACTCTTATTCGAACACTTACAATGAAGGTTGGAGAAATCATCCCAGCTTTGGATCGAGAAATTCAGAACAACCTCAACAACAAACTTCGAATCGGCCATTTTCGGGTTTCTTTCAAGGACCACCAGAATCACCTCAACATAATTCAGGTATGCCCCTTAATTATGATGAGATTCTGAAATCGTCAACTATTTCTCAGCAGAACCAAGCAAAAGATATAACAGATTTGAAGCTACAGATGGGACAGATAACAGAGTTTATTGGACAAATTCGCGAGCAAGGAAAACTTCCTAATTCTACCATTCCAAATCCGAAAGGCAGGTTTGAAACCGCAAAAGCAATTACATTGAGGAGTGGTAGGCAAATTGAGAAAAAACCAAGAGTCCCTAAACAGAGTCGAAATAGGGAAGTTGAGTTCCAAAAGGATGATTCAGTCATCGTTGAAACACCAGAGCTCCAAGGTAAGAAAATAAGTATTCCAAATTCAGTTTTTGCTAATCTTTCTCCACCTTTTGTGCCTTTTCCAGGTAGGTTTTCCAAATCTAGGAAAAATGAACATGATAAGGAAATTTTGGAAACCTTCCGAAAAGTCCAAGTCAATATTCCGCTTCTTGATGCTATTAAGAAAATGCCTAAGTATGCAAAATTTTTGAAGGAGCTTTGCACAACAAAAAGATGACTTCGAGACGGAGAGGTAGTTAAGGTGAGTGAGAATGTCTCCACAGTTCTTCAAAGAAAATTGCCGCCGAAATGTAAGGATCCGGATAGTTTCACTATCCCTTGTGTTATCGGTAATACTAAAATTGAAAATGCAATGTTAGACTTAGGTGTTTCAATTAATGTTATGTCGTATTCTATTTCGCTCTATGAATCTCGGGAAGCTAAAAAATGGTGTTATTATTCAATTGGCTGACCGTTCTAATGCATATCCTCGAGGTTTGTTGGAAGATGTGTTGGTGTAGGTTAACCATTTGATATTCCCAGCAGATTTGTATGTGCTTGAGATGGAAGATTAAGAATTTTCAGCACCTTTGCTTCTTCTTTTAGGGTGTCCTTCATGAAAACTGCAAAAACAAATATTGATGTGCATGAGGGGAAACTGACCATGGAATTTGATGGTGATGTGATTGGCTTTAACATCTTTGAAGCAACAAGATATCCTACTAAAAATCATTTTTTTTTCTATTAATGTGAATGCCAATTTGGCCCAGAAATTGTCAGACGTCAGAAACGAGGATGAACTTGATTCCACCATCACTACTGCCGTTGGATATGAGAGCAATAGAGTTCCATATGATACAAAGAAGCGGAAGAAATTACAGTTGAATGAGCTCGAAAAGATTCAGGATGAGGCCTATGATAGTAAATACAATTATAAGGAGAACACCATAGTTTTTCATGATCAGATGATCCATGGAAATACTTTTGTCGTTGGAATGAAAGTCTTGCTTTTCCAATCATGTTTTAGAACTGGTAAGTTACGTTCTAAATGGGTTGGTCCTTTTATTGTTACTAATGTTTTTCCCCATGGTGCTAAACAGATTAAGAGTGTCACAACCGGGAAGGAGTTTAAAGTGAAACATCATCGACTTAAGCCCTATTATGAGTCATTTGTGGAGCATGACGTGGAGGACGTATCACTCCATGTTCCAACTTATTCTGAGGATTAATTGGAGATACCATCGGGCTGCACGTCGTTAAAACAAGCGCTTCTTGGGAGGCAACTCAATCAAATTTGCTTTCTCTATCCCTTTATTTTATTTTCGTTATTTTTGTTTGTTAGTAGTTTGTTTTTCCTTTTTTAAATCTTTCATTACATGTGCTATAATATATTAACATTGAGGACAATGTTAGGTTTAAGTGTGGGGGGAACAATGTTGTTTTTATTTTGAATTTTTTTTTTAATAAAAAGTGTCAGTCCATTAAAAAAAATGTTGGTTTTTATTTTCTTTGTTGGTATTAGTGTCATAAAAAAAATATTTATAGTTGTTTTGAGTCTTAGAATACTTTCCAACACAATGATGAGATTTGATTTTTAATTGCATGACTTTAAGATGATTTATAAACATGAGTAAAGATCTAATATTATTCTTTGGTTAATGTTTATTGATGGTCATCATATGCAAATTCACAAGTAATCAACTTAGTAATTGATACTCATAGCATGCTTAATTGAATTTAATTCATTACAACCCAAATGTGAGTTTTGAGCCTATTGTTCGTTTGATTTTGAGAGTTTTTAGTTAGGTTAGCTTTTATTTCTTTTGTCAATAATAATTCATTGAATGATCTCAATTTTGTTTGCTTTGGTTGCTACTTGGATTGCTTTCATAATTAAGAATTAAATACTAGAACTAGTATTAATTTCGTTCAAAGCATCATATTGAATTGCATGACATGATAACGACACCTAGTTCCCACCATTGCCAAATAAGCCTGATCCATGATATATTCCCTTTAGGTTAACCCCATTGAGCCTGTTATTAAGCATTTTGTTTCATTACCCTCATTTTTTTATCCCTAACCTAATCAGAAGAGTGGAGCATAATTTGATTTGCAGAGACTTTACTGTGGTTCAAGGTATGTTGAAAAACAAGTGTGGGGGAAAAACCCTTATGGGAGACAGTTCAAGAAGAAAGAGTATTAAAAAAAAATGGTACAAAATTACAGAATGGATACAAGCCCTTGTCTATATTCATTCAACATTTTAGTACCATACAGATAGTTCAGTTCTTTTTATTCAGTAGATACAAAATAATGGCCGAAACTCTTCATTATCAGTGAACCACCTCTTCATTTTTCTACTTATGTCTTAAACCATATGATTCATTGCTATGTCTCTAATTTTATTACATGCTTTTACCATTTCTTTAAGCCCTTTGAAAATTTCCTATCCGTTCTTTCTCTTCCCTTGACCACTGGCCCCATTACAACCTGAATTAAGACCTTTTGATTGAGCATATCTTGCAACATCACGATGTGGAGTTTCAAATGAGGTATGAGCATATGGTGTCACTAGTTCTTGCATTCAAGTAGTAGCATTCCTATCATGAGATCATATATCTGAAAAAAAAAGTGTCAGGAAATGCGTTTCTTTCTTGTTATATCATATGTGAGCTTTTTTGTTTCCCTTTTACATCCATCCTCTCACATATAAATAGAATAGGAAGAGTGATTTTACCAAACAATCAATGAAAAAAAGAGTGCACCCAGTGAAATTTTTGGGTTAATTCTTCTTGGCATGCACTTGAGTTTCATAATCTCTTGGATTGATTTAATTGTGAATTTTTATATCATTGTTATGAATGTGTATTAATTATCGAATGATGTGGATTTAATCTTGTGTTTACAAAGAATCTTAACATGTCATGATCCATTGAAAATCTTTGAGACAAATGTTGGAAAGTATAGATTGAGTCATTTGAGTCATTTATTTTTGTTTCTTGGATTTGCTCGAGGACTAGCAAATGATAAGTGTGGGGGAATTTGATAGGAGCATAATTAGGCTATTTTTAATACCATATTTCTATATATATTTTTAGCTATTACTTGTTAATTATGGTACTAATTGTTATTTTTGTGTTTGTGTAGGTTTCCAATTACAAGATTCCAAAATAAAAGCTAAGTGAAGCAAATTGGCAGATTAGAAATACTGATTGCAAAAAAGGAAACCAAGCAGAAAACAAGTATAAAAAGGGACAATACCTTGCTTTGAGAAAGTCATCCACAACATCTTCGCCTCCTTATCCTCACAGCAGCACGACCCATCATTACCGCCAGCAGCCCAACATCGTTACCCATCCTCACCAACTTCATCTCTCTCTCGCTTGATTCCCTGATTGCCACTAGCCACGCAAGCAAGCCGCAAAGCAATCCATCGTTCCACACCCTCTCTCTCGCTGTCCTTGATCGTCGCCAACCACCATTGCACAACCACTCCATCCCTCTCCCGGTCTGATTTCATTTTCGCATAGAGCTAACAGAGATTGAAGAAGGAGACATGAGCAGAGATCGTGAGGAAGGAGCAGATCGCGTGAGGAAGGAAGAGGAAGATATCTCTTCCTCTCTGCTATTCACACCCCAGGATCCTCTATCTACCACCATACTCGGCGACAACGTTTTTCATCTCTAAACCTCTCTTTTACTTATTTTAGTTTGATATTTGATTATGGATTACTGTTTGAACATAATTAATATTTCTAGATAAACTCTTCTTAGCTAGGGGTGGATTCAAAGTCCCGAACATGTGTTTTATGAATTAATTGAATTTAATCTTCTTTGCTATTAGTGATTGTGTTTTGCTTAACTGCTTTATAGAGAACTTTTATTTGTATGTTTGTTAAGGTGGCGAACTTAGTGATCATGCTAGGATCTAGGGCTAGAGTATAAAAGAGTTTCACCTAATTGTTATAATCATGTATTCACAAGTAGTAAATACCAAGGAACGTTGGTAAGGTTAAGTAAAAACCTAGGTAAGAACAAGATGCTGATCATACTTGTAATTGCCTAGTCAGTGTTCATATTTTCTACAAAACTTAATGATCTTAGATTGTTATCTAACTTGTGATTCCTGATTAGATAGCATGATAATAATAGTTTGAAAGCGATGCTTAGTTTAATTCAGTGTTCTAAAAATCGCTAGGCGTTGGGCGGGCGGCGAGCAGGTGCCTAGCGCCCAGGGGCCTAGGCGGTCTTAGGTTTTGTATTATAACTTTAATAATTTACAAAAGTTAAGCATAATACCTTATCAATTACATCCAATTTAATGCCAATATACATATGCAAAATTTAAAAACATGAAAAATTAACAATCGTGAACAAAATTTATTAAAACTCAAATGACTGAAGTTGGTCATGATGGGTACTTTATATAAATTTGAATGTGTACTCTTTTATTTTTCTTCAAATTGCATTAATAACCTCAGTTATGTTTGATAAAATCTATATTAGTAAAATTGGTACCGGCAGATCCTTTGAGAATTCCATTAAGTAATCATCCTTTGCTACATTTAGACATATACTGAATAAAAAACAATTAAATAGTTTATTTCTAAATAATAGGAAAACAAAATAAAATAAAAACACAATCAGCCTTATTAAAAAATAAAAAAAATAAAAATCGCCCAGACCGCCTAGACCCCGCCTAGAGTCTGCCTAGGCCGCCTAGACCCCGCCTAGCTCCCGCCTAGCTCCCGCCCAGACCCACGTAGACCCGCCCAGACTGCCCGTCCAACCATTAATCTGGGCGGTTTTCCACCTTCTAGCGCCTAGGCGGCCGCCTAGGCCGATTTTTAGAACACTGGTTTAATTCAACGAACTTGGGAAAATAATAAGATTAATGTAGTGTTGTTCACGGTTAATCTTGAGCATTGTCTCTCAAGAGTTAGCAAGTGATTATTGAATATCGATTTATGAGCATATGTTCGGTGTGTGGAGATAAACCCTTAGCTAATTTCTCATCTTTGCCATCCCTTTAGTTTTATTATCTTTATAGTAATTTTCGTAGTTATTTTCATAGTTTAATTTAGAAAATCCAATCCCCAAATATATACTTAATTAAGTTGATAGTTGTCTTTTATTAATTCTTAGTGTTAATTGGAAAACCCTCTAATCCTCGGTCCAGAACGATCCCTACTTATTCTATACTACAATCACAAAGCAGAGTATTAACTTGTGTGCTACTAAAATAACACATCATCCATGAGTCGTTCGAAGCACACAACCACACTTGACAGGGTCAACCCCCACACTTTCACACCTTAGAATTTTTGAATTGATCAACTCAGTAGCCTTGTACGCCACCGACCCATGAAGTAAGCCAAATAAGGTGAAGTTATGGTCAGTCTTCACATTCATCAGACTTTGTTGAAATGATGACTCTATCTCGACTAGTTGGACTTCAATCATATCATGCATCTTTTTTCAAACATAAAGGAATGTACCTTGTGAATTTTTCAACGAGTGCTTCAACTTTGAGTGTGCACCTTCAACTCGACCGGTTGTCTGTTGGCCAAAATGCATAAATTTATCGGTCCATGCACTGACAAAATACTCCTTATGGTGATATCATACTATCTTGAGACATTCCAAACACTTTGGGTATGTTGCCCATTTTCTATCAAACTCAACTGTGGCTTTGTTCCATTTCTCTTTTGTACTTGATTTATACAAATCAGAAAAGGAATCTATAAACTCGGCCCACTGGTCATTGTCCTCAAAGTCTTTTTGCAGTTTTTCTCAACATTTGTGTTGATGTGCCATGTGCACAATAATCTCCTTGCCTTTGGAAAAACTCGCTCAATAGCCTTGATCAAACCCAATTCTCTATCAGTCACAAACACGCTTGGCAAGTTGTGTGGCCCAAAAATTTCCACAAGCTTTTCCAATGCTCAAGCGTACGATTCTTCATTTTCAGAACACATAAAACAAAATTCAACATTGAAGGTCTTTCCGGTTGACGTCACACCAACAATCTCAAACAACGACATCCTATAGTGATTCATTTTATATGTGCAATCCATAAGCATTACTTGTGGAAAACACTTTGCCAACTAAATAGATTTAGGATGCGCCCAAAAAAGGTTGGTGACTATGTTCCCTTGATCAACAGAATACCATTCTATGTACTTGTGCTCCCTCAACAACTCTAGAGTATGTTGCAAAGCCGTCCTGCCTCTTTGTTTGAGTATGCTTCAAATTCGATATATTATTCAGATACATCTCTTTCAGCCGAGACAAGATGTGGCGAGGGTTCACACCGGACTTTGCCATATTCTGCACATAAATCATTTCCTTTACATTCAATTTTTCAGCAAACGAATGACCAACAAGTGACTCTGATCGATGATGATTGTGGGTTCCACATGTCACTTGCAACCTCCAATGGTCATTCTCCAGTGGGATCTCTCTCAACTGAAATTTGCAGCAATACTTCTCTGTACTATTTGATCGAACATAATTCTTTAACCTTTTATCGGGCTTCCTCCCCTTTCACAACCAAAATGGATCATTCCCTTCCGTCTTTGATTAGTCTGTTCCGATTTAGTGATAATAACAACTATGTTATTATCCCAACCGATGCCTTGGACCCAAACTATCAATGCATACCTTGATGAGAATACCTAAAAAAATTTAAAAACTTGTTAATAACAACAACATATTTATAATAATGGAAAATGGTGAAAACGAAAATAAGTAAAAACTCACATACCTCCTCCATAACAAATAACTGACTATCATCGACTACTAGTACCAATGATTTTTCTTCCATGTTATTGTCACCACTTCCATCAACATTATCATCACATCCTGCATAATGATTCAATTTATAATTAGTTTCATATATTAATTAAAATTTTAATTTACTTTACAACAAAATGGCGGTTACCTCTAAATGGTTTGTCTCTGGGTTCTCAACATCGTTGAAAGACATCTCCATATCTTTTACATCCATTAGAAATGTCTATGCACAATGCATCATACAATAATCAATCAATTATTTTGAAAAAAAAACTTACATGCAAATTAGATGAATTTTTTTTATGCAAATTACCTCCATTGAAATGGATTGTCCTTGCTCTTTAAATTGATCATCTTCTTCACCTTCATGGTCACCCATAATATCTTCATTTCTAACATCATTAACTTCACTAAACCCTTTCATTTTCATCTAATGAAATCAAATAAGTTCTTCCAAGTGAAATCTAGTGGAATGGAATCGAGGAGAGAGAGATATGGAAGTAGAGGAGGAGGGTGACGAGGAGACAAAGGGTTTTGCTATTCCCCTTTGTGATTTTGGAGTTTTTGCGAAGAGGAGGAGGACGAGGATGACGAACCTTGCAAAAAAGTAAAGTTTGGTCGCCGAGTTTGGGACGACACGCAACAAGGAGTGCGAGAGATCGAGGGAGGGAAAGGAGCGTTTTTGTATATTTTGGGGGTTTTTGGAATTTTTTTTTTCGATTTCCTTTTTGGTTTCTTTTTAGGTTTAGCATATTTATTGGTGGTTAGAGTAAGTAAAAAAAACAGAATGGTGGTGTGAGAAAGTGGTTATGGTGGGTTGGAGTAGTTGTTGCCTTTACAAGTATAACAAGTTGGTATTTTGGATTGCAAATTGGGAACAATGCCTTCAAAGTATTTTGGTATTCATGTGAGCACATTTGGGGTAAGATCATAGAGTGCATAGAAAAAAAGAATTCCTATTTGAAACTTGGAAGTGTGGGTGCACCCTATAGGAGGTATGGGTGTAGATAGTACTCTTGGGGGTAGAATCATAGGTAGATAGGCTTATGGGCTGGACCAAAGTCAAGCTTAACTTGACTTGGGTTGGGCAAAGGAAGGCAGAGGCCCGAAGTGCACATTAGAAAAAAGGATGCCGCTTGGCAAGGAAGGACATTTGGTGAATATGTGAGCAACAATGGCCAAAGGGATGTGAGGAGGAAAAAGAAGGGAAAGAGAACGAGAAGAAAAAATAAAGCATTAGCTTCTATAATTTCAATATCAAAAAATGTATAAGGGGTTTCTTATGCATAAGACCTTTTGCAGTTTCTTTCCTACTCATCTTTGGCATCTTAAACAACAAAACATGAGTTGTTAATGAATTTTGGAAGTCTCATAACGGGTTTAACAAGTGAGATAAATTTACACTTAGAGAAGAAAACTCTATGATTTGGAGTGGAATGAATACAATAATTTGATTTCTTTGATTGATCCAATTTAGTTATCTCCGAAAGAATACAATTAAGTGGGTGTGGCAGGAGACAAAAAGATCAGTGTGCCAATCTCCTTAAAGAACATTTCAAGCCACTAACCATAAACATTTGATCATGAACAGTAGGAAAGTTTGGTTGAAGTATACCCCTCATAGGTGGAAAGTTTGGTTGAAGCATACCCCTCCTAAACTGATTTTATTTAAATTGTGGTCCAATGGTAGAACTATCACCTTCCACAACTTGAAGGCGTGGCTTATATATGTGGAGGATAGGAAGAAAACCTCAGTCTCTTCCTTCTTTCATATTCAATCATCAAGAAGATTTGGGAAAGGTTCATGGAGGGGTTTGGGGTAGACAAAATAGTTCAAGGCTCAATCAGAGATTGGTTAATTTGTTGGAATGATCATCCGAACTTCAGCTCATTGCATGGTTATGGAAGACTTTTGCTTAATGACCTCACATGGACAGTTTGAAAGAAAGCAAAAATAGAGTGTTCAACAATTCAAGTTCCACTGAGCATAAAATAATTCTATCAATTATAATGAAAATATTGTGTTGGGGAAATAATGCAAACATCATTAGTGATGATACACCAAACCGTCTTTTAATCCACGCCGTACGCGTGTCACGATGATCTCGTCAGCAGTGCAAAGTGAGCCCAATTGCCCACTAAATCTGGCAAGGCCTAGACAATAGTAAGTCCAATTCGCCAGAATCCAGAGAGTTGGTCCAAGTTGCAACGCCCTACTAAGCCCACACGTCAAATGGTAAAACCCAATACCTGTACGGCCGAATCAGACAAGTATCTGGGGGATCTCCTAAGATGGGCATGTTAGCAACACATAAGTCGTGTATGAAAATTTCTTTGCATGGACAACACTCCAAAAGGGAAACCCTTCCCGCAGATTTAGGAGCACAAGTCATATAGGGAAACTCTCTTACATGAAGAGCTCCCAACTAGGAAAGGATCTCCAGCAAGATCTCTTTCCCTAAACTATGCCACCAAAGGCCAAGCCGAACGAGGACTCTCACATTATAACTAAGACACAAAGTTGATGAGAAAATGTATGCTACAGAACCCAATTTACAACTTTAAGCCTTGTTTGACTTTAGCATCGGAGTGCCATCGACCACCACAATGGTGGTCCTTGGCTCATGTGCGTTCCCTGTGTATGTCCAGGTCAAGGTCAATGAGAGTAGGATTCGACTACATTAGTTTGGCGCCGTTCGTAAGGAACGACAAAGTTCCTTTAAAAAACAACGATATCACCTTGCCTCACAGTACATAGATATGGTGACAATGAGATCTCGCAACAATGGAGACATCGTTGAGCTCTCGAACGTGTACTTCAAGAGCGCCGCCAGTTCCGACGGATCCGATACCACGAGGGGAACAAAATCAAGCCCCCGCAACGGTGGCAACTGCAACGAACCCCAGGGTAGATTTACTGTCAACCCAGATACAACAAATTGCCCGAGCGGTAAAAATGCTCACTCAGTATAACCCTCCACCCACAGAGGGAGACCAGAAGCAACAAAGAGTTTCGTCCCGAGAAAAGACCGGAGAACACGTTCATGAGAGTTGCACTCCCTTTGCAGGCTCTTAGTGAACCAGAGGCGGAGACCAACGTTTAGGGTTGATAGACAGGCCTTCCAGAACCCTATCCAGCTAGGGGCCACTAACTCTGTCGTGTTGTTCAACCTCATTGTCCCTCCATTCATGGATCATATTATGAACGAGCCTTTGCCGAAAAAATTTACTCTGCCAAAGCTTGAGTTCTATGACGGGACGACAGACCCGTTCGATCACTTGCGCCACTTCCAGCATGTAATGGCGCTTAAAAAAGGTTCTGAAGCAATAATGTGTCGGTCATTCCCTTCAAACTTGAAAAAGTTAGCGCTGACCTGGTTCCACAGTCTCCTTTCGAGGTCCATCAACTCATTTTGATCACTTGCAACAACGTTTCTTACATGCTTTGTCGGTAGCCAACGAATCAGGAAGGGCCCACATTATCTGCTTACCCTTAGATAGAAGTCAAACGAGACGTTAAGGGAATGCGTCACACGCTTCAACGATGATTTAAATCTCATCGACGGCTGCAATAGCGACACCGCGGTCACAACCTTCTCCTCGGCTCTGAGAAGGGGCAAGTTCTATGATTTCTTCACTCTGAACCCTCCAACCGATATGGCGGACTTAATGAAGAGTGCACAAAGATACATCACTATCGATGAGATGATGACAAGCAAAAAGGAGGAAAAGTTTGAAAGGAAACCCTCTGGATCCAGGGACAAGAAGGGGGGAAGAAATAGGATGACGATGATAGAAAAAGGAAGTGCAATGACGGTAAGCTCGATTCTGAGGCAAGACAAGGCCTCCAACTACGTCGGGTCTAAATCCATTACTCCCGTCAACTCAAGTTTGTCCAACGTCCTCAACTCAATCAAGAATTGGGAAGAGGAAGCTCAAGGAATTTCTGAGCCCAGACAAAAGGCAGGACCCGGTGAAAGAAAGGGAAGATTCCGTTAAGGAAATAGATAAAGAAGCCTCGGGCATAATATATGTGCTTCATGGAGTTCGCTTCGAAGGTGAGCAGTCTAACAGGTCCCACAAGAGACACTTCTCGAGATGCGAATGCAACCATCGACGAAGACAGATAAGTGCATCATGCACGTATTCAGAGCCCCATCCCACCGTTGACGTTTACAGACCAGGACCTTCAAGGCGTCCATTCTCTTCACAATGACGCCTTGGTCATTTAGTTTCTCGTTTCAAAGTGGGAAGTAAAAAGGGCCTTGGCAGACACAGGAAACTCTTTTAACGTCACATTTTTCAATGTTTTCCGCAATATGCAACTTAAGTAGGTGGACTTAATGCCTGTTAACCATCCCATGGTCGGGTTCAGTGCTGAGAGATGCTTCCCTATTGGGAAGATCAACTTAATGGTAGTGGCAAGAGAGCCACAACTATGGAAGTACCTTGTTCAAATGTTCATGATAGTCGATGCTTCGTTTGCCTATAACATCATCCTGGGAAGGCCTTGGCTTCATGGTATGGAGGTAGTGGTTTCTTCTCTACACCAATGCATCAAGTACACAACCAACCAGGCCCAAGGAACCATTCGTGGAGATCAACCTTCAGCGAGGGACTGCCACTACGCAACGCTGAAATTGCTAGATTACCATCAATTACAGCCCAGGCCCACGGAACAGATACATCAGACACCAGGCCCAGACACAGGGGGAGGAACGTCCTGCGTGGACAGAGACAAAACTCTGACAATCAGAGCTCAACTATCCGATGAGCCAGAATTCAACACTGAAAACACCATTCAACCAAGCATAAAGTTACGTAGTAATACTTCAGCAAATAGGGGCCTCCTTAGAATGCTGACAACCAGTGAGGAAAGGATAGCCTGCGCGAAGTTGACTTTTTAGTAACTTTGGCATCACGTTACACTTCGTCGAAAAAGCTACACAGTCTGAGCTAGGACCGTGTGCGTCTCTTTCAGGGCCAGATTAGCTTAGTTTTTGTTCAAAATCGAACTATCTTATTGCTTTGATATCTTTGTTTCTTTTTGTTTTCCAGTTTTAAAGAATTGTTCGCACAAGACATATTAAGGGAATAAGACAAACTTTATTGGTTGCAATGAAAGTATTACAAAGCTTGCCCGGCTGACTAGTACAACAGTTTATACACAAGTATCTATGTTTGTCGCAAGTATTTATCCGCTCAAACACATGTCAAGAACTTGCTCCGCCAATATGTCTTCAAAAAGGATTCAGAAGTGATAGTAAAGTACTTGAAGAAGGCTGCAAGTGTGCACTTGATTATTTGATCCGTCGAATCACCTCACAAGGATGATTTGAAAGTGGCAGCAGAGACAAACACCAGGAGCTGTGGACATCTTTGCTCCGCATATCCCCCTTATGAAGAGGATTTAGATGGAGAGCAGAAGAGGCAAGATGGGGACGTCTTTCAAAATGTGTAATGCTTGGGGTGACGCAAAGCTACCATCCCATGACCACAAATCGCGTCCGCCAAAGCTCTACTCCGCCAGATCTACATCCCAGTTGTGGCATCACTAGAGAAGCTTAGTAGATACAGTAGGAAAATCCACCCCAAAACTAGCTGCTGGTATCATCTCCCAACATCAGTGGTGGATGGAAACTTGGGAACAGGAGAAGGCGAATGACAAACTCATCCCTTGAGGGAGAGTCTGTACTTCTTATATGAAATGTGAGAAGAGATTACAAGGTCCCACAGAACCAATTGGATGCTCACCTAGACTGGGGGGAATCACATAATAGCAGGTTTTGTCAAGACTCATCGCTGCAAATGTCAGAACATTCGATGACTCCAACAATGAAGATCTTCCTTTAGCCTTTGGAGAGACCAAAACATATTTTTTGAAAGGATGCATCTCAGGAACATTATCTAGAACATTCATGACAATGCTTGAAATGGTGAACTCCAGCCTATATATAGGCGCTACGGTTCACGAAACAAAATCAATCAACAGTTATGTTAGCATTATATGTTGTACGGGAAATAGGATAATGACGATTCCAATTGCAACTGCACAAGTCTACATTCATCGAATTAATGGCACTGCACGCAACCCCATTAACTGGGGGGAGTAACCGGCACTGAACCGTCTCGCAATTTACGCCGTACACCTTTGCTGATATTTACAACACAACCCTCCAACGAGTGGGTCCAAGCAAGTACCTCGCCGGATCCAGCCCAGTATAGTACAAAGGTCTGAAGTGCCCATGCAATGCGAAACACACCTGTAGCGATATTATTAATAAAATCCAAGGTATCCGCTCTATTATCTGTTGTTCATTGAACATGGATAAACTCAGTCCGATCAATTTTTATGACGATCCGACTCCAAAATCAGATTTATTGGTCCGACCTTCGTATCAGACTACTAGGCGAATTTAGTAAGTCCAATGCCCAAGTCAGACTTGCACGCCCAAAGCCGAGCGGAGGCCTAACCTGATCAAAGCTTAGTTAGTTCCGACTGATGGCAATGACTTCTGATCCGCTCTAACCCTAGTCCGCCAAAAGTGGATGACGATGACTTAGAAAGTATGAGCTTAGTCAGTGCTTTAACGCCTGACCACGATGGCTTCCTAGAGATCATTGTCCAACTATAGATAATGGTCGCCAAACCTAACCTAAGCTTAGTCGGTTTCGACCAATGACGATAGCTTCTGGTCCACTCTAACGCCTTGTCCGTCAAAAGTGGATGATGATGGCTTAGAGAGTTGGGGCTTAGTCAGCACTCTAATGCCTGATCGAGACGGCCTGCCAAGGACTATTGTCTACTTATGGATAATTGTCACCGAACCTAACCAAAGCTTAGTCAGTGACGATTGATTACGATAGCTTCTAGTCCCCTCTAACCCTAGTCCGCCAATAGCGGATGACGACGTCTGATTACAATGGCTTGCCAGGGGTCATCGTCCTTTCGTATATGATGATTGCCAAACCTGACCAAAGTTTAGTCAGTAGGCCGCTGATGATGATAGCTTTTGGTCTACTCAAAGCCTAGTCCGTCGAGCGCGGATGATGACGACTTAGAAAGTGGGAGTCAAGTTAGAGCTATAAACGCCTAATGATGACGACTTGCCAGGGATCATCATCCAACTACAAACAATGATCACCGAACCCTATCGCTCTAACATCTAGTTCAATGAGAGCGGATGACGATGGGTTAGAAAGTGAGTGTCTAGTCAGTGCTCATGCAGCTTGATGATGATGGCTTGCCAGGGATCATTGTTCGACTACAAACAATGATCGTCGAACCCGACCAAAGTTTAGTCAGTTATAACTGATGATAACAACTTTTGGCCCCCCTTACAGCCTAGCCCGTCAACAGCGGACAGAATCGGTTTAAAATCATTGTCAGAGCCCAGAAAGCTTAACTCGGACAACTCATAAAGACCATCATTAGATTATATGGACATGCATGACCACAGTCTGACCAGTTTGCTTATAGTAGCAACGATAACTGCTGGCCTAATCCATCGCCTGGCTGGCTTATGGTGGATTTCAAATAACGAACTCTCACCAGCAGATCATTTATACGACTTCCTGACTCGGCACAACCTCTTGTCTAAAAGCTAGTAGCGCGGTAAGACAAAACAAAAAAAAGCTAACAGGGAAAGTCAAAGAATGCATAAGTACATAATGCTCTTTAACATGCTATTTCTTATTGATAAGTCAAAATACAAAGTTCACTCCTCATCGGGAGGAGGTTAAAAAACAACAGAGCTTGATTTGGCAGGAGAGGAAGTAGGAGGTGCGTTCGTGTGTGTCGTCGCTTGGACGCCCTTGTCTTCATCACTTTCTTCTTCTGGTTGACCACTTTCATCCTTTTCTGATTGATCGGAGGTTTCCTCGAACTTCGCATAAGACAACTTTTTATAACAAGAGAGGTCCCATTCAGGATCCTTCTTCATCAGCTGCAACAACTCCAAATGCCCATGCACAACTCTGCTGAACTCAAACGTGCCCTAGGTCTTCAAAAGTTTTCCTCATGCACCTTCGACTCAACAAGCTCTTACTCCAGCCACTCCAACTCGCTCGACAACGTATCACTTAGTTCATGCTGCGCTAAAATGAGATGTTCTTATGTCGTCCGCACACTCTTGGCATTGGAGTCGACATCAGCCTGTAGTTGCTAACATCAGCTAATTCATTCAAACTCCTTTCATGCATTCTCAGCACCCAGAGCTCGCACCTCAGCCTGCACCTTCATTGCAGCCTCCTGAGCAGAATGTAAGACACGACGGACAAGGTTCAGCTCCTCCTCGAACCTGTCCCTCGCAGACATTGTCTCTGCCAACTCGAACTCAAGTGTTTCTAAGCCAATCCTCTGAGCCTCCGACCTTGTCTTTTAGACCTCCTGATCAATAGACGATTGGGCATGCCTCCCTTCCATAAGTTGCTTCTTCAGTGACTCAATTTCATGGAGAGTGTCGAAGCATGGCTCTTGCAAGTTCAAAAAACTCGCTTCATGGTATACACACTCTCACGAGCAACTTCAACCTCTGTCCCGACAATTGCAACTTGGTTCAAATATTACATCCCAAGAACTTCTGCCCCTTGTCCATACGCTCTCCTAGTATATCACCTGTTAGCATCAGAACACAGTTCGCCAACCAATGATTCCACTTAATGATATGCTTCCTCGAGGCATAAGAAATGTCAACCTCCAGGTGATAGGCTTGGTTACTCATCTCCACTACATTCAGAGTGAACAAACTGATGTAGTCGAATCCTGCTCTCCTTGACCTGACCTGAACAGAGAGCCCACATGAGCCAAGGACCACCGTTGTGGTGGTCGATGACACTTCGATGCTAAAGTCAAACAAGGCTTGAGAAATGCTTAAAGCTGTATAATGCAAGAGTCCTTGTTTGGCTAAGCCCTTGGTGGTGTAGTTTAGCAAAAGAGATCTTATTGGAGATTTTTCCTAGTTGGGAGTCGTTCATGTAGGAGAGGTTCCCTACATTACTTGTGCTCCTAGATTTGCGGGAGGAGTTTCCTTTTTGGAGTGTTGTCTATGCAAGAAAGTTTCCATGTATGACTTATACGCCAATAAATGTTTCCTAGTCGGAACCAATGTGTTGCTAGCCTGCCCATCTTAGGAGATCCCCCATATACTTGCCTGATTAGGCCTTACGTGTATTGGGTTTTACTAAGTGATGTGTGACCTTAGTAGGGCGTTGCAACTTGGATCAACTCTCTGGATTCTGGCGAATTGGGCTTACTGCTATCTGGGTCATGCAAGATTTGGTGGGCAATTGGGCCCGCTTTGCATTACTGACGAGATCATTGTGACACGCGTACGATGCAAATTAAAGGGCGGTTTGGTGTATCATTAGCTACTCCTCTGAGTTGGTGGGCCCGTTCATCGTTCCATCAAGTCATGTTGTAAAGGACTTGAGCAATCGTGATTGGTTGAGTCTGAATCGTTTCATCGAGTGGTGTGCTTCATTAAATGGACGTGCATCTGCTTGAGAAAAGGCGGGAATTATGTTCTTTGTATAGATCCCCTCATCTGTAGAATTTATTTTCTTTACTCTTCGATCTTGGAGACTATTCTTTGTTACTTCACTTTCCATGCTTTTGACTTTACCAACTTCTGTGATCAAAAGTTTGTACGCGTCACTCTCTGAGTCAAATCTGGAAAGTCTCCGTGAGACGTATGGGATCCTTGGTGATTTGGTGCTCTACACATTGGACGCCGGACAAGTGTCGTTGTCTCCCCTGAAGGATTTATCTGTCGGCATCGAGGTATGCTTCAATTGCACATCCAGATGAAGGTCTTCAGGGACTGGAATCACTCCAGCACCGCCCTTCACCATCTTCACCACATCAGGGCCCTTGTCCACCGCTTTCCCTTTGTTTTCAACGATCCGCTCTCTCTCACGAGCTGACTCAAAAACAGTAGACACGGAAGAAGGAAGTGAGTTATCTCTTGGACCCGTCGCCACCATGATATGTGGTCGAGATTACACTACAACACAAATGCTCTTTAATAGCACTTCCCAATAGCCTTTTTCACAATTACGCTATGAAAAATCAATTTGTAATGGACTTTCAAAATGAAAAACGCTATCTAACTGAACGGCGGGCTTTTTGGCGCCCCCCAAAAATTTTTCACTCACACCTTTTTCTCTCCACTTGGTCGCCTCTCTTCCTCTCCACTTTCTCTCCACTTGCTCGCCTCTCTTCCTCTTCTCTCATGTGCAATAATGGAGTTTAGTCGTTTCCACTTCTAAACACCACTTCCTTCCCCAGAGCGAAACGAAGATGAAGAAGAGATCATCAACAACGAAAACGACTGTGAACCTTCTGGCTTCTCCACTCCCTCTCGAAACCTCTCATCTCTCCCGCGACTCTCCTTCGAAGCCGTCGTTCGATTTCAGTGTGAAAGGCTTCAAAACCTCCGCCTTGAAGAAGAAGACCGTGACCACAGTGGCTGCATCTCCATCTGTTCCTCTCCCCATTTGCAAAGTTGAAAAGTTAGGGTTTCCTCTCCCCATCTCTTCCTCTCACCATCTCTTATTCTCTACCAATTTGGCTTCTCAACTCGAAATCGCCATTGAAGCGTGTCTGTCATTGATTCATTAGATTTTCACCAGATTCATTAGATTATGTGTGTCTGTCATTGATTCATTAGATTTTCACCAGATTTTTGTTTTGTTGTTTTACAGTAGATGCACTTGCAACATCACCAACTTACTTACGCTGGTGTTGTTGCAGAAATTTGAGGGAATTGTTCAGGATTGACGGAGCAGACTACATGATATCCATCTGTGGAAATGATACCTTGAGGGAGCTTTCATCTCCAGGGAAAATCTTCGAAAATCAGAAGTGAAGGTGTGTTCCTTTTCTTTATTGTCCATTCATTCACACATTTAACTTTATGTATTTTATTTCAATTTTTTTTTTCTTTTCAAAATTGCAATTCCAATGTCCAAAACTAATACTTTTCTGCAGTTCATCCTGTCCACTTTTGATTTTTGTCTAATTTTGGGCATGGTTCAGATCTCCTACTTGTTTTGACAAATCCAAAATACCTTTGATAGCAACCAAGTGGGTTTTGTGTTTTTAAGAGGTCCCGAAAGGATTTTGAACATTGTTCAAGTTTTGAATGTGGATATCTATTTTCTTCTTGTTGACTCCATTAATGCTTTCCTTATATATTTGATAAGCTAGTAACCATTGATAAATAAGTGAACAGAGCCATGGTTTTGTGTTTTAATGTACAATAGCATGAATATATATTAATTTGGGGTTTTGTCTTTTATGAGATTAAACAAGTCAAAACATTTTTCATATAATTTACTTATTTGGTCGAGTGATGAAATAATTGCATTATGTTGTTTATCTAAAATATATACAATACAAATTTGCTAGAATATAGATTAAAAAAAACCCACAAATTATATGGGGGGTTCACAGTGTTGCAAATTCACACACTATGCTGCATCAATGGGAGAGACTAGTCCACTATAAACAAAACTTTGAGCACATGAGAGATTACGCTTTGCACTCATAAAAAAAATTTAGACACTGATGTTCCTCATACACACCACTCCTCTGCCACTCACAATAATCCTTCTATATTAATCACTGAAAATGTGTACAGTGGTGAGGAAATCTGAAAATTTCAAGAACTTGATTATACTTCCATATTGATCATGATGAACAAAATTCTAGTTGCAATAAGCTTGATATCAAGTCAATGAAAGCTTCTAGAAGTGCATGATCTGTCAGGTCGAATTTGGGTGACACAGCCTAGCAATGGCTCTTCAGAGAAATTTCTTTCAGCTTTTAAATCTTATAGAGATCTATGTCACATGAAAAACAATTTTAAATAGGTTTCCCAAGGTCAACTGGTCAATTGTACCAAACTGTGTTCTTTGTAGATGAAGCTGATGCTGAATATAATTACTGCTTTGATTTTGGTAACATGTATCTTGTTTCGACCATCAAAGAAGCCAACTAAAATCTAACTAAAACACACTATCCTGGTTTTGGAACGAAATAAGATCAACTAGTGCAAGCTTCTCAATATAGTTGGTATTAAGTGACTACTTGTACAGATGTGAGCGGTGATATCAAATCTTTTCTCATTATTTAGAAATATGTTTGTTGCTCCTTCTGCATGCTTACCGTAAATCTGAAATGTGTATGTTGAAATTATTATGTTTGTGTGCTTAAAGTTTTTTCACTGGGACTAGTCTCTTTGAGATAAAATGTCAATTCTAGACACTGCCGTTTGTGTGCATATCACTGCTGTTACCTGATCCCTTCATTGTGGAGGCCAGCTGCATCTGAATTGCTAGGGGTAATTTGAGCTGAATATTAATTTTTCATAATTTTGATGCAGTCAACCTTGCAATTCTCAATTCTCAAGATTTCGTGCATCAGTAAAGTTCAATTCTGGCTTAATGTCTAATAATTTTAACAAGGTATTCAGCAAATTCTGTTTCCATCATTGACATGGTAGTCTTTAGGTTGAGAAATGAGGTTTAGTTGCTAACTACCTGGGAATTTGTTTACTTGAATTTAGAGTTTCAATCCTATGCGTGAGCCCTCTGAAGACCGACAGTGCAAGTTTGATGAAAGTCCAGAACCTGAACGACGAGGAATGAACTTCGAAGCTGACCATATAGTTGATGGGGCTGGTGGTTCCTGCAGAACATCCAGGAAGGATGAAAAAGACTTCACCTTTCCCTGTGGGCAATCAGTGTCCGAAGATGATGATGAAGTTACAGAGTTGAAAATTAGAGCCTTCATTGATGAGAAGGTATCACTTTTACGATTATCAATCTTTTTTCATGACATGCGAAAATGTTCGGGAGTCATTTTCTAATTTCAGTTCTTTGATTGTTGCTTTTCAAATATTAAAATTGCAGGCCCTGGAGCTGAAGAGGATGCAAACACCATTATATGAAGATTATTATAACACTTTGAATGGTTCAGGCTCTGCAGCAGAAGAACAACTCTTACCTCAAATGCGCAATAATACAATTTGGCCTCCTAAGGAAGATAAAATTAGGAAGAAGAGAGAACGAACAACAACGGAGACGATAACGGTGAGGGCTAGCAAGAAGAACAAGGAGCAGATGGAGAGCCAAAGAATGACACACATTACTGTGGAACGAAATCGGAGAAAACAAATGAATGACCACCTCAATGCCATTAGATCTCTCATGCCTACTGCCTTTGTTCACAAGGTGAACTGTCTATTTTACTTCTTATGAATTAAATCATTTTCCTTGTGTTCAATATTTGTAATGTATGGTATTTTAATTTTATGCAAGTGTTGGACATTGATTGATTAGGGAGACCAAGCTTCAATTATCGGCGGGGCCATAGATTTTGTCAAGGAATTGGAGCAACTGTTGCAATCTCAAGATTGTATGTCCAAGAAGGCAAGGGCAACTTCTGAGAGTTATTGCAGCCTTTGAAGGAATTGGATTAACCGTCTTACACATTAATGTTAATTCCTTTGATATCAACTCTCTACTCTACTCTTTTAATCTCAAGGTACGTAATTAGTAATTTAGTACACCCAATTCCCTTTATTCAATATATTGGTATTGCACATTCATTAACAATTTTAAGTTGTTGTTGGGTGGCACTGGCAGATAGAAGATGGGTGTCAATTTGGATCAGCTGATGAGATTGCAGCGGTTCTCAATCAAATTTTCAGCTACATCAACAACAACAATGGCCACAGACCCCAGCCCTAAACATGGACAAAAGGTATACAATTTTATGAAATTCAAGTTAGTTTTCATTATTTATTATGAGAATATATATTTTGAATGATGGATTAATGAAATCACACTACAACAAAAGTGCTTATTAATAGAAGGTCAAGTTAAATTTGGAAAATGCGCGCACTTAGTCTGGTTAGTAGAAGGTCTAAGTTTGAAGAAGACAGAAAATATAGTAGAACACCATGATGACAATTCAAGCTTTGAAGAATCATTTCAGAAGACAGGAACCAAATGCATATCCTGTCATTCAACTTGTAGAGATTAAACATATTGGCTTATCTTCAAGTGTTTGATTGTCTATCTTGAGATTGTACCGATGATTCAACTCGGGTCTAGTTGAGTATAAAATGACTCAAATAAGCTTTGGCATGAACATAAAAGCATAAAAAGATCTCGAATGAACATCAAAGCATGGAGATTGCTTTTGTTTTTTGTTTTTTTTTAAAATCTTTTCTGGCCCCAAACATGGGTTGGGGCCTTCTTAAAATGTAACATAAAAGCATGGAGATGGGTTTTTAGATTTGTGGCTCCATCATGGGGTCCTTCTTAAACTTGCATTAGTTAAATATGGCAAATTTTCGTACTCTTAGTCTGGATAGAGGAAGGTCCAAGTTTGAAGAATAATCAAATATAGTAGTTTCGCCATAACGATGACGGTTCACGCTTTGAAGAATCAATTTCAGAGATGGGAACTGAATGTGCATTTACTGCATGTTTCCCACCTCACATCCTGTCATTCACCAACCTGTACCACCATAGCAACAACACAACCACTTATTAAAGTCTCAAAATAGACTTAATGAGTTGAGGGAAATAGGAACTAACCTTGAAGGTTGTTGGGTTGTGCAAAGTACTATTATTTGCTCTAGATTTTTTTATTTTATTTTTGCAGAATGTAAGCGAGCGGTTTAAGGAGCGATGAACCTTTATATTAATAAAAATGTTCAGCTTGCTCGGAGAAGGCTGGCTGCCCTGAGGCAGTGGTTGGCGCATCAAAATATTGGAAGGCAGCTCCGAAGTTGAATGATGGGGAACTTTCTCATACTGGTATGCAGCTTTGTTTGATTAGAAGTAATAACTTTTAAATTATCAGCATACTGGATTTTGTAATTAATGTAAGCTGCGGGTTAATCTTCTCAGAGTTAAGGCCCTTCTTTCGCAATAGGAGAGCTTGCTACACTCGCCAAAGGAAGGACTTGTAGTGATGGGTTTTCAAAATCATACTTCTAAAGGATAAATCTCTTCTTCCATTGAACCCAAGAGAAGGTTTCTGTGATGTTTGTAAGTTGGATGGTTACAGAGGTTTGTTTCTCAGACCATGGAATAGGAGTCAATAACCCATTCATGTAGATTTAGTTTTATTTCAGTGAAAGGTTTCCTGAACTGGGACAAGTTTAGGATGTTCTCTTCTAGAGTCTAGACACTCAAAGCAAAAGCATTTTTGAAAGCAATTGGGCTGAGTGAAGCTCTGGAAATTGGGGATTGTCGGGGTGTAGATGAAATAAAATAAAATCACAGAGCTTATTCATTGACCAGGTAAGGACTAAGTTTCACATAACTGGGGGATGCGTTAGGAGATTAGGTTCGGAGGGAAACAAATAATTAAAACTATGGTGCTCTGGGCACGAGAATCCCTACACCAACGCATTAATTTTCTTCCTGTATGATTGATTTTTTTTTGTTCATCCGTGTCTATCGTTGTTTTGCATACATTCAAATGCTTTATCATTGAGTAAGTTCTTTTTTTGTTCATGTATCTCGTGTCCCCTTTAAAACTTTTGTTCATTGAAATGTACTGCCAGTTATTTTATTGTGGTTGTTATTTTATTGGTGGGGGAGATGAAGCGGCAATGTGACGAGATAATGTGAGTAGTCTCCTTCTGTTGCTTTTGTGCCTCCCTAAAATGAAGTATTTCTCACTTTCGCTATATTCTTCAGAAATGTGTATGAATATATAATTGCCGCACAGAAAGCATCCACATCTGAAGGAGGCACTTGTAGTGATGGGTTTTCAAAATCATCCAAGATGGTTTTTGATGGAAATTCAACTGGTTCGGGTAAATCTCTTCTTCCATTTGATTTTTTTTTTTCCTGTGGGGAGTGTCTTAAGTTTTGTGCAGTTTTCCAAGTATTCCAAATTTACTCATGTAGCAAGCCGCTCATCATCTCCAGCTGCTGGTCAATCACCATCATCTTTCCATCCAAGGGATTCTCATGGTAGGAGACTGTTTGATATATGTCTTTTACTTGATTGAATTCTGATGAATGCTAGGTACTTATTCGTACCTTTACTTAAACAGTGAAGCTTAGTATCAAGTCGTTCAGGGTACCGGAATTGTTCATTGAGATTCCTGAAAGCGCAACCATTGGTTTACTGAAGGTAAATGACTTTGTCATATTATGCTTTGGTTATGAACTTATGTATCTCGTACATGTGTGTACTTATTAGTTGGAATAATGAGTGATAGTGCCTAGCATGGACCACATAGTGATGACATTTGGTCTATAAGTGGTTATTACTAATTACTGATTGCTCCATTGAATTACTTCTACAGAGGACAATGATGGAAGCTGTAAATGCCATACTTGGAGGAGGATTACGTGTTGGAGTTGTTTTTCAAGGGAAGAAAGTTAGGGAAGACAATAAAACTTTGTTGCAGTCTGGAATTGCCAACGATGACAAACAAGGTGCGTTGGGAGGGCGATATGAGCCACCACCTCCGGCAGGACATGCAGCTGCAGCTAGTTTTGGTGCCTCAGCAACTGCGAAGATCAGTGTGGATGCGTCACTGGCTGAAGCAATAATAGGGAAAAGTGGTGTGAACTCGAAGCAGATATGTCGTGTAACAGGTGCTAAGCTTTCAATTAGAGAGCACGAATCAGATCCTAACCTGAAGAACATTGAGCTCGAAGGCACCTTTGATCAAATCAAGCAAGCAAGCGGAATGGTTCGGGAGCTAATTGTGAATATTGGTGCAGCCGCTGGGAATGCAAAGAGTCACGCAGCTCCAGCCCCAGTGCATTCAGCAAATAACTTCAAGACAAAGATGTGCGAGAAGTTTGCCAAGGGGTCATGTACTTTTGGAGAAAGATGCCATTTTGCGCATGGTGCAAATGAATTACGCAAGCCAGGTGTTTGAATGTTCAGTCTTGTCTTGTGACCGTCTTCGAGATGACTGAATTATGTCATGTGGTAGTTTCGCAGGTAGAAAACAATATGAAAATGGGTATGAAAATGGGTTTTTCAAGTTGATTTCTTGATTTTTTTTTCCTGTTGTTTTAGCTATTATGAGTACTTTCAGTTGTGGTAGCCTTGTGTTTTTTGTGCATTTCATGTTATGGTTTAATTTTGATAAATCTTGAGAGCATGATGAATGATCTTTGGAATGATATCTAATATCAGGGTTTTATAGTTGTGATCTCAAATGAAGACCATTGTAAAAATAAATGCTTGAAAGTTTACATTTTAGGATGTTTCATAATTTTGTTGGCATTGCTGCATATGATTGATCATAATGACTCGAATCAGTAGAACTTGTCAGCCAAAAAAAAAAAAAAAAAAAAAAAATGCTATGTATACTCTACCATAGCGTTTAAAAGGATCTACCATAGCGTTTTTAAAACGCTATAAAAGGATAACTTACTATAACGTTTTTAAAACGCTATATATAATAGACCCTGGGTCTATTATAGCTCCGACAAACATAGCGTTTTCTAAAACGCTATGGTATCCTACCATAGCGTTTTTGAAACGCTATTAATGGGCTTTTTTCTTGTAGTGTCAAGACAGAAGACAATACATGCAATGCAGAAGAGACTTCTCACCGTAGGGGCGACTATCAAACAATCCCTCACCCAACTGGGGAGACTCGCAATCCAAAGAATGGACATACTTAAAGTCCATCAGTGAAAAATGACGAGTCAAACCCGCATAAGATGAAGCTACCATGCCCGCTTGCAGCAACACATTGTTCAAGCTCCTCACCTGCTCAGTACTCAGCTTCGTTACATTTAACTCCCACCATTTGCAGATATTCCTTTTCCAAATCGGGATGGGAAATAGGGGCCTTTGCCTGAGCATCCTACCCCTCGGACCCAACAGCTTCCGCTCCAGTGGATGAATCAGGAGCCTACCCCATAGCTTGGCGTCCCTATGAAGGGGTCGAACGCTCACTAGCGGGCTTGGTGGCAGCACAAGGCTTCTTGGAGCGCGTATTAATAGAAAGCGCTTCATTCAATTTCGCCCTCCTTAATGGACTCGAAATCTTAATGTTCGGGAACTTCCACTTCTTTGAAGAGGGCTCTCGTTCGGACTTCGGCTTCGTAACTCTGAAAAAAGTGGGAGCCACATGTCAAAGGGGCCAAGTCCGCTACGCTTGCTGTTTAAAGACTAGACAACATCCTCTACCGCACTTGGGGCATGTCATGAAATTTATCTAAAGTTGTTTCTCTTTAGAAAAAAGAGGCGTAGTCGGGAACCTCCTTGCAGAAAGATAAAAAAACATTTCAATATGTAATTAACACTGGCAAAATCGAGAATGTTACTAGAACTTACTCAGTTGTCGAAACTCTCGCTCGATCGGATCACCAGCAAGCTCAAAATACTCCAAGTCTGCAGAGGCCATGAAATAATATTTCTGCCAGAACTTAAAGTTATCGGGCATATTTCCAAAACAGTCTGACGATGTCAACACTCATAAAACATGCTCGTTTATCCTAGGAGAAGTAAGCAGTTGAATCACCTTCAGAGACATTCGGACACCAACGTCCTTTGCCCTAATCAGAATGGCGTCACTGTTCTATACCTGTTCGACACCAGTTGAACAAGCGCAATGTTGAGGTAGGCCAAGAAGCTCCAAATTTCCTTGATAACAGGAAAATGGACGCCCGATTGGAGCATACCTCGATGTAAACAGATAAATCAGCAACGACATCTAAACGATGTCTAATGTGTAGAATACCAGATCACCAGGAATCCCATATGTCTCACAGAGACTTTCCAAATTCGGCTCAGAGAGTGACTCTCCTTGAAGAACTTACGACTCTTAGCAAACAGTTCATCAGAAAGTTGTTTCTGGTGCGCCATTGACGAACATACAAACTTTCGATCACGGAAGTTGGGTAAAGTCAAAAGCACGAAAAGTGAAGTGACAAAACAGAGTTTTCAAAATTGAAGAGTAAAGAAAATAAACTTGGCAGAGGAGGGGATCGATATAAAGAACATAATTCACGTATTTTCTCTAGCAGACGCACGCCCATTTAATGAAGTGCGCTGCTCGATGAAACGATTCAGACTCAACCAATCATGACCGCTCAGGTTCTCTATGACATGACTTGATGGACCGATGAACTTGCCCACCAACTAGGGGGAGGGGGGGAGTAGATGATGATACATCAAACCGTCCTTTAATCTGCGCCATATGCGTGTCACGATGATCTCGTCATCTATGAAACATGGGCCCAATTGTCCACCAAATCTGGCAAGGCCCAGATAATAGTAAGTCCACACGTCATGTGGTAAAACCCAATACTTGTAAGGCCTAATCAGGAAAGTGTTTGGGGATCTCCTAAGACGGGCATGCTAGCAACACATTGGTTCTAACTAGGAAAAATATACCGAAGTATAAGTCGTGCATGAAAACTTCCTTGCATGGTTAACACTCCAAAAGGGAAACCCCTCCTGCAGATTTAGGAACACAAGTCACATAAGAAAACTCTCATACGTGAACAACTCCCAACTAGGAAAGGATCTCCAGCAAGATCTCTTTCCCTAAACTATGCCACCAAAGGCCTAGCCAAATGAGGACTCTTTCATTATAAATAAGACACAAACTTGATAAGAAAATGTACACTATAGAACCCAATTTACATCTTTAACCCTTTCTCAAGCCTTGTCCGACTTTAGCATCAGAGTGTCATCGGCCACCACAATGGTGATCCTTGACTCACGTGCGTTCCCTATGCAGGTCTAGGTCAAGGTCAATGAGAGCAAGATTCGACTACATCAATTAGGAATTTACCATTGGATCACTTTATGTGTGGATGGGAATTAAAACCATGCATGTTTTTGAGTTTTTTTTCTTCTTCTCCTTGTGAGGGAATGGTGTTTAGTCAAATCCTCATTCACTAAGCTTTGTACAATTTATTCTATTAATGAAATTTTCTATTTTGCTTGATAAATTCACACAGTTTTAAATATACCTTTCTTGTTTTGGCATACAAGAAAGTATATATCTATGTAATCCCAAAAAAAAAAAAAATGTGGCTCAGGATTAGAGGCGTAAGTCTTACACCTCGAGGTTCGTAAACTTTGTGGTTGACGTATGCAACTTTGTTACGTTATATTTTAGTTTCTTTTTTCTTTCAAACATTGTGTTAACTTGCTATATTATTTTACAATATAAAGTTTTTATTTATGGAGTTATGAGTTATATCTATCGCCGTTTTACTAAATTTTAAATCATATTGTATGTATACATATTACTTAAAACATAATTTCTAAAAGTTTCACACCTTAGATGTTGAGTCTTATGTCACACCTCTGACCAACCTATCTTGCACCCTCGTTCAATTTCTGATTATGATGGAGGTACCCATCCATATCACATTTTAATAAGTATTTTGAGGAGTATATGCTGAAACGTACTGAAACTATAGCACATTGTTTTATATATGAATTTTTATTTTTCTCAAAATTTCAACTTAGTTTTTGTTTAGTGATGTGTATGTAGTGTCAGAACTGTAAATGAAAACTAAGTGGGCGCTAAATATGAAATCAAAATAAAAAAATTAGTCTCTTCAAGCCAAATTTTACAAAAAAATTAGATGAACTTTTGGATGTCTTTAAGAAAATATGTGTTTTTGTAAAACTTTTCACACCATCAAATGTGCAAATGTCGTAGACTAAGTTTTGATTGTTATTTTGCATTAAGAAGCAAAGAGAGCATTCAAGATTATATTAGAGTATTTAGTATCATATTAATTGATTTCTATAATTGGGATCACACTTCTAAGCATACACACGCAAAATTGTCAGAGATTTAGAATTTGAAAGGGGGATTCTTGTAAAAGAAAGCCTAAAGAGAACATAGGCAGAGAGTTTTAGGTCTCTCCCACATGGCTATAAAATATATAGTAAAGTGAAACAACGTTGAATTGCTATGGGTATGTAGTGTCTCAAAGTCGAGTATAATTGCATTGGACAGTTGCATTGGAAAGTTCAAATAACTCAATTTGATCATGCTTTATGACTACACTTGACTAAACTTGATTTGCCGGAAGGGAGCATTGCAATCACCCGAATTGTAATCGAAACAATGTGCCAAGGTTAGATCATTGTACCAATAGAGGGACGAAACACACATGCTCCTAGTAATTGGGTGAAATTCACTAATTTGCAATGGTGAGTTTTGAATCAACAACTTCTAACAAGAAGAGTGGATATTCTACCAATTGAGCTAGAATTGGTGGACAAATGTACATGTTGGGTTTGCGATCAACCAACCAAATCTTATCATATTCGATGAAGCTTGAAAATAATTATAAGTATAATCTTTTTCTTTTCCTTTATATGTATATCTTTATGTCTTTTCAGATCCTTAGACTTTGTGATTCATTAGACTTTTTGACTAAATTACAACTTAACAGATTTAATTTTGATGGAATAATATATGTAAAAATGTATTGCTCTAACTTAAATGTATTAAAAATATGATAATCAATACCAAATCAAAATATTTTTGTATTGCACTCAGAATTCATCTCGATGCATACTTTATATCAAGAGATTGAAGCATTGCTTTATGTCATTTCAAATTCTTCTTGATCATCGTTTCAAATTTTACAAAATTTTGCTCTCAGAATCAGAGATTTTAGTTTCAAAACGATAACATCATCCTTGCCAAAGGTTCATGTGACTAAGGAGCAACCAGATTTGACCTTTAATTTTGGAATTGATTGTACTAACTTGACCTTTATTTTGGAGGGAAGAAAAAAGAAAAACGTGAATAGCACGTGCAAACCACGCGATTCATTGAACAAAATGATCCATCCGATCCAACAATCAACAAACAATTTGAGAAGTCGTGTGAGGTTTTGTTTTGGACTTTTTGCTTACTACAAGACAGAGCAGTAAAGGGTAGGTGAGAAAACACCGAGATTCCCCTCCTTTGCTTTAGCCATCTCTCTTTCGTGTGTTTCTGACTTGATTTTGATCGATTTCTCGATCTGGGTTTCGATTTTCATGCTATTTTAGATCAAGTTTTGATCTTTTTTATTATCTTTTTAGCAGGAATGGCTTCAGACTCCAAAGTCCACTCCTTTGAGGATGTCATTAAGCATAATCTACACAAGGATTGTTGGCTCATAATCAATGGAAAGGTTTGTTTTTTAAATCCAATTCGTTGTTTTTCGGGTGTTTATTGTTGATTCTCTCTATCTTAACTACAGTTGAATAAACTCTTCCGTCTTTTGAATGTTTGATTTTTGGGAATTGTGGATTTTTTTTGTCCTCCTTTTGTGTAATTGACTTGCAGATAATAGTTTTGAAGTTTATTGGATCTTATGTTGGTTCGAATTGAGTGGTTGTGTATCTGCTTTACTGGGATTTTGGACGCTTGATCTGTTCTTTCTTGTTTGATTTCAAATTGATGTTTCTGACTGAAAATGAACTCTTTGTGGCCCGAGTTCAGATTTGAAGAATTGATTTTCTTTTATTCCACAAAAAATCCATGTGTTAGTAGGTTTAAGGGATGTACTGGGAGTATGATTATCTGGTGGACCCTCGCATATATGCCTTTTAGAGTTGATGAAGATTTTGACATTGTAAAGAGCATTTGTATTAAGAGGTTGTGGGTTTGATTCTCCTAAGTTGCATAGGCATTATTTAGGGGCTCTACAGTTGTTTCAATGATATGAGCCTTTTCTATGGTGTTAATTTCTATTTGGTTTAAGAACTAGACAATACTCCTCAAAAGCCCGAGCTACCAAGGAGCAAAAGGCTAATTACTTAACTAGGATGTCACATTCCACAACGCTTCCAAAGTTGATGTCCTCGTCGGCCTACTCCAAAGACACTGACCCGATGGTAGCCCTTTCCCCTTTGGTAGCTTCATCCGCCTACCAATAATCTACCAGTATTCAACACCTTAGGGAGCATTTGACAACCAAAATCGTAAGTACTTCTTCTTTTTGTATTGGGAGAATGGGTGTGAAATATATGAAATATTTATGGGAGTTAATTATTTTTCAGAAGCTAATCTACTGGTTAAGTCAAAAGCGAAAAGTAAGTGGTTGAAGTTGTAGTTAGTATGGGGTAGTATGTACTTAGAAAATAATGACATAGTTATTGGGGGAGTGGGTATGAAATACATGGGAGATATTTATGGGAGTTTGTTGTTTTTCTTAAGTTAATCTACTTATTAAGTCATAAGCAAATATAACTGAGTATACATTTTAGCTCAAAGTAACTACTGAGAAATAGAAAAATTTGAAGAATCCAAACTACCTTGGGTGGTTTTCGACAGTTATAAGCACAAAAATTGCTTTTGAGTGTCTTCTCAATGCAACCTAATCTAGCCTCTATGTCGCACCTCTCGTGAATTGAACATTGGACTTGGGGTTGGGCTTTGATACCAATTTTAAGAACCAACCAATACTCTTCAAAAGCCCAAGCTACCAAGGAGTTGAAAGCTAATTACTTGACTAGGATCTTATCATTTGGCGTTTTGGCAAACATGAATTTTTCGGTACATAACCTCTTTAGGAGCATTATAAAAACTTCGGAGTTTTACATATGATTTCTTCAATTGTTCTCGAGCTTTATTTATTTATTTAAAGTTTCAAGTTTATTAATAACCTCAATATTAATCTGACCGTGGACGACAACCCCGAACAAGATCGAAAGAGATTACATGCTAGAGCCTTCCCCACCCTTTGGTGTCACTTTGAGAACTGTAACAAACACCACGAATGCTATAACCTAAATTAACTCCAACTCAATCCCTTCCCACACAAACTCTTTTTAAGAAAATTTTGAAGCCAACTGCCTGCTGATACTATGTGCCCTATGGGCCTTGAGCACTTGGTAGGATAGATATGCTATCTCCTAACAATTTAAGCTTTTAGAGTAGATGACATTTTAAGAAGTATGTTGTCGAAGAAGTCTGAAAGTCTATGCAAGTTGATGTCTCGAAGAGGACATGGAAGAAGGCTGGAAATGGCATGGAATGTAAATGGATATGCTTTAAATGGATATGCAAGTTACTGCTTTACTTTTGAGTATTATGAGGAAGAAGATGGTCATGGTGTCGATAAAAGAAAACATACTAATTGTAGCTTCTTAAACTTGTAGAAAGGTAAGGGATGTCATATTAGATATTACCTTGGGGATTTATCAAAATGTTTGACAAGTCTTTCTTGGGATCTCTGGAGGCTGAGACGCTGACTTCAAATGTTAAATCACCTCTTGATAGTAGCAATGCATCAAGATTGCAGAGCTACTAGAGCCTAGTTCAACCCTTCTCCTGAATATACTAGCAATGTATTGACTTTGGAGCACAGCGAGCAACACGGTGTCCCTTGGGACCCAGGCATTTGAGGCAAAATTTATTTTTTATTTTAAGATTCATGTAATTGCATAACTCCAAATGTAATCGAAACCGGTATTGATCCAAAGACTTAAAATTGAGGCATACATGTCCACAACCCAACAACCATAAAAATTAAAAGTCAACACCACAACAACAACCATAACATAGACATTTGAATTTTGAAACAGTTCCAAAAGGAAAAATTCAACAACAATCCTCCCCATAGTTGTTCTCATCCACCATATTCATGATTATGATTGGAATAATGAGAGAAAAAGAAAAGAAAGAAAGGAAGCATGTGCTGATTTTTTGCTTTATGTAGTGCTGGGCTGTCTGTACTAGAACTTTTTGACTTTAGCCTAGGCAAAGGGAGGTTATAAGTATTTTGAGGGGGTGCCTAGGCGTTGCTTATAACTGCATAGCTAGCTAGAGAAATCTTCGACCTTTCATTGCCCACATTCTCCATATACTGCTTGACCAGTCAATATTCTCCCAACTATTCCATCCAAGCGAATTTCTGTAACCAACAAATATTGATATTTATATATTAATCCAAGAAGATGATTAGCAATACAAGGCAGATACTCAAAACCCCAAACATAAAGCATAAATTGTATCATAAATAGAAGAGGCTCTCCCTTTTCGTTATTTCCCCCCTTATTTGTTTATGTGTGTCCCGGGGGCATTGATTAAGATGCTATAGGAAGCACAGATGAGAAAATATTTTGATGTCATTGATTGGGACTTCCACCATTTTAAAGACAATAATCTCCACTTGTTAGTACTAGAGTCGCTGTAGACCAACTTTTGGTATATCATTTATTCTCCAGCAAGCTTTTACTGAATTGTTTTGAAATTTGTCTGAGCTGTTTTCTCTACTGATATGAATTCCCCATTCATGTGGCTTACACTATGCTATATAGGAATAATAGGTATGCATTTGTAATATGTTCTTTGGGATTTAAGTTTTCCTTGATTTCTGTTTCTGTTTGAACTCTTCCGTATTCCCTGCGTAATTGTATTTAGGGAGAGTTCATCCACCCTTAACAGCAATGGAGTTTTTGTATATAAATAATATTCACATTACTATATTACTTAGCATCATGATAGAAGAAGATGGGAAAACTTGTCTTTTTTAAGCGTGTGTTTGTTTCAAAAGAAAATTTCTCAAGAGAATTTTCTGAAAGTGAGAGGAGAGGAGAGATGAGGAGGAAGAGAGAACGGAGAAGATAATTTGATGATGATCTGTATTCTCGTTTTTCACAAAATTGTGGCAAATTTTGTTTTTGGGGGAGCAAAATGTTTTTTTCCAAAGTACATATGGTCATCTTCAAGCTCACGGTGGAAAACTTTTTCCCACTCTCGCCCCATGACATCTTCTTTTTCAAGTTTTCCCATGACAAATTTCCCTTGAATCAGACAAGTCTAAGTTAAAAAATCTATGTTTGTAATGGTGTGACAAAGCATGAACCTGCATTCTTTAGCAACATTTTCAGCATATAAACTAACCCACAGAGAAGTTGAATAATGTCATTGCAATAACAGCGATATGTACAATTGGTGATGTGCACTTAAAAGTAATGTTTTCATTTTTTGACTGTTTACTGGCTCAGGTTTATGATGTAACCGAGTTCATGGATGATCATCCTGGAGGTGATGAGGTGTTGCTTGCAGCTACTGGTAAGAGCTAAAGACTTATCCTAGACATTGCTAAATTTAGTTTCTGTTGCAAAATTTAGTCGCATGTACGATTTACCTTGAGCAGTTGTTATGTTGCATACTACATGTAATAGAATAATAGTGTATGTGTTCCTTAGAATCATGGTTGTGTTCCTGAGAACCAAAGCAGATATGCTTCTCAACTAATTTGGATGCATTTTTCAATTTTTACATGATTGTATCTATCTTAATCACAATCATTAGTCAAGGTTATAAGATTTTGTTTTATTATCATAATAAGGTAGGAGAAATAACCTATAGTACTTTATAAATGTCTGTTTGACGAACTCAACTTGTAGCGGTATTAAAGGAGTTACTTTTGTTATTATTTAAATTGTGATGTTCTTGGAAGAAAATTATCAAATCATCACCGATGACATAATTAGATTCCTTTTTCCATTATACATGGTGGAGATTTGATAATAAAGGTTTGACAAACTTTTTACAGGAAAGGATGCAACAAATGATTTTGAAGATGTGGGGCACAGTGATTCTGCAAGGGATATGATGGAGAAATATTACGTCGGCGAGATTGACGCTTCAACTGTCCCATTGAAACGTACATATGTTCCACCTAAACAAGCACCTTATAATCCTGATAAAACTTCTGATTTCGTCGTTAAAATTCTACAATTTCTTCTTCCTCTACTGATCTTGGGCTTAGCTTTCGGTGTCCGACATTTCACCAAGCAAGAGTAGATTGGAAGCGTTTCTTCCCCTGCTGTCGTAGTCCATGCGCTTTTCTTCACCAATATCCCAACGTGCTCATGTGTATGCTCATTATGTAGTAGAGGTCATGAATATCATTGATGCCTTTTATTGGGTTCTGTTTATGATTACATTTGACGTTTATGTCTGTTAGTCTTATGGTTTGGTTTACAGTTGCTTGAAAGAAATGAATAACGAATCCTGATATCAGCAATTATTAGTTTGCAGTTGCACAGTTTGTGTGATGAATACGATCCCAGATTTTTCTGTTTTTCCCAATTTTTGGTTTTTGTAGAGCATTTGGAGATAGATAATTACAGTTCTGGAAAGGATGGCATGTACCAGGGGTATGAACTCTTGCACCTTCGTGGCGTAGAGGCCAAGTCTTCTGACCCCGACTCTTTTCACCATGATGCTTCAAATGCTTAGTTTGAAACTTGTAACAAAAAAATTTCAAAAACGAGTTTAGATTTTTTTCATGAGGTGATACATCCCAGAAAACTCTTGGAAGTTTCAATGTTGGCAACGACTACACCACACAACCATTTTCTCTTTCTCACATTAGCATTGAGGTTTTTTTTTACTTTCTCGCACCACCGATAAATATGCATAACAGAGAAATTCAAACTCAAAAAAAAAAAAAAAAAAAGGCAAAACAGGGTCACTTTCAAGTGATTCAAGTTGTGTTTATTAGATAACTAAGAGTACTACAACTTTTCTGTTTTGATCAACTTAAGAATCGGTTTTGATCGAGCACATAAGTTGGCCGAAAGTCAGGAACACTATCCCGTTTTCAATTATCGGACAGATTTGTGCGACTTTAGTAAAATGACCATAACTTGCTCATTTCAAAACATTTTTAAGTGATTCAAGTTTTGTTTATTAGATAACTCAGAGTACTACAACTTTTGTGTTGATTAACTTGAGAATCAGTCTTAATCGAGCACATAAGTTGGCCGAAAGTCAAGAACACTATTCCATTTTCATTGCAAAATAGATTTGCGCGACTTTAGTAAAATGACTATAACTTGTCCATTTCAAAACATTTTCAAGTGATTCAAGTTGTGTTTATTAGATAACTCATTGTACTACAACTTTCGTGTTTTGATGAACTTGAGAATCAGTCTCAACTAAAGATTTAAATTGGTCGAAAGTTACTGCTGTTTTGCCTTTTTTTTGTTTTGTACAACAATCAGTCTCACTTGAGAGAAATGAATAACGAAAGTTCATCAAAACGAAATATGCACAACAACCAGCTGTGAAAGTTGCACAACTTGAATCTTGAGCATATGTTGTTGTCCAAATCCTATGGAATATCTCGTGCACTGTGCCTTAACAAGAGTTGAAATTATCAGCTCCCAAACAACTGAAATTTATCAGCTTGGCGACATTTTCTGTTTACTGTAATTAACTAGTACTAGTGCTTAACACCCCCACCTACCTAGATGCTTTTTATCAGAACAACAAAAATAGGAAATACAATATTGGAGAATAATGCCATAATGAAATAAATCAAAGTAATGATAAACCATAAAGCCAATTACAAATCTTACTAAAAGGAATTAAACCACACACAACTCGAATACATTTAAATACATACAAAATAATAAGGTCCTCTCTCTTGATCAAAATATATCAAATATATATGTGGCCAAGCAAACTGGATCAACATTTTGCGACACCACCTGCAAATATAGCCGCAGAAATATAATATGCTGTGAGTTTTCATTGCCAATATTGAAACTTAATTAAACTAGCTGTAATTTCACAAACTCAACCCAAACCACCCCCCCCCTTCACTTGCTACCCTTAAAGTGTACTTCAATATTTCTGTTAGCATTGAAAGTCATCAAAATTCTTATCTACTCAGGAGGTTGCTCGTTATTGCTTCTAAGACTTTTTAATGAGAAGTGAAAAGGTGAAATACCCAGTAAGACCGTTTGTTTGTACATGCACTTTAAAGCATCAAGGAGGTACTTAATTCCTAAATCCAATTACAATAACAATCAAATTACTAGCGACAAAAGTTATCTAGTTGTATATCAATTATGAAAAACTTACATATTAGTTTAAGAAATTTGTAGGACATGAATATTGTCACACCCCAATTTTTTGAGAAAAGGAAAATCTCAAAATCCACGTAGGATTATCCGTTTTCCCAAAACTCGGGACGTGAAATTCAATAACAATAGAAACATTTAACGCAACAACTTAAACATGATTACATGATTTAATTATTGAAACAAATAAAAACTCTAATCAGGAAAGACTCTGACGTTGCTGGCCCCACTAGCGGAACTCCAGTAATGCTGCTCAAAAGTCTCTAAACTTATAAGACTAATCGGCTACACTCCCAAAGGAATGTACCCAAGAAGCAAAAACTCACTTGGGTCAGCAATAAAGCTGTTGTGAATAATCTTCATCCAAAAATCAATAACTTCACACGTGATAACATCTAACTAAACACAAACAATAAACAACCACACAACAGGTAGTTCCTCCACGAGGCGAATGTATAAGGCTAATTACAGTTCAAATAATTTAGTTCATCAACGAAACAATTATGTCATCCTAATAAGTAAATACGTATTTACTTGTACTTACTCTGTAAATGTTGACTATGACAAGTCTGACCTGCAGAAATATTAGTGGACTTGTCATCCTGCATGGAAAGGGTTATAAACAATATAGATGTAATTTATTAATTAAAACATTTTTCTTCGTACATTATTTGACTTAAGCATATTATTCATTTTTTAACTGATTGATCACTTAGACGATACCACATTCGCACCACCTCCCGTGCCGAACAAACATGTCCGTATGCCTCTCTCATATAAAGGAGGACTATTCTGTCATCCATGCCCAAGTAGGGACACATCACATACAGACATGCATCACCGGATACTCATAACTATATGAGTAACAACAACAACTCTTAGGCTATCAATGCGCATAAAGTCACGTCACATTTTTTACTGATAAATATCAAGCCTATTTTAGGCATTCCAAAACCACCACCTTTCCGCAAGACTAACCCAAAAGTTATTTTAGTTTCTCTATAAGAAATGGATGCCCCACATCCGCAAGACAACCCACGTGTTATTTATTTTATCTATAAGAGAGAGAAAATAATAAACAAAAGAGGTGTGGTAATTCTAAGTGATACAATTTCAGGTGATTAATTTTTTAGGAATCAAAGTTTACCAATATCATTTATTTTTTATATGTCAATTTTCTCTCACAATGACACTTTGTCATTTATAAATCGATTCACCACAATCTCCGCCCATACTTTTGGGGAAAACATAACATTTTTGTAAACAAATTTTATATAGCAGAGCGGGGATAAAACCTATCCAATAAGAGGATTCAAGTTCCTACCAGTATGGTAACATCACACTTTCAATCATAGCTCCTTATTGAGTCTAATTCAAGCTATGAAACAAAACATCATTACTTAATAACATTGTTACCCATAAAAAAACCAACATGTATATATAAAAAAATCATACTCCAATTCTCATTATCACACATTACTGCATATGGAAAAGGAATTAATGTTCATCACAAGAGTTGCGTTCATACAACCTCATCCTTTAAGGCAAAGTAAACAACTAAAATGCACGAGAATTGCAAAGGGATTTACATTTTAGATCAATCAAACTGTAGAAATCGTAGCATGAAACACAATAAAAAGAAAATTCTAAATTCAACTGAAACAAACAGCTTGGACTGATTCATTCAACAATGTATATCAACTAGAAAATCCCCCTAAATCAACTGAACATCCAAAACGCCCGCTTAAATTAAAATAAGCATTAAACATAGCTACAAACAACTCACAAAATCAACTAAAACCAACCGTCTAATGTCAATCGTAGCCTTCCCCAAACTCAATCGGAAACATCCTAGTTATATCCCGTAACACAGTCCCAAGAAAATCACACTTCAATCCGCACTACAAAACCAATACACCCTAATTTTCAGCTACCACAATAATCCCATTACAACCTAATTTCGATGTCGAAATAAAATCAATTTGACCCTGCAAGAATCCCAGCAACCAAACTTTTTCGGGCGATAAATTGTAACTTCATTCGGCTCCAAACAACATATTTCTTTTACATTAAATGCGACCGAAGACAACCCAAGACAGACCCTAAACAACCACGTTTCAATCCCAAAATAGTCAAATAAATAACCCTGCCAACAATACCGAAATGAACAAGTTGTCCTAATCGGATAGCTTGACCAATCATCACTCAAATGTACATAACTCTCATGGTAGAACTCCAAATTGCATACCGTTTAGGGAAATGAAAAGTAGATACAAGGAGGTTTCCAACCATATAAGGCATACCCCATGATTATGCCTACAACAGTACAAATTTTACAAAAAAAACAGATCATCTGTCAGCCTTCGGCTGATTTACCTATTGTCACTAAAATGAGTATATCTTCCTATACACAACTCAGAATGTCATACCGTCAAATCCTTTAAAAACTAGACTAACACAGGAAACTTTGATATATCACATGATACTATACCTGCTCAAAAACCCAATCAAAACTCTGGGAAAAAACTACACAAGATCAGTCCAATTACCGAAAAGATTTCAGTTTCAGCTCACATTGAGCCCCAAGCTCTGCTAGAGATGGAAATTCAAACTTGATTCATACATATAAAGTACACAATAACTACCATTGATCTCCTCGGCTACAGCCTGTTGAGTCTAACCTATGTCTCATGTCCAAATGGTTCCTTGGATTCTCATTTGAAACTCCAATCTTAAAACAAATTACAATCCTAACATACTGGATGGTTATCAATAGAAAAGATCAATCCTGTATCACCATCTATCTTGTCTGCGCACGCCCTATGCCACTTTACCACGTGGTGTTTATGGTTATCCTCTTTGTCATCGCACATAAGACTACTATAAATTTTATGTATCTCCTCAATTATTTAACGGGAAAATAATACACAAGTAACTGGATAACGTACTTTTGATAAGAGTGACTTGGAAAAGTATTTGCTTTTCCATGTGGCAAACCTCTTTTTGAATAATTGAATCTATCCATGACCAGATCGCAAGTAGTAGTAGATCGACTAGATGCACCCAATGGGAGCCCCAAATACCTAGACAAAAACTCATCAACCCTAAACTCCAATATACTAACCAATCACTGTCTATCATGAAGCACACCTATTGCAAAAAGACTAGTATTTCTAAAGTTAATTTTTATTCCTGAAACTGCCTGGAAGCAATACACTAATTGCATTTAGTAAATATATCAAGGCAACTCCACCTGAGAAGGGCCTATTTTGATAGGCATCTTGTAACGACCCTACTTTAACACATAATAATTTTTAATTATTTATTTTATTTAGTTTTGACTTTATTAAATTTGAGGCGACGTCAAGTAATAAGGGGGTGTCACTAACCTTGAGCAAAACCCTAACAGGTAAGGGTTTTGTCTTTAGTGGGATTAAATAGGGGTTTGGGTTTTCTTTTTCTCTCGCCGCTTAAAAAAAAGGGAGAAAGAAAGAGGGAGAAAGAGAGAGAGAAAAGCAAAAGGAAAAGACAAGGGAGAAGAAAGAAAGAAAAACAACAGTGAGTCTCTTTGTTTCTTTAACCTTTTTACTGTGAGTTGTGTTTCTTTTTGTCCTTTTTGATTTGTTGGCATAAAATCGAGAATACTGTGTGAATGATTTGATACAGGGTTTGTGAGTTCTTTTCTCTATTTCGTTTCTATTTATGCTCATGTCAGATTCTCATGCTCATGTCAACTTTATAGAAATTCTATTCATCATGCTCATGTCAGATTCTAATACTCATGTCAACTTTATAGAAATTCTATTCCTGCTCATGTCAGATTCTCATGCTTGATAGAAATTCTATCAAAGTGGTATTCATGCTCATGTCAGATTTTCATGATCTTTTTATTTTGCCAAAGTTGTATTCATTCTCATGAGAAGAAAGAAAGAAAACAAATTCTCATGTCAGATTTTACCCAACAAATTAGTCATTGGGTCCCACTATAGAGTCAAATTCTATGGTGTTATGTGCAATTAGAATTCATGCAATTAGAATTCCTGCAGACTTAGATCCAATGGTCCCACGGTCCCACTCGCCAATTAGAATTCCTGAAGAATCAAATCCAATGGTCCCACTCGCCAATTAGAATTTTCCTTCCTGCAATTTGAATTAAAATTCCTGTAATGCATGTACTTACAATGGTTTATAAAAAAAAATCAGCTTATGACTCATAGAGTCAAAGAGTTTGGGTCCCACTGTATAATCAAATCCGTTCTGCGTGAATGTGTAATTGCAATGGTGTTATTTTGATTTGCAATGAATTTATTTGCAATGGTGTTATTCTGCATGTATATATATATTGATTTAAAACTTATTTTGGGGTTATTTGAAGGATGTTCTAGGCTTTTCTGATTTGTGTATTGTGGTTAACTGTGTATCTTGGTGTCAATTGGATGCTTTAATGTATGAGACATGTAGGTTGTTCCAGAACAATGAGAGAATATTCTTATGAAACTGCCTATGTTTTGGAAATGTGTCAAATGTTATGCTTTCCCACAAGAATGGGTGGATAATGTATGGATGACAAAATGTCATTGTGGAAAAATTTTGAAATATCAAAAGTAAATGATATTGGTAAACCTGGATTTCTGAAAATATAAACCACCTGAAATTTTATCACTTAGAACTACCACACCTCTTTTGTTTATTATTTCCCCTCTCCTACTAGAGAAACTAAATGACCAGCGGGTCGTCTTGCGGAGTTGGGGCACCCATTTCTTACTAGAGAAACTAAAATAACCTTCGTGTTAGTCTTGCAAAAATGAGGTGAATTGTTATGCCTAAGATAAGCTTTGATATTTATCCGTAAAAAATGTGACGTGAGTTTGTGCGCATTGATAGCCCAAGGGTGGCTTTTGGTACTCATATAGTCAGGAGTATCCGCGATGCATGCCTGCATGTGATGTCCCCACTTGGGCATGGGTGACCGAGTAGTCCTCCTTTATATGAGAGAGGCATACGGGCATGTATGTTCGGCACGGAGGTGGTGCGAATGTGGTATCGTCTAAGTGATTATTCTGTTAAAAAGATGAATCAAATTCAAATAAAAAAATGAATAAACTTCGTTTATATTGTTTCTAATCCTTTTACATGCAGGATGACAAGTCCACTAATATTTTTGCAGGTCAGACTTGCCATAGTCAGCTTCTACCGAGTAAGTACAAGTAAGTGCATATTTACTTATTAGGATGAAGATATGAATGCCTCGTGAAGGAACTACCTGGTTGTTTTGATTTTTTTATCGTACTATTTTTTTTTGGTCATATCTTGTAATTTCCTTTATTGATTTTTGGGGAACAAAGAGATTTCACACTAGCTTTATTGCTGACCGAAGTGGGCTTTGGCTTCTTGGGTACATTCCTTCGGCAATGTAGCCGACTAGCTTATTTTCAGGATATAGTAATCTCGGGCGGGCTTAGAACATTTCATACCATAAGTGACGAGCATTACTGGGAGTTGCACGTTGTTCGAAAGATTAGATCATTTTTATTTGTAGGTGTCAGTTTAATTCTTGTAATTATAACTCGGAGTTATTTATTATTTTTTGGGAGAGATACATTCGTAAATTGTTGAACTTGTTAGCGTTGGCTCTACGAGTTTTAAAATTTTCTTCCTTTTGATGGACTTTCAGATCAATTGTTTTATTTTCCCTCTATTTGGTAATTTGTGCAATTGATTATTTCTCGTAGATGCCAACTGTTATTCTTCGTGAATGACAATTCATGTCCCGACTTTTGGGGAAACGGATAATCCTACGTGAATTTTGGGATTTTCGTTTCCTTCGAAAATCGGGGCGTGACACATCTCTCAAATTCCCAAGGCTCCATTTGATAGGCATATGTCAAATTCCTAGGGCACCTCTGTCAAATTCCTAGGGCACCACTTTGATAGGCATAACTATGTAAGATTTCAAGCTTGAACTTTTGGAATAAAGTGACAATCTAATGAGATAACTTCCAGAACTCTCATTTCTTCGAAATCATCAAACTAGACCTTAGAAAGACAGGCCATTATTTATTTTTCTCTCTTTTATGTTTGTTCCTGAATTCTCATAATTATTACACTCTATAATTAAAAACATACGAATAGATAGAGATTGACGAACACTCACTGATTCAGTTTCTTCTGGCATAAACCCAACCATCACCATGGCAATGTCATCCCTTCTTGCTCACAATCAGCCCCTGGAACACGCCTCGAATCAGCCCTGAAACATACCTCGAATCAGACCCGAAGCAGATCTTAAATAGACCTTGATTAATCCCTGCAACACGCCTAGGTTAAGACCCCTGAAACCGCCTTCTGCAAACAACACCTTGAATAGTCCCTTAATACCTCATTTTGTCCTTCGAACTAGCCCTCTTCATCACTACTATCTCGTGCAACATTCCCACTTCAAATTGATGCAATCGATCAATGTAATACACTTCACAGCCAACGCCATCCGCCATCACCGAAGAAGGAGATGAGGAAAACAAAGTTTGCTCTCTTTCTGTTGCCCCAGGGAAGAATGAAAGAAAGGGCTTTTTTTTTTTTTTTTTATATTGTGGGTGGCTATTCGCCCCCACTAAATTCTAAGGGCAGTCCGCCATAAAACTCATGAAAAATAAACCCTAAAATTTAAATTTAAATTCAATTAAATGTAACTTTTTTTTTATTTAATTCAAAATAAAATAAATTAGCTTTATTAAATTTAGGGGTGTTACATTATGTACACGTTAAATGGAATCTCGTCTCGAGATTCGGAAGGTAAGAAAGTTAATTGAATTTTGAAAAATACGACTTGCTAAACGAAAGAAGATTTTAAAATACAAATTTCAATTGAATTTTAGGTACATAGATTTTTATTTTCATTGAAAAAAGTGTGGGTGTTACAATATACAACTCAAAAGGAATCTCGTCCTGAGATTCACGGAAAGAGCTAATTGAAGTAGAACCACTAAAAGAAAAACTAGACGGAATAACGCCACTCAAATATCGACATTATAAATAAGATTACTCGCATAGGCTCAAGTCTAATGAATCTCATCACTAGTTTCCCGAAGAAAAAAAATCAATAGCAAAGTTTCAAGATTCACCCTTGCCACTTGATCTCAAGACTTCTACATTCATACTCACCCATATCCACATTCCGAGGATCACCTAGACACTACCCTAGCCTAGGCTAACAAAATGCTCTGATACCAAACTGTCACACCCCGATTTTTGAGAAAACGAAAATTCCAAAATCCACGTAGGATTATCCGTTTCCCCAAAACTCGGGACGTGAAATTCAATAACAATAGAAACATTTAGCAGCAACAACTTAAACATGATTTAATTACTGAAACAAATAAAAACTCTAACCAGGAAAGACTTTGACGTTGCTAGCCCCACTAGCGGAACTCCAGTAACGCTGCTCAAAAGTCCTTAAACCTAAAAGGCTAATCGGCTACACTCCCAAAGGAATGTACCCAATAAACAAAAGCTCACTTGGGCCAACAATAAAGCTGGTGTGAGTAATCTTCATCCCAAAATCAATAACTTCACACGTGATAACATCAAACTAAACACAAACAATAAACAACCACACCAACAGGTAGTTCCTCCACGAGGCGAATGTATAAGGCTAATTACAGTTCAAATAATTTAGTTCCTCAACGAGGCAATCATGTCATCCTAATAAGTAAATACGTATTTACTTGTACTTACTCTGTAGATGTTGAATATGACAAGTCTGAACTGCAGAAATATTAGTGGACTTGTCATCCTGCATGGAAAGGGTTATAAACAATATAGATGTAATTTGTTAATTAAAACAGTTATCTTCGTACATTATTTGACTTAAGCATATTATTCATTTTTTCATGGATTCACTTAGACGATACCACATTCGCACCACCTCCGTGTCGAACATACACGATCGTATGTCTCTCTTATATAAAGGAGGACTACTCCGTCATCAATGCCCAAATGGGGACACATCACATATAGGCATGCATCACCGGATACTCCTAACTATATGAGTAACAAAAGCCACTCTTGGGCTATCAATGTGCATAAAGTCATGTAACAATTTTTACGGATAAATATCAAGCCTATTTTAGGCATTCCAAAACCACCACCTTTCTGCAAGACTAACCCAAAATTTATTTTAATTTCTTTATAAGAAAAGGGGGCCCCTCATCCGCAAGACAACCCGCAGGTTATTCAGTTTCTCTATAAGAGAGGAGAAATAATAAACAAAAGAGGTGTGGTAGTTCTAAGTGATACAATTTCAGGTGATTAAGTTTTCAGGAATCAAATTTTACCAATATCATTTATTTTTGATATTTCAATTTTCTCTCACAATGTCACTTTGTCATTTATAAATCGATTCACCACAATCTCCGCCCATACTTTTGGGGAAAACATAGCATTTTTGTAAACAAATTTTATATAGCAGAGCGGGGATAAAACCTATCCAATAAGAGGATTCAAGTTCCTACCAGTATGGTAACATCACACATTCAATCATAGCTCCTTATTGAGTCTAATTCAAGCTATGAAACAAAACATCATTACTTAATAGCATTGTTACCCATAAAAAAATTAGCATGTATATATAAAAAAAACCATACTCAAATTCTCATTATCACACGTTACTGCATATAAAAAAAGAGTTCATAATGTTCATCACAAGAGTTGCGTTCATACAACCTCATCCTTTAAGGCAAAGTAAACAACTAAAATGCAGGAGAATTGCAAAGGGATTTGCATTTTAGATCAATCAAACTGTAAAAATCGTAGCATGAAACACAATAAAAAGAAAATTCTAAATTCAACTGAAACAAACAGCTTGGACTGATTCATACAACAATATATATCAACTAGAACATCCCCCTAAATCAACTGAACATCCAAAACGCCCGCTTAAATTAAAATAAGCATTAAACATAGCTACAAACAACTCCCAAAATCAACTAAAACCAACCGTCTAATGTCAATCGTAGCCTTCCCCAAACTCAACCGGAGACATCCTAGTTATAGCCCGTAACACAGTCCCAAGAAAATCACACTTCAATCCGCATTACAAAACATTTACACCCTAATTTTCAGCTACCACAATAATCCAATTACAACCCAATTTCGATGTCGAAATAAAATCAATTTGAGCCTGCAGGCATCCCAGCAACCAACCTTATTCAAGCGATAAATTGTAACTTCATTCGGCTCCAAACAACATTTTTCTTTTACATCAAATGCGACCAAACACAACGCAAGACAGACCCTAAACAACCACGTTTCAATCCCAAAATAGTCAAATAAATAACCCTGCCAACAATACCGAAATGAACAAGTTGTCCTATTCGGATAGCTTGACCAATCATCACTCAAATGTACATAACTCTCACAGTAGAGCTCCAAATCGCATACCGTTTTGGGAAATGAAAAGAAGATACAAAGAGGTTTCCAACCATATAAGGCATACCCCATGATTATGTATACAACATTACATAGTTTACAAAAAAAAACAGATCATCTGTCAGCCTTCGGCTGATTTACCTATTGTCACTAAAATGAGTATATCTTCCTATACACAACTCAGAATGTCATACCGTCAAATCCTTTAAAAACTAGACTAACACAGGAAACTTTGATATATCACATGATACTATACCTACTCAAAAACCCAATCAAAACTCAGGGAAAAAACTACACAAGATCAGTCCAATTACCGAAAAGATTTCAGTTTCAGCTCACATTGAGCCCCAAGCTCTGCTAGAGATGGAAATTCAAACTTGATTCATACATATAAAGTACACAATAACTACCATTGATCTCCTCGGCAACAGCCTGTTGCGTCTAACCTATGTCTCATGTCCAAATGGTTCCTTGGATTCTCATTTGAAACTCCAATCTTAAAACAAATTACAATCCTAACATACTGGATGGTTATCAATAAAAGATCAATCCTGTATCACCATCCATCTTGTCTGCGCATGACCTATGCCACTTTACCACGTGGTGTTTATGGTTATCCTCTTTGTCACCACACATAAAATCACTACAAATTTTTGTATCTCCTCAATTATTTAACGGGAAAATAATACACATGTAACTGGATAATGTACTTTTGATAAGAGTGACTTGGAAAGGTATTTGCATTTCCATGTTGCAAACCTATTTTTGTATAATTGAATCTATTCATGACCAGATCGCAAGTAGTTGTAGATCGACTAGATGCACCCAATGGGAGCCCAAATACCTAGACAGGAACTCATCAACCCTACACTCCAATATACTGACCAACCACTTTCTATCATGAAGCAAACCTATTGCAAAAAGACTAGTATTTCTAAGGTTAATTTTCATTCCTGAAACTGCCTGGAAGCAATACACTAATTGCATTTAGTAATTATATCAAGGCAGCTCGATCTGAGAAGGGCCTATTTTGATAGGTATCTCTCAAATTCCTAAGGCACCATTTGATAGGCATCTGTCAAATTCCTAAGGCAGCACTTTGAAACGCATAACTATGTTAGATTTCAAGCTTGAACTTTTGGAATAAAGTGACAATCTAATGAGATAACTTCCAGAACTCTTATTTCTTCAAAATTAGCAAACTAAACCTTAGAAAGACTAGTCATTATTTGTTTCTCTCTCTTTTATGTTTGTTCCTGAATTCTCATAATTATTACACTCTATAATTAAAAAAAAATCCCAGAAAATAGGAATGAAGATTTTACAAACCAGAATACTAAGCAGCATATCTATTTTAAATAGAGAGAATGGAAAATGAATGAACCAAATACGAATAGATAGAGATTGACGAACACTCACTGATTCAGTTTCTTCTGGCATACACCCAACCATCACATGGCATTGTCATCCCCTCCTGCTCGCAATCAGCCCCTGGAACACGCCTCGAATCAGACCTGAAACATACCTCGAATCAGACCTGAAACAGACCTGAAACAGACCTGAAGCAACCCGAATCAGATCTGAAATAGACCTTGATTAATCCCTGCAACACACCCTGGTTCAGACCCCCGAAACAACCCTTCATACCCCTGCAAGCAGCCCTCAAAGCCACTGCAAACAACACCTTAAACGGTCCCTTAACACCTCATTTCCTCTTTCGAATCAGCCTTCTTCATCACTACTATCTTGTGCAACATTCCCACTTCAAATTGATGCAATCGATCAACGTAATACACTTCACAGCCAACGCCATCCGCTGTCACCGAAGAAGGAGATGAGGAAAATAAAGTTTTCACTCTTTCTATTGCCCAAGGGAAGAAGGAAAGAAAGGGTTTTTTTTTTTTTTTTTTTTTTGGGAAATGAAAAGAAGATACAAAGAGGTTTCCAACCATATAAGGCATACCCCATGATTATGTATACAACATTACATAGTTTACAAAAAAAACAGATCATCTGTCAGCCTTCGGCTGATTTACCTATTGTCACTAAAATGAGTATATCTTCCTATACACAACTCAGAATGTCATACCGTCAAATCCTTTAAAAACTAGACTAACACAGGAAACTTTGATATATCACATGATACTATACCTGCTCAAAAACCCAATCAAAACTCTGGGAAAAAACTACACAAGATCAGTCCAATTACCGAAAAGATTTCAGTTTCAGCTCACATTGAGCCCCAAGCTCTGCTAGAGATGGAAATTCAAACTTGATTCATACATATAAAGTACACAATAACTACCATTGATCTCCTCGGCAACAGCCTGTTGCGTCTAACCTATGTCTCATGTCCAAATGGTTCCTTGGATTCTCATTTGAAACTCCAATCTTAAAACAAATTACAATCCTAACATACTGGATGGTTATCAATAAAAGATCAATCCTGTATCACCATCCATCTTGTCTGCGCATGCCCTATGCCACTTTACCACGTGGTGTTTATGGTTATCCTCTTTGTCACCACACATAAAATATTGTGGGTGGCTATTTGCCCCCACTAAAATTCTAAGGGCAGTCCGCCATAAAACTCATGAAAAATAAACCCTAAAATTTTAATTTAAATTCAATTAAATGTAACTTTCTTTTATTTAATTCCAAATAAAATAAATTAGCCTAATAAAATTTAGGGGTGTTACATTATATACACATTAAATGGAATCTCGTCCTGAGATTTGGAAGGTAAGAAAGTTAACTAAATTTCGAAAAATACGACTTGCCAAACGAACGAAGATTTTAAAATACAAATTTCAATTGAATTTTAGGTACATAGATTTTTATTGTCATTGAAAAAAGTGCGGGTGTTACAAATATGTGCTGAACTATTTATCTTTATATACTACAAATAAATAAAGTTGTTTAAGTCTCCCCCTTTTGGTGGGAATTATTGGCTTTTGATGTAGATATTTGGCTTTTAGAGATACTCTTTGCAGGCCAAACAATGCCCCATTCTTGGTTCAAATAAAAAGAAAAAAGGATGGAGAACAACTTCCCATCTAACTAACCCCAACTTGACCATTTTCCCTTTCTCAGTAAATCTATATAGAAGAAACCACCATTGTTGTCGAGGATTATGATATTTCTGGAAAGATATGGGGTACCTCTGTTACTTTATGTTGTGTGTATAATTTTATCAGTGTTGGACCATTCAAGACACATGAATAAAGCCTTCACTAAAGGAACCAATAAGTTATATCACCTCCGTACTGTGTCCCTGTAACTTAAGGATATATTATATATACATATATTTGTTCGGATGGAATTCAGTTCAATCTATGAAATATAATTTTATTTTTTAGAAGGGTTTGATCACAGTAAACCTTAAGATTCTGATTTGTGACGAAATATAGGATGTCAACATTCTCAAGTTTATCATAAGTATAGGGCGAACAAGAGTATTAAGTTATATTATAAATGGGAATGGGAGCGACAATGTTATCTTCAACTTCACTTCTGTCTTCGTTTCTATCCCCTCCTATTCACTTCCCGTTTCATTCCCCTTATGTGGATGGAGTTGTGTTTGTCGCAATGGAAAACAAAATTGCTGTATCTGTTTGATTAGAAGTGAAAAAACCTTCATCTCTTTTTCTTTACACAGATTCAATTATTACGGGAGATTTCAGATGTAAACTAGTAACCGATCTTCAGGTAAATAAGAAAAAGGAGCAACGAAAATGACAATGTAGCTACTTTGTTTCTATTTCTAATCAAACACTTGACTTTCCAAAAACCTTGCAAATTTACTCTGCCAGCACAATTTACATGAAACCAAACACATAAATCATGCTTCGCAATTTTCACTTGCTCTAATTGAGATAGTCTCAAATGTTAATTTGGTGTATCCAAGTTATATTTATTGTGAATAAATTATATATGCAAACATAATAATGAAAAAGAAAAAAATGGATTACCTTGAAGTAGGGTTGAAAACCGAACGGTCGGTTCGATTTTTCACCTAAACTGTGAACTGAACTGACTTAGGTCGGTTTAAATTTTTTTAAACCGAAACCGAACCGAACAGACTAAAATCGAACAAAAACTGAACCGAACCGAATATTTTAACATATTATATTATTTATATATAAAATATATATTATTTATTATATATATTCGGTCAGTTCGCTTTGGTTGGTTAAAATCACATAGAAACCGAAAACTGAACCGACCACTTCGGTTTTGAATTTTTTAAAACCGAAACCGATCCGAACCAAATTTAAACCGAACCAATTAGTTCGATTTTGATCGGTTCGGTCGATTTAATCGGTTTGATCGGTTTTTTGTTCAGCCCTACCTTGAAGCAGAGAAATTGATTCCAGCACTCCATCATCAGCTTTTGCAGTACAATGTTGGCCTAGTAAATTGTTTTATGGTTACCATTGTTGATGAATTGATTGTTCTCTTTCTTTCCATCTTTTCTTCAATGTCAGGGTGAATCTGTTTCTTCAACATCTTCGTTATCATCTAAACAAAATAAAAAGTGATGTATATTAACCATACGAAATTTCCTATGAGAATGATGTGTGCTACATTTGCTGTAAATATTGATAAACCCCTCAACAAATTTCACTGCACAAAAGACTATAAACAACTAACAAGTTATAGAAAAATATTTGCTGGTTCCAAGGAAATATTGACCAAAGGTGAATGTCAAATGTCCGTATCAGACCTCTACTCTTAGCTGTATAAAAGTTATAACAAAAACAACTAAAGGGAAACACTATGAAAATGGGACCGAGGGGGGCTCCTGCGCGGGGTGTGCTGGAGCGTGTCCTGTGCACTGTTGTAAACCGTTGGATGAAATCCAACGGCTAATATTGACGGAATCAAAATCACATTTAAAGGAAACGTGTTGGCAGATTTTTAATATGTTACAGCCGTCGGATCAGATCCGACGGCTGAGATTATGGCTTTGAATGAGATTTTGAAAAGAGAGAGAGAGAGGGTCGCTGTTTGCGTTTTGAAAAAAAAAAAAAAAAAGACTGTATTCTCGATCGAGAGGAAGAGGAAGAGGAAGAGAAGGGAGGAGGTCGACTTTCAGAGCGTGGATTTGCAAACAGAGATTCGATGGAGGAGGTCGTCATTCAGCCTGGTTAGGGTTTAGATGGACTTCTTGTTGCTCTGAACCTTTCCACACCTGCTTGTTCTCTCTCAAGCTCTCTGTGAAGAAGCTCACTAAAGTTTACAAGGTGTGGTTTTCTTGTGACGATGATGATTAGTATCTAATGGTTTTCTCCAATTTGATCATCATTATCTTCATCATCACGTCTCTACTTTTTTTTTTTTTTTTTTTTCTGATTATCTATGCTTGCTTTCTCTTTCAATTTTGTTTTGACTTGTTTGTTTAGTGATTTTACTGGCATCTAGAGTTTCTTTGGCTGTGTTTACACAACTTGTAAGGGTGATTACCATGTGTTCCTCTTTCTGATTAAAGGTTTTTTTTTTAATGTGTTTGTATTCTTCGTTAATTTTTTAGTTGAGTAGGATCAACTCATGTTTGTAATTGTGAAGTAGTTGATGGATGAAGACTGAGATTGGGTAAAAGATATCCTGTTGTTTTTGGGAAAGGAAAAACATCACTCACAAAAACCCTATCACTAAAACAAGTTTCTAAACTCATCATGTTGCTCTACTTTACTGGTGAGAGCAGCCCCACACGTTTTTTTATCCCCAATTCCTCCAAATGTTTGGAGGTGAAGATTACAAAGATTTTTATACTTAGCAAGTTTGATCCCTAGCTTGAACCTTTTTGTGCTAATTCTTTCTTTTGATGACACACTAATTGAGTGCCCGTGTATATGGGCTTGCAAAAGTCCAGTAGTGATGACCTTGACCAGTGAGCTACCAGGTTCTATATTTCCTCATTGTAGCTTGTTCTGGAATGATGCCTAGTTGATTGGATACAATCTACTACTGCACGCCCTTGGTTTATAAAAGTGAGCGCTTTGACAAGAACCAACACCTACAGATTATTGTAGAGAATCCTTCTATTAACATTAGTTATTCATTAGGAAGTGATCAGAAGTGTCTTCTCTATTTAAGTATTAAGGCTTTAGAGATGTCTTCTTTGTGAAAATCCTCTGTGCAAATTTGTAAATAGAAACCCTACATGCTACTTGCCAACCAAATTGGAAGGGATTGCAATGTGTATTTTGTCTTTTATCGCACTTGTCATATGCTATATGCTATATGCTACAAAGGGTTCAAAATACTCATATTATACTAGCAATTCCTCACCATTGGACTTTGGCAAAGTATTGTTGGTAATTGCAAAACAATCCTAGTTTCCTATTAGTGCTTACGTATACTTGAACTCAGATGTCTTATTGTTGTGTACACAGGAAATTCCATAACATGGGGCAGAAACTTCTTTTTGCTAGTATCTTTTTGTGTGCTTTGACATACTCTGCAGCTCATCCTGTTTCCCATGATGGGTTAGTAAGAATTGGTTTGAAGAAGCGGCAGTTAGACCATGAGAGTCTGAACGCTGCAAGAATGTGGAAGAGAAAGGCTTCTGATAAACTGTGGAGTACTTCCAATAGTTTGCGCGACTCTGATGTGGATCTAGTATCACTAAAGAACTTTATGGATGCCCAATACTATGGAATGATTGGTATTGGTACACCACCACAAAATTTCACTGTCATATTTGATACTGGCAGCTCCAACCTCTAGATCCCATCATCAAAATGCTATTTTTCTGTGAGTCCTACTATATTTTAATTGTCTTCAAACTTACCCTCCCCGCCAGGTGATAAGTTTTTATTTATTTATAAAAGGCGTGTTTCCATGCAGATTGCTTGCTATCTCCATGGCAGGTACAAAGCGAGTCTGTCCAGTACAAATACAGAATTGTGAAGATCTCTGGAATTGCTTATACTCCTAGCTACCATTAATGAAGCTGATGAGAATTGTGAGGGCTTCCGTAGGGAAGGAAGAGCTCTGGAAATGGTTGATGAGTGAATGATATGTGAGGTTCTATTTTGTAATGTACATGAACAGATGTTGTAATGAATTTCTATTATGTAATGGGATTATGGATGAATAAATACACCTTTTTTGATGGTTTGGTTTTCTTTTGTAACAGTATTTGCAGATTGCTCTTTTATTACAGTATTTGCAGTATTACAGATTGCTCTTTTATGGCATTTTTTACAGATTTCTCTTTACAGATTTGCTCTTTATGGCATTTTTTTTTACAGATTACAGGAATTGCAGATTTTTTTTATTAGCAGATTCTTTATGGCAATTTTTTTACAGATTACAGTATTTGCAGATTCTTTATGGCAATTTTTTTACAGATTACAGGAATTGTAGATTTTTTTTATTAGCAGATTCTTTATGGCAATTTTTTTATAGATTACAGTTTTTACAGATTACAGTTTTTACAGATTACAGTATTTGCAGAATGTTATTTACAATGCAGAATGCAGAATGCTATGTCAATTGAATTCTCTGCAATTACAATTGAAATTCTCTGCAAATTTACATATGAACAAAAAATTAGAGCATACAAAAAACTGTATTTCTTCCATATCTGTCTATAACCCAGAATGGAGATGGTAGAAATACAGAGCTGAACAAAAAATTCATTGCAGAGCTATACAGAGCTTAACAAAAAAATACAACAATTAATATAGGAAAGGCATTTTACATCAAACCAAAAGGAAGAGTCGTTCCTTCTACAGAGTCATAACTTCCCAAACTCAAACTCAAGCTCAAACCCTCACCCGGGTGTGCTTGTTTTGGAGGTTGAAAGGGTACATTGACATTGCATACACCTTCTCCAACAACATTAAAGCTTGTGTTATCACCCTACAAGGAAATATACACATAATTATATAAGTGCCACAATTGGAAATATACATTTAGTTAGTATGAATTAAAGCAAGATTACCTTGGAGGACGAGGTCTTTGTTCTCTTAGCCTTTCCTATACGTATCTCATGTAGGGGTTTCATTCGTTTTGAACCTTTTCGGCCTTCTTTTTTCTTCAAACCTTTCATGTTTCCAATTTGGAGCACACTATTTTCCTTCAAAGCTTCTTGGGGTGCACTGTCATTGTTCATGATGACCTCTTCATGCAACCTTGTATATTCATCTATAAACCTCTCCATGTTGGCCCGTGTGTCCTTATTCAACGAAGCTTGAAATGTCATTCGTAGAAGATATGACTGGATCCTACGAACCCAATCACTTACATTTTCTTCCGTAGTTGAACTCACTTCATTTGATACACGTTTACCTTTCACTCCCCTTGTCCATCTATCCAGTAAGTACATTTTCGGAATTTCCATGATATCAAGTCGGCCAAACACTTTCAAAACATGACAACACAATATTCCCATTGTCTCAAACTTCATGCAATTACAATTTGCCACATTCAAGCTAGGGTCACAAAACACCTTAAATTCCTTCTCCTTTGTATCATGAAAAGCAACAATGTACTCGTGTTTATTTTGATTTTCCTTTTTTATCAAAGCCATTGATGCAAGATCAAATTCTTCATGGAAAAGTTTGAAAATTGAAGGTGTGTAGATTTGTGAGGCTTGTTTTAACAAGGGGGATCTAGATAATCCCAATGTAGGCACTTTTTGCCTTGCAAAAAATTCAACCTCCAACTCATTATTCCTCTTTTGCTCTAATACCCTGTCAAAATGTTTGAAAAAACATGAAATGTTCAAGTCGGATTTCAAGTGATATTTCAAGTCACTATTGAACGATTCACTTAGTTGTGTACTTCGCATCCCTAAGGTCATTGTGTTTTTCATACAACACTTAGCCCATTTCTCCTTAAAAGCATATATGCGACCCAACCATTTATTCTCTTTCAAGTCAAAATCATTCAGCATTTTTTGCCAATTGACTTCAAATTCAACTTCATCCAAGTACTCAAACATACACCTTTTAAACTCCTTCAAAAACCCAACATTTTTGTTCTTCATGTGTCCTCCCAAATGCTTGATTCCATTTTGCATTATGTGCCAAGTGCACAACCCATGATATGTATCTAGCCATCCTGTAGCTAAAGCATTTCCTATCGCAGCATCTTGGTCAGTGAAGATGGTACGTGGTCTCTTACCACCATGTGCCTTCACAAAAGTTTCAAAAAGCCACAGAAATGACTCAATGGTCTCATCGTACAAAAGTGTTGCACCAAGAATCACAATTTTTCTATGATTATTAAATCCAGTGAACACTCCCAAAGGTCTGAACTCTCTATTAGTGCCAAAAGTGGTATCAAACGTTACCACATCACCAAAGTCCGCATAATCTGCAAGCATTTTAGAATCTGCCCAAAATATATTGGTAACTAAATCATCACTATCAAGCTGAAATGAATAATAAAATGAGGCATTTTTTGAGTTTTGTTGCTCAAAATACCGGAGAATACCTCCAAGCTCTCCATTGACCATCTCTTTCTGTCTCATTGATCTTAGGTAAGTTTTTTGATCTTCTAATAGAAACCCAAGATTACTTCTACCCCCTGCTTCCCTACTCAACAGTTCTTGTGTAGCCTTAGGAGTAATACCTGAGTCAGAAGCCAATTCAATCGCTAAGGCTTGTGATATGTTTACCTCCCTATGCGACCTTAGCATATGGGTTGTTTCATTGGGCTCCAAATCATGATTGTGCACAGTCATAAATTCTTTGACTCTGTATTTGCCAGTCACTCTATCCAAACCCAGTTTGAACATTACTTTGCAGTCAGTTCTAACATCCCATCTTTGTTGAGTGACAACACCTTTTTGTGGGTGTTTTTCTTTCTTGAGACCATGCTTACAACAAACATACACTGCATTGATAATTAACTTATTTGTTCTACTCTTATTCGAGTACTCCTTCCTAACTCCAAAGCCCATTTTTTTTCCATAATTTTTCCAGTACTCCCAACCACATTCTAATGAATCAAACATCATGCCCACACTCGGATCATCAACATCCATTGCATCCATGCCAACTAACACAAATATTCTGCACAAATACAAAAAAAATATATTCAATTTTCAAGTAGCTACATTGTCAAGAATAATCAACTATATAAAGTTTTAATGCAATATATAAAGTTTGACTTTGTCACAGCATAAATTTAACATAAAAGTTAAATAAACACACACGTCAAACAAAAACAAGATCCTTAAACTCCACCTCCAATATTATGTCCTCCTTCATTAAGTTTTCATCCATGACACAGACAAATTAACAATTTGATATTCACAATTTAACATAACTAATTTCCATCAATCACATTTGATATTCACAATTTGACATGAAAGGTAACACTGAAATTAACAAAACAACTAAAATCGAGTTTGAGGTGAAGATTCGGTGAAGAGATGACCTTATGACCCAATGGAAATTGGACCCGAGGGCTTCTGCGCGGGGTGTGCTGAAGGGCGTTTCCGACTCTCAACTTCTTCTTCACGCTCTGTTTCCCGCCAAGTTTCTTCGTTTCCCTCTCTGTCTGTTTGCAAAACATGTTAACCTCCTCTCTGTCTGTTTTCCAAGTGATAAATTTCAGCCGTCGGATCTGATCTGACGGCTGTAATAGATTAAAAACTGCCAAAAACCTTTGATTAAAACTACGTTTGAATTTCTTCAATATGAGCCGTCGGATGAAATCCAACGGCTCACACTTTTGCATATTCCCTCTCTCTGTTTTGAAACATTTAGAATGTGATTTTGACACGGACAGCGACAGCGACAGCGACTCTCTTTCTCTCTTTTCAAAATCTCATTCAAAGCCATAATCTCAGCCGTCGGATCTGATCCGACGGCTGTAACATATTAAAAATGTGCCAACACGTTTCCTTTAAATTTGATTTTGATTCCGTCGATATTAGCCGTTGGATTTCATCCAACGGTTGACAACAGTGCGCAGGACGCGCTCCAGCACACCCCGCGCAGGAGCCCCCCTCGGTCCATGAAAATGAGGCATGACCTTTACTCTCTGTAGTTCTTTTATTGGACGAGAATCATCATTTTTCTTATTTGGCACGTGCTTTTTCCCAACCGACATACCATCTTTTATACGATCCCCTGCCGCTTTGTTACCGGAATCTGATGGAACCTTGTTGGTTTCTAATTTCCGGGCAATATCAGAGTCGGCTGAGAACAAATCAGCTAGTGTGGTTCTCTTCTTCTTATCATTTTCTGTGTTGGTTATCAGCTCAGCTGGTTCAAGTAACCGAAGGAGTGGAGTGTCCGGTGCATCAACTGCTGCCGAAGTACATGTTTCTGGCATGGTAATGGTAGTAACAGAACAAAAAACCTTCTTGAATTCATGTTTGAAGGATCTCATAACTGAGGCGTTCAATTCTCCATTATTGTCCACAAAGTAGTATTCTTCTTTCTCTTTTCGCTGTTCTTCTTCAAGTGCTTCCTGTGTGACCATAGTATATTCGATTTGCGGGAGAGATAGTTTGAATGGATCGAAGCCTAGTGTGCCTATGGTTAGAATGCCATCTTTCCACATATCAAAGATGGTAACATTGTCAAGTAAGGCTATTGGGTCGGTGTCATTTGCAACTGTTTCCGTTGCCTTCACATTGTATGCTAGCCCATCTGAAAAAGAATAAATTAAATATAAATGTATTGATTTGTACAAAAAAAAGAAAAGAAAAGAAACATGGATCAGTGCATCACAGTATAACAATATAATGGATTCATATACGCATTTTTGGAATATAAACAGGAATGTGAAACCGAGATGGTGGGATTAGAGACCTTTCTTGTAATAAACAAAATGGTCATGGTCATGGTCATGATCAAGCTTGTTATTTTTGTGAAATTTTCTGTGCATCCAATTGAAGATCTGTTGTTCATAAATTCAATTAATACAAGAAGAAATCAGTTAAATAGTACATACTGGTTTAGAGAGGAAGACAGAGAGAGTGTACATCATAAAAAAAAATACATACATAGCTACCATTCATTAACTCACCTTCATTCCTCTGTCTCCCGGAGAGATGTATATCAGAAAGAATAGACTCAGACTGAGTGAGAGGAAGGTGTCGTACTGAAGCAAATTGAGAGAGAGAGAGAGATATGGAGAAAATAATGAAGGAATGAAGAGAGATTATTCAGTCACGAGTGAGTCTGAAAGCAGAACCTTATTGGCTATCATTAACACTTGTAAGGGACGATGAGGCCAACAATTCCGGATTTTTTTGGAGCCCATTATTGCAATGTTGCCTCTTCCTGGAATCATCCTTGTCGTTAAATTCTTCTCCATGTACCATACCCCCAGGGCTGACCTAGGTGAAAGTTTTCAGATGCATCTCCTTACGTTATTAAAAATAAATAAAAAATCCTTAACAAATTTGTGTTTAGGAAGTCACATTTCAAGTATTTCACTTTTAATTTTGAAGCCTAAAAAATTTGATATCAAAAAACGAAAATATGACCAATCCACCAACTATAACAATCACACAAAAAATAAAAATAATTGAAGCTAAGCGTTTTTTATCCTAGGACCTATCAAGCAAAGCAAAGCATATTACAGTTCACCAAAAATCTAAACATAAGTATAAATATTTTCAAGAAATTTTGGTGCCCTTAAAAGTTCATTTTTAGTTGAGGCACAAGGCACGGACCTCTTGGGCTTATGCTCAGGCCGACCCTGCATACCACCTTCACCTTCCTCTATTTAATGCAACGATCCCCCAATTTTATCTTTGGAGATACAAAGCAACAATTCTAAAATGGGAGTAAATTTTACGTTGGTCCTTATTGATGGCTTTAATCCATTTTTATTTTTAATTTGGTCGTGGTGAGTGGTGAATTTTCGTGACTTGACCATCCAATCAACGAGGCAAAAAAAGACAGTAATGGCCCAAAAGGCTGAAAAGCTGATCTCCAAAAGTGGGTGAAGGAATTCAAATCTTCAATATGTACCCCTTCCTTCATCTTCCCCATAATGGAGTTTAGGGAAACTTCTTGTTTTATGTTTGTGGAATGTTTTGGAGAGAATTTGAGCTTCATTGTATTCCCTCTTTTTTCTTGATGGATTTGTTGCTAATAAACCATCCTATTCTCACTGCACTAAATTTGTATTTTTGTAAGAACCCCAAAATTGTATCACTTTTTAAGTGTAACAATTCACCTAACAATTTTACACATTTTCACAAACAAAATGATACAATATTGTATCACTATGAAGAGTATGGTTATAAAAGTGATACTATTCATGATGATCCAACTTATTGTATCATTTTTTTGACTAAATTTAGTTTTGACTTGAAATTGTTTGGTAGATTGTAACATCTCAAAAGTGATACTGTTTTGAGAGTTGTTACAAAAGTGGCAATTTGGTGTAGTGTCTCCTTATGTTATGGTTGAGTTTGAAGGATGCTTATCCATGGAAAACATCTTAAATTCTTAACCTTAGCTTCTTCCCTGTCGGTTCATGGGACAACTAGGGGGTGAAGAGGCGGAAATTACATGGGTGGTGGTTCTTTAACTTCTTGATTGTCTACAAGGAACCCTAGTATCCCCATTTCTATCAAAGACATGACTTTGGTTGATGAACCACTGTTGGATCAAGTAATCTCGTGAAAACCAAAAATGGCGAAAGTTGTTTGAAACACCAAGGAATTTGTAAGGGTTGTGCTTCTTGAGGACCTTCAAGTACAACCATGTGTGGATATTGACATTTGAGCTCAAGAAAATATGCACATGCAAGGCTTGTATAAACTTGCATCAAGATTGGATGGTAAACTCATGGAAAGGGAACATGACCCAATTAAAATAATAATAATAAAGTGACCCAAGGATCAACGTCAAATGTACCTTTTCTAATTTTTGATTTAGGTCATTTAGTTTGGACTAGGACTAAATTGAATGGGGTGCTTTTGATGAACTTTGGCCTTTTTTAAGTATTTAATTTTTCATTTTACATCTTGTTAATCTTCTCTAAATATTATGTAAAGTTTGTTGAACCATTTTTGAGATTAAAAGGCCATACAAGCCCTTGTGAAAAAAATAAAGCTTGGGATCTTTTCACATGAGAAAGAGAAGACATAGTAGATAACTAATTATAGGGTTGGCATCTCATACCGCGATCCTGATCCAGTATCTGTAAAGAAATTGTATTGTATATTATTGTATTGTGTTATCAATGTCTGAATATAAGCTTATAAAGCTAACTCTGACTTAACCTTGTGGAGATAAGAAACCTAAGACTTCTTATTCTATTCTGACTTTCCTAACATATTCTATTCTATAACACTTTCCTATTTTGTAACATAGGTAGACTTCTATTCTTTAACACTCTCCCTCAAGTTGGAGTATATGTTTGTAATACCCAACTTGCTAAGAAGATTATCAAATTGATATGTGCTCAAAGCTTTAGTGAACAAATCTGCCCGTTGATGTAGCGTTCCAACATGCTCAGTCTGAATAGTGCCATCTTGTGTCTTTTCTCTAATCAAATGACAATCAATCTCTATATGCTTCGTTCGCTCATGAAAAATCGGATTAGATGCAATATGGAGTGCAACCTTGTTGAGAGCTGCCTGAGGGTGATTAATGTGCAAATCATTAAGAATGTACCTCAACCAGGTTAACTCACAACATGTAGAAGCCATGGCCCTATATTCTGCTTCAGCTGTAGATCTTGCTACTGTAGTTTGTTTCTTAGTTTTCCAAGAAATTGGTGAATCGTCAAGCATGACACAATAACCTGTAATGGATCTCCTAGTATTTCTACATCTAGCCCAGTCTGCATCACAATAAGCTTATAACTGTAATGAGTTGGTGGAAGAGAAAAAAATACTTTGTCCTGGTGAAGCCTTGATATACCTCAAGACCTTGTGTGCAACATCCAAATGTGGTATTCTAGGCTTGTCCATAAATTGACTTAGGACATGTACTGAATAAACCAAATCTGGTCTCGTAATCATTAAGTTTATCAACATTCCAACAAGTCTGCGGTTTGTTGCGGGATTTGGTAGTAAATCTCCATCATCCTGTGTGAGCACCAAGTTTTGATCCATAGGATAACGTGAAGGCTTTGCTCCAAGATATCCTGTGTCCTCCAATATTTCAAGTGCATATTTTCGTTGAGATAAAACAATCTTTTTGGATGACCTCATGACTTCATTGCCAAGGAAATATTTCAGTTTTCCTAAATCTTTGAATTTGAACTTTGCAGCCAGAAATTTCTTTGTTTCTTCAATGTATTGGAGATCATTACCTGCCAATATTACATCATCAACATATACGAGAATTGCAGTAAAGTTGTTACCCTTGGATCAGATAAATAATGAGTAATCAGCCTTAGATTGATTGTGGCCGACTGATATGAGAGCAGAGGATAACTTAAGGAACCATTGTCTTGAGGATTGCTTGAGACCATAGAAGGACTTGTTCAACTTGCATACTCGAGTCTCCCCCTTTCGGCCGAATCCAGGAGGAAGACTCATGTACACATCCTCAAAAAGAGCACCATAAAGAAAAACATCGTTCACATAAATGCCAACCCTGTGTGGCAGCAAGAGTAAGGAGAATACGAACAATAGTCAATTTAGCAACATGAGCAAATGTCTCTTTGTAATCAATACTTTCAACTTAACTGTATCCTTTAGCCACAAGACGGGCTTTGTAGCGTTCAACACTACCATCTGGATTAAGTTTGATCTTATAGACTCGTTTACAACCAATCGGATGCTTGTCAGGAGGAAGAGGTTGTAAATTCCAAGTGTTATTGGTTTCTAGAGCATCAATCTCACTTCTCATGGCTTGACACCACTTTGGATCCCGCATAAAACTAGTGGGTTCTTTGACTAAAGAAAGGGAAGTGGTGTAAGCTTTGTGAGAGGTGGATAAATGGTCATAGGAAAGAAAATCAGAAAGGGGGTAAACAATACCTGTAGAAGGCCCAACGTTCAAAGCAGATGAGTGAGACGACCGGGAAGGCAATCGAGCATCAAGATGATATTGTTGAAGATAAGATGGTTCACGGGTGGCACGAGTGGAGGTGCTAGGTGGGAGAGGAGGATCTTCTAAGGGTGGAACAGGGGCAGGGGCGCGATCCGTTTATGTTTGGGTTTCGGGGGTTTATGTCTGGTCGGTGACGGAGACATCGGATTGGGCGACTGGTCGGTGGAAGTGGTCCGAATGGTTAGAGAAAGACACTGTTGGAGGATCAAAAAGTGGAGCATGAGCGACCGGTCGGGGAAGTGTGTCAGATCGGTTAGTGAAGTGATTGTGCATTTTGTTAGAAAAATAAGGAAAAGTCTCCTCATGAAAGATGACGTCACAAGAAACAATGATCTTTTTGTGGGTGAGATCATAGACTTTGTATCCTTTTTGCCCGTGAGGGTATCCAAGAAAGACACATTGACTAGAACGAGCATCAAATTTGCTAGAACGTTGGGCATGTGTGGAAGCGAAACATAGACAACCAAAGACTTGAAGGTGAGAATAGTTGGGTTGTTTGTTAAAGAGAAGTTCAAAAGGCGTCTTGCCTTTAAAAACAGAGGATGGTGTGCGATTAATGAGATAGGCAGCGGTGAGAATTGCTTCTCCCCAAAAATGTTTAGGGAGATGTGCTTGAAACAAAAGAGCACGAGCTACATTCAAAATATGTCTATGTTTGCGTTCTGCCACCCCATTTTGTTGGGGTGTAGAGACACAAGAAGATTGATGGGTAATGCCTTTTGAAGCATAAAAATCAGCGAGGAAAAATTCAAGTCCATTATCATTGCAAATGGTTTGAATTTTGGAATAAAATTGGTTTTCAACATAATAAATGAATGAAATTAAGAGTGTGTGTGTGTGAGACTTGTGTTTCATGAGATAAATCCAAGTACATCGTGTATAATCATCAACAATGGTGTGAAAATAACGCGCTCCAGAAAGGGAAAGAACGTGATATCCTCCCCAAATGTCAACATGTAATAAGGAAAAAGGAGTAGTACTAGAAATATGGGATGAAGGGAATTTATTTCTAGGTTGTTTGGCTAAGGACAAATAACACATTTATTGGAAACACAAGTATTAGCATCACAAAAAGAGACAGGAAGAAGATAAAGAGTTTTGTCCGAAAAGTGACCTAGGCGGTTGTGTCATAACACAAGATTGTTGTCTTGAGTGATGTGACAAGTCGTGGAAGTTGTGGTGGTGGTGTCGTCTAGGTAGTACAAACCATCAAGCTTAGTTGTTGTCCCAATCATCTTCCCCGAACGAAGGTCCTGTATTAGACAAAAAATGTTGAAAAAATGGTGACAAAAAGAGAATGTTTTGTGAGTTTGCTAATGGAAATTAAATTGAGATTAAAAGAGGGAACACAAATAACATCATGCAAGGTAAAAACGGAAGAGAAAGTTATGGTGATAATGTGTGTAACAACAACAAGTGTACCATCAGGAAGCTCAATGGTTTGATAATGGCCGGGTTTGGAAAATGTGAGTAAATGAAGGCTATGAACTATATGATCAGTGGCACCGCTATCAAGGATTTAAGATGAACGAGAGCCATGAGATTTGGGAGAGAGTATTTTACCTGTTAACTCTGTAATAGAAAAATCATTACCAACATTGTGAGCCTTGGACTTGTTGTATGGTGATGTGGTGGTGTTGGAATCACTGCTTGTATTGTCGCCTATGTTAGCAGTGGCTACGTAGTGTTTAGCAGACTACGTAGTGTACCGGTGGCTCTGACTGAACCTTAATGCTAATAGCCACAAGGTGGTAATAACCTTTTTTTTTTGCTAATGTGGTAATAACTTTTCCTCTCCAATGGCCACAGCCAAAAGGATCGAAAGAATCCTTCAAATGGCGCCTCTGAAGCTGATGAAGCGGTGGAAGTCGATGGGGCTCAGTCGTCGATCAGTGATACCAACGATCCGATTAAGACTCCGTCAGTGATTCAGGGTCCCAATCGGGCTCAATGAGGCAGATTCCGTCTGGATTTTTCGTTGTGTACGTGGGTTCGCAGCAAACGAGGTTCGTGATCCCTACAAGGTTCCTCAACCTGCCGATCTTCGTGTCACTGATGAAGAAATCAGAGGTTGTAGATGTTGATGATAGATCTCGGTGATAGAACTCGATGAATAGATTTCGGTGATAGATTGTTGATCACGAGATCGATTGTTGATAGATCTCAGAGAAGGGTTTGATTGATCAACTCTGTTAATGATTGATCAATTTTGTTGTTGAAGATCTCTATTAATCGAGATGAAGAGTTGAAGAAAATCTTTGTTTGAAGAGATAACTCCATTGATCCTTGTTGATTAAGATGAAAAGATTTTTTTTTCATGATGCTCAGCTGTGATGGATCACTGTTGATGATGATCTTTGTTGGTGATGATGATCTCTGTTGACGAGATGATTTCTGTTGGTGATGATGATCTTTGTTTTTATTGACGAGATCGACGTTGTTGATTCTGTTGGTGATGATGATGATTTCGGTTGTTGATGATGATCTCTGTTGTTGACGAGATCGATGCTGTTGATGATGATCTATCTATGTTGGTGAGATTGTGTGGCTGCATGAGGCGGTGTTTGGCGGTGCTTTAACAAGCGAGAAGGATTATCGGCATGCGGCGGCTCGAGTTTGGTTAACCAGAGAAGCCTTGCTCTGATACCATGTAAACAAGTTGTATTGTATATTATTGTATTGTGTTATCATTGTCTGAATACAAGCTTATAAAGGTAACTCTGACCTAACCTTGTGGAGATAGGAAATCTAAGACTTCTTATTCTATTTTGACTTTCCTAACATATTCTATTCTGTAATACTTTCATATTTTGTAACATAGGTAGACTTCTATTCTTTAACAGTCTCGATATCATCTTGTCCCGTCCTGATTTTTTTCGGTTCTATTGGGATTGATCAAACCCATCCCGATCCCGTTCGTCTCGATCTAGAATGGGATGGGATCGAGATGAAGATTTTTAATCCCGCCCATCCTATCCCGTTCCGTCCCGAGCCGATTTTTTATAATATGTATGAACTATGTTGTATGAAACTATGAAACTATTTGTTGACATGACTATTTTATTTGTTGTTTTATTTATTGACACGACTATTTTATTCTCCCAAGCTTTCATGTGACTCATCTAAATAATGAATCTATTTCAAACCTTCTCCATTTTTCTCCCTCTTCGTAACTCTTAACAACAACAATGTGTGCTCTTCGAAGTTTTTATATGACAAACCCATTGATCATTTTCGTTAGCAATGTACAAAAAAAATGGATATCTTCAATAATGATTCTAAAAAAAGGGAATAAAAGTTAATGCAATGGGAAATAATAATCAATGGCTTGAAGTTATATAGTTGTTCTTAGAGTTGTGTGTTTGGTAAATCCAAAATTTTCAATCTTGCATGTTAAATTTTTAATCTAAAATTTTAGTACATGCTCATCCCGTCCCGAACCTGTTTGGGATTGGACGAGTTCGAGATGAGGTCTATCCCGTCCCGTCCAGCTCCGATCCCGAACAAACGTGATGAGATAGGAATGAGGTCCATCTCATCTCGTGCCCACCCCTAACTAATTAACAATTGTTTTTTTTTTGTGGAAAATAAATAAAATCCCTTCCACCATTTCCATAGAAATGTTGGAATTTGTAGCCCATTAACCTTGTTTACCTTCGAAAAAAAAGAGGTATATGATTTACAAATGACAATGAACAATAACAAAATTTATATATTACATGTCTTTACTGTGTGGCCGCACAAATGTTTTACATTTGTTCTAAAATGTCCATGTGGATTCTATTTATGCTATGTTGTTATCATTAAGGAAAAACACACAAATTTAGGTATATCCTGGCTGTGGATGCTCTAATTATTTTGAAATTTTAGCTAAACTCATAAGGCATAGAACCAAAAGCTTGACATTATTAGTAGTTAGGTATTTCTTTTCTTCGTTAATTGATTTTACAACTATCTGTGCACTTTTTTAGGAAATTGAGTAGGGGTTATTTAGGATCCCCGAACCTATAAAATGAATAGCACACGATTACAATCTCTCATATAGTTTTCCAGTTCTATAATCATATACTATCTTCTTCAAATCTTCAAAGGAGCTAGGTATAATTTCAATGAATGCACTGTTAGGATAACAACCAGCGAGATAATCAACAACTTTGTTGGTCTCTCTGAAATGGTTATAGACTGTGAAGCCTTCTAGCATATCCAAGTCTCTTTTAGCTCTTTTCACAATATGTTTGAGGTTGATCCCATGGGGTGATGTCTGTTTGGTTAGCAATATATGCAATGTGGTTGAGCCTGTGCTAATCTCAAGCTTGGGCACATCATACATTTTTGCAAGTTTCAACCCTGCCTCCACCCCTTGCAGCTCATGTTTAATAACCGAGTGACCGCGAGTATCCCCTATACAAGTAGAAACAGGTTCACCCAGCTCATCTCAAATGATAGCACCACATCCACCTTTAACACCGCGAAGCGACCCATCATAATTGAGTTTGAGCCAGCCTACAGTTGGCTTTGCCCATGCACATTTTGTTACACTAGGGATAAAGTAATCCAAGCCCAATATCCACTTGCTCAATAACCGCTTGTTATGCGGGTTATCTTCCACCTTGTTGTCCCAGACTAAATTTCAGCCTCACATCTTCATATATTTGTCTTACAACTTCAATCGCAATTACATTTGTATGCTGGTACAACCTTCAATTACACTATGCCCAAAGGTGGTATATTGTTGCATTCAATACCACCTTTTTCACTATGCTAGTAATGCTATTGTCTTTGAACCTTTGGCGGCATGGCTGAGTGGTAAGCGAGGGACTATGATGCATGAGAATTTCTAGGGTTCCTAATTTGGTTTCTAGAGTTCCTAATTTGCTCTCAAAGTTATTTACTAAATAACTTTGAGAGATCTTTCAATTTAATTAAGAGTATTTTTAGTTTCCTTTTAGGATTTGGCATTAATTTTTTTTTTAGGAATGGACTGCTTGTTATTTTAGTATTTTATTTTATTTTTTTATTTTAGGTAATATTTCTTCTATCGTTTAGGAAGAGATTCTAAACCCAATTTGGGCCAGATTTTTTTGCAGATTACTTATTTTATTATGTATTTCGTTTTAGTATGATTATTGGAAATTGCCATTTTTTAGGTAAAATTTTAATAATGAGTTTTAGCTATAAAGCCCGGCTTGTGGCTAATTTTGAGACAATTTTTTATTTGCATAGTTTTGAATTGACATTAGAGATATTTCTCTGTATTTTGGGCGATTACTTTGTATTCTTCCTTGTGAATTATCTGTTAGAACCAGCTCGCAGGATAATCGTTATTCTGCCCGGCGTCACTTGGTATCAGAGCTTCAGCATCTTCTTGGGGTGAGATTTCATCAGTTTCTATGACTGGTGGTCGTGGTCATGGTCATCGCGGGCAGGTTCCGAACGAGGAAGCCCCTCACCATGATCGTAACATTAAGAATATGATGATTGAAGATTTATAGAGGCAAGTTGCAGAGTTAACCCGGGGTCTAACGGCGCAGGATTTTGGTAATCGTGAGATGGAAGATCACGATTCTGATTCCAGTTTCGAACACCCGTATCCCAATCATGCTTGATTATGGGAGCATGGAGAACCTGTGTATGACAATGAGGAGCTTGAGGAAGACGTGGTAGACGAAACTAAAGAGTTTGGAGAGCCTGTGTATGACAGTGATGAAGATTCTGAGCTCGAAGATTGAGTCGGAAGGTGTGGACGATGATGAAGATCAGGAAACTACTGATGGTATTGGAGATTGGGAGAAGATGATGAGCAAGACAGATAAGCTCATGGACAAAGAGTTCATGAAGGACCCCAGTGAGATAACATGAGGATCAGTCGATAAGAAGCTCAAGGTCATTGTAGCTGCACGTGGTCGCAAGGGAACTGGAAGAGTTGAACAGGTTGAGCAACTAACTGTCTTGACGAAGGTTGCTAAGACTCATGCTCATAAGCTTGAGATCCTTTTCAATGTTCTATCTGCCGAGCACCACCATCAGCTACCACCTCGCCTACCTCCCTCACCCATCTCTCTCTTCCTTCCTGTTTCCCTCTCTCGTGCAGGTATTGGAGCCATACAGAGAAGAAGAACAATGAGAAACTCGCGAGACGCAGGATGCGACTCGCTGGAGACGAAGACTGCGAGTTTCTGGCGGGAGAAAACTGATTTACAAATCAATTCAGCTATTTGCACACCGAACACTTGCTCTTATTACCACAGTGCACTTACAGCCCTTCGCGTCGCGTGTTCGTGCATGAATTGATGGATTCCACCTACACCAGTGTTGTGCCATCGTCCACCATGATTTTCTAGCCCCTGCAGACGTGAAATCAGATTTACCAGCAGAGGTGCACCAGCTATCAGAGTTTTCTGACCTGATACCAGAGGATCTTCCTCCTGGACTGCCGCCAGAGGATTTCGATGACGCTGTTGTGAACTCGAGGACGAGTTCTTTCCAACCCGGGGCGACTGATGCAGGAGAATTCCTAGGGTTCCTAATTTGGATTTCTAGGGTTCCTAATTTGGTTTATAGGATTCCTAATTTGCTTTCAAAGTTATTTAGTAATCTTTCAATTTAATTAGGAGTATTTTTAGTTTCCTTTTAGGATTATGCATTTTTTTTTTAGGAATACAATTCTTGTTATTTTAGTATTTGATTTGATTTTTTTCTTTTAGAAATAGGCAGTTTCTTTTTAGGATTTATTTTTTTCTTTTAGGTAATATTTCTTTTATCGTTTAGGAAGAGATTCTGAACCCAATTTGGGTCAGATTTTTTGCAGATTACTTATTTTATTATGTATTTCGTTTAGTATGATTATTGGAAATTGCCATTTTTTTTGTAAAATTCTAATAATGAGTTTTAGCTATAAAGCCCGGTTTGTGGGCTAATTTAGAGACATTTTTTTATTTGCATAATTTTTAATTGACATTAGAGATATTTCTCTGTATTTTGGGGGATTATTTTGTATTATTCCTTGTGAATTATCTGTTAGAACTAGCCCGCAGAATAATCGTTATTCTGCCCTGCGTCAGACTGCAAATCCTTTTTCCCCAGTTCAAATCAGGATGTCACTTGATCAACAAAAAACTCGAAATCCCTTATTCTTTCTGCTGATATAACTCGCCGAATTCTTGCCCAGCAGAAGCAGAGGAAAAAGGAAAAAAGATTAGGACTTTCGATACTTGCTTGATTTTAAGAATCTGGGTGGAGGTTCTATAAAGGACTGTCAACGTCATTGATGCATAAATAAAGAGACCAATTAGTAGTGATTGAATTCCTTCTATGGTTCCACAAAAGAAACCAGTACGAATATAACCTACATGTCCAGTCAAACTATGAGCTAGAGGTTTTTTTACTTTCGTTCAGGCCATGGTGGCTAGTGCTCCTAAGATCTTGTTCCATACAAACCAAGTATACGTACACTTAAAAAAGAGTTGCTCATCTGTTTCAGGCACTTGATTACATAATGGACACAAATCATTTTGCATTACCCCCCATTTCTTGAGTTTCACCTTTGTTTTTAGTGAACCATTAGCAGCAATCCATGTAATGAAACTATGGCGAGTTATGTTACCCTTAAACCACACCACTGATGACCAACCAACTTCTCGATTTTTATGCCTCAGAGCTTCATACGTGTATTTTATATTGTAATTACTGTCTGTCCCTGCACTCCTGATGATTTCATCTCCTTAACTGCTATCCAACTTTATATCATGCAGGTAACTAGCCATCTCTGGAATGGAAGAGCGCACTCCCTGCTGGATTCACCATTCCAAATAATCGAACTCACTTTTGCATTCCTGTTCATCGTGAAGTCATATTGCAATTCTTGAGGAAATTTATTCATTAGCAACCCCAATGGGCGCCAAGGATCTTTCTAGAGATATGTGTCTTCTCCATTGCCTATTGAGTGGAGAACGAGTGAAGAAGCCTTAATTATGCAATCAAGAATCTTCCTCCAACACCAAGACATTTCCTTAGGCTTCCCCATCAACCAAAAATCTCTGTGCTTAATAAAGATGCTTTTTGATCCACTGTACCCACAATCTCCGTGTTAGAGACTAAGGGTGTGTTTGGTTGCATGGAATCCTATGCCATGGGAATCCATGAGGGGACCACTACATTTTAGGCTAAATTGATATATCATTTCACATTTACCATTTGACCACCATTTGATTTTGTGATCAATGGTGGGAATGAAAGTCCCATAAACATGGGAATCTCACTCCTTGGCCCCCCCAAGGCATGTGATTCCCATGTTCATAGGACTTTCATTCCCACCATTGATCACAAAACCAAATGGTGGATGTGGAGTGATATATCAATTTAGCCTAAAATGTAGTGGTCCCCTCATGGATTCCCATGGCATAGGATTCCATGCAACCAAACACACCCTAAGTTCCATATGTGCCTCATACAAGCTGCTTCGTTACCTACTGAGATGTTTCTCACACCAAGTCCCTCTTCCTTATATGGGTGGCATATTGATTCCCAGCTGATCATTGCTTTTTTTGGCTACCGAGTCATATCAAGACCATAGAAAACTCCTTAAAATGGCATCAATATTATGGATGGTATTTTTGGAGAGCCCATAGCAGGATGTCCAATATAGGTGCATGCTAATGAGTACTAATTTAATCAAAACCAACCTTCCTGCGTAGCTCAAGAATCTGTTCTTCCAAGAGTTTACTTTGTTTTTTATCTTATCAAGAATTGGGGCACATTGGTGGTGAGATAAATAGGAGGATGCAAGTGGCAGTCCTAGATACTTAATTGGTAACTTCCCTATAGAGAAGTTAAGTTGACCATTGATTTGTGTTCAACTTGAGGGACACCTTCAACAAACAAAGTACTCTTAATGCAGTTTACCTCCAACTCGATGCATACTTTGAAGCTGTGGAGAACATCAACCAATGAATTTGCAAAATTATTATCACCATGAAAGAAAGAGAGAAGATCATCTGCCAATCCAATGTGGGTAATGGCTGGGTGCATTTATAATGCAGTTGAAAGATTCCTTCCTGAACCTTCTTCTTAAGTAATAAATGCATCAATTTCATCACCATTACAAACATGTAGGGTGACATAGGAAAACCTTGACGAAGCCCTCTTGTATCTGTTATATATCCCTTAGGACACCCGTCAAGTTAATAGAGAACTTCGGTGTGGGCAAATATGATGTTATCTTGGATATACTAACCTTTGATGAATGCAGACTGGTTATTGCTAACAACTCTTTGTACAGCTTCCTTCATTCGATTAGTTAGAATCTTAGTGATACATTTGTAGATCACAATGCAACAAGCTATGGGCCTGTAATCGCTGAAATAGTTGGATTAGTAACTTTAGGAACTAAAGCAACTAATGTAGCATTTACCTCTCCCAGCAATTTAGAGCTCCGGAAAAAGTTCACTATAGCTCTTGTAAAATCATCGCCTACAATTCTCCATGTTATTTTATAGAAGTATGCAGAAAACCCATCAGGTACCGGGGTTTTGTTTGAGTCAATGCCTGCCAAGGTCTCAATAATTTCATCTCTGCTAACCTTCCTGATAATTTCTGTGTGCATATCGTCGGTTAACGTACGTTCCATGATCAACTCCTCTATGATTGAGCTTTGCATTGTGCGCGTCGTTCCTTGAAAAACCTGTGGAAATAAGAATTTATTTGATCCCCAGAATCCAACAACTTTGACCTGGCTTTCTGTTGAATTTCAGATTCTTCGCTTCTAGCTGCCATCACATAGTCCTTAACCGATGTATGTTCTTCTTGCAGAAGCTGTACAGTGATTGTTCGAAGTTGCAACACCTGTTGGGCTCTCTCCATTGCTTGATGAGCTTCATTAACCTGGATACTAGCTTTATTAAAGCCTACCCTCCTCCAAGCAGTGAGCCTGGATTTAGCATGCTTGAGTTTCTGTACCAAACAATACATTGGGTTTCCTTCCACGCGTATGTTCCATGCTTCCTCAATTGTTCTAAAAAGTACTTTCTTATCTACCCAGTAATTGAAAAACTTGAACGCAATTGGTCCCCTGTGCTGCTGGTCATACAAAGATAGGATCATTGGGGAATGATCAGAGATACCCGCATTCAATAATTCAGTTTCAACATCTGGCAAAGACTGCATCCATGCACCATTGATCATAATCTGTCAAATTTTTATGTAACCCGATTCGCGCCTACCTGGTTGTTACTCCATGTAAAATAACTGCCTCTGCATTGGCAGTCATATAACTCTGCCTGAGTAACACAGTTGAGCAGATCATGCATACCTGCAGTGGAGGTTTCAGTTCTGCCTACTCTCTTGCTGGTGAATAATAGCATTAAAGTCCCCGAGTATAGCCCAAGGAAGAGTATCACTCGCAACAAACGTGGTTAGTTCATTCCAAAGATGCTGTCTAGTTAAATAATAACTACTTCCATATAAGAAAGTAAATGCACATACTAGTCCATTGGTCCAAGATGCTTGCAAGAAAATTGCTTGAGCTTACTTAGAAATCAGTGTAACATTCACGGTTCCCAACCAACAGATACTCTTCCTTCACGCACAACATCATTATTATCAATCCAACACCAATCCCGGATCAGAGTGACTTGAATATTTTTTTTCATATTATCATTGACCTTCGTTTCAATAATTCCCACCATACTAAGTTTACCCTTCTTCACCAGCTCCCTAACTTCTTTCTGCTTTAGAGGATCATTCAACCCTTTTATGTTCCAACATCCATTTTTTTTATCATTGATTAACCTTACGTTCAGGGAGCTGCTTGACCCCCATACTGCTGTTTGCACTATCCCTTCTATCTTTGCTCAGCTAACTCATCATGAGCTTAATTCAGACTTAACTCCACATCATTGATAGTATTTGCAGCAATTGTACTGCTCAAGCTCATGTTCCGTATAGGATTATTAAACCCCATATTCCCTGAGATCACTAACCTTGATGACTCATGTTCAGTGTTATCCTCTTGAATGTGCTCATTGTTTTTATTCCCTTGGCTAACTGACTGCTGTTGCCTTCTTTGTTCAGAATCATAATGTCTTCATTCTTAGTCTCCTTTGTTGGAGTTTGTACAGCAAAATACCAACATTAAAGACAAAAATATGTCTTTTGATTTAAGAAATGTGTCTTTTGTTTTTTGTCTTTTAAGAAAGGTGTCTTTTGCACTTGAAGACAAAAGTTGTGTCATTTAAGAAAGGATGTGTCTGATCAACACACCCTTTTGTTATCTATATATTAAAGAGAAAATCAAGTTCTTCAAGCACATTAATTTTCTAGAGTTATTCATTCTTCTTCACTTCTGAGAGAGATTGCATTCGGTAAATTCACCAGAGCCAACACCTTTGTGCTACGGTGTTGGTATTAGATAGTTGAATCCTGGTAGTCAGACGCCTAAAGAACTACAGCACCGAGTAGGGGTGAATTCTTTCTATAGGACATAACGTTTCCGCTAGCCTCTATATACAAATCAAGACATACCAATTCCGCCAATTCAAGATAGTGATTTCGCAAGCCTCTATTTGCAATACAAGTTACTAGATTTATTTCTTTTATTTGATTTTGTTGTAATCAATTTATATTACAAATACTATATGTATTGTTACATTACTTATTTCAAACAAATTTATACATTGTTTTGATTGTTCTCCAACAATCTATAGACAAAATTATGGAACAATCAGATACTGACGTCAAAGCCAATGTCGTTGAGGATGAAAATAAGTCCAAGCCTAAGTACGAAATTCAGAAAAAGAAAAACAAGTATGATGGAAAACGCCCACACTCACATGCACTTGCTCCAAAAGGGAAGAATTTGAAACAAATTAAAGGTGCATGTTGGGCATGTGACACAAGGCACAAGACTGTCGCCACAAGAAGGAGAATCCTACTACAAACAATAAAACCCAAGCTACTATTATTGAAGGCTTTGTTGGTGTTGTTTCTGAAGTCAATATGATGACAGATAGTAAGGATTGGTGGGTTGACACTGGTGCAACAAGGCACATATGTGGAAACCAAAATATGTTTGTCACCTACACTCCTATCAATGGTGAAGAATGGGCAATGCATTTACTGCAAGTGTTGCTGGCAAAGGGAAAGTGGTCCTGAAATTTACATCTGGCAAAGACCTTACCCTGATGGATGTATTGTATGTTCCTCAAATTACTAAAAATCTTGTGTCTGGTTTAGTTCTAAGCCAAAAAGGCTTTAAACTTGTATTTGAATCTAACAAGTTCGTTCTCACTAAAAAGGGGAAATATTTGTTTGGAAATGCTACTTGATTGAAGGGCTTTTTAAACTCAATGTATTATTTTTGGATGATAGCAATAATATAAATAATAATAATTCTACTTATTTGCTTGAGTCTTCTACATTATGGCATGATAGATTAGGCCATGTTAATTTTAGATCTTTATGTAGAATGGTTAATCTTGGCTTACCTAAATGTACAATTGACAATTTACATAAATGTGAAACTTGTGTAGAATCGAAATTTGCCATTAAATCTTATAAGTCTGTAATGGAAAAATCAAATGAATTGTTAGAATTAATACATACAGATTTGGGTGATTTAAAATTAAACCCAACTCGTGGAGGAAAAAATTATTACATTACTTTCATAGATGATTACAGTAAGTATTGTTATGTTTATCTACTACATACCAAAGATGAGGCTTTGAATATGTTCAAGACATATAAGGCTGAAGTCGAAATCAATTAAACAAGAAAATCAAAATTCTAAGATCAGATAGAGGAGGAGAATATGACTCCAATGCCTTTATAGAATTTTGTGTTTCACATGGAATTATTCATCAAATGACTGCACCATACACTCCCCAACAAAATGGGGTTGCAGAGCGTAAACACAAAACTTTGAAAAACATGATTATTTCCATGTTACATAGTTCTGGGTTGTCATTAAAAATGTGGGGTGAAGCCTTGCTTACTGCAAACATCATCTTGAATAGAATCCCACCAAAGAAAAGTGATCAAACTCCATATGAAAAATGGAACAAAAGACAACCAACCTATAAAATGCTGAAAGTGTGGGGTTGTCTAGCAAAGGTTCAAGTACCACTTCCAAAAATGGTTAAACTTGGACCTAAAACGGTTGACAATGTGTTTATTAGATATGCCAATAATAGTGCAGCATACCGATTTCTAGTCATTAAATCGGGAGTTTCAGATATTCATACGAATACTATCATTGAGTCCAATGATGCTGAATTTTTTGAGAATATCTTTCCTTACAATGATAGGCTTACTGGAAATAAAAGAAAAGCACATGATTTTAATCATGCTAATGACGCTTCATCATCCAGTGTTCAAGATAAAGACTTGGAACCGAATGAATATACACCGGTTGTCCAAGAACAACAAGTAGAGCCAAGGAGAGGGAAAAGAGTCAAGATTGCTAAAGATTTTGGACCTGACTTTTTAACGTTTCTCACTGAGGGTGAACCACAAACCTACAAAGCAGCTATCACCTCTCCTGAATCTATTTATTGGAAAGAAGCACTAAATAGTGAAATTGATTCTATCTTACAAAATCATACGTGGGAATTAGTAGATTTACCTCCAGGTTGTAAGCCAATAGGTTACAAATGGATTTTTAAAAGAAAGTTAAAGCTTGATGGTACAATAGAAAAATATAAGGCTCGTCTAGTAGCCAAAGGATACCGTAAAAAACAAGGGCTAGATTTCTTTGTCACTTACTCACCAGTGACTATAATTACATCCATTAGGATGCTAATTGCAATTGCTTCTGTTTACAATTTGGAGATACACCAAATGGATATAAAAACTGCATTTTTAAATGGTGAATTAGATGAAGAAATCTATATGGAACAACCTGAAGGTTTTGTGGCAAGAGGTCAAGAGAAAAAGGTTTGTAAGCTTGTAAAATCTCTTTATGGACTTAAACAAGCACCTAAACAATGACATTAAAAGTTTGATCATACAATGTATCACATGGATTTCGGATCAATGAATGTGATAAATGTGTTTACATCAAACAATTTGACAATGGTTCTATTGTCATTGTATGCTTGTATGTTGATGACATGCTCATCATGGGACCAAATTTGGATATCATAAACTCAACTAAGAAATTATTGAACTCGAGTTTTGATATGAAATATATGAATAAAGCTGATGTAATTTTGGGAATAAGAATTCTTAGAAATAATGATGGCTACATACTTACCCAATCACATTATGTGGAAACAATTTTGCGAAAATTTGGTCATTTTGATAGCAATCCGGCTAAAATACCTTATGATCCAAGTTGCCGTCTCAAGAAGAATAATGGAAAAAGTGTCTCTCAATTGGAATACTCGCGTATCATTGGGACACTACAATACATTACATATTGTACTATATCGGATATTGCTTACTCTGTAAATAGATTGGCTAGATATACTATCAAACCATCCAAGGACCATTGGGTAGCTTTGGTCAGAGTATTACGATACTTGAAGTTCACAATCAACTATGGATTGCATTATACAAAATATCCTCCAGTTTTGGAAGGATATACAGATGCTAATTGGATATCCGGTAAAACTGCAAAATCCACAAGTGGATATGTAGTTACACTTGGTGGGGCAGCAATGTCGTGGAAATCACAAAAACAAACCTGTATAGCACGTTCCACAATGGAATATGAATTTATAGCCTTAGATCAGACTGCTGAAGAAGCAAATTGGCTGAGAAATTTTGTAGAAGATATTCCGGTATGGCCACAACCTGTGACTGCTATATGTATTCACTGTGACTGCATGGCAGCCATTGCGCGAGGGAAAAATAACATTTACAATGGCAAATCTAAGCACATAAGACGATGACATAACACAATAAAACAATTGCTCAAAACTGGGATCATTTCAATTGACTATGTGAAGTCAAGAGAGAATATAGCGGATCAACTTACAAAGGGTATACCAAAAGAGCAAGTGTTTAAATTATCGAGGGGTATGGGCTTAAAGCCAATCCAATGAGGAGTATACCTGGCGGAAACCTAACCTAGCCAAATGAAATTTCAAGGCCTAGGTTCAAAAAGACAAACTACTTAGGTGAAACTCAAAGAATAGAGTGTACACACTTACTCATTCCTATGATAAGAAATGTATACTACCTGTGATGGTCAGAGTGAACATTTATTTATTCTTAATGACACTAATCTCTTGAGAGATAAGATGAATACAACATGGTATTAATAATTTAAGTGTCACCTATATGGGAGTAAATGTGGGGTCGCATTTATGAGAATGATATGGTTAAGTTCTCTAAAGCCTTCATGAATCCGGGATTTGTTCAAGACCAAAATGAACACAATCGTATGAATTGAAAAATGTGAAGATATAATATGTGTGATGCTCATTGTCTTGGTTTACTAAATATGGTGAACAGTTCAATGTCTCCTATACACACTGCGTCACCGGTAAATCAAATAAGTATTCACTAAGGAAGGTTCAAGTCCAAAAGACACCTTTCCCGATGCATATTATGTCGAAGTTTCTTTCTAAAAGACAACTTTGTATATTTACTATACAAATGTGGGGTATTGTTGGAGTTTGTATATCAAATTATCAACATTAAAGACAAAATATGTGTCTTTTGATTTAAGAAATGTGTCTTTTGTTTTTTGTCTTTTAAGAAAGGTGTCTTTTGCACTTGAAGACAAAAGTTGTGTCATTTAAGAAAGGATGTGTCTGATCAACACACCCTTTTGTTCTCTATATATTGAAGAGAAAATCAAGTTCTTCAAGCACATTAATTTATAGAGTTATTCATTCTTCTTCACTTCTGAGAGAGATTGCATTTGGTAAATTTGCCAGAGCCAACACCTTTGTGCTACGGTGTTGGTATTAAATAGTTGAATCTTGGTAGTCAGACGCCTAAATAACTACAACACCAAGTAGGGGCGAATTCTTTGTATATGACATAGCGTTTCCGCTAGCCTCTATCTACAAATCAAGACGTACCAACTCCGCCAATTCAAGATAGTGATTTCGCAAGTCTCTATCTGCAATACAAGTTAGTAGATTTATTTCTTTTATTTGATTTTGTTGCAATCAATTTATAATACAAATAGTATTTGTATTGTTACATTACTTATTTCAAACAAATTTATACATTGTTCTGATTGTTCTCCAACATCCTTCACACCATCTGCAAAAGGTACCAAAGCCATCTCATTGAGGGGCATTACTTGCTCACTCCCAACCTCCATCAGTACCTTAGTAGAACTAGAACCTGTTCCCAAATCATTAATTGCCTTCTCACCCAAGGGAATTTGGTTATTTAATTTGAATGTATGTCTCCCTAAAGTAGTTATCCATCCATCCTTGTCTTTCTCTTGTACTCCAACCTTCTTTCCCTTTCTCTCCACACCTGCAAAACTGGTTTCTTAGCATTATTACTACGAGTACATGTTGCTTTTGCATGTCCAAACCCTAGGCAACTGGAATCCAAGCATACTCAACATCAACCATTTTGAACATATCAACCGTTTTGAATATATATATTTTGTCTATCCTCGAATTTTTTATGTTTTTCTTTACACATTGTAATAATCCTCAAAATCAGGAGATCAAAATTAACTCAAAAAACGAAATCACAATCCTTGAGTATAGCCTAATCAACAGGGTCAAATAACCCTATTTGACCAAGTTAGTGTTGAGTTTGACTAGTCGCTAGAAACACACACAGAAAAATGTGATGGGATTCATAATTAAATCTCCTAGGAACAATAAAAAAATGTTTATAAACAGATAGTCCCTACTTTCTAGGACAATGTGGAATTGTGGATAGTATTTTTGTCTTTCTTGGTTGGTGTTTTTTTTTCCATTAATATATATATATATATTATCGGAAGAATAAAAATTTCGTCCGTTAAGAAAAGCAGTCTGTAGGAGCCAATTTTACATCCAAAATCTACTAGTAGAGCCAATACTATTGTTGCTATTATTATTATTTAACCAATTGGCAGCGACTTTTTAACACCATGACTTCTAATATTCCACATCACTAAATTTTTTTTTACCTGCTAACCCACACCACCAAAAAATCACAAACAATCGTCTCTTTCCCTCGACGATTTTAGGGCGAGAACATTGCTCTCCCTCCCATTGTCATTGTCGTTGACGTTGTATTATCTCTCCCACCAAGCTCGTCGAGACTTTTCATTGTTGCCGGCATGTCGTCCCCTCTTGACTCAATCGACTGTTCTCTCTTTTGTAGTTTCACAATTTTTTTTGAAAGGAGTTTGGTTGAACTTTGTATGTCAAAATGGATGAGTTTAGCGAAGTTGATAATTGTAGACTTGTATATGAGAACAGTGGACGTGAGGGTGAAGAAAATGAACAATTTGATAAGGAAGAACAATTCATTCCACTTGAGGTAGCACTCTCAACTTGAGATGAACTTGCGTTATTATTATTTTCTTTTTGTGATATTGTTATTATTGCTATTGTTTGTCGATTTTACTTATAAGTTTATTATAATTTTGTGTGTAGTCTCTTCTCACGAGTGTAATAAAATTTGATATAGCTACAAACGATCATGTTGATGACAATGTTCATAGTAATGATGAGATCAACAATGAGGAAAGACAACTGAAAAAGGTGCATGATGATAATGACTTATTTCTTAACGGAAGAGGTTATGTTAAATCTTGTATAACTCTTCTTACAAGTTTATTTCTTATTGGTTATAAGTTATTAGTGTTTCTAACATGTTTTTGTATTTTGTAGATATTCACATCGAGGTCGACCTTGATAGCTTGGTGCCAAGGCATTGGTAAGGATAATAACATAGTTGTTGCTATCACTAAATCGGAATCGATCGATCACAAACGTAAGGGAATTATCAATTTTGGATGTGAGAGGTGAGGAAACAAGACAATAGGCAAAAGAATGTCCTTCGATCAAGCAGTACAAAGAAGTGTGGTTGCCTATTTCAGTTGAGAGGGACCCCACAAGGTAATGACCATTTTAAATTCCACGTGACATGTGGAACACACAATCACCTTCGAGCAAGGATTGTGAATTCATTTTTGAGTTAATTTCGGTCTCTTGATTTTAAGAAATATTTTGCTGTGTAAAGAAAAAACGTAAAAATTTCGAGGATGCATGGAATATATATAACGAATCTGCCTAGGCGGGCTAGGGGTTTTTTTGAAATTTCTTTTAAATTTTTATTTTTTATTTCTAGTTCGAAAAAAATATAAATTTAAGACTTATCTCTATATATATATATTTATATATTTTGCATATGTATCTTAGCATTGAAGTGAAAGTAATATATATGCTATTATGCTTACATTTTATAAATTATAAGTTATAATAAATGAATAAATAACCCGCCTAGACTCCGCCTAGTCCTCTGAGTGTATATATATATATATATATATAAACTATCACTTAACCAATGTTTTAAAAATTGCTAGACGGTAGGCGGGCGGTGAGCAAGGGACTAGTGCCTAGTTTCAAAAATCAATAAATAATTAAAAAAATGACAATTAGAAAAATCTCTTGAAAAATTTTATTTTTTGGTAGCTGGTTTTAGTATTTTTTTTTTTTTTACGAAAAACGAAATCTTCGAAAAAATCCCAAAAATTACAAAAAAACCTAGATTTGATTTTAAAGCCTTTCAAAAAAATTTAATTTTTTCTTTCACACCTTTTCTTTTCATAGTTTCAAAAAAAATGAAATTTCGCGAAAACAGAATCCTTGCTTGTTGGCCATTCATGTGCTGGTAGATTGAATAAAGAGAAGATCATATATGTGCATAATATGTCGAAGTCGGATGTCAACCCTCATTACATCTTGGCCGGTTTGAAAGAAATGTATCCTAATAATTTGTTGAATTTGAAGAATATTTACAATGTCATTTCTCGGATAAAGGAAGTCAACCTAAAGGGTAGAATCGTTTTGCAACACGCTATGTATTTGTTGAGCAACAATAATTACATCGAGTGATATACTATGGATGAGGGCAATAGAGCCACAAACATTTTCTGGGCACATCCTAAGTCAATTCAACTAGCAAAATATTTTCCATCACTCATGATTATGGATTGCACTTATAAAACTAATTGTCATCAGCTGTCGTTGTTTGAGATTTGGGTGTCACGTCGACTGACAAGATGTTCAATGTTACATATTGTTTTATGTCTCATGAGAAAGAAGAGTCATATATCTGGCAACTGAAAAAATTATTGGGATTTTTTAGGCAGACAAGTTGCCAACCGTGTTTGTCACTGATAGAGAATTGAGTTTGATAAATGACATATTGAGTGAGTCTTTCCCAAGGCAAGGAGATTGTTGTGCACGTGGCACATAAATACAAATGTTGAGAAGAATTGAAAAAAACACTTTAAGGATAAGATTATTTGAGGATGGTATTTTGAGTAACTGACAACCGGTCGTGTTGAGGAGGCACACTCCAAGTTGAAGAATATGTTGGCAAATTCAATGTATGGACTGTAATGCATGAAATGATCACAATACAATAGTAGAGATTGAATTATTCTTTCAACAAAGTTTGACGAAGGTGAAAACTGAGCATGTGTCAATTGTTTTAGAAAACTTCATGGGTCTGTGGCACACATGGCTCTTGATTTGATGCTTTTGAAAATGCGGAGGTGTGAATCTGTGGGCAGTGATCCTGTCAAGTGTGGATGTATGATTCGAACCATTCTTGGGTTGCCTTGTGCTCATGAAATGACAGAGTATGTAACCCCTACTGGATAACTTCCATTGGCTACATTAGACAAGTATGGGATGAAACTTGGCAAAATCTATTTCTGAAGGCGCGGATGTGATTATAGACCCAGTGGTCGACGCCCTTAAGCAGAGTTTTAATGAATTCATTCTTGATCAAAAGTTGGTGTTAAAGAGGAAGATTCTAGAGTTGAGTTGCCCTAGTTCTACTATAATGATCGAAGCATCCGAACCTTTGGCGGGGAAGGGAAGACTTAAGAAGAAGAAGTTGTCCAAGCATGAGAGGTCGACTAAAAGGGTTCCATCAGGTCACGAGTATGCCAAGACTCAGAAGGAACTAAAAGTCAAGAAAGTGTTTGTAATAAAAAACAAAAGCCCAAAAAGTTTAACAATACTTGGATGAAAAAAATTCCATTGTGGATTCGGGACTATGTTGATAGTATTGAGAACATTGAAGGCTATGGAAATCATTGATATTGATGCATAGCCAATTTCCTAGATTGCAACCGCTAGAGTGGTTGGAAGCATGTAAGGAATGAGCTAATAATGAAGCTAGAAACTAATGAAGAGTTTTTGCTTGGAATGTAGCATGAGTCAGGGGTAAAGGTGGTAAAGGATGATTTGATAGATCCAGAATCCAACGTACGCATTGACAGGTAAAATTGGCTTATTGATCCAGATATGTTAGAGCTTGCGGCCAACCGTTACTGATGTGTGTTTGTATGTTGTGGGAACCAAAACACTACATTTTTTCCATATGTTCAGCTTCTGTCATAGTTGAACAACATTAAGGTATGTTTCATGGCACACCTCGCACAAAGTTATCACTTTGTCTTGTTCCATATGCTACCTAGTTGGCTCTCTCGCTTATTTTCAGAAGCAATCTCTTGGAAGAATTCATTCGATGCTCAGCTCCACATTGGTGACATGATGTTGAGAAAACATAATGCCAATAATGCTAAGAAAATCAATAACTCGGAGGAGGTCATTGCCATATTGGATTGATGCATGTATGCATTCACTACACCAAAAATATCCATCAGCAACGGTTTGGGACCATGGGGGTAACCTATTGTCACGGCTTAGAGGCCTGGCCATTTGAGGCGTCGCCAAATCACAATTGACGGCTACAAACCGTGGCAATACTTATTAGCAACGGTTTTATGTTCGAGGATGCTTGATTATTTTCTGTATTTAGACACGGTTTAGCCACGACTACCCGGCATGGCTAGATGCTCCACGTTCCCTAACCGTGGCAACATATATCAATTATTTTGAATTTCTTTGGTCTCACAGCCATTGCAAGCATGAAGGACACGGTTTTAAGCCGTTGCAAGCCTGAAATACCACGGTTTTAAGCCGTTGCACGCATGAAGGACCACGGTTTTAAGCCGTTGCCAGTCAAAACAAAATTCAATAAAAAGAAAGAAATCTGGTTTGTTGGGAGGGTTTGAAACCGTTGCAAATTAATATAATCGAAAAAAAATTACATTTTTTTTTGCTGCTGTAGCAAAATCATAGCCCCACACCTGCAAAATCAGTCCTTACTAAGATCAACCAGACACTTGCCATGTGGCGTGTACCCGTGCCTACGACACGACTACTGTGTCATGCCTCCGGCAGAAATAGGATTCCATAAACTATATGCTAGATAAATACCAAATCAACCATAAAATGGAACAGAATTGCATTCAAATGAAGCCAAGTATCTATTAAATTCATGATATAATTGCATTGATGAAAAACAAATGAAGGCAAGTATCCATTAAATTCATGACAATGTCATGAAGACAATATGACACAATTGACTTCAATGACAATGATTGAAGCACTTTACTTTTGTTAACTTTTCACCATTTGAATGTCTTGGTTATCATATGAAAACTACATATTACGATTTCCTAGAATATGATAGGACTTAAAAAGTATACAACGGATAGTCTATAAGACAAATGACTAGGATCATTAACTTCATTTGATAAACTTCATTTACCTGCTCAACATAAACTAGTATGGTTCAACAGGCTTGCGAAAGTTGGCTCCAGCATAAACTGCTTCTGAACCCAGTTCCTCTTCAATCCTCAACAGCTGTTCATACAAACAGAAAGAGGTTTAGTGATTCTCAGGTGAAGAGTTATGTCAACATGCGGAAGAATCAGATCCCTCATACATGCATACTCTTCTTCACTCGTTTTAGCACCATCAAGGACTTGCTTCACAACCAAAACCACAAATAAGTATATCATAACATCATAATTTGACATACATTCTATTGTCAACAAATTAAATTGGTAAAGACATCATAGATCCCCCACAAGAGAAATTTTTTCGGCTAGTTACTAAACAAAAGAAATGGTGTGCAGACTGTGTCAACAATACTGAAGTAATACAAGTAAAAGGAAGTGGATGGGATTGTCTTGGAAAACCAATAAACAATCATAATAAACAGGTTGAGATACCAGCTAAAAGAAGGGGGTGAAGATTAGATAATTTGACGAGTTGTTAATCTCAAGAATGTCAGCTCACTCTTGATGATGAATAATCGGCAAAGTACTACAGAATTCCACACCTACCTTGTGTAGCAATGTAGTTCCACCTGTCATTTGTGACGCAAGTCCAGGAACTCTGTACACTGAGAGAGCATCCATAAACAAAAGGACAATGAAATGCCACTGCTTAAGTTTGAAAGGTGGCACTGCACCCATCAATGTCATTGTACTAAGCAACAGGTCCTGCAGAGAACTTCCGTTACTTACCATTTAGACTAAACAAAATCACAGAATGCACCACTTTGTATCTTCCAGGTGGACCTGTGAACAACGAATACATACATGCATTTACTGTGATTAATCCCAGTAACCTCATCAAAAGAGGAATCAATTAGATGAGAAGACAAACATAAAACCTTAATAAACAACTAAACTAGAGAAATATATGTACCTTGTAAAGAGGAATCTTTTTCACACTAGCACCTGCCGAGTTTCAGTTTGCTTAGTTTGCTGCATATATATAAGAACAAGATAACCATATATATATATATATTCAACATAGGTAAGTATATATATATATATTCAACAAGAAAACAACACTACTAAGATTACATATTTGGGACTACCAAAACCAAATCAGCCAGGAGTGTGTAAGTCAAAAAAATAAAATGAACGTATCACTACTAAGTACTACAGTATTGCATGCAAGTCCACAAAAATAGCAAGCATCAAGGATATCGTTCAAGGTTGTAACTACCAAGGTAGTTGTAACTATCAATCATAAGTTCCACATGATTTTTACACCATACGAAAAAATCACCAACGTCCAAATCCCCTATCATGTCTCCTTTTGGATCACTCTTGTAAAGTTTCACCTCAGTCATATTTTGAAGCATAAGGAAAGTCTGATCTCTGTTGCAGGGTTCAATGATCCATGGCAATCGCAAGAGAATCGAAGGATAGGATCAACAACCTCTTTTGCTATCGCAATGACATTCTTATGCCAATCACAAACTTTGTAAGTCCTTGACACTGAAGGAACATGATTGCTTGGAGAAGGAAACCTCGGAACACCTTGAGAAGATGGTGGTAATGGAGATGAAGGTAATGGATTTTCTAGTTTCCTTGTCGATTGTGCACGGGATGAAGGTGTATCTTCAGTTCTTTGTGTCCCTCCTTGTGTTCCCTCACTTGTTGATGGTCTCACATAAGTTCCATTTTCAAGTCTCTCTCGTATCCATTGAACATTTTCTTCCAATCTATCATATTTTTGGCTCAATTTTTTGTACTTCCAATGTTTTATCCAAAAGCAATGAACGAGCGGGAAGTGAAGCATCATAATTCCTTTTAGAGACGGTGGTTCCAACACAACGAACACGTCCCCTTTCTTCTTGGCCAAACACTTGGCTTAAAGGATCATTATCAATAGTGAGGTCAATGGTACCCTGGGTTGAAGATTCTTGCAAGGCGACCTTTTTTGCTTTAACTTGTTCCTTAAAAAGAATGAAAAAATAAAATAACACAGGACACAAATAATATTCAAACAACTACAAAGTAAATTAAGAATTGTGTATAAAAGACATCATTGGGCACATACCATATATAGTTCAGCACCATGCATGGATTTTCCATCCTTTCCCGTGTGACAAACAATCCATATATCAGTGTGTGTGACTGGTTCCCCATCAGGGTTCTTCTCAACCTATATACTTGAAAGATTATTCTCAGCCTATATAGTTAAATGGTTATTATTGTATTAGTAGCTAGAAATTCAATTACCATTTCATACTCCACTTCTGCAGCACTCTTTTGGCCACCCCCCCCCCCCCCCATACATACTTTGAAGCCTTTTTGTTTTTGACATTTCTACACACCAAAAATTAAAAGATTAACCTTAGTCAATCACTCACGAAAATTAGGTGACATATATATATACGATTCTAGCAATTAGTAATGGCATATATCTTCAGCAGTTTTGTTATTACCTCTTCTTGGTAATGTGTGCTTTGTTTGATAAATTTATCAAACTCTTTTGCTTGTTCTTCAAGTTGATTTTTGAGATTTATAAAACTCCCCTCCTTGAAAGTGGGTTTATATAAGTCCTCATGGTCTGTAATGGAATTTGTAAGACCATGTTGTTGGGTAATGTGATCAGTAAGGATTAAATTACATCCTAAGATCTCATTGACATTGTTCAGCATATTGACACACATCTGGATTCCTGATCCAGTGGCATTATGTCTGTAGTCAACAAATTTTTCTGCTACTACTTTATACTGTTTTTCAATATTACAAAGCTTGCCTTCATAATATATGTGAGTTTGTTCTTTGAATGACATCCTAATGAAGTCCTTGAATATCAATTCTTTGAGACACGCTCTTTAGCATTTCTCTAGATTCTTCCATAAGGTTCTTTTTGGGTTCCTTAGAAGAGCTAGACTCACCGCAGATGAATCTATTGCTCTTAATCATGCTTGTTGGATTTGCTCCAAGCATAGGTTTCTTTTTAGAAACGTCTAATGACCATACTGACTTTAGGGGTTCTATATCTTTGATAGGTATGTCTTGGACACGACCTACATCTGAGAATACATCATCAAGTTCTATGTTCTCAGTTTTTCTATATCCCATACTATATCCCATCATCAAGATAAGTGATAGAGAATGGTTTGTCTCCATTCATCAAGTCGCTTCGTTCAAACTTATGAACAAAACGTAGGATTTCATTTATATTCTTGGTGCTGAGTGCAACACCATACTTAGGGTAAATTGTAAATATCAGTTTGCCATAAGCAAGATTTCCTTGACAGGTACCTAGAATACAGTCTTCACGATCATTAATCCTATTATCTAGTAAGGCACATAGAATAAGACTATTGATTCCTTGTCTAAATGTAGACTTTATACAGATTTGTAAACCACCTATGTGAATGTAATCAATCTTTTTTCTTATGTCAGAAGGTATTTTAGCCATTTTTAGCTTAATATCTTCTTTTGTTATTAGTGGTATATTAATTCTACCAGTGTTATCTTTAATATCCAAAGTAAATTCTTTTGTTGAAACACCAAGATAAACATGATTTTTCCTAGTGATCAAAGATTTTGCTAGCTTCGTTAAGACTCCTGAAGTCCTGAAGATTTGTTTAGCACTAAGTTTTAGATGCTGTGAAGCTATCATTTTTAACTTAGATTCTTTTATGAAAACATCAGCTTTGAAATTTCCATGTTCTTCATGAATTTCAACTTCTTCACATTGTTCCACATCATAATCTATTTGATATAGATCAGACATTATTATCGTCTAGACTTCCTCAGTTCAGACTTTTCTTGATGCTCCTTGAAGAGGTATTAGAAAAGTTCCCCGTGATCCCGTTTCAAAAGGGTCGGGAAGTACTATACTAAGAACTGACTGGTCCTTAGATAACGTTGATTCTATGATCAACAGATTCTTAAGTAGTTCAATCTGAACTAGTTGTTCCAAGAATCTTAACATGGCTCTGATACCAATTTTTGTCCAAAATTCTTACCATATATTTTCCAAAACTAACAGTGGCATCTTCAAAAGAAACCAAAATAATTTTTCTAAGTTGTCATTGCTTTTAACTATTTCAAATTCTGACTACAATGCAACACGTCTACTGTAAAAAAAAATTTGAATATTCAAGCCAAATTTGGTGTCCAATTCACATCCAACTCTACTCTCCTAACACATAGTAAAAACACCTCCACATAGCATTTATCTCACAAGCTAAATACTAATTTCAAACATGCAAATACATATACAACAATAAGTAAGCTCAAATTTAAATTTTTTTAACATGAATGTGAAGGACGATGCCAAAAATTTTCAAAATCGCATATGCAAGCTTGCAGGAGACAAAGATCCAAAAATCAAAATTAAATATATGATTTCACTTACCCGATCAGTAACAATTAACTCCAGTAAGCTCTAAAATCTCCACAAACGAAGCCCACGAGGAATCTATCAACCACTGTTTAAGTATAAGAACCTATCAACCACTGTTGAAGCATTCACAAAAGAAACTCTTTAATTTGACTTCAAATCAGCTTCCATACACCGAATCTCACTAAGAACATACCTGAAATTCACTTTCTAGCTCCCCAACCAAACGGTTTACTAAAGCCCTTTTCCCTTCAATCTGTTAGATTTAAGAGAGGAAATAAATTAGGTGAGAGGGAAACAAATCTCTCCTGATTTTAAGAGAAGAAACAGATAATAACAGAAATTTATTTTTTGAAACCTTAGCTCGTCGATGTTGGTAGCAGGGCATGTCAAGACCCTTTTATATCAGAGTAAGATGAGCTGTTGTTGATGAATCAAAGTTAAGAAACACTTTTGAAACGAAAATGGAACGAGAGATTCTTTGGCAGAATCAAGAGAACCCCAGATCCAAAAACACCTAAAACATCAATCAAAACAAGCCCAAACGAAGATCAGAGAAGAAGAAGATGAAAATGAAGAGAACTTACTTATACAAAATGGGGTGTTTGAGACGAAAATTACCTTGAGTTTGTGTTTTCTTTCACTTCTTCTTCTTTCTCTTCACACTCTCCTCTGCTCCTCTCTCTCACTTTGATTTGAAACAAAAATGTAGCGATTCTTTCTCTTCACACTCTCCTCTGCTCCTCTCTCTCACTATTTGATTTTCTAACAAACCCTAAAATGAAAATGGAAGGAGGCGGGAGCGCCAATTTTTTTCGCAAGACCGCGAAAGTGTTTTCGCAATGGCGCCAAAGCGTGAAATGGATGTGAGTTCTCCACACAGGCACATGCAACACAGGTGCATTTTCTTTTTATAGCCACGGTTTTAGGCCCTTGGCCATTCTAGTCATGGTTTGTGGGCCGTGGCAAATAAACTAACGATTTTGAGCCGTGGCCATCTCCGTGTAGCTAATCAAGCCTTTTGGTGTAGTGATTTTTGATGCACATATTATAACTGGCAAGTAAACCAATATACTGACATGAAAATCATATTTTGTTTTGGTGACATAGGTTGATCTTTTTTGTTAGAAAAGTCACCGCTTTATTATTTACGAATGACTTGTACTTTTTTGGTAAATAAATTTTAATATAAATATATTTTACATTCCATTATTTGAATTGAATACCATCTTGCTTATGACGTATTCACGTTCTTCGATGTAACAAGGAGTGTTCTTAATTTGATTACTGACATATACTAATCTCATTCAAACCAACATAAAAGGACAAAAAAAATTGAGATGAAAATTGAAAAATGACTCTATCGCAACCCTATATACGAAGGCAAATATTATACTCGCACATAGTCCTGCAACACTGTCAAAAGTAATGAAACACACCCCAACGCAGAGGATGCAGCGAATAAAATACCCAAAATTGCAGAGATATTTGCGAATGGGAGTTTCACAATTGCAGACACCCTTGCGAGTAGGCATCTCCCATTCGCAGAGACATCTGTGTTGGCTTTAAAAACTGGAATCAATCCCAAATTTGAAATTTTTTCTGCTTGCAATTTTTTTATTAAATTTCTTAATTTTTATGGTTTTGCAACAATGTTTATAGATAGAATCCACCTTCCAAACAATACTTTGACTTTCCCAATTTATAGAATTCTGCAACTTAAAGGTTTACACTGTGATATTCACGTAATTATTACATAATATATCCCTTAATTTATATATGTTAGTGTTTCAATTAGTATATTTTATTCTAATTATTTCATTTTCATGTTTTTGTAGGAATTTGAGCGTGAACGATGAAATCGCATAAAAGGCGACAATTTGAGGAAATGATATATTAATTGGCCGATTCTAGCGGTGGTACAAAGTTGAGGGTCACATACTTAAACCTAACCCAAACAAACCTAGGTCCACCTAATTTAATCTAAGCCCAAGCCCAAAAAGCTAACATAGAAACCCAAGCCCAACCTAACAAGGAAATAGGAGAACCCTATTTAGGTTTTTTTTTCTCTTCTCTTGCTCTTTTTTTTTGCTACGTGTGTTTTCCTCCTCTCTTTTCCAGCCACCACGCCAATCCTCCCTGCCGGCAATCCCCACTCGATAAGGAGACGCCACACCCTATCCATTGTAGAAATCATTAACTCCTGCGTCAACAGAACCACGTAAACCTACTGCCCCTGTCTATGTCGCAAACCACCGTAACAACACCGCCCACGACCCCCTGTTCCTTTCTTCTTCCCCTGTTTTCGTGTCTCTCTCTTCACCTCGCCATCGTCCAGCATCCACACCGCCGAGCACCACCATCAGACGCCCCCACCATCACCACCTCGCGCACAAAACAGAGAAGAAACAAGGAGGTCGTCCCTGTTTTCCTCTCGCAGCCGACTAACAACCCACACACACCACCATCATCTCTATTCCTCTCTTCTCCATGGTCTCTTCCTCATCCACCTCCTCTTTCTTCTCCTTCATCACAACCAGACCACGCACCACCACCGCTACAGGAGCAAAAACAGGGAGCACCGCCCCTGTTTCTCCCCTTTTTTTGTTCTCTATCGTGTCTCTCTCTTTGTTCTCTATCGTGTCTCTCTCTTTTGTAGGTACCGGAGCCGTTCGGAGGAAGAAAGAGCTCGCGAGGAGCGAAGATGAAGTAGCGCGAGGAGCGCGGCTCACTGGAGACAAAGTCTAGAGGAACGCGCGATTTTTGGTGGGAAACAATTGTTTTTCAAATAGTTCCACTATTGGCACTCCGTGATCCTATAAGAGCCACCACAACCCACCAACAGCCTTTTCTCGGGATTCGTGTTTGTGTAGAGATGAATTCCACCTCCATTGATGTTGTGACCACCACCACCATGATCTTCTAGATCCCACGCCGAGGCGAAGATGAAACCACAGGGTTTCCTAGAGTTTGTTGTATTTGAATTTATTGTTTTCAATATGCTTGAACGTTTAACACAGTTGATTTCTGAATTTCAATAATTTGCTTTCACCGATTATATCCAGATTAACTATCTAGACTAGTCGGTAGTTAGAAGTACCCTTTATTGATATGCAAAGCCTACTTTAATCAATTAATCTGAATTTGTGATTGTGTGTGCCGTAAGAAGACATTCAATGCTAGGTGTTTAGAATTAGTTAAAATAAAACTGTGACTGTGTGTGTCGTAAGAAGACACGCAATGCTAGGGGTTTATACCTTTGCTGAAATCAATTGCGAACTTAGATTAATCTTTAGGTTAGTCATGTCAATTCTTGAAAACAATAATTTGCATTATACAAATCTCGAAGAACCTGTGGTGGATTCGATGTCTCGGTCCCCTCTCTATCATCTTATCGGTTTAATTTTAGTTGTCAATTTCATTTTCTTAATTTAGTAATTTTCATCTGCTGTAACCCCCAACTCTAAATTAGTTCAAATAAGTCTTAGAATTCAACTGTCTTGGATCGACCCGTATTTGCCACTGTCTACCAGTTAGACAGTCGTGCACCTGCGGTATTACAAGTAGGGTTTATTAGCTTATTAATTTAGGTTAATAAAAACACCATCACGTTTTTGGCGCCGTTGCCGGGGATTGTAACGGTACAATCTAAATTTAGGGTTGTTTTTGCTAGTTTATAAATTAGGTTTAATTTTCTTTTTAGGAACAGTGTTACGAGTCATTTTCTTATTTGTTTTATTTGCCTGAGTTTGAATTGTTTTTTTGCATTTATTTTGCAGTGGTCACACACATAGGAGCTCAAGTGGGAACGGAGTGAAATATTGAGATTCGCGAAGAAACTCTCAGAAATTGACTTCTACCCGGCGTCGCAAGTAACCCGAAAGAGGTTCACGCCGGAGGTAACTTCTACCCACCGCATCTGCACGCAGTTTCTGTGTGATCACTTGTGTTTAGCTTGTTCTAGGTAGTATTGTATGCAAATTCGAATAGTGGCAGGATTGAGTTGAAACTTCCGTGCCCTCTCCCGCGGATAGGTTAATCACCATCTATTTTAGGGTTAGGAACCTAGACTTTCACTATTTAAAAGTTGTAGCAAGATAATTATCTAGGACAGGTGTGACACTCATAGGAACCCTTTTTGGACGTTTGATAGCTTGAGTGGTCGAGTGAAGGAACATATCCTATCTTGGAACAGTTCTTGAACTGGCATTGCACTTTGAGCTATAGAGTGGAAACAGAGGTAGGAGCAACTCTGTAGTGGCAGATTGATAGGAAATTACCGTGCCTCTCCCACGATTAGGTAAATTTAATTGAATTTCAGCCCTGCATTAGTAAAGAAAATCTTTAAGGCCATCTGCCATTTATTTTGTTTGTGCATCATTTAGGGTCTCGTTGTTTTTAATTTTTTTCAGAGTTAGGTAACTTCATATAGCGGTTAGGCTTGCATTAAATAAATAAAAAAAATTAAAAATTGAAGCCTGTTTTGGAGTGTTGACTTTGAACCTTCATTATCCAGTAGTTTATGCATACCTGGGTGCGTGATTCTAAGAATAGACTTGTCCGACAAGAATTCGAGGAGTTCTTTGAAGTCCCCATTACCTATTTAGGTTCATCATCCTTGTCCACTGAGATGGCTGAGGGGAAGGCCTTTAAGGATTACTTCGCCCCTCTTCCTAGTAGTGCTCCATTTTGCATTGTCGTACCTGAGACAAATGCAAACAGTTTCTAACTCAAACCATCTATTATTCACCTCTTGCCCACATTTTATGGTTTTGAAAAAGATGACCCTTATCTTCATGTCAAAGAATTTCTTGACATCTACGCTACCCTGAAGTACCAAAACTTTTATGATGATTCAGTTCGTCTTAGGTTATTTCCCTTTTCTCTGAAAGATAAGGCGAAATCGTGGTTAAATGCATTAGAGACAGGATCCATCACATCATGGGATGCGTTGTCAAGAAAGTTCTTGACAAAATACTTCCCCATTCATAAAACAAATGCCCTATGACGAGATTTATCTAATTTTCAACAAAAAGAGGGTGAACATTTCTATGAATGTTGGGAAAGGTTCAATGAGCTCATTGTCTGGTGTCCCCATCACGAATTTGAGAAGTGGCGGCTAGTTCAATACTTCCAAGACGGTTTAACCCCTCAAAACCGTCGTATGATTGATGCCACCAGTGGTGGGTCATTAATGAAGATGAGTGTCAATGAGATATGGGAATTCTTTGAAACTCATTTTGAAAATTCTCAGCAATGGGATTACTCGAGAAAGGAGTCTGATAGGCGTAAGGGTGGTATATATGTTGTTAGAGATACATCTGTTCAACCCCCTTCTACCTCAAAGTTAGAAACGGCTGTTATGACCATGACTCAAAAGATAGATGCACTCTTGAATTTGACTCAACCTGCACTTCCCGCAAACGCTTCATCTGAAGTCTGTGTTGCATGTTCGAGTCCTGGTCATTCAATAGCTAATTGTGACTTGCAAAACGATTATCTTGCATACTATGCTGAGCAAGTCAACTCTTTTAATGCGATGCAGCGACCTGGCAATAATCTGCAACCTAACTATTACAATTCATGGTTCGCCAAACATCCAAGTCTCTCCTGGACCCATGGCCCACACCAAGGGGGACCTTTTGTTGTCTCCTAGGTTCCTCAAGCCTCTAGCCCTGTTAGGCCCCACCTTAACCAAGTTCCTCCATCTAATACATCAAGTTTAAAGGAAACGGTTAATCGGTTTTTGCAGCGCTCAGAGAGTATAATTGAGCAGCATTCTAAGGACATGTCTGAGTTGAAAGCCATGACTCAACACCAATCTCAAGCCCTCAATAGACTTGATTTAGCTGTGAGTAAGATTACTCAGTCCTTTTTGGAGAAAGAGCTAGGGAGATTCCTAGTCAACCTGTTCCAAACCCAAAGGGTCAATTCGCAGTTGGTAGTACATCTGAGTCACACCATGAAGATGTCCAATCTATTACTACCCTTCGGAGTGGAAAGCAGCTTGACAATCGGGTACAAGTGCCTGATTCGAGTGTCGTTGCATCTCCGTCTAAGTCAACGCAAGTTGCATCTCCATCTGACAAGGAGGCTAATAAAGCCTCATCTTATAAAGATGTGCCTCCTGACTCTGACCCCACTCAGGCATCTTATTTGCCTAGGGCACCGTTTCCATTACTGTTAGCTCCGGCAAAGAAATGAACAATTGTAAACGACGTAATGGAAATTTTAAACAAGTTCACATAAATATCCCATTACTCGATGCTATCAAGCAAGTTCCTAACTATGCCAAGTTTTTGAAGGATCTCTGCACACAAAAGCGGAAGCTCCATGTGCAAAAGAGAGCCTTTTTCACCGAGCAAGTGAGCTCAATTATTCAACACAGAACCCCGCCTAAGTATAGGGATCCTGGTTGCCCGACTATTTCTTGTATTATCGGTGATCATGTGATAGATAAGGTATTATTGGATTTAGGGGCGAGTGTTAATTTATTGCCATATTCTGTTTATGAGCAATTAGGTCTCGGTGGGTTAAAACCGACTAGAGTAACACTACAATTGGCAGATCGGTCTGTCAGAGTCCCCCGTGGTGTTATAGAGGATGTGATTATTACCCTGTAGACTTTATAGTTCTTGATACACAACCTGTTCACAATCCTTCTAGTCACATTCCAGTCATTTTGGGTCGACCATTTTTGGCCACATCCAATGCCATTATTAACTGCAGAAATGGATTTATGAAATTGGCATTTGGCAACATGACCGTCGAACTCAACGTTTTTAATGTTAGTCAACAACCTCCCGAGCCCGAGGATGTTTTTGAAGTTGACATGATTGAGAGTTCGGTGGAGAATTTCTTATTGCAGTCTGTATCAGATGATCCCTTAGCAGCATGTTTGATTCACTTCGGTTTAGACTTCGATATTGATGATTCCATTATGGAAGTGAATGTTTGCTTGATTCAGCCCCTATTATGGATCCGGGTTACACATGGAAGCCTAAAGTGAAACTCCTACGACTCAGTGAGTCAAAACTGAGCCCTTATGCTGATACTATTGGGCTTTCTGACGCATTCCCTTTTCCACCTGTTCATGATGACCCATTTGACATATGCCTTCCTAGTGACTCTTGCATGAAGTCTAATTCTCAATGTTCGTTCGAGTCAAGCATCGACTATTTTCATGATACAAATGACCCCATAATTCAATAAATAGTCAAGTCGTTATCGAAGGACGCATCTAATGAGAGACTACATGCCATAGGTAGTGCTAATTCTAGGTTTGGGGGTGTTGTTGCGTTGTCTAACTCATCATCTTGGTATAGTTCATTTTGTTATGAAGAGCCTGTACCACCCGATATATCTATCGACATACCTCTTTCCATCCCTTTCATATTAACTGATGCTACCTATGTGGATCCATTGTTTGTAAGAGATGATTTTAGTTTTGACCACCTTATTGTGATACATATTCAATCTTTTGATTTGCAACCTGACTTAGGATGTCCCTTTTTAGGAGTAGGTATGAGTAATTTGTTGGATATCATTGTTTGTGACCCCTTTCTGCTCAAGGTTCCCACGGATTTTCTAAGAATGCGAGTTCATTTGCATTTGCTCTATGATTTTGCATGGCGCCTTCGTAGATTTTGGGATGTGTTAGTATACGTTGTGTCGCATGTGGTTGCTACTATTTGTTGGTCGGATCCTCAACATTTTAGGTTGTTGCTATATGATTCCTTGCCCTTTTTTGAGGAGAGTGTTTGCTATGTTCTTCCTCTTCACTTTATGGTACATCATTTGTGAGGAAGAATATATGTCGGGCTGACGACATTAAACCAAGCGCTCCTAGGAGGCAACCTAGCTTCAGTTGTGTCATTATGGTTAGTCTGGATTGATTTTCGAGTTCTTTCTAGTTGCATTTCACTCATATTGGTGAGCTCCATAACAATTTTGACTTATAACTGATAATGTAATTTTTTTCATTATTTCATTTGTATATCTTTTTGTGTCATGTATTGTTTTTATCAATTTATTATGATGAGTCCACAGTTCTTATGTTGTTGATCGTTCATTGGTGGACGACTTCGTCGAAATTGGTAAAAACTTTCCGATGGTAGTATCACTCTAACTCTCATCTTTTCTTTTTCCTGCATTTGTCATAATCATCATTTTATACATTGAGGACAATGTTTGGTTCAGGTTTTGGAGTGATTTATGAGTTTTTCTGCATTCTTCAAAAATTTTGAACTGAAATGTATTTCACAATTGACTATTGTATTCTACTCAATCTCCATTGAATACATAGTTAATTATGAATGTGTGGAAAAATTTTCGATTTGAAAATGCATTCAAAATCTAAGTTTCTTTCCAATGAAGAGGATGTGTTTTCAAGTATGCCTTTAAATTTGAGGAATGCATGCTTTCACTTGTCACTTTTATATATCAATAGGAAAACATATGGTTTGATATTATCTTAAAGTTAAATATATTTCATGATATTTTTTCGACTCGACCATTCTTCCACTATAAGCCGAGTTAGCATGATTTGAAGTTAATCAGTAAGATATTAATTAGAAAACCTTAGAATAATAGTGGAGACTTCACCCTTGTGAGTTTTGAGACATTATATTTTTCTTGAGGGTTATTAAATAAACTCTGACTTTTCTTGAGTCCGCATTTTCTCATTGATGATCTCATTATTCTTGTTTCTTTTATTGATTGCTTTGAGAATGGTGTCAAAATTAAATTATTACACTAGAACTTTTTGTTTTATTTAGTTAAGATGTCATAATACCGACTAGAGCTTAGGAAGTGATATAAGCAATTTTTTCTTTGAACCGTTCTTTAGCCTTTTAGCCTACCTAATAATAAATATCCATTTGCAGCCCTTTGAGCCTTTAAATAAACTTTTCTTTGCTAACCCCATCTCCATTTCTTACTCCAGTTAGGGAGTAATATCTCATACTATTTTTTTCTTACCCAATGTCTCTGAGAATGCGTATGGTTGATATATTTTTGGAATGGGCAAATAAAATAAGCTGAAACTAAATAGACAAGAACTATGGCGTGTGATTCAACATTCTCAAAATAATTGATATTCCTGTCCATGAGATCATATTCATTTAATTATTTTAAATGTCCATTTTTCATGATTATTATATGTGAGATATTTGTGTTTCCATAATTTATTCTCTTTCTCACATATAAACTGAGTGATAACTAACCAATCTCTGAGTGACAAGAGAGATTTGTAGTCGAAACGTACAATTCAAAGGTTATCTAGTCGTATCTTTGCTGAGAAAAATAAAGTTATGTTGATAAGGCCATGCACACACACACACTTCGAGTTGAGAATAATTGGTGAAAATTATTTAACCTTTGGATACTATTAAATTGTTGTTAGACGCTTTGATATATTATTCTGACATTGTTAGTTGTTTTCTGAAAATTTTTGCAATTAGATGATTACTCTGAGGATAATAGATAGAGTGACTAAGTTACCATGTTTTGGAAATTTATTGAGTCATAATGTTTGTGGGTAACATTTCTGGAAACCCTCAAGAGACTATAACTCATCCACTAGAGGTAATCTAGCGGTTTAAAGCCTTGTTGCACGTTTAAGGTAAGTGCAATCGATGATTCCTGCGAAAGTGAGTTAAAATTTTATTTTTATTGTTTTGTTCGAGGACTAGCAAAATATAGGTTTGGGGGTATTTGATATTCACGTAATTATTACATAATATATCCCTTAATTTATATACGTTAGTGTTTCAATTAGTATATTTTATTCTAATTATTTCATTTTCATGTTTTTGTAGGAGTTTGAGCGTGAACGAAGAAATCGCATAAAGGCGACAATTTGAGGAAATGATATATTAATTGGTCGATTCTAGCGGTGGTACAAAGTAGAGGGTCACATACTTAAACCTAAGCCAAACAAACCTAGGTCCACCTAATTTAACCTAAGCCCGAGCCCAAAAAGCTAACCTAGAAACCCAAGCCCAACCTAACAAGGAAATAGGAGAACCCTATTTAGGTTTTTTTCTTCTCTTCTCTTGCTCTCTTTTTTGCTACGTGTGTTTTCCTCCTCTCTTTTCCAGCCACCACGCCAATCCACCCTGCCGACAATCCTTGCTCGGTAGGATAACCGGCAGTGCGATCATCTCGCCATCACCACCTCCTCCTCGTCCTCCACCATCAGTCGTCACCTCGCCTTCCTCCCTCATCCACTCTTCCTCGCTCGCTAGGGAGACGCCACACCCTGTCCATCATAGACATCATCAAATCCCGCGTCAACACAACCACGCACAACCACCGACCCTGTCCCTTTCGCAAACCACCGTAACAACACTGCCCACGACCCTCTGTTCCTCTCTTCTTCCCCTGTTTTCGTGTCTCTTTCTTCACCTCGCCACCGTCCAGCATCCACACCGCCGAGCACCACCATCAGACACCCCCACCATCACCACCTCGCACACAAAACAGAGAAGAAACAGGAGGACGTCCTTGTTTTCCCCTCTCGCAGTCGACGTCCTCCTGTTTCTTCTCTGATGATGGTGGTGTGTGTGGGTTGTTAGTCGCCTGTGAGAGAGGAAAACAGGGACGTCCTCCTGTTTCTACTCTGTTTTGTGCACGAGATGGTGATGGTGGTGTTCGGCGGTGTGGATGCTGGATGGTGGCGAGGTGAAAAGAAAGACACGAAAATAGGGGAAGAAGATAGGAACAGGGGGTCGTGGGCGGTGGTTTGCGACAGGGACAGGGTCGGTGGTTGTGCGTGGTTGTGTTGGCGCAGGAGTTGATGATGTCTACGATGGACAGGGTGTGGCGTCTCCCTAGCGAGCGAGGAAGAGCGGGTGAGGGAGGAAGGCGAGGTGACGACTGATGGTGGAGGACGAGGAGGAGGTGGTGATGGCAGGATGATCGCATTGCTGGTTATCCTTTCGAGCGAGGATTGCCGACAGGGTGGATTGGTGTGGTGGCCAGAAAAGAGAGGAGGAAAACACACGTAGCAAAAAAGAGAGAGCAAGAGAAGAGAAGAAAAAAACCTAAATAGGGTTCTCCTATTTCCTTGTTAGGTTGGGCTTGGGTTTCTAGGTTAGCTTTTTGGGCTTGGGCTTAGGTTAAATTTGGTGGACCTAGGTTTGTTTGGGTTAGGTTTAAGTATGTGACCCTCTACTCTGTACCACAGCTAGAATCGACCAATTAATATATCATTTCCTCAAATTGTCGTTTTTATGCGATTTCATCGTTCACGCTCAAATTCCTATAAAAACATGAAAATGAAATAATTAGAATAAAATATACTAATTGAAACACTAACGTATATAAATTAAGGGATATATTATGTAATAATTACGTGAATATCAAATACCCCCAAACCTATATTTTGCTAGTCCTCGAGCAAAACAATAAAAATAAAATTTTAACTCACTTTCGCAGGAATCATAGGTTGCACTTACCTTAAACGTGCAACAAGGCTTTAAACTGCTAGATTACCTCTAGTTTACGAGTTGTAGTCTCGTGAGGGTTTCCAGAAATGTTACCCACAAACATTATGACTCAATAAATTTCCAAAACATGGTAACTTAGTCACTCTATCTATTATCCTCAGAGTAATCATCTAATTGCCAAAATTTTCAGAAAACAACTAACAATGTCAAAATAATATATCAAAGCGTCTAACAACAATTTAATAATATCCAAAGGTTAAATAAATTTCATCAATTATTCTCAACTCGAAGTGTGTGTGTGTGTGCATGGCTTTATCAACATAACTTTATTTTTCTCAGCAAAGATACGACTAGATAACCTTTGAACTGTACGCTTCGACTACAAATCTCTCTTGTCACTCAGAAATGAATCACTCAGAGATTGGTTAGTTATCACTCTGTTTATATGTGAGAAAGAGAATAAATTATGGAAACACAAATATCTCACATATAATAATCATGAAAAATAGACTTTTAAAATAATGAAATAAATATGATCTCATGGACAAGAATATCAATTACTTAAGAATGTTGAATCACAAGCCATAGTTCTTGTCTATTTAATCTCCACATCTGTGAACCAAACTTTTACTTAAGATCCATTAGGTCTTTATTAGGTTGTAATGAGGCTATGATTTTGGCTAACAAGAATGGAAAAGGATACGAGAAAATTCTCTGAGAATGGATACACCCTTTAATAAACACGTTGGGATCTGAAGAATAAACCAATGTTGTACACCATTAATTTTTCTTCATTTGGAATTCTTCTTCATATTTTTCATTTTCTTTTTCTTCGAAGCATCAATCTTTTTTTTTTTTTTCTTTGTTTTATAAAATCAACGACATGCTTTCCCCTTCAACACAATGAAAGATTTCAGTCCCAAGGATTCATGAAATATTTAGTTTCAGCTCTTTTTATTTGCCCATTCCAAAAATATATCAACCATACGCATTCTCAGAGACATTGTGTAAGGATAAAAATAGTATGAGATATTACTCCCTAACTGGAGTAGGTAATGGAGATGGGGTTAGCAAAGATAAAAGTTTATTTAAAGGCTCAAAGGGCTGCAAACGGATATTTATTATTAGGTAGGCTAAAAGGCTAAATAACGGTTCAAAGAAAAAAATTGCCTATATCACTTCCTAAGCTCTAGTCGGTACTATGACATCTTAACTAAATAAAACAAAAAGTTCTAGTGTAATAATTCAATTTTAACACCATTCTCAAAGCAATCAATAAAAGAAACAAGAATAATGAGATCATCAACGAGAAAATGCGGACTCAAAAAAAGTCAGAGTTTATTTAATAACCCTCGGAAAAAATAGAATGTCTCAAAATTCACAAGGGTTAAGTCTCCACTATTATTCTAAGGTTTTCTAATTAATATCTTACTGATTAACTTCAAATCATGTTAACTCGGCTTATAGTACAAGAATGGTCGAGTCGAAAAAATATCATGAAATATATTTAACTTAAAGATAATATCACACTGCGATTGTGTTGACCTTTGTGAGTACCTATCATCTATTTGCAGGATCCACTGCGACTGTGTCAAAATCTAAACACTGTCCAAAATTGGGAATTTGTGGTGTTTGAATTTTTTGTTTTAAATTTAAAATTTCTATGATTTTGGAACATTTTATAGCAAAAATCCACTTTCCAAACAATATTTTGAGATTATCAATTTAAAGAATCCTGCGAGTTTGAGGCGAGTGCATATCTTCTGTTTGCAGGATCCACTACGATTGTATCAAAATTTTGTATAAATAACTTCTCCAGCCCGGACTGTGATTGCTATTTGTCCAACAACTTCATTGTTGCATAATGGTCGTCTCCTGCAGTAGACTCGTCTCCCATGAAGGTTCCCATTTCATCTTTGGCAGGGTACTTGAGGCATTAGTGTCAACTCATGTGATGAATTCACGGTTTGCCCATAATTATGTTATACATAGAAGGGACATCTACGATCACGAACTTCGTCAACAGGACCTTTTGCAAGTCTGATTCCCCTGCTACTATTGGCAATCTAATCTTTTCGATCGAGAGTCATCTCTCTCTGTTGAAGCCGATCATGGCCTAGGTGGTCGACGTCAGCTCCTCCTCTGTTAACTGCATTCCGTGGAATGCTTCTAAAATAAAACATTAGTTGAGCTTCCTTTGTCCACCAATGATCTTCTCACATCCCATTTTACTATCCCGGTCGTGTTAACAAAGACGTCATTATGGGGAAAGTGGACTCCATGCACGTCTCGCTCCGTGAATGTCAAACTTAATTGCTCTATTCACTGGTCTTTTTTTTTATTGGTTGGACTTTCTTTGACCTCCATAGCACCATGTAGGACTCTATAACGTCTGAAGTCTTTCCTTCAATCTATTTTATGGACTCTTCATTCTCTTTTCCTCAGGATTGTTTTTCACCCGAGCCTACAAATTCATTGAGTCTCCCTTTCTAGACCCAGTATTCGATTTGTTCTTGAGGTTGTTACAGTCCTAAGTGGCATGGCCATTATCCTTGTGGTAAGACCCATACTTATTTTATCACGCCTCGCAAGGTATCCCTGGAGCTTGAAATGCCATTTAATTTCCTCCCAATTCTTCATGGTAGAGAGGATTTTAGATAAATTGGTATTGAGTGGAGTGTAGGTTTGATACCTGGAGTTGATGTAGTTGGTAGATTTTTCAAACTTTGCCTTGCCAGACTCAGGCTTGTCGTCATTCCATCTCCTCTTGGATGTGTCCTCATCTTTTCATTTCTTCTCCTATCTCCTATCCTGGGTATTAGAGGAGTGTTTGGTCTCATTCTCACTTCTTTTCTTGGCTGCCTAAATTTCCTCCAACTTGATGTATTTCTGCGCACTTTTCAAAAAATTTTGCCATGTCTTTTGGTGGGGAAGCTCTGACACATGATGGCCTTTGATCATTCATTCAATTCCATCACGTGGTGATAATGTCGTAGGTAGAGCGATTGGTGAGTGAACAACAAAGACAGAAGACACATCGTTATCTACTAGTAGACCATGCGTGTGGGAGTGAAAGTAATCATCCACTGAGGGGAAATAATCCCTTCGGAAGCATTCATTAAAGATTAGTGCCACGAGAAAATGTGGACTCTTGGCTCAGGCCTCAAACATGAGTCTTCTCAAGGTTGGGCTCCTAGGCAATTGTGTACTCAAGGCTGGGGTCGCAAATAATGCCAGATATGAGTGGTTGGAGCAGAAGACAAATCTAGAACACTACATTAACTTTTTCCGAATACCAAATTCATCAATCACTAATAACCAAAACCAAAACCACCATGTTGTTGAGCGACATAGGCTGCCCTGCCATGCAGCCGATCAGCAAAATGCATCCAGGCCCTTCAAAGTTGATGATGTGACACAAATAGTCAATGAGCAGTTGAGGACTCGCGAGTCATGGAAAATCCAGATGATGTTCTACGTAGAGAGGTGCTATTGGTAAACACTTCACCTTTTACAAATGAATTGAAGGGATCATCTGCTAAGCACTCAAAACATTGATTTTTACACCCCATTTAGCTATTTATTAGTCTCTAGTATGCTTAAAATTAATTAAATGTCTCTATTTGTCTCGAATTTGATTATTGTTATAATATTGCAGAAAATCGAGAAATGTGCAAAATTCGAGACAATTCTCCCATAAATTTGCATGACTAGGAGCAATTGGAGAAATTATGAAATCAATGAAATGTACAAAATTTGAGGCATTTAGGCATGTTTGTGGCACATGTGGATCAAGAGTTTCATTCCAATACCAATATTATGGAAGTCAACATTTGATTCCAATTAGTGGTGATTTATGATGGAGACATGTGACAAGTTTCAAGATAAGAACTTCAAGTGTGGAACATGCAATCATAAAGACAAATAAAGCATCAACCCAAAACATATTCCAATGATCAAATCAAAGAATATTCCATTACCTTGAGTTTTGTCTCATGTATCTACCTCTAATTAGGACTATCTTAATGTATGTATCCCTAATTATGACTCTCTTGATTTTGTATAATATGATTTAGAGTATAATCAAGGGATTTGCAGGATTTTTTCCATTTCTAGCTTGGAAGAGAACACTATAAATACGCTCTCAAACTCTTGGAGAAAGGACATCCAAGACATCCAATAGTTCTAGTTCTTTTTCATACATCATTCTCTTATCTCTAGCATAGCTTAGATTAGTTTTCTTTATTTCGTTGGAGCTTTCGTTCAAGATACATGTAAGTTTTTAGTTTTAAATTTAATAAATTTTTTATGCATTAGTTATCTTTTAATTTAGTTAGTTTACTTCCTCATCTACCTTTCTATTCCACACTTAGATTGTTTCATTACAATGACAATGGTAGGCTAAACCTCTCCTCTCAAGGTAGGCTAAACCTTTCTAGTTACTTGAGTGATGTAGAGATTTTTTTAACACAAAAAATAATAAAACTTGTATTATTTCTATTAATCTTAGATTCAACCAATGAATCAAAGTTGTCAAATCGATAGATGGACAAAAAAGGATTCTGCGAAATGAAGATATGGATTTGGAAATTCTTCATAAATTGTAACCTTTCATTGAAAAATTGCCATCAAAAGAGGAGTGGATTAATGAAGGTTAAGGAGCTTCTTTTATCATCGAAAGAGGCAAGTGAAATTCTATCTTATAAATTTTTTATTTATTTATTTTTATCATTGGTCTTGAATTAAAAATTAAAGAAATTTGTGCACGTGTTCAAAAAAAATATTTACAAAATCTCTACAAAGCTAAGAGGTGGATTCTTCAATCCTTGAGACATTTCTTTTAATTGGTAAATTTGTTTAGTAATTCATCCTTAATTTTGAATCAAAGTTTATTTTAATAAAAAAATAACAAAAATCATTTTCTATTCTCCAAATCTTATTTCCCTTCTTTTCACTAATTCTTAATCTTTATTTGATATTATAAAGTGTTTCTAACATTTTGAGCTTGGATCCTTTTAACTTGGTGAATAGGGTGATAACCTATACGAACCACTTTACTTGTATTTTTCTTAGAATTTTGCAGGTAAATGATAAGAATGGAACAAAAACAAACAAACAAAATAAGGTGTTGATTTGCTTGGAATTTTAGGTGACAAGAATTTTGAGCAAATCATCTTCCACCGATGACAAAGTTTACCATACCAACATTTACCTCTTTTAAGGGAGATTCTGATCTTGAAAGACACTTGAAGCATTTCCGAAGTGTCACGACTCTACAAAAAAATGATGACCCACTTATGTGCAAAATATTTGTTATGACTTTACAACGAATGGCCCAAGATTGGTTCCACATTTTGACCCCTCGATCGATCAACAACTTTGGAAAGCTCTCCCTTGTTTTCACAAAGGAGTATGCTTCCTGATGATACACCAAACCATTCATTAATATGCGCCGTACATGTGTCATAATGATTTCGTCAACAGTGCAAAGCGGGTCTGATTGGCCGTTCAATCTGGCAAAGCCCAGACGACACTAAGCCCATTTTTGTAGGGTTCAGGAGGTTGGACCCAGACAACAGTGCCCTATTAAGCCCATACGTCACATGGTCAAACCCAATACACGTAACATTAATAAGGCAAGTATATGGGGGATTGATCAATGACGTGCATGTTAGCAATACACCGACTCCTATTAGGAAACAAATATCGAAGTATAAGTCGTGCATGGACAACACTCCCCAAGGGAAAAATCTCCTGCAGATTTAGGAGCACAAGTCAAGTAGGAAAACTCTTCTACATGGACGACTCCTAACAAGGAAAAGGATCTCTAGCAAGATATGTTTTCCTAAACTACGCCATCAGAAGCCTAGCCGAACAAAGACTCTGTAATATAAACATGCCACAAGGTTGAGGAAGAAAGGTATGCTACAGAACTAAATTTATGCTACAGAACTAAATTTATGACATTAAACCTTTATCAAACCTTGTCTGACTTAAGCATCAGAGTGTCATCGGCCGCCACAACGATGGTCTTTGGCTCATGTGTGTTCCCTATGTAGGTAAAGGTCAAGGATAACATGATTTGACACTATTAGTTTAGATGATGATACACCAAACCGTCCATTAATCCGCGTTGTACATGTGTTATGATGATCTCGTCAACAAAGTGAAGCGGGCCTGATTTCCCGCCCAATTTGTCAAAGCCCAGTCGACACTGAGCACATTTTGGTAGGATCCAGAAGGTTGGACTCAGACACCAGCGCCCTATTAGGCTCATACGTCACATGGTCAAGCCTAATACCCATAAGACCTAATAAGGCAAGTATCTGGGGGATCGAACTAGGACAGGGAGGCCAGCAATACACCGACTCCTATCTAGAAACAAATACTGAACTATAAGTCGTGCATGGAAACTTTCCTGCAATGACAACACTCCACAAGGGAAGAATCTCACGCATATCTAGGAGCACAAGTCATGTAAGGAAATTCTTCTACATGGATGACTCTTAAAGAGGAAATGACCTCCAACAAGATATTTTTCCCTAAACTATGCTACCAAAGGCTTAGCCAAACAAGGACTCTCATATGATTAATAGGCCACAAGGTTGTGGAAGAAAGGTACGCTACAAAACCAAATTTAGGACATTACACCTTTATCAAGGCTTGTCTGACTTAAGCGAGTACCATCGACTGCCACAACGATGGTCTTTGGCTCACGTGTGTTCCCTGTGTAGGTCAAGGTCAAGGAGAACATGATTTGACACCATCAGTTTAGCTGATGATACACCAAATCGTCCATTAATCTGCGTCGTACACATGTCACGATGATCCCGTCAACAAAGCAAAGCATGCCTGATTGCTTGCCAAATCTGGCAAAGCCTATATGACACTAAGTACATTTTCACAGGGTCCAAGAGATTGGACATAGACATCTACGCCATATTAAGCCCATACGTCACATGGTCAAGCCCAATGCCGTAAGACCTAATAAGGCAAGTATATAGGGTATCGACTTAAGATGGACAAACCAACAATACACCGACTCATATCTGGAAGCAAATATCAGAGTATAAATCGTGCATGGAAACTCTCCTACATTACTCCACAAGGGAAAAAATCTCCCGCAGATTTAAGAACACAAGTTGGTAGGGACAAAATTCTCCTACATGGACGATTCCTAACGAGGAAATGATCTCCAGCAAGATATCTTTCCCTAAACTATGCCACCAAAGGCCTAGCTGAACAAGGATTCTCACATGATAAATAGGCCACAAGGTCGAGGAAGAAAGGTACGGTATATAACCCAATTTACGACGATACACATGTCTCATACCTTGTCGAACTTATGCATTGGAGTGCCATCAACCGCCACAACGGTGGTCTTTGGCTCACGTGTGTTCCCTACGCAGGTCAAGCTCAAGGAGAATAGGATAGACACCATCAGTTTAGATGATGATACACCAAAGCGTCCACAGAGCAAAACAAACCTGATTGCCTGCCCAATCTGTCAAAGCCCAGACGACACTAAGCCCATTTTGGTGGAGGCTATGAGGTTAGACCTAGACAATAGCGCCCTATTAAGCCCATGCGTCACATGGTCAAGCCTAATACCCATAATACCTAATAAAGGCAAGTATCTGGGGGATCAACCTAAGATAGGCAGGCCAATAATACACTGACTCCTATCTGGAAACAAATATCGGAGTATAGGTCGTGCATGAAAACTCTCCTACATGGACAAACACTCTACAAGGGAAGAATTTCCCGCGGATCAAAGAGCGTAAGTCGTGTAGGGAAACTCTCCTACATGGCCGACCCCTAACGAGGAAATGATTTCAAGCAATATATCTATCTTTCCCTAAACTACGCCACCAAAGGCCTAGCCGAACAAGGACTTTTGCATGATAAATAGGCCACAAGTTTGAGGAACAAAGGTACGCTACAAAATCCAATTTACAACATTACACCTTTCTCAAGCATTCTTTGACTTAAATATCAGAGTGCCATCGGCCACCACAACGGTGGTCTTTGGCTCACGTGTGTTCCCTGTGTAGGTCAAGTTCAAGGAGAACATAATTTGAAACCATCAGTTTGACATCATGCAGGGGGAATGACAAAGTTCCTAAGAAAACTGTGATATCACCCTTTCTTATAGTCCAGAAAAATGGTGACCGCGAGATTTTGCAATAATGGAGAAATCGCTGAGCCTTCGAACGCTTGAACCGGCGTAACGCCACCAGCTCTTTTGGCACCGGCCTTGTGGGGGGAACAACCTTGGACCCTCGCGCCGACAGCGATCGCGACAGACCCTAGGGTGGATCTATTGTCAGCTCAAGTGCAATGATATTAAAATAATTATTACATAAAATATCATCTAATTTATATATGTTAGTGTTTTGAATATTATATTTTATTCTAATTATTTTGTTTTCATGTTTTTGTAGGAAATTGAGCTTAAACGATGAAATCGCCTTAACGCGACGAGTTTAGAAGACCAAGCCCAAAAGCTGACCTAAAAAACCAAACCCAACCTAAACAAGAAAAATGAAACCCTATTTAGATTTCATCTCTCCCTTCTCCTTTCTTGCCTACTCTCCTTTCGACGTTCCTCTTCCTCTTCTATCTTTGTCCAGCCACCAAACCACATCCACCTTGCTGACAATTCTTGTTTGATAGAAGGACCGAGAGCGCAACTGCCATCACGCCATCACCGCCCATGCCTCCTCCTCTAACCTCACACCACCGTCCTCTTTGTCTCGCAACAACACAACCGTCATCATTTCCCTTCCCTAACGCAAAATACGACCACCAACATCACCACCATAAGAGCCATCACCATACCATCCGGCCACCAACAAAACCCTGCACATTTCTCCACCAGCACCAGAACTCCTTCCTCGTTTCTTTTCGTTCCCTCTCTCTCTTTCTCCCTATTTCCCTCTTTATCGGCCACCGTCACAAACAACCAACACCACCCATCACCGGAGCAGCAGAGCAATAGAAGAACAGGAGCAGTAGCAGAGCACGCGATGAAGAAAGCCATCTCATTGGAGCTCTCTATCTCTCGTCCCTTTCTCTCTCACCCATGTGTCTCCTCTCGTGTCTCTCTGTCTTGCAGGTTCAGCGGGGAAGAAAAGGGACGAACTAGAGCATGGAAAAAAATGAAGTGAAGCAGAGTTCATTGAGGACGAATACGCAGGGAATTTGGCGGGAATAAACTGTTTTCCAAAATAGCTTCGCTATTTGCACCGCATCTATTTGCTCTGTACCACCACACATCCTAACATCCATTGAAGAGGAGATGTTTGCGCACATAGCTGTCGGATTCACCACCACCATAGGTTTCTAGACCCCACACCGAGGCGAAGATGAAATCATAGGGTTTCCTAGAGTTTGTCGCATTTGAATTATTATTTTCTATATGCTTCAATGTTAGATATAATTGATTTCTGAATATTAACAATTTGCTTTCACCGATTATACCCGGTATAACATCTAGACTAGTTGGTAGTTAGAGTTATTTTTTGTTGATATTCGAAGCCTGTTTTGATTAATTAAGTTAAACCTTTGATTATGAGTGTCGTAGAAAAACATGCAATGCTAGGGGTTTAGACCTTTGCTGAAATTAATTGTGAATGTGGGTTAATCCTTAGATTAGTCGTAGTGATTTTCGAAAACAATAATTTAGGTGAAACAAGTCTCGAAGAACCTGTGGTAGATTCGATGTCTAGGTCCACTCTTTTATCATCTAATCAATTTAATTTTTAGTTGTTCAATTTAGTTCTCTTAATTTAGGAATTCCCAATTGTTGTAACCCCTAGATTAGTTTAAATAGATTTCAGAATTTATTTAACTCGTCAATCCTCGTGGGGTCAACCCATATTTTCCACTGTCTACTAGCTAGACAATCGTGCACTTGCGGAATGACAAGTAGGGTTGATTAGCTTATTAATTTAGGTTAGTAAAATCTGCATCAAGTTTTTGGCGCCATTGCCGGGGACTGTAACGGTACAATCGAAATCTAGAGTTTGTTTTACTAGTTTATAGATTAGGTATAATTTTCTTTGTTTAGGAACAATGGTAGGAGTCGATTTCTCATTTGTTTTATTTGCTTGAGTTTTAATTACTTTTGCATTTATTTTGCAGGCGGTCACACACATAGGAGCTCAAATGGGAACAAAGTGAAAAATAGACGTCGCGAAACACAAATAGAAAGGAAAAAATAGCAAAGCAAAGGAATACAAAAAAAATAAATACATATATATTGCATTGTAAATTTTCCTTTTTCAGATTGCAATTCACGAGGAAACTCCCAGAAGTCGGCAAGCTGTCAGGTGGACAATGCTTCTGATCTACGACAACTCGACTTCTAGCCGGTGTTGCAAGTAACCCAAAAGAGGTTCACGCCGAAGGTAACTTCTACCCACCGCATCTGCATGCGGTTTATGTGTGATCACTTGTGTTTTGGTTGTTTTAGGTAGCATTGCATGCAAAAGTTGAATAATGGCAGGATTGATTTGCAACTTCCATGCCCTCTCTTGTTGATAGGTTAACCATCATCTCTTTTAGGGTTAGGAACCTATGCCTTCACTGTTTAAAATTTGTAGCAAGATAATTTTCTAGGATAGGTTTGACGCTCATAGAGACCCTTTTTGGAAGTTTAACAACTTAAAGTGGTCGAGTGAAGGAACATATCCTATCTGAAACAGTTTTTGAACTGTCATTTCACTTTAAGCTAGAAAGTGGGAAATGAGGCAGGAACAACTCTGTAGTGGCAGACTGATAGGAAATCACCATGCCTCTTCCATGGTTAGGTAAATTGAATTAAATTTCACCCCTGCATTAGTAACAAAGCTCTAGGGTCGTCAGCCATTTATTTTGTTTGCGCATCATTTAGGTGTCATTTAGGGTTCCGTTGTTTTTATTTTTTAGAGTTAGGTCATCTTCATATAGAGGTTAGGCGTGCATAAAAGTAAAAATAAAATATTTTAACCCTGTTTAGGAGTGTTGACTTTGAAATTTTGGTGTCCATTAGTTTATGCATACCTGGGTGCGAGATTCTAAGAGTAGGCTTGTTTGACAAGACTCCGAGGAGTTTTTTGAAGTCCCCATCACCTATTTAGGTTCATCCTCCTTTTCGACTGAGACCAGCGAGATGGCTGAAGATAAGGCCTTTAAGGATTATTTTTCCCCTTCTTTCCAGCACTGTTTTGTCTTGCATTGTCTTACTTGAGACAACTGCAAATAGTTTTGAACTCAAACCATATATTATTCATTTGTTGCCTTTTTTTATGGTTTTGAGAAAGAATACCCTTATCTTCATGTCAAAGAATTTCTTGACATCTGTGCTACCCTGAAGTACCAAAAATTTTCTGAAGATTCGGTCCGTCTTAGGTTGTTTCCCTTTTTCTTTGAAAGATAAGGCGAAATCGTGGTTAAATTCATTAGAGACGGGATCCATTACAACGTGGGATGCGTTGTCAAGAAAGCTCTTGTCTAAGTATTTCACCATTCATAAAAGGAATGCACTCTGGTGAGATTTACCTAATTTTCAACAAAAAGAGGGCGAACATTTCTATGGATGCTGGGAAAGGTTCAATGAACTCATTGTCAGGTGTCCCCGACACAGATTTGAGAAGTGGCGGCTAGTTCAATACTTCCAAGATGGTTTAACCCCTCAAAGTCGTCGTATGATTGATGCCACTAGTGGTGGGTCACGAATGAAGATGAACGTCAATGAGATTTGGGAGTTCTTTGAAACGCTTTCCGAAAGTTCTCAACAATGGGATTATTCAAGAAAGGAGTCTGATTGGCGTAAGGGCGGTATATATGAAGTTAGATATACATATGTTCACCCTCTTCTGCCTTGAAGTTAGAGACAATTGTTATGACTATGGCTCAAAAAACAGATGCACTTTTAAATCTGACTAAACCTGCACCTCCCGCAAATGCTTCATCTGAGGTTTGTGCTGCATGTTCGAGTCCTAGTCCTTCAATACGTAATTGTGACTTTTAAAATGATTATCCTGCATACTATGCTGAGCAAGTCAACTCTTTTAATGTCATGCGGCGACTTGGTAATAATTCACAACCTAACTATTACAATCTAGGATTCACCCAGCATTCAAATCTCTTTTGGGCCCATGGCCCACACCAAGGGGGACCTGTTGTTGTCTCCCGGACTCCTCAAGCCTCTAGCTCTGTTAGGACTCACTTTAACTAAGTTCCTCCATCCAAAAAATCCAGTTTAGAAGAAACGATTAATCGTTTTATGCACCGCACAGAAAATATAATTGAGCAAAATTCTACGGATATATCAGAGTTGAATATCACGAGTCAACACCAATCTCAAGCCATCAATAGACTTGATATTGTTGTGAGTAAGATTGTCCAGTCATTATCTAAGAGAGAGCCAGGAAGATTTCCTAGTCAACCTGTTCCAAACCTGAAGGGTCAATTCGTAGTTGGTACACATCTGAGTCATGCCATGAAGATGTCCAATCTATTACTACCCTTAGGATTGGAAAATAGGTTGACAATCGGGTACAAGTGCCCGATTCGAGTGTCGTTGCGTCTCATTCTAAGTGAAAGCAGGTTGCATCTCCATTTGACAATGAGGCTGATAAAGCATCACCTTCTAAAGATGCTCCTCTGGACTCTGACCCCACTCAAGCATCTTATTTTCCTATGGCACCGTTTCCATCACGGTTAGCTCTAGCAAAGAAATGAACAAATGCTAACGATGTAATGAAAAATTTTAAACAAGTTCACATTAATATTCCATTGCTCTAAGATATTAAGAAACTTCCTACCTATGCCAATTTTTTGAAGGATCTTTGCACTCATTAGCGAAAGCTACATGTGTAAAAGAGAGCCTTCCTCGCTGAGCAAGTAAGCTCAATTATTCAACACAAAACCTTGCCTAAGTATAGGGATCCTGGGTAACCGAATATTTCTTGTGTTATCGGTGATCATATGATTGATAAGGCATTGTTGGATTTGGGGGCGAGTGTTAATTTGTTTCCATATTCTATTTATGAGAAGTTAGGCCTTGGCGAGCTAAAACCGACTAAAGTAACACTGCAACTGGCAGATAGGTCAATAAGAGTTCCCTGCGGTGTTATAAAAGATGTGTTTATTAAGGTTGAAAACTTTTATTTTCCTGTGGACTTCATAGTCCTTATTACACAACCTATTCACAATCCCTACAGTCACATTCCAGTTATTTTAGGTCGCCCATTTTTGGCAACATCCAATGCTATTATTAACTGTATGAATGGAATCATGAAACTATCATTTGGTAACATGACCGTCAAACTCAATGTTTTTAATGTAAGCCAACAACTTCCTGAGTCTGAGGATTTTTGTGAAGTTAACATGATTGAGAGTTCGGTGGATAATTCCTTCTGCATTAGATGATCCCTTAGTGACATGTTTGACTCATTTCGGTTTAGAGTTCAATATTGATGATTCCATTAAGGAAGTGAATGTTTTGCTTGATTCAGCCCATATCATGGATCCGGGTTATACATGGAAGCCTAAAGTGGAAATTTTTCCACTCACTGAGTCAAAATCGACCCCTTCTGTTGAGACTATTTTGCTTCCCGACCCATTCCCTTCCCCACTTTTTCACGATGACCCTTTTTACATATGTCTTCCTAGTGACACCTGCATTAAGTTTTTGGCACCGCTGCCGGGGAAATAGTCAGGTCGTTATTGGAAGACGCATAATTCCATAAATAGTCAGGTCGTTATCAAAAGACGTATCTAAGGATAGACTACATCCCATAGGTAGTATTGATTCCAGGTTTGGAGGTGTTGTTGAGTTGTCTAGCTCATAATATTTGTGCAATTCATTTTGTTATGATGAGCCTATACCACCCGATAGATCTATAGACATACCTCTTTGCATCCCTTTTACATCAACTGACTACTTATATGGATCCTTTGTTTTTAATGGATGACTTTAGTTTTGACCATCCTATTGTGCAACACATTCAATCTTCTGATTTGACACTAGACTTAGGATGTCCCTTATTAGGAGTAGGCAAGAGTCATTTGCTGGATATCACTGTTTGTGACATCTTTCTGCTCTAGATCCCTATGACTTCTTTACGGCTGCGAGTTCGTTTGCATTTTCTCTATGATTTTGCATGGCGTTTTCATAGTTTTAGGGGTGTGTTAGTTTCTGTTGTGCCGCATGTGGTTGTTAATATTTGTTGGATTGATCCTCACTTTTTTAGGTTGTTGATCTAGTCAACATCGTGGACTAACTGTCTAGGTTGGGGGGAGTTTTCATTATGTTCTTCCTCGTCATTTTATGGTACATCATTCGTGAGAGAGAATATATGTCGAGTTGACGACGTTAAACTAAGCATTTCTGGGAGGCAGCCCAGCTTTAGTGGTGTCATTATGGTTAGTCTGGATTGATCTTTTAGTCCTTTTTGGTTGCATTTCACTCTACTCGTTAGCTCCGTACAATTTTGACTTACAACTGTTACATGTTTTATTCGTTTGTACATTCTTTTCTGTCATGTATGTGCTTTTATCAATTTCTCATGAGGAGTCCATAGTTCTTATCTTTTTAAGCATTCATTGGTGGATGATTTCGTCGAAATTGGTAAAAACTTCACCATGGTAATATCACTCTAACCCTCATCTTTTCCTTTTCCTTCATTTGTCATGATCATTATTTCTATAAATTGAGGACAATGTTTGGTTTAGGTTTGGGGGTGAGGTTTTATGAGTTTTGTGCATTTTTCAAAATTTTGAACTGAAATGTATTTCACAATTGACTATTGTATTCTATTCAATCTCCATTGAATACAAAGATGATTATGATTGAGTGAAAATATTTTCGATTTTAAAATGCATTCAAAATCTGAGTTCCTTTCCAATGAAGAGAACGTGCTTTCAAGTATGCTTTTAAATTTGAGAAATACATGCTATCACTTGTCACATTGATATACTAATTGGAAAACATAAGGTTTGATATTATTTTTAAGTTATATATATATTTCATGAGATTTTTCGACTCGACTACTCTTGCACTATAAGCCAAGTTAGCATAACTTGAAGTTAATCAGTAAGATATTAACTAGAAAGCTTTAGAATAATAGTGGAGACTTAACCCTTGTGAGTTTCAAGTCATTATATTTTTCTTGAGGGTTATTAAATAAACTCTGACTTTTCTTGAGTCTGCATTATCTCGTTGTTGATCTCATTATCCTTGTTTCTTTTATTGATTGCTTTGATAATGACATTAAAATTGGATTATTACAATAAAATTTCTTGGTTTATTTAGTTGAGATGTCATAATACTGACTAGAGCATAGGAAATGATATAGGCTTTTTTTTTTTCTATACCGCTCTTTAGCCTTTAGCTACCCAGTTATACAGATCTGTTGGCAGCCCTTTGAGCCTTTGAATAGCTTTTTCTTTGTAACCCCATATCCATTACCTACTCAATTATGGAGTAATACACCATATTATTTTTATCCTTACATGACGGTGATTTGACCTAAGAAAACAATGATATCACCATTTCTTATAGTCCAAAAAAATGGTGACCACGAGATCACGCAATAATAGATAAATCGTTGAGCCGCCAAACGCTTGAACTGACATAGTGTCGGCAGCTCTGGTGGCACCGACCCCGTAGTGGGAACAACCTCAGACCCCTGCACCGGTAGCAGCCGCGACAGACCCTAGGGTAGATCTACTGTCAACTCAAGTGCAGTGATATTCACATAATTATTACATAAAATATCCTCTAACTTATATATGTTAGTATCTTAAATGTTATATTTTATTCTAATTATTTTGTTTTCATGTTTTTGTAGAAAATTGAGCTTAAACGATGAAATCGCTATAACACGACGAGTTTGGAAGACCTAGCCCAAAATGGTGCGGATGGTGAAGTCAATAATAGAGCTTGAGCCCAAAATGTGACCTAAAAACCCAAACCCAACCTAACCAGGAGAAAGGAAACCCTATTTAGACTTCCTCCTTCCCCTCTCATTTATTGCTACTCTCCCTTCCACGTTCCTCTTCCTCTTCTCTCTTTTTCCAGCCACCTAACAACATCCACACTACCGGCGATTATCGCTCGATAGAAGAACCGGCAGTGCAACCACCATCACGCCATCACCGCCCCTGCTTCCTCTTCCAACCTCACACCACCGTCTTCTCTGTCTTGCGACAACCCAATCGTCCTTTCTTCCCTTCCTTGACGCAAAACATGACCACCAACATCACCACCATCAAAGCCACCACCATACCGTTCGGCCACCAACAAAACCCTGCACATCACCGTCTCCACCATCACTAGAAACTCCATCCTCGTCTCTCTTTGTTCCTTCTCTCTCGTTTTGCAACCTCTCTCCCTTTCTCCCTGTTTCCCTATTTCTAGACCACCGTCACAAACAACCAACACCACCCATCACCGGAGCAGCAAAGCAACAGAAGAACATGAGAAGTAGTAGAGCATGCGAGGAATAAAGCCATCTCACCGGAGCTCCCTATCTCTCGTCCCTTTTTCTCTCACCCATGTGTCCCCTCCCGTGTCTTGCAGGTTCAACAGAGAAAAAGAAGGACGAACCAGAGCAGGGACGAAAACGAAGTGAAGTAGAGTTTGTTTGAGGATGAAGACGTAGGGAATTTGGCGGGAAGAAACTGTTTTCCAAAACAGCTTCGCTATTTGCATCGTGCCTGTTTGCTTTGTACCACCACACAGCCTAACATCCATTGAAGACGAAATGTTCGCCCACATAGCCGCCCGATTCACCTCCACCATGGGTTTCTAGACCTCGCACCAAGGAAAAGATGAAACCATAGGGTTTCCTGGAATTTGTGTCATTTGAATTACTGTTTTTTATATGCTTTAATGTTAGATACAATTGATTTCTGAATATTAACAATTTTCTTTCACCGATTATATCCGGTATAACATCTAGACTAGTAGGTAGTTAAAGTCCTCTTTGTGGATATTTGAAGCTTGTTTTGATTAATTAAGTTAAACCTCTGATTGTATGTGTCGTAGAAAGACATGCAATGCTAGGGGATTAGACCTTTGGTGAATTTATTTGTGAATGTGGGTTAATCCTTAGATTAGTCGTAGTGATTCACGAAAACAATAATTTAGGTTCAACAACTCTCGAAGAACATGTGGTGGATTCGATGTCATCATTTTATCAATTTAACGTTTAGTTGTTCAATTTAGTTATCTTAATTTAGGAATTTCCAATTGCTATAACCCCCACTTTAGATTAGCTTAAATATATTTTAGAATTCGGTTGTCTCATCAATCCTCGTGAGATCGACCCGTCTTTGCCACTGTCTACAAGTAAGGTTTATTAGCTTATTAATTTAGGTTAGTAAAATCTGCATCTTCAGTAAATCACACAAGTGGTAGAGATACTCGCTCAGCGGAACCCTCTGTAATACCCGCCTAATTAAATAAATATAAAAATTTATTCTGTAAACCCTAATGTTGATGGGTTGCTACTAAAATTGTATTTGGGCTTGGTTGTGGGCTTTTATTAAACTAATAAGTAGGGTTTTTATTTTGTGAAAAAGGATGGGTGCACTCGAAAGTTCGGTGGGGGCGAATAGCCTCCCACCATATAAAAGAAACAAAACCCTTTTTCTTTCTTTTCTCCTTCCTTCTTTCTTTTCTCCTTTCTTCTCTTCTCTCATTCAATGGCGGCTGATAATGAGACAATGGGGTAGATTCAGAGATGGCGGCGGGGTGGGTGCGAAGTTAGTTCAAGAGGGTGGGGAGGAGGATATGGAAGAGAATTTAGAGTTTAAACAACAATGTCCATGACATCTCGTACAAGCTTGGTAGAGGAGACCCAATAATTTCAGGAATGACAGATGGTATGAGGGAATCAGGTCAAGAGACTCCTTCTCGAATATGTTTCAGATCTACAATAACAAGCAAGGCGACATAGTGGAATTCTGGGATACCACTATTCCACTGATGAGCATCATGGATGGAACTTCAGTTTTTTTTTTATCTTCACTGAATGGGAGATGAATGAGCTGGGCAACCTTCTATATATGGTTCATGGCAAGGACCTTTGTGATAGGGAAGAAATTCTTTGGGAAGGCAAGACCGATGTGTTTTCTCTTAACAGAATGTTTGAGATTCTTGATGAGGGCTTGACTGCCTCTCTCCCAATCTTTTTTTTTTTTTCTCGCTGCTGAAGGCTTGACTGCCTTGGTCATTGCAGCCTAAAAGGCAGGATTCTTGTAGATTGTTCTTCTTCTTCATATCAAATTTTGTTTGTGAAATTTGAAGGATGGGGTTGTACACTCAGATACAAGACTAGAATTGTGACTTTCTTTGCTGGAAGAAGAAATTACAATCTAATCAAGGGTAGATGAGTATGTATGGGAATGGATCGGGTAAAAAGGGGTCGAGGTCCTGTGATGGTGAACACGGTTGCAGGCACTGTTTCTGTTGTGTCGATGTCCAGTGTGTATAGCATGATGAAGATCTGGAGGCGCTCAGAGGATGCTGGGGATGTAAGATGGACTAAACTTGCCCGCATCAGCGAAGAAGTACCAATTGTTTGTATGGACATATTGCCCAGAAACCTATCAAATCTCTATGCAAATGTGGAGGATTGGATTGCAGTTGGTGATGGTAAAGGAAAATGTTACAGTTGTCAGAGTTGCTGCTGGCCTTTGTACTCTGGAAGTGGGTTACATGTTTACTTGGTCAGCAGGATTAGAGAGACAACTCTTGGGAACTTACTGGTGCAAGTCGTTGGGATGCAATTACATCTTCACAGCTGATCCTAGAGGGAAAGTGAAGATGTGGAGATTAAATGGTCCTTCACATTCGGCATCTGATATAGCAAAAGAAATAAAGGATGCTATTCTGATTGCAACAGGAACTGGTTGTGTTCTTGGGATAGAGTTGGGTTTGACAGGGAGCTTATTGGACCTTCCGTGTACTTTGGGCTTATGGGTGATGGTCAGCCGATACGATGACATGTGGGCTGGCTGAGTGCAGGCTGTTTACTGGTTCGATTTCAAGGTGAGTTTTTCTTCATTTTCCTTTTTAGATTTTTGTATGAATTGAGAATGTGGAGTGATGATGACCTTGTGTATCTGTTTTTGTTTATTTATGATGCTTGTTTGAGGTTTCTTTTCCTTCATGTTTTGTTTTTATCCCATACATGCTTGATGAAATGCGCCACCGAAATGAATGGACTCACAAATTTTGATAATATGTGTTTCAAAACTACCAAAGTGATTTGTTCTTACAAATTTGCCAATATAATGTGTGTTGTTTGTTTGACTGCAAATGTTAGTTGGCAAGTTTTACTGCTAGTGTACTTATTGTTGCATTAGCAACAAAGTTGAGAAGTTTCATTTCTTTTGGGAGCTCACAGTAAATATATTTCGGATTGTTTACATGTGTACCGATGCTGTATGCCATATGGAGATATGACTTTCTTGGCAAAGTTGTTGAGTAGGATTAAATCATGAGCTAGTCATTTTTTTGGGTTTAGATACATCTGTTAAGGTATACATGATGAACCCCCTCATCATTTAGATTGGATCAGGGGATTGAGCTTAAGTTTATTGGTTTAAACCACTAGCTGGGTTGAAACCCAACTCAAGACAAGTTTAGAAGAACTTTTTATTTTAAAGTAAGCTTTTGTGGACTGGTGATTATATATGTTGAATTTTTGCTGCTCATCACATGGTTCTGTGTTATACTATAAACTAGTATATTCTATATGCATGAATAGCTAGTGAACATAATTTGATATAAGTAGATCCTTTCACTACATGATTCTATGGGTTGCACTCGCATTCCAGCCAATTTATATTTTATTAAATAAATATTAGATATTGGTTGGAATTTAACTGAGCACTTGTTTTAGCTTTAGTATTTGTATTGTTATGCGAATTGGTGTGCATATTGTTTTTCATATGATGCAAAGAGATGAGATGTGTGAATTGACAATGTGTCAAATATTACTTGTTCCCCAACAGAATGGTGGATACTGTGGTTGATTTATTTATGGTTGACAAAGTGTCCCATAAAAGAGTTTTGAGGATTTATTTATTTTTATGCTCTTTTCCACAACTCCGAAAAAAAAAAAAAAATGTGAAAAGAAAAGAAATTTTTTTGTATACAGACTTGCTTGTATACTTGTGATATTATTGGGTATGCAGACTTGCTTGCATATCAGTGTACTTGTCAGTGATCGACCTTCGGGTGAGATGACATGTTCCTTTAGATGGCACCCCACTTGGAACATGTACGCTCTGAATGATTTCGATGGCAAGGGCGGCACACTTGGGTGAGGTGTGTTCGGTGCACCGTTCCATGTGTGTTCGGTTGTACGTGTAGATTTAGGAAGAATACTTGCCATGGATCGAACTTCGGGTGAGATGACATGTTCCTCGAGGTGGCACCCCACTTGGAACATGTACGCTCCGAGTGGTTTCGAAGGCAAGGGAGGCACACTTGGGTGAGGTGTGTTCGGCACAGGAGGAGAGTGCGATTGTGAAAAAGTAGCGAGATTTATTTTTGTGTATGTGCATGATTACCTTAAAGGAAGAAACTAAATGCTCATTCAACCATTGAATGAGAACTACATGTCTTCCTAAGGGTGGAAAAATGTGTTTTGTTTAATATTTCAATAATAGTCTAATATGAGTGAATTGTATTGTTGTTGCATTTATGAGGATTGATAACTCATAAACTTTATTTATTAGTAATAAATAATGCATGTTTATTTATTAGGATGATAACACCATTGCCTCATTGAGGAACTACCTCATGGTGTGGTTATTTACTGTTTGGTTTATTTTAATGTTGTCATGTGCGGATTTATTGATTTTGGGATGAAGATTTCTCACACCAGCTTTATTGCTGACCCGAGTGAGCTTTTGCTTCTTGGGTACATTCCTTTTGGAATGTAGCCGAGTAGTCTTTCAGGTTTAGAGATTTTGAGCTGCATTACTGGAGTTCCGCTAGTGAGCTAGCCATGCCAGTCTTCTCCGGGTTAGACTTTTTATTCGTTTTAGTTGTTTAGTTGTTGCTGCTATTTGTTTCTGTTGCTATTGAATTTTCACGTCCCGAGTTTTGGGGGAAACGGATAATCCTACGTGGATTTTTAGGATTTTCGTTTCCTTCGAAAATCGGGGCGTGACACCCTCCACCCGCAGAAGAAGACATGGAGTCACAAAAAGCCCTTGTCTCCAGAAGACTCCAGAGTGCGCATTCAGGATAGCCACTTTGCCCCTGTTAGCTCTCAGTGGGCCAAAGGCGGAGGAGTGGCAAACAGAAATTCAACGTCTAAAGCCGACAAACCCAACTCGCAGACCCTCTTCGGGCTTGGGGCCACTAATCCAGACGTGTCATACAACCTCACCGTCCCCCCGTTCATGGATCAAATCATGAACGAGCCACTGCCAAAGAAGTTCAGCCTGCCAAAGTTGAAGTTTTATGACGGGACAACAGACTCGTCCGATCACTTGCGTTATTACTAGCATGAGATAGCACTGAATAAGGGATCTAAAGCAGTAATGTGCTGGAAATTCCTCACTGGCCTGAAGAAATTAGCATTGACCTGGTTCCATAGTCTCTCTGAAGTCTATTGACTCATTTGGACACTGGCCATAGCGTTTTTCACCCGCTTTGTTGCCAGCCAAAGGATCAGGAAGGGCTCGCATTACCTGCTCACCCTCAAACGGAAGCAAACGAGATACTGAATGAGTACGTCACACATTTCAATGATGAGTTAACTCTCATTGACGGTTGTAGCAACGACACCTCGGTCACAACCTTCACCTCAGGTCTGAAAAGAGGTCGGTTCACTCTGGAGCCTCCTAATGACATGGCAGAGCTTATGAAGAGCGCCCATACATACATCACTTTCGACGAGATGTTGGCAACCAAAAAGGAAGCAAAAGATGAAAAGAAATCCTCTAGTCCCAGAGGCAAGAAAAGGGAAAGTGACAGGAGGACAGTGACAAAAATAAGAAGAAGCGGAATGACAACAAAATAGACTTTGGCCGCACAAGGCCAGATAATTCCTCCAGCTATGTTGAATCCCAATCCTTCACTCCCCTCAACTCAGCCTGTCGAATGTCCTCAACGCCATTAAGAATTGGGGAGCAGTGAAGTGGCCTGTCAAACTTCGAGGAGAACCCTCCCGGCGGAATAATGAAAAATACTGCTTATTTCACAAGGACAGCGGCCACGATACCGAAGACTGTAAAAATCTCATAATCAAGATTGAACACTAGATCAAGAGGGGAAATTCAATGAATTCCTAAGCCCAAACGTGAGAAGAGATTGGGGGAAGGAAGAAGAAGAAGTCGTCAAAAAAATTGTAGACAAGGCGACAGACATTATATATGTCTTGCATGGAGTGTGCTCGGAAGCTGAACAGTCCAACAGGTCCCAAAAGAGGACCCTCCGCAAGATTCGGACCCAATCCACCTACGAGGACCAACAGGTACAACATGCTTGTGTCTAAAACCCGATCCTATTGCCGACTTTCATGGATAGGGACCTCCAGGGCGTCAAGTCTCTGCATAATGATGCCCTAGTTATTTCAGTCTTCATAGTGAAGTGGGAACTGAAAAGATCCTTGGTAGACACCGAGAACTCCTTGAATGTTCTATTCCTCGACGCGTTCCGCAGCATGCAGCTAAAGGAAGGGAACCTAATGCCCGCTAGTCACCTCATGGTTGGTTTTAACGGAGAAAAGTGCTTCTTTATCGGGAAGATCAAACTAACGGTAGTAGCGGGAGAACAGCAACTTCAGAAAGTCCTATTCCAAGAATTCATGGTGATCGATGCCCCATCGACCTACAACATCATCCTGAGAAGACCTTGGCTCCACCAGATGGAGGCAGTAGTTTCTACTTTTCACCAATGTATTAAGTACCCCGCCCATCAGGTAGTAGGCACCATACGAGGAGACCAACCAACAACTAGAGACTGCCACTATGTAGCACTAAATGGCTTGACAACTACCAACTACAAGCTAGGCCCACGACTCGGACATCTCAGAGCCCGGGTCCAGATATGGAAGAGGACTCTCCCTACTCAGACAATGAGACTCCAGTTAGTCCAAAAGGAAGACCCAACGTCAGTCAGCCAGAGGAGGAATCTATCACGATCTACCTCGACAACCCCAATAACAACAGAGCCATCCAAATAGGTTCTCGCCTGAGCAAAGAATTAGCTGAACGGCTGATAAAGTTGTTGCAGACAATGCGGGACATGGTGGGAATTGACCCCTTCGTAATCACTCATCGACTAGAAGTTGACCCCATGCGAAAAATCGTCAGGCAGAAGATGAGACTTGTGGCCCCTGAACGAAACCAAATCATAAAACAAAGAGGTACTGAGGTCACTCAACACGGACATGATCAAGGGGGCATGGTACCTAGACTGGTTGGCTAATACCATCCTGGTAAAAAAAATGGAAAGTGGAGAAGGCGTGTCTGAAACCTTCTGAGTTTAATGGACACCCATTATGGATATAACCAGATACAGATGCTCCCCTAGACCAAGAAAAGACCTATTTCATAACTGAAAGAGGGATATACTGCTATCGGGTGATGTTGTTCAGCCTAATGAACGCAGGAGTAACGTATCAACGACTGGTGAACTGGATGTTCAATGAACAAATTGGCAGGAACATGGAGGTCTAGACAACATGCTGGTCAAAAGCCTCTGCAGTCTAGATCACACCGCCGACCTTATCGAAGCATTCAATCAGCTCCGCAAGTATCGAATGAAGCTCAACCTACAAAAATGCACCTTTGGGGTTGAGTTGGGTAAATTCTTAGGTTACATAGTGAACCAAAGAGGGCTAGAAGTCGATCCAAATCAGATTCAGGTTGTTTTCGATATGAAGTACCCGACCACCATCAAGGAAGTTTAGAGCCTGATTGGGAGGGTGGCAGCACTCAACAAATTTATTTCCAAATCATCCGACAAATGCCTCATTTTTTTTCAAAATTTGAGAGGAAGTAAAGATTACAGATGGGATGAAGAGTGCGAGCGGGCCTTCCAAAGTCTGAAAGCATACATGGGAAGTACAAAGCTACTTTCGAAACCGATGCCAGGAGAGACACTTTACTTGTATCCATCTCTCTCAAAGCATGTCGTTAGCTCAGCTCTTGTGCGGAACGGCAAAGGGGTACAAAGACCCGTGTACTATGCCAGCAAGACCTTCGTGGAAACGGAGGCAAACTATCCGAATCTAGAGAAGCTAGCTCTTGTGCTAGTCGTCTCCTCCGGGAAACCGCAGCCCAACTTCCAGGCCCACTCTATAATGATCCTGACCAAACATCCACTTCGCACAGTACTACACAAGTCAAAATTATCAGGCATGATGGTTAAATGGTTAGTTGAACTAGGGCAGTTTGATATCAACTATGCCCTACGAACAACCATCAAAGCTCAAGCGTTGGCAGACTTCATCGCCGAACTTACAGGCGGTGGGGAATAGGAGTTGGACGACCAAGAGCAAAAGTCAGAGGGGAAGTCAGTAGATGGACCACCTGAAAAGAATGGGAACTTCATAAAAGTTCTCGAACAGCCTAGTCCGTACCATCTAGTGTGCTCAGCTGACAGGCTCCGTGAGCATTTAGCCAAGGGGAAGTCAGTAGATGAACCACCTGCAAAGTCAACCGAAGGTCAGCGTCATTTGCCCTGATAAAAACAACGATCAAGGTTCTAAACCCGTTCTGTACCATCTGAGCGGGAGGAATGCAAAGATACACCAAGAAGCGCCATATATCTTTCAGAATCGAAAAGAGGATTCTAGATTGAAACATGCCTTTATGCAACGCGATGAACGCTTGCGGAGGCATCAACGGGGTTTGCTCAAAGCCCAATGGTGTAAGTTCAAGGTCTTCAAGAATTTGGTATTGATCCTGGAGTTTAACCAGACAGTTTCATTGACCAACCTATCCCAAAACATTTGTGGCAAGCGTAGGACAACTTCTGTTCGGGAGTAAGTTCAACTTTGTCTGCCATGGAAAAAAGTATTGATTCGCACTCACTTTTCGAGCGGTCACATACTCATTTAATGATGTGTGTCGCTCGAGACGACGTTTCGGGATCAATCATCATGACTATTCAGTTTCTATTGAAGTGACTTAGTGGACCGACAAGATGGCCCACTAACTCGGGGGGAGCAGTTGATGATACACCAAACCATCCATTAATTCACGCCATACACGTGTAATGAAGATCTAGTTAATAGAGCAAAGTGGGCTTGATTGCTCACCCAATCTGGCAAAGCCCAGACGAGAGTAAGCCTATTTGGGTAGGGTCCAGGAGGTTGGACCCGGACAACAACACCCTATTATGCCCATACGTCACATGATCAAACTCATTACCCGTAAGACCTAATAAGGCAAGTATATAAGGGATCAACCTAAGATAGGCATGCCAACAATATATCGACTCCTATCAGGAAACAAATATCGGAGTATAAGTCGTGCGTGGAAACTCTTATGCATGGACAACACTGCACAAGGGAAGAATTCCCCGCAGACCTAGGAGCACAAGTCGTGTAGGGAAACTCTGCTACATGGACGACTCCTAACGAAGATAGGATCTCCAGCAAGATATATTTCCCTAAACAATGCCACCAAAAGCTTAGCCGAGCTAGGACTCTCGCATGATAAATAGACCACAAGGTTGAAGAACAAATGTATGCTACAAAACCCAATTTGCAGCATTACGCATTTTTCAAGCCTTGTCTAACTTAAGCATCAGAGTGCAATCGGCCGCCACAATGGTGGTATTTGGCTCATGTGTGTTCCCTATGCAGGTCAATGTTAAGGAGAACAAGATTTGACACCATCACTTCCTATCAAACCATCAAAAAGCATGCTGACTACCTCTTCAACATGAAGAAAAAGTCAAATGAATTGCTCTGAGACTTCATCAAAACATTCAAAGCGGAATAGGCCAAATTGCATCCTTAGCTTTGAAAAAGGGTCTGCCCACAGATCACCGATCACCGATCACCGATTATATGGAAAATTGACCATGAAACCAGGCAAAACTCTTGTTGAAATCTTTGCCATGGCAAAACGCTATGCATTGTGGGATGACAAAATAAATAATACTAAAGCACCAGATGTACCCGAGAAAGATAGTCAACTTGCACAAATGAATGTAGATCGGAAGGATAAAAAGAACAAGGGTGGCAAGCGTAGAACATGCTCCCCAACAAGAGACTCCTTAGCCAATAGAACATATACAGAGTTCACCGTTCTGATCAATCAAACTTTCAAGCGCAGAAGAATATGATGATTGTGGCAACAAACCATTTCACAAAGTGGATTGAAGCTGAGGCATCCTAGCATTTTTAGAAGAAAAAAGATGCAATGTACATATAAGAAAAACTTGATTGTATTTTATCTCTTCATCAAGGGATTCTTCATCAGGTAGAACATACAAAGGGTTCTCCATTTCGATCAATCAAATTCTCCACGAGATAACAAACCAACCTTGGCTGAATAGAATGCCACCAATGAAGGAAGATCTTGCAATAAAAAGATCCGAACAAATATTTACATATACCTCAGTAGAGGATATGTCATTTTACTTCTTAGTAGAGAACCCAATATCTTCAGTTGAAATAGTGAAATGCGAAAATTCATTCTACATGTCCTATAGTAGAAGACATTCAGAAAGACAAACATCTATATACAGCTCAGTAAAAGATGACACTTTCTGTGAGTGGGTAATTCAGTTAATCAATCATTAAGCATAAAAACATCTTACTTGGGACTACTTAAATCTGTTTAAGTTTAGCCAAGTGGTCAGCAGACCACATGAGCAAAATGCCTCAGTAGAGGATCACACTTTAGTATAAGACGACAAACTCAAAGATGGCTAAAATGCATAGAAACATCTTACTCATGAATACTTAAATTTGTTTAAGTTTAGTTAAGTGGTCAGTAAACCACATAAGCAAAATGCCTCAATAGAGGATGACACTCTCCGTGTGTGGGTATTTCAATTAATCAATCACTGAGCATAGAAGCATGTTACTCAGGACTACTTACATCCATTTAAGTTTTGTCATGTTGTCAGCAGATCACAATATTTTCATGCGATTTCCAAGATAAATAGATTTTAGTCCATGATTATTTTCTAAATCCTCAAGTTATGCTTAAGTTCCAACTTAGCATATTGGAAACTCTGCTACATGGACGACTCCTAACGAAGATAGGATCTCCAGCAAGATATCTTTCCCTAAACAATGCCACCAAAAGCTTAGCCGAGCTAGGACTCTCGCATGATAAATAAACCACAAGGTTGAAGAACAAATGTATGCTACAAAACCCAATTTGCAGCATTACGCATTTTTCAAGCCTTGTCTAACTTAAGCATCAGAGTGCAATCGGCCGCCACAATGGTGGTATTTGGCTCATGTGTGTTCCCTATGCAGGTCAATGTTAAGGAGAATAAGATTTGACACCATCACTTCCTATCAAACCATCAAAAAGCATGCTGACTACCTCTTCAACATGAAGAAAAAGTCAAATGAATTGCTCTGAGACTTCATCAAAACATTCAAAGCGGAATAGGCCAAATTGCATCCTTAGCTTTGAAGAAGGGTCTGCCCACAGATCACTAATCACCGATCACCGATTATATGGCAAATTGACCATGAAACCAGGCAAAACTCTTGTTGAAATCTTTGCCATGGCAAAACGCTATGCATTGTGGGATGACAAAATAAATAATACTAAAGCACCAGATGTATCCGAGAAAGATAGTCAACTTGCACAAATGAATGTAGATCGGAAGGATAAAAAGAACAAGGGTGGCAAGCGTAGAACATGCTCCCCAACAAGAGACTCCTTAGCCAATAGAACATATACAGAGTTCACCGTTCTGATCAATCAAACTTTCAAGCGCAGAAGAATATGATGATTGTGGCAACAAACCATTTCACAAAGTGGATTGAAGCTGAGGCATCCTAGCATTTTTAGAAGAAAAAAGATGCAATGTACATATAAGAAAAACTTGATTGTATTTTATCTCTTCATCAAGGGATTCTTTATCAGGTAGAACATACAAAGGGTTCTCCATTTCGATCAATCAAATTCTCCACGAGATAACAAACCAACCTTGGCTGAAGAGAATGCCACCAATGAAGGAAGATCTTGCAATAAAAAGATCCGAACAAATATTTACATATACCTCAGTAGAGGATATGTCATTTTACTTCTTAGCAGAGAACCCACTATCTTCAGTTGAAATAGTGAAATGCGAAAATTCATTCTACATGTCCTATAGTAGAAGACATTCCGAAAGACAAACATCTATATTCAGCTCAGTAAAAGATGACACTTTCTGTGAGTGGGTAATTCAGTTAATCAATCATTAAGCATAAAAACATCTTACTTGGGACTACTTAAATCTGTTTAAGTTTAGCCAAGTGGTCAGCAGACCACATGAGCAAAATGCCTCAGTAGAGGATCACACTTTAGTATAAGACGTCAAACTCAAAGATGGCTAAAATGCATAGAAACATCTTACTCATGAATACTTAAATTTGTTTAAGTTTAGTTAAGTGGTCAGTAAACCACATAAGCAAAATGCCTCAATAGAGGATGACACTCTCCGTGTGTGGGTATTTCAATTAATCAATCACTGAGCATAGAAGCATGTTACTCAGGACTACTTACATCCATTTAAGTTTTGTCACGTTGTCAGCAGATCACAATATTTCCATGCGATTTCCAAGATAAATAGATTTTAGTCCATGATTATTTTCTAAATCCTCAAGTTATGCTTAAGTTCCAACTTAGCATATTGGAATCTCATGAAGGAGGCTAATCAAGCTTTCGCACCCTCAATGGAAACATTTCTAAGTCAGCAGACTAAAAGCAAAGTTGAATTAAATGCAACATCATTTCAACATAAGTTTGATAAAAGGGTTAGCAGACCAACCAACATACATGATGTTTGGGGATCATAAAAGTAGAGAAGATCACTACTTGACATGAAGTCACCATCAACTCCAAAAGAAATTTAAAGTCTCACTAGTAGAGCAACAACTTTAAATCGATTTTTTAGTAACAGACAAATCCAGGAGATATCCTATACATCTCCTCGGCAGTTTCAAACATAGCAATTAGCTCAGTTCTCATTAGCGAAGAGCTAGGGGCTCAACTTCATCCCGATGCTTGTCAAAAACTCTTGAAATGGGTGATAGATTTGAGCCAATACGACTTGATCTACCGGCCGAGGACAACTATAAAGGCTCAAGTCTTAGCAAATTTCATAGCAAAATTTGCTCCCTCCTCAACAGGGGAAACAAATTCAACCAATAGATTAGTGTCGCGTCCTTCAACAAATGAAGACTTCTCAATTCGTGTTGAAACAGGGATGGGCCAGCCCAAAGATATGTGGCATTTATGTGTGGATGGGTCGTTAAATCACAAGGATGTAGGAGTAGGAGTTGTTTTATTTACACCAGATGGAACCATGGTAGAGAAAGCCATCACACTTGGTTTCAAAGCCTCCAATAATGAAGCAGAATATGAGACCTTGTTTGCTAGTCTACGCCTAGCAAAAAAATTATGTATTAAAAGTCATATATTTTGATTCTCAGCTTATAACCAGTCAAACATTTGGTGAATACATGGAAAAACACCTAAGGATGATCATCTACTTAGACAAATTCCAAGAGCCTCTGAAAGTTAATCAAAAGAAGTGAATCAAAAGAAATAATGTATTTTTATTTCTCAAGAAAGCTATGCATAAGAAATTATCCGCAAGTTCAAGATGGATGATTTGCAATCTGGTAAACACACTCGTTGAATGTGGAACAAAGCTATCAAAATGTGGAGAATGTGAAAAAGTGGATCCTACAATTTTCAGAAACCTAATTGGAAGTTTCCAATACTTGACTTGCACAAGATTGGATATTCTTTATGGTGAAGCCCCAACAGTGACTCATATGAAGACAACTAAGAGAGTCATTTGGTACATCAAAGTACACTTGATTATGGATTACTTTATTCTCCATTCTAATAATTTCAAGCTTGTTGGATATAGTGATTGATCCAGAAACATTGATGATCGAAAAAAACTATTGGGTTCATGTTCTACATGGGAGACACCGCTTTCACTTTGACTTCAAAGAAACAACCTATTATCACTCTTTCTACTTGTGAAGTTGAATATGTTGCTGCTAATTCATGTGTTTTTCATGCAATTTGCTTAGAAGTTTGATGAAGGAGCTGAGATGCAACAAGAAGAAGCAACCGAGATTTGTATTGATAATAAATCAACAATTTGCACTGGCAAATAATCAGGTGTTCTATGATTGAAGCAAACACATTGACACAATGTACCACTTCATTCGAGAGTATATAAATAAGAAAGTAATGCAGGTGAATACACAAGGACTCAAGATCAAATCGCTGACATCATCACAAAACCTCTTAATTATGATGTGTTTCACAAGCTAAGGGGCTCAATTGGTGTTACAAAATTAGGTTTTTTTTTTTTTTTTTTTTGGCGGAGGGGAAGGGGGGGTTGGTTTGAAAAGTAAAACTAATTTTGTGTATGTTCTAAAGTTATGTCTGTAGTTCTAGAGAGTCCAAGTTCTAAAATATAACATTATTTTCCATTGTCTAATTTTAGAGTGTTCCGGCAAGTTATATGGTCTAGAAGGTTGTAGAATTGTCTTTGAAGAGTCAATCCCGCATAAAAATTGGTATGGTCATAGGCTTTAGAAATTCCTAATAAGTATTGGAAGTGTGTAGAAAGTTCCCCAATGGCTTATATGTATCCTCCAACTTGGATCAAGTAGAAGTACTCAATAAAAATTAGTTTTTGGTGTCCTCTTTCTCCCAATACGAATTTCACCAATTGCAACTTTTCCTAGTTGTGTGATGCAATATCTAGTGGTCGGTATGATAAAGATGATGGTTGGTGTATTGCGAGTGGAGCTAAGTCAGATAAGCTCATAGTTATACCATCGAAGTGAAATTGATGCAAGGATGTGCATGACAAAAAGGGGCAAAAGAGGATCACGAAGGATTTATTGAGATATAGTAAGAAATGGGATGGAGCAATAGTAGTCTATCCATTGAGATGGTGTTGATGGTTAGCAGGATCATTGAAAATGGAATAAAACGCAGGATGTAGGATGCCATGAATCCGGGTGAGGTCACAATAAATCAATGGATTATTTGAGCAACTTGTAATAATCTTAGTTACAGGTGGTTGAACTTTACAATGTGGTTGGTAAGGGATGACAGAGAGTTGAGAAAGCTGAGGAGAGTTGAGAAAGCTGAGTTAAAGAAGATATGATATCGATTCTCTCAAATGTCGTCACATCAACCTACATACACAAAAACAACGCATCAATGGTGACAAAAATTAGTTAGATTTACCTCTAAAAAGAAAGTTGCAAAAGTCCAATAAGCTACGAGAAGTGTGTGAACTGAAAGTATAATACTGCAACTTAATGCAAGGGGACAATCAATGGCAAACCCAGGATTTTAGTCAGGGGGCCGAAATGACAAATAATTATTAGTTGATAATAATAGTAGTGATCAAGGATGGAGCCAAATTTTTTTTCCTACCCGAACTAGTAACTATTAAAAAAATACAACTATAAAAAATACATTGCATATACCAAATTGAATCCAGTGTAGTCCAATTTAAGCTCAAATAAGATCACAATATTGATAGCCTTAGCAAGGGGTAAACGAGTGTAATAACTAGAATATATAACTAAAATCACAAAATAATTAGGCTAAGTATCTAGTTGAAACTAAAAAATTGAAATTTACAAACATAATAAGATCCTAATACAATTTCATAGAAAAAATGGTTTATATAAGGCTCAAATTTTGTATGAGTTGGCTAATGATATATATTTTCATTGAATTCTGTAGTTATTATTTTAGATATAATTTCAATTTATTTTTTGAGGTTTTATACTATTCGTGAACAAACAATTCATTTCTTTAATGTTTGCAATTATATATAAAATTGTATTGAAAACAAAAAAAAGTAAGGGCATGTCACAATGACAAAAATAGTAATTGTGAATAGCCACAAAACAATCATACACTTCAAGATGACTGAAAATAAGTTTTTGTTGAACTAAATAATATTTTTAATGTTTGCAATTATTAATAAAATTGCATTGAAAGTAAAAACAATTAGGCAAGTAACAATGATGAAGAATACATAAAAAGTATAACTAATAGCTATAAAAAAAAATATTAATCTTGCACTCGAAGAGCATCGAACTCGGGTCGTAAGATTATGATATTTTGATTATGTACTTTACTAACTACGCAATGGCACTAAAACACAATGTAAAAAAGTTAACCAGGAAGTAAAAAGATACATGATGTAAGGTGGTTCACTTAGACATCCACTGTTATAAGCTACCTGTGAGAGAAAATGAAAATGTTCACTATGAAAGGAGTAAAACTAGGGTGCACTGCTGTTTTACCTGGGATTTAGCCTGGATGGTGCTAGGCACGTGCACCATCCACGCATGCCAGGCACGTGGGATTAAAGGTGAGCAAAAAAAAAAAAAAAACCCAAATCGATAGAGAAGAAATTTTCTCTAGCAAACCTTCTTCAACAAAACCCTAGATCTGTTAGATCTGTTTGTGTAATCAATCCAATCCAATCCAATCCAAGAAGAACACAACACAAAGGTATTTTTCTCCATTTCTTTCTCTCCTTTTGATTTTGAAATGCTATCCCTTTCTTTCTGCGTGATTTTCACTTTGATTCAACGAAACCGAATCAATTTGATTTTGAAATGCTATCCCTAGTCGACAAATAGGAAGGAAATAGATCTTTAAAATAGAAAAATAAAATGTTAAGTTAAATAAAAAACGATAAGTAGCTTGGAAATAAAATGAAAATGATGTAAAACAACCAGTTTGGATGCTACTGTAAAAATGTCTTTTAACCTCATCGATTAGCAACTGTATTTATATTAAAATCCAAAATAATTAGCTAATTTGGAAATTTGTGATTGTTAGCCTAGTAACATTTTAGGCTTTCCTGGGTGTTGTATGATTAGCAATTGTATTGTTAGCCTATATATATATGATTGTTAACTTCAGTATAGTAGTATAGCCTTAAACTTAAACCCTTTTGGTTGAATGAATGTTAGCACAACATATAATATTAGCAAGCATGTGGTTTCCTGAAGTTGTTGTCTCTTGATTGAATTCTAGAGTTGTGTTAGGTCATATAGTTTCTGAAAAATAATTGTCCAGCATACGTGACAGAGATTTAATGGGGTTTTGCTTGTGTTGAATTTTTCATATTTTCAGGGATGGATAAATTAGAAAATAATGAATGTATGGAAAATGAAGAATTTTTAGATGAGATAAAAGAGCCTTGCATAGGGATGGAATTTAACAATATTGAAGAGTTTCAGTCGTATTATCATGATTATGGTAATAAAAAAAGATTTCCAGTGAGAGTAAGGGCGACTGAAAAAGATGTGGATGGAAATTCTAGATATGTTATTCTTGCATGTGGTCGGACTGGGATTTCAAAAAGTAAAGCAGAAAGTGTTATAAAATTGCGTCCCATGGGTAGATGTGGTTGTAAGGCTAAGATTAGAGGTCGTATACGCCCTGATGGAATAGTGAAAGTGACAACAGTAAGTGATGATCACAATCATGATTTGAGCCCTGGAAAATCGAGATATTATTCTAAAAATCGAGTTATGAGCCAATATGTGAAGAAGAGACTTGAATATAATGATAGGGCGGGCATTAGGCCAAATAAGAGTTTTACTTCGTGTGTGGTTGAAGCTGGTGGGAATGATAATATGACATTTTCCCAAAAAGATTGTTACAACTATCTGCATAAAATAAGGCAGTTGAGACTTGGTGAGGGGGATGCGTCGGCACTTCATAACTACTTTCAAAAGATGCAAGCCAACAATGCTAAATTTTTCTATTTGATGGATTTGGATGTAACATGGAGGTTAATGAATTTTTCTATATGACACATCTTTCAGCTACGCAGGTTTGTCTTTAGTACAAAGATTATTCACTTTTGATTTGCCCCGCTATGATTGTTCACTATGATTAACGTGTTTGTCGTTTTGAAGGGTGAAAGTATGGGGTCATATTATTCACAACCTAGTGGACTTGGTCAGGTTTACTCACTTATATCACAGGTACATAATTTACCTGCTTATGATCATTTTAACAACCACATAAAGATTGTAAGCCTTAATCATTTATTTTTGCAGCGACCAACTTCTAACAACGACATGGAGTCGTACAGAGATTGTACAGATATTGCAAATGAATTCTCCAACCCTGAAAGAGATCAATCAAACATAGTGTCAGACATATGGAAGCGTTGAGGATCCAGTTCATGCAGTTTCATTGTTGCAAGTCATGAGTTTCATGTAATTTTCAGTGTTTCAGGGTGTAATGTCGGGTTTTCAGGGTGTAATTTTAGTTTTTCAGGGTGTAAACTCGTATAATTTGGTATGTAATTTCCAGTGTTTTTCAGTTTTTCCAGTGTAAACTCTTAGAAAGCATCTTCATCAATTTTCAGAAATTTACTGTCAGTGTTTACTGTCACAAATTTAGTAATGTTCATGATAAATTTCAGGCATTTTCATCAGTGTTTCAGTGTTCATGCTAATTTTCAGGCATTTATCAGTGTTCAAACAGATTTTCAGGCATTTATCATAAATTGATCAGTGTTTTTATCAGTGTTTATCAGTGTTTTTTCATAAAATTTTAGTATCTCAGTGTTTTTATCAGTGTTTATCAGTGTTTTTTCAGAAAATTTCTAGTGTTTTTTCAGAAAGCTTTTCCACTGTTCATGCTAATCTTCATCTGTCCAGTATCTCTGTATTTTCCTCAGAAAATTTCATCAGAAAATTTCATCAGAAATTTTTATCAGAAATTTTATCAGAAATTTCATCAGAAAATGTTATCAGAAATCTCAGTGTTTTTATCAGAAAATTTTATCAGGAAATAGTGTCAGAATTTTTCAACACCATAGCAAATCTGATAAAAAACTGCAGGAACTTTGTCAGGAAGTGTTTCAGGAACTCTGTCAGGAACATAAACAACATAAGCAACATAAGCAAATCTCAGTGTCTCTGTCTCTGTTTTATCAGGAACATAGAAACATAGCATTTTATCAGAAATTCTCTGTTTTCTCTGATCATTTCAACTGCAGGAACTCTGTCTCTGTTTTCTCTGATCATTTCAACAACATAAGCAACATTTCCATAGCACCATAAGAACATAGCAACATTTCCTGATTTTTCAACATAAGAACATAGCAACACTGCAGTAAATCCATAAGCAACATTTCCTGATTTTTCAACATAAGAACATAGCACCATATCTGTTTTAACACCATATCTGTTTCAACATAAGAACATAGCACCACATAAGAACATAGAATGAACTTGCAAGATCATTTCAACACCATATCTGTTTCTCTGATTTTTCAACACCATAGCACCACCATAGAAACATAGCAACACTGTTTTTTTATGCAACAACATAGCAACAACATAAGCAACATTGACTTAGAAACAACATACAATAGCAACACACCATAGAAATAACAAAACAGAATAATATATCATCCAAGATCTTAAAATTCATTTACCATCCAAAACAGATTCATTTACATCTCACATACTATCCAAGATCTTAAAAAACAAAAGTACAAGAATTAATAAAACTACTACTAATATACTGTTGATTAGGTCCTTAGTAAAAGCCCAAGTATCGTTGACTTGATTTTCATGATCTTGATTGCGACGACCCTCGGGAGCATTATTGGGTTGGTCCACCACCTCTTCAGTGTCGTTTGTTCTTGACTCCCTTGTTCTTGTTCTTGATTGGTGCTCTCTTCTCGACGCTTGTTCTCTTTCTCTTCTCGCCTCCTGCTCCTTCCACATTTCATAATCTTCAACCGCTTCTTCAATTGAATTGAAACCCTAGTAGACAACATCCGTGTACCCGTTTACTTGTAGTGCGCAACTTGACCAAGTAACATAAATGCCAGGAACATGCCCACGATAAACAACATAAGCTACGTATGTCATTCCTGCGTTGGCAAAGTAACAGATGTTAGTTGGGGTGACATAGGCAAGAATACATAAAAATAAATTGCATTAGAAACAACAAAAACAACAAAAAATACATTTCAGAAAAAACACTGAGATACATTTCAGAAATTGCATTAGAAACAACCTCATACTAAAATTTCTAATACAAAAAAATAGTGGACAACCTGAAATAAATTGCCAACCTCATAGCATTTATAGTGTTCAACCTGAAATGTTCAACACTATAAAAAATGCAACACTATGAATGCTATGAGGTTGTCCTCAACACTGTTATACGGGTATTCTTATCCAATTTTATAGTGGACAAGAATACATTTCAGATTTTATAGTGGTCTTGTCCTCTAATGCAATTTCTAATACAAAAAATAGTGTTCAACCTGAAATAAATTGCCAACCTCATAGCATTTATAGTGTTCAACCTGAAATGTTTGTTTTTATAGTGTTCAACCTCATAGCATTCAGAAATTGCATTAGAAACAACAAAAAAATTGCATTTAGAAATTGCATTCAGAAATTGCATTAGAAACAACAAATAAATTGCATCTCTAGTTTGGCATTGGGGTAATGTGGGGGTTATGCTGGAAAGTATTCTCCTTCTGTTTGATTGATCAAAAATGAAAAACCCATTTGGCTTTGATCATTTGTCCCCATAATGAATACGTGCTACAAACTAAACAGAACATGATATACACAAACATCGACCTTATGAATAAGCCTGAACATACATATTTTGCAGACACATTCAACTTGAAGCTCAACAGTCCACAACAATTTCTCCTGCTGGCGATTCTTAACAGTAACAACAAAAATGTTTTTTTTGCAATGTAACAACATGAAATTAAGTAATAACCTCTATAAGAAACTAAAACAGAAGTATGGGTTTTTTATATTTATTTTTATATAAAAAAGCTCAGACAGAGAAGGAGATGAAAAGGTCTAACCTTTAGAAATTAGAGATTGAGGAGATGACCCAGTTCGCTAATTGAAGGTAGTTTGAACCCTTGAAGAACACAACACAAAGGCAGGGTGTAATTTCTGGTTTTGAGGTGTCGCAGTATCTCACTGTCGCAGGATGATCTCGCTGAAGCCGATTGGTCGCAGGATGATCTCGCAGCCGTGTACCCGTTTACTTGCGAGCCGATTGGATCTAGGGTTTCTAAGCCGATTGGATCTAGAAATTGGATCTAGGGTTTATGGTTTCTCTGTCGAAGAACAAATGCTCGATTGGTTTCTGGTTTTTTTTTTTTTTTGCTCACCTTTAATCCCACGTGCCTGGCATGTGTGGATGGTGCACGTGCCTAGCACCATCCAGGCTAAATCCCAGGTAAAAAACCAGTGCATTTTAGAATTTTCGAAGATAAAAGATCTCCATTAAAAGGTTCACACTATATGCATCCACGATATCTATACAATGTGAGTTAAAACCTTGGGTGATCTGTCTATTAACATGTTCCCCTAGCCCCGGCTTCTACCTCAAGGTCACAGTTGACTTCGACAATTGCCTCATTAGAAGACCACGACTGACTTTCAAAACTGCCTCCTGCAGGCCACAACTGACTTCCAAAGTCACCTCTTCAACACAGAGTAAATGCATTTCAGTTTAGGCAGTAGATGAGTATCAGTCAACTCCATGGACATAATGATATGAACACTAATTTGTCTGGTGGAATATCAGTTTTTCCTTTCAATAGAACATAGTCGAGCTAAAAGTTGGGCAAAATAACTGGGGTATGAAACCGAGTGAACGGGTCTCTATGAATTGGTCAAAAATCCACATAATTATATTATTTTGGTTGAACTACTCCAAATTAGTTATTGATCATCAGAAACATTACTCATGTATACATATCTAAGCTTACATCATAATCTCTTCATCGACCTGACCTATCGAGTAGCAAATCCTTTCATCTCAACTTTGTTCCATTGACATGTATCAATCCCCTGTTCTACATTGACTTCAATATGCACATTCTGCAATGGACTTCAACATCCACAGTACACTATTGTTCGTCAAGAGAACAACTCATCTAGTTCTTCATATGAAATTTTTTTTCACTGCTGCTCTAATTAGTAGGCCCGAAACTCATACAAATAGGAGGGTTAATTTTGGCCAGAGCAAGGATGGACGATGGGAGGATCCATATTCCATCACCACATATAAGTCCAGAAGCAACTGCAGGAACCATCAAACCAGCCTTACTGCTGTTGAGCTTGTGCCAAACAAACACTACCAAACTTCCCATACACATATCAATTGCAAAATTTGCTCCAACTAGAAAAGGAATCGCCATAGCCATGGGCAGAGGAACCAGTTTTCCTGTTTTCGTTGGGGAGAAATCTCTTACTAAGTTGGCAACAATTGCAAAAGCGAAGAAACCATAACATAGTTGCAAGCAGTGATGGGGTAGAGCAGAAAAGCCTTCAACACCAAGAATTGCCATGTTTCGGTAAATTATAGCATATGGTGCTTTGAACTCTCCATTGGGATTGCCCACATCAAAAGCCTTGTAGAAGAGAAAGAAAGTCACAGGAGCTATCACGCAGCCCATCGCTGTTCCAACAGCTTGGCTTAAAAGCATTGAGCGAGGTGAGGTGAGAGTTAGATGTCCAGACTTGAAATCATGCATTAAATCAGAGGAGATTGAAACAATGGATTTGATAAGGCCACACCCAACCAGGCCTGCTACTACACCGTTGTCGTTCCCAACTAAAGCGGCAAGAATAAAAAGGGCTACTTTCCCGTAGTTGTAAGCCATGTTCATGTCTGTTAGCCCTGCTCCATAAGCATTGCAGAAAGCTAGCGAGGGAGCTAGTAAGTAGGCGACAACAACATAGTACCATTTCAATGGGGGGAACATGAGGGGAATCAAAATGATGGAGATAATAGAGAAGATGACGTATCCAACACAAGCAAGCCATATAGGTATGTTCTCCCGCATGAAGAGCTCATTTCGCTGTAGATCCTCAACAGGCATATTCTGGCTATCCACCACTGCAAAATAAATACATAGAAATAAAATTTGTTGCACAAAAGTTGTAAATGTTATGAGTTCCGTGAGCTTGTCGAGCATAAAGCTCACATTAAGGGACTACCTAAAGTTCTTATAGCAAACTCTCAGGTTGTCTATGAACCATCAAAGAAAAGTACCTGTCTCTTGACACGCTGTTTGAGAAGTAATTCAAGAAAGCGGCCTTTCAAAACTGCAAATTTTAATAACATATAGGGTTCTGGTTGCTTTGATACATGCTCGTGCAATAATTTTTAAAACTGTCATAGTTAGCATTTAGGAGAAACTTAAAAATAATGCTAGAAGTTTTAGCTTTTGTTAAGCATAGCTGGACTTATCTGCCAAACTAGTTGCAGCACTATCAAAGTAGAGATATAAAGTAGGATAATAGACTTCTAAAGCCAAGACCTAATCCCTCGAAGTACCTACTCAGAGCCATAGACTATTAAGTAATAGAAAAACAGTTTGAACTTGAACTGCCATTTGTTAAACATCCAATTCCACTTACCTTGACTAGTACTCTTGCTTTTCAGTCTGGCTTGGATACTTCTGCTTGTGTAGAACAAAATCTTGAGGAAATTGTAGAGCCCATCTCCAAGAATAAGAGCGATTGAGATGAAGATCTAATGGAAAACAGAATTAAATGATCAGTACAATTTTTGGAAAGCTGTGTAGGTAAATAAATAATAGTTTGAAAAATCTAAAAAGAATTTTGACATCGAAAAAAAATAAGTGTTTGTTCAAATTGACAAACCTTGTAACCAGTCAAACTCTTCATACTGCTATCATCTAAACTTGCAGGGTACCACTCTCCTTTTAACCCATATATCAGTGGCCACATTATCCCCCAAGAAAGTATAGCCCCTAGAAGCAAAGACAAGTTCACCAGATGCGAACATATCATTCCTGCTCCGATGTAAGTCATGCTGAAGTCGAAGAAAAATCTACAATATTCAAGGACTTGGTTTAACATCTTTAAGGGAAAATATTAGTATGAAAGAAGAGATGGAATGGAGGAGCATAATGAGATGAGAGAAATAAATACGCACGTTTGGTCCCTAGCTTTTAAGCCAAATGTTGGAAACTGGGAGAAACCACATGCTTTTCCTCCAGAGTAGAACCATTGAAAGAAACCCCACAGAAAGCTGAAAGAGAAGAACCTTACAAACCCTTGAACCTGCTTCCTAAATAAATGAACAACAGCAGTTCAAACCCAAATTAATCCCTAGCAACCAAATTCTAACAAATAATACTAAAGGAATCAGAATAAATAATACTTTGCCATCTTATCTCCTTTTGGTGTGTGGAAACCATTAATGAGACCCGCCGTTGCAGTGCCACTTGGGTAAGCCAATTTGTAGTCTATAATCATGATCTGTAAACAACAGACAGTCATGAGAAACCCATCATCAAAAGAAAATTTGCAGAAATTGTGAATTTCATCAAGAACAAATGAAAGTCCACTATAAACCAAATCTAGACCCAAACAAGTCTATAGGCCAACATAGGAGTGGTTTGAAACAGTAAACATCAGAATATAATCAACAAAACCAAATGGCAGACATAACATCAGCTTACAATGACATGCTTGATTCAGAAAGCTAAAAAATGCACAGATGTTCCAGTGCCTCAAATATTATGTCCTTTTCTTTATTAAACAATAAATTGTATCTGTTTTTTATCCAGCTCAAGCTATAACTGGCTGGATTTAAATTCTCTACTCCTATTAAATTTCACATTACAAAAGAAAAAATTACCTTCTGAAGAGGAACCAATGCCAAAAGCCCAACAAAACTTGTGATGAACAGGAAACCAGTCATCCAACCAATCCCAGGCTCCTTATAGCTCCCAGGATTGTTACCTTTGGTATCAATCCCTGCTTGTTCATATGTTCTCTTATTCAATCCCAATAGATAAGACCCAAAACCACCTGCAAGTTTACTTAAAAAATGTAAGGAGAACCACAAAATCCAGATAAATGGAATGTTCAATCAAAATTTGTAAAGAATTAACCTCCAACAGCAATGCTATAACAAGCAACTGCACATGTCTGGATTAGAGTGTTCTCCTGCCTAGTAAATGGGGTTGCAACATATCCAGCTTTTTTAATCAGCTTGGTCCATGAACGAATGAATAAGAATGCAATAAGGGCAGCGGATACATTGAGATTAGGGACAAGCCCAGTTGTGAGGTTAAGCTTCATTACAATTACACTGTAAATGATCCCAATCAAGAAGCTCGCGATAAGTCCCCGCAATGTTAGCTGCTTCTTCCATGGTGGAGTTCTATTGGGATACTGCTGTTGTTCATCAAGCTGTTCTTCCATATAAATCTCCTCTTTTTCTTCCCCGTTCGTCGACGACATTGTCTGCATTCAATGACTAAACTCATTAGTCAACGCGTTAACAAAAAGAACTTCAGTAAATGAATATGTACAAATAATTGAAATAGATATTATTCTTCTTTTTTGTTTAGTCAATCTGTCAAAAGGCACAAAGATAATTTCAGTTGGAAAATTGTTTTCTACTTGAAACTTTTAGCTCAACTTGTAAAATAACAGCACCACTAGTTTTCCATCTGAGAGTCTGTTATGTTCTAATATCACTTGACAAAATCTGCCAAAGCCCACCGATTCTCAAACGAGTATTTTTCCTTTTCAACATATTCAATTAAAATCCTAAGAGAACAACCATTAACCACCCAGAATTCGTCATATCATCAAATTAAACCTTCAAACTTTTCTCACACTTGAAAGACAAACCATACAGATTCTAAAATGGTATTTGCTTCTTCACAGAGTCACACAAACAAATTAAAGAATGGGCATCCCTTGTTCTTCAGTACCCACAACCAAAACACTCCTGAAAACACAATGAGACCCACATAATCTCAAAAAGGGGCTCTCCCACTTGTTTAATTTGCAACCAAAACCATCATAACAAAACCATGCAAACTTACAAAAAAGAATCAGATTGTCAAGTGAACATATCTCCCTTCTTAAACATAATCGTACCCCTGATCATCCAAATTGGCCTCTGATCGAAAACCACAAACAGAATACCAAATAGAATGAAAACACAAAACACCCAAAAGAAACAGTAAATTGGGTCTCTCTGTCTCTTGTTCATTCAACTACATTCCAAATTCCAATAAAAAACAAATTTTAAAAAGAAAGACAATGAAAACATAGAAATTAAGAAATGGGTATATTACTAATTGCTTCTATCTTTTCACCTTTGTCTCCCAACTTTTGCTAATTCAATTCCCTTTGGGATCTTCAAATGATGATGAACACAAAGTCAATTGTAATGAGAGATATATATATACAATACAATAACTCACAACCAAAGAGTACTTGAAGGAGGGAAGACTAACAGCACATGTACTTCACAAAGCAGTGAGAAGTACAAAACAAAAAAAAAAGTCTTGAGAGAATTTTGTACCACACACACACACACACACACACACACCCCTCACAGTGTCAACATCCCACCAACACCGGCAGCATAATAAGGAAGAACGAGCTGGTATAACAGTCGGTCTCTTTCTTTATTGCTTTATCCTCATTCTTCCCTTCAAAGTGTCACTGAATTATGTGCTGCTATCGAAAAAGGGAATTCTCTATATCTGCCTGCCTTCCATTGATACTTAATCTCATTGGATCTACACCATTCATGTCTCCCTCCCTTGACCTTGAGATGTAATGTTTCCTCGCTGGTTTCCTCGCCATTTAGAATTCCCATTCATGTCTCATCATTTTTGTGCGCGCATCCCGAGCGGGGTAGACGGTCCCCACCCCGCCACCTCACTCTCCTCGCTGTTTTCCTCGCTCGTTTCCTCGACATTTAGAATTTCTGGTGTGTACATATTGAGCTTTTCTAGCTGTCGAGGGGAGGAGCGAGGAAACGAGCGAGGGAAATGAGGTGGAGGGGGTGGAAACCGTCCACCCCCCTCGAGATGTGCGCACGAAAAGTCAATGCTCACATCTCGAGGGGGTGGACGGTTTTCACCCCCTCCACCTCATTTCCCTCGCTGGTTTCCTCGTTCAAACCCTCGACATTTAGAATTTCTGGTACATATTATATAAGGGGAATTCTAAATGTCGAGGAAATGAGCGAGGAAACCAGCGAGGGGAGTGAGGTGGAGGGAGGGGAACCATTCACTCCCCTCGGAATGCGTGCAAAAAATTCAACGCGCGCATTTCGAGGGAAGTGAATGGTTCTCCTCCCTCCACCTCACTCCCCTCGCTGGTTTCCTCGCTCATTTCCTCGCCATGTAGCCTCACTCATTATATAATATTTATGTGAAGATGTTAATTGCGGTTGTCCACCCTCCTCAGAGTTGACGAAATTGATAGGGAGCTTTCAATGGCGGATTGTGTACAGTTGGCAAAATCTTCAGTTTGTCAAAGAAGGCAATAGTCAGATAGCCATTCAACTAACCGGAGCACTTGATCATGTCGAAAATATGGCTTTTTAAAAATAAAAGAAAATGGGTATAGATCTGGTTTTGATCTCTAGATCTCTCTCTATTTTTAGTCTCACATCTTCTATACAACTCATCGTGGAGAAGTTTATAAGGAGAGTGTTTGAACTTGGGTTTGGACCCCTTGATTCTTTTTACTGAAAATTTATTTAAATGAAAATATTTTTTGAATTGCTGCAGAGAAGGGAGACTGAGTCAGATGCATCTTGACGGAATTTTGTGTTTGATGTCCTCTCTCACACGTTCTCCATGCCATACGTTGCGCCGCAGATAAATCCCACACGTTTTTCACGCGAGTTTTTGTCAATGCATTTAGCCGGGTTTTTTGTTTTGTCAATGCATCCAGCCGGGTTTTTGTATTTCAACAGATGCGATTTTCTCCCTATAAATACAAACACAAATTCAGAGCTCAAGGAAACAAAAAAAAAAAGCAAAACATTTTGCAAAACATTTTTGGTTTAGTATTTCAATCAGAGAAGAGTTTTCCCTTTTGTTTTAATTTTATACATTGTATTGGTGATTCCGAGCAAACAAGAGATTAAGGGTGGAAAGTATTATGTTCATCAACAGTGCATTTGTTTGAACGAGACAGATAAGATTCTGGGTTGTTTTATCTTGGGGACGACGGGGCTACCAAACTGCTTGCACACTTATGGGCAGAGCCGCGAAACGTCTTAAAGAGAGCGACCTAGTCCACGACTCAACCCAAGAACAATTGGTAACCTCGTTCCTATCTTTTGATTTACATTTTCAACAATTTTAAGACGTGTCTATTTCTGCCATGACTACAATTACTGAACTTGTTGCAAAAGACCTTAACAAGCCCTTTCGCTTTGAGGGCCAACATTTTATAAGATGGAGACAAAAGATGTTGTTCTTCCTAACGATACAAAATGTTGCTAACATCTGTAATACTGAAAAACCTGTATTGCCTGGTGAACCTGATGAAACCCACACTAAAGAATTAGATCGTTGGATTGAAGATGATTTTTTGTGTAAGAATTTTATCTTGAATGGTCTTTCTGGTGATCTATACGATTATTATTGTTCTGAAAAAACCGCTAAGGATATTTGGGAAGCCCTTAGGAAAAAATATGACACTGAGGAGGATGGCACAAAAAAATATGTTGTTAGTCGTTATCTGAAATTCCAAATGACTGATGATAAGTCTGTGGAAACTCAATCACACGAGCTTAAAAAAATTGCTCATGAAATGTTCAAGTCCTATTCTGAAGCTGAGGACAAGAAAGTGTTGTTGGGTGATTCCTACTCCACTATCGTTGCTGGAACTGGAATAGTAGAATTGAAGTTTTCCTTTGGAAAGACTGTTAACCTGAAGGATGTTTTGCATACACCAGAGATGAGGAAGAACTTAGTCTCCGGTTACCTTCTAAACAAGAAATGGTGTTTTTACAAGAAATGGAAAACGTTATTTTATTACGTTTATTGATGATTGTTACAATCGTCTACTTAATGAAAAATAAGAGTGAGGCCTTTGACATGTTTAAATTATTTTTAACCGAAGTTGAAAATCAATATAATAGAAAGATAAAGAGACTTAGGAGTGATAGAAGCACTGAATATGACAACAGTACTTTCATAGAGTTCTATAATTCTCAAGGAATTATTCATGAAGAAACTGCACCATATTCTCCTGAGATGAATGGCAAAGCTGAAAGGAAAAATAAAACTTTGTCTGAGTTAGTTTCCATTCTACTTAACTCCGGTGTTGCATCGCATTGGTGGGGAGAAATTATTTTGACGGTCTGTTACGTGCTAAATAGAGTCCCTAAATCGAAAAGTAAAACCTCTCCTTATGAGATTTTGAAAAATAGACAACCAAACTTGTCATATTTGAAAACTTGGGTTGTTTAGCTTATGTTAGAATTCCTGATCCTAAAAGGAATAAGCTTGTCAGTAGGGCATATGCATGTGTATTCATAGGATATGCCATGAACAGCAAAGCTTATAGATTCTATAATCTTAAAGATCACGTTATTATAGAATCAAACGACGTTGATTTCTATGAAGATAAATTTCTTTTTATTTCGAGGAATAGTAGGGGTATATTCTCAAATAATGTGCCTTTGATCAGGATGAATGAAACCGATAAAGCAACAGAATCTGAGCCTAGGAGAAGTAAACGGAAACGAACTTCTAAAAACTATGGTCCCGATTACTATGTCTTTACAATCGAGGAGGATCCCCTTAGTTTTCAAGAAGCCTTATCCTCTATTGATGCCATTTTTTGGGAAGAGGCTATTGATGATGAAATGGACTCTCTTGAGGCTAATAGAACTTGGCATTTAGTTGATTTGCCACCAGGTTGCAAGACAATAGGATGTAAATGGGTAATTAAGAAGAAATTGAAACCCGATGGTAATGTTGAGAAGTTTAAGGCTCGTCTTGTAGCCAAAAGGTTTAGACAGAGAGAAAATTTTGACTTCTTTGACACATATTCTCCTGTTACCAGGATTACATCCATTCGAGTGTTAATTTCTCTTGCTGCAATACATAATCTAGTATTGCACCAAATGGATGTGAAGACTGCGTTTCTTAATGGCGATTTGGAAGAAGAAATTTATATGGACCAACCTGAAGGTTTTGTTATTCCAGGGCAAGAACATAAAGTTTGCAAACTTGATAAATCACTTTATGATTTGAAACAAGCTCCAAAACAATGGCATGAAAAATTTGATAATCTTGTTATCGCACATGATTTTAAAGTGAACGAAAGTGACAAATGAATTTATTATAAAGCTGAAAATGGCATTTGCACTATTATATGTCTATATGTGGATGACTTGCTTAACTTTGATATGAAAGACCTTGGAGAAGCAAGTGTAATCCTTGGTATCAAGATTACTAGGTCTGAAAAAGGAATTTCTTTGGATTAATCACACTATATAAAAAAGATCCTAAATAAATATAATTACTCTGACTGTAAACCTGCATGTACTCCTTACGATACTAGTGTAAAGTTGTTCAAGAACACCAGTAACGGTGTTAGACAATCTGAGTATGCGAGCATCATTGGTAGTCTTAGATATGCTACCGATTGCACTAGACCCGACATAGCTTGTGCCGTGGGATTACTATGCAGATTTACCAGTAGACCTAGTATACAGCATTGGCATGCAATTGAAAGGGTCATGAGGTACCTGAAGAGGACTAAGAACCTCGGATTACATTATCAGAAGTTTCCCGCTGTCCTTGAAGGATATAGGGATGTTGATTGGAACACCCTCTCAGATGACTCCAAAGCCACCAGTGGCTCTATTTTCAGTATAGCTGGTGGAGCTGTTTCTTGGAAATCAAAGAAACAGACCATTCTGGCACAGTCCACGATGTAGTAAGAGATGATAGCTCTAGCCACGGCTAGTGAAGAAGCAGGTTGGCTAAGAAACCTGCTAGCAGGGATCCCTTTATGGGAAAGACCGATTCCAGCTGTCTTGATCCATTGCGATAGTACCGCGGCTATTGCAAAAATACAGAACCATTATTATAATGGCAAGAGACGACAAATACGTCGTAAGCACAATACAGTTAGAGAGTTTCTGTCTACTGGTGCTGTGAGAGTGGATCATGTACGAACTGATGCGAACTTGGCTGATCCTTTGACGAAAGGATTAGCTAGAGAGAAGGTTTCAAAACCTCGAAAGGAATGGGACTAATGCCCTTAGATTGATATGAGTTATTCATGACGGTAACCCAACCTATAGACTGGAGATCCCAAGAAATAGGTTCAATGGGTCATAACAAATCGTGAATGATATGAAGTGAATCATGCTGACATAATAGCAATCTCAATCCTAGATTAAAGCATGAGTTCCTGAAGCGATAGTAGGATGAGTTAAAAACTCTTAATGAGATCCATACTCTATGTGGAGTGGAGTACCTAGCTACAGGAGTACTCTTGATAGACTCACCTAAGTGATTGTGGAAGTTTGGCCGCTTCCTATAGAATTTGTGGGCAAAATTCCTAGAACCTTCACTATACTGGGATATACGTGCATGGCCGTAAGGCACGGGCTTTTTAGATTTCACCCTGGTAAGGTTGTGCGTGTAATGTCTGTTAGAGATAGAGTTCAAAACTACGAGTTACTCTAGTATAATCTAAAGCATGAACACTACCTAAGAGTTCAAGTCGAAAGACACTTTTGTTTATGCACAATCTTATATTTTTTAGATTGCTCAATGAAAATTGTTTTTAAAAATCCAAGTGGGGGATTGTTTAAAATATGGCTTTTTAAAAATAAAAGAAAATGGGTATAGACCTGGTTTTGATCTCTTGATCTCTCTCTATTTTTAGTCCCACATCTTCTATACAACTCATTGTGAAGGAGTTTATAAGGAGAGTGTTTGGACTTGGGTTTGGACCCCTTGGGGTACCACACTTTTGTGAGAAGGGGAGAGATAGATTCTCGCGCACCGCCGCAGCTGTCCGGCCGGCCGGGTCTGGTCATTTAGAGATCAACCAATTCTTTTTATTTAAATGAAAATATTTTTTGAATTGCTGCAGAGAAGGGAGACCGAGTTAGATGCATCTAGATGGAATTTTGTATTTGTTGTCCTCTCTCACACGTTCTCCACGCAATACGTTGCGCCACAGTTAAATCCCACACGTTTTCCACGCGAGTTTTTGTCAATGCATCTAGCTGGGTTTTTTGTTTTGTCAATGCATCTAGCCGGGTTTTTGTTTTGTCAATGCATCTAGTCAGGTTTTTGTATTTCAACAGATGCGATTTTCTCCCTATAAATACAAACACAAATTCAGAGCTTAAGGACACAAGAAAAAAAACAAAACATTTTGCAAAACATTTTTGGTTTAGTATTTCAATCAAAGAAGAGTTTTCCCTTTTGTTTGAATTTTATACATTGTATTGGTGATTCCGAGCAAACAAGAGATTGAGGGTGGAAAGTATTCCGTTCATCAACAGTGCATTTGTTTGAATGAGACAGATAAGATTCTGGGTTGTTTTATCCTGGGGACGGCAGGGCTACCAGACTGCTTGCACACTTTTGGGCAGAGTCGAGAAACGTCTTATAGAGAGCGACCTAGTCCGCGACTCAACCCAAGAACAATTGGTAACCTCGTTCCTATCTTTTGATTTACATTTTCAACAATTTTAAGACGTGTCTATTTCTACCATGACTATAATTACTGAACTTGCTGCAAAAAACCTTAACAAGCCCTTTCACTTTGAGGGCCAATATTTTAAAAGATGGAAACAAAAGATGGTATTCTTCCTACAACACAAAAGGTTGCTTATATCTGTAATACTGAAAAACCTGTATTGCCTGTTGAACCTGATGAAACCGACACTAAAGAATTAGATCGTTGGATTGAAGATGATTTTTTGTGTAAGAATTTTATCTTGAATGGTCTTTCTGGTGATCTATATGATTATTATTGTTCTGAAAAAACCGCTAAGGATATTTGGGAAGCCCTTAGGAAAAAATATGACACTGAGGAGGCTGGCACAAAGAAATATGTTGTTAGTCATTATCTGAAATTCCAAATGACTGATGGTAAGTCTGTGGAAACTCAATCACACGAGCTTCAAAAAATTGCTCATGAAATTATATCTGAGGGGATGATCTTAGATGAGCAATTTCAAGTAGCTGTTGAGATAGACAAGTTGCCCCCTAGCTGGAAAGATTTTAAAAATGTCCTTACGCATAAAACCAAAGAGTTATCCCTAGAAAGCCTGATTACCCGACTTCGAATTGAGGAGGAAGCCCGAAAACAAGATCAGAAAGATGAAGTTCTGATTATTTAAAACCCGAAGAAATCTACCTCTGTGGCTCTGAAACCCAGTGGAAAGACTATGAAAAATCAAAGTCACGATAAAAATTGAAACAATCAGAATCGGAACCATCAGAACCGGAACAACCAGAACCGCAACCAACAGAATCAGAATCCTCCGCAAAATCAGAATGGACAAAAACACCCCTCAAGGACTGAATCAGCACAGTTCCTATGCTACACCTGTGGTAGGCTAGGGCATATGGCCAGGAACTGCCGGAACGGATCTCGTCCTGCACCACAGGCAAACCTAACCGAAGACCAACTTATTGCCATAATCTCTGATATCAACTTTGTTGGTTGATCCGAGGGATGGTGGGTTGACACGGGTGCTTCTCGACATGTCTGCTATGATCGAGAAATGTTCAATTCTTATTCTGAAGCTGATGACAAGAAAGTGTTGTTGGGTGATTCCCACTCCACTATCGTTGCTGGAACTGGAATAGTAGAACTAAAGTCTTCCTCTGAAAAGACTGTTATCCTGAAGGATGTCTTGCATACACCAGAGATGAGGAAGAACTTAGTCTCTAGTTACCTTCTGAACAAGGCTGGGTTTACTCAAACTATAGGGGCTGATTTTTATACTATCACGAAGAATAATGTATTTGTGGGGAAAGGGTATGCCACTGATGGAATGTTTAAGTTAAATGTTGATGCTAATAAAATTTTTACTGCTTACATGTTGTGTACTTTTAATATTTGGCATGCTAGACTCTGTCATGTTAATAAGCGTATTATTAAAAACATGAGTAACTTAGGACGAATTCCAAAATTGTCCTTAAATGATTTTGAAAAGTGCAACTATTGTATCCAAGCTAAAATAACCAAAACACCACATAAATCTGTTGTTAGAGAATCTGAACCCTTAGATTTGATACACTCAGATATATGTGAACTTGATGGTGTTTTGACTAGAAATGGAAAACGTTATTTTATTACATTTATTGATGATTGTTCTGATTATACCTTCGTCTACATAATGAAAAATAAGAGTGAAGCCTTTGACATGTTTAAATTATTTTTAACCGAAGTTGAAAATAAATATAATAGAAAGATAAATAGACTTAGGAGTGATAGAGGCACTGAATATGACAATAGTACTTTCATAGAGTTCTATAATTCTCAAGGAATTATTCATGAAAAAACTGCACCATATTCTCCTGAGATGAATGGCAAAGCTGAAAGGAAAAATAGAACTCTTACTGAGTTAGTAGTTGCCATTCTACTTAACTCCGGTGCTGCATCGCACTGGTGGGGAGAAATTATTTTGACGGTCTGTTACGTGCTAAATAGAGTCCCTAAATCGAAAAGTAAAACCTCTCCTTATGAGATTTTGAAAAATAGACAACCAAACTTATCATATTTGAAAACTTGGGTTGTTTAGCTTATGTTAGAATTCCTGATCCTAAAAGGAATAAGCTTGCCAGTAGGGCATATGAATGTGTATTCATAGGATATGCCATTAACAACAAAGCTTATAGATTCTATAATCTTAAAGATCACGTTATTATAGAATCAAACGACGTTTATTTCTATGAAGATAAATTTCCTTTTATTTCGAGGAATAGTGGGGGTACATCCTCAAATAACGTGCCTTTGATCAGGATGAATGAAACCGATAAAGCCACAGAATCTGAGCCTGGGAGAAGTAAACGGAAACGAACTTCTAAAAACTATGGCCCCGATTACTATGTCTTTACAGTCGAGGAGGATCCCCTTAGTTTTCAAGAAGCCTTATCCTCTATTGATGCCAATTATTGGGAAGAGGCTATTGATGATGAAATTGACTCTCTTGAGGCTAATAGAACCTGGCACTTAGTTGATTTGCCACCAGGTTGCAAGACAATAGGATGTAAATGGGTATTTATAAAGAAATTGAAACCCGTTGGTAATGTTGAGAAGTTTAAGGCTCGTCTTGTAGCCAAAGGGTTTAGATAGAGAGAAAATGTTGACTTCTTTGACACATATTCTCCTGTTACAAGGATTACATCCATTCGAGTGTTAATTTCTCTTGCTGCAATACATAATCTAGTATTGCACCAAATGGACGTTAAGACTGTGTTTCTTAATGGCGATTTGGAAGAAGAAATTTACATAGACCAACCTGAAGGTTTTGTTATTCCGGGGTAAGAACATAAAGTTTGCAAACTTGATAAATCACTTAACGGTTTGAAACAAGCTCCAAAACAATGGCATGAAAAATTTGATAATCTTGTTATCGCACATGACTTTAAAGTGAACGAAAGTGACAAATGAATTTATTATAAAGCTGAAAATGGCATTTGCACTATTATATGTCTATATGAGGATGACTTGTTTATCTTTGGGTCTAATATCCATGCCGTAAATAAACTGAAAGCTTTATTGTGTGCGAACTTTGATATGAAAGACCTTGGAGAAGCAAGTGTAATCCTTGGTATCAAGATTACTAGGTTGTTCAAGAACACCGATAAAGGAGTTAGACAATCTGAGTATGCGAGCATTATTGGTAGTCTTAGATATGCTACCGATTGCACTAGACCCGACATAGCTTATGCCGTGGGATTACTATGCAGATTTACCAGTAGACCTAGTATACAGCATTGGCATGCAATTGAAAGGGTCATGAGGTACCTGAAGAGGACTAAGAACCTCGGATTACATTATCAGAAGTTTCCCGCTGTCCTTGAAGGATATAGCGATGTTGATTGGAACACCCTCACAGATGACTCCTAAGCCACCAGTGGCTATATTTTTAGTATAGCTGGTGGAGCTGTTTCTTGGAAGACAAATTAACAGACCATTCTGGCACAGTCCACGATGAAGTCATAGATGATAGCACTAGCCATGGCTAGTGAAGAAGCAGGTTGGCTAAGAAACCTGCTAGCAGAGATCCCTTTTTGGGAAAGACCGATTCCAGCTGTCTTGATCCATTGCGATAGTACCGCGGCTATTGCAAAAATATAGAACCGTTATTATAACGGCAAGAGACGACAAATACGTCGTAAGCACAGTACAGTTAGAGAGTTTCTGTCTACTGGTGCTGTGAGAGTGGATCATGTACGAACTGATGCGAACTTGGCTGATCCTTTGACGAAAGGATTAGCTAGAGAGAAGGTTTTCAAAACCTCGAAAGGAATGGGACTAATGCCCTTAGATTGATGAGGTATTCATGACGGTAACCCAGCTTATAGACTAGAGATCCCAAGAAATAGGTTCAATGGGAAATAACAAGTCGTGAATGATATGAAGTGAATCATGCTGACAGAATAGCAATCTCATTCCTAGATTAAAGCATGAGTTTTTGAAGGGATAGTAGGATGAGTTAAAAACTCTTAATGAGATCTATACTCTATGTGGAGTGGGGTACCTAGCTACAGGAGTACTCTTGATAGACTCACCTAAGTGATTGTGGAAGTTTGGTCGCTTCTTATGGAGTTTGTGGGCAAAATTCCTAATGCCTTCACTATACTAGGATATACGTGCATGGCCTTAAGGCACGGGCTTTTTAGACTTCACCCTGGTAAGGTTATGTGTGTAATGTCTGTTAGAGATAGAGTTCAAAACTACGAGTTACTCTAGTATAATCTAAAGCACGAACACTACGCAAGAGTTCAAGTCGAAAGACACTTTTGTTTATGCACAATCTTATATTTTTTAGATTGCTCGATGAAAATTTGTTTTTAAAAATTCAAGTGGGGGATTGTTGAAAATATGGCTTTTTAAAAATAAAAGAAAATGGGTATAGACCTGGTTTTGATCTCTAGATCTCTCTCTATTTTTAGTCTCACATTTTCTATACAACTCATTGTGGAGGAGTTTATAAGGAGAGTGTTTGGACTTGGGTTTGGACCCCTTAGGGTACCACAATTTTGTGAGGAGGGGAGAGATAGACTCTCGCGCGCTCCGCCGCCGCCATCCGGCCGGTCGGGTCAGATCATTTAGAGATCAACCCATTCTTTTTACTGAAAATTTATTTAAATAAAAATATTTTTTGAATTGCTGCAGAGAAGGGAGACTGAGTCAGATGCATCAAGACGGAATTTTGTATTTTTTGTCCTCTCTCACATGTTCTCCACGCCATACGTTGCGCCGCAGTTAAATCCCACACGTTTTCCACGCGAGTTTTTGTCAATGCATCTAGCCGGGTTTTTTGTTTTGTCAATGCATCTAGCCGGGTTTTTGTATTTCAACAGATGCTGTTTTCTCCCTATAAATACAAACACAAATTCAGAGCTCAAGGACAAAAGAAAAAAAACAAAACATTTTGCAAAACATTTTTGGTTTAGTATTTCAATCAGATAAGAGTTTTCCCTTTTGTTTGAATTTTATACATTGTATTGGTGATTCCGAGCAAACAAGAGATTAAGGGTGGAAAGTATTCTGTTCATTAACAGTGCATTTGTTTGAACGAGACAGATAAGATTCTGGGCTGTTTTATCCTGGAGACGGCGGGGCTACCAGACTGCTTGCACACTTTTGGGCAGAGCCGCGAAACGTCTTAAAGAGAGCGACCTAGTCCGCGACTCAACCCAAGAACAATTGGTAACCTCGTTCCTATCTTTTGATTTACATTTTCAACAATTTTAAGACGTGTCTATTTCTACCATGACTACAATTACTGAACTTGCTGCAAAAGACCTTATCAAGCCCTTTCGCTTTGAGGGCCAACATTTTAAAAGATGGAGACAAAAGATGTTGTTCTTCCTAACGACACAAAAGGTTGCTTATATCTGTAATACTGAAAAACCTGTATTGTCTGCTGAACCTGATGAAACCCACACTAAAGAATTAGATCGTTGGATTGAAGATGATTTTTTGTGTAAGAATTTATCTTGAATGGTCTTTCTGGTGATCTATATGATTATTATTGTTCTGAAAAAACAGCTAAGGATATTTGGGAAGCCCTTAGGAAAAAATATGACACTGAGGAGGCTGGCACAAAGAAATATGTTGTTAGTCGTTAATTGAAATTTTAAATGACTGATGATAAGTCTGTGGAATTTCAATCACACGTGCTTCAAAAAATTGCTCATGAAATGTTCAAGTCCTATTCTGAAGCTGAGGACAAGAAAGTGTTGTTGGGTGATTCCCATTTCACTATCGTTGCTGGAACTGGAGTAGTAGAACTGAAGTTTTCCTTTGGAAAGACTGTTATCCTGAAGGATGTCTTGCATACACCAGAGATGAGGAAGAAGTTAGTCTCTGGTTACCTTCTGAACAAGGCTGGGTTTACTCAAACTATAGGGGCTGATTTGTATACTATCACGAAGAATAATGTATTTGTGGGGAAAGGGTATGCCACTGGTGGAATGTTTAAGTTAAATGTTGATGCTAATAAAATTTCTAGTTCTGCTTACATGTTGTGTACTTTTAATATTTGGCATGCTAGATTCTGTCTTGTTAATAAGCGTATTATTAAAAACATGAGTAACTTAGGACTAATTCAAAAATTGTCCTTAAATGATTTTGAAAAGTGCAACTATTGTAGCCAAGCTAAGATAACCAAAACACCACATAAATCCGTTGTTAGAGAATCTGAACCCTTAGATTTGATACACTCAGATATATGTGAACTTGATGGTGTTTTAATTAGCAATGGTAAACGTTATTTTATTACGTTTATTGATGGTTGTTCTGATTATACCTTCGTCTACTTAATGAAAAATAAGAGTGAAGCCTTTGACATGTTTAAATTATTTTTAACCGAATTTGAAAATCAATATAATAGAAAGATAAAGAGACTTAGGAGTGATAGAGGCACTGAATATGATAGCAGTACTTTCATAGAGTTCTTTAATTCTAACGGAAATATTCATGAAAAAATTGCACCATATTCTCCTGAGATGAATGGCAAAGCTGAAAGGAAAAATAGAACTCTTACTGAGTTAGTAGTTGCCATTCTACTTAACTCCGGTGCTGCATCGCACTGGTGGGGAGAAATTATTTTGACGTTCTGTGACGTGCTAAATAGAGTCCCTAAATCGAAAAGTCAAACCTCTCCTTATGAGATTTTGAAAAATAGACAACCAAACTTATCACATTTGAAAACTTGGGGTTGTTTAACTTATGTTAGAATTCATGATCCTAAAAGGAATAAGCTTGCCAGTAGGGCATATGAATGTGTATTCATAGGATATGCCATAAACAACCTATCTTATAGATTCTATAATCTTAAAGATCACGTTATTATAGAATCAAACGACGTTGATTTCTATGAAGATAAATTTCCTTTTATTTCGAGGAATAGTGGGAGTACATCCTCAAATAACGTGCCTTTTGATCAAGATGAATGAAACCGATAAAGCCACAGAATATGAGCCTAGGAGAAGTAAACGGAAACGAACTTCTAAAAACTATGGCCCCGATTACTATGTTTTTACAGTCGAGGAGGATCCCCTTAGTTTTCAAGAAGCCTTATCCTCTATTGATGCCAATTATTGGGAAGAGGCTATTGATGATGAAATGGACTCTCTTGAGGCTAATAGAACCTAGCATTTAGTTGATTTGCCACCAGGTTGCAAGACAATAGGATGTAAATGGGTATTTAAGAAGAAATTGAAACCCGATGGTAATGTTGAGAAGTTTAAGGCTCGTCTTGTAGCCAAAGGGTTTAGACAGAGAGAAAATTTTGACTTCTTTGACACATATTCTCTTGTTACCAGGATTACATCCATTCGAGTGTTAATTTCTCTTGCTGCAATACATAATCTAGTATTGCACCAAATGGACGTTAAGACTGCGTTTCTTAATGGCGATTTGGAAGAAAAAATTTACATGGACCAACCTGAAGGTTTTGTTATTCCGGGGCAAGAACATAAAGTTTGCAAACTTGATAAATCACTTTATGGTTTGAAACAAGCTCCAAAACAATGGCATGAAAAATTTGATAATCTTGTTATCGCACATGATTTTAAAGTGAACGAAAGTGACATTATAAAGCTGAAAATGGCATTTGCACTATTATATGTCTATATGTGGATGACTTGCTTAACTTTGATATGAAAGACCTTAGAGAAGCAAGTGTAATCCTTGGTATCAAGATTACTAGGTATGAAAAGGGAATTTCTTTGGATCAATCACACTATATAAAGAAGATCCTAAATAAATATAATTACTCTGACTGTAAACCTGCATGTACTCCTTACGATACTAGTGTAAAGTTGTTCAAGAACACCGGTAACGGTGTTAGACAATCTGAGTATGCGAGCATCATTGGTAGTCTTAGATATGCTACCGATATCACTAGACCCGACATAGCTTATGCCGTGGGATTACTATGCAGATTTACCAGTAGACCTAGTATACAGCATTGGCATGCAATTGAAAGGGTCATGAGGTACCTGAAGAGGACTAAGAACCTCGGATTACATTATCAGAAGTTTCCTGCTATCCTTGAAGGATATAGCGATGTTGATTGGAACACCCTCTCAGATGACTCCAAAGCCACCAGTGGCTCTATTTTCAGTATAGCTGGTGGAGCTGTTTCTTGGAAATCAAAGAAACATACCATTCTGGCACAGTCCACGATGGAGTAAGAGATGATAGCACTAGCCACAGCTAGTGAAGAAGCAGGTTGGCTAACAAAACCTGCTAGCATAGATCCCTTTATGGGAAAGACCGATTCCAGCTGTCTTGATCCATTGCGATAGTACCGCGGCTATTGCAAAAATACAGAACCGTTATTATAACGGCAAGAGACGACAAATACGTCGTAAGCACAGTACAGTTAGAGAGTTTCTGCCTACTGGTGCTGTGAGAGTGGATCATGTACGAAATGAAGCGAACTTGGCTGATCCTTTGATGAAAGGATTAGCTAGAGAAAAGGTTTTCAAAACCTAGAAAGGAATGGGACTAATGCCCTTAGATTGATGAGTTATTCATGACGGTAACCCAACCTATAGACTGGAGATCCCAAGAAATAGGTTCAATGGGTAATAACAAGTCGTGAATGATATGAAGTGAATTATGCTGACAGAATAGCAATCTCATTCCTAGATTAAAGCATGAGTTCCTGAAGCGATAGTAGGATGAGTTAAAAACTCTTAATGAGATCTATACTCTATGTGGAGTGGAGTACCTAGCTACAGGAGTACTCTTGATAGACTCACCTAAGTGATTGTGGAAGTTTGGCCGCTTCCTATGGAGTTTGTGATCAAAATTCGTAGACCCTTCACTATACTGGGATATACGTGCATGGCCATAAGGCACGGGCTTTTTAGACTTCACCCTAGTAAGGTTGTGCGTGTAATGTCTGTTAGAGATTGAGTTCAAAACTACGAGTTACTCTAGTATAATCTAAAGCATGAACACTACGTAAGAGTTCAAGTCGAAAGACACTTTTGTTTATGCACAATCTTATATTTTTTAGATAGCTCGAAGAAAATTGTTTTTAAAAATCCAAGTGGGGGATTGTTGAAAATATGGCTTTTTAAATATAAAAGAAAATGGGTATAGACCTGGTTTTGATCTCTGGATCTCTCTCTATTTTTAATCCCACATCTTCTATACAACTTATTGTGGAGGAGTTTATTAGGAGAGTGTTTGGACTTGGGTTTGGACCCCTTGGGGTACCACAATTTTGTGAGGAGGGGAGATATAGACTCTCGCACGCGCCGCCGCTGCCGTCCGGCCGGTCGGGTCAGGTCGTTTAGAGATCAACCCATTCTTTTTACTGAAAATATATTTAAATGAAAATATTTTTTGATTTGCTGCAGAGAAGGGAGAATGAGTCAGATGCATCCAAACAGAATTTTGTATTTGATGTCCTCTCTCACACGTTCTCCACGCCACACGTTGCGCCGCAGTTAAATCCCACACGCGAGTTTTTGTCAATGCATCTAGCCGAGTTTTTTGTTTTGTCAATGCATCTAGCCGGGTTTTTGTTTTGTCAATGCATCTAGCCGAATTTTTGTATTTCAACAGATGCGGTTTTCTCCCTATAAATACAAACACTAATTCAGAGCTCAAGGACACAAGAAAAAAAGAAAAACATTTTGCAAAACATTTTTGGTTTAGTATTTCAATCAGAGAAGAATTTTCCCTTTTGTTTGAATTTTATACATTGTATTGGTGATTCCAAGCAAACAAGAGATTAAGGGTGGAAAGTATTCCGTTCATCAACAGTGCATTTGTTTGAACGAGACAGATAAGATTCTGGGCTGTTTTATCTTGGGGACGGCGGGGCTACCAGACTGCTTGCACACTTTTGGGCAGAGCCTCAAAACGTCTTAAAGAGAGCGACCTAGTCCGTGACTCAACCCAAGAACAATTGGTAACCTCGTTCCTATCTTTTGATTTACATTTTCAACAGATCATGAACACGAGTTGCTGCGTTAAGGTATACCTTGTTGTTGACTAACTAGCATCATGTCTACTAAAAGAAATGGAAGCGATGTCTTGTTGTTTAGTGACCCCTAGTTTGTTTATCTTAAAATCAAGATTGATTTCCTTAAAAGTGTAAGGAAGGATACATAAATGTAGATAATGATGAAAAACCTCAAAGACATGTGGCCAATTCTAAGGATGTAAAGTTGAGATTAAGATAACAATGAAAGAGTATGGGATTCTGATACTCTCGGCGTCCGTCTGTTTTATCTTTTGAAGAGCACGTTGAGTTTGAGCTCCAGTTGCACTTAAGTCCATGAAAAGGGTTTCGATGTGGTGGCCAGGGTAGATCTAATTCTAATTGTAACCATTAATCTTGAATAGCATCCATCAACATATAACTTAGAGCAACCACAATAAGTTTTTTTTGTTTTTTTGTTAATACCTTACCATATATATCAAAAGGAGTCATTACAAAAGGTCCCTGCATAAGCGGCTAAATCATGAGCATCCATATTGAGGTTCCTAGGGATAAAATTACAGTGCCAATTTGGAAGACAAGAAAAAAGTCGCTTAATATTACATATAATTGGATGCCACATCCAATGGATATCTGAATCTTCATCCCCTACCTGGTTGTGCAAAATGGAATGGAGAATGCCTGAGTCACCAATCAAAAAACATGCCTTCCATTGTCTTGCCTGAATCAAAAGAATAGCTGCTTCTGCTGCGAAACATTTAGCCATAGTAGAATCCACCACTTTCCCTGAGATCTTTTGTGCTAATTGAACAAAAATCTTACCCTGAGCATCCACCGCAAGTACTCCAAAGGCTCCCTATTGGGTAGAGGCAAAAAAACTAACATCATATGAGATAATAAGCATATTCTGATTAAAGGTGGAAGACAGAGGGCTAATGTTTCTGGGCCAAGAGTTGAGAGGGTGGTAGTCAATAGCATGAAGTTGGTGAGCAATGATAATCATTCTGGAGGCTTGGTCATCTGGTCTAGTGTCAGGGAGATTTGTAGGATCTTGAGAGCAATTTTTGTTAGCAGTGACTACGGTGGTGAGGACATGATGCAAGGTGACATGATCGGTGGTGTTGAGATTGTTAACTGCTGGAAGGAACCATTGTTTCTGCCAACTGTACCAAGTGCGATGAATAGTGTTGGCAAGGTGTGGAATCGAAGGGGAAACTCCTCTAAAGATGTTGTTTTGCATGTTCCAAATGGCAAGGAGAACCCCAATGAATTGAGACAACATTTCAACTTTAACATGTGGATGGGCTGAGGCGGTCTTCTAGATGAGGAACAAAAGGTTGATTGGGATCCCTTCAATAACATTGGCTTGAGACCAATTGATCGGTAGAGGCGTCAATAGCCAGATTCGAGTGACTATTGGGCAGAGGAAAAAGAGGTGGGTGACTTCCTCTGAATGCTCATGACAAAAAAATGCAGCAGTCATCGATACGAACATGTAGTCTAGATAGATTTTCCATGGTGGGGAGGAGATTCTGTGAGACTTTCCATAGATGGAGTAGGGCATTGGCAGGAGCCTTAATCCGTCATAACTCTCTGGCAATCTTCCTATCAAGAAAGGAGTTGAGTGGGACAGTGGTAGATGAAGAGGAGGTGAGGGAGTTAGTCCCAAAAGCTTTAGTGGTGTTTTTAACTTAGAAGACTCCCCTTTTATTGAATGTCCAAATAGGTATATCCCGGAAGTCAGAAGGTCGAATGGTAATATTCAGGATGTCCCGAACGACCGGACTCAAGAATAAATATTCGATTAACTCAGTGTTCCATCTAGGGTAACTCCCATTTGGGTAATGCCAGAGATCAGGAATAGATTGCACAAGTGTATTTTGTGTGTCCTGAGGGAAACTCGTCAAGAGAATGCCGGTTTAACCCAACAATCATTCCAGATATCTATTGAATGTCCCGATCTAATTTTTCATAGAAGAAACTTTCGCATAAGAAGGAAAGTCGTAAGAATTCCTCGCCAAGTAAAGGAGGCAATCGTTGGAGACTTAAGCAATTGGAATAGAGTCTTATTCCTGAATTAGATAGCCTTAAGCTGGGTTGAGTACGTGCTTGTAGGCTGAGTAAGGAGTTGCCAAGCATTCTTGGCCATCAAAGCTAGATTCTTGTTTCTAGCATAGGGGATGTTCAGCTCACCTAACTCGCGTGGGTGGCAAATGTGGTCCCATGTGCATAGGTGTTTTGCTAAATTTTCATTGGTACCATTCCACTAGAAATCTCTGGCTAAGTTATCGATTTTGGTAGTAACTGACTTAGGGAGCGAGAAGTTTCACATCGTGTATATAGGAATGGAGTGTATGGCTGCTTTCATCATGACAGTCCTACCCGCTTGGGATAACATTTTAGTTTTCCAAGTAGATAATTTGGATAGGAATTGAAAATCCGTAGCCTAACTCTTCGAGAGGAGCAATAGGGCTACCTAGGTACCTGTCATTCGAATTATAGAATTTGGAGCCTATGATTCTGTTTATCATTCGGAGCGTGTCGATAGTGCACGTTCAAGCTGAAATACACGGACGATTTATCATAGTTTATTGCCTGATCCGAAGCGGAACAATATGAAGCTAGGATGTCCTTGACCGCATGCGCTTCCCCGTATCATAGGAGCATATCGTGTGCATAATAGAGATGACTTATGGATGGAGAATGTATTCTAATTTGAATACCTTTTATTCTATTGTCATTCTCCGTTTTGCCTAGGAGACAAGAAAGGGCCTCAGCCACAAGAATAAACAAATAAGGGGATAGAGGATCCCCTTAGCGGAGTCCCCTGGTAGGTTAAAAGCTATGAAGTGGAAAGCCGTTTAGCATAACTCAAAGTGATATGGAGGATATTCATTGATGTATCATTTGAACCCATCCTGGCACAAAACCCAGAGAGCGCATGATCTGAGTAAGAAACGACCATTCGACTTGGTCATAAGCTTTTGCCATATCCATCTTAATAGCCATCAAGTATTGTTTTTTCTTCTTATAATGTTTCATGAGCTAGATTGGCATTATCAGAGATGGATCGGCCTTTAAGAAAAACCCCTTGATTAGGGGAGAAGTCGCTATCCAGGAGAGGTTTAAGACGATTGGCCAAATATTTTGAAATGATTTTGTATATAACATTGCACAAGCCAATAGGCCTAAACTTATCCGGAGTGGTCGGATTTGCGGTCTTAGGGATCAATGCAATGAAGGTCTTGTTAAGCTTTGGGTCCAAAATATGGGTGGTAAAAAAGTTTACCACAACCTCAGTCACATCTGACCTAATGATATCCCAATAGTGTTGAAAGAAAAATGCGTGAAATCCGCCCGGACCAGGGGCTTTGTGGCTTCCCATTCCAAACACAACAAACCAAATTTCTTCTTCATCAGGAATAGCCAAAGGGGCTTCATTTTCCTGGGTAGAGATGATCGGAGGGAACAAATAGATGATACTAGGTTGGGGAGCGGGGTCAGATGTATGAAAAATGTTCGTGAAGTAAGTATTGAGAATCTGGCCCATGCCGGCAGTATCAGTGTGCCAAGTATTGGACTCATCCTTAAGCCGAAGAATCAGATTTCTCTTTCGGTGGAGGAGAAAGGAGATGTGAAAGAACTTTGTGTTGTTATTTCCATCTTTAAGTTATGATTCCCCTGACTTATTTCGCCAGAAGAGTTCCTCTCTAAGGTAAAGTTCCGAGAGGCAGTCTTCAAGAACGACAATAGCATTGGCATTGCTAAGAGAAGGGGGAATTTGTAAGCGCATCAAGAAAAGAAAGAGTTTCCTTAATGTTTTGATCGAGGTTGCGAAAGACTTTCCTATTCCAACCCGTGAGCGCATAGCTTAGGTGCTTTGACTTGAGATGAAAACTTTGGGCATGGGGAAGATTGAGAGTGGGTGGGTTGACCGTTCCAGGAAGCTTCAATTAGAGGTCGACACCTAGGATCACGGGACCACATATGGAAGAAACGGAAAGGTTTCGGTCCAAAGTTCACTATAGAAGTCAAATGGAGAGAAATGGCTCAATGATCAGAAGAAGGCAAGTGTATCATGGTAGCCACCACGAATGAGAACAATGTCATCCAATCAGTTGGGGCTAGGACATGATCTAATTTGGCCTTAATGCCATGTCTATCCTTTCGCATGTTATTCCAAGTAAAGGGATAACCTAGGAGAGGAAGATCAAGGAGGTGATGTCTATGGATAAAATCATTCAGGCATTTGACATGAGAGTCGGTGACTTTTCGACCACCCAATTTGTCCTCTTGGCAAAGAATAGCATTCAAGTCTCTCATAATTATAGTAGGTTCAAGATGTAAGTCATATACATTGGATAGAACATTCCAAAAGGTGGTTCTGAGAGCAGGATTTGGTTCACCATAAGTAAAAATTATAGACCAATCATTCTAAGCATGATAATTGACAAGAGTACAATAAATATATATTTACAATAAGAGACAACAATAAGGGTGGAACCTTCTCAATAGAAAAGCTCCAAACCGCCTGAAAGCTTAGTAGCTGGAACTGTAATTCCAAACTTAAAACCAAGCCTCCGCCATATGCGATCCATCTTGGAAGAAGTTGCCTTGGTCTCAAAAATAAAAACTATATCTGTTTTGGACTTGCGAGAGAGGGATCTCAAGGTTCTGAACGCGTCGGGCGATCCCATACCCTTTGTGTTCCAACTAATGATTATGGTGACCATGGCGACCTTACCGCGATGGTCGTCGTATCAGCAATAGTGGAGCTAGGAACTGTAGATGACTGACTAGGAGACATATGAATGCCAGTAGGAGAGAATAGTTCAATCGGCTGGAGAGTGGTAGCACGGGTGTGAGATGGTGCTCTGGTATCTTGCATATGAGACTAAGGTGTGATTTCCTGAACTTGAGTTGGTTGGGAGTTCGTGGAGGCTGACTGAGATGGGGTTTCAAGATACTGAATGGGAACTTCCATCATTTATTTTTTTTGTCAATATTACTACTTCCTCATCATCTTGGGTTACATCACATTTTCTTTTTCCCTGAGATGCACTAACTGAGGCCTGCATGCACTTAGTGGAGCTGGTTGAAATAGAGGTTGTTCCCTTATCCGCAACCGGAAATACTGTGAGACGAGCCTACTTTTTTTCCTTAAGCCTAGCAAAAGTGTGTCTCCTCGCTTCTTTACCAAGATCAGCCACAGAGACAAAGTAGGGATGGCAACGGGACGGATTGGGGTAGATTTGGACATATCCATCCCCGCCCCGCTGGGGATCATGGATCCCCGAATCCGCCCCGAATATTCGTTTATTCAAATTTGTAAAAACCATCCCCGCTCCGAATGGAACGGCGGATATCCGCCCCGCCCCGATTAACCGTTTAAAAAAAAAGAAAACAAATCAAGGAGATTGTGGAGGTTGGGGAAGAAAAACTTATGCACAAAACCCTCATTAGTTCACCAGACAACAAACTCAGAATCTAATAACACATAAGAATAAATGGTTGGTTCACCATGTTGGGATAAAGCTCATACAAACAAGGGTGTATCTTTCCCCAAAGCTGCAGATTTGCTTCAATGCGGTAAGAGTTGTAGACTCAGGTGAATTAATTACCTGCGTCCTGATCTCAAAAGAGGCAATTTCTCCGAAAAACAAAATGAGCTCATCATCAAACTCCATAGCTATTAGGCAACAAGCAAGTTTTTTTCTCTTTCAAAAATTTCTTCAAACAACTATGTTTCTTGTATTTTTTTTCTCTTTGGGAAATTCATTCAAATAGTTACAATCTTTGTGACAGAAATGTGCAAAGATCCCAAATGTTGCTGAAACAAAGAAGAAGAAAAGGAGAAGCCATGAAGAAGAAGAAGTCGTGAATGGTGAAGTTAACTACCCCAAATCCAACTTAGGAAGCCCATCTTCTTGTCACTATGTTTAATCAACACTGAAGATATACAAGATCCATTGGTTGGTTGCGAACATTTGCACAGACAGACTTGGTTGCAATGAAGATGGCAATGCTCAATCTGTGATCCATCGCAGACAAGAAATTGATGCAACGTAATGGATCAACAACGTTGTTGTTATCACCCAATCTCGTAGATCTGGAGCAACTGAAGATCGCCTATTCACTTGAGCGCGAGGCCTCTCTCCTTCGCACCACTCGAGACACCCTTCATCTCTACGACGACGCCCTTGTTTCAAGAAGGGAAGAGGGTTGAGGAGAAGAGAGCAGCACTTTGACAGTTTAAGATATGAAGGGCATCGTCGCAAATATGAAGGGTGCGAAGGGTCGACTCAAGGGTGTGAAGGGTGCCCTCGTGCGAAAGGTGTAAAGGGCGTCGTCGAAAAGATGAAGTGGTGCGAAGGAGAAAATATGAAGGGTGTCGTCAAAGGCAGAGATGAAGGGAGCAGCATTTGAGTGAGGAGGAGGGAAGAGGGTTGAGGAGGAACTTAAGAGAAGAAAATGCAGAGTGTGAGAGATCAATTGCAAGGGTTAGGGTTTTTTTAAAGGGTGAGGGTATTTCTGTAATTTCAATAGTTAAACAGATATCCGTGGGGCGGATATGACCAAATCCGTATCCGCCCCGATTATTTGACTGATGTTGTTTGGATATCCGTATCCGCCCCGAAATTCGTATTGACAAATCCAAAACCGGCATCAATCAGGGTGGATGAGGCGGATATCCGTGAAAATCTGCCCCACTGCCATCCCTAAGACAAAGTGTTTTTGGTATTCCTGGTTCTGAGAAGAAGGAATCCTTGTTGGACCCGAACTGCCATAGACCAGTTGTTGTTGTGATGAAGGGAGAGTTGAAGCATATCTACTGAGACCGACAAGCTCGAGGTTTGGGGGATCCATAATGAAAGAGTCGATCATATTATAGATTGAGGGAGACTGTGGCCCGAAGATCTGATCTGTCACCGAGAAGGATGTGCTCAGGTGAAAGACCGGTGGAAGTGGATGGTTGTTACAAACCAATTGATGATCTTTCAAAGTATGTTTATCAGTTGGTTGATCCATAACCAAATCAATGGATGAACTTCTTGTAGCCTGGGTTTGAGTTGTATGGAGAGGAGCACACTGTGAAGTGAGTTGGGAAGATGAGGCAAGCAACCAAAACTGAGTAATTTGACTAGCCTGCACTATCTCTTTCTTGTGGGTATGTACTAAAAGTTTTGTAAACATACATGACTGCTGCCACTTTCAAACTTTTACTCTAGGTTCCTATGGAATACCATTCAGGTTGTGGTGTAGTGGAGACTTGGTTGGAAATGCAAAAATATAATAATAACTAAAATGTTTATTCTGATAAAAAAAAATGTGATTGTCTCAACATCAAGGATTCTCAATTCTACTTGTTTGATACAAGATCAGAATTTGTGTAATATGTTGATACAATCTACGCTTTGATAGTAGGTTAATGAAAATTGACTAACACTGAAATGTTTAGAAGGCAATTGATATAGAATTTCAGTTGACCTTGACCAAACCATTGTTTTTCGCTACCACAGGGAGATAAATTTGGATAATTGTATAATATACCATTTGACTTGCTAATGTGTATGATTCCTTATATTGAAGGATCTTTGAAAATGCAGATTGCTCCAAAATAATGGGAGGGTATTGTGATGAGTTTGTTTATGATTTGACAATGTGTCAAATGTTAGGTTTCCAAAAAAGAATAGGTTAATTTATTTATTAATGACAAAATGTCATTGTAAAAAGAAAATTGAGATATCACAAAAAATGATATTGATAAACTGTGGTACCTTAATTACTTGAAATTGTATCACTTAGAACTACCACATCTCTTATTGTTTATATTTTTTCCTTTCCTAAAGAGAAACTAAGTAATTCTAGGGTTGGGTCTTGCGAAGGGGGGCACCCCTTTCTTATATAGAAACTAAGTAACCTTCGAGTTGGGTCTTGCGAAAAGAGTATAGTTTTGAAATGCCTAAAATAGGCTTGATATTTATCTGTAAAAAAATGTGACGTGACTTATGCGCATTGATAACCCAAGAGTGGCCTTTTTTACTCATATAGTTAGAAGTATTCAGTGATACATGTCTGTATGTGATGTGTCCTCACTTAGACATGGATGACAGAGAAGTTTTCTTTTATATGAAAGAGGCATATGGGCATGTATGTTCGGCACGAAAGTGCTACGAATGTGGTATCGTCTAAGTGATCAATTCAATAAAAATGAATAATATGCTTAAGTCACATAATGAATGAATACATCTGTATTAATTAAGTAATATACTGACTTTTGGTAAAATTATATACCTGTTGATGATATACCAAAATGGTCCCTCCTCTGCGCTTTACATGTGTCATGATGATCTCGAAGAATGATAGGCCCTAGCGTCAGCCCAACACTGATCCGACCCAAGCGGTTCAAAGCCCGCCCAATGCAGTCCGCCAAACAAACTAAAATCCTTATAGCCTGCTAAGTCCACATGTCTCACAACCATCCTCAATACCCGTAAGCCTTGCTAAGGCAAGTATCTCGAGGATCAACTTCGAATGGGCAATTACAGCAGCTCTTTGCTTGCAACTAGGAAGCAAATTTCAGAGTATATATCACACATGGAGACTTCTATCTATAGACTACTCTCGGAACGAGAACTATCTCCTGCGTATCTAGGAGCACAAGCCTAATATGGAAACTCTCATTTATAACGCGACTCCTAATTAGATAAGGATTTCCACGTAGATCTTCTTCTCTAATCTATGCCATCAATTGCCGGGTCGAACCAGGACTCCAACACTATAAATAAGACACGAGGTTAGTAAGCTAAGGTACGCTACAAATTTCCTGTTTACATCATTACACATTCCTTAGATACATGTCTGACTTTAGCATTGGAGTGCCATTGGCATCACAACGGTGGTCCGTGGCTCGCATGTGTTCCTTGTGCAGGTTTGCAGGTCAAGGTCAAAACAGGGAGCGAAAAATGACTTCATCAGTTTGGAACTATCTGTGGGGACGACAAAGTTCTTAACCTTTCACTAGCATCATATCTCTCTTAGGGATACAAAGAGATGGTGGCCACCAAATCACGCAACAATGGAGAACAAGGGAACACGTCAAATGCTCAACCTAGCGCTACTTCACTGCTCTTGACGGTGCAAGCAATGCACAGGCGTCAAGCTCACACTCCCCGAAACATCAGCAGCACTGACAAACCCCAAAATAGATCCAAGATCACTTTTTATACATCAAATCCTGTTGACAATGAATACGCTCAAGTCGATGAAAGAAAAGCCTGACGAAACACTGAAGGTGTACCTAACGCGCTTCAGCAATGATTTAACTGTCGTCAACGTTTGTAACAACACGACGGTCGTCTTGGCCTTCATAGTCGATATGGGGAAAGGTAAGTTCTATAATTTCCTAACTCTGAACCCACCAGCAAATATTGTGGACTTGGCGAGGGAAGCACAGAGCTACATCGCCCTAGAGGAAGAACAGACAATCAGGAGTATAACCGGGCCCAGGGAGAAATCCCCCAACAAAAGGGAAAAAAAGAGAATCGGCGGATGCAATATGCATGCTTCATGGAGCCCACTCTGAATCTGAACTATCAAACAAGTCCAGGAAAAGGGCTCTCAGAAATATGACCATCCCATGCCACTAGCCTTTACAGACGAAGACCTCCAGGGCATCCAACTCCCACATAATGATTCCCTGGTAATAACTATCTTTCTAGCAAGCTGGAAAGTAAGGAGATCCTTGGTGCACACTGGAAGCTCATTGAACGTCTTATTTCTCCGTACATTCTGCAACATGCAACTAAAAGAAAAAACACTAACCCCCGATCACCGTTCGATGATCGATTTCAACGGCAAAAAGCATTTTTCGGTGGGAAAAATATAACTGATAATAGTAGTAGGAGAGAATCCGACTAAAAAAACTCTGTGTCAAGAGTTCATATTGATCGACACACCTTCGACATATAATGCAGTCCTTGGGAGACCCTAGATACACCAAATGGGAGCGGCAGTTTCCACTCTACACTAGTGCATCAAATATATGATAGAGAATGTCAGTGCATGATGACACTGCTACCAAGCAATTCTTAGTTAACAACTGGCTTCGTGACCAAAATGTCTCTCAATCACGCTCGAGAATCAGGGGAGCAACCTATCCCAGATGATGAAGCTCCTATAAGCCCTTGAGGCAGACCCAACGCCGACTAACCGGAGGAAGAAACCATCATGGGCTACCTCGACAGCCCTCTCAATAGCAGAGCTATCTAGATAGATTCCCGCTTGAGCAAAGATTTAGCGGAACAGCTCACGAAGCTGCTACGACGAAAACAGGACGTCTTCGTCTGGACCATGCGAGACATGGTAGGAATCAACCCGTCAAAAATTACTCATCGCCTAGAAGTGGATCCCACGAGGAAAACCATACTGCAAAAGAAGAAACCCGTGGCGCCCACGAGAAACACGATCATAAATGAGGAGGTGCAGCGGTTACTCAACGAGGACATGATTAAGGAAGCACGATACCCAGACTAGTTGGGAAACACCATTTTGGTACAAAACAAAAACTAGAAATGGAGAGTGTGTGTAGACTACACGGACCTGAACAAAGTCAGCCCGAATGACAGCTTCCCGCTCCCCCACATTGATAAGATTGTGAACGTTACATCTAGGCACAACCTACTAAGTTTCATGGATGCCTACTCAGGCTACAATCAAATATTAATGCACCCATCGGATCAGGAAAAAACCTTTTTCATAACTGAGAGAGGGATATACTGTTACAGGGTGATGTTGTTCGGCTTAAAGAATGTGGGTGCTACATACCAACGACTGGTAAACTGAATGTTTGAAGAACAGATCAGTAGAAACATGGAAGCCTACATCGACGATATGCTAGTCAAGAACCTCCGCAGCCTCAACCACCTAGGAGATCTCACTGAAGCATTCAACTAGCTCAGGAAATACCAGATGAAGCTCAACCCACCGAAGTGTAATTTCAGAGTTGAGTCTGGAAAATTCTTAGGCTATATAGTGAATAATAGGGGAATCGAGGCCGATCCAAAGTAGATTCAGCCCCTTTCGAAATTAAAGCCCCTGCCAACATCAGAGACGTTCAAAGTATGACTGGGAGGGTAGCAGCACTCATTGGGTTTATATCTAAATCATTTGACAAGTGCATTCCTTTTTTTAAAATACTAAGAGGAAACAGAGGATTCTCAGGGAACGAAAAGTGCAAACAAGCCTTTAAGAGCCCGAAAGCATACATGGGGAATCCAAAGCTACTCTAAAAACTGGTGACGAGGGAAACACTATACTTATACTTGTCTGTTTCCAAGCACGTTGTCAACTCAGCCCTCGTACGAGATGATCGGAGGACCAAAATACCAGTGTATTATGCCAGCAAAACCTTCGTGGAAGCGGAGGCACACTACTTAGACCTGGAAAAGTTGGCCCTGGCACTGGTTGTATCCTCTAGGAAACTGAGGTCCTATTTTCAGGCCCACTCTATAACAGGTCTAACCAAGCACTCACTCTGCTCGGTACTGCATAAACTATAGTTATTCGACAGGATGGTAAAATGGTCAGTAGAACTCAAGCAGTTTGACATAAGCTATGCTCCAAGAACCGCCATCAAAGCCAAGCACTAGCGGACTTCATTGCCGATTTCATCGGTGGAGAAGAACCAAAGATAGATCACCAAACCTCGGATTCAAGCATCCAGGAATGGACCTTGCGCTGCAACGAATCATTGATGGGAAAAGCAAGCGAAGTCGGGATCACACTTCACTCTCCAAATGGCTTCACCTTCAAAAAGTTGTCAGATTCGGCTTTCTCGCTTCGAACAACGAGGCTGAATACGAGGCCCTCCTATCCGACCTGAAGCTAGCCTTGGGGATTGAGATAGATCACCTAACGACTCAAGACTAATAGTCAACCAGGTAAAAAAATATTTCAACAGCAAGGACCCTTGCATGAGAGCCTACCGCAAAAAGGTACTCTGCACGATGAGTGGGTTTAAGAGGTGTGAGCTCGTATAATGCCCTCGAGACGACAATAAAAGAGGTGACGCGCTAGCCACTGAAGCCTTTGCCTCTGCCGAAATCTTAAGCGGTCTCATTGAATACCAAGAGCGATCAAGCCTTGATGAAGAATAACCTAGAGATGTTTGCGCTGCAGACACATCACCCAATTGGATAACTCCAATCCTCGAATACATCGCAACCGGAGCCCTACCGACCGAGAAGGTCGAAGCCAGAATACTTAAAAACAGAGCTGCGAGGTACACTCTCCTAAACGACAAGTTTTACAGGAGATCAGTGACAGGACACCTTTGCTCCAATGTTTGTCACCTCCGGAGGCAAGTCAGGTCTTGGGAATGATCCACGACGGTATATGCGAAAATCATCCGGGGGGAGAACCCTCGCTCACAAAGCTTTAACTCTAGAATACTATTGGCCGACAATGCAACGAGACGCCAAATATATTGTCTGCAAGTATGATTAATGTCAGAGGTTCGTGCCATACACAGACATGCTTGCCCAACCACTGACACCGATGACAAGTCCGTGGCCATTCGCGCATTGTGGGATGGACATCGTCGGACCGCTCCCAACTTTAGTCGGTATAAGGTTCCTTTTTGTGGCTGTCAACTACTTCACCAAGTGGGTCGAAGCCGAGCCCCTATCCAAGGTAGGGCAGGTCCAGATAGAAAAATTCATATGGGCAGCCATTGTCTGCAGATTTTTCATCCCCAGAGCATTGGTCAACGACAACGGAACTCAGTTTGAGGGTATCAGGTTAAAAAACTTTGCAAAAGTTTGAGCATCAATCACCATTTCTAATCGCCAAGGCACCCACAATCCAACGGCCAAGCGGAGGTTACAAACCGAATAATCCTGGAGGCGATCAAAAGAAAGCTCGATGCTACCAAAGGGAAATGGGTTCCAGAGCAATCGAGAATACTCTGGGCATATCGGACAACTAAAAGAATTCATATCAGAGAAACACCCTTCGCACTAGCATACGGGTCAGAAGCCATGGCTTCGGTACAACTCGAAGTGTCAACCTTCCGAACAGTAGAGTTCAGACAAGACAATAATGATGAAGCCTTGCGCATTGGACTAGACCTCCTCGAAGAAAAGCGAGATCTAGCCTCCTCCAAGATAGCTGCCTACCGACAATGAATAGCGCAATACTACAACAAGAAGGTCAAGCCACGCAAATTCAAGGTGAGAGACTGGGTACTTAGGAAGACCCAACAAAACACCAAAGAAGATGGCACATGAAAGCTGAACCCAAACTGGGAAGGACCCTATAGCGAAACCAAGGTAATCAAACCGGGGATGTATTGGTTAGAAGACGTAAACGGCGACAGACTTAAATGACCATGGAATGTAGAGCATCTAAAAAATATTATCAAAAAATATTTGCTTTTACTAAACTTTAACTGTTATCCGTTGCGACAAACTCGACCTCCGATCATCCCCGCTATAACAAGACTCGAATATTATGCCCAATGCCTAGTACTTTGCACACGGGCAACGACAGACGAGGAAGTGTTAGTCTAGTCAACGCTCACACGCCTAATGACGATGACTCGCCAAGGGATCATTGCTCTCTAACAGACAATGATCGCCGAACTTATCAGGTAAGCTTAGTCGGTTCGAGAGTGATGACGATGGCTTATGGTGCCCAACGCCTAGTCCACTACGTACGGACAATGACGGCTGAGAAAGTGGGAGTCTAGTCAGCGCTCTCACGCTTAATGATGACAACTCGCCAAGGGATCATTGCTTTCTAATGGACAATGATCGCCAAATTTATCAAGTAAGCTTAGTCAGTTCGCGACTGATGACGACGGCTTTTAATGCCCAACGCCTAGTCCGATGCATGCAAGCGACGACGACCAAGGAAGTGGGAGTATAGTCAGCGCTCACACGCCTGATGACGATGACTCGCCAAGGGATCATTGTTCTCTAACAGACAAGGATCGCTGAACTTACCAGGTAAGCTTAGTCAGTTCGCGACTGATGACGACAATTTTTGGTTCCCAATGCCTAGTCCTTTGCGTGCGGGTGAGACCGGCCGAGGAAGTGGTAGTCTAGTCAGTGCTCACACACCTAATGACAATGACTCGCCAAGGGATCATTGTTCTCTAATAGACAATGATTGTTGAACTTAACAAGTAAGCTTAGTCAGTTCACGACGACTTCTGGTACCCAATGCCTAGTCCGCTGCGCGTGGGTGACGACGGCTGAGGAAGTGGATGTCTAGTCAGCACTCACACGCCTGATGACAATGACTCGCCAAGGGATCATTGCTCTCTAACAAACAATGATCTCCAAACTTACCAGGTAAGCTTAGTCAATTCGCGACTGATGACGATGGTTTCTGGTGCCCAACACCTAGTCCACTGCATGCGAGCGACGAAAGGCCAAAGAATGGGAGTCTAGTCAGCGCTCACACGCCTGATGACAATGACTCACCAAGGGATCATTGCTCTCTAACAAACAATGATCACAAAACTTACCAGGTAAGCTTAGTCAGTTAGCGATAGATGACTAAGACTTCTGGTGCCCAACGCGCCTAGTCTGCTGCGCACGGGTGACGACGGCCGAGGAAGTGGGAGTCTAGTCAACACTCACACGCCTTATAATGATGACTTGCCCAAGGGATCATTGCTCTCTGACAAAAAATGATCCCTGAACTTACCAGGTAAGCTTAGTCATTTCGCGACTGATGAGGATGGCTTCTGGTGCCCAACGCCGTAGGCGACGATGGCCAAGGAAGTGAGAGTCTAGTCAGCACTCACACGCCTAATGACGACGACTCGTCAAGGAATCATCGCTCTCTAACAGACAATGATTGTCGAACTTAATAGGTAAGCTTAGTCAATTCGCAACTGATGACGACAGCTTCTGGTACGCCTAGTCCACTGCGCGCGGATGACAACGATCGATGAAGTCAATGTCTGCTCACGACGACGATAAATCACCAAGCGACCAACGCTCTCCGACAAATAAATTTTTTTGGAACATCTCAGCGCACAGTCTGCAATATATTGACAACAACGGTAGTAGCCAAAAGCAATCAGTTTCGATACGACTCAACTAACAAAAGTGGGCGTTCAGCCAGCATCTGGGCCTGATAGTACTATTTCCACAGTCTGCAAAACTTCCAAAGAAAACATGATAGTACACGACAAGACAAAACAATGTTTACATTAAAGTTTGATTTGTCCCGGAAAGGACGTTACAACTATTTTAAAGAGGGAAGAAGGGAAACAGCTTCCTCGGTAGCTTGTCCTACAGAGCCAAAACCTTCCTCTCGAGCGATGGTTCCGAAAGCCACCCTTCTATAATGGGCGAAGTCAAGGTCGATGTCAGGATGCTTTTATATGATAAGCTCCAGAATCTCTAATCTGCACCGAATGACCTCTTACGAGATTAGCGGCTTCTGTCCCGAAATGTAAAAATCCACCACGCCTACCAAGGTAGCATAGTGTGAACGCTCCTCCGAAGCGTTATGCCTTGCGAACACGGTGGAGCCCCTCAGGGACTTCAAACTCAAGCTGCCATCGTGCGACGACCCATTCTATCTCCGCTCACTTCCTCTCGGCAACTTGAGCCTGCAAATCAGACAACCACTTGTCCACACAAACATCTAAGTGCTCCAACTCTGCTTGAGTCTGTCCCAGTTATGCACGAGTTGAGGCCAAATCGGATTCGGCCGACCTCGGTTGGGACCTTATATCCACAAACTTTGCTTCGAAGGTAGACACTGCGGCTCACACGACTCCCAAGTTCGTAGTAGTACCAGAATTCTGCAGCCTACAAGTCAAGGAATCCACCCGGTAGAGAGCATCCAAATACGACACCTGCAGGTCTCCAAAAGCCTTCTCCAAAGCAAGGACTCGCTTGTGAGCTTTGGGATATGTAGCACAACGGAACCATGTGATTTGTGAGCGCAAACCTCCGCTTTGGACCCGTGATGACCCAAAACGCCAGCACATGGTCCAATGTGCTCCCCTCCGAGTCAATAAGGGGATAGCAGCATCAAGCAAGTGATGACGATCTCCTGAAATTGCCGCTTGTGCGGAACACAACATCCCAGAAGTAGAAATCACACGATCAGAGCACTGCCTCCTTTTCAAAACAACAACAGGAGGCACGCTCGCCTCCAGTTCTGCTAATCTAGTCGGGGTAGGCATGACTACGCTTCTCTTTCTCGAATGACGATCAACAAACTTTCAGCCGGCGAACCCGGCGCAACAAGAACGTTGTGAGCACACCTAGCAACCCGATATGCATAACATTACCTGGCATTATGACCTCCTCAACGGACGTCAATTGGAGTTTGATAAACTCCCCTCCTATCCGTTTTTTCTCCTCACTGAGAGTTGGGATTGCAAACTTCCCTAAAAAAAATGACATCAAATTAGCGTCACATTTGTGAACGAAATAATAAGCCTGCAACAAAAAAACTTACGAAGGTCAAACTGGAAGTATCTGGGACTCGACGAACCCCAAGCCTCAAGTACGAAGAATTCATCAAAGCCAGAAACCAATACCTCACCCAGGGCTCAATGACATCCGCTACTGAACGAAAACAAGCACAGCTACTCAATATGCAAATGCCCTTAGAATCCAACCGAGCGGCGGTCATATGATGGACTACCGATGGGGTCAAATGAAGTCCAACATCATGTGCCCTGAGAAGAATCACAATCAAAATCTTGAAGCCGCTCGGAACCATTTGAGCTGGAAGCATGCGAATAGAAAAGAAGATACGCCAGATGTCGTCAGGCACTGGGAATCGGAGCCCCGATTCAAACATGCCCCAGTGCAACCCTATATACCCTTGAGGGGGTGAAGTTGGAGCCCTATTTTCGAATGCGAGAATGATTTCCAGATCCACTGGAAGACAATACAAACTTCGAAGCCTAATTAACTTGATTTCATCAACCAAGCTATCCTAAAAACGCTTGAGGCAAGTAAAGGACAGCAAATTCTTGGAAGTAAGTTCAACATTATCTGCCATCGAGTGAAAGAACGAATTGAACTTTACAACAACACTATCTCTTAAAGAAACAACACAGATAAGAACAAGAGAAATCTTCCTCGAAATGACGAATATTTATAGAAAAGACAAATCGTGTTTTTTTCTCCTTGAGCAATCATGTATCCATTAATGCTATGCGCTTCTTGAGACAACGCTTCGGGTTCAATCATCACGTCGGTACAGTTGCTTTTCAGAGAGTTAATGGACCAACTAAACGCCCCACTTGCTCGGGGGAAGTAGTTGATGATACACACAAACAGTCCCTCATCTGCGGCGTACATGTATCATGATGATCTCGAGGAATGATAGGCCCTAGCGTCAACCCAACACTGATCCGGCCCAAGCGATTCTAAGCCCGCCCAATGCAGTCCGCCATAGCCTGCTAAGCCCCTGTGTTTCACAACCATCCTCAATACTCGTAAGCCCTGCTAAGGCAAGTATCTCGAGGATCGGCTTCGGATGGGCAATTACAACAGCTTTTTGCTTCCAACTAGGAAGCAAATTCCAAAGTATATATAACACATGGAGACTTCTATCTATAGACTACTCTCGGAATGGGAACTATCTCCCGCGTATCTAAGAGCACAAGGCTAACAGGGAAACTCCCTTTTACAACATGACTCCTAATTAGAGAAGGATATCCACGAAGATCTTCTTCCCTAATCTATGCCATCAATGGCCTAGTCGAATCAGGACTTCAGCACTATAAATAAGACATGAGGTTGGTAAGCTAACATACGTACAACATTACACCTTCCTCAGATCCTTGTCTGACTTTAGCATTGGATTTCCATCGGCCCCCACAACAGTGGTCAGTGGCTCACGTGCGTTCCTTGTGCAGGTCAGTAGGTTTGCAAGTCAATGTCAAAGCAAGGAGCGAAAAATGACTGCATTACTTGTGTTTCTAACAATTCCTTCTAGGATGAGAAGTTTACTAATATTTCAGCAGATCAGACTTGCCATAGCCAACCTCTACATTGTAAGTATAAGTAAATAAATATTTACTTATTAGAATGACACATTTGCCTATTTGAGAAACTACCTCTTTTGTGGTTGTTCATTGTTTGTGTTTAATTTTATATTATCATTTGCTGATGTATTGATTTTGGGATGAATATTACTCATACCAGCTTAATTGCTGCCCCAAGTTAGGAGTTTCTTTAGTGGCACGAAACTCGTCAAAGAGTTTCCCAGTTATAGTTTTTTTTTGTTTCAATTATTAAATTGTCTCAGTTGTCGTTGCTGAATGTTCATGTGTTATTGAATTTTTCACGTCCCGAATTTTGAGGGAAACGGATAATCCTACGTGGATATAAGGATTTTCATTTTCTCAAAAATCGGGGCGGGACACACTATGTAGCCAGAGAAAGTGACCAAACAAATCCACCGAAGAGACAACCAATAACATATTCCACTTGAGCTAAATCGACACCAAGCCTTTCAATATAGTCAAAAATCTCAACTCGTCTATCAACGACTCTCTTCCAGTCTTCCACCTTCTCAATCTTTAGCTTGTCTTTTGTCGCAGCTAGCTCATTCTTAGCTAAAATCAGCTACCCTTCAACGGCGGTCAACATGGCGGTAATATCGGACTTGACTCCATCGAGCGCAACCATAACCTGCTCCACCTGCCCTTCAGCAATCCTACGACTGACTGACTGCTCAGTGACGGATTGCAAAGCCTCATCATGGCCAACTTTCTCAACATATAACTCTTTCCAACTCGTTCAATCATGCACGAGCCTTGTCTAAATTGACCCTTGAAGTCTCAAACTCCACAGGAGACTTATCTTGCGCAGCTTCTACTTCCTTTAAAGAGACTAGAGCAGCCCCTGCTGCCCACTTCAGCTGCGCGCATTGAACCTTCAGCACGTCAAGCTGACGAAGGACGTGAGAAAACACCAACAACAGTGCTTCCAAAATCTTCTCAAGAGCAACAACTTGGCCATGACCAATCCTGTACTCTGACCCCATCACCCCAGCATAAGTGAAGTGATTCATCCCATCCATTATATGATTAAGACCATGGTCGGGATGAGTACTGGGATCCAACACAAGCATCGAATGCCCTTCTACCGCTAGTCTATGTCATTCATTAACCAACCTACGCACCATCTTGCACGTCAAGCTTGGTAAACCAACAAAACTTCCCATCTGACTTGATAAGAATGTCGTTCGAGTTAGGCTCCTTCCAACTAATCCATGGGTGAAGGACGCGAGGATCCAGAAGTATAGAGGAACCACCTCCAACACCGGGAAGAGCGGACGAAACAATGATGATGACAGAAAAACCACTCTTGCCTTCTCGCAGTGAAGTGGTCGCCACAAGAACAAAACAAGTAGTAGTGTCAATGGGAGCAGGAGGATCCAGACGAGTGGGAGAAGAAACTGAGAACCTCGCCGCATCATTCACAAGAATGGAAGATGATCGAGGGGAAAAACCTCAAAATCCTGACCACAGTCACCAACCTCCTTAGATTGTTCCACTGCTAGCTGAAGCATCTTACCATCGATAACTCGAGGGTCATCATTAGAGTATCCAGCAACGTATGGCACACCATAGGCCGAGAGGAGCCTTTTTTCATTATTGTCCAACGAACGAATAGTTTCTTTCTTACTCCTCTCCATCGCCAAAGTCATCTCCTCGGCCTCCTCGAGGAATAAGCGATCCTCCTTCACAACCTCTTTATCAAAAGAATCTGGGAGAGAAGCAACCCTAGCAACACCACGAGTGGAAAGTCGTTTCTTCCTCGAAACACGACCAAGACTTATCATCAATTGCTTTAACGGGCTAGTGGGCCTCAAAATTTTCCTCATCTTAGAAGTCAGGCCAGCAACACCAATGCTAACAGGAGCATTGAAATCCATGACACATTTGCCTGAGTTCACTTCCCCATCAATGTTAGCATCACTAAACTAGCAGGAGCTTCAATCTCATCAGCTTGAGATTCAGTAAGCAAAGTTTATTCCACCTCGTTCATAGTGTATAAACCACTACGCCTCACTATATCCCCAGAAAGAAACGCTTCCAAGGGAATCACATGAAGCTCCGAGCAACGATCACTGATCATCTGCTCTTCCACAGTGAGTTATAGGTCCTTCCGTTTGTCAGGAACCTTGACTGATCGAATAATCTGATGACCACGCAATCTGAAGTAACTAGAGCTGACAGAAGCATAAAACCTAATCTTTGTCCAGCCCCTAATGTCATCGTTGAGATTACCAAAATAGGCGAGAGAACGAAGGAAACAAATATTTTTGGTCATCAACAGACCAATCACCGAATGCAAGATTCCAACAGTTAAGGGAACACTAGATAGAATGACTCACATAAGTAGAAACTATAACCCTCCAACCATTAGGACCCATCTGAGTAGGAGGAATACTCAAAAAGTTTAGATATTCCCAAATTAGCTCTAGAATCAGGAATCGAAAGCTAGACAAGAACATGCACGGATAGAGTGCAATATATTCGGTCTTTAGACGACAAGGACTGCCATTTCGCCTAGGCAGAACGATTTCGAGGTCAGATGGAAAGCCATAATCGGAACGAATATTGTCCAACGTCTCCTAAGAAGCCCTCTTGGGCGAGAAATAGGCTTCGTAAGCAGTAAGCGCCTCATCATCTAGTATATCACCAGCAGACATCGTGAAGGAGCAAAGAAAATGAAGAAGAAACGCGAATAAGCCTTAATTTCAAATTAAGTAGCATAAAAAGATAAACAAATCAATCACGCCCCCTTTTATAGAGATTGCTCATAGGATGACATGTGAGATATGATAATTGCACGAAATCCAAAAATACACGCGGAAATGAACGGATGAATAAGAGATCGGGATACCAACCCACTGAAAACTGCCAACAACATTAAATGGGAGACAATGACGAAGTTGAAAGTCCAACTTTCGTCAAATTAGTGGTCACATCAACATACCCGCTAACTAAAGGGGGGAGTAACTGATGATACATCAAATAAGACCGACATCTCGGTTGTACACATGGCAAAGATCATCCATCACGAGAAACAAGTATCCCAAAACCAGACCAATTCATGAAACCCAGAGAAGAATTAGATCATGAAATCCCATTATAAAAGATAAAAGGGAACAATCGACAAAGGAATGCAATTTAATTCAACTGAGTTCTATTCAGTTTTATCTCCATCTTAAACTGAGTTACTGACTTAAGCATCGGAGTGTCTTCGACTACCAAAAAGGTGGTATTAGGCAATCTAACATTTGTTTTGCAGGTTTTACTTATTAATAGATAGGCAACGACTACCCCACACCACGAAAAGCACTTTCTCACACCACCATGTACTTTTTTTTTGTTTCCTACTAACCCACACCACCCAAAAAAACTGTTTTTGAGAAAATAGTAACATAAAAAAAGGGTAAATTTTGACCAATTTAAACCCTCAATTGAGACCGATTCTCAAGCTCATCAAAACATGAAAATTGTAGTACTCTGAGTTATCTAATAAATACTATTTGAATCACTTCAAAATGTTTTGAAAATGGGGAAATTATGGTTATTTTACTAAAACCGCGCAAATTTGTCTCGCAATGAAAACGGGGTAGTGTCCCTGACTTTCGGCCAACTTATGTGTTTGATCGAGACCGATTCTCAAGCTCATCAAAACACAAAATCGTACTACTATGAGTTATCTAATAAACACAATTTGAATCACTTGAAAATATTTTGAAATGATCAAGTTATAATCATTTTACTAAAGTCGCGCAAATCTGTCTGGAAAACTGAAAACGGGGTAATGTCCCTGACAGTGGTGGTGTGAAAAATAAAGTAGGTGGTGTGGGAGAAAAAAATTTGCTTTGGTGGTGTGAGATAAAACTTTTGGTGGTATGGAGTAGTTGCTGCCTAATGGATAAATAAAAATGAGAAAGAAATGTCACGAGACAGTTGTCCAAGTTAGAGGAATATAGGGTGGAACATACTACAGATAGACCAATAAAGTTGTAGATCACCTTGTTGGGTTATTGTTAAGAGATGAATTTGTAGTTGTTCTAGCTAGTTCATTAGCTGAGGATCTCAAAAAGAGTGTGTATGAAGCAAGGATTGCGATGTCTCAAAAATTTAATTTTTTCAAATTACAAAATAAAGGGCGAAAGAAAAAAAAATTGAGTTTTTTGGTAAATTTGGGGGTTTTTTTGTAAAAATACAAAAACCAACAACTAAAAAGTACATTTTTTCGAAAAATTTCGGGGATTTTTTTTCATAAATTTCGATTTTTTTTTAGTTATCATTTATTCTAATTATTTATTACTTTTTAAACCACCCATTAATTTCCTAATTATCACTTTTTTCTATTTATATATTTATTTTTGATACTACCCCCTGATTTTCTTAGTATAGGTATTTTGGTTTCATTTAATGTCTTTAATATATTTATTTAATTACTTGGATATTATTTTTTCACATATTTAATATTCCCTCAAAATTCATTATTTACGTTTCATGTATCCTAAAATTTTTACATTTTTTCTTTACACACCGAAATATTTCTTAAAATCAGGAGACTGAAATTAACTCAAAAAATGAAATCACAATCTTAGTGGTGATACATTAAAACGGTCACACCCCTAAGTCGTACACGTGTCATGATGATCTTGAAGAACTACAGGCCTCAACATCAACCCAATGTTGATCTGGCCCAAGTGGTTCTAAGCCCGCTTACTTCGGTCCGCCAGGTGGACCTGGACTCTCACAGCACGCTAGGCCCACACATCTCACATCTATCCTCAATACCTGTAAGCCCTCCTTAGGCAAGTATCTCGATGATCAGCTTCGGACGGGCAACTACAGTTGCTCTCCGCTTTCAACTAGGAAGCAAACACCAGAGTATCTTCCACACAAGGAAACTCCATTCTATGGATTGCTCTTGGATTGGGAACTATCTCCCGCGTATCTAGGAGCACAGAGCTAACAAGGAACTTCCATCCTAAAACACAACTCCTAATTAGAGAGGGATCTCCACGAAGATCTCGTCCCTAAACTATGCCTACGATGGCCTGGTTAAACCATGACTCCTTGCACTATAAATAAGATATGAGGTTGGTAAGCTAAGGTACACTACAAATTCCGTGTTACAGCATTACACCTTTCTCATAGCCCTGTCTAACTTTAGCATCGGAGTGTCATCGGCCACCACAACGGTGGTCCGTGGCTCACGTGTGCTACTTGTGCAGGTCAACGGGTCAACAGGAACCAGGTTAAACTAAGGAGCGAGAAACGACGGTATCAGTTTGGCACCGTTCGTGGGGATGACATAGTTCGTAGCTTTACACTAAGCGTCGTCGCCTTTCAAAGACTCAGAGAGATGGTGGCCACAAGGTCACGTAACAATAGAAAACCAGGGGACACATCGAACGTTTCGGCTGTCCCTATACCACCTCCTTCAGCAGCTCCTATCTTGCATGCGCAGCTGACTCAAGCTCCCACACCAATGGCAGCAGCGACATATCCCAAAATCGATACACTGCCATGCCAAATATAGCAGATTGCCAAAGTGGTGGAGGCTCTCACGCGACAAAATCCACCACCCGCTAATGGAGACCAGGAGTAGCATGGACCTCCGCCTCCAGCAGATGATAGGGAGCAAGCGCAGGAAAGCCAAGCACCCGCAAGTTCTTAGGACTAAAGTTGGTTGTGCGGCTAACACTGAAGTCAATGACAGGACAGAGAGGCTCAGCCATGGGAACCCCCTCCGCAGAGGGGCGCACAACCTGAACGTACAATACCGCCTCTCCATCTCACCATTTGTGGATCAGATCATGAATGAGGCCCTACCGAGAAAGTTCACTCCTCCAAAGCTCGACTACTAAGACAAAACCACCGATCCCTTCGACCACCTGCGCTATTACCAGAACGTAATGGTCCTTAAAGAAGGATCTAAATCCATCATGTGTAGGACCTTTTCCACTAGTTTGAAAATCTCTGCATTGACGTGGTTCCACAGTCTTTCGCCGAAGTCCATCGACTCATTCAAAACGCTGGCAAAGGAATTCCTTACTTGTTTCGTCAGAAGCCAACATTTCCAAAAAGGCCCTCACTACATACTCTCGCTGAGGCTAAGGTCCGATGAGACACTCCGAGAGTATGTCACGCGCTTCAACAACGAATTGACCCTCATCGATAGGTGCAGTGAAGATATAGCCGTGACGATCTTCACTGCAGGCCTCAAAGAGGGAAAACTCTACGAAGACCTCACCCTGGAATCCCCTCTGAACATGGCGGAGCTCCTCAAGAGCATCTAGAGACACATCACATTGGAAGAGTCGGGGACCATAAAAACGAAAACCAAAAGCAAGAGGAGGCCCTCCGCGCCTAGGGACAAAAATGAGGGAAAGAGACGTGAGGATGAGGAACGAAGCAAGAGGAAGCGCGGTGACAACAGGTCGGGCCCTTGTCAGTTCAGGACGGAGAAATCCTCCAACTACGTTGGATTCAGAGCGGTGACACCCTTAAACCGTAACCTGTCAGACGTACTAAAAATAATGAAAAACTGAGAGGAACTGAAGTTGCCCCCAAATACAAGCGGAGACCCCGCCAAGCGCGACAACGACAGGTACTGCGCATACCACAAGGAAAATGGCCACAACACCAATGACTGCAAAAGTCTGAGGTACGAAGTTGAGTACTGGATCTGCAAAGGCAAACTAAAAGAGTTCCTGCAGTCTGAGAATCCAACAGAACAGACAAAGGACAAGGGGAGTCAGTTTAAGAAATAGAGAATGAGACTCCAGGAATAATATATGTCCTTCATGGAATCGGACAAAATGAAGGCCAGTCACACAAGTCTCGCAAGCGGACACTACAGGGTATGCAGACACAATTTTAGGATGAGGACAAACACATCTGCCACTCAAGGATCCAGAGCCCCTCACCTTGACCTTTACGGATAAGGACCTCCAAGGATTTCAAGCGCCACATAACGATGCCTTACTAATCTTGATCTCCATAGCAAGGTGGGAAGTAAAGAGAGCTCTGGTTGACATAGGAAGTTTACTTAAGGTTTTGTTCTACAACGCGTTCCGCAGCATGGACCTCAAGGAGGAAAACTTAACATATTCGAAACACTCGCTGATCGGATTCAGCGGGGGAAAATGTTTCCCCATCGAAAAGATAAGGTAGCTAAGGTAGTAGGAGAGCCACAGCTCAGGAAGGTCCTATTTCTAGACTTCATAGTAGTAGACGCACCATCATCCTACAATTTCATCTTGGGAAGACCATGACTCCACCAAATGGAAGCAGTGGTCTCCACCCTTCACCAATGTGTTAATTATACAGCTAACCACTCTGAAGGAACAATACGTGAAGACCAACCTACGGCACGAGGTTGCCACTATGCCACACTCAAAAGGATAGAGTGCTCCCAGATTCAGCTACATCATGCAGAGCAGCCTGACCCAGTGCAAGGCCAAAAGATGGTAGATACATCATTTTCAAGCGGTACAGGAACAATCAGCTCTTTCGCCCAGTGAGTCGTAAGGGCCATGGCAAGTGGGAACACATACCCTCTGATGATACATAAAAATGTCACACCCTTGACCTGTACACGTGTCATGATGATCTCGTGGAACTACACCCTTCATCATCAGTCCAACATTGATCTGACCCAAACTATTTAAGCCCGCTCGACTTCAGTCCGCCAAGCTAACCCAGACTCTCACAAGACGCTAGGCTCACACATCTCATAATTGTCCTCATACCCATAAGCCCTCCTTAGGCAAGTATCTCGATGATCAACTTCGGACGGGCAACTACAACTACTCTCTGCTTCCAACTAGGTAACAAAGACCAGAGTATCTTCCACACAGGGAAACTCCCTTCTACGGATTGCCCTTGGATTGGGAACTATCTCCCGCATATCTAGGAGCGTATAGCTAACATGAAATTTCCCTTCTACAACACGACTCCAAATTAGAGATGGATCTCCATGAAGATATTATCCCTAAACTACGCCTACGATAGCCTGGTTAAACCAGGACTCCTTCCACTATAAATTAGAGACGATGTTGGTAAGCTAAGGGATGCTACAAATTCCATGTTACAACATTACACCTTCCTCAAAGCCCTGCCTGACTTTAGCAACGAAGTGACATCGACCGCCACAGCGGTGGTCCGTGGCTCACGTGTGCTACTTGTGCAGGTCAACAAGTCAGTAGGAGCCAAGTCAGAGCAGGGAGCGAAAAATGACTGCATCCGATTGGCGTCATCAGTGGGGATGACATAGTTCATAACTTTACACTAATCGCCGTCTCCTTTCAAAACACAGAGAGATAGTGACCACCAGGTCACGTTACAACGGAGAACCTGGGGACACGTTGAATGTTCCAACTGTCCTTATACCTCCTTCTTCAGTAGCTCCTATCTTACACGCGCAGTCGACTCACGTTCCCGCACCAACAGCAGCAACAATAGATCCCATAATCAATAAGTTAGCGTCCCAAATACAGCGGATCACCAAAGCGGTGGAGGTTCTCATGCGACAGAATCCACCACCTGCTAATGGAGACTGGGAGCAGCACGGACCTCCGTCTCCAGCAGATGACAGGGAGCAAGAGCAATAAAGACAAGCACTCGCGAATTCTTATTGGACTAAAGAAGGTTGCACGGCTAACACTGAGTTCAGTGCCAGGACAAAGAAGCTCGGCCCTTGGAATCCCTCCGCAGAGCGGCGTACGACCCGAACGTATTGTACTGCCTTTCCATCCCACCATTTGTGTATCGAATCATGAACGAGGCCCTTCCGAGGAAGTTCACTCCTCCAAAGCTCAACTTCTATGACGGAACCACCTTTCCTTTCGATCATCTGCGCCATTACCAGCATGTAATGGCCTTCAAAGAAGGATCCAAGTCTGTCATGTGCAGAACCTTTTGCACCAGTCTAAAAGGCCCTGCACTGACATGGTTCCATAGCCTTCCACCAAAGTCAATTGACTCCTTCAAAACACTGGCGAAGGAATTCCTGACACGTTTCGTCGGAAGCCAACGTTTCAAAAAAGGCTCGCACTACATACTTTATCTGAGGCAGAGGTCCGGCGAGATGCTCCAAGAGTATGTCATGCGCTTCAACAACGAGCTGACCCTCATCGGCGAGTGTAGCGACGATACAGCCGTGACGGCCTTCACTGTGGGCCTCAGAGAGGAAAAAAATTTCGAGGACCTCACCTTAGAGCCACCTCTTGACATGGCGAACCTTCTCAAGAGTGTTCAGAGACACATCACCCTGTAGGAGTCAAGGACAGCTAAAACAAAAAGGCAAACTGAAAGAGTTCCTGAAGTCTGAGAAGCCAACGAAACAAACAAAAGACAGGGGGAGTCAGTTAAAGAACTAGAGAATGCGACTCCAGGGATAATCTACGTCTTTCATAGATTCACACTGAATGAAGACCAGTCATACAGGTCCCGCAAGCGGACACTACTGGATATGTGGACACAATCTGTAGGTGAGGACTGGCACATCTGCCACTCACGAGTTCAAAACCCTATTACCACTTTGACTTTCACAAACAGGGACCTTGATGGAGTCCGAGCGCCGCACAACGATGCCTTGGTCATCTATGTTTTCATCGCAAAGTGGGAAGTAAACAAAGCTATGGTCGACACAGGAAGTTCACTTATCGTTATGTTCTACAACGCGTTCCGCAGCATGGACCTCAAGGAGGAAAACCTGACGTCTTCAAAACACCCGCTGATCGGATTTAGCGGAAAGAAATGCTTCTCCATCGAAAAGATAAGGTTGGTTACAGTAGCAGGAAAGTCGCAGCTAGGAAAGTCCTATTTCTGGACTTCATGGTGGTAAACGCACCGTCATCCTACAATCTCATCCTAGGAAGACCTTGGCTCCATCAGATGGAAGCAGTGGTCTCCACCCTTCACCGGTGTTTTAAGTATACTACGGCACGAGGCTGCCACTACGCTGCACTAAAACGGATAGAATACTCCCAGATTCAGCTACATCATGTAGAGCAGCTTGAACCAGTGCAAGGCCAAAATACGGTATAGACAACATTTTCAAGCGGTACAGGAGCAAGCAGCTCTTTCGTCCAGCAAGTCGTAAAGGCCATGGCAAGCGGGAACACATCCCCCTGACATTCTGTCGGCGCGGAGATCCGCCCCTCTGCAAGGTTTACTCTTCAGTGACCTATGTAACGCCTCGCAGTCCACTAAACTATCTGCGAGAGCAACCAGAATTCACTTCAAGGCCAGGATCGAATTCTTTCCGTCAACAGTTAGTTTGCTTTATGTTGCTTGTTTCCCTTTCCATAGTCAATATTGAGTTTTAGTTCTTAAAAAGCTTATGTGATTCGCAATCATTTAAGAAATAAAGGAAGAATTACGAAAAACAAACTTTATTGATTATCGGATGTAACAACAAGCACCTTGAGGCAGATACAAAAGGCTACATATTGTGAACGCCCTGAGGCGGATACAAAGACTGAGCACTATAAATGTCTGAATACAATGTGAACTAAAGTAAAAGACTCGCTTAGACAATTCTATTATGGACATCGTCCGCCGAAGACTTGCAAACCCTTCGATGCGAGCAATCTGTAAGTAACAGCAAAGGTAACAATATAGGAGAGCTCGATACCTTCCCAAGATAAAAACGAAGTTGGCAGAAGGGATTGAAAGACTGAGCAGTCAGGTTGGTACGTCAAATCACTCTAGGAAAGTGATCGTACAATGGCGTTGTAAACCTCACGACTAGCTGATGATTTCATCCCACCGTATATCCAACCTCCTCAAAGGGCTTAAAAGAATAAAGATGAGGATGGCCACCAGCAGCGGCGTAGTTACGATCCAACAGCGTCGTCAAGAGTAGTGTTCTAAAAACGGCCTAGGCGATGCCTAGGCGCTAGGCATTAAAGAATCGCCCAAATTGATGGTTGGGCGGGTTCTGGGCTGGGTCTAGGCGGTATGGGCGAGTTTTTTTTTTTTTTTTGAATTAGGCTGATTGTGTTCTTATTTTATTTTCTTTCCCCTTTTTTGGAAATAAACAGTTTAATTATTTTTTATTCAGTATATGTCTGAATGTAGCAAATGATGATTACTTAATGGAATTCTCAAAGGATCTGTCGGTACCAATTATAGTAATGTAGATTTTATCAAACATGACTGAGGTCATTCATGCAATTTGAAGAAAAATAAAGAGTAGGTTTGGATATTTGTCCACAAATTCAACTTTGTATAAAGTACCCATCATGACCAACTTTAGTCATTTGAGTTTTAATAAATTTTGTTCATGATTGTTAATTTTTCATGTTTTTAAATTTTGCATATGTATCTTGGCATTAAATTGGGTGTAATTGATAAGTATTATGCTTAACTTTTTTAAATTATTAAAGTTATAATACAAAACCTAAAACCGCCTAGGCCTATGGGCGCTAGGCACCTGCTCGCCGCCCGCCCATCGCCTAACGCTTTTTAGAACACTGGTCAAGAAAGACCACTTTTCCCATATGCGATGGCAGGTGTGACTGAGAGCTACCACACCCAGAGACACCACACATTAACCAACACTTTGATCAGTCATTGGTTAGCAATGGGATCCGAGCACACGAAGACACAAGTGGTACCGTGTAACACCAAGGCATCTCCCTTGGTAGGAAATCTGTACTGCTTCTCCACGAAATGAGAAAAATTACGGGATCTCAGCGGATCAACTACATGCTCACCCATATCAGGTGACCACGCATAACAACAGCTATCACTATGCCTGATCGACTCAAATGTCAGAACATTCAAAGACTCTAGAGACGGATAATCAACTTCAGCCTTTTGAAAATCCAAAACATTTTCCTCAGCCTTTGAAAAATCCAAAGCATCTTCTTCAGACAAGAATGTTACAGAAGATAAGAGCTATGAAGTGCTTACAACGATTGAAAAACACCATTATTTAGACATGATGGTTCACCAAGCGGATACTCAAGCATTAACTGCCAAGCATTGAATACCATACGAGAAACTGGAAGACGACGGTTCCCAAGGAAACTGCAAAGACGATGTCAATCAATTAATGGCGTTGCACGCAACCCCATCAATTGAAGGGGAATAACCGAAACTCAATAGTCACGCAGCGTACACCGTACGTGTGTCACCATGCAATCTACGCCGTACACGCAATGCACCATGCAGGTAAACGCAACCCTTTCTCTACGGGCCCATGGGCTCAGCCTATTATTCAAACAACACTCTGTCACGTGCTTAGCACGAGCGCTAGATATCCTAGTCCTTGACATACAGATTATACATTTAGATCACCAGCTGATTTAAGGTAATTTCATCCACTCCATGCAACATGCTGATGGATTAGGTTCGCACGCCTCCTAGCAAGTGGAACTTCTATTCAAACCAGGCAAGCTTAGTCAGCCAAGACTGATTACGATGGCTTCTTGTTCATCCCAATACCTAGTCCACTTAGCATGGGCATCAACGGTTTAGGAAGTGAAAGTCTAATCAGCACTATCACGCCTGTTGACGATGACTCGCCAGGAATCATTGCCCCTTTCGTGGTCAATGATCGATGAACCTAATCGGGTAAGCCCAGCTGGTGACGACATGCAACGAAAGCTTCTAATCAAAACCTGGACTCGTAGCCCCCATTGCGAGGTTGTAGATAGTCTAGAAGATGGGAGCGTAGCCAGTCCCGAACTGATTGTAATGGCTCACTATGGGACCACTGCCTTTCAGCATGACCGCCAAATCATCAAACCTGAACTTGTAGCCTGCGCTGCGAGGGTGTAGATAGTCCATAAGGTGCGAATGCAGTCAGCCACGACCTGATTTCGACGATTTGCCACGGGACCACTGCTTTTCAGCGTGGTCGCCGAACCCTCCCAAATTTGTAGCTTGGTGCACTCAGGTGTAGATAATTTGGATGGTGGGAGCCTAGTCAGTCCTGAATTGATTCTGATGGCTTGTCACGGGACCACTATTTTTCAGCCTAGTCACCAAACATCTTTCGAATTAGTAGAACCCACCGCGCGGGGAGGGTGTAGATGGTTCGAAAGGTGGGAGTCTAGTCAGTTCTGAATTGATTCTGACGGCTTGCCAAGGGACCACTGCTTTTCAGCCTAGTCGCCAAACCTTTACTGCCTGAATTTGTAGTCCGCTCTGCTCGAACATAAATGATTTGGAATGTGGGAGCCTAGTCAGTTCTGAACTGAATCCGACGGCTTTCCATGAGACCACAACTTTTCAGCCTGGTCGCCAAACATGAATCTAGTCGAGTCAGCATATTCACGCTCAAACGGACTGACAATCTAACGCCAAGCGAAGGCCACTCACGCCGATACAAGGATCATACAGCTAGTGCCCAAATAAAAGCTACTTAGGATGCCAACCCGAGCTTACGACGCCTGACTCGACAAGAACACTCTAACACGCTCGCTCGGCCATCACAACTCGCTCACAACAGTAGCTACAGCCAATCGGTCAGACAAGCAAGGTAACTTTCAGGCAGCTTACCTTGGGGACAGGGCATAGTTTGAATGACTCAACCCCCAGCTAAACTATTCATAACATGCCCACTACCGGACATGACTACACCGCAATGACCTCGAGTCATTCACAGTACAGAGCATTCAAACTCTCTACCGCAAACAGACCAATCAACGTCCTATTGATTCAACTAGCCTATGCCAAAGCAAGACGACAAGGAGAAACAAAAAACATGCAATAGAGACAACAATTACGAAACGGATAAAACTATTCTCATTAATGGTCAAAGACAAAAAGAGTACAAGCACACTACTTTCACTCCTTGTCAGAAGAAGGTACAGAAATGGAAGAGTTAAGCCTAGTCGAAGAAAGAGCAAAAGTTGCGTCCATACTCGCCGCAGCCTGGACACCAAGCCTCAAACTGTCTTTCTCGCTGAATGACGTCGAGGTAACAGACATGTCCACATACGACATCTTCTTATAACAGCAGAGATCCCACTCCGGGTGCTCCTCTTTCATCAGCGCCAGCAGCTCCAGCCGTCCATGTACAACCTAACGGAACACATACTTGCCATGTTCATGAATAAGTTCTTCCTTTCGCACCTTTGCATCAACAAGTTCACGCTCTAGTAGCTCCAACTTGCCAGTCAGTGCGTCGACCTGAGACTGCTCTGTGGCTAAACTGTTTTTCACGACACTAAGTTCATGCTGCCCCAATTCGAGCTAGTCATCGACCTTCCTCGCTTCTCGAGCATAGAACTCTACATCGGATTCCAATTGTTGTTTCTTAGCAACCCAGTCGGCTTCCTTCAAAGCACTCTCTTCAGCGAAATACAGTAGTTCATAACTTGCCTTAGCCGCAGCTTCCTGCGCAACCTCGACTTTTCGGCGGATACGGCTCAACTCCTACCTAAGTCCGTCCCTTTTGGGCACCGCCTATGTCAGATCACGCTCAAGGTTCTCCAGACGAGCCTTCTAAGCCTCAGCGACCACGATTGACCGATCCAGCCACTTCTCTTCGGTCTGCTTCATAAGCCGCTCAATTTCATGAAGTGCATTAGAATACAACAGTTGCATGTGTGAGAAGACACGCTCCAAGGTATATACTCTCTCACGTTACTTCCGTTTCAGCAACGGTCGCGTGGCTCATGTGAGACATACCCAACATAAGGTACTCTAGACCCTTATCCATACATCCTTCCAACATATCCTCTTCAAGTTTAGGAGCATGATCCATCAACCAGTTGTGACACCTGCTTATATGTTTTCCCGAAGCATACTCTATGTCCACCTCTTGGTGCTAGACTTGTGAGTTCATCTTTACCAAGTCAGGTGCGAACAGGTGTATCTGTGCACCTGGATGAAATTTCCCAGATCAAAGATTATGTCGGCGCCGCCCTTCGCGGTCGCCACCGTCCTCAGACTCTCCTCTGTGGCCTTCCCTTTGTCATTAATAGTTGGCTCTTTATCACAAGGTGCTCAATGGGATCCGGAGGAAGAAGAGGGAGATAATTATCTAAATGACCCTCCAACACTTCTAGTTGTGGCCTAGAATGATACGGTGAGCAATGCGGACTACAAGAGACCTGGTCGATACTGCGGCTACCTTTAGGGAAATCAACAGTAGGGCGATCAGATTCTACCACCTCAGGAGAATATTCACTGGAGCCTCTTATAGCAATGGTCTCACGCGAATCAGCACCAGCGGAAGCTGCCATTGCAACCCGCGCCAAACGGTCATTCAGAGCCTCGACCTGTGCGTCACTATGGTTCGACCGGTCCATGATTCCTGTCAACCACAAGTAATCGTTCTCTAAGACAAAAACGTCAGTCTCCGCCTCAACAGGCCTGGCAGATTAACGTTCCTCTCTCACTTAAGCGGCTCTTGCCGAAGATGGCCCAACTTTAAAGGGCGAGACCTCTTCCTCACAAAGGAAGCAAGCGTCTAGGACGGCTCCTCCTCATCAGACAGAACATGAACTTTGGCCCTAGTAGCCTTTCTATTCCTGGAAGCGGCCCTATCTTCCAACTTAATGTGCGACTCTCGATACAGAATATGGGCGACATGCTAGTTGTCCCACAGCCCACTACGGATGAAGTTGGAAACTCTTATGACATCGATCGCCTTCATTTGCTGTAAGACACAGAACGTCTCCATGGGGTTTTACTCCTCTAAGGTAAGAGGAGTTGTAGGAAACCATCCTACAAGGGAACACAAGTAATGAACAGTCAGCTCGCTACCAAACATATCAAAATCGAAAGAAAAGGGTTGAACTTATGGAGCAGCTTGAACTGTCGCTCGAGCGGATGACCCTTGCACCGAAAATACTTCGAATTTGCGGGAGCCAAGAAATAGAAATTCTGCCAGAACTTGAAATCATCAGGTAGTTTACCAAAGCACTTCCGGAACTTCATCTTACAGACAACATTGCTCTTCAATCGGGAAGAGGTCAGTAATTGGATCACCCGCAGAGTCACGCTAACACCGACCTCCTTAGCACTCAGCAGAATCATGAGAATGATCATATATCCATTGGGGCCCAACTAAGCCGGAGAAATCCTTAAAAGATCCCAGAACTCCCAAATCACGTACAGGACCGAAAATACACTCCAGTTTGAAGCATCCCACGATATAAACAGATGAAACCGACAGGAGGTGACACATGTGTTTGATCGCCTGTTAGGAGGTACATGGGCAGGTCCTCGGGAACTTGAAACTTTGTACGGATTTCGGCAAGATCAGGCTCAGACAACAACCTGTCTTCAAAAATATCCAGGGGCTCAGCCAAAACAACATCATCAAGAAGGTTTTCTTGAGCCACGAAGAAGACGAACGATCTTTTCAGAACAATATCTTTGAAAGCGAACAAAGTAGAAGAATCAGACTCAGCACTACAGATGACCTAAATAAATGATGATTTTTCGCCTCTTTTCCGCCGAACCAATGCACATACCATTCATGCGGCATGCGGCTCAAGCAACGATTCAGACTCAATCATCATGAGCGGCACATCCCTTCAAGAGATGAATTAGCGAACCGAAGTGACGACCCACTAACTCGGGGGGAGTAGTTAATGATACATAAAAATGGTCACACCCCTGAGACCTACACGTGTCATGATGATCTTGAGGAACTACAGGCCCCAACATTAGCCCAACACTGATCCGGCCCAATCGGTTTGAGCCCACTCGACTTCAGTCCGCCAAGCGAACCCAGACTCTCACAACACGGTAGGCCCACACATCTCACAGCTATCCTGAATACCGGTAAGCCCTCCTTAGGCAAGTATCTCGAAGATCAGCTTCGGAATGGCAACTACAGCTGCTCTCTGCTTCAAACTAGGAAGCAAACACCAGAGTATCTTCCACACAGGGAAACTCTTTTCTAATTGGATTGAGAAATATCTCCCGCGTATCTAGGAGTGTAGAGCTAACAGGTAACTTCCATTCAACAGCATGACTCCTAATTAGAGAAGGATCTCCACAAATATCTCCTCCCTAAACTACGCTTATGATGTCCTGGTTAAACCAGGACTCCTTGCACTATAAATAAAAGGCGAGGTTGGTAAGCTAAGGGACGCTACAAATTCCCTATTGCAGCATTACACCTTCCTCAGAGCCTTATCTGACGTTAGCATCGGAGTGCCATCGGCCACCACAACGGTGGTTCGTGGCTCACGTGTGCTACTTGTGCATGTCAACAGGTCAGCAAGAACCAGGTCAGACCAGGATGTAAAAAATGACTGCATCGTCCCGACATTTCTTCGGTGCAAAGATCTGCCCCTCTGCAAGGTTTACTTTTCAGTGACCAATGTAACACCTCAACAGTCCGCTAAACGATCCGCGAGAGCAACCCAAATTAACTTTAAGACCAGGATCAAATTCTCTCTGTCAATTGTTAGTTTGCTTTAAGTTATTTATTTCCCTTTCCATAATCAATATTGAGTTTTAGTTCTTAAAAAGTTTTTGTGATTCGCAATCATTTAAGAAATAAAGAAAGAATTCCGAAAAACAAACTCTATTGATTATTTGAAAAATGTAACAGCAAACACCTTGAGGCAGATACAAAAGACTACATATCACGAACGTTGTGAGGCGGATACAAAAGACCGAGTACTATAAGCATTTGAAAACATTGCGAATTGAAGAAAAAGGATCGCTTAGACAACTCTGCTACGGACAACGTCCGACGAAAACTTGCAAACCCTCCGATGCGAGCAATCTGCAAATGACAGCGAAGATAAGCGAACGAGATACGCAAGATGGCATACTAAGGCATCTGATCAACATGGAGTGAGGACTTGCTTAAACGGTCTGATCACACAACCGACGCGAACAATCCGAAGCAAGCAGCCTGCAAGCAGAATCATTATCCAGCAAACGTGACCCTCAAATATGGTCCGTGGGGGTGCAAAATCGACAACCAGGAATCCCGCGACAAACCACAACCAAATATGACCAACTCAAAAGATCGATCCGGTGAAACGAATGAACATGGAACAAGTATCAGGTTGACGCATGCAGGGTGCACTTTCCGGATGCAGGGATAAGAGGGGCATCCTAGAGTATATGACCCAATCCATGGACCATGTCCAACTCCTCTTCATCTCGAAATCCCGAATTCCATCGCATGGCATGACAACGAGGTTAATCAAGAAGTGACGGAGGCAGCCACCACGGAGTTGGACGTTGGTGCTATCTCTGAAATTTAACATTCAGAAACAACGATAAGGCACCAGCGCATGAACAACAGACTATTCCCTTGAGAAAACGCCCGTACTACTTCTCCGCAAAATGAGAAGAAACTACGAGATCTCAGCAAATCAACTACATGCTCACCTATAGCAGGTGACCACGCATAACAACAACTATCTATGTGTCTGACCTTTGCAAATGTCAGAACATAAGGAGACTCCAAAGACGGAGATCCACCTTCAGCCTTTGGAAAACCCAAAGCACTCTCTTCAAGCAAGAACATTACAGGAGATAAGCTTTATGAAAAATAGTGCCTACAACGATTGGAAAACACCATTATATAAACATGATGGTTCACCAAGCGAGCACTCCAACATAACTGTCCAACATTGAATACGGTATGGGAAACGAGGAGACAACGATTCCCATGGAAATTGAGCAGATCACGTCATTCAAATTAATGGCGTTGCACGCAACCCCATCAATTGAGGGGCTGTAATCGATACTCAACCACCAATTAATGCTAGCCCTTCCTTTGCGTGCCCATGGGCTCGGCCTATTATTCAAAAAACACTCTATCGCATGCTTAGCATGAGCACTAAAAGATACTAGCCATTCCTGACATATGGAGTGTACCTACAGATCACTTGTTGATTCGAGGTAACTTCGTCCACACTATGCACCACTAGGTTCACAGGCCTTCTAGCAGGCGGAACCTCTTTTCAAACCAAGCAAGCTTAGTCAGCCAAAGTTGATGACAACAGCTTCTGGTTCAACCCGACACCTAGTCTGCTTAGCACGTGCATTAACGATTCAGGAAGTGAGAGTCTAATCAGCGCTATCATGCCTAGTAATGACGACTCACCAAGGATCATTGCCCCCTTCGCAGCCAATGATCGCCAAACCTCATCAGGTAAGCCTAGCTGATGGCAACTAACAACGAAAGCTTCTGATCAAAACCTGGACTTGTAGCCCTCACTGTGAGGGTGTAGATAATCAGGAAGGTGGGAGCCTAGTCAGTCCCGAACTGATTTCGATGGCTCGCCATGGGACCACTATTTTTCAGCGTGGCCGCCAAATCACAAAACCTGGACTTGTAGCCCCCACTACTAGGATGTAGATAGTCTGGAAGGTGGGAGCCTAGACAACCCCAAACTGATTTCGATGGCTCGCCATGGAGCCACTGCTTTTCAGCGTGGCCGCTAAATCACAAAACATGGATTTATAGCCCCCATTGTGAAAGTGTAGATAGTCTAGAAGGTGGGAGCCTAGTCAGTCTCGAACTGATTCTGATGGCTCGCCACAGGACCATTGCTTTTCAGCATGGCCGCCAAATCACCAAAACTGTGAGACCCTGAGTGGGTGGACCTGAGGTGAGGGTGAGGGTTGGAGCCCAACAGGCCCAAGATGCCCAACAAGCCCAATAGGCTGAGAGGGGTTGGACGAGCTACAAGGGGAATCATAGTCCCATATCGCCTGGGTAGGGGAGGAGGATGATCCTTATATGTGCGGGGTCAGCTCCCCATTGTATCGACGCGTTTTAAAGTCGTGAGGGCCGGATGGTAGCCCAAAGCGGACAGTATCGGTACAGTGCAGGAGGGGGGGTCATCACAGTTTGGTATCAGAGGCTGACCCAGTCAGAAGTATGCTACGTGGAGGTGGGCCCTCGGGCAACGTGGACGTTGTGCCTGTGTGGCCAACGAGGACGTTGGGCCTTAAGGGGGGTGGATTGTGAGACCCTGAGTAGGCGGACTTGAGGTGAGGGTGAGGGTTGGAGCCCAACAGACCCAATAGGCCGAGAGGGATTGGACGAGCTACAAGAGGAATCATAGTCCCATATCGCCTGGGTAGGGGAGGAGGATGATCCTTATATGTGCCCCAAGGCATGTGATTCCCATGTTCATGGGACTTCCATTCCCACCATTGATCACAAAATCAAATGGTGGATGTTGAGTGATACATCAAATTAGCCTAAAATATAGGGGTCCCCTCATGGATTCCCATGGCATAAGATTCCATGCAACCAAACAGACCCTTAGTGTTTTGCTAACTATAGCTCGACTTCGTTGTTTGAGGCTTTAAAGTTGAATTTTATTGCTTTGTCCAACGCGACGCCTTCTGAGTTGTACAGGACTAATCCAACTCCGCTTCTCGCCTCGTGGTTGGTTTATTTTGTCCTTCTTCGTTCTTGTTTTCTGCCTGTTGATTATTGCTCCTTGTAAATTCGGCGATGAAATCCGCCAATGTTTTGGCTTTGATAGCGGTTCTGGGGGCATAGCTAATATCGAACTGCCCAAGCTCTATTGCCCACTTCACCATCCCTCTCGATAAATCTAGTTTGTGCAACACCAACCGAAGTGGCTGCTTGGTCATGACTGTGATTGGGTGCGCTTGGAATTATGGCCGTAGTTTTCTTAAAGACACGATCAGGGCGAGCGCCAATTTCTCTAGAGTCGGATAGTTGATCTCTGCATTTGCAAATGTTTTTCTAATGTAGAATATTGGTTTTTGCGCGCCTTTTTCCTCCCATACTAGTGTTGAGCTTACCACATAGTCGGACATAGATAAATATAAATACAGTGCTTCCCCCGTGTTTGGTTTCGTCAGTAGCTTTGTGCTCCCCATATATGCTTTTAAGCTTTGTCAAGCTTTATTGCTCTCCAAAATTTTGAAGAAATGTAGACATTTGTCTGAGGATTTGGAGATGAATCTATTTAAGGTCGTTATCCTTTCATTAAGACTTTGTACGCATTTTATGTTTGTTGGTAACTGCATGTTGAGAAGCATTTGTATCTGCTTTGGGTAGACCTCGAATCCTCTTTGATTGACCATGTACCTGAGGAATTTTCCTGATTCTACTCCAAATGTTCACTTCTCCGAATTCAGTTTCATTTTATACTTTTGCAGTTGGGAGAAGGCATGTTCAAGATCTGTGATTTGGTCTGTTCAGCGTGAGCTTTTGACAAGCATATCGTCGATGTAAACCTCCATCGTGTTACCGATTTGATCTTTGAACATTATGTTCACTAGCCGTTAGTACGTTGTTCCCGCATTCTTCAATTCGAATGGCATTGCCCTATAGCAGTATGTACCCCTTTCCATTATAAAAAGATGTTTTTTCTTGATCAAGATGGTACATTTGTATCTGATTATACCTAGAGTATGCATCTGTAAAGCTCAGCAGTTCGTGTCCGGCGGTTGCATCCACTATCTGGTCTATTCGTGGAAGAGGGAAACTGTCTTTTGGGCAGGCCATATTCAGATCGGTGTAGTCCACGCATACCCTCTATTTTCCATTTCTTTTTTTTACTAGTATCGTGTTGGCCAACCAGTCCGGGTAGTGAGCTTATCTTATCATCCCTGCATTAGGTAGGCAGTGCACTTCCTCGTTTGTTGTTTGATTACGTTCTGGAGCCACCGGCCTTCTTTATTGTCGAACCGGTTTCTTATCTGAGTTCACTTGTAATTTGTGAGAAATGACGGACGGGTCTATTCCCACCACGTCCTTCATCGTCCATGCAAAAACATTTTGATTATATTTCAGCAGTTGGATTAGTTCTTCGGTGAGCTCTAGGTGAATCTTTGTGTCAATCCAGACTGTTTTCTCTGCTTCGTTGTCTAGGTAGATCACTTTTGTTTCTTCTTCCAGCTGTCCAGTGTTCGGTCAATCACGTGGGCTGGTTGAAGTCATATTATCGTCTGGGAGGTCGGGATTTGTCTGACCAGGTTGTTGCGAATGCTCTTTCGATCGTTGTAGTAATTTCTATTTGTGAGAAGCTTTTATCATCACATAATGACACTCACAGGGCCACTGGTTGATTTTCTTTGATTCTCCCGACACCATTGTCGGTATGGTACTTCAAGCATTGGTTTATAGTTGAAAAGACCGCACCCATTTTGTGTATCCAGGGTCTCCTGAGTAGCATGTTGTATGCAAAAGGAGCATCGATGACAAGGAAGTCCATTAATAATACTCATTGTTTTCCTGGTTCTCCTGCTTTGACAGGTGGTTGAATCATCCCCAGCGCGTGACACTATTCCTCGCTGAAACTCACCATTGGTTGATCGCTAAGTGAGAGCATCTCATTAGTAAATCGCATCCTCCAAAACGTTGTTAGGTATAGGAGGTTGGCTGAACTATCCGTGTCAACCAGCACTCTCTTGATTTACCACCTGGCTATCAGAACCGAAATCACTAAAGTATCATTGTGCGAGAAGTTAACCCCGTATGTGTCTTCGTTGGAGAAGGTTAGAGTCCTTTGCATCGTTCTTGCTTGTTGTGTTGATGGCTCTTGGTATCTAATCTTTGTTCATAAGTCTCTGACTATTCGCTTCCAGGATCGGTTGGATTGCTCATTTTCTCTAACTGCACCAAGCAAGATGTATATAAGCTCCTTTGATTGCTCTCTTGACGTTATTATTTCGTCTTCAGACTCTCTCAGCTTAATGAATTCTCCAATTCATCCTTCTGACATGGCATTCGATCTCGTCCCTCAAGTTGCGACAATTTTATGTATCATGTTCGTAGTTGTCGTGGAAGGAGCAGTATTTGTTTTTTTTAAGGACCAAGCCTCGACTTTCATTTTTGGTGGTCACTTGATGCCTTCCCATTCTGTTAAAGATTTAAGGACCAAGCCTCGACTTGTTATTAAGGTCATGAATGATATCTCTGCTGGTCGTTCACGTTTTGGCTTCTTCGGTTGTAGCCTTCCAGACTTTCGTTGGCTGAATTTGGGACTGTTATTGGTCTGATATCTCTTAAGTTGGGTGATTTCTTTTCGATGCTTTTTGTCCTTCAGGTTTTGGGTGAGTTTGTCCACCATTTTGATCATGTGGTTCATCTGAGTCATGAGCATCTCTACAAGGGGATCCCCCAAGATGTCAGAGACATCTGAACCGTTATATGTTGAGGCTCCCTTCTTTCCAGCACGGTTGGTTTAACGGTTTTCGCTGGGTTGATATCATGAGACATGTCACATTGACCATCGCCAGATTGAGGGTCTGTAGAGCATTCCATTGGCTCTAATAGTTTTTTTATCGTTAATTAGATCTCGGTGAGTCTTCTCACTATGGATATTTTTTTCAGAAAGGAAACATGTCGTTCCCCACGAACAGCACCAAACTGATGCGTCCAAATCTCGTCCTCTTGTGAGTTAGACCTGCAAAATAGATGTTAGACTGCCAAAAACCATCTTTTTGGTGGCCAAAGGCACTCCGATGCTTAAGTCAGCAACTATGTTTGAAGAATGAAGTAAATATGGACAAAACTCAGTTAAAGTTGCATACCTTGGTCGATTGTTCCCTTTCCCTTATATAATGGTCGCGGTTAATTCTCTGCGTGACTTGAGCATGTGAGGCGCAACGGAAGGAGATGTTTCTCGTAACAGTCTCCTCCTTTATGGAGATGTGTCCGTGGAGGCGTAACTTCTTCCACGACTCTTTTCTTATGCAACGTTCCTCCTCTTTATGAGAGAACTCGTGGGAAATGGATTTGGGCTTCAACTTGTGCGAGCTTGGATTTGTCCTTCAATTAACGAGCTGGTCAGTTTATGATCATAAAGCCTAGATCCTCGAGATGGGACACTATGTCTTCAACTTTATGATCAGTTTAACCTTCTTAGGCTTTACGAGCTGGTCCAGTAGATGGGACACTAGATCCTCGTGATGGATGTTTTTCTGCCACGTGTATGGCTGCGATGTCGATTTATTTTGATGTATCATCAAATCTCATCCCTTGTCGTTGGTGTCTCCATCATTTCACAAATAGCATTGATGTTATCCAAGTGGAATCCTGATTAACCATTTTATTTCGGCAAGCCCTATTTGACACCATTAAAAGTATTGTTCCACACCACCATTCAGATTTTTTTATTTTTTTAACCTAATAACCCACACCACCCAAAAAACTATTTTTGAAAAAAATAGTAACGATGAACGTGAGAAGAGAATCATCCTCCTCCACTATTTTCTTTGTCTTTTCTCTTTACTTCTCTGTAGATCAACAAACAATGGAACAACACACCCCCGCCACCGCCGGCCTCCCCTCTTCTCCTCTCTCGCAAAACAGCCTAGCTATCACTCATTCAAAACAAAAAAAATAGGGTAGTCTTTTGCTAATTGATTCTCTCAATTGAGAAAGATTTTCAAGCTCATCAACGCATAAAAATTTTAGTACTCTAAGTTACCTAATAAACACATTTTGAATCAGTTGAAAATGTTATGAAATGAGCAAGTTATGGTCATTTTACTAAAGTCACGCAAATCTATCCCGAAAAGAAAACAGGGTAGTGTCCCTGAATTTCGGCCAACTTATAAGCTTGATTGAAGCCGATTCCCAAGCTCATAAAAGCACAAAACATTTAGTACTTTGAGTTACCTAATAAACATAATTTGAATCACTTGAAAATGTTTTGCCATGAGCAAGTTATGATCATTTTACTAAAGTCGCGCAAATAAGTCTTGCAATGAAAACGGGGTAGTGTCCCTAACTTTCGGCCAACTTATACTCTCTATTGAGGCCGATTCTCAAGCTGATCAAAACATGGAAATTGTAGTACTCTAAGTTATCTAATGAACACAATTTCAATCAATTGAAAATGTTTCGAATGAGAAAGTTATGGTCATTTTACGACGAACACTCAAACTGTCCAGGAAAAAAGTTTGTTTTCACCCATTCGCATTGGAAAATGCAAGTGGGAGTCTCACATTTGCAAAGGTCCGTGCGAGTGAAAGTCTCACATTCACATAGATCTGGGCTAATTAGAGACTTTAATTCGCATAGGTCTGGGCGAATTTGAGACTTCTCACATTGCTCAATGCGAATGGGTGAAAACAGACTTTTTTTTGGACAGTTTGAGTGTTTGTCGTAAAATGGTCATAACATTCTCATTCAAAACATTTTCAAGTGATTCAAATTGTTTTCATTAGATAACTCAGAGTATTACAATTTTTATGTTTTGACGATCTCGAGCATCGGCCTCCAATAGAAAGTATAAGTTGGCCAAAAGTTAGGGACACTACCCCATTTTTATTGCGAGACAGATTTGCGCGACTTTAGTAAAATGACCATAACTTGCTCATTTCAAAATATTTTCAAGTGATTCAAATTGTGTTTATTAGATAACTCAAAGTACTACATTATTTATATTTTTATAAGCTTAAGAATTAGTCTCAATTGAGAATATAAGTTGGCCGAAAGTCAGGGACGCTACCATGTTTTCTTTGCGAGACAGATTTGCGTGACTTTAGAAAAATGACCAAAACTTGCTCATTTCATAACATTTTCAACTGATTCAAATTTTGTTTATTAGGTAACTAAGAGTACTACAATTGTTATGTTTTGATGAGATTGAGAATTAGTCTTATTAAGCATATCAGTTGGCCGAAATCAAGGACAATACCCTTTTTCTTTTTATTACAGTTTTGAGTGAGTTTAGTAAAATGACCATAAGTTGCTCAATTCACAACGTTTTTCATTCAAATTGTGTTGATTAGATGACTAGAGTAGTACAATTTTCATGTTTTGATGAGCTTGAGAATCGGTCTCAATTGAGCATTTAAATTGAACCAAAATCGGGGATAATACCCTATTTTCAGGGACAAAAAGGGAGAGAGAGGTGGAAAGGGTGGTGGTGGTGCTTGATGGAAAAAAGAGAGATAAAGGTGGTGATGGCGGGAGGGAGAGAGGTGGCGGTGGCTGGGTGGTGGTGGTGGTGATGGTGATGGTGATGGAGATGGTGATGGTGATGGAGTGGTGGTGATGGTGATGTTGATGGAGTGGTGGTGATGGTAGCGGGGTGGTGGTGGTGTCTGATGGAGAAGAGAGGGAGAGCGGAGAATAAAAGGAAGAGAAGGGAGAATTTAAAATTTTGGGTTTTTATTCGTGTGTGGAAGAGAGGTGGTAGTGTGGGTAAAAAGGGTGGTATGAGAGAGAAAAATTTAGAATGGTGGTGTGGGACAGTACTTTTGGTGATGTTAAACAGGTTTGCCTTTTATTTATCATTGATTCTAGAAAGCCAGGCCGGCCCATCACCATCCATCATCCTAGAGATGGACCCATTTTCAGCATTTGTAGGATGATGCATGGTAATGGGCCGGCCTGGCATGGGCCTAGCGCTGTCGGCTTGGCACTCTTGCAAGGCTCTTTATTTATTGTCAAGCATGCATGCATGTGTTCTCTTCTCCCTTGTTGTGAAGGATTTTAGGCCCATTTTGACATCGTTGAGAAATGAAGAATGTATTTTCAAATCCACATCTGACGCCGGGCAGAATAGCGATTATTCTGCAGGCTAATAGCAACAGATAATTGACAGGGACGAACACAAGAGAATAGCCCAAAACACAGAGAAATAACTCTAATGTTTAATCAAATTACTCAAATCAAAGGTCTCTCTAAAATCAGCCCACAAGCCGGACTTTATAGCTAAAACTCGTGATTATTAGAATTGTACCAAAATTAGCAAAACCCTAATAACCATGCTAAAACAAAATACGTAATAAAAGAAATAAACTTCCAGAAATCTGGCCCAAATTGGGTTCAGAATCACTTCCTAAACAATAATTGAAATATTACTATAAAGGGAAATAAACTGCTAAATTTGTGGATTCAGAAAGAAAAATGGTGGAATTTATCCTCGAAAAGATGTGCAATGAGCGTAGCTAGTTGACCACGACGTGCGCGTTGAAAGGAGCTTTCCGAATTGGGGTCGTTTGCGCGATTTTGATACTCGTAGCCAAAGTTATGGCCAAAATACTAAAACGCACCCAAAACTGTCAAATTAGAAAAAGAATTATGATTTCCTACTATCTTTGTGCTGATCTGCTAATTCAAAATATTTTAGTACCAAAAACGTGCTATCTGACAACTCAATATCATCTTACTCAGATCCTCCTGCATCAACGTCATATCCATGACATCTAGGGGTGGGCACGGGACGGGATGGGACGAGATTTACCCATCCTTATCCCATCCCGTTCATACGGGATCGGGACGGGATGGGATGGGAAAAACCCCATCCCGACCTCGTCCCATCCCAAACGGGTTCGGGACGCGACGGGATCAGCGTGCTGCCTGTGACTGCCGCGAACATTATCATCATATAAGAGCGTGAAAAATAACTTTCTTATAATTAGATTTAGATGTGGCATGCAAATTTAAGGGTAGCCACTAAATCCCCTAACAATGACGTCGAGTGGGCTTGACTTTTAGAAAATGACATGATAAATGGGACCCACTAAGAGTATTGTGTTGTTGTGATGGCCTCTCAACTGATTTTACAATTTCATTACTGTGGGAAACAAAATTCATGGTCCCTTGAAAAATGACATTTCATCTTTTGTTAGGGAAGAAATATAGACCTATTGGTGATGCTCTAACATATTCATAATGGTTTACCATCAATACATATATTGTAATTAAAAAAATTTATTTTTATAGCTCGGGGCATCTCGAATTCTTGGCTCCGCCCCTGAATGTTCCTTTCTGAATATGTATTACTCAGTTAATTGTCATTTTTCATCTTCACCTGGGTATTATCAATATTTGAAAGTTAAATAATTGGAGTCACTTTTATTAGAAATCCAAGCAACATGCTGCTATCTTTATCTTGCTTAATGAATATTTATTTCTTGAAGTAACATTTCTGTTACCACTGCAAAGACCATGAGTTTCTGTCAGTCATCTGTAAGTTTATATGAATAAAAATAAATAAATAAATAAATAATAAATATTAAAATATAGCTCGGGACGGGACGGGATCGGGATGAAATTATTCAATCCCATTAAGACTCGGAAAAATCGGAACGGGACGGGATGGGATCAGGACGGGATCGCGGGATGGGATGCCCACCCCTAATGACATCCTCTATGATCCCTATCCTGCCTTGGCCCACAAATCACAAAAACTTTAGATTCTTCCCCAGCTTGGGTCTCTCATTCTAGACCCATGGAATTTGTTCTTGTTAAAAGTAATTATGCTAAATCTTTAATGAGATTGAAATCTAATACAATAAAAAGGTCGATAGGGTCACTCTGAATATCTGATTGCCAGTAGCTGTTCATTTCATCCTCTCTAATTTTAGTAACATTTGGCATACCCTAGTAATTCAAAATCATTGGCATTGTAGTTCAATCTAGTCCTTAAAAATAAAAAATAAATAAATAAATAAATAATTGAGTCTTCCATGGCAACAATGCCATTATATTGGTTTGGTGTATATTGCTCTTAAAATAGGTAGCCTGGTATGAAGCCTAAAAAAGATCGTGGGTCCCAAAATATGGATATATATTTGCCAATGTGACTTGTACATTTTATGTCGGAGATGTCCTCAAGTCTTTTAACCATAGATTCCTGAACAGTTTGATATTAAAAACATCATATTGTTTGGTGCTCGATTTGGGTCAATGGAATTGACATATGCCCCACCCACCAATGAAAACAAAATTTTGCTGATGAGACGAAACAAATGTACAAGCGGATTGAAAGAAGACGTGTTGTTTGGGAGTATGAGAAAACAAATAAATAAGCGACAACTCCCAAGAGGTAGAGGTAGTAGTCTTCACGTCCTAAACCTTCAAAACTGCATTTTTCTGCCTCCACATTGGGCATCCTTAGCAAGGGAAGTTTTGGATTATTTTTTTCTTTCAATCGGTTGGCTATTACTTGCTTAGAATCACATTTTTTTCTAATAATTTGTAGTCAACTACTATAAACAATCAATCTACTTTTGAAGTTGTTGCATAAAAAATCAAGATTTTAACCCTTCAATTATCAATGCAGTGGCAGCAGGATTGACTATTTTTCTCTAACATTCAAGGATCAAAACCTTTACCTTGACTCAATTTTTGTACCATAAAATGTTGTACTCAACATTTGTGCCATAGTCACAATGACAATGAATATCTCAATTGTTAATTTTTAATTTTTTTTTTTTTAATCTTGTGCTATATATGGAGTACAAGTTTTGAATAAAGACTGTAACATAGCAATGGGTTGCCCATCACTAATAGAAGTGATGTCATTGGCACACACCAGAGAAGCAACAAACTCTAAGAATAGGAAACCTTCACAACTCAGTTCTCATCAAAGTATGTTGCAAAAACTTCAAATAGTTTTGTAATTCTGGGTTGCATAATATCATCAATTTTCAATTTTATTTTTTTGTTTCCTCTTTTCTTCCAACCCACCCAAGTACATACACTTCATTTGTCATATAAAAAAACCGACATCACACTTTATGGAAAATTTTACGAAACAAAATACCAACTCTCAAATGAAATATTAGATCGACAAGACGAACCCCTTCCCTCCAATCAACCTACATAAACCACACATTCGCATTTGTGAACTCCAATCGCCTTGCCACACAATCCCTTGTGGGAGACAGTAGAAACCTTGCATTTTGCACAGGAGCACCAAACTTTACATTTTCTTACATGGACTTCTTAAGAACTGGAGACGGGTGTATCAGGATTCATGGCCCATTCAGTCCAAGATCCATCATAAACGGGAACATCATGTTTTCCAAGTCGATGCAGGCCCTGACATGTGTCAAGTCAGCCTTCTTGCTCACAGCAACTTAATAGTCAAACATAAACAAGTAAACACTTACCAAAGCAACAATGCAGGCGGTTACGCCTGTGCCACATGAAGCAACCACTGGACAATCTAAGGTGATGCCTGATTCAAAAGCAGCACCAACAAAGGTTTCAGTCAGTTCTCTTTTCTTTTTCCAGAAGTGTGGATTATTAATTGTCAACAGCCAATATAGAGCAATTACACACACGCCCAACTTTAGAAAGGCAAAGGACTCCTTGTAGTTGAAGAAAGTGGAAACATGTTGCAGAAGTTCGAACTTATGTAAAAGTCAAACATTAAATTGAAAACAGGTGTTCTGAACCTTGTTGATTTACTTTACAACACACATATCAGTTCTTTCAAATGGTTTTGCTGACAACAATACATTTCAAACACCAAAATAGAGACTATAATGCCGAAGCCAACAATAGTATCAGAAAGGACATTTCTAACAATAAAGATTTACAGCCAGTTCTCATCTATACACCACAAGATATAGGCAACTGCAATTAGGGGCTACTTTGGTTGGGTGCACTTATCATCCCCTGCAACTCAATAATAATTTGTTTTTTTATTGTTAAACGAGAAGTTTTCATTTTTTTAAAGCAATCAGTTCAACAACTTCCGAATTAAAATTTAACGGTTTATATTGTGAAAAAGGGATAGCTACAGTTTTTTGGGACAGATTTGGTGGGGACAAGGTGCAAGGCACGTATTCCACAGCTAGTTCATTTCCATTTTAATATAACTGTTGGAAACAAATTATTTCATTTCTTCTATAGTTTTTATAGGGTTTTCACTAAAATCACATACACATGATACACACATGATCTTGACGCCTACCAAAAAAATCGATCACTCATCACGATACACGAGTGGACAGAAGTAGTAAAAGTATAAATAGAGTCTACGACAAAAGAAAGAAAATTGCTCAAGTGATTCCTCTTTTCATTTGTATTGCACCATAGTTTCCCTGTGTGCATATGTTGTTGGTGCATCGTGTGGCTGGGTATGCATGTGACTAACCATAAGCTTGTTCAATTAACTTCAAAATATCGGTCAACAAAGAAAGGCATTTGAGCCCAAGAAAATCAAATGTGATCCTCACCTGCTTGTTCAAAATTTTCCTTAAGCTTGTCAGCAGGTAATAGAGTCTGTGAACCGTCTAACATCTGCATGTAATAACCAGATAATGATAAAAAAAAATAATAATAATAAATAAATAAATAAATAAAATACAATCAGGAATTACATTAATTTTTAATCACCGCCAAATATTACCAAATCAAAGGGAAAATGGGTAGTTCAAAAGCTGACACAATCAATATTCTCAATTCAAACCACATGTGCAAGCAAACACCAAAAACAATAGGAAAGAAAAAAAAAAATCTCCAAGTGACACCTTACCTGACCAAAAGGGACACACTTGCTGCCTGGCACATGACCGCCTCTTAATCCTTTGCGAGGCTCTGGTGCAACACCATCAAACCTGCAAACGAGATCCATCTCACCACCACTATACCATAGAACATTTTAAACACATGGAGATCTACCTACTAACTGTAGTTATTTAAAAAAATTCCGAGTATTTGATATAAATCATCAAGCTACACAACTGGAGCAATACAAGTTGAACAGCCTCACTAATACAAACAGAATGAGAAATTGATGTAATATTTAATAACTAATTTAAGATCTGGTTATTAAATAAAAGGTTTTGTAACAAGAAGATTAAGATATCAGATATAAAAAATTCAGTAATAGGATGTTAGATTGGAGTCTCAACTGACACTTTCGATGGTGAAGATCACAACTACCAAAATGCGTAGAGCATGCAAAAGATAGTTGCATGTCTTGGCAAAGAAAGCACAACCGTTAAAAGTAAATAAATATGAAGGGAAACACAGAGCTTCCTTAAGTTGTACAAGAAGTTCATTTCTAACAAAATCTTGTTATCTAAGCTGGGAGCAACATTAACTGCATGAGCCAACTGTTACTTTTTAAGTTTGAAAACAGGAGAACTCTCATATGAGAAACAAACACTATCTAATTGCAGGTTAAAAAAACACAAACATATCGATGGCATCTGAAAATAAAACATAAAGCACATATCAAAGAGGAAGATGTGATACCTGCCCTTTGACCGCGCATCTACATGTTGATAAGTTTGGTTCTCCATGTTTCTTTTGACCTAAAGTTACCAGCATTAACAATAACGTTATTTAACATAAATTATCTGCTACTAATAAATTATCTGCTGCTACTAAACGTTGCTTCCTCTGCAAAAAGAATGGTGAATATGGTTCAGCTCGAAACTTGCAAACTGAACCCAAAAAAAATGCCCAAAATGCCATTCATTGTGATGAGGCCCAAGTTTAAATAAAAAATTTGAAAAAAAGTATAATTCACTAAGAGCTAAGCATTTACTTGATATTTCATTTAAGGACTTACAATTATATTGAAATTTAATGGAAGCTAAAACCTATGCAAGGTAAAACAAGTCAATACATGTGTAGGTACGATAGATCACATGGGTCCTCAAAAGAGAGTACCTGAAAATTCACAACCTTTCTATTCAAATATACATATATCTTCAGCCACAGACACATATAAACTAGCCAATCCATCCGCAAGGCACTCTTTAGTCAATTTCATGTGTCCAGTACAGCATACACACCTTTTATTTATTTTTATTTCATGTCTCACACTTCAGTGTATGTTAGATTTGTATGAAGATGAAACAGGACTCTTACATAAAGATGGAGAATCGTGTTTGAAAACAAAGGATGGCTTGCCTAATGTCCTAAAAATGGTCTCCACCATTATATTGTGGTCTATATGCAGTGTTCTTGGTTTACCTGACTCTCTTACTCCTCAAGCAAGGCTCTCTTCTTTTATTAGTGCTATACAGGATCAACGATACATGATGATAAATGGGGGTCATAAATGAAGATGAAGAAACGTATATGCTAGCCAAGATGAATTGCGTAATATCCTCAAAGGGGTCTCGTCTGAAGGAAAATTGTCATTTCATTAAAACCAACAATGCTATACAATTGGCTCAACAATAGAAATGAACAAATCCATCCAATTTAATGAAGCTCTCAAAACTACCCCACTCAAGGTCATGGCTTTTGAAGATTCTTCTAGTTCGCTCTAGCACAAAGTTCCAAGTGATGTGTATGGTGCCAAACCAAGCTATCCAAGAAAACCCAACAACTCCCAAACCGGCATATGAAAACGTTCCATACTCTTCAACCAAACCAACACAAATCGCCAACACGTTCATGCCTCTTCGCCTAAAGATCACCTCCCTCGTGAGAGGGTGACTTGCAGCCCCAACGCGCTTTGCCAAAAGAAAGAAAATATTTGGCAGAATATGCTTTAATGAAATAATCTTATTGGAAGAGTTCTTAGGTGGGTTTTTTTAGTGTTTAGAAGCTAACTGAGTTGGAAGTTATGAACGAGCTTCTGAATGAGTTGTTCTGAATTGGCTGCTAATTAGAAGTGGCAAAATCAAAAGGTTTTTGTTTTTAGATGATGAATTAAAGTCATTTGACATTTTCGCCTACAACCATAACTCCTACCGCTCACCACAAACTACCAACATTAACCCACTTCTTCACATGTTTTCCCTCCTCCAAAAACCATTGAGACCACCACCAGCACCCAACCTCCCTCTCTATTCCTTATGAATCTCCAACAAAAGGAAGAGAAAGAATAGGGAGGAGGGAGGAGGAGGAGAGTGGTGGTGACGGTGGCAACACTACTCGCGTAATAAAGATGAGCTGGAGAAGAGGGGATGGCTGGTGGAGGAGAGGGTAACATTAGTCATTACAAAGTTATTGTGAGGTTATTATTTTAATGAATTTTCATTAGACACTCAATACTAAGTACTCAACACCATGAAGCTTACTCCAATCAAAATTCAACTTCTAATCAGAACTAAAAACAACTGTGTTTAGAGTTTCCCACTTCTTATTAAGACTTCTTAGTCTATTCGGAACAAAGAACAAACACCCTCTTAGCCTCCATTGAAATGGAACCATCTACCACTTATCATAAAGAAATCGGACTTAGATGCACCATTTCCTTTCCTATTTTAACATCCAATGTTCCTCCTCATCTATCATCAACACATAGCTTTGAGCTCCAATCGAAGCACATGTACCTCCTCAATCTCACAATCAAAAAATGCATCCTCAAGCAAAGATCACAACAATTGTTTGTGCACAACTACGAGATCCTTGATGGGTCAATCACCAAGGCACATGTTTCCCAAATTTTGATATGATCTCCCACTCAATACCTTGTAAGAACTTTGTTTGACTTCCCAATACGCCAAAGTTACATGGTCAATAATGTTGAATTCATGGCTTGGAAGTGTCTAATGCCAAGGCCACCATATTTTGGGCAAGCAAATAAGGACCCATTTGACAACAAGCTTTGCTAATTTCATTTAACCTGCTCCAATAAACTTGAAAACAATTATTCTCCTTTTTTTCCACATCATATACATCGAAGCCACGTGTCATTTTTCCATTGGACAATGACCCACAAATCCCAAGCAGCAAAAAATAAGAGACAAATGCTCACTGATAAAAGAAGTAAAGGAATACATATGTGTTATCATAGATTAATCTTAAGAAACAAACCTGTTCGAGTGCCCATACAAGGTGTGGCTGATAGCTGGTACAGAACGTGATCGGAGCAACCTTTAAGCAGAACATTATTTTCAGTAAACATAATTAACCAAAAATTGCAACAGTACAAAAATATGCAGGAAGATATCATGAAGAGTTATATCCAGCAAATGTCACAAAGAAATGTAACAAACTAGCTTAAATAAATAACCATCTACTTTTGTGCCATCATGAGAAACAAAAATTCATATTACTGCTACTTGAAAAAACTACCAAATATTCTCAAGAAGAAAAGCATAACTTCTAGAAAGGTACAATGAGCTCATTATACCTATAGTTATCAAAACGTTTATCTTATCGTATGTTGGAAACAAAAACTAAAGAAGAAAAACATAACTTCTAGAAAGGTACAATGAGCGCATTATACCCATAGTTATCAAAACGTTTATCTTATCGTATGTTGGAAACGTTTATCCTATCATATCATATATCTTCAGATACGATGCAAAAATCAATATGTAGATATACAAATATATTCTATATATTTAAGCATATAAAGGCATAAATAAGACTTAAGTAAGAAGATCCCAAAAAAAATCCATTGATGTATGACTTGTGCAATACATATTAGCAAACTATTTTTTTTATGATCTATCCATTCATTCACGTCACTTGTACAAGGACGGTACATTATCTTATATCGGTATATAATATGATATATTATATATATGTGTGTGTATGTATATATATCATATCGATGAGCCTTAGATACGATACATATCCTGTATCGCATCGTATTTATCGTAAGATATTGATAACTATGTTATACCACGAAGAAATCGATACAACAAGGCTACAACCTTTCATAAAAACCAATTCGAGTGTGTATTATTGTGTCACGTGTACAGAAGTACACTCAATGAATGGAGAAAGAGAATAAAACTTTCTATGAAATTTTTTTTAATCAAGCAAAACATAAATTTTATTGGCAAAAAAAAAACCCTTTAGGGAGAGAAGGCACTAAAAGGAACAAACGAATCATACAAGTTTTACTACAACATAAAACTATCCCACAAGAATACAAAATTCTCTGAGCAAAAAGGTTGTTTCTTATAGCTATGGTGTCACAGTAACACAAAATTGATTTCACGTGGAGAATGAGATGTTCAATTGGATGTGTTTTCCCTCTAAAACTTCTTGAGTTTTTTTTTTCCCTTGTGATCCAAGCTACAATTCCAAAGCCATATTCCCACCAGGGTGAGATTCTTTGCATTCATTCCAATCACTCATCCATTTTTTAAGCTTCCATGTATCATTTTTGGGATTTTAGGTTCATTGAGGAAGTGAACCCAAATTAATTTGGAGATTATATGTGTTTTCATGTCTCATTGCACAATCCACATTCCCTTTTTACTTGCATTCTCCTTGCTCTCAAAATGTCTCTTATTTGATGTTTCCCTTGAACTGTTAACCATATGACAAAGTATATTCTAGGAGGTACTTTTGCTTCCCAAACCAAAACTTTCAGTGAACTTTAAAAGGTATAGTCCAGTAGTGATGCCAGGAAAGTGGGGCACATGTTAAGAATAAATGGTGGGATGACGCACTAAGTATAGTACCTTGGGACCACATCAGCTAGCTTAGGTACATGAGGTGAACATGAGATTTTATTGTGACATCCTCGTACATCCAATGTGCCTCAAACACTTTTGGAATAGCAAAGTTTACATAACTACTTGCGGTTTGGAATAGCCAATGTGCCTAAAAGTTTCCATCCTCGTATATCCAATGTGCCTCATACATCCAATGTGCCTAAAAGTTTCCATAACTACTTACGGTTTGGAATCGCAAATAAGACCAACTCAATATTCAGCGAAGGGTATTTGATATAACTCTAACTTGCACTTCAATGTGCCTCCGCGCGAGCAGGTGTGGACGAAGAGGAAACGAGAATGTCGGCTTGAGTAACGCAAACATTGGTGAGAATCCAATGCCCCGAAAACCCAAGGGTTCCTCCGTAAGGTTCGTCCACAGAAACACTTTTTAAGTTTCACGTCATGATCACATAAAATTGAACTTGTACATCAATAATGGCATAGTGCCCGCGTGCAAGAGACTACATCATTTTATGAGTCCTTGTCATCTTCTCTGTACTAAGGGGAAGGTACATTTTCCCGAAATACCGAAATCAAACATATTTTACTAGTTGGGTACCAGCACCGAACTGTACTAATTTAATTTGGTACGGCATAGGTTTCGAATTTTGAAATACCGAATTTCCCGAACCAACCAAATATTTTTTATTAGATTAAATAATTAAAAGATGAGAAACCTTTGCAATTTGTAGAATAAAATTAAAAGGAAGAGACTTTGCCAAAAGGATATTCACTGGCAGAATAAACAATTATTTTATTTCTACAATAGAACCCATTATTTTATTTATGCAAAACATTTGGAAAGTTGACGAGCAGTAGAACCCAATTATTTACAAAACCATTTCTTTGCATGTGCGACATGGTCATCAACAGCCTCAACAAAACATCTTGTCTCCGTCGATTCAAAGTGTTACGGCTCGATGTCTCACGATGAGGCATCCTACGTTGCATGTTCCATCAAGGGATAAACATTCGCAACTGCTGCCTCCGCTCCTCCCAACACCATCACCACCATAATAGTCAAATGGACGACCCTACAATCTTCCTCACAGTGCTAGTAGACCCCTCAAGCAACAGAATGGAGGAGGAAGACTCATTAGTGAGTTTCGAAAGAGTCGACGAGATTGTCGCAGTCATTAGACACCACCCTAATCGACCCTTCTCCTTCCTCCACCTGAACATCAATCTTTGTGTCCTTCTACTCCAGTGTGTCCTCAAATGAGATCGGTTTTCAAAGCCACCCTAACTTACGAAGGTAGCAGAAGCTACTGGAGGGGATTCTGGTTGTAGGACTCCTCACCGAAGACAAGGACCTATCAAAGGACGGGGACTTATTTATTATCTTAAGGCGTATCAGGACAGACCGAAATCGGTACCGAACCATATCGATCCCGGCCAGTACAATACGATAAGATATCAATTTCAAAATTTCTCCAAAACCGAACCGAACAATAATGAAGTTAAATTGTGGTAACAGTATGGGGTTGGTACCGAACCGAATCATGCCCACCCATGTCTGAACCAGCACTAGCCATTTTGAATGCCTTTGAGAGTAAACTCTACATGCCTTGATAGTTGTGTATTTATTTTGATATTTTATTTTTATTTCCAAAAAAGATTATTCTCCTTCTAAAACATAACAGCCAAATGATTTAAATTTTCAAATATTAACCTTAAAAATATCTAATTAGTAAACCAAAAGTGGTGGATTTCTTATTACATTTAAACGAGTCAAATTGTTTTTTTGTTCTTGTTCATCAATTACATAATGTTTATTCGCTTACAAAGCCGCTGAACGAGAGGATCTCATACCCAAATCAATGATCAAAAATTTATTTAATAAAATCATAATTTGTATATAAAAGTGTCTTGTAAATTGCTAGAAGTTGTTCAGGGGATGGAAAAATAGTGAAGCACTTTGGAATGTGTTTAAATCTTTTTTTTAAAGATAAAAAAATTATTAATGCTAAAAAATTGTGATTACAAGGCAAAGTGACCTTAAAAGTATTGAGGCCCCAATATCAACATATTCCAATTGGCAAACAGAGACTCAAAGTACATTCCCTTGAAACCTTGATGGATAATGAGATACCCAACTCCATAATAAAATCAAGACCTCCATCATGATCGTCTCCCTATTTGAAACCTTGTTTGAAAAAATTGTCATTCCTTTCCAACTATATAACTCAGCAAACTACAAATGGAATGTGTTTAAACCTACTATCATGCACATCAAGAAACATGCAACAAACAACAAACAGCTACCATCCATCGGAATCATGAAACAAAGCATGTCACCTAGGGTGTGTTTGGTTGCATGAAATCCTATGTCATGGAAATTCATGAGGGGATCCCTACATTTTAGGCTAATTTGAGATATCACTCCACATTCACCATTTGATTTTGTGATCAATGGTGGGAATGGAAGTCCCATGAACATGAGAATCACATGCCTTGGGGGACCAAGGAGTGTGATTCTCATGTTCATGGGAATTCTAGTCCCACTATTAAATCAAATGGTGGATGTCGAGTGATACATCAATTAAGCCTAAAATGTAGGGATCCCCTCATGAATTCCCATGACATAGGATTCCATGCAACCAAACACACCCCTAGTGTATACAATAAGTGTAACAGCCAATTACTTTGTTGGATGCTCAATGAGTCGTGAAATGAACATGTGGATCTGCTTTTTAGGCATATGCCCAGCCAACAATCTAAAGAAATGGAAATCATCAGTGTTTATGAACCCAACCAATTTGATTAGATGCCTGACATTATTCTGGTTATATGAACTATATTAAAATCAGAAAGGTCTAGAAATAAATGAATGTACTGATCACATCCTTAAGTTTCAAGCCAGCACTTGTGCTTTGGAGTTTGAACAATAAGTGATGTATGAATCGTAAGAATCCATAACTTACAATATAAAACCCCTCGCACCTTTTTTCTATTGTAATTGCTAACTGTAGTATTACATAAGGACAGGTTTATGGAGAACCTAATTCAAGAAAAACAACTGACTACCTAAATATTTCCGAAATATTTATCCATCTTCCAAGTAATAACACCAATTGATTGGTTTTGTCAATTCACTGGTCCACACCAGCCATTGCAGGTCCTCATAGGGAAACTACAGAACATAACCACACAAACTTCAATAGATATGAAGAAAGTCATTAGCATATCATTGTTTGGAAGGAAAATACTTCAGTATATTTTTTCGTAAAATATATAATTATACTTTTCAGAAAGTAAAGAGATGAACAAAATATATCCCCTTTTTCTTCTAGGACAGTAAAAACTATATTGAAGATATCCAGTAAACAAAACATGAACAAAATAATGAAATATAGAAAAGAAAGAAAGAAACCAACTCAGAATGCTGAAACGAGATGGATGATTATGTACTTACCACTTGCCCACTGTAAACTTTCTCTATTGCTTCAATCGCGGCACTAGCTCTCAAAATGGAATCTCCAGAAGCACTAGATTCAACATCAAATCCTGAAGTGCGCCACTGTGGCAAGCCTCCATCTAAGACCCAGACTCTATCATGTCCGAACACTCGGAACATCCTTTTTCATTCAATCAAAAAAATTAAAAAATTAAAAAATTAGTAAAATTCAGTGATTGCTAAACAAGAAAACTACATCTTAATAAGACATCAGCTAATAAATTACGCAAACGACAAGCATCACCATCAAGTGTATCACTTACCACCAAACCCGGGCTGCACTGAAAATTCCCTTTCCATCGTAAACAACCAATCCATCTTTGTTCTCGATACCAAGAGCAGAAACTGCAGCAGCAAACGCGTCCTCTCTTGGAAGCATGTGTGGCAACTGATGAAAATAGATTCCAATTAAAATAATAATAGCTACATAAATGAATTAATTAATTAATTGAATAAGGAAAGTTTATGCTCCTACTACAAGAAAAAAAATAGAAAATCAAGAAGCTTTCACGAAAGATGAAAGAAAGTTTACAACGGTAGAAGGCACTGTTTTTTAAGTGTGGAACACATGATACAACCATGCAGTCCTTGAATCAGGAAACTCCTCTGTTGCCCTTGAATCAGGAAATCCATCGAATTGTTCGGAAAGTGGAAAAAGTAATGAACATATGAAGGCGTGAAGCTTCCACCATCGTATGGAGATGATACCAAGTTTCCAATTTGGTATTGTGACCATATCATGTTTCAAACTTGGTATGGCACAATACCGAGTTAGAAAATTGTGACTGAGAATATAAGGGCTAGACCAAGTTTGTAACTTCGTCTACCAATGAGAAGAAGCTTTAACCATCATCCAAATCATTTGGCAAACAATTTTGGAAAGAAATGGGCATAGGCTTTGGCTTTCCATTCTCATATTTGGAAAGGATGGTGGCAAATGACTGTTGATGCTCTAGGGGATTACCTTTGGACTGATAGTTAACATAACCACAACTCTCCCCTTCACAAACGACAAGATGGCCTCAAGAAATTGTAACCAGCATTTCTAATGGTATATTAGCATTAAGATTAATATTTTTAGTATTAGTACTGGGTCGATCCTTGTTAAGGCCCAATTCGGAGTTCAAATCCAATTAGGTTTAGGGTTTTATTTTGCTTAAATAGGTCAAAAATTAAGTTTGTAGACGGTGTTGAAGTTGAGAGAATTATTTTCAGATTGAAGAAACTTTGTAAGTCAAGTTTCTATTATTTGTTTATTGCTTCTACGCCGTTAAATCTATCAATTGGCATCAGACCGGTAAGATCTTTGGACAAAGATGTTGCCTAAGGGAACTAGAGTCACCAACGCAAGGATGGAGCGCATGGAGAAAGCCAATTGATGTTGGAAAAAAAAATGTATGAACTCTCTTATCCTTCTATTTGATGTTTTTCCTCAATGTTTTACGCTCATCAAATTTTCCCAGACCATGTGAATTCTATAGATGAAGATCTCAAATTATCTATTTCTTCATATTGAGCCTCTCTTGATGAGGCTCCAAAAACCGAAAACTACAAGTGAGAAGTTTCATATGAAGCATCATATTGAGCCTCCACTATTGATGCTTTTGCAGATTGATTACTTCTGAATTTCCTGATTTCCTGCACAATGATGTTGTGAAACTCCTCACCGTCCTTAACCACTTATTCGTCTCAAGCTCTTCTCCTCCTCCAGTCTCTTACTAAGCCTCTTATCCTTCTCCCAGCCCAAAACTCCCTTTAGCCACTTCGCCGATTCCCTTAAGCCCTCCTCCTTTGATTGTATTCTCAGACCTGGAAAAGCTGCCTTACTTGACCAAATCAGAAGCCCTAACCCCTCCTCTCCTTGCTTGTCTGTTGAAAGAGACACATAAGTACAAGGCGTTTGCTGGCTCCCAAATACACAAGTCACTGGGCTTAAGTCCTGTTGGTTTCTGGCCCATCAATATCGTCAATAGTCGAGCTTAGAGAAAAATTGAAAGGGCTCAAAAGACAAACCAGATTCAGTCCATTTCCTCCTCTTCTCATGTGACACCTTCATATTGGTCCCTTTTTCTCTTGGTGATTCCCACTATTTATCTATGAATGTGCAATTTGAGGTATCACCTGCCTGGCCCCCAAAGTCTGTGATAGAGTTGAGTGGAGATTTTTCCTCCACTACAAGCTTTCTGAAGTTGTATGAAACTTCCAACCTTTATCTTCGTAGAGCAGGCTCCATTGTTCCATACATCTAGAGTCTCCTTAAGAGTACCACCTCAAACTAATCTCCTGCCACCGTAGTCCTGTCAAACCCTCTAGCCCCATTACTTTTACAGCCCAATCAGAATTTCAAATGCAGATCTCAAGATTTATCGTGAATCAATGATGCAGTATGCACACCCTCAACTTTAACCTCACTATCTTTCTTCAGGCTTTGAAACGTCATCGACCAATTTTCATCTGAAATACCTTGCTAACCCCAAATTCAAGAAGGGCCTACAACGAATAAACCTACCCAAAGAGCTTCGCTGAGCCAGAAGCCATTGCAGCAGATTTTCCTTGAATCGAGTACAACACTTGCATCCACGCCCCAGAAGCTTCACAATCCTATTTTCTCCCTATCTTATACTCCTATACTACACTGCTGTTTTCACTCGATGACGAACAAAACAAGTTGAATCAGTGAAGGTTTGTTCCTATACTTCGGCTCTGATAAGATTGCTTTCATAACAATTTCCTTTGCCGCCTGCCTCGTGGACAGGGGAAGAACAGGAGATTGAGAGGGCAATGGCTCCATTAAAATAGTTTTATCCTTTGTACAACACTAACAGCAGACACATGGATGATTAATGCGTTGGCCTTCTGATTCCAGCAAAAATCGTTCTTGAGAAAAAAAAACTCCATTCTGATATAAAAAGTAACATCTTTAATGGATTGGGACCTACATGGGGCCAATTTAAATGAAATAGTTTACTTTCTCTTCTCCAGTCTCTTCCTATATAATAGCGCCATAAAATATAAGCATAAGTGGACTACCATAATAATAGGATAACCCCCTCCCAAGTTTAGGTTCCTCTTTCCCTATAACACATAAAATGAGTTTGTAGACTTTGATACCACTTACTAAAACTAATTTTTATCTTGGTTCAAAATTAATTTTAATTGGACCTTGGTCCCAAAGCATGGAGCACGTGTAAGTAATTTCAACTGTTGATTTCCGAGACATTAACAGTCATGAACTTAATTTGGGACCAATGTCAAAAGTGGTATTAAGAAGTGGAACAATGCCCAAATATCCCAATTAAAAAAAAAAACATAAGCGTGTTTCCAACAACTTAGATTGTCTAGAAATAAAAAGGTTAAACCTCATTGCAACCCAGAAAACCTCAAAAGATTGCCCAAGAAACAACAGGTCCAATACAAAAAGAGAATTTTTGTTCTCAAAATATGCCCTACTTAATCAACTACCAAAATTATCCGGCTTGTTCCCCTACAAATACCTTTTCAAAATACAGCCCATCTAACAAAACAAAAACTCAGAAGGCACTCAATTTGAGTGTAGGATTCTCTGACCTTATTAATAACTTCCTATCCTTTTCCCAAGATTTTTAAGTGGACCAGGTCTCAAAAATGTACATATAATCAAGTTTAGGTGGGAATGAACTTCCCAAAACCTGCTATGCTGGGAAGTGAAAATTCAGGGGGTTAAAGAAGTGGTATCTCTTCATATAGAATGAGTCACAGAGTAGGAAATCTAGCTTCACACTGAAGTACAAATCTTAACTGTTGTAAGGTATACTTGTAAAAAGTTGTTTGCATGTAATACTAAAGCAAGTGATGGTGGTATTTTTCATGGTTCTTGAAGATGCAAAAACTGCTTACGTATGATAGTTAATCATGTGAAAAAATCGTTATTTACCTAGTAAATTGAGATAGTAAACATTTAATGGTTGTCGGTCCAGGACTGTTCAACATCAAGTAAGCCTTATAACTGCATTAGCTCATTCTGTGGTGTTGCTTCAAGCAACTGATTTCAGAGCCAGTAAATGGACGGATTTGGGGTTGCTTATAAGCTTTATGGACCACTTAATAATCCCGGTGCTCTTGTGTGTCATTTCTGTTTTCCTTTCACACGGCTTGAATTCGCATAGGGTAGGTCGATCAATCGAGATAAATCTAGGAGGCATATTTTCAGAGATTGATTTCCTTTTACTATGGATGAAAATATATATGCATTAGAAAATTCTTCATGATTTGATTGCAACCATTAATTAGATGTGAAATAGTAAGGGTATATTTAACGGGTAATATGGAAATGTGGGGGTGGAATTCAATATTAGATTTAGAATGAGGTGTCTTTTGAAATATCAATAGAAATTAGGGTCTCCCATGAGATTGAACAATTTTAAGAGAAATAAAGGGTGCAACGTGGAAATGCCAAATAAAAATCTTCATCCTAAAGTTCAAGATCTCTAACAACAAAGAAAGGCACCCACTTTTATAAGTTCTTTTATAAGTTTCTGACATTCCTTGGCAGTCATGCAAGGATATTTTTGGGAGTAATATGAATGTTAAGTTTTAAGTTGACAATGGTGGATACTTTGCAGTTAAAATGGATAACAGACTCATAACGGTCCATGAGCATTACAGGTTATAATGGGATATAACGGTATATAACGGAATAATTTTTTTAATATATTTTTAATACTCCCACAAAGTATTAATGTATTATAGAGTCAAAAAAGCAAATCATGTTCATAACATCAAATTCAAAAACAAAAAAAAAATTGATAAAAACACCTTCCCTTCGTATGAGAGTGAGATCGCAATAGAGAGTGAGATCGCAACAGAGAGTGTGATCGACTCTTCGTCTTCTTCCCTTCTTCTACTCTCGTTCTCGGTCAAACGGCGAGGTCTAGTTTTCTGTCGATTGGTGACGGCTAGCTCAAGTCCTTTCCTATGAGTCTAGGGTTCTCGTTCGATCGAGAATGAAATGGGTGATTTTTTTTAATGTATTAAAACAAAACGTTAAAACGGGGTTATTGAAAAAAAAATGTTATTCAATAACGGTCATATAACGTCGTTATATCGGAGTTGTGATACCATAACGTGATAATGTCATAACGTAACGGCTCACCCCCATTAAGAATTATATCGAAGTTATATCGACGTTATAATGCCGTTTTAACTGCACAAGGTGGATAGAGAGTTTTTTCTTGGAATCAGCAAAACGAAAAGAATTTTATTTATCAAAAGAGGAAGCAATCAAAGAAAGTGCTCTGAATGATGCCAACAAAAATATACGTCAAGTCTGGTTGTACAGTACAAGAGATTCCCAACTAAGACACCCCAAATCTCTCTAAATTAAATTTGTCCCAACTACATTTTTGCCTTTACATAAGGTATCTACATACTTATGCACATTCCTAAATATTCTATTATTTCTTTTTCTCCAAATGAAGCAAGAATTAGTCTGTCCCAAGTCCAGCTTCCAAAGAGAGCGAAGTTGGAGAGATTTTGACAGACATTCTCTACCCAGCCATAAAGATGGATTTTGAGTTGCAAGGTTAGAATGTCATATGAATCCCTATGGTTTAGTTTGTGGGGCAATGTCTAGACAACTCAGAAGGTTTGTGGAGGTGTTTCATTTCGCATTGAACATATTATAATGCACACTCGCTTTAACATTAAAAAAACCTCTATTCATACCTACACTCTATAAACATATAATCAGATGCTAATTCAAATGTGTTCACACGCCAACTGGGTGGTAAGCAGCTCATTACCAATCCTACGCACTATGTTTATATTAATATAATTAATTGGGGAGATCAAACCACTCACCTCACCGAGAGAGAAGAGCACCCTATTGAGGGAAAAGAGCACCCATTTCTCTGACTTCTCTTACGCTATTTGGAGTGTCTGAAGAGTGTAAGTGGTACGTTTCATGGTACCCGCTCTGAATTTGGGATATAACATTGACTCGGGACAGACGCGGACAGTTGGACAACTTCAGGAGGACTTCATGGCAGAAGGCGTGTGGAAGGTATAGCTCGAGCACCTACTACAACTCCTTTTCTACTCCACCGCTAGACGAAGTGACATCTAGCTCACTCATATCAAGAGCAGGACTCGAACCCGCACTTTTGGATGAAATCATCACATAAAGAAAAAACTCTTTTTTAGTGTGATGAGGTTGAAGAATACACTTCGCTAACACAGTCTTACTGCCCCATCTAGCTACCCTAGGTTTGGGGTAGGTCCTAGTGGGGAAGTTATAGACACCTTTCAATATTTTGTATCCGGAGTACTTTACTTAATTTCCTCTACAGTATGAGGCTTTGGCGGTATTTATCATTCACTTCTGGGACGTGAAACTCTTGAAGAATCTTTTCCATTTTTCGGTTATGTATGGAAAGATAGAAATAAGATGACCACCATTTTGAGTATTCAGTTAATCTTATTCTCTTCATTCACATTAGGTTTCAATTGTCCAGTACCCCAAGCACCCACTTTGGGGTTCTTCACTTGGGTGGCTTTCCCATTCACTTGTGGTTCATCTGCTATTGTTTCCTTGTCCCCTTGGGTCTCCATTTTCAGGTCCATTTGATTTTAGTCTTGTAGCACCATGAATGCATTGTTTTGGTTGTTCTTTTTGCTTCCTTCCTACGTCTTCTTCTATAAAGACTTCACACGTCTTTGGCCCTTTGGTCTTCATGTTTTCCTCTTGTTTCTCCAAGTTATTATCATCCAGCACTGTTGGGCTCTCTATTGCAGTAGCCTCCTCTATTTCCACCAAATCCGCCCATGACGGGTTCGAGTCGGTGTTTTTCTGAGTGAGGGCTTCTTTGAAGTTTTGTTGCTTCTCCATGAGAAACTTTCTCTTGTTCTTTGTTGTTGTTTTCCTTCTCATTTTCATGATCTTCCTCTTTAAAAAAAACTTGCTGAGTGGAACAAACGAATGAATGGGTAAAAGCTCTCGCCTGACCGGGGTTATATATATATATATGTGATAAGGAGACATGGTGGTGAAACGCTGATGTGTAACAAACCATTGCGGAAAGAAAAAAAAATGCTTAAAGGAGTGGCAAAGAGATAGATGCCTAGAGTCTTATGAGCTCTATAAGCAAGCTAAGAAGTTGAGTAGTAAAGCAGTAAGGGAAGCTAAAAAAATAGCATATGATGATTTGTATAATAGGCTAGGTACAAAAGAGGGAGAAAATGATATTTTCAAGATAGCTAAAGCTAGAGAACGAAAAACTAGGGACTTGAGTCATGTTAAGTGTGTTAAGCATGAAGATGGAAGAGTTTTAATGCAGGATAAAGCTATTTTAGATAGATTGAGGGATTACTTTTGAAACCTACTTAATGGAACACATGTAGGGAGTTAAACTTGAAGGGGTATGCTTCACAGGAAGAGAGACATCGCGTGTTCCATCGCAGAGTTAGTGCCACGGAAGTTACAGAAACTTTAAAAAGAATGAAGACAAGGAAGGCAATTGGACCGGATGATATACCAATTGAAGTGTGAAAATGTCTGGGAGAAGTTGGGATTCAATGGCTAACTAGGCTATTTAATAGGATTTTGAAAACTAGAAAAATGTCAGATTCGTGAAGGCATAGCATTGTGGTACCAACTTATAAGAACCAATGGGATACTCAAAACTGCTCGAACTATAGAGGGATAAAGCTTATGAGTCATACGATGAAACTTTGGGAGAGAATTATAGAACGAAGACTTATGAGTTTAACCACGATTTCGAAGAATTAATTTGGATTTATGTCGAGTAGGTCTATGCGGAGGCCATATTCTTGCTTAAGCAAATTATAGAAAAATATAGAGAGGAACGTAAGAGTTTGCATATGGTTTTTAGTGATTTGGATAAAGCTTACATTAAGGTCCCCAGTGAGTTAATTTAGTGGGTGCTTGAAAGGAAGAAAGTGTCTCAATGTTATGTCGATATCATTAAGGATGTGTATGAAGTGGCGATAACAAGTGTTCGCTTAGTGGGTGCGATGTCAAGTGAATTCTCAGTGTCAATAAGACTACATCAAGGGTCAGCCTTAATGTCAATACCTCTTTGCTTTGGTTATGGATGAGTTGACGAGCCATCTGCAAGAAGGTGTACCTTGGTGCATGTTATTTGCAGATTATATTGTCTTAATTGATGAGACTAGTGAAAGTGTAGGTTAGAAATTATATAAGTGGCGGGAGGCTTTAGAGAGTAAGGGTTATAGAATTAGTCGTTCGAAGACGGAGTATCTAGTTTGCAACTTAGATTGTAAATCAGGAGGGAGGAGTAATGCAATTAAGATCGAAAGCGTGGAGGTCCCAGAGTGTCAGGCTTTTCGATATCTAGGATCTATAATTCAAATGAATGGACTATTGGAGAAGATGTAGACCATAGGATTAAAGCTGGTTGGCTGAAATGGATAATGACGCCAGGAGTATTATGCGATAGGATGTTTGCAAAGCTAAAAGGGAAATGCTATAAGACAATTGTTCGACTAGCCATGCTATACGGTTCAGAATGTTGGGCTACTACGAAACAACATACGCATAGGATGGCAGTAGGAGAAATGTGTATATTAAGGTGGATGTGTGGTAAAACCCATAAGGATAAAATTAGGAATGAAAGAATTAGGAAATACTTAGGTGTAGCGTCCATAGAGTCCGTAGAGGACAAAATTAGAGAAAGGTGTTTAACTTGGTTTGGTCACATGCGGAGGAGACCAAGCACGACGCTAATTAGAAAATGTCTAGATTCGCAAGTTAATGGAGGGTGTAGACGGAGGGGACAACTGTTGAAAACTTGAATGAAGGCGGTGAATGAAGAAATCCTTGAGCTTGGATTAGGTGAAGATATGTGGGAAGACTGCATTGCTTGGAGAACCAAAATCCATGTAGCCGACCCCGAAAATATCGGGAATGGGCTTTGATGATGATGATGATAGACATTCCTATGTTGGTTTTAGTACTGCATAGTTGGGACACCCCAACAATTGGGAAAAGTGAAACCGCACTAGATTTGATAAACCAAAATGAGTCTCTTACAAAACTCAATATAAATTTCAAGATAACTCTAAACTTATATTACAAATAGAAATAAACAATGGCAAGTCCTACTCCTATCACCAAAATCTACAAATAAACTGCTGCTAAAAAAACTAATTGACCTTGCATTAATAAACAATAACTAAACCCTTTTCATATATAAACTACTAATTGAAGAAAAGGTTTCAGTTGCATTATATCGAGTCGAACCATATTTGTGAAATATATGAGAAAAGATATTAAAGCATCTTACATTTGAAGTCCGGTCTGATATTCCATCCACGTCGAAGAAAAGGGCCCCAGGAATGTGAGCAACCTGTACCAGTATTAAAAGAGACCTGTGTAACTACCAAATTTGGATTGGAGATGCAGATCGTGTGTAGAATGGGAAGAATCGACACTAAGCAATAATAAAATCTCCATTCAATATCTTGCTTAGATGTTGAAGAACCGCTTTAAAGAGTATTGACCATGGAGCCTTACCAATTTAATCAAAGCTTGACATGCTATGTGACATACTACAAAGACGTTAAAATGGTATGACTCATCTCTTAAGCCTTTGAATGCTTTATCCCAAAGGCAATATTGTGGTTCATATGCCAGTAGTGGCTATTGTTTGTCAAAAAGGTCAACTTACTTCCTTTTCCGCCAATACTGAACTAGATTTTCTCTATTCAACGCGTTTTTACTCATTAGCCACTCTATGTTGCATTATACCAGCAAACCATTTCTCTCTACGTATTGAAAATGTGCAATGATTTTTTGTGCTTCCTTTTAGGAGTATCAAAGGTCCTTTAAATAGGAGTATCAATGGAATCATTTGTCTACTATAACTTTATGAAATAGTTATTGTTTTATCATAACAAAAATTACTTACTGTTTATTGGGAGGCGGAAGAGGAAAAAAAAATCTAAAATAAGTCCTGTAAGAATTATTGGACGGATACATTTAAAATAATTGAAACAAAGTTTAAGAGGTAGCACATTTAAGAAAATAACAATAATGAAAATAATAAATAAATAAATAAATAAGACTTTTTTATCAGCATTTAATAAATTGAATGGATATAATATACTGCTCATACTAAGAACCTGGTATTCTTGAAACGGATTCCTTTGTTCGTCTGGCATGTACCAAGATGCGTCCAGCACCTAATGAATGAAATCCAACAGTTAATAGTTGAAAATATAGCAGGTAGCAGTTAAGTTCATTTTGAATGTCAACATTTATTTCAACAATACATATAACAAAATAATAGTAAGCCTGATCACAGTATCAGTGTACTCAAGGAACTTGCTATTGGCTTACTGCAAACAAGTTTTTTTCCAGACTATGAGTTCTTCACTTCTTGTTGGAATATAACAGTGAAGGAGAACCCACTATATGAGACAATGCAAATAATGAAAATTTTCTTTTATCAGAAAATCAGAACTTGTATTGACAGAGTGTTACAATGGGTGGGAGTTGGTGTTAACAAGATAAATGCAAAGAAGGAAATCAACAGAGTAAAGTGCAGCCTAATCACGAAAATGAATAAATAGGAAACAAATATCAATATCTTCCACGCAATATCCTTCAACTGTAATGTTTGAGCAAATATAAACTATAAAGCCCAAGGTAACTTCATAATGGCTCTTCAATAGAAGAAGAACACTTTGACCATCAGCTATTATGAATTTTACAGTCTTCAAATAATATTTGGTATTTAAGTAGCCAAAGTGGTGGCAGAAGGAAGTTAGTAAATGCCACAAATTATCCACAAATCTCCAAGTTATTGCATACTATCCGGGCTAGTGGAGCCTCATGAATGGAAAAGATGGTGAGGCGCTTCTTGATGGAGAATATCTCCTCAAGCAAGAAACTTTATCTTATTAAATGGGATACAGTTCGCAAACCTAAAGAGGTGGATATACTTTGGAGATTCACAAAGTCAGACCAATGAATCAACCATTACTTGCCACATGCTTTTATTAAAAAAAAAAAATTATATTAAAATTTGGGTTTAAATGAAGAAATTTCTATTTTGTCTTCCCATTTAGGACCACTTGGTTTCCATTTACACTATATACACATGACAATGAAATTATCATTTGAGCTCCATTTAAGCTGGAATTTAGAGGAAAATTAATGATCCACACAAGAAACGTCTTAAAGCTTCAGCTCTGTGTGCCTCGAGATGCGTGTTAAAATGTGAAAAATTGAATTTCTCTATCACAATCACGAAGCGAGCAACAGCCACCTTGGGCGCAACACAAGCTAGTCAGCGCTCATTGTCCAAAGCCACCAAAAAGGGGGTCCTTAAAATCTCACAAATATTGTTTATCAAGATATTTAATGTCATGGACCTAAACACGTATTTTGAGTTGCGGTGTCAAAATAGGCTGAAACTTTGCCACATTTTTTCTAGTGTTAACCTATAATTTTTCCTGAAAATTTCAGCTCAAATGAATTAAAAAATATTTTTTTAGTTTAGTAGTGTACTTAAGTGTATATAATAACTTAGTGCGTCCTAAATGGGAAGTGAAAATGTTTTTTGTTCCCTAAGCTTCCAATGCCCCTATTAATATTTTTTATTTTATATAAAATCAACGATACATATGTCAATTTGTATCGTATCTAAGCAACGCACTGACACGGACCATGTCGTATCATTGGGGCATGTTTTAAAATGTTTCCTTTTCTTTTTTTTGTTTTGTTCCTATCACTCATCTTTAATCTGCGTTGCCCTTTTTAGGGTTAAGCTAAAAGGGGAAAAAGAAATTGGAAATGATACCAATGAAGATGTGGATGGAGATGGAAATGATTTTTTTATTATTTGAGAATTGATACTTATATAAAGAGTTTTTATTTCTTGTGAAGATTAGTATCTAGTGACTATTTGTATATGGTAGTCTCAACTCTCTAGGCATTGAACTATATTTTGGGTGCTTAAGGTCATACATGGGTTTTCTTTCGAGTAAGAAATGAATAGATGGATGATAGACAATAGCTTACTTACACAACTCATTTAACAATGCAAGTGTTCTTTGGGACCTCATTGCTTGAGTAAGCCGTTATGCCTTTTAGATGCTTAATACCTATGCTTTATATATTCATACTTTTTTTTACATTGTATCTTAGGATACACGATACGTGTATGTAATTCAAATGAGAACTCCTATAGCGAATCCTTTGTAGTTTACGAAAAGGGTCATCATATGCAACTATTAAACCATGAATCCAATGTGTTTATAAAATCAGAATAAAAAACTCGATCACAGCAGCATGGCTTCGACAATGTTAGTTCCATGACTCGATCACATTCTCGACATGCCAATTTGCACACATACACATGTAATGTCAACACATGCCTACCCTGGCATGTTACACCTTTATATATACATATATTATAATAATAGTAAATTAGTAATAATAATAAGAAGAAGAATAATAATAATAAAACAGCAAAGGGTTTTACTATTAATAAGGGGTGGGATAAGAGAAGTGATTCCCTAATCTAATGGTCACACACTCCCCAATAATTTCTCATTTTTCAATATGTCACCTCTATCTTACACTATTTAATATCACTCTCACTCTTTCTCTTTATAGTTCATGTGCATTATTTTACCCCACTTTAACATGCATATTGTTTATTAATTTATTGTTATTTTTTTTACCAAATCTAATTTTGATTTATGCTCTCTTTTTCTCTTCATATAGAGTGTTTTATGAAACGTCCAACTTGCATGAGACAGTAGCGGTGGGCACAGGACGGGATGGGATGGATCTCATCTCGTTCGGGATAGACCTCATCTCAACCTCGTCCCATCCCAAACGGGTTCGAAATGGGATGGGATGGGATGGGAAGAGCATGTACTAGATAGTCCTCCAATGAATAATAACAAAAACAATTATCTCACATTGCTCAAACACAAATAATGGTTAATTCATATACATATAACTTTCATCATAACAATATTAAATGTCATATAAAATTTATGGTCCAATGAACTTGCAGTTTATGTTAAAAGCATTGTTCTAAAAATCGGTCTAGGCGGCCGCCTGGGCAGGTTTTTGAAAGAAAATAAATTATTTCCAGTTCGAAAAAGAATAAAAATGTAAGAATATGTTTTTTTAATACATTTTGCATATGTATCTTGGCAATGAATTGAAAGTAATTTATATGTTATTATGCTTACTTTATAAATTATAATAAAAAATTAAATAAATAACTGCCTAGGCCCTCGCCTATGCTCCGCCTCCCCTACTCGCCACCTGCCTACTGCCTAATGATTTTTAGAACACTGATGTTAAGCCTCTATGTGATACAAGAATAATTGTCGTATAACCCATTGTAGTTAAGGCGTAGCGAACAGGCCTGAAAACGCCTCAGGCGTGAGGCGAGGCGGTCTTAACATTTTTTAAAAGATTTTTTTATAATAAATTGAATGATAGTAGTATACATCATTTTGATAAGTATCATAAGCAAATATGTACAAAAAGTGACAACTACCTATAATCAAAATATTTTTTAAAGATTTTTTTATAAATTTATAATAAATTTAAAATATCAGCATAGTAGTATACATCATCATTTTGATAAGTATCACAAGCAAATAAATACAAAAAGTGACACAACTACCTAGAATCGAAATGAAAATTTAATAAAGTTGCATAGTATAGCGAAAAGATGCACTATATAAGTGTCAAGTAACTTGCAAACATCCACTAAATCATTAAAAATCAATAATCTTGAAAGAATAGAAACTTGAGAATATTGAACATTTATTAGAAGAAATTGTTGGTAAAAATCCACAAGTATAATCACTATTGGTATTCCAAAAGAATAAAAATCATTGAACTAAGCTATGAAAAATCAAGATTAATGTTGATCATATATCGATCAAAACATGCTCCAAAAATAATATAAAGTGTGACAAATTTATCAAAACTTAGAAATGTTTTATCTTGTTTTTATCAAATTGATCAAATATTACACCAAGAAACATAAAACCTTATTATAGAGTAGGTTGCAACCTTTTTTTTACTGGAATTAGGCTGCAAATGGGCTGAAAATTGGCTACAATTGGGCTGGCTACAACCAGTTTTTGGGTGAGGCGGTGAGGCGGGGCGAGGCGGTCTGAGGCAGACGCCTCATTTTACCGCACTGCATTGCCTCACTTTGATGCGGAATTTTGTAAAAACGCCTTGAGGCGCGCCTAGGCGATCGCTTTGACTACACTGGTATAACCAAAAAACATAAATCTTCATAGGTTTTATTTGACCTAAAATATTCAAAGTTTCAAACTAAAGTTTTTATCTAAACAAAGAGTACCACATCAAGCAAATAAGTTTTTAAACAATAGATGTTTTGATTTAATTTCAACACATCCTAAAATTTCCTTTAGAAGAGTAGTTTGATTAAAATTAAAAATAATAAATATTAAATAAATAAGTTCGGGACAGGATTGAAAATCTTATCCTGATCCCGTCTTGCTCTAGATCGGGATGGGACAGGACAGATCAGAACGGATTAGATCAATCCCAAAAGGACCAAAAAAAATCGGGATGAGATGGGACCAGAACGGGATCGGGATCGCGGGATGTAATGCCCACCCCTATGAGACAAAATGACATAAATTTGTAGTTGGGTACCTTTGTGTATCTACCATTTGCAATTTTGAATTCATTACTATAACATGTATATTTTGAAATGTAAGAGTCGAATTTTATGCTTTTGAAATACATTTTGAATGTGAATTTGTGTTTTTCCTCAATAACTTATATATTTTATTAATACAAGGTTAGTGTATTCATCATGACGTACACATAGACCCAAGTGGGTTGGCATGTCACGAGGTGAACCCAAAAAAATTATGGACACAAAAACACTATATAGATAAATCTTATCTCAGCATGAAAGCATGCCTTTGAATCTTGTCATTTGTTAACCTGAATTTGACATGTCATTCCCATCCTTTTTGTCCTTGGCATGTTATTTCTAGCCTCTGGTCGATCCCGTGTATGTTATTGCACGTGTTTTCACCAAATAGCTAGCCTAATCCCATACTTTCTGCCTTAGGCATGTTAATTCCAGGCCTTCGGTATGATAGCAGATATATAGCTACAGGTCTTCTAGAAATAGTAGCCCATACTACCATGTTATGTATTGCACATGTTAAGAATGGTGATTTGTCATTTTAGAATTTAATGTTGATCTCTTGCATTACAATGTCTAGAAAAAAGGCGATAAACTAATTATTTTCTCAAAGAGAACCAAATCCATGGATTACTATGTCCTAAGTCATGAAAGTATAAACTCGTAACAAAAAGCACCTTCACATCAGGCTCCCTGAGATTTGCGTGCAACCAATCAACCGAAACAACCGGTTCACTTGTAGATAAAGATTGAGTAGAAGTTGAACTTTTAGCACCAAGTGAAGAAGACATGGCAGAGCGAACTAAACCAGAGGTTGTAAATGCCAACAGAGAAGGTTGAAAATGACTGTGAAATGTTTTTTTCTGCAAACAATAACACAATTACATAGGAAAGAAAACAAAATAAGGAGTAGAAATTCATAATCAAACAAAAGTACGTAAACAACAAGAATTTCTTCATTGAATATGATGTAACCCATAAGAATCTGAAATTAGAAGAAGTAGACAGAAACAATGCCTAATAAACAGATAGAAAATCGGACATTGAATTTGAGAAGGAAATCAATCATTAGAAAACCAAACAACTCATTGCATTAAAGCATAGTTTTAACTTAAGACTAAGATAAAGCCCATTATGCAATTGAACGGAGAGATATGATAATTTCCTTTCATTAGTGACATTTTTGTCTTCTAACACAATATTTTGGAGGGACTTTTTGGAATGAGATGATAAGCAAAATGATACAGAAATTTACTACGAACCCATATTTTGAAGTTGTGCTTAGCTGCTTGGTTTAACTAAAGTTATAAATAATATTTTCTTTTTCTTAGGTAATAATGTAATATCACTATTATACGTATTCTTGCATGAAACTGTAATGACTAAACTGCAATGGTGTGAGCGACAAAATAATTTATCATTCATTTATGTTGTCTAATCAGGAATTTTAATTTTCTAATTTCTGACTCAATAAAGGCCATCTGAGAATGTTACTTATACAAGACAAATCAGCAAAGTTAGTCGTTTAGACATTCAACCCCTCTTCAGAATGTCCCTGAACATTCCTCCTCCTCCCATTTCCTCCCTCAGACACCATCCCCTCCTCTCCCGTCTCTCATCTCCCTCACATAACCTCTAAACCACCCTCTTACTTTCCAGCTCAATTGGCCTCTCACCTCCTCTTTCTTCAATCTCTCTCCTACACCCTCCTTCACTTTCACTCTGATCAAGCGTTTGTACTGTTGGACCCTAGATAAAACAACATTGGTAATCTTGACCACTATTGTAAAAACTAGCTTAATAGCGCACATTGAAGAAAATTGAACACTCCACCACTTTATTACTCTGTAAATTATTAAACCCTTCAAGAGCTACACACTCCAAAGACTATAGTTGACCATTATTTCAGCACATCAAATATAAAACCATTAAAATCCATCCCCTAAATAGCACACAGACAATGCGTAAACAAAGCAATTGAAAATCTAATAACCCCATTTCTATGAATCAGAATCCCAGTAAACCAAGCAGATTATGATGAAGTAATTGAAAACCCAAACAGCATAATTGATAATTTAAGCAAAACAAACCATAAAACAACCCCACTATGGCTACTTCAATAATCTAAAAACAATTCGGAACTTTATAATAAAGAACCACGATGGTAAAGAGATTGGAACTTACACTGAAGAGAGAAAACAATATCTGGGGTTTTTGCAAGTGAGAGAAGAAAGAAGGTCTAATGGAGCGGAGCCCAGATATTGATCTGCATAGAAGGACAGATGCCATTTAATCTCTACTACAGACAGGGATGATGATGATCTCAAAACGACAGAGACAACAAAAATCCTCGTGGGCGAGGGCGTGGGTGGATGGGCACTTTTTAGTTATTTTCGAGCGCCCTCTGCCTGCTATGGAGTCGATGGAGAGAGGTAGAGGGTTTATCAGAGGTATTGCTCGGAAACCGTACACATTTTGTTTTCCAATCGCTTTAGGGCATGTCTAACATACATTTTGGGTAAGATATTACGTACCTTAAATATCTACAGATATGGGTAAGATATTTACAACCTTAAATATGTTTTCCAACCCCTCCCTCGCCCGTTTCCTCGCCAATTAGAATTCCCCATCGCTTTATTAACCTAGTATAGTATAATTGCACTTTCCTCCACAATAAATAGCTAATTAGAGAATTTCATCATTCTCTGCGAGGGACCGCTTACTTTGAATGTGAGCCAAGGGTTGACGATGGGTCATGTCGTGTCATAATTATATAATCGTGACAAAATAAAATCTCGTGACATCTTATCAAACCCAATCCTGGCGCATTTAGTAGGGCTGAAAACCGAACCATTAACCTAAATCGTTAACCGAACCGACTTAGGTCGGTTTTAAAAATTTCAAACCGAAACCGAACCGACCATTAACAAAACCGATCCGAAACCGAACCGATTCTAATTTATGCAAACCGTAACCGAACCGAACCGACTAAAATCGAACCAAAACCGAAATAAAACCGAACCGACCGTCTATTTTAAACATATTATATTATTTATATATAAAATATATATTATTTATTATATATATTCAGTCGGTTCGGTTTGGTCGGTTAAAATCACATAGAAACCGAAAACCGAACCGACCACTTCGGTTTTGAATATTTTAAAATCGAAACCGATCCGAACCGAATTTAAACCGAACCAATCGGTTCGGTCGGTTTAGTCGGTTTGATCGGTTTTTTGTTCAGCCCTAGCATTTAGTAATCGTGTAAAAAATATATTGTTGACAAAGCTTACCAAAGTCATTCTCTAAAGTATGGTTAAATATATGTTCTAGGTGCAAGTTTGACACAATTCTCTATGTGTGTTTTGTCAGTCCATAATCATGTCAAAGTCATTATCTAAACTATATATATGTGTGTAACAGTCGAGTTTGTCTCATAGCAATTGTGTCAAGACCTCAAGGCCAAACATAATCCACAAATTCCAAACCAAAACTTGACTCAAAGCAATAGTTGCAATTGTGTGGACGTATTTCAACATTTACTTTCTAGAACAGAGACCACACGAAGATTTACATGGTTCCCTCCATAACGAGAGTCAATAAAATCGAGCACATCTATCGTATTCATTCCTTATTTCTAAGTGTTCACATTTTTCACCATCCTTTTACAATGTATGTTCTCCTCTCTTATATGGGTAAGATATTTACAACCTTAAATATCTACAAATATATCCTAAGCTAGATATTACGTACTATCAAATATCTCACATATGGGCTTTAGACCAGCATTACAAAGTTCCCTAGACACAGCTAGTTTGACATGTCTTCATTTGGGCCTTATTATCGGATCGTTGGTTACATTTCTCTTTTTATCTCTACTGTGTACTACTAGAACATTCCCTGCTTTTTCACCCATGGTTGTACTCAATGGATGTTATATTTGGGTTCAACAATATTGATAGTCTGAGAGACTTACCAAAGGTTATCGAACTCCTGCTGAGAACATGTCAAATAATCTACCAAAATCCAACTAGATCGCTGAGAACTGGAATATTGTCAAAGGTTGACTTCAAAAACTAATATGTTGCCGAGGGTAAGTGGAATGAATGTCGAGGACAAGTAGACTGAAGACTAAGTGTCGAGCCCTAAATGTCGAGAGCGACGAAAATTGTCAAACACTAACTGCTGAGAACTTGTTGACATTTTTTTGCCACCAATATTCACTTCAAAGTTTGGAAAACTCGTGCTTGATAATTACTTGGCATCTTAAAACTTAAAAACATTTCTAATACTTATTAATGTGTCCAGACAAATGCAAAAATATCATTAAGTCTCGTAATTTATTTGAAAAACATATATTTAAATAAGTCATGTTTCACTACCTCTTGCTAAAATAGAGGGAGTCACACTCGTTACATTTCACAAAGAGGGAGCCAAGCTCACTGCCTCCTTGATATGAAAAATATTTATTTAAATAAATAAGTCGATGTTATACTATGCCCCCTTTTGGCTAATCGATTTGTTAAAGTCTGGTGGCCAAGAAATATCATGTCAAATTATGAAGCATGTTAAACAATAAGCACACAATAAAACAATTGTGATTGTCTCAATTCCCTACAAAAAATTTCTTGAAGTTTATTTGAGTCAAGCTTAGGTATACTAGTATGGCACTCAACCTTATACATGGAAAAAATATCAATTCCTCACAAAAAAAAAAAAAAAAAAATTCAATTGTACCTCAGCCGAGTTGTGGTAGACTAATAGGGCATTCAGCCCATTGTAACGAATATGGTTCCAATTCCCAACATATTTTTCTAAGCATACCTCAGCTGAGCTGAGATAGACTACTAGGGTACTCGGCTTTTTTTACAGGGAAGATGATTTCAATTCCCCATAAAAAAAATTTCTAAGTGTACTTCAGCCAAGCTGAAAATAACTTATAGGACACTCGACATTTTGTAGGAAAGATCATTCTTCAGAGGTAGATTAATAGTTTTTTTATATATAATGAAAAGGCTTATTTGTATTTATTTCTTAAAGAGTAATCTATCATAAACTCATGTTGTTCTTTGTATATCTTTTTTGAAAAGCTAATCAATGATAAACTAAGGTATCTTAAGAATAATGCATTCAATGATCTACATTTTTTTAAGTGTATCTTAACCGAGTTGAGATATGCTGATATGACACTCAGCCCAAGTAGGGAAGATCACTGACTTAATTGAGATTCCATGCAGTTAGCAACTATTTATCTTGAAACAAAAGAACGACGATGAAATTAATTCTCTCCCATTATTCTAAGTAAAGATCTTGATTTACACCTATGCCTTTATGAAAAGAATATCAAACATAACCTCCTAAATATTAGGGAGAGGGCCTATCCCATGCCTCCCGACTTGTGAGATGTCTGATATCGGCCACCCTTTCTCATTCTACAACCTTGTGAACATCTTGATTAGGGAAGTGTCTGAACTCGAAAATATCTCGACCTGTTAGGTGTCTGATACCGGTTACCCTTTCATATTCTATAATATGATATCGCTGAAAAAAAGTATAATCTTTAGGTATATAAATTGTATGACTTGAAAATGAGAATTGATTATGAGAAGCTACAATAAAGATCTTTGCAAACGATTCAAAATATATGAGATCAATTAACAGTTAAACCATGAATCTTAATGTCAGAGTTTGTATCATATTGCATTACGGTTATGGGCCCATTTTAAATTCTCTAACATGAAAGCAACCCATGGCCAACAACTAGAAAAAAAAAATTAAAAAAAACCCAAAATCGTTTCATGAATACTACAAAAGCATGAAACCATTACATGTTTAACATGTTAATTGAAACATGTTAAGCCACATCATGAGGGAAACAAAACAAAACCACTTACATAATTGTTGCAAATGTGATTGCGATTCCAAGTAGCGCGAGACCTTCCTCGACAAGAATCTAAGTCCCATCTAGCAGCAAGATTCCAAGTAGAGTTGCCACTGTTGACAATGTTCCTAGGCTAAAATCTGAGTCTTTCAACTTGACAGTGGGAAGATAATGCTCGAAATGAGCTGCAGAGGGAATGATTGAACTCCAATTCCATGCATTTGTAATTCTCAGCTTGTGCTCTGTGTTCGGATATAATCATTTTGGCACACATTGGGCTGAGATTCACACAAACGAACACGCCTCTCACAAACACATACAAATTTCTTCCCCTCGAGCTTAAATGTGTTCGAGTATAATCATTCTGATACACATTTGGCCGAGATTCACACAAATGAACACACCCATCACAAACACACAAATCTCTTCCCCTCGAACCTGCATGGATAATCTTAAACAAAATAGAAAGCTCATACAAATACAACCCCTAATTCGTACTCTTAGATACAATATCCTGGCCAGATCCCAAATTTTGCTTTCAAACACAATCGAATTGGAAAACAAACCAAATTCTCTCACTCCATCATTCATTTATCTATTGTTGAGTACATACACTGGCCCGAGATCTCCTCGATATGTGCTGCGTGATTGGTCAGGCAACGACTGCAATCCGACTTGGCTTATGCCTCCTTTTTCTCGATAAGTTTTTTATCAGCTAGAATAAAAGGAAATGAGTCTGAAGACAACATGGGCTGAAAATGAACTTCTATCAATTTAAATATTTCGTCCTTAACTTCACTGCCCAATCCAACTATCTCCTTTCTCTACAACACAGTCTGCCTCCCTTCCTCCTTTATCCGCATGAAGAAATAATTGTGCATTTCGCCTCCCTATCGTCTCATGCGTGAAAGAGAAAGGTAGCAGTTGCGCGAAAAAGAAGGAGCTACGAGAACCTCCATCGTCATTTCTCTCTTCATGTCTCCATCGTCATCTTCTCTACAACCACCAAGGAACTACTACGACTTTGAATCTTATCTAGCCACCAAATAGGTAAGATTACATCATGTTTACTCTGTTTGTTAATCATATTCAATCAATTCATCACTTGAACTTAAATGAGATTGTATTTGGAAGCATCTGCAGTCTAATCTTTGTAATTGTTCTGAATAGTTGAAAACTCACAAACAATTTAAAATCTCACGAATTTGATGATCATTATCTTTTTTAAAATTAGTATTTCCAATCCTTTAGTTGTGCAAAGAATTGTTTGAATACTATACTTGTACAATAAAATGTAGTTTATAGCTAAAAATTAGTTTACTTTTTGTTAAGTAAAAATCTCACAAAAATTTAGCCATCTTTCGCTTTAGGTTGGCTTCTTTTTAGTCTTAACCCTGAATTTAACATGTAATTCACAAGAATTAATCAAATGTGTTTTTTTTACTAGGGTATTCCCCATGCCATTGGCACTCTACGTGCATTTTTATTTTTTTTTGTAAATATCATGTACTGAACACCCCCACCATCATCCCCACTTTTTCCCTCAATCAGTATTGAAATGCAAGTCTATTCTAAGGTAAAAATATATAATATAAACTTTAGGGTTATACTCAATTCAAAAAAAAAAAATTCAAACGTCGAGAGTGAGTTCTCCCCCAAACTTTGAATTCTTGAAAACACGAAGTTCATGGATTTTGTTTAAATGTGCATAAAATGCCCCTCTCAATTTTTTTTTCTGGTATGATCCGCCTGTTTGAAATGTTGAAAAAAATGCGAACGATGTGAAATTTATTATATGTTTTCAATGTGCATAGCCATAGATTCTTGTCAAATAAATATTCAAAAATCAATCCATTGTTTGTAATGAAGAAAAATGATTTGCTTGCATGCATCATTCGCACACAAAAGTTAATGTTTATCTATTTGCTAAACCATTTGATTCCCCAGACTTATTTATTCCACCATGACTTGGAATCGGGATCTGATTTCATAGATGTTCTTCTTAGCTTTCCTCCATTGTTTTATTTGAATTCTTCCTTTTTCTATAATTTTAATTTGGAAGAATGTCTTTGGAGGTAGGTAGGTAACCCAAAGCGGAGTGAATGTAAAAGTCTTATTTGTATAAGAACAAAATATGTTTGTATCATATCAAAATATAATTGAACATAAAATCTATCCCCTACTGTAAATAAGCATAAATAAGATTTTCTATTCAATGAATCATGAAATACGACATAATTACAAAAAAAAAATTAGGCAACCCAATAAAAAGTCTTTTTTATTTCGACAAAAAATCGAATTGACTAATTTGGTACATTTTCCACAATTTCTGCTTCACAAATACAATATTTTTTTGTGCATTTCTAATAATATCAAGGGTTATCCCTATTTTAGCATTTCTAATTTTCAAAGTTTTGGGCACAATTAGTGAAACAACATAGAAACATTCTATTTACGAGTTGGGTATAGAACCAAAGGGCAATGCTAAGTTACACTTCCAAATTCGTTATTGTATGTTTGCCAATTGCCTTTTTTCGTTTTGAGTTTGGATTTCTCTGTTAGGTTATGCATATTTATTGGTGGTGTGAGTAAGTAAGAAAAAAAAACTCAATGGTGGTGTGAGAAAACGCTTTTGGTGGTGTGGAGTAGTCGTTGCCTTCACTTTTACACTCCAACTTATTTCACTCCAACACTCCGCATTCCACCCCATCATCCCTACACATAAGTCTCACAATTCTTCACCTATAAATGTCCCACACATGATCACACTTGAAAAGTACTTTTGGGAGAACACTTGAGAGAGAAGTAGTTATAGTATTTACAGAGAAATTAGCGAAGTTTGGCCTAGAACTTACCATGTTTGGTTAACATCCCATCTTAGGGTGTGGGTGAGCCCATGGGAGTATAACTTCAAGAATGCTCTTTTAGATTAATTTTTTTCCATTTTTATATATTAGGGAAACATGTTTAGTTAGATTAGTCTTGTAGTTTGGTTATGTCATGAACTTATGAGGTAAGTTAGATGTTTTGTATTCGTTATATGAGTTCCACTGATGTTTTCTTCTTCTACTTCTTAAGCTCAAGATTATATAACTTTCTATACTTGCAATTTTTCTAACAAACCCCTAAATACAATGTTTACATATTGTTAGTTTAAGCTTCATTATGATTTGTTAGATATTCGTGTTTCACCTTGGTGGGTTTATTTTATGCTTTTAAATCCATATTTGATTATTAGTTTACTAATATAACTTAGGCTCGAAATCAATTTGCTTATAATGTCATATTTTCCATCCTAAGGTGAGATGAAAGTCTACCTTAGGATGTTTAATAATTGTGGAAAAGATTAATCTAAGAGCGACTAATAGTGTTATCGGCTCATGATAAACTCAATGCCCTAACTCTTACATTTAGGTTTTACTTTGTATTTTTATTTCATACAATTCCATTTGTTTATCTTTTCATCAACAACACTTTATTTTACTAGAATAAGTATTTTAAATTAGATTTTAGAACAAGTTTTCCAACTTCTATGAAGCTCTCCTTGTTGGATTCGACCCGTCACTACGATAAATATGGGTTTAGATGACTTAACTTTACGACTTGGTTAATATGCATGAGCTCGTATTTATTTTGATGACATATATAAGGCGTACGTCGCAAACTAAGTCGTTATATGATAATTTGGAAAACTCATGACTTGCTTTTAGTGCATGTCTTCTAAACGAATCATGAGAAGGTCCACCATATCTTTTATTTATTTATTTATTTCGCCAAAATTTAACAACTTAAAACACAAACACCGCACGAACCTTAAAAAAATCCCTTTTTCTTAGCTCCAGTCTAGAGAGCACGTGCTCTCACTTTTTTTTTTTTACCTGTTCTTCTTCAATCTGTTCCTTTTCTTCTCCTATTCTTCGTTTCTTCTTCTTCTTCTTCTTTTGTTCATCTTCATCTATTTTTTTATCACTCCCTCTCTCGTAATCACGTTCTAGATAGCTCCCCTGGCGCTAGGTGCCTGGCTCTCTAGAATTTTTCATCACTTCCACACTTCCACGATTGAAACTTGAAGAAGCCCCTTTCTCCCAAGGTTCTCCTCCTCCTCCTCCTCCTCATTCTTCTTCTTCTTATTCTTCTTCTTTTGATATTTTGCTTAATAGTTTGGTCGAATTTTCTGCCTCTCTGAAAGCTATCTCCAAGCGAATCATCTCTTTGATGACTGCAAGTTCGTCTTCCACAACCTTCATCTTCTTCCAACAACTCTGCTTCTTCTGCATCTAGGGCTACACAACATCATAGTCAATCAATCTGCCATACAATCAATTGAATCCACCAACTACAACCCTTGAATCCATTCTATTGAGTACAAGAGAACCCAATCGACTCATTCAACAAGGTAACAACTTCGATTTGGTTTATTTTTGATTTTCAGAACTTTTTTTTTTCATTTTCACTTCATTGATTCAGCAGATTTCGAGAGGAAAACCCAATCACCTAGGTTCACTATAGGTAGCAACAATATTGTCCCCAACTTAAACACTCGTTATCTTAAAAGGCCTCGTTACTATTAGGGAGTGGATCATCTCCTTATAAACCTTAGTGACGACTCGTCCTCAGTAGATGAGGGACTATTCAAGCCAACTCCATCCCAACAATTCGATATTGTCCCCAACTTAAACACCTGCTCTCTTAGGCCTATCATCCGAGCCACGGATGTGGGGTTTTTATCTTAAAAGGCCTTATTACTATTAGAGAGTGAATCATCTTCTTATAAACGACTCGTCCTCCCTTGACGTGGGACTATTCAAGCCAACTCACTCCCAACACAATTGACTGATTTGGCATAGTAACAAGCGATTTGGTTTATTTTCTCAACATTTTTTGTTTCATTCTCATTATTGGCGATTGAAGATTTAAACATCTCCTTAAACTCGATTTGTAGGAAAAGTGCATGAATGAATGATGGAAAGGGTAACTTTGATCTGTTTCTATTCATCTTGTTTTCTGCCTCCTTCGTTCCCTTCTTCTTTTTCTGTTTAGAATCAGAGTGGGTTTCAAATGCATTTCCTATTCTTCTCTTTTACATGTCATTCTTTTCTCATCCACAAAGAGAGCTTATATACAGAAGTTTAAAAGTTTGGGTTAAGTAACTGAAAAGACTAGCTTGATAGTTGCTAATGGATGTTATGATGTATGCAGAAAACTCGAGTATCAGGCCGGCTACTGTAAACATCTTCCTTTTTCAGCCAATGCACGTTCGAGCCATCGGACAACCACAAGGTATGAACTTTATATGAAATGGGTTGTGTTGATAATTCAGTTCTTCTTTTTCTAATTATCTGTACTTGGGGTTATCTTATTTTGAGCAGGGAAAAAATAAGAAAATTGGGATGACTTCAGAATCTGAAGAGGCATTTTGGAATTGACTGTTCACTTGAATCCAAAATTTCATTTCTAATATGATATCTACACCTTGATGCAACATTCAGGTACACCATTGATTAGAGAGATCAGTAAAATCATTTTTTGTCAAGTCAGAAGTATTTGAGTTGCTTGGAGATAGTTTTACCATATTGATGTTATCAACTACTCATTGGTACTTGCGGTCGATCACTTTTTATTATTTGTTTAAGGGTTAATAAGCATGTTAGCACGTTACTTATAGTACTGAATATGTAGTATAACTTAGTAATTTTTTCTACCCCTTGCTCAACTGAGTAACAACTCAGATCAAGACTCAAGAGTTGCATAGGCTGGATGGAACTTCAGAATTGGTCAAGCTATACTCAATAGCCTAGAAACATTTGACATTAGCTTTGGGCATAAATGTGGGTTTTATTTTATTTATTTATTTTTTTTTTCTTTCTTCTATTATGCTAGATAAATGAAAAGGGAAATACAAACATTCTTGGGTTATTTTCCTTTTAACCCACATTAATTTACCGAAACCTTACTTGGGTGCCATTAATTTCTTTTATTCCGCATACCCAATTTTGAGTGTTGACTGTTAAGTCAAATGGTTTGACTACTGGAAACCATTAGATGTTTTTAAATGCCTAAATACCCTCACGTACCAAGCACATAATGGGTACCAAACAGGAACTGCTAGAATACTGTGGGTGCCAAACGGTAAAATTTGGCTTCTAATCTCTCCCTCTTCCTTCCCCATCTCTCTCTGTTTCGCAGCCATCGGCCGCCCCCTTCCTTTTCCCCTCAAGTTACTAAAAACCCTTAAATTTATAGTATTAGAGCATTCACAAGTGCTTGCTATTTGGGTTACCAAATTCATCTAAAATTCATCAAACCTCTGATGCCATCCCAAACCAACATTAGAAACCTCCATCCTTTCCAACCTTCCAAGCAGAAAACCTTTTCGGCTCTGGTGAACAGGACGGGTTTGCTTTATTTATGTATTTAAAAAAATTTCTGCAACCTAAATTTTTGGCAAGCACCTTGTCTAATAATAATACAAATAACGTTTTGAAATACTAATTATGTAGCAGTGAAATTCCTAAGATACAAAGTAAAATTAACTTGTCTTATGATAGAATTTAATGTTAGATGTGAAGCTTTAACAGACAGCGTTTGTTATATTATTGTAGATATGGAAAAAACATTACATCGGTTTGGAAGTGAATGGTTTATTAAAATAGAATGAATCAATATAATTCTTTCAAACTATGTCAAATTTAAGGAAGATGATAATATATTTTCTCTTCAATATCCTTCTAGTTCTAGTACATTTTGGATCTTCAAATCATTTGTCTACTTAACGATGACAATGAGCAAGACAATAGCTTTGATGTTGTATTCATCCAAACATTTTCAAACTGCTCATAAACCTAAATAACATATAATAACTCAATATCCAAACTTGATAGAATTACAATGGTTATTTGACAGAGATGATCTAAAATTTATTAAGGTACATAAGAACACCAAAACTGGTTGCTCCAAATTAGCATTTGCTCAATATTGCACTTCCTGACGGTTCCTTCACTCTGATTGAGCTCGTTCCAGCCGCTCAAGTTTGAACCGCTCTTGAAAGCAGGAAATATAACTTGCAGCCTTCATGTCAACACTTTCATCAGCATCACATCCATCAATTTTCCCAAATGAAACCTTCTTTGAAGGAATTACAAACTCATTATCATAAACATAACCAGCAGAAGCAGTTTTAGAAGTTGAAGTACTATGCTTAACTTTGCTACTATACTGCATTGAAGAGGTGGCTGGTTTTGGTGCCTTGTAGAAGGTCATGACCAGTTTCCCCTTAATGAATCCTCTATGTTTGCAGTTCGACTCCATTTTGCTACTTGTTTGTTTGAGAGCCTTGTTTGATGATCAGATGATGAGCTCTTGAACATGAGGTACAATTATTTATGTTGCTGCAACGAGTTAAAGATATGCATGAAAACCTGTAAATGGTGGAGGTGGTCCATGAGCTAGCTAAATATCTAATACTGTAGTCTCTCTTAATCATATAGTAGGACTGTTCATAGGTTCTTAGGTGGTCAAATATATTATCTAATTCATTGCTTTCGTATATTTGCTTTATAGGTATTGGAAGATACATTCTGGATTGAAACAACTTAGAATCTGAGACTGGATTAAAAGGTACAACTCAAGAGGAGAAATTTGATATCCCAGTAAGTGAAAACAACAAACAAGCACTATTTGAGTTGTCAGGTTGTGATACTGATGATGTTGTTGTGATCTTAGATAGATTGATCAATATGGTTCTCTTTGTTTTTAAGGGTGAGATTCTGCTTACTTTAAAAGGGAAAGACTGTTGCAGCTGTTCTTTATGACTGGGCTCCAGATAGTGATGCAAGGTTGGTTATTGAAGCACTCCAGAAATGGGATATATATCAGAACGCTTTCCTAGTGATAACTATGCAGGGCTGCAGGTGTAGGATATTTTTCAGGAAGCTATGTTGCTGCCACCACTGCCGCCATAAGGTAATATTTATATTATATTGACTTCATTATAATTTGTCTTCCATTTCTAGAAATTCTATTATACTGATTTTATAACTAGCCATGCAAAAGTAGAAGTTCTGTGGGGTTTACTTTGGAGTTCAGTGATCCAGTGCCCGGGTTGAGCATGAATCCAAACAAGGGTAAAATGGAACTTAATGGCGTGGAAATTTTCTAGAGTTTGTATTATTATAGTTTTATTCATTAGGCGTATCAAGAAAATGTTGTCCATAGTTTAGCCATTGAACCTCCACTACTGATATGTTGGATACACATGAATTGTTTTCTAATGGTAGCTGAGATGAATGTGTGGATACTGGATATTGATCGACTGAGTTCTACCACTTTCAGAATTCTACATTGGATATTTGGTGGCAAGTCCATTAGTTCGGAGTTGTGAAGATCGGTTATGGGTTGTCTAGTGTTCCAAACTTCCATTATATGCTGCCAAGTATATCTCACTGAGAAAGTGGGACTTTATGTTCTACCTCTTTGGTTTAGAAACAATAGTTTTAGTTAACCACATTGTAAGATTTGTTACAATATGATTGATGTTTGCAGAACCTGCTTATTTGAATTCATTACTAGTTCTTGTCTTTCACATTCTTTCCTACTCTTTTGCAAGGTGTGTGTGTCTGAGACAAATAAAAGTAGTTCGATCGACAAGGTCCTTAACAAATAGTTGCGAAAGAAGGGCCTAAAGCTTAATTGCAAGGTCTGAAGCCAATAAACCATGCACCGGCAGCTACCATCTCCTGGTCCACGTATGAAGCAATGAAAGGTTCCTTCAACAATTTCCTCTGTACTCTCCATTTTCTGTCCGATCTTTTTATAGTTTTACTTCTTTTGCTGTAATTGTTTATTTTTTTGTTACTAGTGTTGATGAACACATATTGGTGACTCTGTTGCTGTTCCACAAAATTAAATTATGTAGCTGTGTATAAATGTAAACAAAATACTTTTTTTTTTTTGTGACACATGGATTTCTTTGACATAGCTTTCGCAAAAGTAGATAGATATTATGAATTCAGGTTGTAACTATCCCTTAAAAAGGCCAAAACTGTCCAAATTTGAATGAATAGGAATAAGGGCTGATGAGATCACATTTATAGGTATTTTATCTGCATGTATTCATGCAGGACTAGTATATGAAGGTTGTAAGCATTTTGAGAACATGACAAGTTTGTATGACCTTAAGCCTCAGCTTGAGCATTATGGATGTATGGTAGACCTGCTAGGGCATGTGGGATTGATAAATGAAGCAGAAGATTTCATCAAGAAGATGCCCATTGAACCTGATACCTTTGTTTGGGGAGCTCTGCTGGGGGCCTATTGAATACATGGAAATATTGAGGTAGGAGAAAGTATTATGAAGAGTAGGAGAAAGTATTATGAAGAAACTAGTTGAACTGGAACCCATGGGCTAAAAAATTTGGGATGAAGAACTGGGTGGACACCGGCCCGAAATATCGGTTAACCAAGGTTACCAGGGCCGGGCTTGGTCCGTAAAATTTTGGGCTTTAAAAATTCGGTCAAGTTAACCAGACTGGCCATATATATATATATTTTAAAATTTTAGCAAACCATTTGATGACGTGCATTGGGCGTCGTTGTTTGCAATAAGATGTCGTGCACTACTCGCCCTCAACACTAGTTAAGTCGCGACCATCACGTTGTTATTCATCAATTACGTTTTGCACAACGTCATTCGAGGCACGTCATTGCTTCGTTTTTTAACGACTTATTAAGGACGTCATTGAAGACACTTATGATGTGCATTTTAAGTCGTTGTAAATCTATAAGGACATGATTTGACGATGCAAAATGTACGTCGTAGAATGCATTACACCTATAATGATCATTGATTCCTCGACGTGCCGATGGATGTCGTCACAAGCATATGATGACTTGTAAAACACGTCATCATATCCTATGTGTTGTAGTGTGTGCTTGTCGGTGTCTAACTCAATTGACAACCGTGCACTTGGGATACAATTTGAGATCAATCACTTCACTACAACATATATAGGACATGACGACGTGTTTTTGCACATCGTCTAATGCTCATGACAACGTCCATCGGCACGTCGAGGAATCAAGGATCGTTATAGGTGGTGCATTCTACGATGTGCATTTTGCATCGTCGAATCATGTCCTTATAAGTTTACATCGACTTAGTTGTATATCGTAAGTGTCTTCAATGATGTCCTTAACAAGTCGTTAAAAAGGCGAAACAATGACATGCCTTGAATGTCGGTGTGCAAAACGTAACTGATGAATAACGACGTGCTAGTTGCAACTTAACTAATCATTGAGGGCAGGTAGTGCAAGTGTCTTATTGCAAACGACGAAGCCCAATGCACGTCAACAAATGGTTTGCTATAATTATATATAGGGCTGGGCCGGTTAACTGGACCAAATTTTTAAACCCAATCTTTAACGAACTGGGTCCAACCCGGTTAACTGATATTTCGGGCTGGTCTCGGTCTAGCTCAGTTTTTCTAGCCCAATTGTTTTAATTCCAGTTTTTTCAGCCCATTTCAGCTCTGTTATTGGTCAAATCCAAACAATATTTGCCTTTTTTTTGCCAAAATACACAGATATTATCCAACATATTCCAAATATTTCTTTTAATTAAATCTTCAGGAAGGAGGGGCAGCTATATGGGATGCCAGACCTTTATTACTCATAAAAAAGATTTACATCATATCAGGGGTACATTACTCCTTGCACAAAACAACATCTGCCAGCTCACACACTATCCGTTTCCATCAAAACACAGTTTCACTAGCCCAATTCTCCTTTGTATACTCTGTTTTGCAACAAAAAAAAAAAAAAAAAAACAGAGTAACAGATCTTCTGAATAACAACAGAAACCTGCCAACACTCATTCACAGCAACATTCTGTTTTGGTAAACAGAGCAATTTTTTTGCATCTCCAGCAGACTCCACTGCTCCAGAAAATCCACCAAATCAACTCCGTCATGTTCGCAACATCAGTTCATCCAACCCCCATACATACAGCTGCAAAACAATTGCAATTTGGTTATGAAAACCATTGAGAATCCTGGACAAATTGCTGGCAGTTGCTACCACAGTCTTCCCAACTCTGTCAAACACTGTCATGAACTGCAGATGGCTAGAAACAGACTGCCATGAACTGCAAATGGCTAGAAAAACATTGTCATGACCTGCAGATGGCTAGATACAGATTGCCATAACTGTATTACATTAATTAAAAACATGTAAGAAAAAAGGTAAAAACCAATATACCGGTTCACAAGCATCAGGAAGAATCTTCTTCAGCTTAGCAGCAGATTCATCAGACCTCTTCTCAATGTCATGGGCTAGTTGCCCCGTAGGCATGTATTGTAATCAAGTACACGGTCACCCATTAATTTGTGTAGGTTTAAGAAGTAGCTAGATCCATAAGTATTAGAAGCAACGACCCCCACGAACTCCACGTTTGGCCATAACACCTTCTCAAAGTGCAATATTCTCTTATTCTTAGTCTCGACTCCAAGGTCTGCAATAGCTGATTCCTTCCATGGTAACACAAGAACAAGTCCAAATAATGAGGTACAATTAGTGACTTTTGGGACTCCAATGCTCAAGAATGAAATTTTCAACTTAAAAGGAATTTAAAGGACTAGGAAGTTCACCAGACGACAAATCTCTTGGACGTTACTATCCAAGAGATTCCACCAAGAATTCCAGCGTCAATAAACCACATCTTAAATATCTAAAATCTACAAATCTTGCATCTCTCATTAACTGAAGAAATTCATAAATTTGGCTGTTGGTTTGATTTTCTGACAGGAAAATTTCTCTAGATCCATGACTCAGGATCTAGCTAGATATCAAATTTAAACTGTTCTAGCTATTAAGTGTGTTGTTTTGGCATTAATGATTCCTGAAGTAGGTAGTATTTAAGTTTATAACGCAGAGTATAAAATGTGCAGCGATGTTTAAGAAGTTAACAATGAATGCCTTTTTTTCCTTGACACTGATGTGTAAAATGGGCAGTGATAAAATGAATGCAAAGTATAAATAAATGCAGAGTATAAATTGAATGCAGTGTATACATGAATGCCTTCTTAAAATGAATGCAAAGTATAAAATGGGCAGTGATGTTTAAGAAGGTTTATGCCTTTTTTCTTTCTTGACAATGAATGCAGAGTATAAATGGGCAGTGATGTATAAAATGGGAGTGATGTTTAAGAAGTTATTTTATTCAACCTATTGAGATTTTTCCTTATTTTGATCAGTCGCTATCTCTGTTGCTTACTTAATTTAACATTCAAGTTTCTCACCACCAGCATATTACCTTCCTGAGGATACTCCAGAACCTAATCAATTATATAAAATACGATAATGATATCTAATATGCATACAGCCATACAAGTGAATATAAAATTATAAAAGTTGGTCTCATTTAAAACACTGACAAGCTATGGCCAAGTTGAATTAGGCACGTTGAATTGTGTTTTGCAAGTGGAGTGTAATGGCAAAGAGTTCTGGCAGGGTGCTATCTTGGCTTCAGATAGAGTTGTTTTGCTCTGTTTCTGTTTAGAAACAAGGCAGCAATGGCTGGAAGGTGCAGGCGCAGAGGAATTTGCTGCAGTTGCTTTGTTGTTTCAAGGAAAAATAGAGTAGGTTGCTATGTTTTATGGGGAGGAAGCGTTTGCTTTTGCTAGAGAGTAGCAGGTTGGTTTAAAGTTTGAATGACTCTTGCTTTGTGATTATGCCCAAACAACACACACGGTCAATGAAGTAGATAATGGGGTGTCGATCCCACGAGGAAAACGATATAGAAAATAGGTTCAAAGTAATACCAACAAAACAAGGAAATAAAACTAAGAAACTTTTGAGAAAAAGAAGCAATAAAATTTAGGTGAACGAAAATCAAGAACGAAAAATCACAAGGGTTCAATAATCTCTCCTATATTTCACCACTTCAACCTGTATTGATTCAATTATGATAACTCAATAATGTGTTTCACATCCCAAACAACGTAACCAGAAAATAATCTTTAACGCACCACTATATTCTAATGTAAATAGATATGAGAATTCCCTTTTTCTAGAAAGCACAAAGACTTATCATATATGATTTCTAAAATCGACAATATATCTAGAGACAGTAACGCAGTAAAAGACAATCATATATAACCAATCTACCTAAATCAATTGAACCCTAATATTCCACACATAAGAAGAACATGACTAGACTTATATGGAGAAAAAGAAAATAATCACCGGATTAAAATAATTTATGAAAGAAGAAAACATAATCAGATGTCACATGAAAACATAACTTCTATATTAAATAAAAGGGGGAAATTCTCAAATACCATTATTCATCATGAAAGTATAAAAACTGAATCAAATACCAATCGAATTAGCTACATCTAGGAGTTCATTTCTACGCCTTGCTTGAAAACTTAGCCTAGCTGGCAATACATTTTCAAAACTCTAACAAAAATTACTTGTTTTTTTCTCTTCTAAACATTGGGATATTCTCCTCTAGTTGTCAAGATTTCAACCCTCTTTAAGGATATGGCTCTCCCACTTCCTCAAGGATACAACTCTCTTTAATTATTTTATGAAACAAACTCTTTTCCAAAACGACTGATTTTTCAGTCCTGATTGTCACACGTTTTACTCCTTACAAACAACTAAATGGAGTAAAGTGGTCAACATAAGACTTGAAGGAATATCTCTTAGCTTTAATTAGCAACAAGAATCACCGTAATTGGATTTGTGTAGTAAAAATTATTCCCAATTAACTGAGACCTGCTTCAAAATTCCTAGAATCCTAAATAGAAGGGAATGCAATTTCTTTTCCTTTGATTTAATTAGGAACTAGAATCCGAATTGAATTTGTGTAGCAAAAGTTGTTTCCAATTAGACTGCTCTGGAAATTTTGGAATTCTAATTAGAAAATAAATCAGCTTTCTTCTTTTTTTTCTTCGTTTTGGGCTGGATGCACACATGGGCATACTTCAAGCTGTCGTGGGCTGGTGCAAAAGTTGTGGATCACCTTAATCATATCTTTGAGGGCCTTTTATCTGAAAAACACACTAAAGCACAAAATTTTCTACAAGACCCTACTTGTCAAGTAATTCAATGAATTATTAAAACAATCTTAACAAGTGAGAATAATTAACAATGTATAAAGTGTATTTTCATGCCCTAATCACAGCCCCCAACCATCTCATTGCTAGTACCTAGCAATACAAGCGAAATAAATAGCATGAAATCGTGCATAACATGTAGGTCAGAATCCAAGAATTTGCAAAACTGTCTAGCACTCAAACAAATGTTAGCCAAAACTCATAGACGCTAACAAGATCTCCAAATCATGACTTCTGAGAAACAGTAAGAGTGTGCACTAGGCCACAACCTTTCTTACCACAAACCAGTAATGCATATAACCTCTCATTCAACCATGTAAAAGCCTAAACTCCATTGTCCTCACAGGTAAAATGTCTATCAATTAGAACATGCAAGGTATTCACTCATGGAGTTGGAAATCAATGTAAAGCTCTCATAGAAAATATCAAATAATTTAGGACAAGCAAGTAAACAAGAATTGATCACAGGATAGGCTAGTCACACCATTCAAAACACTTAACAAGCTTACCATAATTATGCCTTGAAATTTCATTGGTTAAATAATAAAGCCTTGATGTTGAAGCTCTTCCCATTTGAATATGATTGAGACGACGTATCTTTTCTTATGCGGTTGAATATCCCTTTTTTGAACCATAATATATTTTGTCTCACGAACAGACTAATTATAATGAAAAATACTAATAAAAGAAAAATGATTCTTAAGATGATATCGACGGTCAAAACTTAGCACAAATACCAATGATGGATTAGAAAGCTTCAAAGATTAACCAAATCATTTCTCCACATGCAAGGTAAACCAAATAGAACATCTCAAATGATGACGAAACAATTTCCAATGAGCAATAAAAGTTCGCAATGCCAGTTATCTCAAGCTCTCCATTCAATCAAGAAAATTGTACTTTAATCATGGTCAAAATAAAAAAATCATATGCATCAACTCTCCAAATCAATCCATAAAGCTTAGATAGTGCACAAAAGTGAGTTTCCAAAAATCAATCAATGTCGATCAAGATAGTATCATCGGACCTTGACAAAAACAATGTTGTAATCATGCATCAACAATTCACAAAGACTCAAAACCAAACAAACATGCTATGACAATTTCACACAAAACATTAAATAGCAACATGCATGAATAAGCTACCACCCCCAACCTAAATCTGACAGTGTCCTCATAGTACCCAAAAGATTAGAAAACCATACCGATGGGAGAGAGAAACATAGGAGGGTAATTGGATATGAGCGATTCTAGTAACTAAACCTAAAATAACATGAAACCCTTAAAAAACATAAAAGCAAACAACGAAATCAATAAACCTAAACTAGAAAGCAATAATCTAAACTAAAAAAAAACAAAAATACAGATAGAAGTGGAAAACATCAATCCAAGTAGACAAAGGCAGCCAGGGAGATCTCTTCTAGCACCTCTACTTTCTCCACATAGTGCTTCAAATTGCCCATTCACTCTGAATATTCTCCCATCGTTCGGATCTTCAATCTCTATTGAACCATTTGGAAAAACTTGTTTAATCATGAACATGCCCGTTCATCTCGATCTTAGCTTGCTTGGATGAAGATGAAGTTGCAAGTTGTAGAGATGGACTCGCTGATTGGGCACAAAAATGTTTCCTCAAAATTTGCTTATCATTAGCCACCTTCATTTTTATCTTGCAGATCCATGAATTGTCATATGCATCATTTTGCAACTCCTGTATCTCAGCCAACTGAAGCTTTCGATGAATACTTGCATCATTAAGATCAAAGTTAGTTTTTTTACTGCCCAATAAGTGCGATGTTCTAACTCAATAGGTAAATGACAGGTTTTTCCTTAGACAAGCCGGTGTGGAGACATCCCAAGATTTTATTTATAAGCCGTACTAAGCCCAAAGAGCGTCCGAAAGACGCAATCAAGATTCACCATTTTCTCCAAGATTTACTTTACTTCTTGGTTGGCTAGCTTAGCTTGACCATTTGTCTGTGGATGGTAGGTGAAGCAGTTGATTTTCGCTCCCTGCTTTGACCTTGACCTGTTGACCTGCACAAGGAACGCACGTGAGCCATGGACCATCGTTGTGGTGGCCAATGACACTCCGATGCTAAAGTCAGACAAGGATCTGAGGAAGGCGTAATGTTGTAGACAAGGAAGTTGTAGCGTACCTTAGCTTACCAACCTCATGTCTTATTTATAGTGCTGGAGTCTTGGTTCGACCTGGCCATCGGTGGCATAGTTTAGGGAAGAGAATCTTTGTGGATATCCTTATCTAATTAGGAGTTGTAATGTGAAGGGAAGTTCCCCTATTAAACTTGTGCTCTTAGATACGCGGGAGATAGTTCCCAATCAGAGTGTTGTCCATAGATAGAAGTTTTCATGTGCGACATATATTCTGGTATTTGCTTCCTAGTTGGATGTGAAGTGCTGCTGTCTTGCCTGTTCGAAGTTGATCCCCGAGATACTTGCCTTGATAGAGCTTACGGGTATTGGGGATAGTTGTGAGACGCGTGGGCTTAGCAGGTTATAGTGACTTGGGTCCGTCTGGCGGACTGCATTGTGCGGGCTTGGAATCGCTTGGACCGGATCAGTGTTGGGCTGACGCTTGGGCCTATTATTTCTTGAGATCACCATGACACGTGTATGATGTAATAAAGAGGCCATTTTGGTGTATCATCAGCTACCCCTCGAGTTAGTGGGCCATTGCATCGGTTCACTAAGTCATTTCTCGAAAAGATACGCCGCTCATGATGATTGAGTCTGAACCGTTGATTGAGCTGTACGTTTCATTAATTAAGCGTTCGTCGATTCAGTAAAGAAGGGGGGAACCAATCCCTATTTAGATTTTTCTTTCTACAGAGATTGATTCTTCCATTTCTTTGCTTTTAGAGATTCTGCTATGTTCGTCTTTTGATTGAAAGTTTGTTCACTTTTTTCATGGCTCTCGACAACCATCTTGATGATGAGCTTCTAGCCAAGGGCCTCCATTTATTTGAAGATAGGTTGGTTTCCGAATCGGGCCTCGTTGAAATTTGAAAGACGTTCGGGGTTCCTGAAGACCCGCCATTCTATACTTTAAATGATGATCAGACGTCGATGTTTTCCTCTAGAAGGGTTCGTTTATTTGTATCGCGAGATACTTCAAATTGGAGTTTTGTTTTCCTGTTTTTGACGAGATCTAGAACTTTATGGATTTCCTTGGAATCCCTCTTGCCCAATTGGTACCCAATGGGTACAAGATTATCCTTCTTATTTTGATCAGAGCGAATGATGTTGGAGTCTGCGTGACTCCTTGGGTGATCCAGTTGCTGACTTCTCCTCGGCTAAATGATCACACAGTTTCCAAGATGATGTCGCCACTTGCTTCGGGAAGTTGTCGGATGACTTCAAGTTCTTGCAGAAATACTGCTTCTTGGCTCATTTGAATTCGAAGTACTTTGTATTCAAGGGTCATTCAGTGAAGCGAGAGTTCAAGCCATTTCCTAAGTATAGCTTCATCTTTTGATTTCGTCGCGCTAATTGTATGTTGATCATCGCATGTGTTTCTTTTCAGGGAGGTTCCCCACTATTCCCCTTTCTCCGAAAGAGCAAGCCACTATGAAGGCATTCTGTGACATGCCGCAAATGAGTGTGGAGGACGTTATATGACCTACTAACTTTAGCCGCAGTGGATTGTGGGCCAATTGGCACATGACCCCCACTCTTTATTGAACACCGAAGGTTAAGTCTGAAGGCGGAACCCTTTTCAGGAAGAGGAAGGCTTCAAAAGTTAAAGCTCCTACCTTGCTCGACACAGAGGGGCTTTCCGAGACGATTGCCACCTTTATAAGTTCGAAGAAGTCTTGCGCTGGGGCTCCCAAATGGTCTGCTTCAGTGAGGGAGAAACGTGAACCTGATCAGCCTGCCAGGGCGGAAGTCGAAGTATTTGGCTGGAAGAAGGACCACCTACGATTAACAGGGATTGATGATGCTTCAAAGCTGAGAACTGAGCAGGCTAAAGTTTTGAGCAAGAAGTTGATGCTGGCTACTATGGCGACTTCTACCGGTGCCGGCCAATCCAAAATCGTTTTACTAGAAGGTTCTGATGAGGATTCCCCTGAGGTTCTAGAATTCAATCCTTTCGCTGGTGTATTGTCTGGTAATGGTCGCGTCAGCATGGGCCATCTCTTTTGTAGTCCGCATTGTTCCCCATCTCGTTCCAGACAACATATCAAGGTGATTTGGACAATTCGCTTCCTTATCTTCCTTTGGATTCTGCTAAACCGGCTCGCAATAAAGGGTCGACAGTTGGTGACAAAGGGAAGACCATGGACGAGGGCCTAGGTGCGGTGGCAACTACAAAGGGCGATGCTGGCGTAATTTCGCAACCAAGAGAGCTCCATTCGGATGGGCGGATAAGTTTGTTTGCTCCGGACGTAGTGAAGATGAGCAAATATGCCTGGCACCAGGAGGTTGACGTTGACTATGCTTCGAGGAAACACATAAGCAGGAGTTACAACTGGCTGATGGACCATGCTCCGAAGCCCAAGGAGGATACGTTGGAAGGGCGTATGGATAAGGGTTTGAAACACCTTATGTTATGGATGTCCCATTTGAGCTAAGTGGCCGTTGCTGGGACGAAAGTTGAGGCGGCTCGTGAGAGAGTGTACACTATGGAACGTGTATTCTCGACTATGCAGAAGTTGTATTCAAATGCACTTTTCAAGATCGAGTTGCTAAGAAAACAGATTGAGGAGATGAGGCTTGAAAAGTCAGTCGTTGTTGCCGAGACTCAAAGGGTTCGTTTGGAATCCCTTGAGTTTGATTTAGCAGAGACGGTGTCCACGAGGGACAGATTCAGGCAAGAATTGGACCTGGTCTGCCGTGATCTGGAAGTTACGCAGGAAGCTTCGGCTAAGATGCGTTCTGAGTTGCAGTCTTTTGCTGAGGAGAACACCATGAAGAAGGCTCAATGGGTTGCCCAGAAACAACAGTTAGAGGCCGACGCAGAATTCAATGCTCGGGAAGCGAGGAAAGCTGGGGACCAACTTCGTCTGGAGCAACATGAGTTCAACGCAGTTAAGAGTAGTCTGGCTACGGAGCAATCTTAGGTTGATGCGCTGGCCGGCAAGCTGGAGCTATTGGAGCGTGAACTTGCTGAAGCATAGGTGCGCGAGGAAAAACTTCTCAAGGCACAAGACAAGTGTGAATTCCGCTGGGTCGTGCATGGGAAATTAGAATTGCTGGCGCGGATGAAGGAAGAGCATCCGGAATGGGACCTTGCTTATTATAAGAAGATGTCTTACGCAGACTTCGGAGTGGTCTCTTCATCATCAGAAGAAGAGGGTGATCCGAATCATGGCGCTCAGATTGAGGCACGTATGAACGCAACTCCTATTCTTTCTCCTGCCAAGCCTAGTTCCCCCGTACTTGTGCCCCTCCTGATGAGGAGTATATTTTGTACATTTGCACTTTTTGTTTCAACTGTTAATGAAAACATGTTTATATTGAGTACGCTTTGTATTTGCATTGTGTTCGGTATCCTTGTTGCACGCTTTCCATTTTACCTTGTCGTTTTACTTTGACACAGGTTTGGTTGGGTTAGCAGGAAGTCGAGTGGTCTGTCTGCTGTTTAGATTTTGACCATTTATGTCGCGAATGATTCTGACATGTTATTTTGTGAGGTCTTAGAGTCATTATCAATCGGTTACATCCAAAAGTGGGTGTTCCGCGGATGGCTTGGCACTGGGCTACGCTATCCAGGATGTGGCTCATCCTTAAGGTAAGCCATCAGAGACTTATTTTGCTTATTTGGCCGTCGGTTTCGGTTGCTGGTATGAGTGAACTGTGGTAGCCGAGCACATGCATTTTATTTGAGCTAGAGCGGTTGACACGAGTCAGGTTTCGTGAGCTCGGGTTGACATCCAGTGTAGCATTCGTTTGCGTGTCAACGGGTTGATTTTTGAGTTGGCTCGAGTGGCCATTGCTGATAATAGAATGTCAAGCTGTGTGAGCGTAAAGACGTTGCTTAAGCTGTAATTTATTTCGGCCACCATTGTTTTGAGAGGGAGTGACCATCGCGTGGCGAGCTGTTGACATCAGTCAGGGCTGACTGGGCTCCCACCTTTCGAACCATCTATATTCGTGCAGAGCAGATTATAGTTTTGGGATGTGAGAATTTGGCGATCATGGTCTGTTGGATAGCGATGATCCCGGGGCGAGCCGTTGACATCAGTTCGGGATTGACTAGGCTCCCACCTTCCAAACCATCTACACCCATGCGGAGCGGGCTACAAGTTTGGGACGAGGGGATTCAGCGACCATGGTCTGTAGAAGAGCAGTGGCCTCGTGGTAAGCTGTCGGCATCAGTTCGGGACTGACTAAGCTCCCACCTTCTAAACCATCTACACTCGTGTGCATCGAGCTACAAATTTGGTAGTTTTCGGCAACCATGGTCTGTAGAAGAGCAATGGTCCCGTGGCAAGCCGTCGACATCAGTTCGAGACTGATTAGGCTCCCATCTTCCAAACCATTTACACCCGCGCGGAGCGGGCTACAAGTCTTTGAGTTGGTAAATCGACAACCATTATCTGTAAAAGAGCAGTGGTCCTGTGGTGAACCGTCGACATCAGTCAGAACTGACTAGGCTCCCACCTTCCAAACCATCTACATCTGCCCGCAGCAGGCTACAAGTCTGGGCTTTGACCAAAAGATGTCATTGTCGTAGTTCGCCCCTAGCAAGTTGTCGTTACCAGGCGTAAGAGCGCTGATTAAACTCCCATTTCCCAAGCCATCAACATTCGCGCGGGGCGAACTAGGCATCGGGATGAACCATGAGCCGTCGTCATAAGCCGAAATTGACTAAGTTTGCCTAGTTAGATCAGGGCTCCACCTATTACGGGCATGCGAGCCTACATCTGCAGGCGGAGTGCATCATGCAGATTAGTTCCCTTTTGAAGAAAGAGGAATACCTTAAATTAGCTGGTGATATGTAGGTGCGATCCGTGTGTCAAAAGTGACTAGGGTTTCTACTTTCGTGTTAGGCACATGGTAGAATATTGCTTGAATAGTGGGATGAGCCCATTGGCCCGTAGAAGAAGAGCTAGGGCCTGTCGTAGGATCAAGACGCTACGTGTACAACGTAGATTGAATGGTGACATGCATACGACGTAGATCGCGAGATGGTTGAGTATCGGTTACTCCCCCGAATTAATGGGGTTGTGTGCAATATCATTAATTGGATGAACATTGTCCTGTGTGGTTTCCTTGGGAACCGTCGTCTCCTCGTTTCCCATATGATATTCAATGTTGATAGTTAATGTTGAAACACTTGTTTAGTGAACCATTACGTCTATATAATGTTCCTTGATCGTTGTGGGCTTTATCTTCTACAAAGCGCACCTCTTTAGATGCTATTACTCAAAGAATATGCTTTGGGTTTTCCAAAAGCTGAAGGGAGATCTCCAATGCTGGAGTCTTCGAATGCTCTAACATTTGCGCCAATGAGTCATGATAAGACTTGCTATTATGCGTAGTCACCTGCTCTAGGTAAGCACCCAATTGGTTCGTTGAGACCTTGTAATTTTTTCTCGTATTGCTTAGAAGAAGTACGAACTTTCTCCCAAGGGATGAGTCTGTTATGTGTTGGTGCCCTGTCGGTGCTTTGAACAGTCTAGTTTCAGAGATAATACCAGCAACCAACCTTGAAGTGGTTGCTTTTCTCCCTTCCTAGCTAGCTCCGTCATGTCACGTTGCGTTGGAGTTCAGGATTGCGGGGCGGAGTGGAGTTGGACATGGCTTGTTGGAGTGGGCCATTGACTCCTAGATGCCCCTCGCATCCCTCAGTGGGAGGGCACACTCGATCTATTTCCCAAGTTCGTCTGGTTGAGCGGATCGAGCGTGTGAGTTGGCTGTAGCTTTGGTTGGTGTTTCACAAGGGATCCGGTTGCTGATTTGTACCACCTCAGGCCATATTAGAGGGGTGTGTCCGTAGAGGCATTGAATTGAATGCATTCTTTCATCCTGATCTTGCTCATGAAAAATCTTCTTCGGAGATGTCGTTGGGCGGAGTCTACTTTGGGTACCTTTGCTGTGGCTTCTGAGTTTTCTTCTGGAGTCAGAATGTTTAAGTGAGTCTTGATTGTATGTTGCAGCGAATTCATTGCTTGTAGTTTGTAGTCTTTTGTACCCACATCTGGGCGATCATTGATACATCTTTCCAGTAATCAATAGAGTGTGTTTGCTTAATTCTATTTTATTTCTTAAACGATTGCAAATCGTATAAGCTCTTAAGAATTAAAATTCTACATTGACTATGGAAAGAAAACTAAAACTCTGAATAGACTGACTGTTTGCGGAGAGAGGTCGACCTGGCCCTGAAGTGAATTTGCATGGCCTTTGCTTGGATCGTTAGTATCTTCAGCAAATTGCCAAGTTTCGCTGATGCCGTTGAGTTTACTGAAGAAGTAAACCTTGCGTGGGAGGTTTTTTCTGCGCCCACTGATAGTCATGACGGTTGTGCTCCCGTCTGCAATGACCTCTCCCCTTTGTCGGGTTAAAAAGCAGATTGCTCTTGTAATGCTTGAATGTTCTCCGCTGCTAAGTTGAGCCACCACTGTTGGGATTTTGTCTCCGTGTTGGTGGAGTGACTTTTCCACAGTTACTGGGTCTGGCTTCTGTTCAACTTGCCTTGTGGGCTCTAGTTAGATCTAGGAACATTCTATCTGCTTCAATGCAACATAATGGAAGCCTCGTGCCGTTGGTTGGTCCCCGCGAATTGTCCTCTTCAAGTGGTTAGCAGTATACTTGACACACTGGTGAAGGGTGAAAACTATTGCTTCCATCTAGTGAAGCCACAGTTTTCCCAGGATGAGGTTATAGGTAGATGGCGCGTCTACCACCATGAAGTCAAATAACAAGACCTCTCTTAGTTGTGGCTCTTCTGCCACCACTGCTAACTTTATCTTCCTAATCGGAAAGCATTTCTCTTCGTTGAATCCAATCAGCGGGTAATCAGAGGATGTCAGGTTCTCCTTCTTGAGGTCCATACTGTGGAACACATTGTAGAACAGAACGTTGAGGGAGCTTCTCGTGTCCACCAGGGCCCTATTTACTTCCCTTCTTGCGATAGAGACTAGATTGACAAGAGCGTCATTGTGCGGTGTGCGGACGCCTTCGAGGTCATTGTCTATGAAGGTCAAGGTGGGGATGGGGCTCTGCACCCTTGAGTAGTATACGTGTCTGTCTTTGTTTGCGAGTTGTGTCTGCTTCTCGAGTAGAGTCCGTTTGCGAGACCTGTTTGACTAGTTTTCTTTTGCTCAAACTCGGTGAAAGACATATATTATGCTTGGAGTCTTCTTCTCAATCTCTTTGACTGCCTTTTCCCTCTCCCTGGTTCGGTCCTGTCATTTCTCTAAACTCAGGAATTCCTTTATCTTGCCCTTGCAAATCCATTATTTGATCTCATACCTTAGACTTTTGCAGTCGTTGGTGTTGTGGCCACATTCCTTGTGGTATGATCGAGCAATACTTGTTGTCACGTTTGGAGGGGTATCCGCGCTGTTTTGGGGCCACTTTAGATCTTCCCAGTTTTTCATGGAATTAAGGACGTCCGATAAGCTAGAATTGAAGGGGATCATGGATCTGGATCCAACGTAGTTGGAAGTTTTCTCTGGCCTGGCTCGACCAGAGTTCGACCTGTTGTCGTTGTGCTTTTGATTGTTCATTTCTTCTCGCATTTTCCCTATTTTTGTCCTTAAAAATGGAGGGTTTATTTTCTATTTAAGTATCCTTATTTATTCTTCTCATCTCTTTCAGGGTGATGTACCTCTGCGTGCCCTTCAAGAGTTTTGCCATATCCAAGGGGTTCCAAGGTGAGGAATTCGTAAAACTTTCCCTTTCTTAGGCCTGCGATAAAAGCCGTCATGGCTGTGTCGTCGCTACAATCGTCAATGAACGTCAACTCGTCATTGAAGCGTGTGACATACTCTCTTAGCATTTTGTTAGATTTTTTCCTTAGAGAGAGTATGTAGTGTGGGTCTTTCCTGATTCGCTGGCTTCCGACAAAGCGTGTCAGGAATTATTTGGCCAGTGTCTTGAATGAGTCGATTGACTTTGGCGGGAGGTTGTGGAACCATTTCAGTGTTGACTTCTTTAGGCTGGTAGGGAACGTTCTGCACATCACCGACTCAGAACCTTCCTTGAGCGCCATTACATGCTGGTAATGGCGCAAGTGATTGAACGGGTCACCGGTCCCGTCAACGAAATCAAGCTTTGGAGGGGTGAACTTCTTTGGAAGAGCCTCGTTCATGATGCGGTCCACGAACGGTGGAACAGAGAGGCGATATAGCACGTCTGGGTCGTGAGCCCCTCGGCGGAGGGGGTTCTGCAAAGCGAGCCTGTCTACCTTGAAGGTCGATTCTGTGTTAACTGCCCCGCCTCCTCTAGTCCAATGAGAACTAGCAGGGGCTTGACTCTCCTGTGCCTGCTCTTTGTTGTCTTCTGAAAATTGTGGCCTGTGTTGCTCCCGATCTCCATTGGTAGGTAGAGGGTTCTGCTGTATGAGAGTCTCCACTGCCTTAGCGATCTAATGTATTTATGATGACAGCAAATCCTTGTTCTCCATTGTTGCGTGATCTGATGGTCACCATCTTTTTGTATTCTGAAGATAGATGATGCTAGTAATTGGTTAGGAACTTTGTCGTCCCCACGAACGGCGCCAAACTGATGCAGTTGATTTTCGCTCCCTGCTTTGACCTTGACCTGCTAACCCGCTGAACTACACAAGGAACACACGTGAGCCTCGGAGCACCGTTGTGGTTGCCGATGGCACTCCGATGCAGGGATCCAAGGAATGCGTAATTCTGTAAATAGGGAATTTGTATCGTACCTTAGCTTACCAACCTTATGTCTTATTTATAGTGCTGGAGTCCTGGTTCGACTAGGTCATCAACGACGTAGTTTAGGGAAGAAGATCTTCGTGGAAATCCTTATCTAATTAGGAGAGTTGTGCTGTGAAGGGAGGTTTCCCTACTCCTAGATACGCGGGAGATAGTTCCCAATCAGAGTGTTGTCCATAGATAAAAGTTTTCATGTGTGACATATACTAGGGTATTTGCTTCATAGTTGGAAGCAAAATGCTGCTGTCTTGCCTATCCGAAGCTGATCCCCGAGATATTTGCCTTAATAGGGCTTACGGGTATAGGGGATAGCAATGAGACGCGCGGGCTTAGCAGACTATAGTGATTTGGGTCCGTCTGGCGGACTGCATTGTGCGGGCTTGGAACCGCTTGGGTTGGATCAGTGTTAGGCTGATACTTGGGCTTATTATTTCTCGAGATCATCATGACATGTGTACGATGTAAAAGAGATGTCGTTTTAGTGTATCATTAGTAGGCATTGGCGACCTTGTGATGTACTAAATACCTGCTCATCAAAGCCTAAAAAACTGTTACAGAAGTGAGTGCCCTGATCACTAAGAACAACTTGTGGTGTACTGAATCTGGATAAAATATTTTCTTTGAGAAACTTGACAACAATGTTGTTGTCATTGTTCCGACACACCACAACCTCTACCCATTTGGACACATAGTCAACTACAAGCAATATATACAAATACCCAAAAGAGGGTGGAAAAGGTCCCATAAAATTAATCCCCCAACAATCAAATATCTCAATAACATGGATCGGGTTGAGAGGCATCATGTGTCTTTGGGACAATGCACCTAACTTCTAGCATCTATCACAAGAACGACAAAAATTGTTAGTATCCTTAAACAATGTAGGCCAATATAATCCAGACTGTAAAATCTTGGCAACAATTTTTTTTTCATAGAAAATGGCCGCCGCAAACTGTACTATGACAAAAATGTAAGACACTTTCTATCTCACCATCAGGGATACAATGCCTCATGATTTGGTCAGGGCGATACCTACACAGATAAGAATCATCCCAATGGAAACTTCTCACCTCGACAAAAAATTTGTGTTTATCTTGAACCCTCCATGAGGATGGAACTTCGTCGAAAACCAAGTAATTAATAATATGTGCATACCATGGTACTTGAGTCACAGCGAATAAGTGTTTATCAGAAAAGTCATCAAGGATGGGTGGGCCAGCGGCAAAATCATTGAATTCCAGGCAAGACAAGTGATCTGCCACGGCATTTTCCACCCTCTTGTTATCCTTTATGGTCAGATCAAATTCCTGCAAAAGTAAAATCCACCTAATCAATCTTGCCTTAGCATCCTTCTTTGTAAGAAGGTACTTGAGAGTTGCATGGTCAGTACAGCGATAGGTGTACTAATTAGATAAGCACGAAACTTGTCTAAAGCAAAAACTACGGCTAGCAACACTTTTTCAGTAGTAGAATAATTCATTTGAGCATCATTAAGAGTTTTACTAACGTGGAAACAACAAAATGGCTTCCCTTGCCTTCATTGCCCTAGGACTGCCGCCACAACATAGTTACTTGCATCACACATTATCCTAAACGGCAAACTCTAATCCGATGTCTACATTATGGGGGTGGAAGTGAGCCTAGAAATGAGTGTGTGGAAAACGTCTTCACACTCTTGTGTTTAGTAAAACACGACTTTTGACTATTAGGTTACATAGTGGTATAGATATGGTAGATAAGTTTTGTATGAACCTCCTATAGAAACCTTCATGCCGTAGAAATGACCACACATCCTTAACAGTTTTGGGTGTGGGCAATTTAGAGATCAATTCAATTTTTGCCTTATCAGCCTCGATCATTTTATTCGAAACTATGTGCTCCACAATTATTCTAGAGGGAACCATAAAATGACATTTTCCTAGTTAAGCACCAGACCCGTCTCTTCAATCTATGCGAAACAGACTGCAAAAGAAGTAAACATGAATCAAAGGAATCACAAAAAAAGAAATAGTCAAATCATCCTTGAACACTTCCATATATTTTTCAACCATGTCACAAAAAATACTCATCATGCATTTCTGAAAAGTAGCCGGTGCATTACACAAACCAAATGACATACGCCGAAAACCATAAGTACCAAAAGGACATGTGAAGGTAGTCTTATCCTGATACTTTAATGCAATCTCAAGCTGATAATAGCCTGAATACCAATCTAGGAAGTAATAGAAAGGATGGCCAGTTATATGCTCTAACATTTGATCTATGAATGGAAGCAAAAAGTAATCATCCGAGTGGCTAATTAAGTTTTCTATATTCAATGCACATGCGCCATCTGGTCACTACCTTGGTAGGAACACACACTCCCTCTTCATTAGTCACCATTGTCATTCCAAATTTCTTAGGTACTACCTAAGTTGGACTAACCCACTTGCTATCAGAGATGAGGTAAATGATACCCGCATCTAGCAGTTTTAAGACTTCCTTTTTCACCACCTTATTCATAGTAGGGTTAAATCATCTTTGGGGATCTCTACGAGGATTTGTGCCTTCTTCTTAGTGAATCCTATGGGAACGTATTAAGGGACTAATACCTTTGATGTCAGCTATAGTCCAACCTAGTGCAGATTTGTGCTCACATAACATGTTAATCAGTTCTTGTTCTTATGAGTTACTAAGCACAAAAGAGATAATAAAAGGAAAGGTATCACCTAGTCTTAAGAATGCATGTTTGAGTCCATCAGGCAGTGGAGCTAGGTCATTTTCGAGGTCTCCACGGTGGATGGTTGTGGTATCTCTCTTTCTTTGCAATTCCTCAAAGCATGATTTTCCATTGTTGTCCTCATTTATCCTCTGACCTTGAAAAAAAAAGAAACATAAAAAACAATGTCAGGATAAGGTGAACTCTCAAAATCAGAAATACAAAGGAAATACTCTACAAATTTAAAATTTTCGTGTAAGAGAGCCTCCTCTGGTATCAGTGTGTCTATCATATCGGTGTGATAACACTCATCATTCTCACGTGGTTACTTTCCAGTGTTGAATATGTTGACTTCTAGAGTCATATTCCCCAAAAACAACTTCATCAAACCATTCCTACAATTAATAAGAGCGTTAGTTGTGGCAAGAAAAGGTCGACCTAGAATGATTGGAACTGTAGACTCCATATTAACCACATAATGGGTATTCGAAATAAGAAAGTCGATGGGGGTAATAAAACTTATCAATAAATATCAACAGATCCTCGACTATTCATCTTGGCCTCTTAGTCGATTGATCGACGAATTGCAGTACCACAGATGTGAGTTTGATCTCTCCTATACCAAGTTGCAAGTAGATAGAATAGGGCATTAAGTTCACACTCGTTCCTAGATCTAACAAAGCTTGGCCGAACTCCCGATCTGGTAGGTGACCATGGGACACCTTGGATCTTTGTACTTGGGTGGTGTCTTCTGCTCAATCACTGCACTTGCCTGTTCAATCAATAAAGCAATCTTTTTGACATGATGCTTCTTCTTGATGGTGCATAAATCCTTGATGACCTTTGCATAAGTTGGCATCTGTTTAATCACATGCAACAAAGATAATGATGATATATCAAACCGTCCTCTGATCAGCACCGTACACGTGTCATGATAATCTCGTCAACAGAACAAAGTAGGCCCGATTGCACGCTCAATCCAGCAAGGCCCAAACAATATTAAGCCCATCATTGGCAGAATCCAGATAGTCGGGTCCGAGTTCCAATGGACCAGTAAGCCCACACGTCATGCGGTCAGACCTAATACTCGTAAGATCTCTAAGGCAAGTATCTGAGAGATCTACCCAAGATAGGAAGGCTAGCAATACATTGGATTCGACTAGGAAACATATATTAGAGTATAAGTCAGGCAAGGAAACTTCCTTGCATGGACAACACTCAGAAATGAAAACCTCTCCCGTAGATCTTGGAGCACGAGTCATGTAGGGAAACTATCACATATGGACAACTCCCAATTAGGAAAGACAATTATGAAAGGATCTCCACAGCAAGATCACTTTCCCTAAACTATGCTACCAAAGGCCTAGCCGAACAAAGACTCCTTTACTATAAAAGAGAGATAAGGTCAATGAACTAGAGGTACACAATACAAACCAGTTTATAGTTTTAAGCTTCTCCTAAGCCTTATCTAACTTAAGCATCGGAGTGTCATTGGCCATCACATGGTGGTCATTGGCTCACGTTTGCTACCTATGCAGGTCTAGGTAAGCAATGAGGAAAGAGAGCACGAATCGACCGCATCAGTTTGGCGTCGTCCGTGGGGAACGACAAAATTCCTCATAAAAAACTGTAGTTTTACCTTTTGCAGAAAATTAGCGAGATGGTGACAACAAGGTCTTGAAACAATAGAGATGATGCTGAGCCTCCGAACGCTCAAACTGGCAGAACACTGTCCGTTCCACCACCGCCACGGAATGAACCTCCTCAGACCCCCACGGGGGTGGCGGTGGCGGTCGTAGCAGACCCGAGGGTGAACCTACTTTCAACGCATATGTAGCAAATCATAGACACTGGAGGCTCTCAAATAGAGGAATCCTCCACCTGCAGAAGGACACCGTGAGTAGTGAAGAGCCTGTTCCCTAGAAAGTTCCAGAGAGTATGTTTAGGAGAGTCACGCTGCCCCAACAACTTCTCAATGGACAAGAGGCGGAGATACAACCAATAATAGGGATGGCAATGAGGCGGATTTGTGCAAACCCATCCCCGCCCCGCTGGGGATTTCGGGTCCCCGAAAGCGCCCCGCATATCCGTTTATCATTTTTTTTTAAACCATCCCCGCCCCGGGCGGATAGGTGGACATCCGCCTCGCCCCATTTAACCCAAACAACAAAAAAAAAAAAAAACAACAACAACAGATCTGAGAAGAAGAATGGAGAAGATCCGCCCCGCAACCTCTCGCAATCAGTCTCGGGTTCGTCAACCCCATAGGTGAGTTTTTTTTCATGTATCAGTGAGTGAAGAGAGTACATAACAAAAAAAAATTCTGCTTTATTTCATGATGTACATTTGAAAGTAAACACACTATTCCCTTTCTACAACTGATCAAGAACTTTCAATCAACAAACAACTCAAGTAGATCTTTCTAGCCATTGGAGCAACTCTGATGTAATACCAATCTGGATCATAAGAGGCAAGCTCCTCGAATGTTGCAGTTTTGACGATATACGTCCAGTGAGGAAGCTCCATCTTGCCGGATCTCTTGAGATGCGCCGCATAGGCCTTGACGAACTCATGAGGTCCTTCACAGTTTTCGCAGTAGCCATGGTTACAAGCTTCCTCAACAGATCAGGCCTCAACAAAGAGAGAGGGGTAGGAGGAAGATGAAGGGAAGGAGAACAAGAAGGGAAGATTAAGATGAAGATGAAGGGTATGAAGGCCTCAACATATCCGTCTTTGCTTTTGGAAGATTAACAAGAAGGGAAGATTAAGAGGAAGATGAAGGGAAGATGAATTCCCCTTGCTTTTGCTCTTCTCTGGTGAGAAGCCAAAAAGAAGTGAAGTGAAGTGAAAGTGAGTGACAGAGAGGTTAGGGGCAGATATAATGAGATCATTGAGATGCAGTGATTCTAAAGGGGCAAGGGTATTTTTTGTAATATCCATATCTTAATGAGATGTAGTTTTTTTTTAAAGGGGTAAGGGTATTTTTGTAATATCAACACTTAAACGGATATCCGTTGGGCGGATATGGCCAAATCCGTATCCGCCCCGAATATTTTTTGGATGCTGTTTGGATATCTGTATCCGGCCCGAAATCCGTTTAGGCATATCCAAAACCGCCCCAAACGGATCAGGTGGGGCGGATATCCGTGAAAATTCGCCCCACTGCCATCCCTAACCAATAAATACCTTGTGCCCATAGCCGACAGGCACGTCTCGCACAACCCCATCTGCAACGGGGCCACAAACCCAGACATGCTACTTAATCTCACGGTCCCTTCGTTCGTGGACCATATCATGGATGAACCGCATCCCAAGAAATACACCCAACCGAAGTTGGAGTTTTACAACGGGACAGGAGACCCGTTCGATCACTTGCGCCACTTCTAGAATGTTGTGGCGCTCAAGGAAGGGTCTGATGCAATAATGTGCCGATCATTCCCCGCAAGCTTGAAGATGTCAGCACTGACGTGGTTCCACAACCTTCTTTCGAAATCCATCGATTCATTTCGGACGTTGGCATTGGCGTTCCTTACACGCTTTGTGGGCAGCCAACGGCTCAGGAGGGGCCCGCATTATCTGCTGACCCTAAAGCAAAAACAGAACGAGACGTTGAGGGAGTACGTCACTCGTTTTTATGAGTTGACCCTCATCAACGGCTGTAGTGATGACGTTGCTCTTACGATCATCACTTCGGGTCTTAGAAAAGGCAAGCCTAGGGGTGGGCAAACGGGTTGAGGAACCGCAGATCCAAACCGAATCGAATTGTTTTACTCCAAACGATTCAGTTTTTATTTTATAAATTATGAAATGGTTCGGTTCCGGTTCCTAAATTATTTTTTAAAACGGTTCGATTCTGATCCGGTTACATAAACCACTTTACACAAAATGGGTTTTTAACCCTAACAAACACCCCCATTCATCACATTCTCGGTCTCCACTTCACCCCGCCACCCAGAAGCAGTGAGCTCTGATCTTCTTCCCACAACCACCCTCGTTTTTTTTCACTCTCCACAAGCACCACGATGAAGCACAATGGCACAAGCAGTGAGCATATCTGATCTTCTTCCCACAGATTTGCTTCCTCAGATCTGATCTTCTTCCCACAACAAATTTGCTTCCTCAGATCTGATCTTCTTCCCACAGATTTGCTTCCTCAGATTCAGGTTAGTTTGGATAATAGACTAACTTAACCAGCTTCTGAAGAGAACTTATCACATTCTTGTGCATCTTGTGTCCCATGATGACGATGACACAAGATGCACATTCTACTCTCAACACATTGTCATTCTACTCTCAATACAAAATGACACAAGATGCACATTCTACTCTCAACACAAGATGCACATTCCTGTCTGCAAATATGAGCATATTATATCATAGAATTAGGATAATTGGAAAGCTTGCTTGAGAGCTTCAACATGCAACAACAATGGGGCAGGTGTTTACCAATTAGTAAATTTTGAAATAGGCTCGATAACACTATGTAATGACAAACCCGAACCCAACACTTTGCCACTCCTGATCGCAAATCGTAATCTAGCTAGTCACAATGTCACATAATCAGAGTTAGCATATGGTTGTACCTTCAACCTGTAATAGTGAACACATCAAATACAAACATCACTCATACAAGATATATAGGTGAATGTGTTGAGAGTAGAATGCATATGGTTTGTCATTGATATGATATGCTTTGCAGGTTGCAATAGTCCGTACGTTAGAATATTGTCCTTGATATTCCAAAAACAAGTTTGTAGGTTGCAATAGTCTATGTGTTGTGGATTAGTAAATTTACACTTTGATTTGAAGGTTGTGATGGAGGAGAAGTATGAGTAAGTTAAAGAACTTGGTTCTGGCAACTTTGGTGTGGCAAAGCTGGTTAGAGACAAGAAGACTACAAAGCTGGCAAAGCTGGTTAGAGACAAAAAGACTACAGAGCTTGTTGCAGTCAAGTACATAGAGAGGGGAAAAAAAGGTATACTGGTACATAACATGAATTGCTGCTGCTGCTATTTCAAGTTTACAATGGTACATAGCATGAATTGCTGCTGCTGATGTTTGCTGGGATTTCTACTGTTGCTGCTGATGTGTTGATCATGTTTGCTAATAAATATTTTGTTGTTGCTGGCTTGGTGACTTACAAGTAAATCATTAAATTTCTGCAGATGCTTTGACATTCTATAAAGATGATCATTTTCAATACTTTTAGGGAAAAGTTCTTCCTAGTATTCCATTTATCAGAAGTCAGTATTCTTTGACTTGATGTCATTTTAATTTGGTGTAAAATTGATTATACTAGAAGATGAGGTAGTTTTGAATGAGATAATATAGGAACCGTAGGAACCGAACCATTGTAAACGATTCGAGTTAGGTTCGGTTCCAACGTTCAAAATGGAGGAACCGATCCGAATCGGAACCGTTAAAATTTAAACGGTTCGAGTTAGGTTCCTCAAAATTTGGAACCGATCCGAACCGTGCCCACCCTTAGGCAAGCCCTATGTCTTCCTCACGTTGGACCCCCGAACCAATATGACAGACTTTCTCGGAGACGCCCAGAGATACATCACTCTTGATGAAACGTTGGCCGCCAAAAGAGAGGCGGAGTCAGAGAAGAAACCCTTTGTTCCGAAGGATAGGAAAGAGGGGAAGAAGAAAGAGGACGATGACAGTCACAAGAAGAAGCGCACATACAACAAGACCAACTCGGGCCACCCAGGCAGGACATGGCCTCGAATTACGTAGGGTCCAGGTCTGTCACCCCTCTCAACACCAGTCTGTTCGACATCCTAGATTTCATCAAGGATTGGGAAGAGCTGAAGTGGCCGCCTAAGCAGCAAAGAGACCTTGCTCGACGCGACAACAATAAATATTGCGTCTACCACAAAAAAGGCATACAGGATACTGAGAATTGCAGAAACCTCAGACGAGAAGTCGAGTACTGGATCAAGAAAGGCAAACTTAAGGAATTCCTGAGCTCGGACAGGAGGCATGACCGAGCAAAGGAAAGAGCGAACGATGTTAAGGAGATTGAAAAGGAAGCTCATGGCATCATTTACATCCTCCACGAGGTCGGTCCCGAAGGAGAACAATCAAACAGGTCCCGAAAGAGGACACTAACCAAGATGCGGACACCAACTCAATATGAGGACCGACAAGTGCAACACGCAAGAGTTCATAGCCCGATCCCATCACTGACATTCACGAAAAAGATCTCCAGGGAGTACATTTTCCTCACAATGACGCCTTGGTCATCTCTATCCTTATCACTAAATGGGAGGTAAAGAAAGCCTTGGTGGACACTGAAAGCTCACTAAATGTCATGTTCCTCAAATCATTCAGAAATATGGAATTACAGGAAAAAGACCTAATGCCCGTCAACCACCCTATGGTTGGATTCAGCGGAGAGAAATGCTTCCCCATCAAGAAGATCAATCTAATGGTGGTGGCAGAAGACCCACAACTACGAAAGTACCTTATCCAAGAGTTCATGGTAATCGAGGCCTCTTCCACCTACAACATCATTCTGGAACGGCTGTGGCATCATATGGAATCAATGATATCCACTATGCACCAATGCGTAAAATATACAACCAACCATACCCAAGGGACTATTCGAGGAGATCAACTAGCAGCAAGAGACTGCCATTTGCAGCCCCGAAACAGCTGAATTGTTGCCAGTTACAGCTCGGACCTACATAACCGACATGTCAGGTATCAGGCCTAGACAAAAGAGGTGAATCACTTTATGAAGGCAAAAGAGCTCAGTTAACTAGAGTGCAACTATGCGGAAATCCAGAAGTCAAAACTAGCAACACAATCCAAACTAATAAAGAGCTAAGTAACGATACTTCAGCAAACAGACACCAACTCCAAGAACTGTTAATCAACAAGAAACTGCCCTCCAGCACGAAGTCCACTATTCAGTAACTTCGTTAGCTTTTATAAAAAAAAAACTTCGCTAGAAGGACCACGCAATCCGAGCCAGGACCATTTGCGCCTCCTTTAGGGCCGGATTAGCTCAGTCTCCACTCAGAGTTAAATTATTTGTTACTTTGGTTTCATTTATTTATTTATTTATTTTTAATTTCAGTTTAGAAAAGTTGTTCGTACAAGACACGTTCTAGAAATAAAACAAATTTTATTGATTGCATGAGAGTTATTACAAAGCTTGCCGACCAACTAGTACATCAGTTTATACACTACAAGTATCTAAGCCTGATGCAAGCATCTATCCACTGAAACAAGGGTAGAGACTTTGATTTGCTAATTCGCCTCCAGAAGAGAAGGTAGTTAAAGTAAAGCGTCTGCAACAGAAGACGAAGGAAAACACTCAATTCATTACTCCCTCAAATCACCTTGCGAAGATGATTCAAAGGTGGAAACATGAGCCTCAAAACAAAACATATACATCTTCAACCTGCTGGACCACCCTACGGAAAGGGACAAAAACTGGAGCAGAAGGAGGCAAAAGGAGGATGACCCTCAAGACGGAAGTATCTGAAATGCGGTTGAGCTAACGTTATTGGAAAGAAGGTCGCATTCATCAGAACTCCACTATGCCAACCTGCCTTCCAGTTGGGGCGTCACTCGTGAAACCCAGAGCGAAAAAAGCAAAAAACTAGTTGCTGGTATTATCACCAACAACAGTGGCAAATAGAAACTCGAGAACATCAGAAGATGGAAGACATGCTTGTCCCATGAGGAACATTTTATACTTCTTCTTTGCAATATAAGAAGACATTACAAAATCTCACGGGATCAACCTAGTGCCCACCCAGATCAGGTGGCACTGCATAATAACAAGTCTTATCAAGACTCATCGGTGCAAATGTCAGAATATTTGAAGACTCTAGTGAAGGAGATCTTTCTTCAGCGTTTGGAAAACCCAAAGCAAACTCTCTGGTAAGATGCATTCGATTAACATGCTCTACTATTTTCATTACAATGCTTGAACATAGAATAGCCAGCCCATAAATAGGCAAAATGGTTTACAAAGAGGTGTCAACAAGCAATTACTTCAACATTAAATATCGTACGGGAAATCAGGAAAACGATTGTTCCAATTGCAACTGCACAAGTCCACATCCTTTGAATTAATGACCCTGCAAGGAGCCCCATTAACTAGGGGGAGTAATCGATAATGAACCGTTTCGCAGAATGCGTCGTATCCCTAGCACGTTGATCCATAAATATTTTTCTAAATCGACCCCTCAACTAATGGGCCCAAACTTATGCCCTGCCAGATTCGGCCAAGCACACGCAAAGGAATAAACAGCAAAGGCCCTGAGCACCCACAAAATAAGGAGCGCGCCTACATAGTGTTATCATTAAACCCAAGGCATCAGCTCCACTATTACTCCGTTGTTGCTCATTAAAGCCGGTCAACCTATTATCAGTCCGATCAATCGATTCGACTTACACAGAAATCAAAATGCCAGGCGAGTTAAGTAAGTCAGGACACCAAAGTCAAACTTACATGCCGAGAATCATACATGTGAGCTAAGTAAGTTAGGACACCCAAGTCAGACTTACACGCCCAAAATCTTACATGTGAGCTATGTAAGTCAGGACACCCAAGTCAGACTTACACGCCCAGAATCTTATTCTGACCAAAGCTTAGTTAGCTCCAACTGATTACAATAGCTTCTGGTCTCTCTAACTAGTCCGCCAAAAACGGATGACCATGTGTTAGAAAGTGGGAACTTAGTTAGTGTTTGTAATACTTGACCGCAATGGCTTGCCAGGGACCATTGTCCAACTATAGATAATTGTCATCGAACCTAGCCAAAGCTTAGTCAGTTTTGACTTATGATAATAGCTTTTGGTACGCTCTAACGCTCAGTCCGTTAAGTTAAACGGGTGTCAACGATTTAGAGAGTGGTAGCTTATTCAGTGCTCTGGTTAATAGAGACCAAAGCCAACCGAAGGTTAGTCGGTGATGACCGACGATGATGGCTTCTGGTCTGCGTGAAGCCTAGTCCACAAGTAACTGATTCCGACGGCCTAAAAAGTGGGAGTCTAGTCAGCTATTTCCACACCTGATTAAGATGGCTTGCTATGGTCACTACTCATACGCAGATAGTAATCGATGAACCCTGACCAAAGCTTAGTCAGTGGCCGCTGATGACGATGGTTTTGGTATGCTCGAAGCCTAGTTCGATGCGCACAAATTTTGGCGGCCTAGAAAGTGGGAAATTAGTAGGTGCTCATGTAGCCTGGTGAAAATGACTTGTCAGGGATCATTGGTAAACTATAGACAATGATCGCCGAACCCCCACCAAAAGTTTAGTCAGAACAATTGTCGATGATAATTGTTGGTTCGCTCCAAGTGCCCTCGACCCATGATCAAGATGGCTTGTCAGGGATCACCATGGTCGCCAAAACCTGACCCCGGTCTAGTCACTCACAATTGGTGATAACGACCCCCGTTCAATTAAGCCTATTCTACGAATAGCCAACAAAGTCGAGTCAAAAGTCTAGTCAAAGTCCTGAAAGCTCGACCCAGGCGACTTGCAAGGACTACTGTCCGATCATCTGCAAGGGTGCAAGCGTTAGGACCCAGTCTGACTAATACGCTTATAACAACAACAACAACTGCTGGTTCAACAGAACAAATCAGGCCCGATTGTACGCTCAATCCAGCGAGGCCCAAATAACACCAAGCTCATCATTAGAAGAATCTAGATAGTCGGGTCTGAGTTGCAATGAGTCAGTAAGCCCCCACGTCATGCGGTTAGGCCCAATACTTGTAAGACCTCTAAGGCAAGTATCTGAGAAATCTACCCAAGACAAGCAGGCTAGCAACACATTGGATTCGGCTAGGAAACATATATTAGAGTATAAGTCTGGCAAGGAAACTTCCTTGCATGGACAACACTCAGAAAGGGAAACCCCTCCCACAGATCTATGAGCACGAGTCGTGTAGGGAAACTATCCCACATGGACAACTCTCAATTATAAAATGATTTCCACAGCAAGATTCGTTTCCCTAAACTACGCCACCAAAGGCCAAGTCGAACAAGGACTCCTTCACTAGGGGTACGCAATACAACCCAGTTTACAGTTTTAAACCTCTCCTAAGCCTTATCTAACTTAAGCATTGGAGAGTCATTGGACACCACACGGTGGTCCTTGGCTCACGTTTGCTACCTATGCAGGTCTAGTTAAGCAACGAGAAATGAGAGCAGGAATCAATTGCATCAGGTAAGTTAATCTTGACCTGTTTCAAATGTTACAGAATCTCACCATGTATTTCAAGACTCTTCCCAGTAAGTCGAAGTGCTTGGGGAAAAAGGGTCTTGGACAAAAATGTTTTTGTTTGGCTCATCTTCAGGGGTGTTCTCCTTGCTACTCGGAGAGGTGCGTGTAGTGGTTGACGGGCTTGGTCCATCTAGTATCTTACCACTCCAAGTAGTTATGGCATTGACCTCTTTGATGTTCTGAGAGTCTGAAGTGGAGGTTTGTGCCATATGTTGCCCCTTAGGATTTGCTTGAGGCTGGGATGGAAATTGGCATCGCTCTTGCACTGTCAGAGAACTTGTAAGCTTGGTGATCGGGCTTTTGATCTCCTCGTTCTCTTCTACCACCTATGTCAATGTAGCCTCAAATTTTGATTAGTTTTACCTTGAGTCTCTATCAACGCATGTAATGTATCCGCTAAGGAATTCCTGTTAGGTTGTGCAATACACGCGGTCAATGCAGTAAGAATGGGGTGTCGATCCCACGAGGAAAACGATATCCAAAATAGGTTCAAAGTAATACCAACAAAACAAGGAACTAAAACTAAGAAAACTTGATAAGAATAATCAATTCAATTTAGGTAAACAAAAATTAAGAATGAAAAATCACAAGGGTCCAAGAATCCCTCCTAGATTTCACCGCTTCAACCTGTATTGATTCAGTTATGATAACTCAATTATGTGTTTCACATCCCAAACACATAACCGAAAAATAATCTTTAACGCGCCACTATATTCTAATGTAAATAGATATGGGAATTTTTTTTCTAGAAATCACAAAGATTTGTCATATATGATATCTTAAATCGACTATACAGCCGGAGACAACAACGCAGTAAAAGCCAATCACATTTAACCAATCTACCGGAATCAATTGAACCCTAATATTCCACAAATAAGAAAAGCATGACTAGACTTGTATGGAGAAGAAGAAAACAATCACCGGATCTATGGAATAAGAAATCATAAAAGGTTGTCACACGAAAACATAACTTTTATATTAAATAAAGGGAAAATTTCTCAAATACCATTATTCACCGTGAAAACATGAAAATTAAATCAAATGCAAATCAAACCAGCTACATCTAGGAGTTCATCTCTTCGCCTTGCTTGAAGCTTAGCCTAGCCGACAATATATCTCCAAAACTTTATAAAGAAATTGTGATATCTCTTATAATTGTCAAGGTTTCAACCCTCTTTAAAGACACGACTCTCCCACTTTCTCAAGGATAAAACTCTCTCTAATTATTTTCTAAAACAAACTCTTTTCCAAATAGACTAATTTTTAGTCCTGACTGTCTCAAGTTTTCTTCTTACAAATAACTCAATGGGGGTAAAGTTGTCAACTCAACTTGAAGCTCTATCTTTTAGCTTTAATTAGAAACAAGAATCACCATAATTGGATTTGTGTAGCAAATGTTATCCCCATTTAACCGAGACCTGCTCCAAAACTCCTGGAATCCAAAACAGAAAAGAAAGCAATTTCTTTTCTTTTGATTTAATTAGCAACCAGAATCAGAATTAGATTTGTGTAGCAAAAGTTGTTCCCAATTAGACTGCTTAGGAAATCTGAAATTCTAACTAGAAAATAGAACTTCTTTTTCTCTTTTTCGTTTTTGGTTGGATGCACACATAGGCTTGCTTCAGGTTGTCTCGGGCTGGTGTAGAAATTGTGGATCACCTTGATCATATCTTTGAGGACCTTTTACCTGAAAAACATACTAAAACACAAAATTCTCCAAAAGACCACATTTGTTAGGTAATTCAATGAATTATCAAAATAATCTTAACAAGTGAAAATAATTAACTCCGTATAAAGTGCATTTTCATGCCCTAATCACTTTGTTTTGCTTAACGAAAACATGCAACCATTCTCCAAAATAGGTGATTTTTACACAATCTATTCAAATGTAAAACATTCAGGCATTCACATCAATTCAGAATTATTCTCATTGATAAATGCACCGAGTTACAAAAACTAAACCATGAAATTTATATAAGATTCTAAACTGAATATACCACATAAACTAAAAGCAGACAATGTGAAGAAAATGAGAACATTACCAGATGCAGTTGTTTAACCAATTATGCTGCTAGAATCATTGTTACTTTCTGCTTATCCAGCCAATCAATGCATCAGAAAGAGTTGTTCTTGCAATTAAATAACAAAACCATAAGCATAATTCAAAAGGAAGTATACTTTCATGCGACATCACTGACTAACACACTAAGATACTCATTAACCAAACACCAATAAAACTTCACTTACTTGACTATTATCTTGATTACTTGAGAATGAAATTCAAGGTTTAATATGTGTCATAAACCCTTAATCCCTAAATTTTTTTAACATGCATACAAAGAAAACACAATCTTAAAACCAAGAGACCACTTATATAGAATTACATAAAATTGAAGCAGCAACTCTAATAGTCTTCAAATTAGTAAAGTCTAATTAAGAAAAATAAATAGCAAGGTTGCTTCAATTAGATAAAATTGAAGCAATGATCAAAACTCATTAAATACTATTTGTAACAACTAACAAGTTTCATTTTACCTGTTTGGATTCATGCTAAACCCTGGCACTGGATCACTAAACTCCAAAGCAAACCCCATAGAAGTTCTACTTTTACATCGCTAATGATTTTACTATCCGTTGTGATTGATACATATAAGATCATCATCATCATCATCATCATCATCATCATCATCATCAAAGCCCATTCCCGAGATTTTCGGGGTCGGCTACATGAATTTTGGTTCTCCAAGCAATGCGATCTTCCCACATTTCCTCACCTAATCCAAGCTCAATGATATCTTCATTCACCGTCTTCATCCAAGTTTTCAACGGTCGTCCCCTCCGTCTACACCCTCCATTAACTTGCCAATCTAAACATTTTCTAATTGGCGCCGTGCTTGGTCTCCTCCGCACATGACCAAACCAAGTTAAACGTCTTTCTCTAATTTTTTCCTCTATGGGCGCTACACCTAAGTATCTCCTAATTCTTTCATTTCTAATTTTATCCTTACGAGTTTTACCACACATCCACCTTAACATACGCATTTCTGCTACTGCCATCCTATGCGTATGTGTCCCGTAGTAGCCCAACATTCTGAACCGTATAGCATGGCTGGTCGAACAATTGTCTTATAACATTTCCCTTTTAGCCTTGCAGGCATCCTTTTATCGCACAATACTCCTGACGCCATTCGCCATTTCAACCAACCAGCTTTAACCCTGTGGTCTACATCTTCTCCAATAGCCCCATTCTTTTGAATTATAGACCCTAGATATCGAAAAGCCTCACACTCCGGGACCTCGACACCTTCGATCTCAATTGCATTACTTCTCCCTCTTGGTTCACACCCAAAGTTGCACACTAGATGCTCCGTCTTCGAACGGCTAATTCTAAAACCTTTACTCTCTAAAGCCTCCTGCCACTTAACTAATTTCTGACCTAAACCTGCACTAGTCTCATCCATTAAGACAATATCATCTGCAAATAACATGCACCAAGGTACATCTTCTTGCAGATGTCTCGTCAACTCATCCATGACCAAAGCAAAAAGATATGGACTTAACGCCGACCCTTGATGTAGTCCTACTGTCACTGGAAATTCACTAGACATCCCACCTACTGAGCGAACACTTGTTACAGCCCCTTCATACATATCCTTAATGATATCGACATAACATTGAGACACTTTCTTCTTTTCAAGCACCCACCAAATTAACTCCCTGGGGACCCTATCATATGCTTTCTCCAGATCAATAAAACCATATGCAAACTCTTACGTGCCTCTCGATATTTTTCTACAGTTTGCCTAAGCAGGAAGATGGCCTCCATAGTAGACCTACCTGGCATAAATCCAAATTGATTCTCTGAAATCGTGGTTAAACTCCTAAGTCTTTGTTCTATAACCCTCTCCCAAAGTTTCATCGTATGACTCATAAGCTTTATCCCTCTATAGTTCGAGCAATTTTGGATATCCCCTTTGTTCTTATAAATTGGCACCACAATGCTATGCCTCCATGAATCTGGCATTTTTCTAGTTTCCAAAATCCTATTAAAGAGCTTAGTTAGCCATTGAATTCCAACTTCTCCCAGACATTTCCATGCTTCAATTGGTATATCATCCGTCCAACGGCCTTCCCTGTCTTCATTCTTTTTAAAGCTTCTCTCACTTCTGTGGCACTAACTCTGCGATGGAACACGCGATCTCTCCCTTCCTGTGAAGCATACCCCTCCAAGTTTAACTCCCCTACATGTGTTCCATTGAGTAGGTTCCAAAAGTAATCCTTCCATCTATCTAAAATAGCTTTATCCTGCATTAAGACTCTTCCATCCTCATGCTTAACACACTTAACATGACTCAAGTCCCTAGTTTTTCGTTCTCTAGCCTTCGCTATCTTGAAAATATCCTTCTCCCCTTCCTTCGTACCTAGCCTATTATAAAGAGCATCATACGCTCTCTTCTTAGCTTCCCCTACTGCTCTACTACTCAACTTCTTAGCCTGCTTATAAAGCTCATAAGACTCTAGGTACCTATCTTTTTGCCACGCCTTAAAGCATCTTTTCTTTTCCGCAATGGTTTGTTGCACATCCGCGTTCCACCACCATGTCTCCTTACCATAGAAACCTCCTCTTTTGGCCTGTCCTAACTCTTCATTCGCACATCTTCTTATTCGGTTTGCCAAATGTTCAAAAAGATCCGCGCTACTAGTCCTATCCTTTGGTTCTAGATTCTCCCCACCCTCTGAAACTGACTGGCCACCCAAAATTCTCTTTCTAAATCTTTGGCACACATCTCCCTGTAAGGTCCACCACTTAATTCTCGGTCTAACCTGTTCTATAGCAATACGACCCCTACTCTTAAGACAAAAATCGAGAACTAACAGCCTATGTTGGGATGTCAGACACTCTCCTGACTACTGCAGTGTAAAAGATAATTCATTTAGTAAGTTAAGTCAATGCCATGGATGAGTCCAACCACGATAAATGTGGTAAAGGTCGCTATGATCCTAAATTGATATTTTCAATGGACCAAATTGTTTTAGATGACATTCACAACTCTAGACAATCAAGTTGTGAGCTTATAAAGTTTTACAATGTATAATCTATGGATGATCTATGTAGTCAAAGTGGGAGATTGTTAGCAAATTTGCTTAAGGTGGATCTACATATTTCATATTATTATACGTTGTAGACTGTTAACCTATAAGTGAGTGGTGTTTGATTAGACTCAATTAGTTGTGATCATTAATGATGGTGTCAAATCTTGTTCTCCTTGACGTTGACCTTCACAAAGAACACACATGAGCCAAAGACCACCGTTGTGGCGGCCAGTGGCATTCTGATGCTTAAGTTAGACAAGGCTTGAGAAATATGTAATATTGTAAATTGGGTTCTGTAGCGTACTTTTGTTCCTCAACCTTGTGGCCTATTTATCATGTGAGAGTCCTTGTTCAGCTAGGCATTTGGTGGCGTAGTTTAGGGAAAAATATCTTACTTGAGATCCTTTCTCGTTAGGAGTCGTCCATGTAGGAGAGTTTCCCTACACGACTTGTGCTCTTAGATCTGCGGGAAATTCTTCCCTTGTAAAGTATTGTCCATGCAGGAGAGTTTTCATGCACGACTTGTACTCCGGTATTTGTTTCCTGATAGGAGTCAGTGTATATCTGGCCTGCCCGTCTTAGGTTGATCCCCCAGATACTTGCCTTATTAGGTCTTACGGGTATTGGGCTTGACCATGTGACGCATGAACTTAATAGGGCGTTGTTGTTTGGGTCCAACCTTCAGACCCTGTCTCAATGGGCTTCATGTGGTTTGGACTTTGCCAGATTGGGGGCAATTAGGTCCGTTTTGCTCTTTTGACGAAATCATCATGACACGTGTATCACGCGGATTACTTGACGGTTTGGTGTATCATCAATTACAAAACAAGACTAATTACATGTTATATGTCTTGACATGTGTTTCTAAATTGAGTATGGAGGTTATTTATGTGTAGATACTAATTTAAGTTCTATATTATTAATTATTGGCTAAAATAGAATTAAAGCTCTATATATACGGTTGAGCTCTCAACTCTAAACCTAATTTTCTCTACTTTTTATTTTCTCATCTGGTTTGAGAAGCATAGGAAAAAGGTTCTAGAGGTGGAAGATTTCTCTGCTGCCTATTGCTTAGTTCGTGAGGATTGTTGCATGTGTACTCTTCATCATTGGCTTCAGGTACGCACTAATTAAATTATTATTCATTGATTACTAACATGAGGTCTTGGTTTGGATCTAATATTATCCAACAGTGGTATCAGAACATCATTGTCAGAATCATTGAAAAAAACATATAGTTATTGTTTTCTTATTGTTTCACTAATTAATCAATCCTCACGTGGGTTTTACCCAAATCCTAGAAATCTATTTATCCGGTTTTCCCGGTGACTGGATTGTGGTTTACTCGGTGCTAATCGACCCCATCAGATTATTCGGGTGGTCGGTGGTAATTGAACGACATCAAAATTTATTTATTTACTTTGTTTAAACTTTACTGATCATTAAATTTTTTTTGAAGTTCGCCAGTCGACAATTGCGTTTGGTCGACAGTTGCTCTAAATTTCTCGATCGACCTTCAATCGCTGGTCAATCTGTGTTAGCAGTTTGATCGCCTTTTTTTCTCCTCATGATCGACCCTCTGCTTTCGATCATCGCTCTAGATTCAGTCGAACATGACCGAGGGCAATGGGATTCCATTGATCGGCCCTCTCCTTTCGATCTATCAATTATGAGCTTCCCAATTTCAGGTTTTTTCCCAACTCACAGAGAGCGAGGGGAAGAAAATGATGATTCAACTGGGTTCGGCCAGTTGACTCAATTTTGGCAATGAGTTGAATCGTTTTTGGGCCTGGATTGGTTTTTGGGCGTGGTTGAATGGTTGGGCCGGGTTTTTTCGGTCTAGTTGGTTTTGGTTTGGTCCAGATGAACCAGTTTGATTCGATCCTGCTGGACCAGTTCAGTTTAAACCAGCTGGACTAGTTCAGTCTAGTTGATTCGATTTAATCCATTTAGCCGATTAAGGTCCTGCTTAGTAAGTCGGGCCTGTTGGGCTAAACTAGTTGCATTTTTTGGTTTTCTTCACTCATTGATTTGGAATTAATTAATTTAAAGTTACGGAAAAAATTTTAGGGAGCACCTCCAGTATATTTAATTAGCAATCCAAAATTTAAATTTACGTCAAATTTTGTGATACTTCTCCAAAGTGACATCTTTCATAAAATTTTATTTGAATTTCAGTTTAGTTTTTTCATGGATTGCAAATGGTTGCGTCATGACCCATGCGAATAACAATCAGCCCAAAAGAAGGTTGTTATTTTGGCCGGTTCATTGACATTATTACGTAATTAGCATAGATAAAGTAATTTTGGAATTTACTTATGCATTCAATGATCGGCCCAAAGGAATGTTATTGTTTAGCCAAGCTTGATTTTATTTTATTTAAATTAATTAGCCTTAGTTATTTTTAGAGAACCACTTACATGTTACTATGTTTGTCCGAAAACTTGAATTGTAATGGTGTATTCGATGTCTCATAAAGGTCCATCACTAAAGATGTAAATTATGTATTTTTAACTAAGTCTATTTGTTTGTTCATTAATTAGACCAAATTTTGCATGATGATGAGTAATCGTTATTTATTTAATTTTCATATCATGGCATTAAAGTTGATGGGATTACATATATTAATGTAAGTTTGTTCTTTTCTGTTATCTAGTAAATGCTTCATCGATATCTGCCAATTTAAACAACATTTCAGTCTTAATTATTCAAATTTTGACAAATGGAATTAACATATATTGATTGTTCTTGGGTGTATTGATTTGATTACGCGTTTCGTGTTGATGAACCCACTCAACCCACTGCTTCTTGTTCAGCTGAAGATAAATTTCTTATGAAAAGTGGGAGCATTCTAATCACAATAGTCTTATGATAATGAAACACTCTATTATTGAAACTTTTCGTGGTGTCATGCCTAAGGAGAAAAATGCTAAAGATTTCATACGCCAGACTGCAGACCGATTTGTTGCATCGGAAAGGTGGAGCAAGTACGCTTCTAAACAAACTTGTTACTATATGGTATACTGGCAAAGGAAATATAAGGAAGTACATAATGAAAATGTCTAATCTTGTTTCCAAAATAAGGACACTAAAGTTGAAATTTTTTGATGATCTCCTTGTGCACCTCATTTTGATTTTTTTTCCTACACAGTTTGGTCCCTTTAAAATCAATTATAATACTCAAATGGACAAATGGACTCTTAATGAGCTCATTGCTGAGTGTCTGCAAGAAGAGGAAAAACTGAAATGAAAAAAGAAAGAAAATGCTCACATGACAACATTTGTCACTGGCAATTCAGGCATCAAGAAAAGGAAATAAATATCACTGTTAAAGCCAAGGGAATTGCATCTAAGGAGATTTCACATGCAAATGTGCAACATAAACATGATAAGGTCACCACATATTTCTTTTGCAAGAAAGACGATCATGTGAAGAAGAAGTGTCTCAAATATCATAAATGGTTCGCAAAGGAAGGTGATAATTTTAGTTTGTTTGTTCTGAATTTATTCTAGCTGCAGTACCACACCATTCTTGGTGGATAGATACAGGTGCAACTATTCACATAAGTGTTTCCATTCATAATTGCATAAAAAGTAAAAAACCAAATGATGTCAAAAGGTTCATCTACATGAGGTATGACAATAAATCTTGCGCGGAGGCAATTTAAGTCTTTAGATTAAAAATTAGAATGTGGGTTTATTTGGATTTGGATGAGAATGTTTGTGTATCGTCATTTAGGCATAATTTAATTTCTATTTCCAGTTTGGATAAATGCCGTTATATTTTTCTTCTGGAAAAGAAACTTTTAGTCTCTTAGAAAACTTTAATGTTATAGGTATTGGATGTCTGATTGATAGTCTATATAAGTTAGACTTAGATGTTTCCAACTTACACTTATATAAAACTTTCGATGCTAATAATTATAGTGCTAAGTGAAGATTAATTAATGAGAACTCTTTTATGTTAAGGTATAAACATCTAGGTCACATCTCTCGACCGAGGATTGAAAGGCTTGCGTCAACTAGAGTTCTTGGTACCCTTATTTTACAGATTTTATGATTTGTATTGAATGCATAAAAGGGAAACAAACAAACATTAAGAAGTTAGGTGCTAATAGGAGTTCAAGTGTCTTAGATTTGACACATACTGATATTCGTGGTCCATTTCCTACAGCTTCTTGGAATGATCAACGATATTTTATCATTTGTACAGAAGATTATGCTCGTTATGGGTATTTATACTTAATACATAAATAATCACAATCATTGGATGCGTTCAAGGCCTATAAAGCTAAAGTGAAAATCAACATAACAAGAAAATTAAGGTCATTAGATATGACCATGGTGGTAAATACTATAATAGATATGACGGTTCAGGCCAATGTTGAGGTCCATTTGCGAGATACTTATAGGAATGTGCATCATCCGTTAATACACCATGCCAGGGACACCACATCAAAATGGTGTAACTGAGAGACAAAATCGGATCCTAAAAGACATGGTTAAGAGTATGAATTGTTATTCTACCTTGCCAGAGTCTCTTTGGAGAAAAGGCTTAAAGACTGCAGTTTATATCCTTAATAGAGTATCTAATAAAGCAGTTAACAAAATCTCACATGAGCTATGGACTGGTAGACGACCTAGCATTTGACACTTACATATTTGGGGGTGTCCGGCTGAGGCTAGGCTTTACAGGCCTCATGAAGGAAAATTGGACTTCAGAACTGTTAGTGCTATTTTATTGGATATTCATAAAAATCAAGGGAATTCAAGTTTTATTATCCCTCTACTAATACCTTAATTAAGACGGATAATTCCAAGTTTATTGAGGATGTTGAGAAAGTGGGAGTAAACAATCCAGAAAATATTAGTTTCGAAGAAGAATGTGTTGATATTCTATGATGGATAATCAACCTATTAATGTGATCATGCCTATTCTTGAACATGATCGAATGAAAATCACAAAGATATTGGTGGATTGCCTTCTGTTAATCCAAAAGCACCCGAACCTCCCCAATTACAAATGTCAATAAGGAGATCCAATAGGGAGAGCATATCTACTATTTGAGAATATTTACTATTTCAGATGTTTATATAGCTTATCTTGATGAGCATGAGTTTGATATAGGAATGGACAATGATCCTATCACTTTTCTTCAAGTCAAACAAAGTGCTAACTCTTCAGATTGGATGAATGCTTTGTTAGATGAGTTAAAGTCTATGAAGGACATTAGCGTTTGGGATATTGTCGAGTTGTCTAAGGGTGTGAAACTAATTGAATAAAAAATAATTTTTAAAACCAAACATGATTCCAAGTGCAACATTGAAATATATAAGACACGTCTTGTTGCTAAAGGCTTTACTCAAAAGGAAGGCATTGATTATAAATAGACATCCTCTCCAGTTTCTACAAAAGACTCTTTTAGAATTATTATGGCCCTTGTAGCTCATTATGATTTAGAGCCCTATCAGATAGATGTTAAGACTGCATTTCTGAATGGAAATGCTGAAGAAACTATTTATATGAAGCAATCACAGGGTTTTGAGAATAAAGACTTAGAACATACAGTTTGCAAAAGAAATCCATCCACGGGTTAAAACAGACACCTCGTCAAAGGTATAAACAGTTTAATTAAGTAATTTTCTCTTTCAGTTTTGAGGAAATTTTGGTTTATCAATGTCTTTATCATTATATTAGTAAGAACAAAATTATTATTTTCTAGTGGTATATGTTGATGAAATCATATTTGAAAATTGTGCCATCAATTTATTCAATTCAACAAAACTTCTTATTAAGGTTTTTTGCTATAACATATTTTGTGACAGGCATGCAGACTAATTGCACTGATCACATAGTATTATTGGTATATCTCATCAGATATTTGTTGAATTAGCACTTGGTAGATTTTTTGCACTAGGTAAAGTACTCATTGTTACGAGTGATAAGTTTAGTTTGCTTTAATGTCCAAAGAATGTGATATAGTCAATTTCTGCTCTCATTCGTCGCCTTTACCTAGACCTGCACAAGTAGCACATGTAAGCCAAAGACCACCGTGTGGCGGCGGATGACACTTCGATGCTTAAGTTAGATAAGGCTTAGGATATGCTTAAAATTGTAAATTGAATTTCTGTAGCATACCTTTGTTCGTCTACTTATCTCCCTTTTATAGTGTGAGAGTCCTTGTTCGGCTAAGCCTTTGATGGCGTAGTTTAAAGATAGAGATCTTGTAAGAGATCATTTCTTGTTTAGGAGCTGTCCATGTAAGGCAGTTTCCCTACACAACTCGTGCTCCTAGATCTACGGGTTAAGTTTCCCTTTATGAGTGTTGTCCATGCAAGGAAGTTTCCTTGCATGCCTGACTTATACTCCAGTATTTGTTTCCTAGTCAGAACCAATGTATTGCTGACATGCCCATTTTGGATCGGTCCCCCATATTTGTCTTATCAGGGCTTACTCTTGCCTTATCAGGGCTTACGAGTGTTGGGCTTGACCGTGTGACGCATGGGCTTATTAAGGCGCTGCAATTTGGGTCAAACGTTATGAAATTTGCCAATAGTGGGCTTAATGTTGTCTAGTCCTTGCTGGATTGGGCGTGCAATCAGGTTTGCTTTGTTATGTTGAAGTGACTATCATGACACGCATACGGTGCTGATCAGATAACGGTTTGATATATCATTAGCTATTCCCCCCGAATTGGTGGACCATCTCATCGGTCCACTAAGTCATTTCATGAAACAACTGTGCAGTCATGATGGTTGGGTATGAGTTGTTTCCTCAAGCGACGAATTTCATTAATATTAGGTTGTTATTTGTCTCTTAGTTATCCTTAGTGCTAGTTAGCAAGCTCTCTAATCCCCAGTCCAGAACGATCCTTATTTATTCCTTACTACAATCACAAAGTAGGGTATTAAGTTATGTGCTAGTAAAATAGTGCATCATGCAGCACCCTATTAAGCCCACACGTCACATGGTAAAACTCAATACCCGTAAGTCCTAATCAGACAAGTATTTGGGGGATCGCCTAAGACGGGCAGACTAACAACACATTGGTTCAGACTAGAAAACATATACCAAAATATAAGTCATGCATGGAAACTTCCTCGCATAGACAACTCTCCAAAAGGGAAATCTCTTCTGCAAATCTAGGAGCACAAGTCTTGTAGGAAAAAAATTTCTACATTGACGACTCCAACCAGGAAGGATCTCTAGCAAGATCTCCCTAACTATGCCACCAAAGGCCTAGCCGAACAGGGACTCTCGCATTATAAATAAGACACAGATTTGACGAAAAATGTATGCTACAAAATCTAATTTACAGCTTTAAGCTTTTTTTCGAGCCTTGTCTGACTTTAGCATCAAAGTGTCATCAGCCACCACAATGATAGTCTTTGGCTCACGTGTATTCCTTGTGCAGGTTCAAGTCAAGGTCAATGAGATCAGGATTCGATTATATCAATTATTATTCGAGTATTATTTGTTTGATTTAGTATTACTTCAATCGAACAACACCGCACAACCTCCCCGATCGAGCCCGCCTTCCCAGACGACTACGCACCAACAGGTGGGTCGATCCGCCAGGTCGATCGCCCCCTCATCTCCCCCGCTCTGCCCAAATCCACCCTGCCCCTTCGATCGGCTAGGCCGATCGCCCCCTCATCTCCTCAACTCCACCCAAATCCACCCTGCCCCTTTGATCGGCCAGGCCGATCACCCCCTCTACTGCTCAGTCTTCCTCGCCGTCATCTTCGACGTCCTGTCTCATCCAACACCATCCTCCCCAACAATCGGCCAGGCTGATCAATCCTGTTCCCCTTAGCAACCCCCATCGACCAACACCACCCGTCGCCCCACTTCCCGACTACTCTGTAAAAAAAACCTCCACTTTTCGCACACCCATTCGACCACCGTCGCCATCGCAAGCCATAACCCACGAACACCCACCCTCCAGCTCTGTTCATTGCCATTCATCTGGAGGAGATGAACTTCATCTTGAAGAAGTTCCCTTTGGATTGTTTATTTACACCCCAACAAATCGTTTGTACTACACGTATCATTGCTTATTCTTCAACTGGTCGCGACGCTATTTGCTGCCAAATAGATGGACTTGCAGCACCACAAGCTACTGGTTCTAGTAATATTTATGAACAGGTTGTTCATCACTACCAGACAACAAACATACCATTGCTAGACAATTTTTTGAATCCAATTTGGGACAGTTTTGGGGTTCAATTCCAGAAACTTTCGCACTACATACATTGGAAATTCACGACTATCTTTTGAGTCTGGGACTCCTCTTGGACTTTGCATTTGGTGGCACAATTGGAATTTACTTGTTTGCGACAAGAGCAACTGCAAAGGCAAAGTTTGAGGTCGACTTCTGCTCATGCACTTCTCTTTGTGTTCATTCACCGACTGCTTGTGCTCGTTTGACTTCTTTGACTTTAAGCTCGAGGACGAGCTTCTTCAACCCGAGAATAAGATATAAGCAATATTACGGGTTAGTTTAGCAATATTAATATTAGGAATAGTTTACATATTTAGTAAGAATCCAAACTAGTAGTTAGGGCATTATAAGCCAATTAGGGTTAAGTTAATTAGCTTACTAAAAAAGTTAGGAGTATTATAAATAAGGCAATGATTATTTATTATTATTAAGTTCATGATTGAAAGAATATTTCTTGTCTTAGTTATTTTTCCTTTAGCATTTATCATTATTATTTCGATTATTATTCGTTTAATTCAATATTGCTTCGTTTAATTTAGTTTACCATTTCTTTTATTCCTTAGTTGTATAGAATATATAACTAATAAGTTGAACTTTGAAACTCACACACACCAAAAAGAAATGGTAATACATTTTGAAGTCAACAAAATACAAATAATGTAATTTTACATCCTTTTGTTTTTATCATATTTTTCGCCTTTTTGATTGTTTCCTGTTCATTTTTTCTTTGCAAATCTTTCATATATTTGATAAGTAAAAAAAAAAAAAAAAATCAACAAATTGTCTAAAAATGCTTCACCAAAAAAAGTTTGGAAAAAGACCACCACATACCAAAAGTATATTACCATGGCTCCAAATATAAGAATTGACATGGAAATTAATATAACAATCATTCAATTAATTCAACAACACTCCCATAGGAATCTCACCAATATCTTATTATAAATGTTTTGAGAAACCCTAACCCTTTTAGTAAACGATATTAATACATAATTAACTTTGCAGTACCATACTAAAAAAATAAATAAACTAAATAGTAAAAAAAATGCTTGTGATGAGAAGAAAAATGAAGGCCAATGGGGTTCTAGTTCAACCGGTAGGCTTATGACGGATGGTATCACAATCTAGAATTCGAACCATACCGGCAATATATTGAGTGGGAGGGGTTAAAGGGATTGAAAAAATTAAAAATAATTATTTTAAAATAAAGGAGAGGGAAAAAACGCCTGTTGTCATTCCTAAATCATATACATGTTAATATATTAGAGAAGAATTGAATGTTATAATTTAGTTAAAGATTCACAATCAATAAATTGAAAATAAAAATCACTTTTTTTTTTTTTTTTTTTTTTATCAATAACACACACATGAATCTCACTAATAAAAACCTTTTCAATCTAATAAAATTTTAAATAAAAGATGTTAATAACCAACTGATGATACATCAAACCATCATATGATTAGCACCGTACACGTGTCATGATAATCTCGTTAACATAACAAAGCAGGCCCAATTGCATGTGCAATCCAGCGGGGCCCAAATAGCACTAAGCCCATTATTGGTAGGATCCAGGCAGTCGGGTCTGAGATGCAATGAGTCATTAAGCCCACATACTCATAAGACCTCTAAGGCAAGTATCTGAGAGATCTACCCAAGACTGGCAGACCAGCAGCAACACATTGGATCTGACTAGGAAACAAATACTAGAGTATAAGTCGGACAAGTAAACTTCCTTGCATGGACAACACTAAAAAAGTGAAACCTCTCACACAGATCTAGGAGCACGAGTCTTGTAGGGAAACTATCCCATATGGGCAGTTAGGAAATGATCTCCAACAAGATCTATTTCCCTAAACTACATCATCCAAGGCCTAGCCGAACAAAGACTCTCACACTATAAAAATGAGATAAGGTCGATGAACTTAAGGTATGCTATAGAAACTCAATTTATACCTTTAAGCCTCTCTTAAGCCTTATCTAACTTAAGCATCAGAGTGCCATCGGCCGCCACACGATGGTCCTTGGCGTGAATGTGCTACTTGTGCAGGTCTAGGTAAACAACGAGGAAGGAGAACAGGAATTGACTACATCAGTTTGGCGTTGTCCGTGGGGGAATGACAAAGTTCCTCGAAGAAAGCAATAGTACCACCTTTTCCAAAGAATCAACGAGATGGTGACAACAAGGTCTTGCAACAATGGAGATGTTGTGGAACCCTGGAACGCTCAAACCGGCAGAGCGTCGCATGTTCCACCACCGCCATGGGAGGAACCTCCTCAGACCCCCGCCCTGGTGGCAGCCGCAACAGACCCAAGGGTGCACCTAATTTCAACACGGATGCAACAAATCGCAAAAATGTTGTAGGCACTCAAACGACAGAATCCTCCACCTGCAAAAGGAAATCGTGAGCAGCGAAGGGCTCAGTCCCTAAAGAGTTTCAGAGAGCATGTTCAGGAGATCCGCACTGCCCCAACAACTTTTCAATGGATAAAAGGCAGATGAGCGACCAATAAAGATCCAGTGTCTAGAGACGATAGAACGTCTCACACAACCCCATCCTTAACGAGGCCACAAACCTAGATGTATTGTTTACTCTCACGGTCCCTCTGTTCATAGATCATATCATGGATGAACCGCTGCCAAAGAAATACGCACCACCGAAGTTGGAATTTTACGACGGGACAGGAAACCCGTCCGATCACTTGTGCCACTTCCAGCATGTTATGGCATTCCCGATGCGATAATGTGTCGATCATTCCTTGCAAGCCTGAAGACGTCAGCACTGACGTGGTTCCACAGCCTTCCTCCTAAATCCCTCGATACATTTCGGACGTTGGCATTGGCATTCCTCACACACTTCATGAGCAACCAAAAACTCAAGAAGAACCCGTATTATCTGCTGAACCTAAAGCAAAAATAGAACGAGATGTTGAGGGAGTACATCACTCGTTTTAATGATGAGTTGACCCTCATCGACTACTGTAGTGATGACACCTCCGTCATGGCTTTCACTTCGGGTCTGAGAAGAGGCAAGTTCTACGACTTCCTTACCCTGAAACCCCTAACCAATATGACAGACTTGCTCAGAGATGCGTAGAGATACATCACTGTGGACGAAATGTTGGCTGCCAAAAGAGAAGTGGAGTCAGAGAAAAAACCCCATGTTCCAAATGACATGAAAGAGGGGAAGAAGAAATATGATGATGATGGTAACAAGAGGAAGTGCACAGACAACAAGACTGATTCGGGCTGCCCAAGGCAGGACAAAGCCTCTAATTACGTCGGATACAGGTTTATCACCCCTCTCAATAGCAGTTTGTCTGACATCCTTGATTCCATCAAGGATTGGGAAGAGCTGAAGTGGCCGCCGAAGTAGCGAGGAGACCCTGCTTGGCGCGACAACAGCCAATACTGCGCCTACCACAAGGAAGGCAGACATGATACTGAGGATTGCAAAAACCTCAGAGGAGAAGTCGAGTACTGGATTAGGAAAGGCAAACTCAAGGAGTTCCTAGGCTCGAACAAAAGGTAAGGCCGAACAAATGAAAGAGCAGACGCTGTCAAGGAGATTGAAAAGGAAGCTCCTGACGTCATTTACGTCCTCCACTGGGTCAGTCCTGAAGGGAAACAATCAAACAGGTCTCGCAAGAGGACACTAACCGAGATGCAAACACCATCTCAGTATGAGAACTGACAAGTGCAACACACACGAGTTCACAGCTCGATCCCATTATTGACATTTACGGAAAGGGATCTCTAGGGGGTACATTCTCTTCACAATGACGCCCTGATCATCTCCATCCTTATCACTAAGTGGGAGGTAAAGTGGGCCTTGGTGGACACTGGAAGCTCACTAAATGTCATGTTTTTCAGTGCAATCTGCAACATGCAACTACAGAAGAAAGACTTAACGCCCGCCACCCACCGCATGGTTTGATTCAAAGGAGAGAAGTGTTTCCCCCATCGGGAAGATCAATATAATGGTGGTGGCAGGAAAACCACAATTAGGGAAGTACCTTGTCCAAGTGTTCACGGTAGTTGACGCCCCGTCCACCTACAACATTATCCTGGGAAGGTTGTGGTTCATCATATGGAAGCAGTGGTCTCCATCTTGCACCAATGAATAAAATATACAACCAATCACGCCCAAGGAATATTCGAGGAGATCAACGAGCAACAAAAGACTGCCATTATGCAACCCTGAAGCAGCTGAAGTTGCCAACTGCATCTCGGACCCACAAAACCAACATGGCAGGCACCAATCCTAGACAAAATATGAGAATTACTCAATGGGGGCGGAGGAGCCCCGATAACCAAAGTGCAGCTATTCAGATAGCCAGAAGCCAGAGCTAGCAACACAAGCCAGATTAATAAAGAGCTAAGTAACGATACTTCAGCAAATAGACACTAACTCCTAGAGCTGTTAATCAGCAAGGAGGTGCTCGCCAGCACGAAGTCCACTATTCAATAACTTCATTGGCTTTTAAAAACATCGCTAGAGGGACCATGCAATCCGAGCTATGACCATTTGCGCCTCCTTCAGGGCCATATTAGCTCAGTCTCCGCTCGGAGTTAAATTATTTGTTTCCTTGATTTCGTTTCTTGTTTTCTGTTTTTCATTTTAGTTTAGAAGAGTTGTTCGTTCAAGACAAATTTTAGAAATAAAACAAATTTTATTGATTATAATGAGAGTTATTACAAAGCTTGTCGACCAACTAGTACATCAATTTATACACTACAAGTATCTAAGTCCGATGCAAGTATCTATCCACTGAAATAAGGGTAGAGACTCCAAAGTACTTGAATACACTCATTTGCAACAGAAGGCGAATGAACGCACTCAATTCATTGTTCCATCGAATCACCCCACAAAGTCGATTCGAATGTGGCAAGCAAAGTACTTGAAGAAGGCTGCGAGTATTCCCTCAATTCTTTGCTCCTCCAGTCTGCCTCATGAAGAGGAACAGAAGGAAGCGACAGAAAGCTGACGAAAACGTCCCGAAAAAAAAAAGATTGTCAAGGTCTCACAATGCTACCAAATGGGGATGTCTCTCAAATGTGTAATGCCTGGGGTGACGCAGAGATATCACCCCAGGAATGAGAATCACGACCTCCAACGCTCCAATCAACCATAAACTAGTTGCGAGGACCATCCTCCGACAACAGTAAACGGATGGGATAATGCTAGAGCACCGAAAAATGGAAGACATACCTGACCTTCAAGAGGAAGTTTGTAACTCTTCTTCGCAACGTAAGAAAATATTACAAGATCTCACATGATCAATCAGATGCCCACTAGGATTAGGCGGCACCGCATAATAGCAAGTCTTATCAAGACTCATTGGTGCAAATGTCAGAACATTCGAAGATTTCAGGGAATAAGATCTTCCTTCAGCCTTTGGAAAATCCAAAACAAACTCTCTGGTAAGATGCATTTGATTAACATGCTCTATTATTCTCATTGCAATGCTTGAATGCAGAATAGCTAGCCTATAAATAGGCGAGATGGTTTTCGAACAACGTCAACAAGCAGTTACTTCAGCATTGAATGCCATACAGGAAATCGGGAAAATGACGGTTCCAATTACAACTGCACAAGTCAACATCTTTCTAATTAATGACCCTGCAAGCAACCTCATTAACTGGGTAATCAATACTGAACTGTCTCGCAGAATGCGCCGTATTCATGGCACGCTGATCAACAAAGATTTTTTCTAATTGGTCCCCTCCATTAATAGGCCTAAGCTTATGCCCTGCCAGATTCGGCCCAACACATGCAAAGAAATAAACAGCAAAGGCCTTGAGCGCCCACAAAATAAGGAGCACGCCTACAGAGTATTATCATTAAATCCAAGGCATCAACTCCACTATTATTCCACTGTTGTTCATTAAAGCGATCAAGCATTATTAGTCTGATCAATTGATCCGACACTGGAATCAGATCACCAAGCGAGCTAAGTAAGTCAGGACACCCAAATCAGACTTACAAGCCCAAAATTTTATTCCGACTGATTACAATAGCTTCCGGTCCGCTCTAACACCTAGCCCGCCAAAAGTGGATGACGATGAGTTAGAAAATGAGAGCCTAGTCAGCGTTCGTAAAATCTAACCACGGTGGCTTGCCAGGGACCATTGTCCAACTATAGATAATGGTTGCCAAACCTAACCAAAACTTATTCGGTTTCGACCTTTGACGATAGCTTCTGGTGCGCTCTAACGCCCAGTCCGTTAAATTAAACGGGTGTCAACGGTTTAGAGAGTGACAACTTAGTCAGTGCTCTGATGGCTGATTGAGATGGCTTGTCGGGGATCATTGTCCCAACATGGACAATAGTGATCGAACCCGACCAAAGCTTAGTTGGTGAAGACCGACGACGATGGCTTCTGATCTGCTTGAAGCCTAGTCCGCAAATAACGGATTGCGACGGCCTAAAAAGTGGGAGTCTAGTCAGCGCTCTCGACGCTTGATTAAGATGGCTTGCCAGGGGTCACTACTTGTACGCAGACAATGATCGCCGAACCCCGACTAAAGATTAATTAGTGGCTGATGATGATGGTTTTGATATGCTCGAAGCCTAGTTCGTTGCACGTGGATTACGACGGCCTAGAAAGTGAGAGCTTAGTCAGTGCTCATGTAGCCCAGTGAAAACAGCTTGGCAGGATCATTGGCCAACTACAGACAATGATCGTCGAACTCCGCCAAAATTTAGTCAGAACGGCTAATGATGATAACTTCTGGCTCGCTCCAATTTCTAGTCCGCCACGAACGGATCAAAGTGGGTTGGAAAGTGGGAGTTTAGTCAGTGCCCTCGACGCTTGATCAAGATGGCTTGCCAGGGACCACCATAGTCACCGAAACCTGATCCCCAGTCAAATTAAGCCTATTCTACAAATAGCAAGTAAAGACGAGTCAAAAGTTCAGTCAGAGTTATGAAAACTCGACCCAGACGACTCTCAATGACTACTATCCGATCATCTACAATAGTGCACACGCTAGGACCACAGTTTGACTAATTCGCTTATAACAGCAACAACAATTGTTGGTTCAACAGACAGCCAAACCGCCAAACAGAGGGTGTATTACACCCCCCAATCTCTAAAAAGGAGTCTGACCAGAATTGCACAAACTATTGCAACACAAGAAGTCAAAGCTCTCAACAGCGGATCAATCATAAAGCTTCCTAGCCTAGCAGAGCTTCTTGTCTGACAATTAATGTCGAAATAAGACAAAGCAGATAAAAACTAGCAGAAAAAGCAAAAGAAGACAAACATGTGCGAAATACTATTCATTTGCAAATTGGAAAAAAAAATACAAGATTCACCCCTCATCAGGACGAGAGTCAGATACAACAGAACTAGACTTAGCAGGGGAAGAAGCAAGAGACACATCTGTAGGTGTCGCCTTTCGATCCCCCTCATCAGGGTCGCCTTCTTCTTCAGATGAATCGGAGGTCGCTCCAAACTCTGCATATGTAATCTCTTTATAATAGGAGAGATCCCAGTCGGAATGCCCCTTCTTCATCAGATGCAATAACTCCAGCCTTCCATGCATGATTCTGCTGAACTCAAACGTGCCTTGGGACTTGAAAAGCTTCGCCTCGCGCTCTCTTGATTTAGCGAGCTCCCTCCCCAGCCACTCCAGCTCGCTCGACGGCATGTTAGTCTTGGACTGCTCGACACCCAGCTTATCATTTACAATATTCAGCTCAATCTGTAGCAGAAGAAACTGCTCTTCAGCGGTCCGTACACTCTTGGCATTGAGCTTAATGTCGGCCTCCAATTGCTGACATCGTACAATCCACTTGGACTTCTTGATCCCCTCAGCATGCAGAGTCTGCACTCCAACCATAGTCTCACGGGCAAGCTGAAAGTCATGACGGACAAGGTTCAATTCATTTTCGAACCGATCCCTCGCGGACAATGCCCTCTCAAAGTCGGACTCAAGCGCCTCCAAGTGAACCTTCTGAGCCTCCGACCTAATGGACCAGGACTTTGCTCCAGTATCTGAGAAAGCTTCAAGTTGCTTCCTCAACGACTCAATCTCGTAGAGAGCGTCAGAGTATGACGTCTGCAAGTTTGCAAAGATTCGTTCCATGGTATACACTCTCGCACGAGCGGCCTCGGCTTCAATTCCAACTGTGGCCACTTGATTCGGGTATGACATCCCCAGCACAAAGATGTTTTTGCCTTTTACCAAACGTTTTCCTATCGTCTCTCCCATTGGCTCCGGAGTGTAGTTCACCAGCCAGTAATTCCATCTGCTGATATGCTTCCTCGAAGCATAAGAGATGTCAACCTCCTGATGCCAAGTTTAGTTATTCATCCTTACTACGTCTGGAACAAACAGACTGATCCGGGCATCCTGGAATCATCCCAGCACGCCTTTGGCCGTCTTCACTGCATCATGGCCCTCATCAACAACTTTCCATTTCCCCGCAACAATCAGCTCTTTTTCACGCACCAATTTAAAATCAGTTGACAGAGAAGAGGGAAACAAATTATTCCTTGGACCCATCGTCAATTCAATATGAGGACAAGAACGAGATGGAGCATAGTACGAGCGATGGGAACGAGACCCTTCACCATGGTGTCGACGATCGGACAACTCTTCAACAGGTTCATGATTCAGATAAAGGCGAAGCTCAAAATCCTTTATTAAAAATGGACGACCATCCGAAGCTTCCATGCCCACCTACAACAACATTTTACATAGAAACTTCACCTGCTTGGTGCTAAGTTTGGTCACATTCTCCACGCCAACCATTTGCAAATACTCCCTCTCCAAGTTAGGAAGGGATATAAGGGCTACAACCTGAGAATCACGCCCTTCAGAAACAACAATTTCATCCGGCACTTGCCCGATAGCCTCACGTCATTCAGACGAAGCCAAGCGCCTACGGAGGGATCTAGGCAAAACACGAGACCTCTTCAGATGCACAAGAAAAGGAAGTGCCTCATCTATTTCTGCCCTCATCGAAGGGCTCAGAATCCTGATCTTTGGAAGTTTCCTCTTCCTCAAAGCAAACACACCTTCGGGCTTTGGCTTATTTACCCAAAAAGAGTGGAAGCCATGTGCCAATGAGCCCACAGTCCGCTGCACTTGACATTAGAAGACTTAACGACATCCTCTACCTCTAAACGAGGCATGTGGTGGAACACATCCAAAGTTGCTTCATTTTCAGCAGAAAGTGGCGAAGTTGAGAATCTCCTTGTAAAAACCACAACGGGTCAATATAATGTGCAGTTAACACAAGCAAGATTGTAAAAAGAGTCAACATACTCAGTGGGCTAAATTCATGCTCGATCGGACTACTAGCAAGATCAAAGTATCCAAGTCAGTAGGAGCCATGAAACAAAACTTCTGCCATGATTTGAAATCATCAGGCAGATTGCCGAAATAGTCTAGCAACGTTAACACGCACACAACATGCTTGTTTATCCGAGGCGAAGTAAGCAATTGCATCGCCCTCGAAGACAATCGGACACCAGCGTCCTTAGCCTAATCAGAATGGCAATAACAATCCTATACCCGTTCGACACAAGTTGAGCGGGTGCAATACTGAGGTACTCTAGGAACTCCCATATCTCCTCGATAACAGGAAAATGAACACCCAATTGAAGCATACCTAGGTGAACACAGATAAACCCCTCTAAAGACGACAATGGCTTCAGATCGGCACCCAGAGTGCAGAGCACCAGATCATCAGAAATCCCGTATGTCTTACGAAGGACTTCCAAATCAGATTCAGAGAGCAACCTCTCCTAAAAAAACTTATAGCCCTTAGCGAACAGTTCATTAGAAAGCTGATTCTGGCCCGCCATTAAAGAAAATACAAGCTTTCGAATACAAAAGTTGAGCAAAGTCAAGAGCACAAAAGGCTATACGTCAAAGCAAAATCTCTAAGATCGAAAAAGTAAATGGGCTATACTCCATAGGCAGGATATCTATATAGAAATCTGAACTCTTGCCTTTCTTTCTTTCAAGCTGACGCACGCTCAATTAATGAAATTCACCGCTCAAAGAAACAACTTAGACTCAACCATCATGACTGCACAGTTGTTTCATTAAATGACCTAGTGGACCGATAAGACGATCCACCAACTCGAGGAGAGCAGCTGATGATACATCAAACCGTTATCTCATCAACACCGTACACATGTCATGATAATCTCGTCAACAGAACAAAAAAGGCCTGATAGCATGCGCAATCCAGTGAGACCCAAACATCACTAAACCCATTATTGGCAAGATCCAGATAGTTGGTCCAAGTTGCAATGAGGCATTAAGCCCACACGTCACGCGATCAGACCCAATACTTGTAAGACCTCTAAGGTAAGTATATTTAAGATCTACCCAAGACTGGCAGATCATCAACACATTTTATTTGACTAGTAAACAAATACTAGAGTATAAGTCGGGCAAAAAATTTCCTTGCATGGACAACACTCAGAAAGAGAAACCTCTTCCGCAGATCTAGGAGCATGAGTTGTGTACGAAAACTATCCCACATGGACAGCTCCCAATTAGGAAAGGATTTTCAGCAAGATTTCTTTCCCTAAACTATGTCACTAAAGGCCTAGCCGAACAAGGACTCTCACAATATAAAAGGGAGATAAGGTCGATGAACTTAAGGTATGCTATAGAAACCCAATTTACAGATTTAAGCATCTCCTAAGCCTTATCTAACTTAAGCATCGGAGTGTCATCGGTTGCCACACGGTGATTCTTGGCTCACGTGTGCTACTTGTGCAGGTCTAGATAAGCAGAGAGAAATGAGAACAAGAATCGACTACATCACCAACAATTATCTTTATAATAAATACTCAATGGTATATACATATTTTCAAAAAAGAGTAATAGTGTAAGTTTTATTAAAAATAAATGCTCATGGTGAGCACGGGCTCCAAATCTAGTTATTATAAAAGAAGGGGAGTTTTTGGTTATTGAAGGTATTGTATTATACTAAGGTTTCATAAATCTTAAAAGTGGCTAAGATCTAACGAGTTGGATTGTAGTTTGTGTTTGTAATTCGGATCGAATTTGGATTTGGCATATTTTAATGAATTCATATTCGGATTGCATCTTTAGATTAAAAATTCTAGGGGTCGAGGGATCTAGCAAAGCTCTTAGATTAAATATGGATCCTGCATAATGTGATCCTACATGTGATATTAGTGATGCTCTTAGTACCACCATGTAGTCATTCTCTCTATTTTTAGAAGAAGATTTTGGCTGGAATTTTGACGAGGTGGTAGAGAGATATTACATGAGTGCGTATATTCTATAATCATTACGATGTTAGGGGGGTATTTGCGGCATCACGGAAGTGAAGAAGAAGAAGAAGAAGAAGCAGCAGCAGCAGCACGATTTGGATGTCGTCCCTTATCAAAACCTCTCCTTCACTTTCACTTGCAGTCTTAACAAAACCTTCTCCTCTTCCTCTTCCTGGCCTAGTTCGATATTCAACTTCAAATCGACTGCCGAACCAGGTAAAACCCTCGAACCCCAATTTTTTTTTTTTTACTTCAACTAATTCATCTATTTATCTTCATTTCATTTCACTTGTTGTCAATAGCAGCAGCAGCAGCAACGGAAGAAGAAGAAGAGGAACTTAGTATGCAGAGCAGAGTTGTTTCAAGACGCGCCATTCGCGCTTGCGATTGGAGGTTGTGTTTTAAACTCACTGGTTTTCCCCAGCAGCTCCAGTGGTGATGAAGGGGAAGGTGGCGGTGACTCTACCATTGACGCCACTGAAGCCAGGTTTGCTGTCATGGGGATCATAAGCTTCATTCCTTACTTCAATTGGCTGGTCAGTTACCAATTGCTGCTGTTCTTCTTCACTTTAGGGTTTATCGTTCGTTTATTATTGCTCATTTCATTCTCGTTTTCATGTGCAGAGCTGGGTTTTCGCTTGGTTGGATACAAATCAGAAGCGCTATGTAGTTTACTCTATTGTCTACTTAGCTCCTTATATAAGGTAAGCTAATCATCCTTACTCTTACATTTTCAAAGTTTCTTACTCTGCTTTTTTACTTCGCTCACTCTTCTGCTTCAAACATTAAACTATAGTGTTAAACAGTGTTTCTTACACACTAGCACTTTTGCTACATAATTTCAATAAGGCTATTGTGTTAAGAGTTGGACTTTAATGATTAAGTGAGGTGGTTCATAACTTTGGTCACGTCAAGTGTACAAGTTGAATCTATTCAGACACCGAGGTGATAGAGATGCACTACTATATTAGTTGGTTGTGTGGGCAATTTGATGGCTTCTAAAAGGGAAAAAAACAACAACAACTAGTTGACTCGAGTTATCAACTAAGTGATGCTCCAAAGATTCATATTGAAGTGCACAAGTACTTTGTTTCCAAATCAGAATTGGAAGTATGACTTCTTTCACATTATTTTGAAGGTTCTGCTTGGAAGGTTTTTGTTTAATGAAATTAACCTATTTTTCTTTAGAGACCATAGAATTAGAGGATGATCATTTTTGGGAATATCAGACGATGTAATTGAATAACATGCTAATTTTCTTGGACTTGATATCTTCAGCAAGAGTAAATTGTGACTAAATGGGTATTGCAATATTCAAAATGATACAAGCATAAGAATACTTTCTTTTGAATTACACGGGATTGATGTCAGAAGTGTAAGAAAGGGGCAGTGATGTGAATCTCATATCTAGGCATGGATTGCGTATGAAATCTAGGGAGTTTCCAGGCCATTGACATGATGTCAATCCATTATCTAGTTGATTGATATTGTCTATACCTTCAAAATGTTCTTTCAACTGAAGTTTCTTCAGCATCCGCCCACAATGCCAAATCATGCCACCATAGTACCCAAACCGTACCCACTATTTTCTAGCTTATTTTCAATCTTAAGACTTGCACTTGTAGGCCCTAGTTAGTATTGCATTAGGCAGGGTCATGTCCGCATGAATGATCAGTATCGTCGGAACCCTACAATTCATGATTTGGATTATAAATTCACACCAGTTTGTATCCATTTTGATACAAATTTTTAGATGAATCTCCTTTTTCTACAAAATAGAATTAAAAAATGTTCCACTACAGTAATATGGTGTTCTGTGATTAAGGGGCTGAAATAAACTGTAGAATTTGGTGTTCCAATTTTTTCTGGGATTAGAGGGCTGAAATAAACTGTAGAATTTGTAACAGCGATGTATCACTTTCAAAACAGCTCCCGTATCGGACATGTTGAATGCTAAAAAAATGCATCATGTTTAGATCAAGAAATTTTTTCCATATCTATCAAATCTTTCAGTTCTTTATAAGAATATTGTGGCAAGCTATAGTAATACTGTACTTATGATGCTAAAATGAAGTTTATAGTAGAAAAACAAAATAATTACCCTGCTTTACTTATCAAAAAGTAATAAAAAAAGGAAAAAGAAAAGAAAAAGAAGAACAATAATAATGCATTTGACAGACATGCCCCCAATTAGAGGGTTTTCAACAAATGGGTGGAACATGGACACACTTACTGGTGTCGTTGATACACAGGCTTTGGAGCATCTCCAATCTGCATCCACCATTGCCCTCCTAATTGTGCCAAATGTTCAGGTTGAGTGTGGGTACTTATTAGTTTTAATCTTGATTGATTTGGTGCTGGGTGCTGGCTTTGGCAATTGCTACAGTTTCCTTCCTGATTAGCCAAAATTTAATGAATTAGCATATTTGATCTGTGTTTAGCATTTGGCAACGGATTGGAGTGGAAATAGCTCAAGGATGGTTACGGGAACCCCGTTACTGATGCTCTTAGTACTTGAGTTTGTTCTGCTCTTATTACTTAGGTTGTTCTGACCTTGAATGATATTGGATCTGAACATGCAGCCAACATGATGAGACAGCACATATTTTTCCTATATTATTACTTGGTATCATATTCTTTGAGCATACTCTTCTGATTCGCTAACTATTGATGTTGTAGGACGAATTTATCACTCTCACCAGAAGAGAGCTGGCTGCCACTTGCTAGCATCATCATCTGCATAATTCACATTCAGGTAATTTTGCACACCTATTCTAGTATTATCTTCCTCCTTAAAGATTGTTGGAGTGGGATGGTAACACATCAAGATTCACAGCTGGAAGCAAGCATACGAAATGGAGATCTTCAGGGCTTCCAACTATTCAATGAGGCTTTCAAGAGTGCAAAAGGTCACAGTCGTCGAGGAATTTCCAACAAGGTATTCACTCAACAATGATCATCAGATCATATGATTTGCTTCGGAATCAGACATAAATTGAATCTTCTGATAGTACATCATCTGCCTTATAAACTTTGAATTTACAATCCCTCAGGGGAAGAAAGAACACTCAGAGCTGCCTTTTGGGAAAGAACAATCGAGAAGTGAGGTTCAAGGATGGGGAGTTTCTAAAAAATCATTGAACCACCGGTTGGAAGAAGATGAAGATGCAGATGGTAGAGGTAAAACTTAGAGCTCAAGAGTATCGATCTGCCTAGCTGACATGAAGATGTTTAATTCTCAACAAGAGGGAGGGTTTGGACTGGAATGCCAGTACTGGCTTTTGTTTGAGGCTGACAAAACTTTAGCAAGTTGAACGTGTTGGCTGACATGATTTTCAAATTACTTATAGCAAACAACAAGATGTCTGGCTTTGCAGTGAATTAGTGGTTGATCAAAAGACCATGTACTGATATCATATTGAAAGGGGCACGCACTGAACAGCAAATATGTTTCTTACCCAAAAAAATGTGATGTTATTTGGTGAACTTACCATTTGGTAAACTGGGATTTTTTTTAAGTACTACATCATGTCAACAGTTTTCTAAAATTGCAGATATACCAGTGCTAGTAGTGCTAGTGTTGTGTTTTGGCTTTAGAGCATCCACGCGAAAGGAAGAGGTGGAGGTGTTTACTTTAAAAGGATTTGCTGAAAGCAGCTATCTTTCTCTTCGTTGCAATTAGATCCAGTCAGTATGTCCTTGCCATCTTAATCATCAGTTAGCTGCCTCCCACCATCAGCGATTTCCTTCGATGCTGACGATGTTTATGAAAGTTGAACGCTCACATCTTGGTTTGTTGACGCTAGTTCTATATATGTTAAGGGGACGTTGTTAAGATCCATCATAAAGTTTTCTTCCTAATTCTTCACACAAGACTCCCATCATCAATATTATTCACAAAAGGCAAAAAATCATAATCATCCAATCCATCCATAATCAATCACAACAATCTTTAGAGAAATAATAATCGCTGTACAAAAAGGGGCAGTCCCCGTAATGGAAGCCATAGGGTTTTCAGTTGCTGGTGGTCAAGTAACCAAGTGGTTAGAACTTTAAAAGTAACAACACCCTTGCTTAAATATTTACTCTACTAAGATCACACTTATCAAAACTTGGACACTAACATTTCTCAAATTTGAGAATCGTAAAATTTGTTACATTTCTGTATTTTTCCTACTGTACAAAACGTGGACTCAGATTTCAACTTCATTCGAGTTTATCTTGGCTTGTTCCACTTCTGAGGAAGCAGCAGTAGCTTTATCTTTCTCAGCTGATGAGCTCTTTTTGCCAAGTTTATCCGAGTACTTTGACAATGCAACTGTTAAAGCAGACCTAACAGTCAAGCTTGGTTCTTTTCTTTCTTCTGTTGGCTCTACAGTTTTATCTCTGGATCTCTGAACTTCCATTTCATTCTCAAGAGGGCAAACTTGAATATTCTCCTTCATTGGTGTTTCAGAAACAGTAACAGGCTTGCTTTGAACAGTACGCTTGAATGGTTCGTGAAATGTATCGTACAAGCGTTTTACCTAAAGCCATGGATAAAGTACAAAAACATGGTGAGCTAATATAAGTAAAAGATATTTCAAAATTCCCTGCTTTTTGTTGAATGAAGCAGATCTTACAACAGCATTGAACTTGCAACAAATGTTTTGGAGTTAGGAAGCTATTGTATATTTTTGACTTAGTTAATGGGAATGCTGCAAGTATTATGGGTACTAGACCTTTCCTTTCTACATTAATATTTATAGACTGGCCTTTGATGTCTGTCACGTGCCATCTCCACGGAATGTCGTCATTGGTGATGAAATCCTATAGAGCCGTGACCTGACACGCTATAGTTTTTGTGAATTACATTTTAATTCAACAAATTATCTAAGTTCCAAAACCAAAAACAAATCAGTGGCCTTTCGAATATGGGGTGGCTGACTGGAAAGCAAGAATTCAACCTTTTTCCTTGCAAAAATTATAAAATTCATTTTTCTTTTCATCATATATAATTATTTTTCTGCACATCAAGTAGAGTTTCATAAAAATGATCATTTAAGTTGACACTAAAGAATTTTTTTTTAAATTTCTTTATATCCCTGGAAAGCTAGAACCAGACAATAATTAACTGTTGATCAATTAAACAAATTATCAATTAACTTAGATATCACATATATGATATCTATTTTTTCCTCGAAACTTCCAATCTAGATTTTGACAAGGACAATCACATCAATTTGAAAGAGAATGGCCTTGGAGTAAAATTTACAAATATGCAGACATGAAAACTAAATTTGAAGCAACAAATAGTTCCTCAAGTGAGTGGATCAAACTGGAGGGAGTTCAGAAGCCTTTCACTATTAAAAGGGAATTACCTAAAACAGTTCAAACATAATTTAGCAAGATCAGAATCACACGTCCAAAAATTACTTAAGAGTGTTCTCCAAAACTGAGCCCCAAAAAATCTTTAACCATGGTTGACCAAGAGAAGATGCAGGTCTATGTAGCATCTTTTTGTGCGCCCACAGACCTACATACTCATGGATGCCTTTAATAAACTAGCTTCATACCAAGTCAAATTCGGCCATGTGGGAAATGCTTGAAGGTTATATTTGTGTAAGATTATAATACCTTGCGTTCGCCTATCCCGGGGCAACGAGCAAGATCTTCCATGGATGCGTCCATGATACGAGAAAGAGACTGCATCCGAAATAACACGTGAAATGTAACATTTGAGTGGCAAAGAGAAAATAGATAAATTGTTTAAATTACATTCACTATCTTCATATGAATAATATTATGTAGTATAAGACCTTAAAGCTGCCTTGCGTAACCAGTCATTAGAGCGTATGACATTTCATGAGTCATCAGCAGTTAGTAAACCACATAACAATTGACCTTCATTTGATGCCATCAATTATACATGTTTAAATACAAAATACTAAGCTCACCCCAAAAGTAGAGCCAAGAGTAACTACATCAGTTTTGTTAACATGCCGAACTGTTGTAAGGGCGTACTTCAGCTGCATGACAAAAAAGTAAAAAAAAAACTGAGCCACAGTGTTAGCTTTATTCCGAACTGATATTTTGCAAAACCAAAAATGTCTACCAATGGATACCCGTGATTGATAATCTGAGTCCATTTGCCCTTGAAGTAGGTCTGCTGGCTTGTTTTCATATACTTTTATGGTCTCTAAATACCGGCCACATTCCTCCAAACTAAAAATGACAAAAGAAATGTTATTTAAAAGTTGTATATAAACAGTTTATCATTATTTCTTCAGTTTAAAAAATTGTATACAAACTGTGCACCACAAACATGCCGAATTTCTATTACTGTTCCCTAAAATACAACTTAATGAACCCAGTAAATGAAAATACAGCCTAAATCTTTACAATGAACAAAAACAGGACTGTTTATACATCATTTACTGAAGAATTGATACTTAACAACAGTTACAAGTGTTGTATAAAGAGGCAGTCTATGCTGAGTTACTTAATGCCTATTCTTAATTCATTCTATACGACCATTTGCTAGACTCTCATGAATACATTAGAAAGTCTAATGACACAGTAAATAACTATTATGACACTAATGTACAAGGGGTAGTGGGCTAAAAAGCCTGATACTTAAATTGTTAGGATTTAGGACACCAATTTTTATTTAGGAGTTACCTGGATACCTGCCGTTATGACACCGCTATTGTGTTATAACAGAGACACAACAATGTCACCAATGGGTTCCAAAGCTTGAAACCCATGGATATCAGAAAGCATTTGAAACCAATGGCCACAAGTTGGTATGAAGTGCAACCATGGGTTTTCCGTGGTCAAAATACATAAATTTACAATTTTCATTGGATCAAAAATGTATTTTATCAAATGTGTTAATGGTAGAGGTGGTGGCCGCCAAGGTGGCGGAGATAGTGGTGCTATTTTTGTTTCTAGTGAACAACTTGTGAATCTTGTTGTCTTCATATACTCACCAAAAAATAAAATAAACTAAATTAAAAAATCAATCCATTTAAACATGATAGCGGCATTGAAATAGCATAACCTCAACCATTCTCTCAATACAGATCACAAATTTATTTCAATGCATTTATTTATTTATTTATTTATTACTATTATTGTTATTGATATTATTACTATTGTTTTATGAAATTAGTAGTAGTTTCCATATCCACAGTACGAAAAAGAAACCTATAGGGGATTAAGAATAGTGAATGCCTCAAGGGTAACTAAAATAGATTAATATTCTTTAGCTGTATGTCTTTGCTCTAAGAAGCAAAGGTACAAAACCAGTGTAACAATAGTGAATGCCCATAGGGTAAGTGAAATAAATAAAAATATTGTTCAGTCGTACATCTTTGCACTTAAGTGAAAATAAGATACTACCTCCACCCACATAAGAGGGCGCAATTGTGAAGTATAGCCGTTCTTGTTACTTCAAGTAAAGGTTTCGCAACATCTTCCTGAAATAATACAAAAACAAGGTATCAATCCAGAACATCCTTAAACTGAAAATCTGTATCTCAAGAAAGGGAAACATACATTACTATCCACACACTTCCACAATATAATAAGCATCAAAGAACCACTACTAGGAAATGAGAATGTCTCAAAAAGGATTAACTCTATCAAAAGCCCGGAAGCATACCACATCAACATGGCACAAAACAACACGAAGCTTGAAGTTCTTCGGCAACTCTCTTATTCGGTAATACAGGTAGTCTGGATGTAGCAGATGATAACGAAGACTGCATGCGGCCAAATTAATACAATTAAGTTTTTAGAAGAGATCTTTCATTAGAGACAAAGAAAAAGCCAAGCAAAGAGGCCCCGATTACAACAACAAGAAGTAATTGAATCCTATTGCATGCTATGAACTAAAACAGATTCTTAACATATACACATACATCTCCAAAACAAGTTAACCATTGTGACAATCACAGTGCACTAAAAAAAGTATCTGAGCTGAATAATTCTAGGCCATGTAAATGTTCAACCCCATCCTGGCATCCTTGGTCCAGCCTGCTCCCAAAAGCCTAACATGCAGGAGCAGATTTACATTCCCATGCTGTTCTAAATGTCTTAAGCTATCAAATATTCAGGTGTATCAAAATCTTAGGCCAACAACAGATCCCTTAATCCTACTACTGCATTACTGTACTAAAAGAGATCCCTTTGAAGGCCAAGGAACATAGATGAAATCAAGATTTCGCTGCAATAGATTTGAGTTTAGTTTACTAATAATATTTTGCTGAGTTCTCAAATTGAAATGCCACTAACCCGCATTACGCTTTTCCATGCACTCAGAAAATGATGTAAGCAATATTAGCAATATTATGGTATTAGATTAGTAATATTAATAGTAAGAATAATTGGGCCTATTTAGCAAGAGCCCAAAATAGTAGTTAGGGCATTATTAGCCAATTAGGGTTAGGTCAATTAACTTGCCAAATAAATAGGACAATTATTAAATAAGGCTGGGTTGTTTATTGTTATTAAGTTGATGATTGAAAAAATATTTGATTTCTTAGTTATTTTCGTTTAGCCTTTATCATTGTTATTTCGATTATTGTTCCTTAGTTTTATCAATTGATATCAAAGCCGAAACGTTTACTTGTTTGAAAAGAGATTGAGAAGAGTTTCGAAAGAAGAGATTTATTCGATTGGAAGAAGATTGTAGAAAAAAATAAGGTCAGCACTATTCATCGACACTGTTCATCGCACTATTTTAGAATTTTCAAGCACCTCCCTGAACAATACAGTCATTCTAGAAAACTCCTAAAAAATTTTCAAAATTTTCAAAACATCCCTAACCGAGAACAAAATTTTCAAAAATTTTCATCATTGAAGTCACCCAACTAGTGGAAAAAATGAGTGACCTTTATTATGACCAATATTCATACCCCTATCATTCCTATTGATACAAAAATACTCTTCGTCCCCACACCTATATCCATATAGCCCAATACCCTACAGTGTCTTACAACAATTGTCCCAAGTTTTACTATCCCCAACCACAAACCACCTATGTTCCCAATTACACCCAACCTAAACTCGTTGCTCCTATACCACCAACAGTCCTAGTGACCAATGACATAAAATCCACTACCACCTCCACTGTGATGTAGGCTGAGATAGATACAGAAAAACCACTACCACCTGAACCACTTTACCCTACACCCACACCTAATCGAGAGAGAATCATACCTACTGTTTGACAGAAAACGAGATAAGAAGGGAAGAAGACGAAGAGTCGATTGCACTCTTTGTTGCAATCTCACTCTCATACGAAGGGAATATGTTTTTTATTATTATTTTTTATTTTTGAATTAAATGTTATGAACATGATTTACTTTTTTGACTCTTTAATACATTAATAATTTGTGGGGATATTAAAAATATATTTAAAAAACTACAGTAGCAATAATTTTTAAAAAACAAACTCCTAACTGAGATAGAAGATTAAATAGAAAATGTCCTACATCAACCTCCCTTCTTTACAACAAGTCTCTCAAGTTGTGGGTAAGAATGAAACTTTAAACTAAGAAGGTTCAACATGGACGTTAAATATATGTAATCTGTATTTTGATTTACATTATCCACACTCAACATGTATATGAAACTTATGCTTGTAGATAGCAAGACCAATGTATCCTTATAATGCATAGGAGAATTATTAATGCCCTGAAAACCCAACCTATGGTTCGCTTGCACTTTAGTCTTGGATTTCTTGGTGCTCTCATTTCATTTCTTGTTCGCTTTGTGATAGGCACTTTTCTGTACCTTTGTTTCAACCCCTTGAGAGAGAGAACAAAAGAGAACAAGTCCACAAATAATTTTTTTTTTGTAAATGACGTTTCAAAAGGGAAACTCGTCCTTCTAAACCATTCACATAAGCATTTCACTAACGAATAAAGAAGAGTAAAATCAAAGGCCAAACACTAACTAGTAAAAATAAAAAGAGGGGAGATGTAATAAATGATAACATATTTAACCTTAAATACAAAGCACATGAGGTTTTCCCCAACATGTAGTCACAAAGCACATCCGCAAAGTTCCATCTTACATTCCTAATATGTTTGAGCAGTGGATTCCCTTTCTGCATAAAATGCACACAGATCACAGGTAAATCAGTTAATGAAAGACATCAAACACATATGTGACTATTGCTTTGAAAACACCCCTGTCATAATTTTAAAATTAATATTAAGGTAACTATCAGTATGATCAAACCTAGCCTAACCACTGTTCAGTACACAGCTAGAAAAAGTTTATGCCAATCCAAAAGTACATCCTATATGCTATGTAGCTAAATTGTTAATCGGACCCTAATCGATTGAGCGATGTGAGATTAATCGAGATTAATTAGAATAAATTGGATTTTATTCTATCAACATCTTCTCTATACATATAACTAATATGTTTCCTACAAGTTTTTCTTTTTTAATTAATGTTTGAAGTAGTAACCTCACATGCCACAATTTAAGGCAAATTATAACAAAATAAAAGATTCAACGTCAGATGAAGGTACAGTTCTCCATATTCTTATTTTCATTTGGTAGTTTTTCACTCCTCTTAGATCTTTTAATAAATACTCTCTTTGATATTTTCTCTCTTTAGCCTTTTCACAGACTCTCGATATTGCTCTATGGATCATAAACATTTTTTTTCTCGTTTCTTCACTACATATTGTCATGGAGTGATTAATTGGTGAGTTTCGAAAACTATTAATCGGCGAGAAATCGTTGATTACTCGACGAGAGATTATTCAAACAATTAATTCAAAAATCGTAATAATCTACTAGCGAGAATAGATTAATCTTATAGCCTGTATGATGGGGGTAAAATTCAAACTCTAACCCAAAGAACAATGTTTTTTATGCGCAATAAAAGGTAGTACTTATTAAAGGGGATAAATCTCACCCCAAAAACCACCATACTTTCAATCTAAATTTCTGTGGAATTCAAAAGATTAATTCTTCACTGTGCAATAAACAATTCTGTATGCAAGTAATCCCCTTTAGATATTATCAAACAGTTAAATGATTTCAGCCACTCCTGAGTGGAAACTTTCCAAAACCATAATGCTACCATGTAAATTCTCAAAATTATTCATCAACAAAATGTGACTCATGCAATAAACAATTTTGTATGCAAGCAATCACCTTTAGAAATTATCAAATAGAATGTTTTCAATTACAACTCCTGACTGGAAAACTTTTGAAAACCTTAACACAACCATGTAAAATTCTCAAAAATCTTAAATCATAAAATGTGACTCACCTGTCTATGACTCACAAGGATTGCATTCCCAATCTGAAGAGAAGAAGAAGAAGACGCTTGTGGCCTAAAACAAAGAAAATCACAAATGGGTATTAGAATTCCATCTAAAAGCCCTAACTTTGAAATAAAATTCAAATTTTTAAGAAATGTCGAGAGAGATGGAGGAAATGGGGTAAGTGTACCTTGAAGTTGAAGAGGATTCCTGTTTGGATGAGGAAGCTGGAGGAGGAGGAGTGTAGAAGTCAGTATTTTTGATAAAGGAGAAAGCTTGAGTGAAGGAAGGAGAAGGAGTGAAGAGAGATGGCGGAGGGTTTGGTTGAGAACCCTTCACTACTTCTTCGTAAGATGGTATTGCTATCAACCTCTTCTCTTTCCTTCTTTCTTCATCTTCTTCCGTCATCTCTCTTAAATTCCCAAAATGAACACTTTATTTTCTCTGCCTAAATTTCTTCTTCTTCTTCTTCCCTCCCTTTCTCTCTCTCGATCAATCGAGTCTGAACTCTCAACTGGATTTATGAGCAAGGTCCCGTGTGGTGGGCTTACTCTCGGATGCAGAGGTTGGAATTAGGCAGAGCATATGTGCTGCCACAACTTCCACCTTGTACCACCACGCTAAATGCCATTGCACTCATTACCCCATTTCCACTTTGTAGCCCCACAATTTTTTAACACTGCCACCATAAAATAATATGAACCTGAGTCCAAAATTTTTATTTATTTAAATTTTTTTATTAAATTTGTGTGTGTGTGTTGTGATTCAAAGATTTAGTTGACAGTTTTAGTAATGTCATGAAAGTACATGCACAAGTATCATTCACCAAATACATGGATTTGTCAGTGTTGCAATTATGTGAAAACTTTATCCAATCGGAAGAATGAATTTTAATTTATTATTTAAAATTGAATCAAGTATAAATTACCAATCAAATATGATCTAAATCGGATCTAACAAAAGCTCTAGTGACTTAGCAAAATATTATGTAATTATTATATATCATACTAAGGAGTAACACGATTCTGGTTAAGTAATTGTTTCGCTCCACGACAGCTTGGACTTTCAGACTTTGAAGAGTAACAATTGGTTTTTAAGATAGCATGACCACTAAAACTATATTTGAAGTTCCGTATAGTTCAAATGAAGGTTTTCCCAATGGGAACCACATGAGTAAATATGTGTGCAGTTTATCAGCTTTAGTATGGGATCATTTTATTCTTTTTTCACAAATTGAACTTATACTTTTTTTCTTCTTCTTTCAGGAAACTTGTTTAGGAGGTACAAATGGTCTTTTTGTCGTTATGTAAAGAGTAATCAAAGGGAATAGAATGTCATGTATTGGTCTTATTTAGAGCCCATCCTCTACCAAACTAAGATATGAACACTATCAAATACCTTAAGTTTAATGTGACATCTACAGTGCTTTCTCAAACATGGCAGGAACCCTGAGTTTGCTAGAATTATGGGATTCTATTTCCATATTTATGGATTTTGTTATCATATTTCTTTCCCTTTTTCATTATCTAGAATCCTCCTTATTTCCTCATTATTCTTCATCCTTATTTTCTTCCTTAATTTTCTCCTTAATTGTATTATCCTTGATTGTATTCTTTGTGTATAAATAAGATTCAATAAGCTTGAAGAGATAACATTAAATACAAGATTTTACTCTTTCAGTTGTGTTCTTGACAATGTTATTAACATGGTATCAGAGCCTCATTTGATTTCCTCTTCATTACAAAAAGAATCAAAGTTTGGTTACATGTTCTCGGTTATTGTTTATGATCATATTATACCACTTATTCTGTTGCAATATTTTGTTTCTTGCTTCTATATCACTGTGACTGCTTCAACCACAACTACAAGATTTGCTGCCAAGTTAGGTATGTCTAACCCTGTTATTGATCTTTCGTCTTTTACTAAAAATAATGATTGGATAGTTGACTCTGGTGCAATGGATCATATGACTTGTGATCGCTATAGGTTTAGTTATTTATCTTCTAGGAGTTCCAAAACTACCATTACTAATGCCAATGGTGTATCATCTACAGTTGTTGGAATTGGTACAGTCTATTTATCTCCCATATTAACTATAAAAAATGTCTTGTTTGTTCTGTCACTAAATTGCAACATTCTCTTTGTTAATCAGCTAACTAAGTCTCATAATTATGTTGCTTTATTTTTTTCTACTCATTATGTTTTTCAGAACATCCATACCAAGGAGAAGATTGACAGTGGTAAACAAAGTGACGGATTGTACTATCTGAAGGATGGGTTCCAATAATCTAACAGAGAATGACACGCTCACTTGGTGAGTGAAAATTTGGTTGACAAGAAAAAAGAAGAGATTTGGTTATGGCATAAAAGACTAGGACATCCCTCATTTAGTTATCTTAGGATATTGTTTCCATCTTTATTCAGTGTGTGTAATGTTTCAGATTTTATTTGTGAAACTTGTGTCATTGCAAAGAGCCACCATACTATTTTTCATTTGAATGATACAAAGGTGACTATTCCTTTTTTCATTGGTACATTCGGATGTTTGGAGTCCGGCACCACTTTCTACTCATAATGGGATGAAGTGGTTTGTTACATTTGTGGATGATTGTACTAGGATGACGTGGGTTTATCAATTAAAGCACAAGAGTGATGTTTGCATAGTCTTTCCTCTTTTTTATCAGATGGCGGTTGTGCAATTTGGTATTCCAATAAAAGTCCTTCGTTCTAATAATGGGGGTGAATATTTCAAGCAAGAATTGAAGGAGTTCATGCATTTGATGGGTGTTATTCATCAAACAACTTGTCATCTTCTCCTCAACAAAATGGTATTGCAGAACGGAAAAACATGCATCTATTGGAAGTCGCTCGGTCTCTCTTGATTGGCGGTCATGCCCCTTCTCATTTGTGGGGTGAGGCTTTGAATTCGACAATCTACTTGATAAATCGAACACCTTCTAGTGTCCTGAATTTTAGAAGACCATTGGATGCTCTTTGATCAATGTACTCTTTCCCCAGTTGTTCTTCTAGCTCCTCGAGTTTTTGGGTGTGTAGTCTATGGTCACTTACATCCACATCAACGTAATAAGCTTGATTCTCGGGCCTTGAAGTGTGTGTTTGTTGGGTATGGAATGAATAAGAAAGGTTATCGGTGTTATCATCCTTCTTCGAGAAAGTTTTATGTTTCCATGGATGTCATCTTTCATGAAAAAGAACTCTTTTACACCCCATCGACTATTGATTCATCACTTTTGGGGGAGAATCGAGATGAAATGCTTCATCATGAAGACTTGGATATTTTTCCCCCTTGAATTCAAAAATTTCCAATAACCAGACAATCGGAAGTTCTCATGAAATTCATCCTTTGGAGGTTATCCAGACAATCGAACGATCAGAAGACCACCGGATGACCGGAGATGACTCTACCGTTCGTCTGGCCGAAGACAGTTGGACATCTACATTTGCTGAAATAAATCCACTCCATGATAGTACATCGTCTCCTAACACTTCTACAAAACCATTGAGTCAATCTTCTTCTGAAAATCCATTAGAAGTACTTTCTAATCCTACTATTGTTGATGACAATATTGATTTTGAGTCTCAATCGTATGACAATATTGATCTTGAGTCTCAATCGTCCCAATATCACCTTCCACCCTGTTCTAACCGTGGCATACCACCTATTAGATATGAACCTGATCCTGAAACCAAAGTTAGATATCCCATTAGTAATCATATGTCTTCCCAAAAGTTGTCCAAGTCGTATGCGTCTTATGTATTGCACTTGTCATCTGTCTCCATTCCTAGTAAAATGCAGAAAGCTTTAGCAGATACTAGATGGACCAAAGCTATGGCAAAAGAAATTGCAACACTTGAAAGAAATGCTACTTGGGAACTTGTGCCCTTACCTAAAGGAAAAAAAGTCGTGGGATGCAGATGGGTATTTGCTATCAAGCACAAGGTAGATGGAACCATTGACAGATACAAAGCTCGACTAGTTGCAAAAAGGTATACACAGTCTTATGAGGTTGATTATCAAGAGACTTTTGCATCAGTTGCCAAACTTAATACGGTGAGAGTGCTCTTGTCATTGGCAGTCAATTGAGATTGGCCACTTCTTTAGTTCGATGTAAATAATGTTTTTTTACTTGGAGATCTTGTCGAGGAAGTGTATATGGATCCTCCTCTAGGTATAGAGAAGTACTCAGATACAACGAGGGTTGGTAAACTCAAGAAGGTTTTGTACAGATTGAAACAATCTCCAAGGGCTTGGTTTGGAAAATTTACCAAGTCAATGAAGAATTTCGGCTATAAATAAAGAAACTTTGATCACACTTTGGTCTTAAAAGCACAGGAAAGGTAAAGTTACTGCTTTAATTATCTATGTTGATGATATGGTGGTGACAAGTGATGACCATGATGGGATTGCTAGTTTACAACGTCTTGGCCTCAAAATTTGAGATGAAACGGCTCGGTGACTTGAAATATTTTCTTGGGATTGAAGTAGCTCGATCAAAACATAGCATTTTTTTTTTTATCTTAGAGGAAACATATTCTTGATCTATTAACATCGGGATGCTTGGATGTAAGGCTATTGACACTCCTATTGAGCAGAATCACAAGTTATTTCATTGTTTGGATGAACTCTCTACTGATAAAGGGAAATACCAGAGACTTGTGAGGAAATTGATTTATTTGTCTCATACTAGGCCAAATATTGCTTATGCAATTTGTGTAGTAAGTCAATTTATGCATAATCCTCGTAAACCTCACATGGATGTTGTGGAGCACATATTGAGGTATTTGATGTCTGCTTCGGGTAAATGGTTACTATTCACTAAACATAATCACCTGAAGGTAGAAGGCTATACAGATGCAGACTGGGCAGGTTCAATAGACAATAAAAGATCTACTTTAGGGTACTTTACATTTGTAGGGGGAAACCTTGTGACTTGGATAAGTGAAAAGCAACCGGTCGTAGCCAGATCTAGTGCAGAAGCTGAGTACAGAGGAATGACTTTTGGGGTATGTGAGTTACTTTGGTTGAGAAACTTGTTGAGGGATTTACGTGTTAACACCAAACGTGCAATGAATTTGTATTGTGATAACATATCAGCTATTGAAATTGCTCATAATCAGGTTCAACATGATCGAACAAAACACGTAGAGATTGACAGACACTTCTTCAAAGAGATACTTGAAGCGAGAACTATTATCTTTCTGTTTGTGAAGTCTGAAAATCAACTAGCCGATGTCCTTACTAAAGTCGTAGCAAACAAGGCGTTTGGCGACTCTTTAGACAAGTTAGGCATGTGCGATATCCATGCTCCAACTTGAGGGGGAGTGTTAGAATTATGGAATTCTATTTCCATATTTATAGATTTTGTTCTCATATTTCTTTTTCTTTTTAATTCCCTAAAATCCTTCTTATTTCCTCATTATTCTTCCCCCTTAATTGTATTCTCCTTGATTGTATTCTTTGTGTATAAATACGATTCAATGTAAGCTTGAAGAGATAACATTAAATATAAGATTTTACTCTTTCAATTGTGTTATTGACAATGTTCTTGACATAACCCTTTATTCTTTTTTCACAAATTGAAATGATACTTTCTTTTTTTATCTTCCTTCAGGACACTTGTTCAGGAGGTACAAATGGGCTTTTTTGTCGTCATGTAAAGAGTAATCAAAGGGAATATAATGTCATGTATTGGTCTTATTTAGAGCCCACCCTCTACCAAAATAAGATATGACCACGGTCAAATACCTTAAGTTTAATGTGGTCTCTGCAGTGCTTTCTCCAACATGGCAGGAACCCTGAGTCTAGTTACAATGTTCATGTTGAAAAATGCAACCAGTTAGCTTATAAGGCGAATAATCACCTCCAATTGTCAAGATTCAAATGCCACCAACCCAACTTTAGGCTCAGATAGAAACGCTGGATCCAAGTCTTGAATGGTTCTACCATAAATCATATTGCTGTTTCCTTCTCCACTATCAACTAATCAAACTTCAAAACTTTCCTTGAACATGTTGAGATCTTGTTATCCAACAAAAGTTACCTCATGGTTAGAAGTATTGACATTGAGCACATCTGTACCTGCATGTAAAGCTAGCATCGACACTTTCATTGGCAACAGTAAACAAGAAGTACTTTGTGATGTAAAGATCTTGGATGGTAAACCTCACCTGCTAATCAAAGGCACGCCGCATGCTTCTTAGTGACTTCTTTAACAGTTCCACAATTTTGCATCCATTGCATCTCTTTGCAACAGAATCATGCAAACTTTATGTTACAATTTCAATGACATTAGTATCTGCCTGTAGCACTTTCAAAGCCTTCCCATCAAACAAACATTTATTGCAATTTTTTGGTGTTGAAAACATTTTATGGTGTTTCATATCCTGGGCCCAACTGAACAAGGAACTATACATGGAAATTCCAGATCTGGAACATAAGCATCTGCAGTACTTCATTTCTCTGATAAAACTTGGAAAAATAAATAAATAAAGGTGTGTGAGATAGAGAAAAGAAGCCATAATTAGGTGCTTGCCTTCCCTTACCAGAATAAGGGAAGAATTCAGGAACAGAATGGAGGCTGGTGCCAGCTGCAGCTTCTACATTGAGCAAATGTTGCAAAATTGGCGAAGAGAAGATTCTAAATACTTAGTGTCAATATTGGGCAGATTGCAATTCTGGGTCATCTTTTTCTACCTGAAGACAGCCTGAGTAATTAGTATGACATTAAAGCAAGTGGAAGTACTTTGATCTCTAATCAATATGCAACTACATTATATGATAAATTCTGAACAATTTCTTTGTGTGAGTATACATATGTATTGCTATTTTTTGGTTTGTACAAGTTGTAGACTGCAAGCGGATATTCATAGACAGTAGTATATCCTTTACAAGGAACTCTAATATTAACTCAAGAACAAATTAATATTCACCTCGTGGTTGACACTGGCTTTTTAATAGGTTTTGGAATCAAAAGCTTCATCTTAAAGCAATAATCTGAATCAATAGCAGAGAAGAGAAATACAAGAAAATTCTCGGATACATACACGGCACCATCAATGGCATGGGACAAGAAGCTTGCACTCTTTGGTTCCAGAGGTGGTCCTGCTCCCGGTGCAGCAAGACCTGCATTTTCAAGCAAATTTGTGATATTTAGTTCTGAATTTAACAGAGAAAGCGTATGCTCATGTGAATGCAGCCTACACGAAATTACTTGGTTAAGCAATTCGATGCTCAGCTATCTATATTTCTACAAGTTCGCATCAACACATTTAACGAAACCAAAAGCTGCAGATGTTCCAGTCTTGAGGTGAATGTCTTCCGAGTCTCTTCTCATCGTGTATCCGAAGGTAACACCAAATAAAGCACACCTAGCAGATTTGATTGCTAGGCAGAAGTATGAGAGTGTTTGGTTGCATGGAATTCTATTTCATGGAAATCTACGAGGGGATCACATATATCTAAGCTTTTTTTTTTTTTTTTTTGATTAAACCTCCGGTGGGGAGAGGCAACTGTGGGATGGCAAACCTTTATTACTTTTCAAAAAATTGATTTACAGACTAAACGGGGGTACATTACGACTTTACCCTAATTAAAAACCAAGCAAAAAGAAAAAACTAGACACCAAATGACAGGATCCAGAATTCAACCATAGACCTAACAAACTGCTTCAAACAACCAAAAGCTAACTATCAAAATTTGCGACCAAAGACCCACTAGTGTATTCTTTGAAAAATCAAAGAATCCAATTGATTGAGCAAAAGAAACAGAGTGCGCAGTTGCGCTCTGCACACTTCCAGTCCCTGCGCAATCCCTCGAACCAACATCGCCTTGCACACCCACCACCTGCAGAGCTGCCCCCAGCAGCAACATCTTGCACCACCTGCCTGCGCCAGTGCAATGTCATGCTTTGTTCCAAACAGCACCAATCCAGCCCCTTTCCAGCCTGCGAAGAGTACGTCCAATGCTTGCAATCCCCGCCAAGTTCCAGCCTCAACCAAAGCCAGTCACAGATCTGAGCATGCAACTGCTCCAAGCTTTCCCCCAACACCCGACCAAGTCGCACAAAACAGAGTGCCCTGCAGCTCCAAAAACAGAGTGCGCCATAGCACCCAGGCAGCTTGAAGGCGTCCTGCTGCAGCAGTCCTTCCCGATCAAGACAGTCCAGCAACCATGTAACGACCCGCTCCCACATGACACCATATTGTCCGCTTTGGGCTACCAACCGGCCCGCACGGCTTTAAAACGCGTGTTATCATGTAGAGCGACCTCGCACACTTAAAGCACATCCCCCTCCCACACCCAGGCGATATGGGACTATGATCCCCCTTGTAGCTCGTCCAACCCTTCTTGGCCTATTGGGCCTGTTGGGCCTGTTGGGCCCTCTACCCTCACCTCAGGTCCGCCTACTTAGGGTCTCACAATCCACCCCCCTTAAGGCCCAACGTCCACGTCGCCAGAGGGCCCACCAACACCGTGGCATACTTCCGGCTGGGTCAGGCTCTGATACCAACTGTAACGACCCACTCCCACATGACACCATATTGTCCGCTTTGGGCTACCAACCGGCCCGCACAGCTTTAAAACGCGTGTTATCATGTAGAGCGACCTCGCACACTTAAAGCACATCCCCCTCCCGCACCCAGGCGATATGGGACTATGATCCCCCTTGTAGCTCGTCCAACCCTTCTTGGCCTATTGGGCCTGTTGGGCCCTCTACCCTCACCCTCACCCTCACCCTCACCTCAGGTCCGCCCACTTAGGGTCTCACAATCCACCCCCCTTAAGGCCAAACGTCCTCGTTGGCCACACAGGCACCCACAACGTCCACGTTGCTAGAGGGCCCACCAACACGTGGCATACTTTCGGCTGGGTCAGGCTCTGATACCATTCTGTAACGACCCGATCCGCACAATAAGATATTGTCCGCTTTGGGCCCAACCGGCCTTCTGTAACGACCCGATCCGCACAGTAAGATATTGTCCGCTTTGGGCCCAACCGGCCCGCACGGCTTTAAAAGGCCTCTTATCATGTAGAGCGACCTCGCACACTTAAAGCACATCCCCTTCTCGCACCCAGGCGATATGGGACTATGATCCCCCTTGTAGCTCGTCCAACCCTTCTTGGCCTATTGGGCCTGTTGGGCCTGTTGGGCCCTCTACCCTCACCCTCACCCTCACCTCAGGTCCGCCTACTTAGGGTCTCACAATCCACCCCCCTTAAGGCCCAACGTCCTCGTTGGCCACACAGGCACAATGTCCACATTGCCCGAGGGCCCACCTCCACGTGGCACACTTCCGGCTGGGTCAGGCTCTGATACCATACTGTAACGACCCGCTCCACATGACACCATATTGTCCGCTTTGGGCTACCAACCGGCCCGCACAGCTTTAAAACGCGTGTTATCATGTAGAGCGACCTCGCACACTTAAAGCACATCCCCCTCCCGCACCCAGGCGATATGGGACTATGATCCCCCTTGTAGCTCGTCCAACCCTTCTTGGCCTATTGGGCCTGTTGGGCCCTCTACCCTCACCCTCACCCTCACCTCAGGTCCGCCCACTTAGGGTCTCACAATCCACCCCCCTTAAGGCCAAACGTCCTCGTTGGCCACACAGGCACCCACAACGTCCACGTCGCCAGAGGGCCCACCAACACGTGGCATACTTCCGGCTGGGTCAGGCTCTGATACCAACTGTAACGACCCGCTCCCACATGACACCATATTGTCCGCTTTGGGCTACCAACCGACCCGCACGGCTTTAAAACGCGTGTTATTATGTAGAGCGACCTCGCACACTTAAAGCACATCCCCCTCCCACACCCAGGCGATATGGGACTATGATCCCCCTTGTAGCTCGTCCAACCCTTCTTGGCCTATTGGGCCCTCTACCCTCACCCTCACCCTCACCTGACCCTAAGTGGGCGGACCTGAGGTGAGGGTGAGGGTGAGGGTAGAGGGCCCAACAGACCCAATAGGCCAAGAAGGGTTGGACGAGCTACAAGGGGGATCATAGTCCCATATCGCCTGGGTGTGGGAGGGGGATGTGCTTTAAGTGTGCGAGGTCGCTCTACATGATAACACGCGTTTTAAAGCCGTGCGGGCCGGTTGGTAGCCCAAAGCGGACAATATCTTATTGTGCGGATCGGGTCGTTACAGTTGGTATGAGAGCCTGACCCAGCCGGAAGTATGCCACGTGTTGGTGGGCCCTCTGGCGACGTGGACGTTGTGGGTGCCTGTGTGGCCAACGAGGACGTTTGGCCTTTAGGGGAGTGGATTGTGAGACCCTAAGTGGGCAGACCTGAGGTGAGGGTGAGGGTGAGGGTGAGGGTAGAGGGCCCAACAGGCCCAATAGGCCAAGAAGGGTTGGACGAGCTACAAGGGGGATCATAGTCCCATATCGCCTGGGTGCGGGAGGGGGATGTGCTTTAAGTGTGCGAGGTCGCTCTACATGATAACACGCGTTTTAAAGTCGTGCGGGCCGGTTGGTAGCCCAAAGCGGACAATATGGTGTCTTGTGGAGCGGGTCGTTACAAACCAGCCAGCCAACCTCGTCGCATCTGTTCCAGTTGCTGGCTCTGCCCAGCCAATACAACCAGAGCATTCCTCGCTAAATAAAACAACAAAATTTGCCTCTACTCTGCCTCGTGTCGGATGTACGCCGTATGCCATCTGTCAAGCACAATCAAACCTGCCACTCACCTAGGAAAATCATGCGCACCGAAAGAAACCGTCCTACAGTCTCGTTGTGCTCTATCCGCTAGCGCGTCCGCCACCGCATTGGCCTCTCTATAGATATGTTGGCAATCTAACATCATGGATGCCGCCAATGATTTAATTTCCTTCAAAATGTTCTCCAATTGCCAAGGGATTTTCAAATTTTCCTTAAACCAGCCACAAACAAGCGCCGAGTCCGTTTGAACTGCCACCTTGTTGAAACCCAATGAAAGACAAAGTCGGAGGCCTTCAGCTAGAGCCAAAATTTCCGCTTTATTATTGGAACCTGCACTGAAAAATATTTGCTTTCCCATAACACCGAGACCCCTAGAGTCTCTAATGATCACACCACCGGATGCCTTGTTCTTACGGAAGGAGCCATCCACGTTAAGAGCCACAACTGTAACCCCAACGCCCGTAATGGTGCCTTGTTACGGCTAACATGTTTAGGAATAATAAAATTGCTTGCCAAGTGCAGATTACGCCTAATGTTCAAAATCACAAAAGCATGATTTGGGGGAGCATTTTCATAGACACATTTGCACATTTGTTTCCAAATTTCCCATAAAATGAACATAGGAGTAAGAAGGAATAACACACCTGTTTGCGAAGTTTATTTGACTCTCTTGAACCAAATTGTGAGAACCGTGGAGATTTCTGCTGGCTTCCTTATGTGCACATCAAAAATCAGTTCAAAGTGGCTCCACATATATCTAAGCTAATTTGAGGTTTACTCACAAATTCACGATTAGATCTTGTGATCAATGATGTGAATAGAAGTCTCATGAATACAGGAATCACATGCTTTGGCAGGGATCAATGAGAGTGATTCTCATGAGACTTTCATTCTCACCATTGATCATAAAATCTAATGGTGGATAATGAGTGTTACCTCAATTTTATCATAAATGTAGGGTCCCCTCATGGATTCCCATTGAATAGAATCTCATCCAACCAAACACATTTGTAACGACTCGATCCACACAGTAAAATATTGTCCACTCTGGGCCCAACCGGCCCGCACAGCTTTAAAAGGCCTCGTATCAGAGTGGACGCTCACGATACGATACTGTCCGCTTTAGGATCCACAGGCCTGTTGGGCACCAACCCTCACCCACCCCCTCACGGTTTTGCTCTTTCCGCCCACCTACTGAGGCTCCAGAGGCTTCTTATCACTGTGAGAGAGAGGGTGAGGGTTGGTGCCCAACAAGGCCGTGGATCCCAAAACAGACAATATCCTATCATGAGAGGGTGAGGGTTGGTGCCCAATAGGCCCGCTGTGTTGCCGCTGTGCCACACTCTGATAAGAGACCTTTTAAAGCCGTGCGACCCGATTGGGCCCAGAGCGGACAATATCTTACTGTGTGGATCAGGTCGTTACAACATCCTAATTGTGTGGCACTGGAAATCAGAGTAAGTGAAATGGGGAGTCCAACAAGCATGCCAAATATTGTAGAAACAGACGCTACTTTGACGAATTCTTACCTTTCTTCATATTTGTTGATTTCCCCATTTTCTTCCCTTTTGAAAGCATCTATGTTCAGTGATAAAAAGCGATCAAACTCATCAACTATGGCTCTTGCCTCATCGATTTCGTTTTGGCAACTACGATCTTGAACAAACATATAACACAGTTTAAATAGCATTTGACAATGGGAGCAAAAAAACCATTAATTGAAAGGAAAAAAAAAAGATAATTGTGTAGGTTACAAAGAAACATGAAGAGAGTAAATAGACACAACACACAAGTAGCTCTCTGTTATCACTGTGGTCCTTTGGGCCGATGTACACTTAACAAGAACTCACTCTTTGGGCTTACAACTAACCCAGTTGGAGTTTACTGTATAATTGAACTACCTTAGATATCTAATTTCGCTCCCGTATGTAGGAAATTCACTAGATTATCGATGACTTTCTTTTCATTCATTGATTATTTTTATTTTTTTATTTTTTCCTTTTTGCATAAGGCAAGCAAGGGTTGAGGCCTTGTGGCACCCATCCTAGATTATTGATGATTACTAATAGAGTTTGTCTAGGCAGCCAGGCTTTAAAGCCATCTTTTGGCCAGGCTTGGGCTTTTTTACACTTTTACCCATTCTCTTTAAAACACAACCACAAGCATTATCTATAGAAGGGGTAGAAATGTTAAAAGCCCAAAACATGGCTAAAAAGTGGCTATAATGCCTAGAATTGGGTTTACTAGTAACTACTACTAAGAAAAATAAGTGAACATGCATGGGGCATAACCTAGGAAGTGATAACCGTACGCCAAGGATGGCCTCCTCATATGGTCTGTTATAGAGAAATGGGTCAAAACTTATGTGACTACTTTTGATAGAAAATGATTCGGAGCTCTGACCTGGTACTCCCAATCCATCAATGTGGTTCATGCTGACCTTCACCACGCATGCTAGTGACCTCGTCTTGCAACTCTCGCTGACCTAGTATCCATACTCAAAAAAACTTATTTGGCTTGCGTCTGCCTAACACGCTGCCCTGAATTTTGGGCAGTATCCCTATAGCAGATATGTACCAAACCACCCACCATTGATGTGGCGGTTAATTCCGAAGAAAGACGCCCCAGAGTACACAAACTTCCTTGCTGATCCGCAGAGGGTTTTTTTTTTCACGGCATTGTTGAGTTTGTTACAAGCAAAAAAGTTTATGGTTGTAGTAGATTCACTTTCCACACATTTGCCTGATGAGGAATCCTTGGGAGAGCGAACTCAACCATCAATAGGGACAGGTGAACCCAAGATTGTTTAGGCATTTTTTTAGTTCTCAGATGAGGTAAGTGGGATGGAAGAAGAGATTGAAAGAAGGAACCACGACCCAAGCCTCGGGAATCAAATTTTATAATACTTTTTTTGGTTATTTGAAATGATGGATTTACTTTTATGAATAATTTAATCATTAAAACACAACCACAAATACCATCTATAGGAGTAGAAATGAAAAAAAAATCAAAACTTGACCCAAACTTTGCTCCTTAGAATTGTTGTATTATTAATGATAATGACTGTGCCCTTTTTTCGAATAATGAGATCACTATAAACAATTTCGCAATGAAACCATAGATATATGATAAGTCATAAATATTTCTTCACCCATGCCATGTCCATGTCCTGTGCGTCCTAGCTTATGAGCTAAAATGTGGATTATCAATATTTATGATATATTTGGAGCCTTATGCTTGAAGTTGAAGTTGTATTATCTCTTTCATAACGAGAATCCTCTTTTGCTAAAGTGAAACAGTGTAAGTTGATGATACATCAAATAAGGCTGATGTCATAGTCGTACGCGTGGCAAAGATCGTCCATCACGAGGATCAAGTATCCCAAAACCAGGCCAATTCATAAAACCTAATGTAACGATCCGATACACATAGTACTATATTGTCTGCTTTGGGCTCAAGGCCCGCACGACTTTAAAATGCATAATACTTTGTAGATCCAAACCCACACATATATGGCATATCCCCCTCCCACACCCAGGCGATGTGAAACTATGATTTCCCTTTTAAAGCTTGTCAACCCTCTTGGGATCCATGGGCTCTTGGGCTTCTTCGGCACCCTCCCCTCAGGTCCGTCCACACAAGGGTATCACACCAAAAAATGGCGAATCTGGTCATAAAAGCCCAAACCGGGCCCCTAAGAATAAACCATGGTTAAGGGCCTAAATCCAGGCCCAATAAAGTTCTCCCTTAAAGAGAAGGAACGTTATACGAAAAAAAAGTCGTGGAGGGAGTTACGCCTCCGAGAATGTATCTTCATAAAAGAGGAGATTGTTACAAGAAACGTCTCCTCTCGTTGTGCCTCAAATGCTTAAGTCACGCAGGGAATTAACAACGACTATTATATAAGGTAAAGAGAACATTTGACAAAGGATTGCAACTTTAACTGAGTTCTGTCCAGATTTATCTCCGTCTCCAACTGAGTGACTGACTTAACCATCGGAGTGTCTTTGGCCACAAAAAAAGGTGGGATTTGGCAATTTAACATTTGTTTTGCAAGTCATACTTACAGGATACTAGATTTTGAACGCATCAGTTTGGCACCGTCCATGGGGAACGACAATTTTCTTTTCAAAAAAAGAGTCTGCACTAGGAAACTCCCTCGGTTATGATCAACAATTAAAAAGATTTTAGAATAGATGGAATGCACTATAGACCCTCAAACAAGAAACAACCAAAGCGATCCTTTCACTAGAGAAGTCGTGTTACCTACAACGCATGCTTCAATACAAGCAACAACTCTCGAGCCGATCAAGCCTAGAGACAGAGAGCTACAACATGGAGTGATAGCCCAGTCATCTCAAACATCCGACAACACCGCCATGGATCGTCGCGTGGATCAACTCATAACCAAGATAGATTTTCAAATCAAAATGGTGGATAAACTCACTCAATAGCACACTCAATCCACCAACCACATTCTGGAAAGTAATGAAATTCCTGCAGAACCTCAACAAGTGAACCTCAAAAGCAGTAAACCACCAACAGATGGCCCCCCTCAAAATGAAAGGACCCCTGCGCAAATTCCATTTAGAATCGGAATCACAAATCCTTACGTGCTGTACGAACTGGCCAAACCACCATTCTCTGTCGCGCTCCTGGTAACTCTGTTACCAACAAAGTTCACTCCACCAAAGTTTGAGACATACGATGGCGTTACCAATCCCACCAACCATCCGCAACATTTGCACCACATGATGGCATTGAAGGAGAGCACATAGTTCATCCTATTCCGAACATTTCCAATCAGCCTCACATCTACTACGATGAGTTGGTTCAACAGCTTGCCACTGAGATCGATAGACTTTTTCCAAGCGCTAGACACCGCTTTCATCACGAGGTTCATTAGTAGTCAACGAATTAGAAAAGGTCCGCACTATATGGTTCACATCAGACAGAAGCCTGAAAAGACCATAAGGGAACACGCCACTCATTTTACTAACGAGTTGACCATGATCGACAACTGCAGTGACGACACGATCATAGCCACCTTCACCGGCATGCTAAAAAGGGGACCATTCTACGATTCTTTGAATTAGATCCCCCGAAGAATATAGCGACTCTATTGAAGATTGCCCAAAACCACATCACCCTCGAGGAGATGGTGGCTGCTAGAAGGGAGAATGAATCCAAAATGATACACGCTTTAGCCGATTCGAGTTCGATAACAAAAGCCTGGAAGGCTGCAACCCAAAGGATCTAAACACGAGCGATCGACAAGCGAATCGTTCATGGCCTTGAAAGCAAGTCGAGTCGAGGTCCTAAAAAAACTATAACAAAGTGGGAGGACATTAAGTGGCCACCAAAAATGAGAGGAGGTCTAGACAGGCAAAGTAAAAGCATATATTGCTCTTTCCACAAGGGCTACGGGCACGACATCGAGGACTACTACAACTTAAAGGACGAGATCGAGCACCATATAAAAAAAGGATGACTCGGAGAGTTTATTAGGCGGAAAGAAAAGCCAAGTCAGAGGAGCAATCAAGGGAGCTGATATACGTCTTACATGGCATAATCGGAGAGGAGTTGTCCAATCGGTCTCGGAAGCAATCAATCCAGGATTTAAGAACAAAGATCAGATACCCAAAACCTTCTACACAACGTTCCAAACCGACGCAACGAACTTTGACATTTTCCAATGAAGACGCGAAGGGAGTCCATTTCCCTCATAATGACACCCTGGTAATTTCGTTATTGATGGCCGGGTTGAGGAGTTACTCGGAATGCTGCCAAGATATCAGTATTTTTGGTTACATAGTCAGGAGTATAATAAGTCAATTTGTAATCTTTAACACCCGCTTTGAATCCAACACTTTCTTTAGTCTCTGTTTGTGGTGACATATTAAAAGAGTACTGATCGACATAGGCAGCTCGACCAACCTTTTGTACCTAACAGCATTCCGAAAGATGCGGTTTGTCGAAGAAATGCTCTTCCTCGACGATCAACGAATGGTAGGTCTTAGCGAAGAACAATGTCGTCTGCTCGGAATGATCCAACTGTTAGTCGAAGCGGGAGAACCAGGAAGACAACGAGTCTTGTTGGCAAATTTCCTTTTTGTCAACTCCCCATCCGCATACAACATGCTTCTCGGAAGGCTTTGGATACACGAAATGGGCACGATATCCTCCACCATGCATCAATGCTTGAAGTACCATACCGATGATGGTGTCGGAATAATAAAAGGAGATCAGCCAGCTGAACGCGAATGCCACTATGCAGCGATGAAAGCTCCACACAAATATCAATTACTGCAACGACTAGAAAAGCCGTTGCAGCAATCTGGTCAAAGAGACCCTGGCCTTCCAGATGATAATACAACCCCAACTAGTCCAAAAGATCGACCAAACACTCGACAACAAGAAGAAGAAATGACAGTAGTCTACCTAAACTACGAAGGAGACAAAGCAGTTAAGATTGGCACAAAAATCCATCCAGAATTCGCCATGAAACTGGTCCAACTGTTGAAGGATAATCAGGATGTTATTGCTTGGACGATGAAAGACATGGTGGGAATAGACCCATCTGTCATCACTCACAAACTGCAAGTCAATCTGGACAAGAAACTGATTCGACAAAAAAAGAAGGTCGGTTGCCCCAGAACGTAACCAAGCAATAAATGAGGAAGTGTATCGTTTTATAACTGTAGGAATGATAAGAGAATCTCACTACCTAGACTGGTTAGCTAACACGGTGTTGGTAAAAAAGAAGAACGACAAGTGGAGAGTATGTGTAAATTACACCGATCTGAACAAGGCATGCTCAAAAGACAGTTTTCCACTCCCACACATAGACTAGATAGTGGATGCCATTGCCGGACACAAACTTTTTAGCTTCATGGATGCGTACTCTGGGTACAATCAGATACAAATGCACCCTCCTAACCAAGAAAAACATCTTTTATAATAGAGAGAGCTATATACTATTACCTGGTGAAGCCATTCAGACTAAAGAATGCAAAAGCCATGTACCAGCGACTAGTCAACAAAATGTTCAGAGACCAAATCGGTAAGAGGATGGAGGTGTTCATTGATGACATGTTGGTCAAAAGCTTACGCCAAGCAGACCATATCGGAGATCTCGAACATGCCTTCTCCTAGCTCCAAAGATACAAAATGAAGCTGAATCCAGAGAAATGCACATTCGGAGTAGAATCAATGAAATTCCTTGGATACATGGTCAACCAAAGAGGAATCGAAGCTGACCCAAAACAAATACAAGCACTTCTCAACATGCAGTCAACAACGGACATAAAGGGCGCACAAAAGCCAATATATTACATCAGCAAAACACTTGCAGATGCGAAGATCAATTACCCGGCTTTTGAGAAATTGGCGCTCGCCCTGTTCGTATATTCAAGAAAGCTACGACCATACTTCCAAGATCACCCAATCATTGTCATGATCGAACACCCACTTCAGTAAGTATTGCATAAATCATAGCTATTCGGAGGAATGGTGAAATGGGCTGTAGAACTCGCACAGTTTGACATTAGCTATGCCCCCATAATCACAATAAAAGCTCAGACATTGGCAAATTTCATCGCAGAATTCATAGGCAGTAGTGACAGCTAGCCAGACGGTAACCATGAAGAGGAGCAAACCAAACAACCCACCCACGAATGGATCCTCCGATGCGAGGAGCATCCAATGAAGCGGGAAGTGAAGCTGGAATGATCCTGTACAACTCGAAAGACGTAACATTAGAGAAGACGATAAAATTAAATTTCAAAGCCTCAAACAACAAAGCCGAGTACGAAGCAGTAATAGCTGGGCTACAATTGGCAAAATAGTTGGGAATAAAAGATAACATCGTCTTCACTAACTCAAAATTGGTAGTCAATCAGTTGAATGGTGAATTTCAATTCAAAGATGCTCGAATGAAATCCTACCACCAAAAGACCACCGAGCTGATAGAAAGTTTCCAGACTACAACCATTCAATGATAATGCACTCGTCATGATGCATAAAATTTTAATACTGGAAAATCATGTGCAAGAGGCATGCGCAACAGGCTAGGAAAATAATTGGACAATCCCAATCCTCGTGTATATAGTAAACGGAGAACTTTCGATGGACAAGACGGAGGCCTGATAAATGCAAAACCGAGACGCACGATACACGGTGATCAACGACAGACTCTACAGGAGATTTGCTACTAGCACGCTATTAATATGTCTTTCGCCCAACGATGTTGACTATGTCCTGCAATAGATTCATCATGGAACATGTGGAAACCATCCAAAAGGAAGAACGCTAGCCCACAAAGCCCTAAAACTGGGATACTATTGGCCGACAATGCAAGCGAACACAAATAAATTTGTTTGAACTTGTGACAAATGCCAAAGATTTGCCCCATATACTCACATGCCAGGCCGAAATTTAATCCCGATGAGCAGCCCGTGGCCATTTTCACAATGGAGGATTGACATTGTACGACTACTCCCAATGTCCGACAAGAAGAAATTTCTCCTCGTAGTGGTAGATTACTTCACTAACTGGGTTGAAGTAGAACCATTGGCAAAGATAGGGGAAGCTCAAGTTGAAAAATTCCTCTCCAAAGAGATAATATGCAGATTTAGAATCCCAAGATTAATTATCACGGACAACGGAAAGCAATTTGAAGGCAAAAAGGTTAAGGAGCTATGCAAAAACCTAGGCATCCAACAACACTTCTCAGCACCCGCCTATCCAAAGGAAAATGGACAAGTTGAGGTCACCTATAGGACGATCCTAGAGGCAATCAAAAGGAAGCTTGAAGTATGGAAAGGATTGTGGACATCCGAACTACCTAGCGTACTTTGGGCATATAGAACAACGAAAAGGACTCCAACAGGGGAGACTCCTTTCAGCCTTGCATACGATTCTAAAGCAATGATACCCATAGAAATTGGTATGCCAACATTCAGAATCGAAGAATTCCGAGCAAATGACAACAATGAGGCACTGAGAGTTGGATTAGATCTCCTCGAAGAAAAGCGAGAGAAGGCTTCTATCAAAGCAACAATCTACCAACGACGTATGGACAACTATTATAACAAAAAAGTAAAACCCCGCACGTTCAATATCGGCGATTGGGTGGGTACTCCGAAAAATCTAACTCAACACAAAAGAACCAGGCGCGGGCAAACTCAATCCGAATTGGGAAGGGTCAAACAAAGTGATAATAATCAACAACCAAGGACATAGTGGTTAGAAAATATGGAGGGTGAACAAATACCACGACCGTAAAATGTAGAGCATTTGAAAAAATATTATCAATGAAACTCATTTACATCCTCCATTTCGCGTTCATGCGACAAAGTCAAGTTGGGACAAATAAGTCAGACTAAAAGTTTTACTCGAAGAAACACACAACATGACAAAAGCATCGAGCTACGAGTAAAATTTAAATATATGTTCCAGGACAAACAATTCGGGCATAAACATGAAACTTCTCTTCTGATCAACCATGAAGTAGTAAAATACTTGTACACATGAGCCAGACATTTTCTTTTGTTGACTATAACGTAAGACATCAAAATTCAGACACGAAAAGTCAGATTTCATAAAAAAAAGCTTATACACGACTAATACATTGAACATCGAAACACACTTAAATAAAATTCAGACAAACAAGTCAGAATTCCACCAGGAATGTCAAAAGTAAAAAAGCTAAGTCTAACAAGTTAGACGGAAAAGACATAATACGTACAAACAATTAAAAATTAATGAGATTCTCATTGATTTTTTAATTTCATTACATAAGAAAAGATTACATGAAGTCGAGAAGGGCCAATAAGGGCACTCAAGAAAAGGCATTTGTATCAACAACAACGTCACTCGATGGCACAAGCTTAGAAAGGCAAAGAGATGATTGTTCATCATCAACAGGATCACTTGGAGAATCTAGAACAGGTTCGTTTTCGTCCTCGAATACTTGCTCAGCATAACAACGATACTTAGATAAATCCAAGCTTTGTGACTTAATAAAATCTAAGAAGTCGTGGCAACCATCGACTAATCTTTTCTAATCTGCTGCTTCTGCAACATTTAGTTTATTGGTGACTGATGCAAGTTCAGCCCGAGTCGATGCAAGTTCACTCTCAATGGCAGTAAGCCTAGCAGAAGCTGCCAATTTGATAGTAGGAAACTCGAAATTCAACCGAGCAACTTGCGCCAAAGAAGCTTTCAGACTGGCAGAGTACTCTGCAACAGATTGCTTGGCCTTAGCACAATCAACCATTTGATCAGACAACTCCTTCTCAGCAGTACTTAATTGAGAACGCTATCCAACTCCACCTTGGAGGTTTCAAGGTCATAAGCAAACTTATTCCGAAACAGCCTCGACATCCTTCAGTGAATTTTGTGCGGCCTTCGCATACTCCGTACAGAACGTTCTTAGCAGATCAAATTTACAGAGAACATAAGAGAGAACCAAGGCCTGCCCTGCCAGCTTCCTTCAACAAACGCCACTTGATCGAGCACGACCTTGAAATTTAAACCCATAATGCCAGCATAGACGAGGTGACTCATCCCCTCCATAAGATGCTCGAGACCTTCATCGATATGATTGCATGGAGGATGCACGAGCATAGGAACCCTCTCTACCAACCACACACATGACATTTGACGATGAGATTATGAGCACTGTCTTGAACGTCACTCTCAGAAGACTAGCTGAACTTCTTGGAAGTAACAGTAGTAGGACGGGAAGGAGGGAGAATAGCAGGAAACTTTGAGGTACCCGCGTTAACAGAGCTCTCGCAACAATAGGAGCATCGTGATTCGTAAGCCTCTTAACAGAGCTCACTTCCCAATCAATGCCCACATCGCCAACGGCAGCCAAGGGAGTACACTCCTGCTCCTCGTAAAAAATGATGATAGTACCGGTGTACGCAACCGTAACTTTCAAAGCAAAGTCACCGTAAGCGCGACACGATTAACCTCGCTCAGAGTATACATACCATCGCGATCAATAATATTCGTGGTAAGAAAATATTCTACTAAAGACTTGGGCAACTTATTGAATCGATCATGGAACCCTTGTTCCTCCACAAAAAAAATTAGTTTGTTCCTCTTGGGTTCACATAATGATCGCAGAAATCGCACATTGCGCAACTTGAAATAATCGAAATTAATCGACACATAAAACCAGGGCTTCAACTAATACCTATACTCGCCTCTAAAATATTCAAAATAGGACGGACCACGGAGATAGCAAGTGCTGTTTGCATTTACACTGAACCCCACCACAGAGTGCAAAACCCCGACGTTCATCAGAATCCTTAATAAAACGACCCTTGCTAAAATCGCGATCATTACCCTCCAATTGTTAGGTACCATTTGCGAGGGAGTGATGACAAGAAACCTAGATACTCTCAGAAGATTCTTGGAGCCAGAAGCCTAAGACCTGCTTGAAACATACCAGGGTACAACGCTATATAGCCAGGTCTCGAAAGACAGGACTATCACCCTCTTCTGGCAGAATGATCTCGAGGTCAGATGGTAATGAATAGTCATAACAAACACTATCCAGAGTCATCCGCGTCCCCCGCTTAGGCGAGAAGTAAGCCTCAAAAGTAGTAAGAACATCACCACATAGAACCCTAAAGCTAGACATTGTTATGAGACAAAAATGAAAGAGAAATAAATCAAAGCTTGGGAACGAAGAGAGTGTTAAGAAGAAAGTATTATATTCTCCTACTCCTCTTTATAAGGTCGAACAATGAAATGAATACTCTTAGGAAAATGTGTGGGACACGATGGATGCGTAAAATCCAAAAAATCACGCCGAAACGTACAGGCGGATGAGACATCGGAGAAACAAACGCAGTAACAGGTGGTAACGACATTAAATGCACCGTGATGGTTAAATAAAAAATCCAACCGTCACACATTTAGTTGTTACGTCAGCGTTCCTACTAACTAGGGGGAGTAGCTGATGATACATCAAATAAGACTGATGTCACAACCATACGCATGGCAGAGATCGTCCATCACGAGGATCAAGTATCCAAAAATCAGGCCAATTCATAAAAAACCCAAAAAGGTTGAATCCGGTCATAAAAGCCCAAACCGGGCCTAAATAAACCATACTTAAGGGCCCAAATCCAAGCCCGATAAAATTCTCCCTTAAAGAGGAGGAACGTTATAGAAAAAAAGAGTTGTGGAGGGAGTTATGCCTCCAAGGATGTATATTCATAAAATAAGTGATTGTTACGAGAAATGTCTCCTCTCATTGCGCCGCACATGCTTAAGTCACACACAGAATTAGCAACAATCATTATATAAGGTAAAGGGAACATTTGATAAACGTATGCAGCTTTAATTGAGTTTTGTCCAAATTTATCTCCATCATTAACTAAGTTACCGACTTAAGCATCAGAGTGCCTTCGGCCACCAAAAAGGTGGTATTTGGCAATCTAACATTTGTTTTGCAGGTCATACTTACAGGAGGCTAGATTTTCGACGCATCATAAGTCATGTCACAATTTTCTTCCCAAAAAGCCCTTGTACAGAACGACAAAAAATGTGGGAAAAGAGATAAAAATAATTCACTCTAAAATGGGAAAGTTCATCCAACCCACCCTACCCTTCATCTCTGTCAATTTTATTTGATGTGTGAGAAAGCTAGGTTGTCAATTATGTTGCCTGCGGATTTCATTAAAAAAATTAAGTTCATTAGGGCATGTGGATTTCTACTGAGAAGCAGCTGATTTTGTCGGTCATGTCGCTTTTTTTTTTTCTTTTCCCAAATCGCCTCTTTAAAACTTTGGCCCCGAAATTGCCCTTGGGAAATGACAAGAAATCAGAGAGAACCCTGATCTCGCATGGGACCCACGTGTTGAGGTTTGTGTTGAGGAAAACAGCTAAAAGCCCCTTTATTTGTTGATACATTAAAAAGAAATGAAATATTTATCCATTGTTTGAAACTTGATTTGACTGCAAAACATTGTCACACACTAATCTTTTTTTTTTTTTTTTTCCATTTTATGTAACCAATAATAATAAGGTGTTTTTCTTTTGGTAACCCAATTTAAATTTCAGTCAACATTTAAGCATTACCATTATAACACTCATGGTCTAATATATCACAATTCCATTTACATGTATGCTATTATTCCATCACTTCCAATCACTTTTTCGATTTTTTAATTATATGTTGTCAATCACTACCTTGAATAAATATAGAGATGTATTAGTATAACCATGATTTTTTTTTTTATATTTGGTAATTTAGTGTCCTATTTGGGGAGTGTCGAAGGCACGAACCAAGGACCAGGGTGGCATGCCCACTGTACCCGTGCCAACAGAACGGGTACATACTATGTGGAAAGTGTATGGCTGTGCCGCAGGCAAGGCTGGTACACTAGTTTGCATAGCGACTGAATGCATGGTTTCATAATCGTATTGGTACTTTGTATAAGATATGAACCAAACTATTGAGAATACTGATCCCACGTATGTATGTTCTGGTGCAATATTTGTTCATGAAAGAGTCCTTAACATGCTTAAAGGGTTGAATGGCATTTTGCAACATTTCGATTGCATTTGTTCAATAGCTCCTAAAAAGGTTACTAATTCGTAACGAGCATATTACTATACATATATAGGTAAAATCACTTTTTGAGGCATTTAAATCATGATTCCACTCTTAATTCAACTAAACAAAATATCACACATTTTCCACTTCAAATAAAAAAATGAACACTAAGAAAATGAACACTAAAGAGAGAGAGAGAGTAAAATTGTAAAAGCTAACAGACCTCAAATTCCCTAGTTTCAAGATTTCTAACATATTCCTCAACTGGACAACTTCAATCTTCTGCCTTTTAATCTCAGAAAGCTCTTTCTTGGGCAATTCAATTTTTTGGGTCGCCTTTTCCAATCCATCTGATGGTGTCAATTCTTGTTCTCCTTGACCTTGACCTGTACAAGGAACACTCTTGAGACAAAGACCACCATTGTGGTGGCTGATGGCGATCCGATGCTTAAGTCGGACAAGACTTGAGAAAGGTGTAATGTTGTAAATCGGGTTCAGTAGTGTACCTTTGTTCCTCAACCTTGTGCCCTATTTATCATGTGAAAGTCCTTGTTCAACTATGTTTTTTGGTGGCGCATAGTTTAGGGAAAGATATCTATTGAGAGATCCTTTCCTTGTTGAGAATCGTTCATGTAGGAGAGTTTCTATACACGATTTGTCACTACTACAAATATAGGCTTGCATAGCGCTTAAAAATAGGCTTAGATAGCGCTCAAAAAGGCGCTATGCAAGGCGCGTACTTGAATAGCGCTTCGTTAGATAGCGCTTAATATAGCGCTATCTAAGCGTTGATTTTTTTTTTAATTAACTTCAATAGCGCCTTAGAAAGCGCTATGTAAGCGCTAATTTTTTTTAAAATTAGCTTGAATAGCGCTTTGATGAGCGCTATTTAATTTTGTTGATTTTTTTTTAATTAGCTATCTAAAGCGCTATTAATTTCGGTGAATTTTTTTTATTAACTACCATAGCGCGTTTTTATGCGCTATTTAATTTAAATGAATTTTTTAAATTAGATTTGTTTATCTGCTAAGATAGCGCGTAAATAAGCGCTATGGAAGTAATTAGATTGTTCTTAGATAGCGCTAAAAGAAGCGCTATTGTAGTATATATGTTAAACTTAGATAGCGCTTATTTGGGCGCTATCTAAGTTATTTGATTTGTTTTTTCTATTTTTCCGATACCGATTTTCTGGGCTAAATATAATATTTAATATAATAATGACAACGTTCAATCAATCAATAAAGACACAACATGATAACTAACTGTTTCTCATTCATTCAAAATATAATTTAAGCATTCATACAAAATTGTTAATATGCTATCATATATATTTGTTCGTAGCACAATACTAATAAATATCTTAAACTACAGGCATAATTAAAATGTTTTGCTTAAGTTTTCCATTTTCTCCTTGAGAAATCGGTTGTACAAGTATCCTGACCAATTGATTACGAAATTCTCCATTTTTTTCGGAGAATAAAATTTGACTGGCTGTTTATGAACAAACTGCAAATACAAAAGTTACAATCAATATATAGTTAGATGATATCAAATACTTCAAAAATCAACAAATAAAGTAATTCAATAAAACTATTTACTTATATAAACAGGAATACTTGTATCACCAGAATTCAAGAGATCCTCAATATAGCAACAAATATAATGACCGCAATGGATGCCATCCATCTCAATCTGCTTTGGACACTATGAGAAATAACATCCAATTAATTATATGCAATTTGTTACCATGTCTTATTATATAAAATAATTTTTAGTACTGTAAAATATTTACCTGAATGTTTGCCCAATTAAATATGTTCATTGCAGCCTTTGTTATAGAGCCGCCTCGACGAGTCCGATAACTTCTCAATGCACTATTTTGTATAAAGTAATATTATACATATGTAATATGTATACATTTGTAATGTAAAAATAAAACTAGAACATGTATTTACCTTTCAACAAAGTTTTTCAAATCAACGCGTTGTGCGATCTTCGTACCCGGAGCTGGATCCATAAAGTATATCATCTCTGTTTTGGTATTGATACCAATCAATACCCAATGTTGACTGCATAATGTTTCAAAAAATGTAGACATCCTGATACTTAATAAACACATAATTGAATCTTATTTATATTGAACTCACCCAACATTATGCGGCACCAATAATAGATGGTCTTTTCCTGTATGCTTCAACAAACATTCGGCCAAATGATTGGACGATGTCCCATTACCTAGCATAGGTGTAATATGGGGCGACACAAAAGAAAACTTCCCCGCTAACTCGACATTTTCGGATAGATAGACTTCACCCAAATACCTTTAACAATCAACAATGTATAAGAATAAATAAAGTTTTCTAAAATATTTATATCAAATGGTCCAATAAGACTGAGCTATATCTTTTTAATAAAGTATTACAATCCTACTAGCTTTGAACTATATCTAACCATCATTGATACTTGACTGCACTTTCAATAATCATAAGGAATCAACAAAATAACTAGCTTTCTCTTTTATGTCCTTCCACAAACCAAGTTAACACCACATTAATATTAAGATGGCATATTAAACATTATGCTGAAATTTATCTAAGGCCATCTAAAAAAAGAAGCAATGCATAAGGACAAATAAAGTTTTTAAAACATTAACATCAAATAAATTTATTTTACTAGTTTTATCACCTTATATAGAAGGCGATGCTTGAGGCACGTAACCATCGATCCTTTAGAATCTCCACGACATGTTCATGAACAATGCATTCGTTCCAAGGCTCCCCGTCAAAATATGCTGTCATGGGAACTTCGATACCACCATTCATGATGTTTGAGGGTAAGAAACGCAAAATATGCAATACCATGGAATTATGACGAGAATCTCCACACTTAGGATATCCTAATGGCTTAGCACAAACCGTTGATTCTACACTTTTCATGATAGGCTTATTAGCATCGTTCCTCTTATCCATCTTCTTATTCTTAGGAGGTGGGCACTGCAAATCAAAAATTAACTTGTGAGGTAAGTATTGAATTTGAGCTATATGTTCTCCTACTTTCAAGAATAGCTTTCTAGCACTAAGCTATATGTTCTCCTTATCAATTTCAAGAATAGCTTTTTAGCAATCTAAATAAGCTATATGTTCCTTATCAATTCCTAGCAATCTAAATAATTTCATCAACATGAACAACAAACAACAAAGATATCCCAGACATGCTCCTAATCGCAAGAAAAAAGGAGAAAATACTTAATACATAAATAATTGTACCTCTATTCTCAAAGACACCAGCTTTTTTGGCCACGAAATGAAATGAGCTGAAGCCGAGTGCGAAGCAACCGGTAACGGTGGCTGGAGAAACCGCTGCTTGGCTGGAGAAGTCGATGGAGAACGGTGGGTTTGGAGGCAGCTTGAACGGTGGCTGTTTCGGTGGTTTAGGGGCGCCGTTTCTTTTTTTTTTTGTTAGGTTTAGGAGAACAGGGGCGCTGCTTCGGTGGTTTAGGGGTTTAGGCGGGCTATTTTTGTTAGGTTTAGGTAGGGCTGGGCAAGTACGGATAACCGGCCCAAATTGTAGAAATCGAAAACCGGACCGAACATATCGGGCCCGTGTTTTTAAAGCCCGAAATCGGACCGGATTGACCGGTTAACCGAAGTCCCGGTTAACCGATTTTCGGGCAGGGTGCGGGTCGGTCTCGGTTCTTTTTTTTATCAACAGACAACAACAAACCTCTCACTCAGTGAATGGCCCACATGCATTCAAAACCAACTTTGTCCATTTGAATTCAACAAACCTCTTTTTTTAACTCATTTGGATCCAGTCCACCGACACATTAGGGTGTAGGGTCCATATGAATGGCCCATGCAATCAATTAAACACCAACATTCAACATTGTATCCATTTTAGTGGCATTTACAATGCAATCCAGCATGTGGTACTTTTGCAAATTCGATGTACCCCACCCAAACACTCTGAATCACCTACTCATCATGTTCAGGACATGTATGAGAAGGAAAAACCGAGAACTGATTAAGTTCAATGTTCAATCAAACATGCGAGTGCCACAGCTGCACCTCATTCTCACGGTAAAAACTAAAAATAAAATCTTAGACTACCCATCACTAGACTTGTAAGGTGCATAATCCATGGTTCAACTTCAAAGTTTTAAACAATTTTAATATGCATGGCAAAAAAGTTACAGAGCTGAATCATGTGTTAGTTATCATGTGAAAACTGATAACAAAATGGGAAAGACCTGAATCATGTGTTAGTTATGTTACAGACCTTTGACTGTGGATAATATAACAAGATGGGTCTGTTACTGCTTAATCACTGTGTTATGTCAGCTTGCTAAAAAATCTATTGACCACTTATTTATTTTTTATCCTAATGGCAACTTATCTAGAAACCTGTGGCAACTTCCTCCTTTTTGTCTTGGTATGAAAACCTATCCACTGCAACTCAGCATTTACCCCACTTATCCTTTGGCAAGTGGTTCTGGACTAGACTGATAAAGCTTTAGTGTGGGTAATATGGAGGGAAAGAAATGGAAAAGTGTTCAACAACTCTACTAAAACTGTCCATCAGTTGAGGTTTGATACCAAAGTAAGCTTATGGATTTGGGCATCCAGTGGGGAGAATTTCAGAGCTATTAACTTTAATACTTGTATGTTTAGCTGGGAAAGTCTACTTCATTCTAATATTACATTATGTATAGCTCCTTGACTGAAGGAAGGCTTTTGTCTAATTTTATTGCCCTCCCTCTTGTTTTTGTTTCTTTTATACATCAAAAATACAGAGTCATGAAGAAGACAGAAGACTTATAGTCTTATACTTATAAAGTTATACCTAACAATGGAAGGGACATGATCATAACTCATGTATGTGCATACTGCATGCTTATACTGAATGTGAATCACTGAATCCAGTTGTAAACAGAGTCACATATAGAAAAACTTCAAAAACAGAGTAACACACAGAGTAGTGACTTCAGTACTGTACCTTTGTGAAGAGAGACTGGAGTGGAGACAACGTCGAGTAGGAGAGATCCGAGAGGAGTAGCTAAGTCGAGGAGGAGAGGAGGAGGTAATGAGTCACACAAAGTCAGGGAGGGGAGGAGTCGCCACACACAAGGTCAGGGAGGGGAGGAGTCGCACACAGTAAATGAGAAGCAGCGGACAATAAATGGCAATGCATGTAGGGTTTTTTTTTTATTTTTTAACTATTCATTCATACGCGGGCCGGGCCGGGTAACCGACGGGTTTTAGAAATAGAAACCGAGGCCCGGACCAGAAACTTCGGGCCTGGCCGGGCTTTTACAACCGATATTTTTTTAATAAATTAAAACCGATCCGAACCGACCCGATCGGTCCGGTTGTCGGTTCCGTCCGGGTTTTCGGTCCTAAATGCCCACCCCTAGGTTTAGGGGTTTAGGTGGGGGGGGGGGGGGTTTGAGATTTAATTTGATATTTGATTTTTTTTTTAATTATTAGACTAAGATAGCGCTATATAAGCGCTATAGTAGTGATAATTTAAATTTTTTTTTTTTAATTGCTAGACTAAGATAGCGCTATATAAGCGCTTTAGTAGTGATATTCCGAAGCGCTATCCTAAATGTAAGTAGCATAGCGCTTCGGAAGCGCTATGCAAGCACTTTAAAAGCGCTATGGTAGCTTTGGTAACGTTTTTTCTCATAGCGTTTTTTAAAGCGCTATCTAAGACATAACTAAGATAGCGCTTAACTGAAAAAAAAATTAAAAGCGCTATTGTAGTGTTTTTTTTTTTTGATTTTTTTTTTAAAGACAAATAAGCGCTATCCTAGTGCCCACTTGGATAGCTCTTTAAAAAAGCGCTATCTAAGTGGCGTTACCTAAGCTAATATTTGTAGTAGTGTGTACTCTGATATCTATTGGGGATTCTTCCTTTGCGGAGTGTTGTCCATACAGGAGAGTTTCCATGCATGACTTATAATTTGGTATGTGTTTCCTAGTAGGAGTCAATGTGTTCTAGGCCTACCTGTCTTAGGTCAAACCCCTAGATAGTTGACTTATTAGGTCTTATGGGTATTGGGCTTGACCGTATGACTTATGGGCTTAATAGGGCACCGGTGATTGGGTCCAACCTCCTGGAACCTCCTCAGTGGGCTTCATGTTATCTGGGCTTTGCCATATTAGGCGCTCATCAAGGCCTGCTTTACTCTATTGACGATATCATCGTGACACGTGTACGATGCAGATTACTGGACAATTTGGTGTAACATTAGCTACTCCCCCTGAGTTAGTGGGCCAGCTCGTCAGTCCACTAAGTCACGTCACGAGGGAACTGGATGGTCATGATGATTGAGTCTGAATCTTTTCCTCGAGCGGCGCACATCATTAATTGGGTACACGACTGCTTAAGAAGGGCGGGAGTCATTGCTTATATATAAGTCCCCTTTTCTGCAGAGTTTAGTTTTTTTAATTCTACGATTTCTTAGAGACCCTGCTTTGTTGTTTCGCTTATGCATTTTTGGCCTTGCTCAACTTTTGTTTTCGCAAGCGTAATCGAAAGTTCGTACGTCCTTCCATGGCAAGCCAAAATTAGCTTCTCGATGATTTTTTCGCTAAAGGTCGTGAGTATTTCAAGGAGAGGTTGATCTCGGAGGTGAATTTGGTGGGCGTTCACGAGAAGTATCAGATCTTAGATGATCTGGAACTTTTCACATTAGGAGCTGCTCAGACATCATTGTCTCCTTCGAAAGGATTCATTTGCTTGTACAAAGGTATATTTTGGGTGTTCGTTTTCCTGTTATCAAGGAAATTTGGCGTGTCTTGGCGTACCTTGGCATTCCGCCCGCTTAGTTTATGCCAAATGGGTACAAAACTGTGATCACCATTTTAATCAGGGTAAAGGATGATGGCCTTCGATTGTCTCCGAGGGTGATCCAACAACTCATCTCTCCTCATTTGAACGAGCACTGATTACACTCAAATAGTACACGCGGTCAATTGCAGTAAAGATTGGGGTGTCGATCCCACGAGGAAAAACAATCTACAAAACAAGGTCAAGGAAGAAGAACTACGTGAAACTAAATTTAGAAATTCTAGTAGTTTTAAAATATGAAATTGAATTTAGTTTAATAAAAATCAAGTTTAGAAAAATCACAAGGTTCCAAGAATCCCTCCTAGATTTCACGCACCAACTAGTATTGATTCGCTATGACGACTCGATTACGTGTGTCACATCCCAAACAACATAATCGGAAAAATAGTCTTTAATGCAACAATATATTCTAATGTAAATAGATTTTAGATTTTATTTTTTTCTAGAAAGTACAAAGGTTGGTCATATTTGATATCCTAAATTTACGATATATCCGGAGACAATAACATAATAAAAGACGATCACATATAACTAACCTACCGGAATCAATTGATCCTTAAAAATTCCGCACATAAGAAAAACGTGACTAAACTTATATGGAGAAGAAAAAGACAACCACCGGAATAATAATCTACGAAGAAATTGATGAAATCTTTGTCACTAAAATAACATAAATTCCTATATTAAATAAAAGTGAGAATCATAAACACCGTTATTCATCGTGAAAGCATAAAACGAATCAAATACTAATTAAGTGCGTTACATCTAGGAGTTCATCTCTTCACCTTGCGTGGAGTTTAGTGACGCATGGCGAAGGTGATGACAGCAACAGCGGTGTGGAGCTTCATCGGCATGGCAACACCCTGCTGGACGACGTCTTCACTGCTGTTCTGGACAATGTTTCTGCTCCCTGCTGGACAGCGTCGCTGCTGCTGCTCTGGACAGCGCTGCTGTGACGTGGCCGATGTTAGGCAGCGTCTTCTGCTGTTGCGTTTCTTGTTGTTGCATGCGTTATCTGATGTTGCATACCTGGACAACGTCACACACTCTGCTGTCCTCTTTCTCCTCTATCTTCTTGCTGCCGTCCTTCCCTTGTCAAGAAGCTCCCAAAAACTCTCTTTGTGGTTGTGTTTATGGTCCAGGGAACCCTATTCCCTATTGAGCCAAATTGGCAACCCCAAATTGGAAACCTAATACCAATTGTCGACCAAGGCTGCCGCCGTATTTATGTTAACAAGCAACTAAATTTCCTTGGAAGCCCAATTTAAATTGTAGACAAAAGGTCCCACCCCTTGAAAGGTGGATTTGGCTATTTTTTTTTAATCTATATTACTTCTTTGTTCCACCAAAATTCAAAGCTAAATTCCTTTATTTTATTTCTTTGGTTCTCTTAATTTCTGGCTTGAGCGTCTCCCGCTCCACTTCGTCAATTTGTCTATGAATCACCATTATTCGCCACGCTAACGCACTTTTGTTATTTAAACTCCAAATCCTACAAAAATAAAATAATTAAACTAAAATACACTATTTGAAACACTAACAAATATATATTAGGAGGTATATTATGTTATAATTATGTGAACATCAAATACCCCCAAACCTATATTTTGCTATTCCTCGAGCAAAACAAAATGAAGAATAAAATCCTAACTCACTTTCGTAGGAATCAGGGTTGCACTTACCTTAATGTGCAACAAGGCTTTAAACCTCTAGATTACCTCTAGAGGACGAGTTATAGTCTCGTTAGGGTTTCCAGAAATGTTACCCCCAAACATTACTAACTCAATAAAACAAAATCTATTTCCTAAAAACATAATGGAAAAACATGAGCATTCCCCTTTATTTTCCTTAGAGTAATTTTCTAATTGCTTTAAATTCAAGAAAAACAACAAACTAAAATTGTGACAATAGTATACCAATAGAGTACAATAATTTTAATAGTATCTAAAGGTTAAATAAATTTCATAATCTTTCTCAACTCAAAGTGTGTGTGTGAGAAGCCTTATCAACATAACTCTTCATCTCATAGTAAAGATGTGACGAGATGACCTTTAGAAAGTACACTTCGACTACAAATCTCTTATGTCACTCATAAATAAAATACTCAGAGATTGAGCACTCAGTTTATATGTGAGGAAAATGATATAAATTATGGAAAATGCAAACGTCTCACATATAATCATCATTAAAAAACGGAATTTTCAAAGAATGAAATGAATATGATCTCATGGATAGGAATATTGATTACTTTTGAAAATGTTGAATCAAACACCATAGTTCTTGCCTATTCAATCTCCACATCTACTGAACCAACTTTCACTTAAGATCAATTAGGTCTTTACTAGGTTGTAATGGGGCCTGGATTATGGCAAACAATAGTAGACAAAAAGGATACAAGAATTTCCTGAGAATGACTACACCCTTGAATAAACACATAGGGCATTGAAGAACAAATCGGTGTTGTACACCATTAACTTTTTCTTCACTATTTTCTTCTTCAACCATTTTTTTTTACATGTTTTTGGGAATGGGCTTTGATGATGATGATGATGATATTTTTCCCCGTTTATACAATCAAACACGTTTACTTTGAGGGCACATGAAATATCTATTTTCAACTCTTTCTGTTTGCCCATTCCATAAATATATCTCACCGTATACATTCTCAGAAAATTAGGTAAGGATAAAATAATATAGGTATTACTCCTTGATTGTAGTAGGTAATGGAATGAGGTTAACAAAATGAAGGCTATTTAAAGGCTCAAATGGCTGCAAATGGATATTTATTATTGGGTAGGCTAAAAGGCTAAAAAAAATAGTTTAAAGAAAGAAATGCCTATATCACTTCATAAGTTCTAGTTAGTACTAGGACATCTCAACTAAATAAAACAAGAAGTTCTAGTGTAAAAATTCAATTTTTATGTCATTCTTTAAGCAATCAATAAGAAAGTCAAGAATAATGAGATCATCAACGAAATAATACGGACTCAAGAAAAATCAGAGTGTATTTAATAACCCTCAAGAAATAAAGAATGACTCAAAACTCATAAGGGTCAAGTCTCCACTATTATTCTAAGGTTTTCTAGTTCAATATCTCACTAATAAACTTCAAATCATGTTGATTTGGCTTAAAGTGCACGAATAGTCGAGTTGAAAAGTCTCACGAAATACATCTAACATAAGGATAATATCAAATATCATGTTTTCTACTAATATAACTATGTGACATGTGTTAGTATGTGTTTTCTCAAAATTAAAGGCAACAAAAATATTCTCTAAAATTAAAAAGACTCAAAACTTTTTTTTTTTAAATTCACCAAGATTTCGGATTTCGAATGCATTTTCATAAAGATTTTGCACAATTACCGTAATCATCTAAGTATTCAATGGAGATTGAGTAGAACACAAAAATGACTAGGTTTAATTGTAAAATACGTTTTAAGCTCAAAGATTTTTGAAAATTGCACAAAAAATCTAATAAACCACACGCCCAAACATAAACCAAACATTGTCCTCAATGTATAAAATAATAATCATGCCAAATGAAGGCAAAAGAAGAGAGGAGGGTTAGAGTGATATTACCATGGTGAAGCTTTACCAATTTCAAATAGACAATGTCCTCACAGTCACCAAAATATAAGAAAATCATACCGATGGGAGAAAGGAACATATGGGATGAGGGTCTCCGAGTGACTCCAGTAGGAACACCTAATATAACCTGAAACACTAAAAGAAAAACATAAAAGCAAAAACCTAAACTAAACTAAAAAAAATAAAAAAAAAATGAAAAAAAAATAAAAATAAAAACCTAAAATAAAGATAGGGTGGAAAACATCAAATCAAGTAGACAGGGGCAACCAGAGAAATCTCCTCTGGCACCTCTACCCGCTCCACATAGTGCTTCAAACATTGCCCATTTACTCTAAATACTCTCCCATTTTTTGGATCTTCAATTTCTATGGAACCATTGGGAAATGCTTGTTTTACCATGAATGGGCCCGTCCATCTCGATCTTAGCTTGCCAGGATGAAGATGAAGTCGTGAGTCATAGAGATAGACTCGTTGGTTGGGCTCGAAATGTTTCCTCAAAATTTTCTTATCATGAGCCGCTTTCATCTCCGCCTTGTAATTTGGAAATTGTCATAGGCATCATTTCGCAACTCCTCAATTTCAGCTAACTGAAGTTTCCGCTGAATACCTGCATCATTGAGATCAAAGTTAGTGTTTTTTACAGCCCAATAAGAGCGATGTTCTAACTCAACGGGTAAATGACAGGCTTTTCCATATATAAGCCGATACAAAGACATCCCGAGAATTGTCTTATAAGCGGTACGATAAGCCCAAAGTGCATCAGGAAGGCGCAAGGACCAATCCTTCCTATACGGATTCACCATCTTCTCCAAGATTTGTTTCACTTCTCGGCATGCCAGCTCGGCTTGGCCATTTGTCTACGGATGATAGACATTGGCAACCTTGTGATGAACTCCATACCTGCGCATCAAAGCCTCAAAAGAGCGATTACAGAAATGAGTCCCCTGATCACTAATAATGGCTCGTGGTGTACCAAAACGGGATAAAATGTGTTCTTTGATAAACTTGACAACAATGTTGTTGTCATTGTTCCGGCACGCCACAGCCTCAACCCATTTGGACACATAGTCCACTGTAAGCAAAATATACAAATATCCAAAAGAAGGTGAAAAAAGGTCCCATAAAATCAATTCCCCAACAATCAAATATCTCAATGACTAGGATGGGGTTAAGGGGCATCATGTGTCTCCGGGACAGTGCACCTAACTTCTGGCATCTATCACAAGAACGACAATAATTGTTAGTGTCGTTAAACAATGTAGGCCAATATAATCCCGACTGTAAAAATTTTGCAGCGGTCTTTTTCATAGAAAAATGGCATCCACAAGCTGCACTATGACAAAAATGTAAGACACTTTCAATCTCACCTTCAGAGATACAACGCCTCATGATTTGGTCGGGGCAATACTTATATAGATAAGGATCATCCCAATAAAAATTTCTCGCATCGACCAAAAATTTGCGCTTATCTTGAGCACTCCATGATGACGGAACTTCGCCGAAAACCAAGTAATTAACAGTGTGCGCATACCATGGTACTTGAGTGACGACAAATAGGTGTTCATCAGGGAAGTTATCACGGATGGGTAGGCCATTGGCAAAGTCACTGAACTCCAGACGAGACAAGTGATCCGCCAAATCATTCTCGACCCCTTTCTTATCCTTTATAGTTAGATCAAATTCTTGCAGAAGTAAAGTCCACCTAATCAATCTTTCATTAGCAACCTTTTTAGAAATAGTAAACTTAAGAGCCGCATGGTCAGTAAAAACAGTGATAGGTGTACCAATCAAATAAGCACGAAATTTATCTAAAGCAAAAACTACAGCTAGCAACTCTTTTTCAGTAGTCGAATAATTCTTTTGAGCATCATTAAGTGTTCGACTAGCATAGTAAACAATAAAGGGCTTCCCTTCCCTTCGCTGTCCCAAGACTACCCCCACAACATAGTTGCTTGCATCACACATTATCTCAAATGGTAAATTTCAATCCGGTGGCTGCATGATGGGGGCAGAGGTGAGTCTATCAATGAGTGTTCGGAAGGCGTCCTCACACTCTTGTGTCCATTGAAACACGACGTCTTTGACCAGGAGGCTACTTAATGGTCTAGAGATGGCAGAAAAATTCTGTATGAACCTCCTATAAAACCCGCGTGCCCTAGAAATGATCTCACATCCTTGACACTTTTAGGTGTAGGTAATTTAGAAATCAATTCAATTTTAGCTTTATCAACCTCGATTCCTTTATCAGAAACTATGTGTCCCAGAACTATTCCATAGGAAACCATGAAATGACATTTTTCCCAATTAAGCACAAGACCCTTCTCTTCACATCTACTTAAAACAACCTTCAAGTGAAGTAAACATGAATCAAAGGAATCACCAAAAACAGTCAAATCATCCATGAATACTTCCATATATATTTTTCAACCATGTCACTAAAAATACTCATTATGCATCTCTGAAAAGTAGCCGGTGCATTACACAAACTAAATGGCATACGCTGAAAAACATAAGTACCAAAAAGACATGTGAAAGTAGTCTTATCCTGATCCTCTAATGCAATCTCAATCTGATAATATCCTGAATACCCATCTAGAAAGCAATAGAAAGAATGCCCAACTACTCGCTATAAGATTTGGTCTATGAATGGAAGCAGGAAGTGATCCTTGCGGGTGGCAGCATTAAGTTTCCTATAGTCAATGCACATGATGCGCCACCCTGTCACTACCTTAGTAGGAACATGCACCCCCTCATCATTAGTCACCACTGTTATTCCAAATTTCTTGGGAACTACTTGAGTTGGACTAACCCACTTGCTATCAGAGATGGGATAAATGATGTCTACATCTAACAATTTTAAGACTTCCATTTTCACCACCTCTTTCATAGTAGGGTTAAGTCGTCTTTGAGGGTCTCTACGAGGGTTAGCTCCTTCTACTAAGTGAATCCTATGGGAACATATTGAGGGGCTAATACCTTTGATGTCAACTATAGTCCAACCTCATGCAGATTTGTGCTCACGTAATATATTAATCAATTCTTCTTCTTGTGAGTTATCAAGCACGAAAGAAATAATAACAGGAAAGGTATCACCTGGTCCAAGGAATGCATGTATAAGTCCCTCAGGCAGTGGAGCTAGGTCAACTTTCGGAGTTTCCACGGTGGATGGTTGTGGTTTCTGTCTTTCCTTTGGAAACTCCTCAAAGCATGGTTGCCATTGTTGTCCTCCTTTATCCTTTAACCCTTAAACAACAGAAATATCAAAAGCATTGTCAGGATAAAGTGAACTCTCAGAATCAGAAATATAAAGGAGGTACTCTAAGGTTTCAGAGTCTGCGCTCAAAAGCGCCTCTTCTGATATCAGCGTGTCTATCATGTAGGTATGATGAGACTGATCATCATCACGTGGTTGCTTGCTCATATTGAATATGTTGAGCTCCAGCGTCATGTTCCGAAAAGACAACTTCATTTTCCTGCAATTGATAAGAGCGTTAACTGTGGCAAGAAAAGGTCTACCTAAAATAATTGAAACTGTAGACTCCATATTAACCGCAAAATGAGTATCTAAAATAAGAAAGTCGACGGGATAGTAAAACTTATCAATCTGCAGCAAGACATCCTCGACTATTCCTCTTGGCTTCTTAACCGATCTATCGGCCAATTGTAGTACCACGGATGTGGGTTTAATCTCTCCTAGACCCAGTCACAAGTAAATAGATTATGACATTAGATTTACACTTGCTCCTAAATCCAACAAGGCTTGGCCGAACTCATGAGTCCCAATCTGGCAGGTGACTGTAGGACACCCTGGATCTTTGTACTTGGGTGGTGTCCTCTGCTCAATCACCGCACTTACCTGTTCTGTCAAGAAAGCAATCTTCTTGACATGATGTTTCCTTTTGATAGTGCATAGATCCTTGATGACCCTCACATAAGTTGGTACCTGTTTAATCACATGCAACAAAGGTAATTAAGTTAATTTTAACCTATTTCAAGTGTTCTAGAATGTCACCATGCATTTCCAATTTCTTTCCAGTAGGTCGTAGTGCTTGAGGAAAAGGAACTGGAATTGGAATGTTCCTATTGGGCTCATCCTCAGGGATGCTCTCCTTTGCACTTGGGGAGGTGCCTATAGTCGTGGACGAGCTTGATCCATCTAAAATCTTACCACTCCGAGTAGTGATGGCATTAACCTCATTGACATTCTGAGAGTCTGAAGCAGAGGTTTGTGCCATATGTTGCCCCTTCGGATTTGCTTGAGGCTGTGATGAAAATTGTCTCCGCTCTTGTACTGTTAATGAACTTGTCAGCTTGGTTATCTGGCTTTTGATCTCCTTATTCTCTTCTGTCAACTGTGTCAATGCAACTTCAAATTTTTGATTAGTTTTACCTTGTGCCTCTATAAATGCATGTAATATGTTTGATAAGGAACTTCTGTTAGATTGTGCATTGTATGAAGGTGCAGGGTATGACCTAGGTGGTTGTGCCTGTGAGTGTGTAGGTTGGTCTGCTTCAAGACCTCCAGCCTAAGTTAGGGTGATCTCTCCAGCCAGAATTGTAAGTGTTAGAGAATGGTGAGTAAGGCTTCTTGTACATCCCTAAGGCGTTACATTGTTCCTCATAAACCCCTCTCATCTCAGTCAAGGTTGGGCAATCTTGTGCGAAGTGTTCAACTCCCCCGCATATAAAACATGCGTTCTATAGCTCAACTCTGGCAACAGTATATGTGGGCCTACCATCCTTGGTCTTAAGTGTCTCTAACTCCCTAGTTACTCTATCCAATTGGGCTCTAAGGTTGTCATCTTCCCTAAGTTGATAGACTCCAGCTGAGCGTGTTCATCCGTGCTCTCAGTAGCACTTGGACCAGTCCAAGTATGAACCTTTTCAGCCAGGTCATTCAAGTACTCAATGGCCTTGTCAGGGTCCTTTTGCAAAAACTCTCCATTACACATCATCTGACGCTCTCTACTGGTGAGCCCCTCATAAAAATAATTGACTAAGCGCCAACTCTCATACCCATGGTGTGGACACGTATTCAAGAGATCCTTGAACCTCTCCCATGCTTGATATAATGTCTCGCTATATTCTTTTGGGTGAAGGTAGAAATTTGTCTCTTTAGACCGTTGGTTTTGTGGTGAGGAAAGTATTTATTAAAAAATTCTTGGGTCATCTCCTCCCACGAACCTATAGACCTTGGTCGCAAAGAGTATAGCCAACTCTTCGCTTTTTCCTTAAGGGAAAAAGGAAAAAACCTTAGTTTAACCAAGTCTACAGCCTCAACTTTGTTGTGAAAAGTGGCCACAACTTCCTCGAATTCCCTAATGTGAACATAAGGATTCTCACTCTCTAGGCCATGAACAGTGGGTAATAATTGTATCATACCCGGCTTAAAATTTAGCTTTGGTGTACTTGGTGCAAACATGATACATGATGGAGTAGTAGTGCGCGTGGGGTGGAGATAGTCCTTTAGCGACCGAACATGGTCATCTTCGTGATTACTCATGGTGTTAGAATTAGAAGTATAACTTAATTTGGTCTCAATGTGAATTTGTGGGTGTTCTAAATTTGGGACCCTAATTAGTCTCCCTAAGTGGTCTCTTTTCCAACTCACACTCCCCCAATGTCATTTTTTTTGTTTTTTGCAATTTTTTTTAGAAATAAATAAAATAAAATATACTGGACCTAAAACCTAAAAATAAAAATAAAATAAAACAATGAGCAAGAAAGATAATACCCGAAACCTCCCTTGTAGAATGACGCTTGTTCCCCGGCAACGGTGCCAAAATTTGATTACACCCAAACAGTACATGCGGTCAATTGCAATAAAGATTGGGGTGTCGATCCCACGAGGAGAAGCGATCTACAAAACAAGGTCAAGAAAGAAGAACTACGCGAAACTAAATTTAGAAATTCTAGTAGTTTTAAAATATGAAATTGAATTTAGTTTAATAAAAATCAAGTTTAGAAAAATCACAAGGTTCCAAGAATCCCTCCTAGATTTCACGCACCAACTAGTATTGATTCGCTATGATGACTCGATTACGTGTTTCACATCCCAAACAATATAATCGGAAAAATAGTCTTTAATGCATCAATATATTCTAATGTAAATAAATTTTAGATTTTACTTTTTTCTAAAAAGCACAAAGGTTGGTCATATGTGATATCTTAAATTTACGATATATTCGGAGACAATAACATAATAAAAGACGATCACATATAACTAACCTACGGGAATCAATTGATCCTTAAAAATTCCGCACATAAGAAAAGCGTGACTAAACTTATATGGAGAAGAAAAAGAGAACCACCGGAATAATAATCTACGAAGAAATTGATGAAATCTTTGTCACTAAAACAACATAAATTGCTATATTAAATAAAAATGAGAATCATAAACACCATTATTCATCGTGAAAGCATAAAACGAATCAAATACTAATTAAGTGCGTTACATTTAGGAGTTCATCTCTTCACCTTGCGTGGAGTTTAGTGATGCATGGCGAAGGTGATGACAACAACGGTGTGGAGCTTCATCGGCATGGTGGCACCCTGTTGGACGACGTCTTCACTGCTGTTTTGGACAGTGTTTCTGCTCCCTGCTAGACAGCGTCGCTGCTGCTGCTCTGGACAGCGCTGCTGCATCGTGGCCGCTGTTAGGCAGCGTCTACTGCTGTTGCGTTTCCTGCTGTTGCATGCGCTATCTGTTGTTGCATACCTGGACAACGTCACGCACTCTGTTGTCCTCTTTCTCCTCTATCCTCTTGCTGCCGTCCTTCCCTTGTCAAGAAGCTCCCAAAAACTCTCTTTGTGGTTGTGTTTATAGTCCAGGGAACCCTATTCCCTATTGGGCCCAAATTGGCAACCTCAAATTGGAAACCTAATACCAATTGTCAACCAAGGCTGCTGCCCGTATTTGTGTTAACAAGCAACTAAACTCCCTTGGAAGCCCAATTAGAAGCCCAATTTAAATTGTAAACAAAAGGTCCCACCCCTTGAAAGATGGGTTTGGCCTTTTTTTTTTTTCCATATTACTTCTTTGTTCCACCAAAATTCAAAGCTAAATTCCTTTATTTTATTTCTTTGTTTCTCTTAATCTTTGGCTTGGGTGTCTCCCGCTCCACTTCGTCAATTTGTCTATGAATCACCATTATTCGCCACGCTAACGCACTTTTGTCATTTAAACTCCAAATCCTATAAAAATAAAAAAATAAAATAATTAAACTAAAATACACTATTTGAAACACTAACAAATATATATTAGGAGGTATATTATATTATAATTATTTCGAGCTTGATGGTAATCCGGTCGAACATGAGTTCAAAAAACTGAGTAAGTGTAATATCGTTCTCAATCCCGTTTGTGTTGATTACATCAAGGTAGTCAAAGCATTAAGTGAAAGCAAAGGAATTTGCCATGGCTTGGTTTTAAGCGAAAAATGATTTTAATTTTTTTATAAAAATGTGTATATATATATATATATATAAACATTTTGCTTGTATCCAAGCTTTTAATATATGCATTATGCTTTTCTACTAGATTTAGAAGTGTTAGCTGAAGTCAATGTAAGTGTTCATATTGCTTTTATGTTATGATGTTTGTTATCATTCACTGCATTCCCATACTTTCAACCAATGTCTTCCTGAGAACTACTCTTCCTTACCCTATGGTTTTCTTCCATAATCAATCACCTCAAGTAAACAAAAAAATAACAACATTATTAATGTATAAATAATCAATGTATAGATGTGGGTTCCCTCTTCGGGGTCATGAAGGTGGAAATTCTGGTGAAGCTATATTGAAGGTAAGAAGATTCATACCTCGAACAAGATCTCCAACTCTTGCTCTATTGAAACTCTCTGATTCATCCATGAATTTCTAAAGAGAGAAGAACAAAGAGAAAGAAGTATGAGAGAAAAAAAAAAAAAAAACATAAAACACACAATAAATAATTTTGTTTAATGAAGTCATGGCTTTGGTGTCTTCACGCTTCAACAAAAAAGCGTTAAAAGCAGTGACTTTTTCTGTCTTCAGGGTAGTGGCCTGGCTTTGACCAAGGCGAAGTGAGATGTCATGGCTTGGCTTGGCTTTTGGCTTTAAGTGGTGGCTTTGGATGGCTTGGACTACACTAGATTACATACTGAACTATCATCCATGCTTTTTGTAGGGAAATTTCCAACAACGCCCCTTTCTCCTGACGACAAAGTATCCATGGATAAATTTGGCGACATGCCCCTAATTCGGGTGGAGGATGTTGTGCAGCCCGACAACATCAAGCGTAATGGGCTGTGGGCTTACTGGCATTAGGCTCACACTCTTTTTAGAGTTCCAAAATTGAAGCTGGATGATGAACCTCCTTAGAAAAAGAGGAAGCTCTCGAAGGTCAAGATCCCTAGCCCGTCAAGGAGGGCGGAATTGGATGAGGCACTTTCTTCGTCCGTGCCTTCAAAAACGCCTTGCACCACTTCTAAGCTCGCTTCCAGGTGGTTGTCGCGTCCACTGGAGCGGAATTTGTTGTGCTTGAGAGGTAGAATACTCAGGTGAAAGCCCCCATTTCCCTTCCCAATTTTGAGGAGGCATATCTGAAAATGGCGGGGTTGAAGATGTGACGAAGCTTAGCACCGAGCAGTTGAAGATTTTGAACAACCTTTTACTGTAGGCAGGAATGGCCGCTTCGTTCGATGCAGGTCAGACTCGTCCTTTCTCTATAAAGGACTTCAAGTACAACCCCTCATTGGATAAAGAGTCCTCTTAGCCTAGCGAAAATTCAATTGACCGTCGCCCCTATGGCGAAATGTCCCCTCCACGTCGTCCGTACTGTCCTCCGTCCCGCTCTCAACCTCAACTTGAGGTGACAATCGGTTCGAGAAATAATTCTCTCCCTTCTTCCCCTTCAAATGTTTTTGAAACAACTCGTGAGAGGGAGCCGGTCGTTGTGAGCAAGGGAAAATGGTAGAGGAGGCCCCTGATGCGGTGAAGACGACGAAGGGCGGTGCTGGCATGATTCCAGTTCCAATGGACCTTCAACCAGATGCACAACTTAGCCTATTTTCCTCAAATATAGTAAAGATGAGCAACAACTTGGCATCAGGAGGTTGACATTTCTTATGCTTCCAAAAGGCATATTAATAGATGAAATGAATGGTTGTAAAATCATTCTCCAAAGCCAGAAAGGGATACGTTAGCGAGCGTCGGGACAAGGGGCAGAAACATCTCATGCTGAAGATGTTATATCTGAACCAAGTTGTCATCGCTGGGATGGAAGTAAAGGCTGCTCGTGAGAGAGTATACGCCATGGAACGAGTTTTTGCACATCTGCAGAAGTCGTATTCTAATGCTCTCCACAAATCTAATCACTAGCGAAACAGCTTGGAGGCAAGAGGCATGTTGATTTGGGGGCCCAACTAGAGGTCTTCCAGACAAAATCAGAGGTTCAAAGGATCCGTTTGGAATCGTTTAGGTCCGACTTGGTGAATGTGATGTCTATGAAGGATGGGTTGAAGGCAGAGTTGGACCACGCCTAACTTGACTTGAAGCTTGCTAAGGAGGCCGTGGCCAAGATGCAGTCTGAGATGCAGGCTTTGATTGATGAGAAGATCAACAGGGAATTTGAATGGGATGTCCGATGTCAACAGCTGGAGGCCGACGTTGCTATCAACTTCAAGTTTGCAAGGACGACAGACGAACAACTCCTCTTGACACAAAATGAGCTCAGTCTAATCAAGGATAAGCCGAGTACTGAGCAATCTGAAACTGATGCATTAGCCAGCAAACTAGAGCAGTTTGAGCAAGAGCTTGTCGAGTCGAAAGTACGCGAGGAGAAGTTTCTCAAGGCCTAGGGCACGTTCCAGTTCAACATAGTTGTGAAAAGAAGGCTGGAGCTATTGGAGTTGGAACGCATGGAAGAGAAGCATGATGATTGGGGTCTTTCTAACTACAAAGAGAACATGCCGAGTTTTGGGAAGCTCCTGACCAATCACAAGAAGAGGGTGACCCAGATCAGGGTGATAGGGCAGTAGTGCGCACAAAGTCATTTTCTGCTTCTTCTCCCGCTAATTCAGGTTCCACTGTATCTGAATCTCTTCCTGATGAGGAGTAAACTCTGTATTTTTCAGTTCATCAATGAAAGGAGATTTGTTAAGTAACACTTTGTACTTGTACTTTCTTTGACTTTTCCTGCTAAATCTTTTCGGTTTTGTCTTACCATGGTGTTCATCTTTAAACAAGAAATTTTGCTAAGTCAGGAAACTATCTAGTTGATCTGCTAATGAGAGTTTTGACCATTTATCTTGTGATTGCTTCTGAAATAAAGCAATTCTGGTTTGTACTCTTCAGAGATCCAGAAGTTGTCTTGGCCAAACCTTGTAAGTTGGCTAAACTCTGGGCGGGGAATAATCTTGGCAGGCAATAAACCATTCGAGCTCATAGATTAATCACATTTTTTATTACTCAAGCCGTCTTAATTCGCCCTTGGCTGACTAGGCTATAAATCAGACCAAAAGTTGTCTTCGCCAGTCTTCTTTTTCATGAGCTCTAACTGGACATCCACATTCTACACCATCTTTGTGTACTCCTGGCGGACTAGAACTTAGAGCGGACCAGAAGTTATTGTCATCAGTCGCAACTGACTAAACTTTGGTTAGGTTCGGCCACCATTGTCTATGGTTGGACAATGATCCCTGGCAAGTCATCTTGATTAGGTGTCATGAGTTTTGACTAGACTCTCACTTTCTAAGTCATTTTCATCTGTTCTTGGCGGACTACATCTTAGAGCGAACCAAAAGTTATCGTCATCAGACATAATTGACTAAACTTTGGTCAGGTTCGGCCACCATTGTCTACGGTTGGACAATGATCCCTGGCAAGTCATCTTGATCAAGCGCCATGAGCTTTGACTAGACTCCCACTTTCTAAGCCATTTTCATCCGTTTTTGGCGGACTACGTCTTAGAGTGGACCAGAAGTTATCATCATCAGTCACAACTGACTAAACTTTGGTCAGGTTCGGCCAACAATTCTATGGTCGGACAAGTATCCCTGGCAATCCATCTTGATCAGGCTCCATGAGCTCTGACTAAACTCCCACTTTCTAAGCCATCTTCATTCATTCTTCGCAGACTAAGTCTTAGAGCGGACCAGAAGTTATCGTCATCAGTTGTAACTGACTAAACTTTAGTCAAGTTCAACCACTATTGTCTATGGTCGGACAATGATCTCTAGCAAGACATCTTGATCAGGTTCCATGAGCTCTGATTAGACTCCCACTTTGTAAGCCATCTTCATCTGTTCTTGGCGGACTACGTCTTAGAGTGGACCAGAAGTTATCATCACCAGTCGCAACTAACTAAACTTTGTTCAGGTTTGGAAACCATTGTCTATGGTTGAACAATGATCCCTGGCAAGCCATCTTGATCAGGCTCATTAGCTATGACTAGACTCCCAATTTTTAAGCCATCTTCATCCCTTCTTAGCGGACTAAGTCTTAGAGCAGACCAAAAGTTATCATCATCAGTCGTAACTGGCTAAACTTTGGTTAGGTTCGACCACCATTGTCTATAGTCGGACAATGATCTCTGGCAAACCTTCTTGATCAGGCTCCATGAACTCTGACTAGACTCCTACTTACTAAGCCATTTTCATCCGTTCTTGGCGGACCACGTCTTAGAGTGGACCAGAAGTTATCGTCGTCAGTCGCAACTAACTAAACTTTGGTCTGGTTCGGCCATCATAATGCCTTGGGCATATAAGTCTAACTTGGGCATCCTGACTTACTTACTTCGCCTAATAGATCGACGTGAAGGTCGGATCAACAAGTCTAACACTTGAGCCGGATCACAATAGAATGACAAGATTGAATTTCAATCAGATTTGATGATCAACAGTGGAAATTTAATAAAGCGAATACCTTGGATTTATTGATAATATCCTTGTAGGTGTTCTGCATTCTGTGGGCGCTTAAGGCCTTTGCCGTTTGTGTTTTCTAACCATGATATACTAAGCCATTCTTTGTCTTCTGGGCTGGATCAAGTCGAGCGCTCACTTGGGCCCACTTTCTTATTTGGGTTCTGGTGACAAGATCATCGTGCCACGTGTACGAAGTAGATTGCGAGATGGTTTGGTATCGGTTACTCCCCCCAGTTAATGGAGCAACGTGCATTTCCATTAATTCAATGAATGTGGACTCGTGCAGTTGCAATTGGAGCCGTCGCCTCCTTATTCCCTATGTGGATTTAATGCTGGCGTGACTACTTGTTGATCTTGTTTCGTGAACTGTCGCACCTATATATAGGCTAGTTTTTTCCATTTCAAGCACTACCATGAGCGTTGTAGAGTATGTTTTTCAAATGCATTTTTCCAGCAAATATGTTTCGAGTTCTCCAAAGGATAGAGGAAGATCTTCGTTGAAGGAGTCTTCGAATATTCTGACATTTGTAGCGATGAGTCTTAAGAAGATCTGCTATTGGGTGATGCTACTCAGTTTGGGTGAGCATCCAGTGGTTCCATATGACCTGGTAATTTCTTCTCACATTTCATTGAAGAAGTACAAACTCCGTTTTAGGGGTCAAGTTTTTCTTCCATCTTTCAGTGCTCCCACGACGTCTCTTGCCATCCAGTTTGGGAGTTAATACTCGCAGCCAACTTTGAGTGACTGTTCCTGTTGCTCCTTCCTGGGCTTCACACATGATGCCACAGTCAGAAGGCAGATTGGCGGAGTGGAGCTCTCGGTGACGTGGCCTGCGGCCCTTTGGTGCTAACCCTGCTTTACCCCAGGCATCCCTTTTCCGAGGGATCAAAAATAAAAACATTTCTTCTAGACTGTAAACAAAAACAATGAGATAGTTTAACTCCAAGCGGGACTATGCTAATCTGGTCCTGAAAGAGACGTGAATGGTCCTAACTCAAACTGTGTAGTTCCCTTAACGAATAACATGATTTATTGATGATAGTGAAGTCACTAAAAAGTGATCTTCATGCGGGCGGGCCATTTCTTGTTTGATTCTCGCTTTCCAAGTAGGAGTTGGTATATCGATGTGCTGCTACTTAGCCTTGTATTGAACTGTAGTGACAGACGGATAGTCCTTTCAAGGCTTGATCTTGACTCATTATTTAGTTGAGTCTTGGTTGTCAGGGCCATGTCCTGGTCCATATGAATTGGATCGATTAGATGTGTTTAGTAGTCTCGATAGACCTCCATGACTCTGCCAATTCGCTCCTTGAACATCTGGCTTATCAGCTGTTTATGCATTATTCCTTGAACATCTAGCTTATCAGTCGTTGATGCATTATTCCCTTGCTCTGTTGACCAAACGGGTTAACCCGATAGCGGTATGTCCCTCTTTTAGTTATGAAGGAAGCTTTCTTTTGGCCTGGGGGTGTAGTTGCATTTGGTTGTGTCCAAAATAAGAATCCTTGGAGCTTAGAGGACTGTGTTCGGACGTGGCATTCACGTTCTGACCCATGCGTGGAAATGGAGGGTTGTTTTTCGGACAAGCCTCATTTCGGCTCTTGTAATCCAGACAAAATCTCCATATCCCGCGTCTCTTTTTCACCGAGGTGGCACTAGCCAGCCGGTTTTGCTAGAGAACATTGGGTCTTCCCCTCGAATTGACTAAGGTCTCATCATCCGAGCGAGGTCGCTCTTCTCTCTTCTTTGGGGTCAGGCTCTTATATGTTTGACCCGCGGGCCCAAGCTGTAATTGCTAACAATCCAATTGTTTTAAGGCTACGTAGTGGCAGCTCTTGTTGATGGTTGGTCTTATTGAATGGGCCCTTCCACCTGATTGGAAGTGTACTTGATGCACTAGTGCAAAGTGGAAACTACTGCCTCCATCTGATGGAGCCAAGGCCTTCCCAAGATGATGTTATAGGTTGATGAAGCATCAACCAATATGAACTCCTAGAACAATACTTTCTGCAGTTGTGGCTCTCCCGCCACTACCGTTAGTCTGATTTTTCCAAGAAGGAAACACTTATCTCCGCTAAATCCGATCATGGGGTGAATGGTGGGGGTTAAGTTCTCCTCTTTGAGTTGCATGTTGCGGAACACATTGATGAACAAGACGTTCAAAGAGCTCCTTGTGTCCACCAAGGACCTATTGACTTCTCGTTTGGCTATGAGAACTGAGATGACCAGGGCATCATTGTGAGGAGAGTGGACTCCTTGGAGGTCCTTATTCTTGAATGTCAGTGATGGGATCGGGTTCTGAACACGTGCATATTGCACTTGTCGGTCCTCGTAGGGGGGGCTGAGTCCACATCTCGTGGAGCGTCTTTTTGCGGACCTGTTGGATTGTTCACCTTTCGAGCTTACCCCATGAAGGACACATATAATGTCAGGCGCTTTCTCTTCTATCTCTTTGACAACCTCTTCTCTTTCCTTAGCCCAGTCTTGTCTTTTTCTGGGTTCAAAAATTCTTTGAGCTTTCCCTTTTTAATCCAGTACTCAATCTCATTCCTGAGACTCTGGCAGACCTCAGTGTCGTGGTCGTTGTCCTTGAAAAATGAGCAATATTTGCCATTGTTTTACCGGGAAGGATCTCCCCACTGTTTGGCATGCCACTTAACTTCTTCCCAATTCTTAATGGTAGTGAAGACGTTAGACAGGTTGGAGTTGAAGGGAGTGATGGATTTGGACCCAACAAAGTTGGAGGTTTTATCTTGTCTCGTGCGGCCAAGGTCTGGCTTGCTGTCACTTCACTTCCTTTTATTTCTGTCATCGTCCTTCTGTTTCTTTCCCTCCTTTTTATCTCTAAGACCAGGGGGATATTTCTTGTCAGCTTCTCCCTCATTTTTGGTGGCCAACATCTCCTCAAAAGTGATGAACTTTCGGGCACTCTTTAACAAGTGCGCCATGTAAATTGGAGGCTTCAGGTTGAGGAAGTTTTCAGAAATGGCCTCTCCTTAGACCCGAGGTGAAGGTTGTGAGTGAGGTGTCATTGTTGCAGCCTTCGATGAGAGTTAACTCATCATTGAAGCCGGTGACGTACTCTCTTAGTGTTTTGTTTGGTTTATACTTGATGTTGAGCAGGTAATGCAGGCTTTTCCTGATCCGTTGGTTCCCGACGAAGCGGGTGATAATTGCTTTAGCTAGCATCTAAAACGAATTAATAGACTTTGCAAGGAGACTATGGAGCCAGGTCAACGTTGGTTTCTTCAGGCTGGTGAGGAATGTCCAGCACATTACTATTTCAGATCCTTCTTTCAGCGCCATCACATAGTGGTAATGGCGTAAATGGTCAGACGGGTCAGTTGTCCCATTATAAAACTCCAGCTTTGGCGGGCTGAAATTCTTCGGCAATGGCTCATTCATGTTCTGATCCGTGAACGGGGGGACGGTGAGGTTGTACAACAAGTATGGATTGGTGGCATCATGCCGGATGGGGTTTTGTGAAGCAGGTTTATCGGCCTTAGATGTCGGGTTTCCATATGTCGCTCTACCGCCTTTGGTCCATTATAAGCTAACGGGGACATAGTGACTCTCCTGAACGCGCTCTCTGGTGTCCTCTGGGAACAAGGCTCATTGTGCCTCCCTATCTTCTTTGGCAAGTGGTGGGTTCCGCTGAGTGAGCACTCCATCGCCTGCGTGATTTGCTGCAATTGCGATATCAGTCAATCCTCTTAGAGTCTGTCATGGTTGCTGCCGGTGCAGGGGCCTGGGGTTGTTCTTCCCGAGGGGCTGGTAGCGCCGGAGCGGATGGTGCTGCACCGGTTCAAGCGTTTAAAGGCTCGGCGATTTCTCTATTATTGCGAGATCTCGTGGTTACCATGTTTCTGGACTGTAATGAGGGGGTGTTATCGTTGTTTTCTTAGGAACTTTATCGGTCCCCACGGACAATGCCAAACTGATGGTGTCAATCATGTTCTGCTTGACCTTGACTTGCACAAGAAACACATGTGAGCCAAAGACCACCGTTGTGGCGGCTGATGACACTCTGATGCTTAAGTTAGACAAGGCTTGAGAAACGTGTAATGTTGTAAATTGGGTTTTGTAGCGTACCTTTGTTCCTCAACCTTATCATGCGAGAGTCTTTGTTTGGCTTTTCTTGTTGAGAGTCATTCATGTAGTAGAGTTTCCATACACAACTTGTACTCTGATATTTGTTGGGGATTCTTCCCTTGCAGAGTGTTGTCCATGCATGAGAGTTTTCATGCACGACTTACACTTTGGTATTTGTTTACTAGTAGGAGTCAATGCATGCACGGATTCAGGTGGGGGCAAGTGCCCACTTGCCCCCACTGACTTTTGAGATTTTTTTTTAATTTTTTTTTTAATAATTTATTTGTCTCTCAATTAGTTTTTAATTTGCTCCTCTATTCTCACTTTTCACTTCAACCAGGACTTCATCCTTCAAATCATGTACATATCAAATTCAAACTCTACTTTTAGAGTTAGAGATAGAGGTTAAATTCCTCAAATCTTTCAAAGAACAGAAATTCTAGCGGACCTGGAAAACCACTGCCTGGGGGGCAAAAATACATTTTTGCCCCCCCCTCTCTAAACACATACTCCAAAAAGGTGTTTTAAAGAGGGGGGCAAAAATGTATTTTCGCCCCCCAGGCAGGGACCAGGCTGGTTTTCCAGGCCAGCTAGAATTGCTCCTCAAAGAAACCAAAATCCACAGTTTCTTCTTCACACTCCATCGATTGGATAAGATGAAGGAAATCCCTATATTTTATCATCTTCAAAGATCTATAACTATTGAGTTATTTGAGCTCATCTTCACAAGATCCAGTAGGATCCAAACCACCTTATTCTTCTTCTTCTAGGTACCAGGTGCCTTCATTAATCACTGTGTTGGTCATCTCCACAAAAAAAATCGTAAGCAACTCAATCTCTTCCTCATTTTCTTCATGTAGTAGTAATCAACGATTCAAACTCTTATCTTCTGTTGTGTTTCTATAAGTAGTAATCATCTTCAATGAATATAATAGTAATCATCTTCAATGACTGTCTTTGTTGTACTCCCCTTTTCGCTATAGTAGTAATCAATGAATATAGTAGTAATTCTACAGGGTCTGAGTCCTCCTGCTTGGTTTGCTGCCTGGGGGGCAAAAATACACTTTTGCCCCCCTCTTTAAACACCTTTTCCAAAAAGGTTGTTAAAGAGGGGGGCAAAAGTGTATTTTTGCCCCCCTCTTTAAACACCTTTTCCAAAAAGGTTGTTAAATAGGGGGGCAAAAGTGTATTTTTGCCTCCCTAGGCAACAACCTCGCTGGTTTTTCCAGGCCAGGAAGAATTTCGGATTTAAAAAAAATTCATGTTAAAGTAACTAATTTTTATATTATATTTAATTAATTATGACATCACTCCGCCCCCCCTCGACAAAAATTCTGGCTCCGTCACTGAGTCAATGTATTGTTGGTTTGTTCGTCTTAGGTCAAACCCCTAGATATTTGCCTTATTAGGTCTTACGGGTATTGAACTTGACCGTATGATTTATGGGCTTAATAGGACACCTCTGATTGGGTCCAACCTCCTGGAACCTACCTCAATGAGCTTCGTGTTATCTGGGCTTTGTCTGACATGTGTACGATACAGATTACTAGACGGTTTGGTAATTGCGACAATACCGTATTCTCTTCTCTGCTCAACATCTATTCTACTCTCTTATCCACCATTCCTGACACAATGTCCTTCTGCTGCTGATGCATTTGGAGAATGTAGTGAGAAATGAAACCTACTAGTGAAGTTTGTAACTGAGGGAGACGTAGAGATGGGAAAGCGTGTTGTCAAATGGGTTTTGGGATTTAAGAAGATGAGATATTGATTCTGGCTTCATGGTTTATGGTTTGAGTTGCATAGAATGTTTTAGGGGAAGAGATTGAAATTTAGTAGCACTAGCCGATATTGGTTTTGAAAGGATAGAAGATACCGTTCAGAGAAAGGGAGTGTGAGCTTAACTTGGCCTATTTTCTTCTCTTGCTTCGTATTGGACATTAACGTTATTGGGGCTTAGATTAATACTAAAGGGCCCAATGATAGGGCCAATCAATGATTTGTGTTAGATGTGGTATTCATGAGTTTCATTACTTCTGTTTGAGTTTATAGCCTCTATTTTAGTGGGTATACCATCCAACTAACATTCTACATAGACTACATTACCCTAAAATAAATTTATATTACTATATTATTAATCATAAAAGTACTCATCTACTACAGGTAATGCAAAACCAAAGGTTAATTCGAATATGTTATAGAGAACTAGTCGTGATTGTCCGCTATGCATGCATATAATTATTTGGTTAATATTATTTATTTTTAAATTAAGTAATTTTTTATCTATCCTTCAATGATTTACATTGAATCTATATGCATCAGCAAATTGTTGATTGATACAAAAAATGAAATATTGCTAATACATAAATTTTGTGTACTGCCTATTGGTCTAACAAAAATATTTTGAATTTAATTTTATGTGTGTTACTCATGCTATTGACATGCCCTTAAATATTAAATTCTTTATAACATTATAAAAAAATATTAAAACCTAATTATTATGATTAAATGGTTTAAATTAATATATTAAGTTTTAAGTTTATTCAAAATGGCATAAAAATAGGAAATTAAATTGATGAATAATATAGGAAAAAATAACTTAATCCTATTTTTCTATTGGCCCCGAGACAAAAACCCATCTTATCCTATGCTACATTTTCTTTACATACACCAAAACTAAGGCATGAGAAAACTAAATACACCCTTGTTCATTTTTGCCATCCAAAACCTCTTGTTTTTACTACTTTAACCAACTTATTTTGACTGTAAATAGGATGAACTTTATAGGGAAAATGGAGAATCTAATAATCATGTTGAATACAAAATCATTGTTCCCTCACTGTTCATTTGGAGGAACGCGTGTTATATAGTCCAGATGTCTAGGTTTGCACTAGACAGTGACTAAATGACATCACCACTTTTGTTGAAGGACACCACCACCCCTCACATTCTCTTCTCTCTTCACAGGATTAACACCACCACCGCCACCGGCCACACCATCACACCCCGTCCACTGTCGGCCTCTCTTCCTTTTTTCATTTGTTCTTGTTGTTCTTCTTCTTCTATAAGAGGAAGAGTGGAGAAGAAGAGAAGCGGCTGGCGATGGCGGTGGCGAGGGCGGGGTGGTGGTGGTGGTGCTTGATGGATAAGAGAGGAAAATGAGAATAGATGTGGTGGTGGTGCTCGATGGAGAAGAGGACAATAGAGGTGATAGTTTTTTTTTTTTTTTATATTGGTTGTGTCCTTCAGCGGGTGGTGGGTTATTCAAAAACTAGGCAATGGTGGTGTATTTTTAGCAAAATTGGGGTGTCATTTAGTTACTGCCTTTACACTATCTTTGTGGTGTGTTAACCATTGGCACTCTAATAAAAAATGTTAGTTTAGGCGGAAGCTAGAGTATCTACTTAATTAAAGGAAACTTCGTTGTTTAGTAATTTAATCAGACAAAAAACCACGTGCATATCATGATTCATGAAATCTGAAATATTATTCATTGAAAATTACATATAATGCTAAGTATGGTTTGTGCGATGTGAATATAATTCATTACAAATTACATATAACCAAGGATTGTGATTTCGTTTTTCGAGTTCATTTCAGTCTCCTGATTTTAAGAAATATTTTAGTGAGTAAAAAAAAGGTAAAACTTTTGAGGATACATAAAATATATATAAAGAATTTCCAAGGTATATAGAATATGTGAAAAAAAATAAGATGCAAGTAAATAAATCTATTAAATATATTAAATTAATCCTAAATACCAAGAAATTAAACAAACATGAAATTAATATATAATTAGAAAATCAGGAGGTGGTTTCAAAAATCAATATATAAGTTGAAGAAATGATAATTAGAAAATCAGGAAGGTGGTTTCAAAAATCAATAAATAATTACAAGAATTGATATATAAAAAAACTCCAAAATTTATGAAAAAACCACAAAAGTTTTTGGAAAAAAACCTTTAAAGAAATGAATTTTTTTCGTTTCGTAATTTAATAAAAATCGTTTTCGTTGAAATTACGTGAAATCACATTCCTTGCATATAACACAATTACTTAATTTTGATCACAAAATGATTACAATTTTAAGAGAATGACGATATTTGACTAGAAATCATACTTGCTAGCAAAATTCAAGTTTCATATGTATGTAGGACAATAAGTTAAATTTGACAACAAAACCATCTAGACTATAATTACTGAAGGCTGGGATGAATACTGACTATGTTCTTATTTTGCCCTCAACATTTCATATTTTTACTATCAAAATCAAGCACTCTCAAACATTGATAAATTAGACTCAAGCCCCAAACATTATTTATTTGATACCTCCCAGTTATCAATAAATTATAAAAACAATTTTATGCATAGTTATTCAATATTCAAAACCCAAATATTAAAAACATAATAATATACTCAAATAAAACTTAGGGTGTGTTTGATTCCAGTTTTTTGCAAAGAAAAGGAAAACATTTTTGCGTCGATGTACGTGTTAAAGGTGTTTGATTGTCTTAAATTTTCTATGAAAGATAATCACAGCTCTGGTCGATGGCATGTGGGATGTGCATTGCCTTCTTATTGAGGACGAGGAAAAATAACATAACTTATTAAGATGTCTATTAAAAGGTAGTGATTTTTTGACGATAAAAATATAAATATCAACACTATTTAATTTTTTTTGTCAATCGATAAATTGCTCGATGCATATAGATTCAATGCAAAGTCATTTAATGATATATAAATTTCACATATGATAAATCATAAAAAGAAAATGACATTAAAAAATAATTATATGCACACGAAGCGAGCACTCGTGACTAGTTCAAATATAATTAATATGTTGCCAGCTGGCGAGACTTATAATGTGTCCTTTGACATTCTCTATTTATAGTTCAACTTGGTACACTGTAAAAAGATGTATTTTGCAAAGTAATGCATATACATCACTTGTAAAAAGATGTATTTTGCAAAGTAATGCATATACATCACTTTTCAAGGCATTAGTTTTCAATGCATTACTTTTGCGATTGCTTGGTAGCCAGAGAAAAACTATGCTAGTTTCACAAAAAAAAAAATTCCATTGGCGTGCATTTCAAATATCTTTTGTTCTCCCATAAATTATATACATATATTTTCTTCAAATATGTAACTGAATAAAAAAAAACTTTTTGAAAGAGTTTTAATTATAATAAACTCTTGTAAATGTGGACTCTATTGAGTTTCACATAATAATAAGAATTCTTAAAAATATGGACTCTATTAGTATAGTCCAACATGTGAGCGTAAGCGTTTTCTACAAAAGAATTTATGACGTTTTATCCTGTAAAATAATGCGGGATTTCATAAGGTGAATATGCATAGGTCATGCATTTTAATTCTATAACCGCTTTACATACATTTTACCAAACACCTATTTTTTGTAACCGCTCGCAAATGAATGCATTTGCATTATTTTACGAGATACCAAGTGTAGCCTATATGAGCAAAATTCTGCCACCAACATGTATATTTTATTTTTATGTGACTGAAAAGTAATACACACGATTATATGTAATTTTGGCAAGTTGACTGCTAAATATCCCTAAAAAACAAATACATCAATTGATGGTCAAATTTAGCTCCCTTTGTTCAACTCCCATGAAGGACACCTACGTGTGTGTGTGTGTGTAGTTGGTCTAAGTTGATCATCTTACATACAATGCTAAACATCATCTGCGACTACATACCCCCACAGTCTAAATCTAGAAAAATCAGTCTCCTACCTCTTAGTTTGTTATATTAAATAAAATAAAATAAAAAAAAAAAAAAAAAACAAACAAACAAACGCTTCTTTCTTTTCTTTGCTTTGCTTTGCGTAGAGTACATTATGTGCTCACGTCATAATAGACCAGATCAAAATTCCATTCATCTGGTTGAAAATAACTTAATAATCTTCTTAAGAATAACCTTTTGTAATTATACACATTTCATTGTTATGCATTGGTTAATAGCTATTAGTTTGTTCAAATGGTTGTTATTACCTTAACAACATTTGTTTTCATTCATATATGTTTTTTATGATAATGTGTTTATGATCAATTTTCTAATATTGAAACTTTTCTTTGTCATTAATATTAAATATAAGTAAATAAAGGTTGCAGCTTTGGTAGGTATTGTATGTGTGCATAGTTTCAGAAACCACTGTTTTTGTTCTATCGTTTAATTTTGGTTATCTAATAAGAAGTTACAGCCATAAAACTTATATTTTAGATTATGGTGTAAGGTACACACTTGTTACTGCCAGCTCGAATTGCTGAACCAGACCATTTATTATTTGCATACATCAGTTTCTCTGAGTACCAACAACAATTCGCTTAGCTTAGGAGCGTGTTCTTTTTTTTCTTTTTCTTGAACCTATGCATCGGGTAACAATCATACTTGTTGAAAGGATGTTGTTTGGAGGCCTAAACAGAAGACGCTTGCAATGGAGTGTTGAAGCAGAAGATATAGGTGCTTGGGAGGCTGTTGTTTGGAGGAGGTATCAGGGCAGGGGTGGTGTTACAACTTACAAACACCCAGTTTGTTAGATTATTGGGTGGACGTGGTGCAAGCCTTACCAGGAGGCTTTACCAATCATCTTAGATGGCAGCAAAACTTTATTTATTTCAGATTTTCATTTAGAACATGAATTAGTTGGTGTCTTTTTTGTACGACGTGAGCATAATGAGCTAGCACACCAGCTGGCCCATAACTCATTTGCTATTTTAGTTTTAAGATCTGAAACTTTCTTGTGACAATTTGGGTAGAGTGTATTTTAGGGGTTGATCTTACAAGCCTAAGAAGGCGCAGAAGATCGAAAAAATAGTACTAATGTCAAAACATGAAGTTTTAGAATGCATGGTCTAAGTCAAAGTCAATCAAATTGAAAAAAAATGAGATTTGATCAAGTGCTTTAAAAAAAAAACCAAGAAGACTAGGCTGAGGGGGGGGTGGGTAAATAAAATAAAATAAAGTACAACCTATTTTTGAAGAATATTTGGTTGCGAAGTTTATCGCTCAAATATATTGAAAAATGGCTACAACACTAGAGAAGTTGACTACAAGCAGTGGTCAACCACTGTGTTTAATTGAATCACTCAAAGTTTGGATACTAATTAAAACTCAAAATCAAATCGGAATTTTGGGAATGTCTGGTCGACTGATTGTTCAAAGTACTATAATCAACGAGAACGTATCAAAAACAAAGTTTTAATTCAAACTTATACTTGAAAACAAGTTGTCACGGAATTGGTAGATTTAAAAACATGTAAAAAACCTAGACGAAGACCCAATTCAAGCATGTAAGTTGATTGCAACCTTAAATTAATACAAAATTCCCCAAAACATTTAGATTATAATGCATGTTGATGTCAAATTTCAAGACAACTTAAGAAAATTATTAGACATGTTGTTAGAGAACAATCAGAACAATATTTAAATTTATTTGAAATAAATAATGTAACAGTACAAATACTATTTGTATTATAAATTGATTACAACGAAGTCAAATAAAATAAATAAATCTACTAACTTGTATCGCAGATACAGGCTTGCGAAATCATTATCTTGAATTGGCGGAGTTAGTACGTCTTGATTTGCAGATAGAGACTATCAGAGACGTTATGTCCTATAGACAGATTTTGCCCATACTCGATGTTATAGTTCGTTAGGCCTTTGACTACCAGGATTCAATTATTTAATACCAACACCCTAGCATAAGGGTGTTGGTTCTGGCGAATTTACCGAATTTTTTTCTCTATCAGATGTGAAGGAATGAATTAACAACTCTGGAAAAAATTATATATCTAAAAACCTATTTTTCTCTTTAATATATAAGGAGCAAAAACAATTTATACCCGTTTGAATTAAAAGGGTGTGTTGATCAGATACAACCGTTCTTAATTCAAAACAAAAGCTTGAAGTGCAAAAAGGCTTTGTAATCAACATAGCCTAAGAGGCCCAAGGCCCAAAACCCATTTTTTGATTTATAAATATACATATTATATATTGTCCTCAATAGCTAATAAACTCAAGACTCAACGTTTTTTCATAAATTATGAAGTGTTTGAAAATCAACACTTCACACAATAGATAATGTGGGACTATCTATTATTTGTTATACAAACTCTAACACATGCAAGATCAATAAAATACAAGGAGAAGGAGAAAACAAAGTAAAAATTGAGAATTATACAACTAGTCTACTTGATTTTGAACTTTAATTGACACTTCTTGATTGATCTTAATGTCTTCAACTTATCTGAGTCTACTTAATTTTCCATTGAATGATCTAATTTCATATATCACTCAAAACCCAATGTATCGGACTTTATAACTAGTCGCATATTTTTACGAATTTGCTCATCCGCTAACTCATATTGATTTTACAAATTAACCAATTTGTTTTTTGCATTTAACTCACACATACATTGTCACTGGCTTGTGTGAACAACCTGACCAGGCAAGTTCAAAGCCTTTGCCATACATCTGTAATAAATGCTTGTAGGTTTTCAAAAACAAATAGATTGTTTTATTTATTTATTTATTTATTGAAGACATGATTATTATAAAATTTAATCGCTTTGAATACACACACCTTAAGAACGAATTTAATGTATATATTGCTAGTAATTAAACTAATAGGTATTGGCACATTAATTATGGACAAAAAATGGCTTTTACTAAAACAATAAATCCTCCGCGACTAAAACTCTCTGTTGATTTATTAATCAATCACTAAAGTGGATTAATGATCAATGGACAACATGGAGACCAAAAGAGTTCATCACATGGTTAGCTAAGGCAGATCAATATCATCATTATTTCCCAAAGGTAAGGAAACTTGTTAAACACTCCCTTAACAGGATTGAGGGGGGCTCCTGCGCACAGTGGGCAGGAGCAGCTCCTGCGCAGGCCTCCCAGCCGTTGGATCAAAATCCAACGGTTCAGATCATCGGAGAGGAGAGAGATTTTTGGCGGGAAAATTTTTTAAATAAAATTTGAATTTCAAATTAGATGATCTGAACCGTTGGATTTTGATCCAACGGCTGGGAGGCCTGCGCAGGAGCTGCTCCTGCCCACTGTGCGCAGGAGCCCCCCTCAATACCCCTTAACATGGTTAAACGAAAAAGTATTAATGCTCCAAAACGTCATAACAAAAAGTCACAATTATATAGAAAGGAGGCAAAGCAGATCAATAGGCACTACAGTTCATGCATTTTAGCAGTATAAATAATTCACTGAAAATGGACTTTAATAAAGCTACAATTCATGCATTTTAGCAGTATAACAAATAATTCACTGAAAATGGACTTTAATAAAGCTAATGAGTTATGGTTCATAGGGCATGGTTTTTATATCACTAATTTATCATGTTGATTTGCATTATAGGTGATGCAGTAGTTTTTCGTTATCTGCTTTGATTTAGTTTCGCTGATCTGCTAACCTGCACAAGTAACACATGTGAGCTACGGACCATCGTTGTGGTGGCCGATGACACTTCAATTCTAAACTCAGACAGGGATCTGAGGAAGGCGTAATGTTGTAAATAAGGAATTGTAGCGTACCTTAGCTTATCAACCTCATGATTTATTTATAGTGCAGAAGTCCTAGTTCTACCAGGCATCGTAGGCATAGTTTAGGAAGGAGATCTTCGTAGAGATCCTTATCTAATTAGGAGTCGTGTTGTAGGAGGGAAGTTCTATGTTAGCCCTGTGCTCCTAGATACGCGGGAGATAATTCTCAATCCAAGAGCAATCCGTAGAAGGGAATTCCCTCGTGTGGAATGTACTTTAATATTTGCTTCCTAGTTGGAAGCAAAGAGTTGTTGTAGTTGCCTGTCTGAAACTGATTTTCGAGATACTTACCTTAGTAGGACTTATGGGTATTGAAAATAACTGTGAGACGCGTGGGCCTAGCATGTTGTAAGAGTTCGAGTCCGTCGGGCAGACTAGATTAGGCGGGCTTAAAATCGCTTGGATCGGATCAGTGTTGGGCTGACGCTGGGCCCATATTTCCTCGAGATCATCGTGACAAGTGTATGGCTCAGGGATGTGACCATTTTTATGTATCATCAGTTACTCCCCCTCGAGTTAGTAGGCAATCACATCGGTTCGCTAAGTCGTCTCTTTGAAAATATACGCCACTCATGATGATGATCGAGTTTGAATCGATGTTTGAGCCGCGCGCTACATTAATTGAACGTGCGTCGGTTCAGCGAAAAAGAGGTGGGAACCTAATCCCTATTTAGGTCATCTGTAGTACAGAGAACGACTCTTCTATTTTCCTTGCTTTTGAAGCCACCGCTATGTTCATCTTCTGATTAGAAATGATTGTTCATTTTCTCCCTGGCTCAACAAAACCACCTTAATGACACAACTTTGGCCAAGGGCCTGATTTTCTTTGAAGACAGGTTTCTTTCTGAGCCTGGCCTTGATGAAATTCGTATGAAGTTCGGGGTCCCTGAGAACCTGCTGTTGTATGTCTTGAAGGGTGACCAGACGCCAATGTCACCACCAGTGGGATTCATTTGTTTGCATCGAGGGATGCTTCAAACTAGAGTACGTTTTCTTGTTCTAGATGTGATATGGGAATTCTTGGATCTTCTGGGAATTCCTTCGGCCCAGTTGGGGCCTAATGGATATATGATCATCATTCTCATCCTGATTAAGGCGAAGGAGGCTGGCGTCTGCGAGTAATCTAGTTGTTGGCTTCTCCTCAACTGATGAGTAATGTTGTCTGTAAGATGACTTCACCAGCTTGTTTCGTGAACTTGCCAGATGATTTTAAGTTCTGGCAGAAGTACTGTTTCTTAGCCCCTGCGGATCCAAAGTATTTTTGGTGCAAGCGTCGTCCGATCGAACGAGAGTTCAGGCAGCTTCATAAGTTCAACCTTTTCTCTCGAGTTTGATATGCTTGATACATGAAGGTTTCTCACTACTCCATTAACCCTAGAGGAGCAAAACACTATGGAGACGTTCCGCGGCTTGTCGACGGGAAACGTGGTGGATGTCATAAACATCCCCAACTTCATTCGTAGTAGATTGTGGGACAACTGGCACATGGCCCTCACTGTTTATCGAGAGTTAAGTCGGAAGATGGGGTCCCCTTTAGAAAGCGAAAGGCTGCTAGGACCAAAGCTTCCATTTCGTCTGACGTGGAGGAGCCGTACGAAACGCTTGTCTCTTTTGCGAGTTCGAAGAGTTCTCATGTTAGGAATGGGTTACCTTCAACACGACCCGCTTTAGTGGGTGAAGTACGCGAGTCTGATCGGCCTTTCAAGGCAAAGACTGATGTGTTTGGCTGGGAGAATGATTACTTGCGGTTTGCAAGGGTTGAAGACAGGTCGAACCTCAGTGATGTGCAGGCCGAAGCTTTGAATGAACGCCTGGTATGGGTTGCAATGGCGGCTTCTGCCAGTGTTGATTTGCGCGGGACTGTTCTTGTGGAAGGCTTTAGTAAAGATTTGTCTAGGGTTGTAGAATTTGATTGTTCCATTGGTGCGCCCTCTGAAAGTGGTCGTGGCACAGGCCAAGTTTCTTGCAGTTTATGTTATTCACCGTCTCATTCCAGGCCACAACTAGAAGTGTTGGGGGTCCTTTGGAAAATTCTCTTCCTCTGGACCCTATCAAGCTGTCTCGCACTAAAGGGTCAATTGTTCGTGACAAGGGAAAGGTTGCGAAAGAAAGCTTGGGAATAGTGGCAACTGCGACGAGTGGTGTTGGCGTGATTCCTGATCCGAAAAAGTTTCATCCAAATGCGCGGGATAAGCCTGTTTGCACCATACTTGGTAAGGATGAGCTCTCAGGTCTGGCACCAAGAGGTTGATGTAGAGTATGCTTCGAGGAAGTATATAAGCAGGCGTCATAGCTGGCTAATGGATTGCGCTTCGAAGCTCGAGAAGGATACGCTGGAAGGGTGTATGGATAAGGGTTTAAAGTACGTTACGCTGGGTATGTCTTATTTGAGCCAGCTGGTCGTTGCTGGGACGAAAGTCGAGGTGGCTCGTGAGAGGGTATACACCATGGAACGTGTCTTCTCACACATGCAAGCGTGTATTATGATGCGCTATACGAAATTGAGCGGCTGCAGAGGCAGGTCGCTGAGGCTCAAAAGGCTCGTCTGGAGGCCCTTGAGTGTGATATGGTAGAGGCGGTTTCTGATAGTGACGGACTCAAGCAGAAGTGAGCCGAATCCGCCGAGACGGACTCAAGCAGAAGTTGATCCGGATCCGCCGAGACGTAGAGGTTGCGCATGAAGTTACGGCTAAGGCATGTTCTGAACTACGATCTCTTACTGAAGAGAATGCTCTGAACACTGGAATCCGATGTGGAGTTCAATGCTCGAGAGGCAAATAAAGTCGAAGACCGACTCGAACTGGAATGGCATGAGCTCAGTGCAGCGAAGAGTAGTCTGGCCATGAAGCAGTCTTAGGTTGACACGCTAACAGGCAAGTTGGAGCTGTTGGAGCGTGAACTAGCTAAATCGAAGGCGCGGGAGGAAGAGTTTCTATAGGAACAAGGCAGATGCGAATTCTGTTGGGTTGTATACGGCAGGTTGGAGCTGCTAGCACTAATGAAGGAGGAAGATCCAGAGTGGGATCTCGGCCGTTACAAGAAGATGTTATATGTAGACTTGTCCGTTGCCTTTGCATCGCCGGACGAGGACAATTCAGGCCCTGATGCCCAGGCCGTGGTGCGTGCGAACGCAGCTTCTGCTCATTCTTCCACTAAGCTTAGTTCTTCCATTTCTATACCTTCTCCTAATAAGGAGTGAACTCTGTACTCTTGTACTCATTTTGTTGACCGTTAATGAAAACAATTTTATATGTTTTGTGTTTGTTGTCTTTATTGCATTTTTTTGTTTCGCTTTGTCTTGCTTTGGCATAGGCTAGTTGAATCATTAGGATGCCAAGTGGTTTGTCTGCAGTACAGAACTTGACCGTTTTATATTACAAATGACTCAGAATCATTATTTGCGTAGTCATGTCCGATATGGGCATGTTGCAGTCAATTTAGCTTGGGATTGGGTTGCCCAAGTTGTGTCTTGTCCCCAAGGTAAGCTGCTTGAGACTTGCCTTGCTTATCTGATTGGTCAGCTGCAGCTACTGCTATGGGTGAGTTGCAATGTGTGTCAGAGTGTTTGTGCCGAGTCAGGCATCGTAAGCTCGGGCAAACACACTATGTAGTGTTTATTTGAGCACCGGCCGTACGATCTATGTATCGGCTCGAGTGACCTTTGTTGGTAATAGGATGCCAGTCTGTTTGAGCGTGAAGACGCTGACTCGGCTAGATTCGTCATTGTTGCTGCTGTTTCGAAAGAAAGTGGGGGTCGCATGGCAAGCTGCACGGGGCTCCCACCTTTCGAACCATCTATGTCCTAACGATGTGGACTACAGATTCGGGGAATAAAAATTTTGCGACTATGCTAAAGAGCGGTAGTCTCGTGGCGAGCTATCGACATCAATCGAGGTATGACTGGTCTCCCACCTTTCAAACCACTTACACTTGCACGATGGGGGCTACAAGTTGGAGTCAAAGGGGTTCGGCGACCAAGCTGAAAAGCAGTGGTCCCGTAGCAAGTCGTTGAGATAAGTTCGAGACTGACTAGGCTCCCATCTTCCAAATCATCTACACATGTGCGCATCAAGCTACAAATTTGGGAGTTTTCAATGGCCACGCTGAACAACAGTGGTCCCATGGTGAGCTGTCGAAATCAGTTCGCGGTTGACTAGGCTCCCACCTTCTAGATTATCTACATTCGCGCAATGGGGCTATAAATCCAGGGTTGGTGATTTGGTGGCCACGCTGAAAAACAGTGGTCCGTGGCGAGCCGTCGGCATCTGTTCGGGACTGATTATCATCCCACCTTTTAAACTATCTACACCCGCGTCGTGGGGGTTACAAGTTCAAGGTTGGTAATTCAACGACCACGCTGAAAAGTGGTGGTCCCGTGGCGAGTCGTCGGAATCAGATCGGGACTAACTAGGCTCTCACCTTCTAAACTATCTACACCCATGCAGTGGGGGCTACAAGTTCAGGGTTGGTAATTCGGCGGCCATGCTGAAAAGTAGTGTTCTTGTGGCGAGCTTCGGAGTTAGTTCTAGACTGACTAGGATCTCACCTTCCAAACCATCTACGCCTGCGTAGTGGGAGCTACAGGTCTAGGCTTTGATCAGAATCTTTCGTTGCCAATCGTCACCAGCTAGGCTTACCTGATCGGATTCGGCGATCATTGACTGCGAAGGGGGCAATGATCCTTGGCAAGTCATCGTCACCAGGCGTGATAACGCTGATTAGACTCCCACTTCCTATACCATCGAGATCCGCATTGGTGGACTAAGTGTCGGGATGTACCAGAAGCCGTCATCATCAGCTTTGGTTGACTAAGCTTGCCTGGTTGGAGAGGGGTTTCGCTCGTTTGAGGGCGTGTGAACCCATGTCCGCTAGTGTCGCGCACTGTGTGGACAACATTACCTTAAAACAAACAAGCGATCCGTGGGTACGATCTGTGCGTCAAGGCTGATTGGAATTTGTGCTCGTGCCAAGCATGTAGTAGAATACTGTTTGAATGATGGGCTGAGCCTTTGGGCCGGCAGAGGAAAAGTTAGGGTTTCCTATACAGTTACACTACGTGTATGACATAGATCGCGCGGTGACATGTGTATGGCATAAGCTGCAGAACGGTTGAGTATCGGTTACTCCCCCTTAATTAACGGGGTTGCGTGTAACACCATTAATTGAATTAACATGGTTTACGTAGTTTCCTTGGAAACCGTCGTTTCTTTATTTTCCATACGTATTCAATGCTTGGCAGTTAATGTTGGAGCGCCCGTTTGGTTATATAATGGTGTTTTCAAATCATTGTAGGCACTATTTTTCGCAAAGATTATCTCCTTTAATGTTCTTGTTTAAAGAAAATGTTTTGGATTCTCCAAAGGTTGAAGGGAGATCTCTAGCAATGGAGTCTTCAAATGTTCTGACATTTGCACTGATCAAGCACAACGATAGTTGCTGTTATGCGTGGTCACCTGTTCTAGGTGGGCACGTAGTTGATCTGTTGAGATCTCGTAATTTCTTCTCATATTGCGGAGAAGTAGTACAAATTTCTCCCAATGTAAGAGTTTATCGTTCATGCGCTAGTGCCTTATTTTTGTTTCTGAGTGTTTAATTATAGAGATAGCACCAACAACCGTTGTCCGAGTGCCTATTTCCACCACTTCTCGATTAGCTCTGTCACCTCGCCTTGCGCTGGAAGTCGGCATCCTGGGTTGGGGTGGAGTTGGATGTGGCCTGTCGGAGTGGGCCATTGATTCCCAAATATTCATGTATTCCTTGCGTGGGAGAGGGTATGCATTCTGAGTCCACCTGATGCTTGTCCCAAGTTCGTCTTGTTGATCGGATTGAACTTGTGAGTTGGAAGTAAACTTTAGCAGTACTTCTGGTTGCTGATTTGGTACCACCTCAGACCATATTTGTGGGGTATGTTCACGAAAGCGTTGATCATGATATTTTCATCCTGCTCATGCCCGCTCCAGTCTTCTCGGATACCTTTATGTAGTTAGATCGTCTAAGCGAGTTTTTACTTCATGTTGCACTGATTTCAGATGCTTGTAGTATATAGTCTTTCGTATCCGCCTCAAGACGCTTAATGTTACACCTTTCCAATAATGAATAGAGTTTGTTTTTGTAATTCTTCTTTTACTTCTTAAATGATTGTAAATCACCTAAGTCTTTTAAGAAATAAAAATCAACATTGACTACCGAAAGGGAAATAAACAATTGAACAAAGACTAATTGTTGACTGAGAGAGATTGATTCTTGTCCTGATGTGAACTCGAATGGCCCTTGCGGATAGTTAGCATTATCTTGCGGACTGCCGAGACTTGTAGGCGTTACACAGGTTACTGAAGAGTAAACCTTGTAGGGGGTTAATCTCCGCACCGAAGGAAGGTCGAGGGGTTGTATTTTCGTTTGCCTCAACCTCTCCTGTATGGCTTGACTGTTGTGCCTCCACTGTCACTTGACTTGACACTAGTTCAGGCTGCTCCGTAAGACTCAGTTAGATCTGGGAGCACTCTATTTGTTTCAGTGCAGCTTAATGACAGCCTCGTGCTATAGGTTGGTCTCCACATATTGTCCCTTCGAAGTGGTTAGTGGTATACTTAACGCAGTGGTGAAGGGTGGAAACTACTGCTTCCATCTGGTGGAGCCATGGTCTTCCCAAGATAAGGTTATAGGTTGATGGCGCATCTACTACCATGAAGTACAGAAATATGACATTTTTAATTGTGGCTCCCCTGCCACTGTTGCTAACCTTATCTTTCTGAGGAGGTAGCATTTCTCCCCGCTGAATCCAATCAGCTGGTGATCCGATGGTGTCAGGTTTTTCTCATTGAAGTCCATACCGCGGTATGCGCTATAGAATATGACGTTGAGTGAGCTCATGTGTCCACCAGAGCTCTCTTTACCTCCCACCTTGCTATGGAAACCGAGATGACTAGGGCGTTGTTGTGTGGTACTCGAACTCCTTCGAGGTCATTGTCTGTAAAGGTCAAGGTGGGACTGGGGCTCTGAATCCTCAAGTGGCAGATGCGTTTGTCCTCATCTGTGGGTCGTGTCCGCATTGATAATCACATAATTATAACATTATTACCTCTTATTATATTTTTGTTAATCCTTGTTTTTATCTTATTTTAGATTAATTATTAATTTTTTTTTGTTTTTATAGAATGTGGAGCAGTAATGAAGAAATCAGAGAAAAATGCAATGAACAATCCCAGATGGTGATTTCAGAGAAAGTGGAGGTGAAAATAACCTGAGCCTTTTACTTAAACCCAAAACCAAACCCATAAACCCAAACCCAACGCCAAGCCCAATCAAACCCAAGGCATATTCTCTCAATTATCCAAGATTCTGATTTGATTTAAGCCTCAAATCACTCATTGAACCCTCCCGTTAACTTGTCCATATTCATTTTCTTAATTCTCTATAAATACAAGAGAAATGAATGAGAAAGGGGAGGAAGAGAAGGGAAGAAAAAAAAGAAGCAGAAAATCAAACCCTCTTCCTTCACAAAGTAATTTTCATCACACCCATCTCATAACCATCAGTCTTCACCTCGCCACCGTCCAGCAGCCAACCACCGAGCACCACCATCATCCATCATCAGTCTACACCACCCAACCTCTCTCACAGTCCTCTTCTCCACCTGTTAAAGCCACCTCCATCCATCTATCTCTCTTTGTGTCTAACTCTGTCTCTGTCTCTCCACACCTCTCTCTCTCTCTCAGTTTCTCTCTCTTTCGGTGTCGGACGCAAGCCACAGCCACCGGAGGCCCACAGCTCAGCAGCAACAGAAACACCTTCATGCTTCCTGCCACTCTCTGAGTTCTCTCTCCTTAATCAGAACTTCTCTCAGTCTCTCTTCGTATACCGACCGCCACCCAACGCCGGTCAGCTCCGGACGCACACCCGCACGCCCAAGCAGGCCCTCCATCAGCGCCCTTGCGCAATGGGTTTCTTCCATCCATTTTCAGTTGTTAACTGATTACAAAATGAAGAAGATGAGTATGTGGATATTGGCACCCACACCTTGAGGCTGTACAACCACGGTTTAATGAATATGAATGCTACTGGCACCCAGTGAAGCATAAGAGTACCCCGGCTGGGCATGGCCTGACGTTATTGACATCCTGGAAATCTGATGTACCACCCCACTGGAACTGGCGCTATTTGCAATCTGCTGAGTACCACCGCACCGAGGCGGCGACAAACCAAAAGGGTTGTATAATTTATTTTACTGACTTAAATGCTTCATTGTTAATTACAATTTTATTTCAGAAGTTTGATAAATTGCTTTCACCTTTCATGTTCGATTAAAACTTGATATGTTTGGTAGTTAGATTCACATTTTATCAATATTCAAAGCATGTGCTAACAAATATTGAGCTTGACCTTTGATTAAGTGTGCCCTAAAAAGACACTTAATGTTTGGTAAGAGTTTATTTGCTTGAGATAAATTTTTCATGTTTGACAGAAACTTTATATGATTGGAATTGGATTTTAATGATCACATCTTCGGTGTAAGCAAGGGATCCTCGTCCGTAAAGCTTCTCGTTTATAATTTCAGTAATTTAGATTTAAATATATTTGCTAACTCATCTGTGAACCCCGCAAAATCCATCTCATCCATCTTTTCCTTTTATTTTATTTTTCTTATTTTTAATTTATTTTTAGTTTAGTTTTAAAAACACTGTAACCCCATTTTTCTGTAAATTAGTTTAGATAAATTCTAAAATACAATTGCATCCACTTTCCTCGTGGGATCGACCTATACTTGCCGTTGTCTACTAGTTAGACACCGTGCACTTGCAGTTATTACAGATGGGTTGAATTGGCCTGTTTATTTAGGCCGGTTAAACCCGCAACAAGTTTTTGGCGCCGTTGCCGGGGAAGGTTGCGATGTAATTGAATTTAAGATTTATTTGCACTAATTTAAAAAAAAATTCAAAAAAAAAATTTTATTTTTATTTTGTTAAGTTCTTTTTACACTCATTTCGTGTTATTTGTTTGATTTTGCAGAATACACGCTTCTCGAGGAAATTGGACGATCCTGCAAACATCAAGCAAATTTTAATTTTAATTAAAATTTTTTTTATTTTGTGAGGAGAGTTTTAATTTTATTTTCACCTCGTTTTACGACTGTGTGGTGTAATAATTTTTGTAAACTCTATTGTTTTCCATTTTTAATCACCTAAAAAAACCCCTAAATTCTCTAAGTTAAAAGAAAATATAGGGAAACAATTTTAATTGTTACCCAATAATTTCTTGTGATTTAGAAATCCGACTTCTAAGACCAAGACCAATAAATTTATTTGCATGTGCTTGTGTGTTGAGTGAAACGGATAAAAAGAAGTCGGACATTTTTTGAATTGTGCTAACTCTTTGTGCAGAGATGAATGCGCAGACTGTAAGTACTTTTAACTCGCGCAACGTAGTAGCGACCGGGTGCTTTATGTAATTGTTTGCAATTGTGTGTTGGTTGTTTAAATTATGTAATTGCGGATGCTAAACTTTAGTAATTCATAATAAGCAGACCCAGCTTCTAAATAAAAACTGGTGGGACTTGATATCCCCACCTCATCACTCCAGCTGATAGAGCCATATTTTAGGTACGGTGTTCATATGACAACCAAGACCAAAGTGAGTCCAATAATTTTTGTGTTTGACCAAAGCTAAAAGTGACGATGGGTTTAATCATTCAATGAACTCCGAGAGGCCACTGTCACAAGGGTAATTTACCCGGTACGCCGAGTCATAAGTAAGCTACGATCAACAGAAAGAATTGGTGTAACCAACAATTTTGGTTAGGAACACAAGCCTCAAGTGTACATCTAACGTCACATCGTTCTCACATCTACTGGCTTACAGAGCGGTAGCACAAGGAAGTACTTAATTGGACCATTGTGACCTCCTTCCCTTGTGTGATGATCCGATTTCTTTGAAACAAAACTCTAGCCTACTGATTTTGAACTTTGCGGTGTAAAGTGTACACTCTTAGGATCAAGTTGTAGCACCCATTGCTCTGTCATAAAGATTACATAAGAAATAATTGTCCCCTAAAGATAAAAAGATAATTGATCCCAAAAACGTTGATTGCTTAGGGAGGCATGTTTCCTGTGCATTTATTGGTTGCTGATTGCGTGTGAGACTGTGTATATTTTTAGAGTTAGTGATTTAAAAAAATAATAATAAAAAAAAATTAACACAAGGGATTATCCTGCCTATTTTTCCGAGCAAGTCAATTCATTTTATGACATGCAACAACCTGATTATGATCCATATTTAGATTATTACAAGCCAGTTTTAGCATATCATCCTGACTTCTCATGGGCACATGGTCAGTACCGTGAAGGCCCTCTAGACACTCCTCAGACTCCTCAAGCTTTCAATCCTGATAATGAGTCTCAATTTCATCAAGTTGTTCATCCATCCAACATATCAAGGTTAGAGGATATTTTGAACCTTTTTATAGAGCGAACAGGAGAAATGCTTGAGCAAAATTTTTAGGATATTACAGAATTGACAGTTATTTCTCAAAAAAACTCCCAAGCTATCCGAAAACTTGAGATGACTGTGAGTCAGGTAGCTGAGTCACTTCTTGAGATAGAGTCAGAAAATTTTCCTAATCAACCTATTTTTAATCAAAAGGGTCAATTCGAAATTAGTGGCACATCTGAGCCAGATGATGAAGATGTCCAATGCATTACTACCCTTAAAAATGAAAAACTGGTTGAAAATCAGGTAGAAATGCCTGATATGGATGTAATTGAGTTGTCTAGACCAATATCTCTATGTGATTCATGTGATGAGCCTGTACCACCTGATATATCCATCGTCCCATCTACTTGCATCACATTCCCATTTACTGAGGTTACTTTTACCGATCCCTTGTTCTGTAGTGAGGATTTCATTTTTCACCATTCTATTGTTAAAAATATTCAATCTTTTGATTTGGAACCAGACCTAGGATGTTCCCTTTTTGGAGCACGCAAGAATCCTCTGTTGTGTATGACTACTGGTCACTTTTGGGATGTCCTAGTGTATTTGGTGCCCCATGTGATTGATATATTTGGGTGGACTGATCCTCAACTGTTCAGGTTGTTGATATACGACCATGGACTAAGTGTTTGTCATGTTCTTCCTCTCCACTTTTCGATACACCATTTTTTAGGAGGAATATTTGTCGGGCTGATGACGTTAAACCAAGCGCTACTGGGAGGTAGCCCAACTTTTGTTGTAAATGTGCATGTATAGTGTGTATTTTATCTATCTCTATTAACTAATCCACAATTTTTTTGTCTCTGAGCTCTCATCGGTGGATTACTTGTGAGAATTGGTAAAATCTTCACCGTGGTAATACTTTTCTAACCTCCTCTCATGTACTTATTTCATTCATTTGTCAAAATTATTTCGTTAAACATTGAGGACAATGTTTGGATTTGGTTTGGGGGTAGTGTTCATGAATCGGTGAATTTTTTGTAGTGTTTTCTTCTTTTCTTGTTCTTAAAAAAAATGCTTTTCTGTCAAGAAAACTTGGTTTTTTTCAATTATAAAAATGATTTTTAAAATGTTTTATGCTCAAGAAAATACAAGTAAACTTGACAAATTGGTATTTTGATAAATGACTGAAAGTTTAGTATGATCCTTAAGTTAGATCTAGCTCATAAGATTTTTCAACTCGATTATCTTTGCACCATGAGCCATGTTAGCATAACTTGAAGTTGATGAGTGAAAGATGCACTAGAAAACTTTAGAATAATAGTGGAGACTTAACCCTGAAAGTTTTGAACCTTTCTATTTTTCCGAGGGTTATATATAAACTCTGATTTTTCTTGAGTCTGTATTATCTCGTTGATGATCTCATTATTCTCATTTTTTCTGATCAATTGCTTTGGGAATGACATCAAAATTTAATTATTACACTAGAACTTCTTGGCTTATTCAATTGAGATGTCATAATACTGACCATAATTTAGGAAATGATCTAAGCATTTTTTCATTTTCTTTCTTTAGACCATTAACTAGCCTTTTAACTTACCCATAACAGTAACCTTTTTTGTAGCATTTTGAGCCTTAGAATAACTTTTTTTTTGTTAACCCATTAACCTTTACCCAACTTTTCTGGGAATGTGTATGGATGGATATACTTGGTGTAAAAAGGACATCAAAAAGCAAAATATGAGATATTTCATAAATCCTCTATGTATAAAAAAAAAAAAAAAAAAAAGCAGAAGAAGAATATTTTCAATGAGGATAAAGATGTGAGAATGAAGAAAAATTGATGATGCGCAACATCAGTTTATTCTTGACAACCCTAATTGTTCGTGAATGGGTGTATACATTCCTAGAAATTTTTGTTAGAATCTTTTGACTTTCCTTATTAACCCTTACCCAAGCCCCGTTACAACCCAACAAAGTCTTAGTTGATCTTAGGTAAAGGTTGGTTCCGTAGATGTGGAGATTTAATAACCAAAAACTATGGTGTTTGATTCAACATTCCCAAAAGTAATTGATATTCCTGTCCATGAGATCATGTTCATTCCATTTTTGAAAATTCCATTCTTCATATTACTATATGTGAGATTATTGTTTTCAATTATTTACTCTTTTCCTCACATATAAACTGAGTGAAATACCAAATCTCTGAGTGTTTTATTGTGAGTGACATGAGAGGTTTGAAGTCAAAACAAACTTTCTACAGGAGATTTAGTCATTGTTTTACTCTGAAATGAAAAGTTATGTTGATAGTGTTTTCCACACACACACATTGAGTTGAGGATGATTGTGAATTTTTTCTAACCTTTGGAAAATATTAAATTATTTGGAGATTTGTTTTTACACTAAAATGACACTGTTGGTTTCTTGCATTTCTTGAAGTTTTAAAATGAACACTGTTTGACCAAGTTTTGTTGAGTCAGTAATGTTTGTGGGTAACATTTTTTGGAAACCCTCACGAGACTATAGCTCGTCCCCTAGAGATAATCTAGGGGTTCAAAGCCTTGTTGCACGTTTTCAAAGGTAAGTGCAATCGACGATTCCTACGAAAGTGAGTTATGATTTTATTTGTGGTTTTCTTTTCTTTATTTTGCTCGAGAACTAGCAAAATATAGGTTTGGGGGTATTTGATAATCACATAATTATAACATTATTACCTCTTATTATATTTTTGTTAATCTTTGTTTTTATCTTATTTTAGATTAATTATTAAATTTTTGTGTTTTTATAGAATGTGGAGCTGTAATGAAGAAATCAGAGAAAAATGCAATGAACAATCCAGATGGTGACTTCAGAGAAAGTGGAGGTGAAAATAATCTGAGGCCTTTACTTAAACCCAAAACCAAACCCATAAACCCAAACCCAAACCCAATGCCAAGCCCAATCAAACCCAAGGCATATTCTCTCAATTATCCAAGATTCTGATTTGATTTAAGCCTTAAATCACTCATTGAACCCTCTCCTTAACTTGTCCATATTCATTTTCTTAATTCTCTATAAATACAAGAGAAATAAATGAAAAAGGGGAGGAAGAGAAAGGAAGAAAAAAAGAAGCAGAAAATCAAACCCTCTTCCTTCACAAAGTGATTTTCATCACACCCATCTCATCACCATCAGTCTTCACCTCGCCACCGTCCAACAGCCAACCACCGAGCACCACCATCATCCACCATCAGTCCACACCACCCAACCTCTCTCACTGTCCTCTTCTCCATCTGTTACAGCCACCTCCATCCGTCTCTCTCTCTCTGTGTCTAACTCTGTCTCTGTCTCTCCACACCTCTCTTTCTCTCTATCAGTTTCTCTCTTTTCCTGTGTCGGACGCAAGCCACAGCCACCAGAGGCCCACAGCTCAGCAGCAACAGAAACACCTTCATGCTTCCCGCCACTCTCTGAGTTCTCTCTCCTCAATCGGAACTTCTCTCGGTCTCTCTTCGTATACCGACCGCCACCCAACGCCGGTCAGCTCCGGACGCACACCCGCACGCCCAAGCAGGCCCTCCATCAGCGCCCTTGCGCAACGTGTTTCTTCCCTCCTTTTTCAGTTGTTAACTGATTTCAAAAAGAAGAAGATGAGTATGTGGATATTGGCACCCACACCTTGAGGCTGTACAACCACACGGTTTACAGAATATGAATGCTACTGGCACCCAGTGAAGCATAAGAGTACACCGGCTAGGCATGGCCTGACGTTATTGACATCCTGTAAATCTGCTGTACCACCCTACTGGACTTGGCGCTGTTTGCAATCTGCTGAGTACCACCGCACCGAGGCGGCGACAAACCAAAAGGGTTGTATAATTTATTTTACTCACTTAAATGCTTAATTGTTAATTACAATTTTATTTCCGAAATTTGATAAATTGCTTTCACCTTTCATGTTCGATTAAAACTTGATATGTTTGGTAGTTAGATTCACATTTTATCAATGTTCAAAGCATGTGCTAACAAATATTGAGCTTGAACTTTGATTAAGTGTGCCCTAAAAAGACACTTAATGCTTGGTAAGAGTTTATTTGCTTGAGATAAATTGTTCATGTTTGACAAAAACTTCATATGATTGGAATTGGATTTTAATGATCACATCTTCGGTGTATGCAAGGGATCCTCATCCCTAAAGCTTCGCGTTTATAATTTCAGTGATTTAGATTTAAATATATTTGCTAACTCATCTGTGAACACCGCAAAATCCATCTCATCCATCTTTTCCTTTTATTTTATTTTTCTTATTTTTAATTTATTTTTAGTTTAGTTTTAAAAACATTCTAACCCCATTTTTCTGTAAATTAGTTTAGATAAATTCTAAACTTCCATTGCATCCACTTTCCTCGTGGGATCGACCCATACTTGGCGTTGTCTACCAGTTAGACACCGTGCACTTGCAGTTATTACAAGTGGGTCAAATTGGCCTATTTATTTAGGCCGGTTAAATCCGCAACACGCATCTCCAGTAAGGTCCGCTTGCGAGACCTGTGCGACTGGTCTTCATTCAGTTTGACTCCATGAAGAACATAGATTATCCCTGGAGTCTCCTTCGTTATTTCTTTAACTAACTCCCCTTGTCTCCGGCTCGTTCTGGTCGCTTATCAGAGTTCAGGAATTCTTTTAGTTTGCCGTTGCGGATCTAGTACTTAACTTCATGCCTCAGACTCTTGCAGTCGTTGGTATCGTGGCCACCATCCTTGTGGTATGCACAGTACTTTCCGTTGTCACGCTTGGAGGGGTCTCCACGCAGCTTCGGGGGCCACTTCAGATCCTCCCATTTTTTTTATGGATTTTAGTACGTCTGACAGGCTAGAATTGAGGGGGTGTCGCAGTTCTAGATCCAATGTAGTTGGATGTTATCTCTGGCTTGGACCGACTAGGGTTTGACATGTTGTCACTGCGCTTTCTCTTGTTCCATTCTTCGTATTCGTGTCTCTTTCCCTCTTTCTTGTCCTTAGGAGTGGAAGGCTTCTTCTCGCCTTCGATTTCCTTCTTCACGGTTCTCAGGCCCGCCAAGGCAATGTGTTTTTGGGCACTTTTGAGGAGCTTTGTCATGTACAGAAGGGGCTCTAAGGAAAGGTTTTCGTAGAGCTTTCCTTCCTTGAGGTTCGCATTGAAGGCTGTCACGGCCGTGTCGTCGCTGCATCCGTCAATGAGAGTCAGCTCGTTGTTGAAGTACGTAACATACTCTCTGAGAGTCTCGTGGGACCTTTGCTTTAGAGAGAGTATGTAGTGTGGGCCTTTTCGAAAATTCTAGCTCCCAACGATACGTGTCAGGAACTCCTTTGCCAGTGTCTTGAAGGAGTCGATCGACCTCGGCGGAAGGCTGTGGAACCACGTCAGTGCTTACTTCTTCAAGATAGTTGGAAAAGTTTTGCACATCACTATCTTGGATCCTTCTTTGAGAACCATGGTAATGGCGCAAGTGGTCGAATGGATCGATGGTTCGGTCATAGAAGTCGAGCTTCGTGGGAGTGAACTTCCTCGGAAGGGCCTCATTGATGATCCGGTCCACAAATGGTGGGACGCAGAAGCGGTACAACACGTCTGGGTCATGTTCCCCTATGCGGAAGGGGTTCTGTAGGACGAGCCTCTCTGCCCTGGCACCGGGCTCAACGTTAACCACGTAGCCTCCCCTAGTCGAATGAGAACTAGTGGGGGCTTGGCTTCCTATGCTTGCTCTCTGCAATTCTCCGGAGACAGTGGCTCGTGCTGCTCCTGGTCTCCATTGGAAGGTGGTGGATTTTGTCGCGTGAGAACCTTCATCGCCTTGGCAATCTGATGTATTTGAGATGACAACATATCGATTTTAGGGTTCGTCGTTGCTGTTGTTGGCGCGGGGGCGTAAGTCTGCTGCCCGTTGAAAGCGACGGTGCTGCGCCGACCTGAGCGCTTGACGTGTCCCCTTTTTCTCCGTTTTTGCATGACCTAATGGTTACCATCTCTCACTACAAGAAAAAAGGCCATTAATAGCGTTTCAAAAACGCTATGGTAGGATACCATAGCGTTTTAGAAAACGATGTGTCTGCCGGAGCTATAATAGACCCAGGGTCTATTATAGCATTTTTAAAACGCTATAGTAAGTTGGCCTTTTATAGCGTTTCAAAAACGCTATGGTAGGTATACATAGCAATTTTTTATTTTTTATTTTTTTTTAATTTCATTTGCTATCAATTTGAAATTTCATAAACGCTATTATAACACTGATTTCTTTAACCATAGAAGCTAAACAATTTGAAACTATGTTTCGAAGAAAACTGAACAGAGAGTTGAATGATATATTTATCAGATTTCCTTGAAGATGGTAAATCCCATCAAATAGAGACATCAACGGTAAAAGTGGAATGGCTATTCTAATATAATTTGAAGCTCAACAAATCAATTTGTTTTTCACTTTCAAGCAATGTAAGACGAGCTATCATTTACATTCAAGCATAAAGAAATAGAATTAAAAGTAGGAGATTTAGTATTTGGACTAATTACTATCGACATTGCCATTTGATTCGTCTTTCTTTTTCTCAGACATTTTGTTCCAAGAAAAGCTGAATTGTTCTCCAGCAGTGGTCTCCACCAGCCAGCCAAGTGTCCATATGCATGCCAGTTGGAAAATCAACAAATAAGCACCGCTTGTTATCAGTGGTTGCTCTTGTTATCAGTGGCTGCTCTATCATAGAGCATTTGCATGTGGGATGGTGGGACCATCTCATCTTGCAACCCCGAAAGGAATAGGATCGGTTGTCTGATCTACAAAACACACAAGTTACATAATGATTAGGCTTGAAAACCAAATAGGAGAAAGGAAAAGAAAAATAAAGGAGGGGCAATGGCAGGCAAAATAGGTGTTTTTTTTTTTTTTTTATCATTTTCAGGCTTTTAAAAATATGGCCATATGCCCATTAATACAGATAGGTCAACATATAAAATGATGTATACAAGCCTCTGCAGAATGCATCCTCACCTTGCCAACATCAATTGTCTCCATGGAGAACGCACTAGACTATTGAGAACTTTGGGACCTTTAGATCCACTGCCTCCAATGAACCACTTTAGAAAGGGTAGCAGCACTCCATCCATGTCAAGGATGGATGTGAAAGTATTTTCTAATATAAGAGAGACAACCTGTGACTCATGTGTGACGTGTAAGTTTAGGATATGGAAACAGAAAACAACGAAGTAATGCATACTTCAAATTTTTGATAACTACAACTGCTTAGATTCTTTCAGGTTAGTTTTGGACCAGTTTATGTTTTGTATCTACTACCAATACACTTATATACCCTTGCACCCTGCTACCTAACATGTAGTGGCTAAGCAAATTAGAATTCTCTGTTGCTATGGCACACTAGAAATGAGATTATGATCTTCGTTTTTCTCCCTACAGAGCAATATGTTAGCAACAATCAGTACTATATAACAACAGAAGCCCCAGCTACAGTGACACACTAATTTGCATTTGCAGTTTTGGTCGACTATGAGCATTTTCGTAGTTTGTTATTGAACTAGGTCCCTGCTTTTCATGGTAAATTCATTTGAGCCTAGGTAACATTGACTTCTATAGTAAAGATGATCGAACTTGCCACAACTTGCATCCAACTTGTCAAGCTTATCCAGAGTCATATACCAAGATTTTCGACTAAGTTAAACTATGAGTACAAATACCTGTCGGTGTTTCTAACCCATAAAAGGGTCATTCCACCAAAGAATTAAACAAAGGAAACAAAAATACCTTATCAGGATTGTTTTTGGTAAGCACTGCTCCAACTGCACCCCCAAGTGACCTGCCAAAAATAACTATTCTAGTTGTGTCGATGTCACTTCTCATAATCAGATGATCCAATGCAGCCTGGTCAATACAAAAGATGCTAACAATCAAACTATTGAAGAAATCTAAACATAGTCGTACACCTACAAATTAACATTCCTAACAGGATGAGAACAAACCTGAGCATCCTTAGTGATGCCATGTTGAGAAGGGGAACCATCTCTTGCTCCATACCTGTTAATACATTTTTGCTCTATAGTCAAATAACTGCATCACTGGTTGATTGAATGGTTAGGGTACCAACTAACATTAACTTGTGAAATACTAAAAGAAATATTATAAGAGAAAGCTTATACTCTCTGTAAGAAAGCATAAATACATTGCACTGAAGTTTCTGTAACATTATGTGAACCATTTCAAGACGATGGGCAATATCTGCAAGAGGTTTTGTAAATGGCTTCCAAAGAGAAACTGTCTCATTAAGAGAGCAGCCAAAATTATATAATAAAAAATCAATCATACACCCGACCAAAAAAAAATGCAATCTATAATGGTTTGATTGTTATGATTGGATTTAAAGCTGAGGTCTACTTCACAAAACCAACGAAAAAACACCCAGTATGTAGTGCTCTCCCTTCTTGTAATGGCGTATAGCTTCTCAGACGATGTGAAGAGTTGCAGCTTTCTGTGATACAATGGCTTCAATGAAAAGAGCTAGTGTTGACTTCCAAAATGTTTCGCAGTGGCGACCTCTTTAAAATTATGTCCTAAAGATCCACTGGTATTATGATTTTCTGCAAGAATGATGACAATAATGTAAGACCACTTATGATATAAACTCTGAAATCACATATTTTGCTTAGTCTAAAACGAATGAGCTATAATACAAATACTTTACTTCGTAATGGACAGTGTAGAATATGAAAAACATATGCCTGGATCCATGCAACCAATGTTATATATTTCGTGCTTCAATAAATAAATAAACAAGTAGGAAAATTATATTTTCTTCTTACATTTTGTTGAGGACCCAAGGAGGAATTACTTATTGTTCCCTCGAGTAAAGTTGGAGACACAAACTTTATGGCAGCATGTAATTCCTTGAGATGGCCATATTTAGGCTGCCTAATCATACCTACATTTATCAGCAAAACTAATTAATGATTTTCAATAAAAAAAAAATATATATATATATATAATAACAAATAAAAGGGTCTATTTAGAAATCCATCTCCTTACCATACTCGTCGAGAGGGGCTTGATCATAATAACTTGTTGTCACATATGAAGATCCTGTTCTTCCAAAATTCGTTCCTCGGTGGCATCAAGTTTACAACTTAAATCTGAGGACTCTTGAAGCTGAGTGTTATACTTTTCTTGCAAATCTTCAATTTGCTGTGAACAAAACGAGGAAAATATAGTCACTGAAATGATTTCACATAACTCGTAGCATCATCGAAAAAAACCAGTTAAATAAGCAGTCTCACCTTTAGATTCGTTTCTAATGTAATTCCCATCTGCTCTATCTGATCAGCCATTGCCTACCAAAGAAAAAGAAAGTACATTTATGCAAAGAGGTGAGCATAAAGAAGCAAAGTTACCTCTTCCAGATTTATCAAATAGATAAACGAAATGACAGACATTCAGTATTCACTAAACATGTAAACAAGAAAATCATAAAGAAAATGATACAATATATAGAAAAAGCTAAATAAAGTTGTATGGGAAATGGGATTATTCTAGTGATGATTATATAAATGTCAACTAAACAAAAAGGACGAGATTATTTTCATTTGATCAACCACTACCCTAACTGCATAAGAGCTATTTCAAGGTTCAAGAATAATAACTTTCATTGCTAACTTGCAATATAAATCTCTAGTTAAGGCAATGACACCTAACATAGATGTAAGAAATTGGGCATATGTATCACAGGTCTGGGGTTGATACCCTGCCACAGGATATTACCAATCTGAGATCCGTAAACATAGAACAAAAATAGAACAAACATAAACAAATCTATACTCGAGAAATCCAAAAATATGAGAAACTAGCAAAGTGTTAGATAATCCCTGGTCAAGATTGCGTTGGAGAAGAACTTAGTGTTTCCTCAAGACAGTGAACAGCTGGTGACACAGTCGCAATGATACCTGTTTTGGTCCTTCCACCCAATGAATCACAAAGCAATCTTGTAAGCTTCCTATCCCTATATGCCTACAAAATCATTAAAACAAAAGTAAACAACAACTACATTATCAAAGAAAGTGTTAGAAATCTATACCTATAAGGAACATGTCCAAGATGTTCCACAAGAGCACTTATGACACGGCCTAAAGTAAGTAAGCTTTTATTAATCTCCCCAACTTCCCGTGCACAACCCTAAATAATCACAAAACAAAGAGAATTGAAAATACAATTATTAAAAGGTTAACCTAATAGGCAACAAGAGCATACTCAGCATAGTAATAGTATGAAAAGATATCCGAAGGTTGAAAACTTGATGCATTTTGTTAAAAGTCACAAGTTCTGAAGCACAAACTATTTAAACGCAACATGTCTTCTCAATCTACTCTTAGATGTTCCATTGACATATATTTATTCATGAATAGATAGAAGTATATATATACTTGTTCTTCTCAAATTATACTGTCTCAATTTCGTTGGTAATCTTCCATAAACAAATCAGATTTTGCAATAACAACTAAAAATCTAAATGAAAACTTAAAACCATTATGATACTTAAGAAAAATATTAAAAAAAATTCCATGGGCATGTATCATCCAAATATATATACTTAAGGGCAGTAATGTACAAGATGGGATATACCTCCCTGGCATCAGAATGGGAAATATTTTCTGACCCAGCTAAATCAACCGAATTTAGCTTCCCACATTTAATAAGCTCTTCACCTTTTGGAGTGGCTTTTTGATGTGAATTGTAATTGAAAACAATGAATGCGATCGATTGAAATTAGAAAATAAATGTTAACACGACACGAATTCACAACCTGAGATAAGCACAACAGCGATGGATTGATAATTACCTAGATTGCTTGTTTAATAAAGTTTCTACGGTGCGACGTTTTGCAAAACCCCTTTCAAATAGAGTTAAAATTTCACTTGCACTTGTTACAATTTCCTCTTCCAGCCCTCGCACAAGAACTCCACCTTTCCCATCCTCCATTTGAAGCAATTGTTTCTTTTGCGTTTCTTTCGAAGAAATTTTTGAGAGTTCTTCTAGGTTAAGTAAATCTGTGATTTCCTCGTTGTACAACTCTATGAAAGTTAGTTTGACACTGTATTCAACATTCAGACTTTCTAAAGTGTCAAATATCTGTTTGACCGCTCTTGGTATAACCCCTGATTCTGGAGGCAACTGCCCCTTAATCCCATTATTCTGCAATAGTACATTAGCAAATCCTCACATTCAGTGGCAACTAAATGCTCAAGTTTTGTTACTTGTCAAGTAAAACGGGAGAGGAAGGTTTTTAAATCAACATTAGGTGCAATCTCTACCTTTACTTTCCTACATTCACCCTCCATAGTGTATGTTTTCCCCGTACCAGTTTGTCCATATGCAAATATGGTGCAATTGAATCCTTCTAAGACCTCATTTACAATGGGCACTACAGCCTAGTCATATAAATTCTTTTGTTGAGCTGAGGGTCAAAAAACCTGCAGGATGCACAAACACAACATTGAATACAAAATAGAAGGAAATCATTGGAAAAATATTAGACAACGAGGAAATCAACTTAATATACAAATTACATCAATGAATGGAAAATTTTCCCAAAACTAAAAAATTTATCGTTATCACAAATGTTTCGGACTTCAAGTAAATCTATTTTTGCTTCCATTCACATATGGCTTTCATATCAAAAAAATGCAAATTTTACCCGTTTTCTACCCAAATTGTTAAAATAAAAAATATGGGTTTCATCCAACATAGCTCAAATTCATCAAATGTATCTGAAAACCCAAAAATCCATTCACACAAGCTATATATCTATATTTTAAAACTGCTTAATGAGAAAAAATACCTTGTCGAAGGTAAAAACCCTATCAATTTGTTTCCCAGCAATGTTTTGAGACTTTGCGACCTCTCTTTGGTAGTCGTTGCAAGTAACCACTTGCGACGCATTGCTCCGCAACTCCTCATCGTTGAATGGCCTAAACAATGGATGAAAAACAAGAAATTAGTACACAAATGAGAGAGCCCAAAGCAAGTAAATTCATCAAATCAAGAGAGTGAAGTGAAACAAAAGAGAAAGATTCAAAATTTTGAGAAACCCTAAAGTTGGATTCGCTTACCTGCAACGGAGAAGAACTTGAACGTTTACGCCCTTCTCTCTCGTGACGACTCGACATCTCTGCAAATCGAAGAGAGGGTTCGAAATGAGAAGTGGATCTAATTTAATCGAGAGAGAAATCGATCGATCTCTTTCACTTTCTTGTGTTCGCTGTGTTGTGTGTTTTCTCTCTTGAATCTTTTAACGCTTCGCTTCTTCTTCTTCTTCTCTTCTTTTCTTCTTTCTTCAACTTCTTTCTCCCTGCGCCCTCCCTCTTCCTGTGTCGTCTCCCTCGATCTCTCTCTGTATCTTGATTTCTCTCCCTCGCTCTCTCCCTCCATCTCTTTTTCTCCCTGAACTGTCTCTCGGTCTCTTTATCTCATTGGGTAGCTTTTGGTTTGAAATAGGAGTATTTGGGCGAGAGCGAGGGAGCAGAGGGATGCATGCTAAGTGAATTTTTGGGCAAGCGCCAAAAGGCCCGCCTAATTTGAAATAGCGTTTTAATACCGTGATGTCATTAGAATTTGGGGTTTTATAGCATAAACGTAAAAAACGCTATCATCAATTGCTATTAATAGGTAACTTTGGTGTAGTGTCTATTGATTTTTGAAGGGAGACGACGCTAGTGAAAAGTTAATAACTTTATTGTTCCCACGGACGGTGCCAAATTGATGCAGTCATTTTTCGCTCCCTGCTTTGACCTAGTCCTGCTGACCTGCACAATTAACGCACGTGAGCCACGAACCACCGTTATGGTGGTCGATGACATTCTGATGCTAAAGTCAGACAGGGATTTGAGAAGGTGTAATGTTGTAAACATGAAAATTGTAGAGTACCTTAGCTTACCAACCTCATGTCTTATTTACAGTGCATGAGTCATGGTTCTACCAGGCCATCGTAGGCGTAGCTTAGGAATTATATCTTCTCTAATTAGGAGTCGTGTCGTAAGAGGAAAGTTTATTGTTAGCCCTGTGCTCGTAGGTACGCGAGAGATAGTTCACAATCCAAAAGAAATCCGTAGAAGGGAGTTTCCCTGTGTGGAATGCACTCTTGTATTTGCTTCCTAGTTGAAAGCAAAGAGTTGTTGTAGTTGCCCGTCCGAAGCTGATCCTCGAGATACTTTCTTTAGTAGGACTTACGAGTATTGAGGATAGTTGTGAGACGTGTGGGCCTAGCATGTTGTAAGAGTTCGGGTCCGTCGGGCGGACTAGATTAGGCGGGCTTGAAACCACTTGGGCCAGATCAGTGTTGGGCTAACGTTGGGGTCCGTATTTCCTCGAGATCATCGTGACACATGTATGGCTGAGGAATGTGATCGTTTTTATGTATCATCAATAGGCACTACAGTTCATGCATTTTAGTAGTATAAAGACAACTCTTTTTAATGTGTTTGATAAATACAGAATATACAATATATCGTTACTAACTCGAATTATAATAAAAAGTAGTCTTCATAACACTATCATTTGATTATTTCTAATTCCGTATGTGGAAACCTCCCTGAAGATGACATCCACATTGCTCCAATTTTATTTTGGGTTATTTTCCATTTGACTCTCATTTGTTTATGTCTATTTTTACTCGACCCTCATTTATTTTTGTATTCTGATCGAACCCCCAATCTCTAGGATGATGAATGGTATTGGGCTGGCCTGACGCGGACTTGGCTTTCTAAATTTTTTTATGGCAAATTTACCCCTAAATTGACTCCAAATCAAATTTTCATTTTTTTTTATTCCCACGATCTCACTTACTTTTTCTTTTTCTTTTTTTTTTCTTTTTTTATTCCCACAAACACCGAAGATGAGCCTCTTTAATCTCTCATCTCACCTTTCCGCTCCATTAAACCAACACCAACACCAACACCAAAACCAAAGGATGATAGTCTCTAGCAACCCCTCTTTCAAAATAAACTAGTTAAAATCTTCAGTTCAAATCCGTCTTAACACAACAAAACTATCAAACCCCCTTCCCATGATCCTATCTCTCACCACACACAAAACATGCATCAAGAAAACACCAAAACCAAACATGCATCAAGAAAACACCAAAACCAAACAAAGCTGAGCTCATCTACAAGCCTTCAACTCTTTGCAACTATTTATTTATTATTTTTTTTTTTTTTCTTTCAATCGCCATGGATTCTCAAATCTATGACGTTATGAAGCTACTCTTCACCATCTGGCTCATCTCCATTGCCGTAATCTCCACTGCATTGGCGGAGAATCCGACCTCCAAGCTATCTTCTTCTTCTTCTCAGTCTTCAACTTCCACCAAAATCAATTCAAATTAAGTTCTGGTAGCTCTACTGGACTCACATTACACGGAGCTCGCCGAACTCGTTGAGAAAGCTCTCCTTCTACAGACCCTAGAATACTCTGTAGCCAACTTTGCACCCAAAAACGAAGCTTTGGAGTGCGATCTCGATCCAAAGTTCAAGCGCTTTATACTCGAACCCGGAAATCTCAAATCTCTCCAAACTTTGTTAATCTTCCACTTCATTCCGAAGCGGATCGGATCAACGAGTGGCCAAAAAACCACACTGACTCAGCTCGGCACTACACTCTCACCAGTGAGCACCTTCACCTACGATGCAAGAACTCAAGCAAGAATGTCGATCTCGCCACCGTCATCCACCCCGACGCTGTGATCCGCCCTGACGTAGTGATTCACGACATCGAACGAGGGCTGGCAACCCACTTATTCATATCAGATTTTGAAAATAGATTTTGATTTTTCTTGTGAGCTATATTCATTAACGACCCTGTGTGATTATCAGAATTCACAAGGGCAATTAGCCACCACAATAGTTGGCAGCCCCTTGAGGGTTTGAGAGGGAGACAAAAGAAAAGAGAATGTGAAAAGGAGAGTGATTACAGAGACCGAAAGGGTTTGTGCGAGTGAGGAGATAACGAGGGTTTGTGAGGTTGGTTCGGTCAGAATTTTAAAAAAAAAATGTTCGATTTGAAAAATTAAGCAGGGTGAAATTTGTCTTTTCAAAATATTTGAATGGAATTTGTTCGGGATTGAACAAACGGTCATGAATGTTAGACTGAAATCTATCTTACAATTCAAAGAGGCCTTTTTGTTTGTCCTACGTGGCAAAGTTATACTTAGGCGAAACTTAAGCGAAATTTTGAAGCCCGACACTTTGCTCCAACTCTCGACGTCTCCCTCTTCTCCGTCTTCTTCTTCTCCACAGGGCTCTCTTCTTCCTCTCTCACATCTACGGAGCCATCGGCCGCGGCAAACACTCGGTAACCTCTCTCTATCTCTTTCTCAGTCGCTCTCTTCGTTCTTTATTGGATTTCAATTAGGGTTTCACTCCGCTCTAATCTGATCGATGAATCCATCCAGATGGTCTACAAAGCAAGAGCGTCGATAAGTCGTAGAAGCCCAAAGTTCTTCAAGAAGTAAGGTTTTCTTCGAGAAGGCTAACGTCTCCAAAGAGTTCAACGCCAGGCACAAAAAGGTACCCTTTTGATCTGCAAGTTTGCATCCTTTTTCAAATGGGGTGGATTTGTTTTTTAAGATTTTAGGATTCATTTGGTTGGTTAATTAAAGGGGTTGTAATTAGAGAGATTTTTAGATTTGGGGGATTGAATTGTCGATTGGGTATTCGAGATCTATCCGATTGATTTGAGTTTTGTGCTTTTTGTTTTGATTAATTACATCATATGTTCATAAAAAAAAAACTTGGCTTCTGATTGCCTTCATTTGGATCTCCACGTCTCCACAAAGTTGTCCCCCTCTTCTCCATCTTCTTCTTCTCCACAGGCCTTCATCTTCTCCATAGGCCTTCATCTTCTTGCTTCCTGCTTCTCCATCTTCTTCTTCTTCTTCTCCACAGGGCTTCATCTTCTTCGCAGGACTTTCGTTCAACACACAGTCGAATCAAATGCTCGGATCTGCAGGTGAGTTCTTCGTCTTCCATTCGATCTCTTTTGATTTCGTTAATCTTTCCATATCGGTTGCTTAAATTGGATGTGTGTTTCTGATTGCGAATGATTTGTTTGGTTAGTATGTTTAGTGGAAGTTTTTATTAGGATTTGCAGATTTTTTTTTAGGGTTTTAGATTGCAACCTTTAATAAGGCATTGAGCAAGGGATTTCATTAAACAAACCTTTGTCCATTTTTGAATTGTTAAAGCTACAACTTTTACGGTAGACTAGAAACCTCAAATGGGAATTTTCTGAAAGGAGAAGAGATTCTATTTACCTGGAAATTGAAACTTTAGAAAATCGTGAAATTGTTGCAGTTATGATGATAATATTAATAGGTGGTATAGATATCATCTAGGGACAAGTTGTTCTTTCACCTACATTAATAAGCTCACCTACATTATTTAGTTGTTCAACAACAACACTTTATAGCATCTCTTCATCTTTACATGAGTATTGTTGTCCTGACATTTTTTTATTCTCTTGTGCATATGATCGTTTCTAACTTATGCCTACAATTTTCCAATGAAAATGTTTTTTGATGGGTTATGGTGGCCAATTAGCCAGTCACGTACAAGCTTATTTGCTTCTCTTTACGTGAACGGTCAGTAAGCTCACCTACATTAGATATAGTTGTTTGCTTACCGAGTAAGAATTCAAATGCTATTCTTATTAGGTGGGCTGCACCTACATACATGAAACTTCCTACATTATGATCTATTTCCTACATTATAACGTTGTTATTAAAATATGTCTCAAATCAGTCGAGCTCCAATCCTACATTGTATTTTATGATCTATTTCCATGTCAGTGTGTTTTATGATTTCAGAGCTTCAATCTTACGTCATAAGGGTGAAGTTTATGATGTTAGTTCTAGTTCAGTGAGTTTTATGATTTTTATTCAAATTATTTTGTTATTTTCTAATCTTCTTTAGACAGGGTTACTTCCCCACTTGGTTCTTGGAATGGAAGTGTACAAAAGCCTTGGAACTTGGCAAGCATTACAAATTGGATGGAGATCTGCAGAAGAAATGGGAAGTAGGCATGTATTACACATTGCACAAAGATTATGCTTTGGTTATCTCATTATAGCATGAAACCACCTTGACAATACTGCAAAGTTCAGGTTGTAGTCTATGTATTATGGAGCATACACAATTTTTTGTTTTATTTTTAATATCAGGGTTTTAAATAAATGATACCATCTTTTACCAGTACTAAAAGGACTTGAGGAAATATCATGTGGGAAAGTGGCATAAAGGTTTGATTAATTTTCTGGCATGTTTCAACTTCCCATGATAAGGCAACAGGATTGCAACTTAAAGCAGTGAGGCTGCAAATTGAACAAAAATAATTTTTGTTTCAATTAGTTTCTGCTGTAGCCATGGGAGGGAAGCCTCATTACGATTCGAAGCAGCTGAGCTGCAAACTGCACATAAAGTTTTTTTTTTTCTTAAATTACTCTCTAGCACGTTTCACTGTATTTTTCGTGCATATTCACTGTTACAATTCATGACCATGCTACGACAACTTCATTACAATTTAAAACTGCGAGGATGCAATTTGAACATTGGTTCTGTTTATGATTGTATATGGAGAGGTAAATATATTCCACTTGTGAAGTCTTTGTACTTTTTCTTCATGATGTTGTTGCAGTTTAATTTGAGGGTGAGGATCTTGTTGGTACTTTGCTCAGCCGTAAAGTTGGACAGATCTGGAGCGCTTGAAGCATGGGACTGCTGAACAAATCAAGGGTGTTCATGGTAAGGGAAATAAGTGTGTGATTTGACTAATGAAAAGTCCATTACATTTCCTGTGACACGTTTCTGAATTTATGACATTCATTTCTTTAGTGGGCTTGATGCATTCTAAGTTATAATAGTTAAAGAATTTGGTTTGACAGCATATACATCCTCCTTTAGTCGAAGCTCAAAACATTGTAAATGGTTAAAGAAGTTAGAATTGATAATAGTAAGTTCTAAGATTCAATACATTGAGGACGATCATTGTTTCATGTGACAATCAGTTTAAGACGTGATCAGGTTTTAATTTTAATAGATTTGAGATTTCACTGCTTGGTGAAGCTTATTTAGGCGATTGTTTTGGTGCACAATATAGGTGATGATTATGTTGCATAAGATACCATTATGAGTTACTGAGATCTACAGTTGTAATGGTATTCAAAGGGTTTTGTGATTAATTTTTTACTTAATATTTTAATGAACCATATACAATTCAGATGCATACTTAGCAAACTAGCAAGTAAATCACTTGAATCTTTGTTGGTGTGGACGGTTCTTGATCATCGAGTACACTTTTCTTGAGCAAAGAATTTGGACCAAAACAAACTACACATTCAATTTGTGAGTTCATAGCGTATTGGTTTTTCTTGAAATCAAGTTGTCATTTAAGGAAACATAGTCGATTGATTATGTCAAAAACTGAAAAATCCATTTCAAATACTGCCACAACAGTATTAGTATGGTATCTTCTCATTGCTTGATTATGGTCATTATTAGTATGTCTAACAGAGAATTAGGTATCTTCTCATTGCTTGATTATTTTTACTATTATGAAATTCAAAACAACATGCTTTGTATTTATTAAACTCATGTTATTGATTATTTTAAGGTTTGGGGGAAATTTTACTGTCTTAACCATTTATGGATCTAAAAATTTATATGCACTACAGGTATTTAAATCTTTGTTGCATATCCTTGGTTGTCTATTGTTGTGGATCTAAAAAATTTCCATTTTCTTTACTTGATATATAGGCATTCCTCACTTTTTCTACTATGTTCTAGAGAAGATTCATCTCTCCTTCCGCCCCCAATCAGTTCAGAGAGGGGAATCTCCCAGACGGATGTGAGTTCCCCCAATTTCAAATTAACTTTTTAATCCTTATTTATACCCCATTTTGCAAACTTAGCTCAATGGGTTAGCTTAATTTGGTGTTATTTTAGGGGTTTGATTAATTTAATTACTTTTTCTCAATGGGTTTGATTAATTTGGTGTTGTACAGAGATTCAGATAGCAATTCTCAATCTACACTGTCGGACCCATTGGAATCAAGCTCTTCTTCTGCACTTGCCTCTTATTCATTGTTTTTTCTTTACTTGTCGCTTAGCTTCTTTCATGTTTTGGAAGCTCCACAAAATTCCCTCTTCTCAAGGTTCCTCAGCTCCTAGGTACATTTTAAACAACCCCTTTCATGTGGAGTTCTATTAGTTTAGATTGAAGAAAAAAAATTTGAACCTTTTTTTATTAGAGTCGGTTGGTTTATGTTGTTGTTCTTGATTACATGAGTTGGGTTTAAGAACCATGGATCTTGGATCTTATTAACTTTAATGGAAGAAATAAAACTTGAAATTTGCAATAAAGGAATAATCTTTTCTTAACTGTAATGTTGAAAGTTTAGATTTGATATCTCAATTGTGTTCAATATTGTGTTTCAATATACCCATTTACTCATTTGATTTTATTAAGGGTTTTAGCCCTTCGAGATTCTACAATAGTAAGCTCTGATTGGTTAAGCTTGCAGACATGAAACAAATAAAATGCAGTCATGAAATCTTGCTAAACCGACCCTTTTAATTATGTGCAGATGGTTTGTTTTTCAAGCACTAGAAAATGAACACTTAGTTTATTAGATCATTCTTTTGTGTGCAGGAAATGATATACCATCTTAATGAACACATGGAAAATAAATGATCTTTTGAAGAAATCTATTTCTCACTATATATTATGCTCAGGGCTTGATTCAATACATATTGTGTGGAGTGAACCAGATCCTCCATCATCATCTCTTTAAAGATTTTTACAATGCATTGTAAGGGCAAACTTTAGAGATGACGTAGATATAATATTGTAAGGGAAAACTCAAGGAAATCAAGGATTTGAAGTCGGATGCCAGAGTGCCCCATACGCCAAGGTGGGATTTGTACCCAGTGTTCAATGGATAGATCAATTGGTAAGCATTTATGTCTTTTTTTTTTTCCTAATTTTTACTATCCCCAAGAAGCTTGCTCTATGCACAAATTTTTAACATGAGATTATTTGAGCATGAGATTATTAACATTGTTTGCATTAATGAGTATTAAATTTTTATTTTTTGAAGTTAATTTAACGTAATTGTAATATACAATTGAGCAATTTTTTTTCATTTTTATAAATGAACTAAAAACCCATGTTGCAAATATTTGATATAACTTTAAAGGTAGGATGTACTTATGTTCATGGCATTGATTGCCATTATAATATTTATGACAGGTTCAGACAAGTTTCAATATTGAAAAATACAGGGGAAACATTGTCGAAATTTTGATTTTTTAATTGTTCATGACATATTTAGGTTTCATCTTAATATTCTTCTAAACCGAATGTGTCATTCTGTTTGCCCTAATTAAATTATGTTTCTTCAACTGCTATTTTACTAAATCGGGCATCAATTTCAGCCAAAATTCACTTGGATAAACATGGGATATTTCTTAATATTGAATTTTTTCCTTCTTATTTTCAGTTAAGCTGACATTTGGTGGAGATTAAATTCCTTAGCACATTGGTTGCGTTGATCAGTTTTATTAACATCGTTTTACTGTTCAAGAGTATTAACTTTTTACAAAATTAAATTATCATAACTGTTGTAATTGACAATTATGCAAGTGTTTTTAGAAATTGAAATAAAACCCTAAATGTGAGTATTCGACATAGCCGTGAAGGTATGATGTAATCTGCGATAGTGCCAACGACATGGGTATTACACTAGTACAAATACAAATGAAGGTCAAACATGAATACATACGAATAAATGAAAGCCAAATGGGTAATAACCCTTTTATTTATTTGTTGGTAGGGTTGGTGTAGATAATGATGGATGTAGTTAGGCTAAACCTATCTAAATCATTTCCTAAACATTCCAAGACATCAATATGTGTACAATCCTCAATAATTAATCCAACTATATCAAATCATTTGATTTTTGATATATTAAAGATCAATCAACTGCAATACGACCCTAATCACACCGACTTTCCAATAACATTGTACTTAATCCTTTGCTTATTCGGTTTTAATTATTAGAACATTTGTTGGGGGCAAAAAACAATTATTTCACGGCATGAATGTTGTTGACTGGTGATCATTATAAATGTAAGTCTACACTAATAGAACTATCAAATACTTTTGCATATCGAGATGACCGATCAAGGGCATTAGGGGTGGGCATCCCATCCCGCGATCCCGATCCCATCCCGTCCCGTCTCGATTTTTCCGGGTCTTAATGGGATTGAATAATTTCATCCCGATTTCGTCCCGTCCCGATCTAGTATGGGATGGGATGGGATGAAGATTTTCAATCCCGCCAATCCCGAGCTAATTTTTTAATATTTATTATTAATATTTTTATTTATTTATTTACTTTTATTCATATAAACTTACAGATGACTGACAGAAACTCATGGTGTTTGCAGTGGTAACAGAAATGTTACTTCAAGAAATAAATATTCATTAAGCAAGAGAAAGATAGCAGACTGTTGCTTGGATTCCCAATAAAAGTGGCTCCAATTATTTAACTTCCAAATATTGATAATACCCAGGTGAAGATGAAAAATAAAAATTAACTGAGTAATACATATTCAGAAGGGAACATTCAGGGGCGGAGCCAAGAATTTGAGATGCCCTAGGCTGTAAATTTTTTTTTTTTAATTACGATATATGTATTGATGGTAAACCATTATGAATATGTTAGAGCATCACCAATATGTCTATATTTCTTCCCTAACAAAAGATGAAATGTCATTTTGTCAAGGAACCATGAAGTTTGTTTCCCACAGTAATGAAATTGTAAAATCAGTTGGGAGGCCATCACAACGACACAATACTCTTCGTGGGTCCCATTTATCATGTCATTTTCTAAAAGTCAGCCCACTCGACTTCATTGTTAGGGGATTTAGTGGCTACCCTTATATTTGCATGCCACATCTATATCTAATTATAATAAAGTTATTTTTCACCCACTTATATGATGATAATCTTCGCAACAGTCACAGGCAACACGCTGATCCCGTCCCGTCCCGAACCCGTTTGGGATGGGACGAGGTCGGGATGAAGTTTTTCCCATCCCGTCTCGTCCCGATCCCGTATGAACGGGATGGGTATATCTTGTCCCATCCCGTCTCGTGCCCACCCCTAAAGGGCATGCATCCAACCCTATTGTAAGATTGTTGGCTTCACATCTTGAAATTAAAGTTTCTCATCAAATTTGTGGGATGGAATGGGACCATCATATCTTGTGGTTGGGGTTCCACCAATACAAAATTAAGGCATTTATTTGGTATTTAAGTTGGTTTACATCAAAGGTGGGAAAGGTGAGGAGAAGTCAATAAAATAAAAGAAGTAAAATTGGGTAACAATACACCATGAATGATCTTAATGGTCTCTCCACTCGTCCAGCTGGTTGTTCTCCTTTGTGCCGATTTATTAGAGCCTTTTTCTTATGTCTGAATAACTTTAATTGAATTATAAAGAGTACCTTAACAACTCGTTCAAAAAACTAAAATGGATTCTGAAACACTGAGTATTTTTCCCACAATCGTTGAAAAAAAAATCCATTTTTTCGCCGGTTGCAACGGCCGATCCCATCACTAACATTCACGGATAAGGAATTCCAAGGTGTCCACACACCTCATAATGACGTCCTGGTCATCTCGGTCTTCATAACGAAATAGGAAGTGAATAGGTCCTTGGTAGACACAGGAAGTTCTCTCAACATCATGTTCCTCAATGCGTTACACAGCATGCAACTCAAAGAGGAGAACTTGACACCCACCATTCAGCCGATGATAGGGTTTAGCGGAGAGAAGTGCTTCCTTGTTGGGAAAATTAGACTAACAGTAGTGGCAGAAAAGCCACAACTACTTAAAGTCCTTTTCCAGGAGTTCATGGTGGTTGATGCCCCATCTACCTACAATATCATCTTGGGGAGACCTTGGCTCCATCAGATAGAGGCGGTAGTTTCTACTTTACACCAATGCATCACATACACTGCCAATCAGACGAAAGGAACCATTTGAGGAGACCAACCCTTAGCGAGAGACTGCCATTACACAACACTGAAACAACTAGATTGTTAGAAATTACAGTTCAGGCCCGCGGGACATACATATCAGAGCCCGGGCCCAAACAAGAGGGAAAAATCACCCCACACGGACGATGAAATTATCGTCAGTCCGAAGGGAAGACCCAATGTCTGCCAGCCAAACTGGATGGCTAGTGCCACCTTGGCGAAAAAAGAAACCCGAGAAATATGGAGTTCATGCAGATTACACGAGCCAGGATAAGGCTTATCCGAACAGCCCTCCACTACCACACACGAATCAGGGCGTGAAAGCCACCTCTAAACACGACTCAACTCTTATAGACCAAGACAAAGCTCTGACAACCAGGACTCAACAAAGTAATGAGTCAAAATCTAGTATTGAAACACCATCCGTCTATCACTCTAGTACAATATAAAGCTAAGTAGCAACACTTCGACAAACCGACGCCTACTCTGAAAACTGACAACCAGCGAAGAACGACCCGCTCGCACAAAGTTTACTTTTAAGGCCTTTACTATCATTGGCGAAATGTGACGCCTCGCCAAGGAAGCTACATAGTCTGAGCCAGGACCATGCACACATCTTCTTTAAGGCCAGATTAGCTTAGTCCCCGATCAGAGTCAAACTATCTTATTGTTTTGATTTTTATTCTTTTTCAGTCTAGAAGAATTGTTCGCACAAGCCAATATGGTACATATTCAATCAAGGAATAAAACGCGAATTATAGAAAATAGACTTTGTTTATTACTAAGAAAGTTGTTACAAAGCTTGCTCGACTAGCTGGTACAAAAGTGTATACAGTACAAGTATCTAAGTCTGGCGCCAGTATGGATCCGCTCAAATGCACCTCAAGACTTTGCTCTGCCAATCTGCCTGCAGAATAGGATTTGGAACTGAAAGCAAAAGTACCCGGAGTAGGATGCAGGTATGTGCTTGATATTTTGCTCCATCAATCGGCCTTGCAATGATGATTTGAAAGTGAAAGCAAAAGTAGGTCGATGGGGATGTCCCTCAAAAAAGGGATGCCTGGGATTATGCAGAGATAACACCCCAGGACTGCAAGCCATGTCCACCAGAGCTCCGCTCCGCCAATCTGCCTTCCGGTTGTGGCATCTCAAGTGAAGCCCAATAGATACAGTAGGAGCAACAACCTAAAGTTGGCTGCGGGTATCATCTGCGAAATTTGATTGTGAGAGATGCCTTGGGAACACCAGAAGATGGAAGACAAACTTTACCCCTGAGGAGGAGTTTGTAACTCTTCTTCACAAAGTGAGAAGAAATTACGAGGTCCCATGGAACCAATTGGATGGTTACTCAAACCATGTGGCATCTCCCAATAACAGGTCATGTTAAGACTCATCACTGCAAATGTCAAAACATTCGAAGACTCCAAGAACGAAGATCTTCATTTAACATTTGGAGAACCAAAACATATTTTTCTGAAAAAACGCATTTTAGAAACATATTTTACAACGTTCGTGGAAACAATTGAAATGTTGAAAACCAACCTTTATATAGGTGCGATGGTTCACGAAACCAAGTCACCCAGCAGTTACGTCAGCATTAAATACCATATGGGAAATAGGGAGGCGACAATTCCAATTGCAACTACACGAGTCCACATTCATTGAATTAATGGCACTACATGCAGAACCCATTAACTGCGAGAGTAATCGATACTCAATTGTCTTGCAATCTATGTTGTACGCGTGGCATGATGTCTCATCAATAGGGCCCTGCCAACTAGTGGGCTCAAATGAGCATCAAGCAGACTACTTTAAGCCCAAGAAGAGTGGCCCAATACATACTCAAACACAAGCGACGAAGGCCTTAAGCGCCCATGGAACATAAAACACCCGCAGAGATACTGTCAATAAATCCAAGGTATCTGTTTTATTAAAGTTCCACTTTTGTTCATCAAATCTGGTCAATCTATTATGATCCGGTTTCAGAATTTGACTTGCCGATTCGACCCCAGTGTCGAACTATCAGGCGAAGTAAGTCAGGACACCCAAGTCAGACTTACACGCCCAAGGCCAAACGGTGGCCTAACCCAACCAAAGTTTAGTCAGTTACGACTAATGATGAAGATGATAACTTCTGGTCTGCTAAGTAATCGTCCGCCAAGAAAGAATGAAGAAGACTTAGAAAGTGGAGTATAGTCAGCGCTCTCAAACGCATGATAAAGATGACTTGTCAGGGATCATTGTCCAACTACAGACAATGGTCACCGAACCTGTCTAAAGTTTAGTCAGTTACGACTGATGATGATAACTTTTGGTCCGATCTGGGACCTAGTCTGCCAAGAGTGGACAAAGATGGTTTGAAAATCCAGTCAAAACTAATGAAGCTTAACTCGGACAACTCACCAGGATCGCTGTCCGACCATAAACAATGACGCATGCACTACACCTAGGTTTAGTCGGTTATGATTGATGATGATAACTTCTGGTCCGCTATAAAACATAGTCCGCCAAAAGCGGGTGAAGATGGCCTAGAAAGTGTGAATCTAGTCAATGCTCACAATGCCTGATCAATCTCTGTCTGACTACTTACAGTGATGCACACGCTTGACCACTTATCAGCCAGGGGCAGATTACAATAGCTCGAGGAATAAAAAACATGATGAATCTGAATGATCTATTGTCAGCCAAGATTGTTCCCTCGCACGGAGTTTAGGCAACATACAGGATTTGGCCAAGACAACTTCCGATCTCTAAAGATACAGACCAAGATTGCTTGATCTCAGGAACTATCGCAATATAAGCGGTCAGAGCTCTCACCAGTAGATCAACTAGACAATTTCCTGACTCAGCAAAGTCTCTTGTCTAAAGAGCCAGCAGGAAAAGTCAAAGAAATTACAAGTACAAAATGTTATTTAACAAATTGTCTTTTATTGATAAACCAAAAAAAATATAGAATTTACTCCTCATCAGAATGAGGTTCAGATATAGTCGAGCTTGACTTGGCAGGAGAAGAAGCAGGGGATGCGTCCACATAAACTGCCGCTCGGGCACCCTGATCTGGGTCACCCTTTTCTTCTGATTGATCGGAGGCTTCTCCAAACTCCACAAAGGCTACTTCTCTATAGTGAGAGAGATCCCAATCAACATGTTCCTCCTCCATCACCTCAAATAGCTCCAGTCTTCCTTTCACAACTCTGCTAAACTCGAACATGCCCTGGGCCTTGAGGAGCTTCTCCTCGCATACTCTAGACTCTGCAAGCTCTCGCTTCAGCTACTCCAATCTTCCCGACAGAGCGTCAGATTTGGACTACTCAGTACTCAGATTGTCCTTGACTACACTAAGTTCATTTTGCGCCAGGGGAAGTTTCTTTTCTGTCGTCCTCACACTTTTGGCGTTGAAGTCAACATCAGCTTCTAGCTGCTGACAACGAACAACCCACTCAGAATCCTTCTCGGCTTTCTCATTGCTCAGAGCCTGCATCTCATCCTACATATTGGTTACAATCTCGTAAGAAAGTTTTAAGTCATGACGGACATGGTTCAGTTCTTTTTCTGACCTGTCCCTTGCGGACACCACCTCTACCAAATCAGACTCAAGTGTTTCCAAGTGGGTCCTCTGAGCCTCCGATATTTTCTGCCAAGCCTCCAAGTCAACATCCAATTGAGCAGGCCTCCGACTTTTGCAAATGCACGAAAACTCACTCCATAGTATATACTCTCTCATGAGCAGCTCCTACCTTCGTCCCAGCAACAACAACTTGGTTCAGGTACGACATCCTCAGCATGAGACGTTTTTGCCCCTTGTCCATACTCTCACCTAGCGTATCACTTTCTGGATTCGGAGCATAAATCGACAACCAGTCATTCCATATACTAATATGCCTCCAAGAGGCATAAAAATGTCAACATCCTGATGCCAGGCTTGGTTGCTCATCTTTACCATATCCGGGGCAAATAAATTGATTTGCGCATCTAAGTGTATGTCCATTAGGACCAGAATCACTCCAACACCACCCTTCATCGTTTTCACCGCATCAGGGGCCTCTTCCATCTCTTTCCCCTTACTCATTACTATCAGCTAGCTTTCACGAGTCGATTCAGAAGCAGTTGATGGGGAAAAAAGAAGTGAATTATCTCTAGGACATGTCGTCACCTTGAGCTGAGGTCGAGATCAAGATGGAGGACAATACGGGCGATGTAGAGAGGACCCTTTGCCATACGGATGACGATCGGGTGACTTCTCACTAGAGGACTCCTACTCCAAAGCATTGTTATATTTAAAATCCTCCATCGGATGAAGTTGTAACCGCTTGCAACAATAGGTTGTTCACGAGCTTTGCCTACTATGTGCTTAGCTTCGCTGCATCTTCAACCCGCACCATTTTCAGATATGCCTTCTCCAAGTCGGGAAGGGAAATGGGGGCATTTACCTGAGCATCATACCTCTCAGGCACAACAGCTTCCGCCCCAGCGGACGCATCAAGATCTTGCCCTGAAACTTTACGCCTCTGAAGGGGCTGACCGCTCGAAAACAGGCTTAGACGCGGTGCGACACTTCTTTGAAAGCATAGAAGAAGAAAGTGCCTCATTCAACCCCACCCACCTTGACGGGCTAGGGATCTTAACCTTTGGGAGCTTCCTTTTCTTAGAAAAAGGTTTGCCCATAGGCTTCAGTTTCGCTACTATAAAAATAGTGGGAGCCTCATGCTTGTAAACCCACAGTCTACTCCGCTTGATGTTGTCGGGCTGCACAACATCCTCCACCCGCATTAGGGGCATGTCACAAAATTTATCCATAACCCGTTTGTCCTTAAGAGAGAGGCGCCTCGTTAAAATTTTCCCTACCAAATGTACGGATAACATTCAATAAGCAATCAACACAAGAGAGATCGAGGACGGAATTAAACTCACTCAGTTGCTTGAACTCCCATTCAATCGGACGACCATCAAGCTCGAAAGACTTCGAGTCCGCAGGAGCCATGAAATGATACTTTTGCCAGAACTTGTAATCATCAGGTAACTTGCCAAAACAAATGGGAGACTTCAACACACACAGCGTGCTCATTTATCCAATGAGAGGTGAGCAAATGGATCACCCTCGGAGACACTCTAACACCAGTATCCTTCGGCACCAGCTGTACGGGCAAAATACCAAATTACCGTCCTGTACCCGTTTGGCACCAGCTGAGCGGGCAGAATACCAAGTTATGCCAAGAAGCTCCAAATTTCCTTGATAACAGGAAATCAAATGCCCGATTGAAGCATACCTCTGTGCAAGCAAATAAATAATTTCGGAGGAGACAATAACGTCTGACTAGCGCCCAATGTGAAGAGCACCAGATCATCAGGATCCCATACTTCTCACGAAAGCCCTCCAGATTCACCTCTGAAATTGACTTCTCCTAAAAAAACATATGGCCTTTAGCGAATAGATCATCGAGAAGCTGATTGTGACCCGCCATGGAAGAATGTACAAACTTTCAATTACGAAAGTTTAACAAAGCAAAAGCACAGAAAGCGAAACAACAAAACAAAGTCTCTGGAATCTAAGGAGTTAAGAAACTAAACTCTGCAGAGAAGGGGATTTATATAGAAGAGAGGATTCCCGCCTTTTTTTAGCGAACGCATACCCAATTAATAATGTGTGCCACTCGAGGAAATGATTCAGACTCAATAATCATGACCGCCTAGTTCCTTTTTGACATGACTTATTGGACCGACTAGCTGGCCCACTAACTCGGGGGGAGTAGCTGATGATACAGTAATCTGCACCATACACGTGTCACGGTGATCTCATCAACAGAGTAAAATAGGCCTAGATGAACGCCCAACCTAGCGACGCCCATATTATTCCAAGCCCACCGAGGCAGGGCCCAGGAGGTTGGACCCAAATAGCAGCGCCCTATAAAGCCCATCATCACAAGATCAAGCCCAATATCCATAAGTCCTAATAAAGCAAGTATCTGGGGGATCGACCTAAGATGGGGAGGCCAGCAATATGATGACTCCTATCAGGAAACAAATACCGGAGTATATGTGGTGCATGGAAACTTTTCTTCATGGACAACACTCCACAAGAGAAGAATCCCTCACAAATATAGGAGCACAAGTCGTGTAGGGAAATTCTCCTTTATGGAAAACTCCTAGCAAGGAAAGGATCTCCAGCAAGATATATTTCCTTGAACTACGCCACCAAAAACTAGTCGAACAAGGACTCTCGTATGATAAATAGGCCACAAGGTTGAGGAACAAAGGTACAATACAAGAACCTTGTTTACAACATCACACCTTTCTCATGCATTGACTTACTTAAGCATCAGAATGTCATCGACGACCACAACTGTGGTCTTTGGCTCACATGTTCCCAGTGCAGGTCAAGGTCAATGAGAACAGGATTTGACCATCACCATCAAAGGTGGATGAAAGATAATCAACTCCATTGTCACCAAAACCATGTGAATAGGTTTGGTCAATCTCATTCTCATTGACCATCGACACATATGCATGGTTTCTCGCCCTCTTAGAACGTGAACCATCATCTATATCTTGGGTCTCAAAGTTTCTTCTATATTGTGATTCCTCACATGTAAATGCCAATGGTTCTATTGCATCACCCATGTCTGTAATTGGTTCACTACCACCACTCCCTCCATAATGACCGACATCACCATCACCCCCATCATCATCACTATCACCACCACTCTCATTATCAATTCCCCACCATCACTGACTTCGTCATCCTCATATATGAAATACATCCCTTCATCATCTCGAGTAGGCAATACGGGTTCACTACAAATGTTCGCACCTTGCATTCCCTCAACTTCCCTTATCCTGCGAACAATGCAAGGATCCAACTCACTCTGTGGCGTATCTAATAGTTGTTCACCAAGCTCCTTTACTCATGAGTAGATTGGTTTTTCATCATCATCAATATCTTGAAATATCTCAGTCAAATCAATGTCAATTAGTTTTCTGATTTCAATTGTAAAAACATCTTCACCCATGCATTTCAAACGCAACCTCATGTTGTAGTGAACAAATACAAGCTTCATCAAATTCTCATAGATAGCCTATTCCTTCTCTTGTTATGAATAATGCCAAAAAAATGCTCCAATTTCTTCACAACCCGGCAATGATGAAGTCTAAGAAAAGACATGGCAATAGTTCTCAAGTTGGGGGACGATCTCCCACACAAATGCCACCATTCAGCTACAAATAATAATTTATATAATTATAAATACAAATGCCACAAATACAAATATTAATTTATACAATTTTATAATTGTTAAACAGGTCAACATAATATTAAAATATTTAAACTACAAGAGAAAACTAACCTGGTTGTTTATTTTTCCTACCTCCTTTAGCTACTAGAGTAAAAAATGATCCATAGCTTCTCTAAAAGGCTTCAATAATAAGTAAGATCGCAGAATGTCATATTCGTATAAAATTCATATTTTAATAAAACACGTCCCTGAATATATGAACTAATATTCGTTAGCTTACCTCTTGCAGAACCAATGTTGGATCAGTGGTACATGCAATTAATCTCATCACTACAGCCTCCACCACCTCTTGCAAAACCAATGATTTGACAAAATGAACCATGTTATCGACCACTATTTTTACTAGCCTTCCATTTTCGGCATTGCATTGAACACATAACCCATAATAGGTATTTTGTCACCATCCACCATTTTCAAGACTTTAACAATAAGACTAAGGATCACCACAATTTCACGTACGGAGTTCCAAAAACTTAGACTTCCTACTAACCCCTCAACAAATCTCGCATTAGAAGTATTACGTTGGTCAAACGCATTCCATTCATCACTTGCAAATATTTCTTTAAGTTCATCCTTCCTTTCAAACAAGCTCTTTAATGCAATATAATGAGTGTCAAATCGAGAAAGACCTGGTCTAATGATGTCACCCCCACTAGAAGTCTTCATCATCACTAGGATTCTATGGTGATTGTAAACGTAATTAGTTATCTTCTTCGCCTTTTTCATAGCACTCTTAACTGGTGTTCTGTAACGACCCGATCCACAGAGTACTATATTGTCCGTTTTGGGCCCAAGGCCCACACGACTTTAAAACGCATAGTATTTTATAGATCCAACTTCGTACATATATAGTACATCACCCTCTTGCACCCAGGCATTGTAGGACTATGATCTCCCCTTTGTATCTTGCCAACCCTCTTGGGATCCATGGGATCTTGGGCTTCTCCCTCACCCTCCCCCTCAGGTCCGCCCACACAAGGGTATCATAGTCCACCCGCTGGGAGCCAACGTCCTCATTGGCACACTTCTGGCTAGGTCAGGCTTTGATACCATTCTGTAACGACCCGATCCACATAGTACTATATTGTCCGTTGCGTCTATGCTTCTTCTCATCTATTTCGTTGCAACGGGGAAAATGAAGGAGAGAGAGGGACAAGGAAGGAGGGACGACGTTGAGGAGGTGGATGATGGAGACTGTGGTTGTCGGGGAGATGGTGGTTGTCGAGATGGAAGTAGCGAGAAGAAGAACAGGGATCTGTTGAGATGGAGATGGCAAGAAGTCGAACATGGATCAATGAAACATTTTTACGATATGGAGAAGATGAAGGAAGGAGCGATGTGTGGATGCGATGGTGGATAAGGAATAGTCCTAATAAAAAACAAGATAACAATAAAGGAGATGGTTTGTGGCAATGGGAAAAATAGGGGAATAGAAGGAGGTGAGATTTTTTTGCATGAAGAAGATGGAGGCGTTGATATGATGACTGGTCTGCAATGAGTTTGTTCATTGTGATGGATCGATGTGACTGTGAGGCTAAGGTTGACGTTGTTGGATTTATTGCGAGACAGAGAGAAAATTGTGTGTGTGTGTGTGTGTGTGTGTGTGTGTGTGTGTGTGTGTGTGTGTGTGTGTGTGTGTGTGTGTGTGTGAATAGGGAAGGTAGAGAGGCGTGGATAAGAGGAACAAAAAAGAAAAGACAAAATGGGCTGCCCCCAAAGACAGGAGGAGGTATGTCTGTTGCCAATGGTAGCCCGGTTGGATGGTTAAGGTTGTGGTGGTTCAACCCCCATGTCTTGGGTTCTATACCCACCGAGGGCACGCTCGCCTTTCAAAAAGAAAAAGAAAAAGGAGGAGATTTATTGTGTTGAGAAAGAAGACAATAAATAGAGATTTTGGTTGGGCTTGGGCTTAGATTAAGAAAAAAGGTGGATTTGTGTTTGGTTGGGTCTGGTTTTGGCATGTGATGTCATGGAGACTTCCAATTTCACATGTACCGCCATTCAAAGTTGTCAAGTAATAATTCTCTGAAGTGTGCATTTATACGATTTCGCCGTTTCAGCTCCCAATCCTATAAAAACACGAAAATAAAATAATTAAAATAAAATACGATATTCGAAACACTAACTAATATAAGTTATATGGTAATTTATATATAAATTACGTGAATATCAGTGTGACAATCAACCTTTTAAAAGTTTTGTTTTCGAGTATTTTTTATATATTTGCACTAAATAAAATGGGTGCATAAGCAAATTTTGGGTTATTGGGGCGACTTGTGATTTATCTTTTTGCATGCCATTAAATGAAGATGAGCTAGATGAGGCTTCAAACTTCATTCAATTGCTGGAAAATCAAGTTCATTCCGACTCGGATGGTTTGGGTGGAATGGTAAATCCGTTGGTTTTTCGATCAAAGATTTTCTAATTTGTTGGTAGCTCCATTGAATGAATATCATTCCAACACCTTTATTTCATCTCATACTACCTGGTTCGGGTGATGAATGTTCACCCTCGTATCAACTTCTTTTGTTGGTCAATTTTTCATGGGAATATCATCATTAAAGATAATTTAAGGCAAAGGGAAATCGACGTGTGTGTTCTTTCCAGTGGGAATTGATGGTGTCAAATTCTGCTTTCTTTGATCTTGAACTACACAGGGAACACACATGAGCCAAAGACCACCGTTGTGCGGCCGATGGCACTCTGATGCTTAAGTCAGACAAGGCCTGAGAAAGGTGTAATGCTATAAAATGGGTTCTTCTAGGGAAACTCTTCTACACTGACGACTCCTAGCAAGGAAATGATCTCCAACAAGACATCTTTCCTTGAACTACGCCACCATAGGCTTAGCCGGATAACCCAATGTACAACATTACACCTTTCTCAATCCTTGTCTGACTTAAGTATTAGAGTGTCATTGGCCTCCACAATGGTGGGTTTGGCTCATGTGTGTTCCTTTGCAATTCAAGGTCAAGGAGAACATGATTTGACACCATCAGTTTGGGGTCATCCGTGGGGACAACAGAGTTCCTAAGAAAACAGTGATAACACCCTTCCATTACCGTCCAAAAAGATGGTAACCACGAGATCTCACAACAATGGAGAAATTGTTGAGCCCTTGAATGCACGAACCAACGCAGCGCTGGCAGCTCCGATTGTACCATGCCCACGAAGAGAATAATCCTGGGCCCCTGCTACGGCGGCAGCCACGATGGACTCTAGGGTGGATCGACAGACAAATCAAGTGCAGTAAATTGAACAAGCAGTGGAGATACTCACTCAACTGAACCCTCCACCCGTCGAAAGAGACAGGGAGTCATAAAGAGTCCCATCCCCAGAAGATACCAGATATCATGTTCATGAGAGCCACTATGCCCCCATTAGCTCTAAATGGACCAAAGGCGGAGGAGCGACCTACAAAGTCCTAGCATCTAAGGCCGACAAATCCGCCTCGCAAAACCCCCTCTGGCTTGGGGCCACCAATCCGGACGTGTTGTACAACCTCACCGTCCCTCCATTCATGAATCATATCTTGAACGAGCCATTGCCAAAAAAATTCAGCCTGCCAAAACTAGAGTTTTATGACTGGACAACGTACTCATCCGACCACTTACGCCATTACCACCATGTAATGGCATTGAAAGAAGGATCTGAAGTAGTGATGTGCCAGACATTCCCCACCAGTTTGAAGAAATTTGCACTGACCTGGTTCCATAATCTTCTACCGAAGTCTATTGACTCATTCAGGACACTGGCCAAAGCGTTTATCATCCACTTTGTCGGTAGGCAATGGATCAGGAAGGGACCGCATTACCTTTTCACCCTCAGATCGAAACCAAATGAGACACTGAAGGAGTACGTTACCCGCTTCAATGATGAGTTAACCCTCATCGATCGCTGCAGCGATGACATCTTGATCACAGGGTTCACATTAGATTTGAGGAGAGGCCCATTTTACAACTTCCTCACCCTCAAGCCTTCGACTGACATGGCGGACTTGCTGAAGAGCTACCATAAATATATAACGCTTGAGAAGATGTTTTCTGCCAAGAAGGAAAGAGAATCTGACAAGAAACATCTACCTAGTGCCAGATATAAAAATGAGGGAAAGAAACAAGAGGACAATGACAGAAATAAAAGGAAATGGAGTGACAGTAAGTCAGACTTTGGCCACACAAGGCGTGATAAAGCCTCCAACTACATCGAGCCCAAATCCTTCACTAATCTCAACTCCAGCCTGTCCGATATCTTCAATGCCATTAAGAATTAGGGAGAAGTAAAGTGGCCCCCCAAACTTAGGGGAGGTCCCTATAGGCAAAACAATGGAAAATACTTATCCTTTAACAAGACAGCGACCGCGACCGCGATACTGAAGAATGCAAGAATCTCAGAAGCCAGATTGAGCACTGGATCAAGAGGGGAAAACTCAAAGAATTCCTGAGTCTAGACGAGAGATAAGACTGGGTGAAAAAAGGAGAAGTCCTCAAAGAAATTGAAGACAAGGCAACAAACATTATATATGTCCTTTCACTTTCTTGGCCGTTGACACCCGCTCTATTCAGACTAGTCTTCGAGCAATAAGTGCAAGTCTGACTATGGCCATCCCGGCCCACTCAATAAGTTTGACTTGGAGGTTCTAACTTATGTATAAAAAGTGCAAGCCTGACTGTGGCCGTGCTGACTTGTGTAACAAGTCACACTTTGGCCGTCTTGACTTGTGTAACAAGTCAGACTTTGGTCGTCCTGACTTGTATATGAGGGGTGCAAGTCTGACTATGGCCGTCCTGACATGTATAACAAGCCTGACTTTGCCCGTGTCGACTTGCGTCTGAAGGGTGCAAGTCTGACTGTGGTCGTCCTGACTTGTGTCACAAGTCTAACTTTGGCCGTCCAGACTTGCGTCTGAAAGGTGCAAGTCTGACTATGGTCATCCTGACTTATGTAACAAGTCTGACTTTGGGCATCCTGACTTGTGTAAAAAGTCTGACTTTGGCGTCCTGACTTGTATTTGAGGGGTGCAAGTATTACTATTGTCGTCCTGATTTGTATAACTAGTCTGACTTTGGCCATTCTGATTTGTGTATGAGAGGTGCAAGACTGACTGTGGCCATCTTGACTTGTGTAACAAGTCTGACTTTGGCCGTTCTGACTTGTGTCTAAGAAGTGCAAGTCTGATTGTGGTCGTCTTGACTTGTGTAACAAGTATGATTTTGGCCGTCCTGACTTTTATCTGAGGGATGCAAGTCTAACTTTGGTCATCCTGACTTGTATGTCAAGTCTGACTTTGGCCATCTTGACTTGTGTCTGAGAGGTGCAAGTCTGACTGTGGTTGTCCTGACTTATGTAACAAGTCTGACCTTGGCCATCCTGACTTGTATCTAAGAGGTTAAGTATGGTTGCGGCCGTCCTGACTTGTGTAACAAGTCTAACTTTGGTCGTCCTGACTTGCGTATGGGAGTCAGGTAGTGGATGATAAGAAGTGGAATTTTGGTAGAAATAAATATCCTTTATTGATAATACTTTTTAAGGTGTTCTACATTCCACGGTCGCATAATGCTTCTACCTCCACATCTTCCAACCAACACACCCCTGGCCTGTTGACCTCGGTCATTTCGTATGGGCCTTCCCAATTTGGGTTCAGATTTCATGCTCTCGGTTCCTTAGTACATTGCCGAATCTTTATAAATGCCAAGTCTCCAACTTTGAATTCTCGTGGCTTGACTTTCTTGATATAGTATTGAGCCATCTTTTGTTGGTAGGCGGCTATTCTAGCAGATGCCTGATTACCCCTTGCCTCGAGGAGATCTAAACTACCGCATATATCTTCGTCATTGTTTTCCAGTCTGAATTTCTCTGCCTGAAAAGTTTGTATTCAAACTTTTACCGGGACCATCGCTTCCGACCCATATGCTAGGGTGAAGGGTGTTTCTTCGATGGATGTTGTTTTTATGGTCCAATACGCCCAAAGTATTCCTGGGAGGGCTGCGACCCATTTCCCTTTTGTCGCGTCGAGCTTCCTTTTGAGTGCCTCCAAGATGGTTCCATTAGTAACTTTCGCCTGGCCTTTGGCTTGCGGATGCCCTAGCAAGGAGAAATGGTGATTGATATTGAGGTATTTGAATAGTTTCTCGACCTTTCTGCCTTCAAATTGGGTTTCATTATCACTTACCAGTGTCCTTGGGATACCGAATCTGCAAATGATGGACATCCAAATGAATTTTTCAATTTGGTCCTATCCTATCTTGGAGAGAGGCTCAACTTTGACCCATTTAGTAAAGTAATCAACAACTACTAGGATAATTTTCTTATTGGTTGAGTCTGGGAGCGGTCCATCTATGTCCATTCCCCACTATGCAAATTGCCACAGGCTTGTCATTGGAGTCAAGGGATCTGCCGGCATGTGAGTACACGGTGCGAACCTTTGGCTCTTATCGTACTTGCGAACGATATCTTTCGCGTCCTGCTACAGTTGCGGCCAGTAGTATCCCAGAGTCAGGGCCTTATGAGCTAGGGTCCTACCGCCTGAGTGATTCCTGCAGATGCCATCATGGATCTCTCTAAGGACTTGGTTTGCTTCCGAGGAGGGTAAGCATCTGAGCAAGGGACCCGTAGCTAATCTTCTATAGAGTTTGTCGTTCAGGAGGGTGTACCATGCTGCTTTGTTTTTCAGTATTCTGGCCTCTGATTTTTTCGGATTAGAAGGCCTTATATTTGATGTACTCGATGATGGGATTCATCCAGTTTGAAATTGCTTCGACTATGTACAACTCATTGACCTCCTCTTCTTCCTGACTTGATTGTTTTCGGAATTGAATAAGTCCATTGGCAATTTCGACACTAGCTGTGGCTAGTCTGTATGCTCTCTGGTTGTCATCCCGCGGACATTGCTGAAGTTCAAATCTTCTGAATTGGCCTGTTGCATTGATGACCTTATCTCGGTAGGCTATCATCATCGGGTCTTTACTATTAAAGTCCTTTTTAACCTGGTTGACTACCTGATGTGAGTCGCTATAAGCGGTTAGCACAATTGCCTCGATTCCTTTTGCTAGGTTCATGCCGAACAAGAAGGCCCCGTATTCTGCCTCGTCTTTCGAGGCTGAAAAACCAAATTTGACCGCTTTTTCCAAGACGAAGTCGCTAAGAGAGTGAAGCGTGTTACCGACACCGCTTTCTTTGTGTGGCTGACCCATCACAGTGCAGGATCCTGCCTGGGTCGTCCAATCTCTGCTTTGAGCTGTTCGGATCCTTTTCATCACCAACAGTAAACTCGGCGATGAAGTCTGCTAATGTTTGGGCTTTTATGGTCGTTTTCAGCCCGTAGTTGATGTCAAACTGTCCCAGTTCCACCGACCATTTAACCATTATGCCTGATAATTTTGGCTTGTACATCACTGTGTGAAGCGGGTGTTTGGTCAGAACTGTGATAGAATGGGTCTGAAAGTAGGGCCTTAGCTTCTTGAAAGATATGACTAATGCCAAAGCTAGCTTATCTAGATCTGGATAGTTTGCTTTGGCTTCCACGAAAGTTTTGCTGGCGTAATATACGGGTCTACCTCTTATGATTCCGTACAAGAGCTGATCTGACGGCTTGATCCGAGACGACTAGATATAAAAAAAGTCTCTCCTAGGGTTTGTTTTGAGAGTATCTCGGTACTTCCCATATATGACTTTAGGTTCTGGAAGTCCTGCTTGCACTCTCTGTCCTAGTTGATGGCTTTGCTTTCTTTGAGTATCTTGAAGAAAGGGAAACACTTGTCTGATGACTTGGAGATAAACCTGTTAAGTGCTGCCACCCTCCTGGTCTGGCTCTGAACTTCCCTATGGAATTCGGGGACTTCGTGTCGAAAAAAGCCTGGATCTAGGGCTGAAAACCGAACCGACTTAGGTTAGTTTTAAAATTTTCAAACTGAAACCGAACCGACCATTAACAAAATCGATCCAAAACCGTACCGATTCTAATTTATGCAAACCGTAACCGAACCGAATCGACTAAAATCGAACCAAAACCGAAATAAAACCGAACCGACCGACTATTTTAAACATATTGTATTATTTATATATAAAATATATATTATTTATTATATATATTTGGTCAGTTCGGTTTGGTCGGTTAAAATCACATAGAAACCAAAAATCGAACCGACCACTTCAATTTTGAATTTTTTAAAACCGAAACCGATCCGAACCGAATTTAAACCGAACCAATCGGCTCGGTTTAGATCGGTTCGATCGGTTTAATCGGTTTGATAAGTTTTTTTGTTTAGCCCTACCTGGATCAGCTTCTATTCCTCTTTGATTTACTATGTAATCTAGGAATTTACCTGACTCGACCCTAAACGTACATTTTTGCGGGTTGAGCTTTATACGATACTTGTGGAGTTGGCCAAAGGCTTCGGCAAGGTCGGATATATGATCTATGTTGTGGAGGCTTTTGACTAGCATCTCGTCTATGTAGACCTCTATGTTCCTTCAAATTTGGTTTTTGAACATCTGGTTCACTAGCCATTAGTATGTAGCGCCCGCGTTCTTGAGGCTGAATGGCATCACCCGATAGCAATATATCCTTCTCTCGATTATGAAGGACATTTTCTCTTGATCCAAGGGTTGCATCTATATTTGGTTATATCCGGAGTTGGCATCCATGAAACTTAGGAGGTTGTGTCTGGAAGTGGCATCTACAATTTGGTCGATGTGGGGAAGTAGAAACTTGTCCTTTGGGCATGTTTTGTTCAAGTCGGTGTAATCTATGAAGACTCTCTATTTTACATCTTTTTCACTAAGACGGTGTTTGCCAGCCAGTATGGGTACCGTGCGCTTTGATCATGTCGGCATTTAGCAGGCTCTACACTTATTTGTTTATAAACTGGTACCTTTCAAGGCCCACAAGTATTTTTTTTTGTCTTTCTGGTTTTCATGCTGGGTTTACCGTCAGTCGAGGGGTGATTATGAAGGGGTCTATTCCCACCATATCATTCATCGCCCAGGCGAATATATCTTGGTTCTGTCGCATCAGTGTTATCAGTTGTTCCACAAACTCTTTGCTTAGGTGGGAACCTATTTGGATGGCTCTGTTGTTTCTCGGGTTGTCCAGATACACGACCAAATGCTCCTCTTCGGGTTGACCGATGTTGGGTCTTCCTCTCAAGCTGATAGGGCCTCTTCGTCTTGGTTGGGAGAATCTTCGCTCAACTCCGAATTTGGCTTTGAGGTGCCTTAGTTATGGTTCCAATATGCAGTTGACGGCTATTGAGCCACTCTAGTGCTGAGTAATAGTAGTATTTGGCGGCCGGTTGGTTTCCTCGTATTGTGCTCCCTGTCTAACTGACAGGTACTTAACGCACTGGTGTAACGTGGATGCCGCTGCCTCCATCTGGTGAAGTTGGGGCCTTCACAGAATGATATTGTAGGTGGACAATGCATCGACCACCACGAATTCTTGAAGGATTATTTTTTGGAGAAGTGGTTTTCCTGTCACTACTGTTAATTTGATTCTCCCGATCGGGAAGTACTTCTCCTTGCTAAGTCCGACCAGGGGATGTGTCGAGAGGCTTAAGTTTTCTTCCTTCAACTACATGTTGCGAAATGTGTTCAGGAACAACACATTTGCATTGCTTCCACTATCTACTAAAGACCTTCTCACTTCGCAGTTCGCTATGGACACCGATATTACTAGGGCATCATTATGTGGAGTACAGACGCCTTGGAAGTCCCTTTCTATAAAGGTAAGGGGCATAATCGGTTCCTAGGAGTGAACGTATTGCATCTGTTGGTCTTCGTAGGCTGATCTGGTTTATAGTCTGTGGAGCAACCCCTTTCGGGATCGGTTGGAGAGCTCGGTTTCCGAGTTTACTCCATGCATGAAACATACCTCATCATGGTGCTCCCTGCTTTTCTCCTTTATTCGTCCCTAGGGACAGAGGGCTTCTTCTCAGATTTCGCCTTTTTCTTGGCGGTTAGCCTCTCATCTAGGACGATGTAATTATGTGCTTCTTTTACCAGGTGTGTCGTATTTGCTAGGGGTCCAAAGTTAGGAAGTAATAAAAACTTGTCGTTCCTCAGACCGTCGGTGAGGGTCGCGATGGCGGTTGCTTCGTTACAAACATTGACAAGAGTCAACTTGTCATTAAAGCGCGTGACGTATGCTCTTAACGTCTCATCTAGCTTATGCTTTATGGATTTGTGTATCTTTACTGTTTGCAAGATCTGTTGTATATGAGTTGACAGTAGATTCATCCTTAGGTCTGTAGTGGCTATCGTCAATACAAGGGTCTGTAAAAGTTCCACCCGTGATTGCAACGGCTGCAGAGCGGGTGTGTTTTGCCGCTTCGAGCGTTTGAGGTTCCCGCTTCATCTCCATTTTTGAGGGACCTTGTTGTCACCATCTCGCTGGTTCTCTGGAAAAGGTGGAACTATTGTTCTTTTTGAGGAACTCTTTTGCTCCCATGGACGGCACCAAATTGATGTAGTCGATTTCTTCTCTCATTTCTTGATGCTTACCTAGACCTGCACAGGTAGAAAATGTGAGCCAAGGACCACCGTGTGGTGGCCGATGGAACTCCGATGCTTAAGTTAGATAAGGCTTAGGAGAAACTTAAAACTGTAAATTGGGTTGTATTGCGTACTTCTATTTCATCGACCTTATCTCCCTTTTATTTGAAGGAGTTTTTGTTCGGTTGGGCATTTGGTGGCGTAATTTAGATAAAGTGATCTAGTTGTGAAGATTATTTCCTGATTGGGAGCTGTCCATGTGGGATAGTTTCCCTACACGACTTGTGCTCCTAGATCTGCGGGAGGGGATTCTATTTCTGAGTATTGTCCATGCGAAGAAGTTTCGTTGCCCGACTTATAATCTAATATATGTTTCGTAGTCGGATCCAATGTGTTGCTGGCCTGCCTATCTTGGGTAGATCTCTCAGATATTTGCCTTAGAGGTCTCACGAGTTTTGGGCCTGATCGCGTGATGTGTGGGTTTACTGGCTCAATGCAACTCGGATCTGACTGTCTGGATTCTGCCAATGATGGGCTTGCTACTGTTTGGGCCTTACTGGATTGAGCGTGCAATCGAGCATGCCTCGGTCTATTGACAAGATTATCATGACTCGTGTACGGTGATGATCGGAGTGCGGTTTGGTGTATCATCAATGCCTAGGGTTGTAATTTTGTTAAAAATTAAGTGTAGTTATAAGGAGCGATAAATTATGAATTTTATTCATCTGTTTTCTAACCATTCCGTGCAAGTGGTAAATCTACTAACATTTCAGCAAGTCAAACTTACCATTTTTTACCTTCACATTTTAATTATGGGATTAAGAGTGGCTTTTTTTTACTCATATAGTTAGGAGTATCCGGTGATGCATGCATGTATGTGATGTGTCCCTACTTTGGCATGGATGACGGAGAAGTTTTCCTTTATATGAGAGAGGCATACGGGCTTGTATGTTTGGCACGGAGGTGGTGTGAATGTGGTATCGTTAAGTGATCAATTTGTTAAAAATGAATAATATAATCAAGTCAAATAATTTATGGTCACTATTGTTTTAATTGATAAAATATCAACTATTTTAGAAGTCGTATTCATATTGTTTCTAACCCTTTTCATGCAGATGGCAAGTCCACTAATATTTCTGCAGGTCAGACTAACCATGGTCAATTTCTACAGTGTAAGTATAGGTAAGGTGAATAGTTAGTAAAGATGCTAGAAGTTTAAATAGCTATATACATTTGCCTCGAGGAGGAACTACATGTTTTGGCTTGTCTGTTTTGTGGTATTTTATTGATTTTGGGAATGAAGAAATTTCACACCAGCGTAATTGCTGACCCAAGTGGGCTTTGGCTTCTTAGGTACATTTCCTTGGGAATGTAGCCGACTAGCTTTGTTTCAGGACTAGTAGATTCAGGTGAGATTAGAAGAGTTCGTTTCTATAAAACCGGACGTTGCTGAGGAGTTGCGCACTGATAGTTCATTTATATTCTTAGGTGATTATTTTATTTTATTTTATTCTAATATAATAGATAGCAAATTGTTTTGTTTAGGCGGAATCATGTATTTGGGCTAGTTAAATTTTGATCGGATTAGATCCACGAGTATTCGACGTGAGTTTCTTACCGTTTATAAATATTAGAATTGTCTTGCATTTTTTTGTTTTCCTACTATGATAAATTGTGCAATTGATTGTTTCTCGTGGATGCCATCTGTTACTATGCATGGATTGATTTCATGCCTTGAGTTTCGGGGAATCGATTATCCTACATGGATATTAGGATTTCAGTCTTTCAAAAATCTGGGTGTGACAGTTTGGTATCAGAGCATTTGGTTTAATTTAGGTTGGGGTAGAGTCTAGGTGATCCTTGGAATGTGGATATGGATGAGTATGAGTGTAAGGGTTTAGAGATAAAGTAAAAGGGTTAACCTTGAAACTTTGTTATTGTTTCATTTTCTTCGTGAATCTAATGATGAGGTTCTTTAGACTTGTGTGTGCACGAGTAGAATTTTTTTTTATGTCAATATTTGGGCGATGTAATTCCGTCTAGTTTTCCTTTTCGTGGTTTTGTTATCCGTAGTGTTCAGTTAGCCATTTCAACGAATCTCGGGACGAGATTCCTTTTGAGTTATATATATTGTAACACCCGTACTTTTTCATTGACAAATAAGAACTTATATACCTAAATGTTATTTTAAAATCGTAGTTCGTTTGCCCATTCGTGGTGTTTCAAAATTTCACTTAACTCTCTTACCTTCCGAATCTCAGGACAAGATTCCATTTCATGTGTGTATGATGTAACAATCCTAAATTTCATAAAGTAATTTATTTTATTTTGAATTAATTAAAATAGAGTTACATTTAATTGAATTTAAATTTCAAATTCTAAGGTTTTATTTTGTGAGTTTAGGGGGGTGGTGCCTTCAAAATTTCAGTAGGGGCAAATAACCACGCACCTTATAAAGAGAAAATTCTCTTTCTTCTTCCCCAAATTTTCTTTCTCCCCTCCTCTGGGTATTCCTCTTTTTCTTATGCGGCGGCTCGATTGTGACCGAGTGTCGAGCAGCCTCACCGACCTTACTTCCCCTTATCTTCCTTGCCCCTTCCTCTCACTTCCCTCCTTCCCATTTGAGTTCAGCTTTAGAAAACAGAAAAATAAAAAAGGAAGATAAGAAAAATCGAGAAAAACAGATGGTTGTCAAAATGGCACAATCGAACAGGGTTACCTTGCGGGCAATCGATGGCGTGGGAGTTCACAGGCGAGAGGTCGTGTTTTCTGCACCGTAAGTTGATTTACGGTTGCGAGTTTGCATGGTGTACGAATCAAATCAGTGAGTCCATTTTCATCTCCTCTTCAGACTGTTCTCTTAGTTGAAATTTATTTGGGTTGTTATTGCTCCATGGTCTATGATGTTTCCTTGATGGGTTTGCTTCGAAACTATGGAATTATGTGTGGGTTTATCCATTTTTGGGTTGTGGTTTGGTTTTGTTGTATAGGTTTGTTTTGTTTGTTGATTAATAGAAGAAAATGCCGAAATCACTTATTGTGTTTACTGTTATCTAAAGATTTAGTACCATTTAGTAGTAGGGATTGTAAAGTTTTGGTGGTGATAGGGTGGGGGTTGTTTTTAGTCTCTTATTGATGATGGATGTTGATTGTAGGAATGATTTTCAGGCCTTCTTTAAATGAGATATCATTGTCACCGACTCATTATTATCAGTTTCAACATTAGGTGTAACATTCCACTCAGTTTCTTTGGGTTTTCTTTGAGGTCTTGAGCAGGTCGGTCGTGCAACACATTGCAATAGATTTTAGGGGTGGGCACGGGACGGGATGGGACGAGATATGCCCATCCCTATCCCATCCCGTTCATACGGGATCGGGACGGGACGGGATGGGAAAAACCTCATCCCGACCTCGTCCCATCCCAAACGGGTTCGGGACGGGAGGGGACGGGACGGGATCAGCGTGCTAAATGCAGATTTTGTAGTTCTTAAACAACATACTGAAAAATATCTGCCCATCACGCCGCGTTAGCTGTGCACTGATTTGTAGCCCTTGACCAGTTGATGATGGTAGCACAACAGGAAGAGGAGGGCTGCATGACAAGGATATTAGAGTCACTGCCATTCAAATGAACAAAATAAATAAAAATCAGTTATGATTTCGGTACACTCGGAAAAGTGCAGAGCCTCACCCAGTGGGTGTTGCTGGTGTGTCAACTGGGACAATAGAATTATCCAGGCCCATTAGATCACCAAGTAAGTCAGGCACTGGAGCTGGAGGTGCAACAGCAGCAGGTGCTGGCTGCTTTGTTGCAGCATATTGAACAGGGCTCGAACCAGATGGTGCTAAAGTACTGCTTTCAGCAGCATGAGAAGGTGACTCAGAATATCCGGTTTCACTCCCATCTGGATACTCATTGTCTTCTGGTCTCTGTGCTGCGGTCTTCACTCAGCTTACAAATGCTTCAGCTGAATATCATGTCATCTCAATCATTCTTCATTTAGTTTGCTTCAAGGTCATTGAATAAATTGAATGTGTCTTATGTGTTTATGGTTATGTATTTCAATAAATACAAGGAATAATGATAGACTTTCTTGAGATGAAATCGTTCAGGTAGGTGCATCGTGATGAATATTTTGAAGCAAGACCAATTTCATTCCTTTTATTCATTAGATAGATTTCTAAACTTATTTGAAATATTAGTAATCAAATAAGAAACATATGGAGAAATAATTAGTAATCTAAAATAAATAATTAAATAAAAATATTAATAATTAATATTAATAAATTAGTTCGGGACGGGACGGGATTGACGGGATTGAAAATCTTCATCCCATCCCATCCCATCCCATTCTAGATCGGGACGGGACGGGACGGGATCGGGATGAAATTATTCAATCCCATTAAGACCCGGAAAAATCGGGACGGGACGGGACGGGATCGGGACGGGAACGGAATCGCGGGATGGGATGCCCACCCCTAATAGATTTGATGGACATGGTTTTATTAGATTACAGAAGAAATAGAGGTTGCTATATATAGTTGTGGTTTACTTTCTAGGTGTTATTGTCAGTGATTTGTGATTTTTCAATTGATTGTGATTTACTTGCTGGAACAGATTCACAAGTTGGATCTTCAGTTGTAGTGTTAGCTTTTAAATCCCCATTTCAGTGTAGGAAGATAATGCAAAAGGCTTTCACATTCTTGCCATTGGGTTTTGCCTTATTGAGTTTATTTGGCATTTCATTTTGAAGTGTGTTGGTTTAATTTTCAATTGTATTATTACACTATGATTGGCTGCTTTTATGAATATTTATGAAAGAAATGTGTGAACTGTACACCTTTGATTTATGAGTCTTGTATGGAAATGATGGGTTTCATCTTAAGTAATGCATTATGTGAGTTTAGGCAAGTTTGAGATTGAGTTTGTGTTATTTGTGTCACAAATGTGTGAACTTTACTATTCTAATTTGTTTGATGTGTGAGTTTCCTAGCTTGGCTTTTCTCATTAGACTACCATTTTCAGCTAATGTTCTGATAATTTGTTTAGGAAAAATGCTAGGTTTCCCAAAATAATTGGATACTATTGTGGTTAAATGGTTTATGATTTGATAATGTGTCAAATGTTATGTTTTACCAAAAGAATGGGTCGACTTATCAATGAATGACAAAGTGTCATTGTGAAGAAATTTGAAATATAAAAAATAATTGATATTGATAAACTTTGTTTCTTAAAAATTTAATCACCTGGAATTGTATCAATTAGAACTACCACATCTCTTGTGTTTATGTTTTTTTTTTCCTTCTCATATAGAGAAACTAAGTAACATTCGGGTTGGGTCTTGAGGATGACCCCTTTTTCTTATAGAGAAACTAAATTACTTTCGGGTTGGGTCTTGCGGAAAAAGGTGCGGTGTGAGTGCCTAAAATAGGCTTGATTGTTTATCCGTAAAAAATGTAAAGTGACTTATGTGCATTGATAGCCTAATAGTGGCTTTTTGTTACTCATATAGTTTGGAGTATCTGGTGATACATGCATGTATGTGATGTGTCCCCACTTGGGCATGGATGTCGGAGAAACCCTCCTTTGTATGAAAGAGGCATACGAGCATGTATGTACGACACAGAGGTGGTGTGAATGTGGTATCGTCTAAATAATTAATTCGTTAAAAATGAATAATATAATCAAGTCAAATAATTTATGGTCACTATTATTTTAATTGATAAAATATCAACTATTTTAGAAGTCATATTCATATTGTTTTTAACCCTTTTCATGCAGGATGGCAAGTCCACTAATATTTCTGCAGGTTAGACTTGTCATGGTCAATTTCTACAGAGTAAGTATAGGTAAGGTGAATAGTTACTAAAAGATGCTAGAAGGTTAAGTAGCTATATACATTTGCCTTGAGGAGGAACTACATGTTTTGGCTTGGCTGTTTTGTGGTATTTTATTGATTTTGGATATGAAGAAATTTCACACCAGCTTAATTGCTGACCCAAGTGGGTTTTGGTTTCTTAGGTACATTTTCTTGGGAATGTAGTCGACTAGCTTTGTTTGAGGACTAGTAGGTTCAAGCGAGATCAGGGGAGTTCGTTTCGTGAAAAGCGGACGTTGTTGAGGAGTTGCGCACTGAGAGTTCATTTATATACTTAGGTGATTATTTTATTCTATTGTAATATAACAAGTAGCAAATTGTTTTGTTTAGGCAGAATTATGTCTTTGGGTTAGTTAAATTTTATAGGATTAGATCCACGAGTATTCATCGTTTCTTTCCGTTTGTGAAATATTTGAATTGTCTTGCGTTTTTTTGTTTTCCTACTATGGTAAATTGTGAAATTGATCGTTTCTTGTGGATGCCATCTCTTACTATGCATGGATTGATTTAATGCCATGAGTTTCGAGAAATTGATTATCCTACATGGATATTAGGATTTCGGTCTTTCGAAAATAGGGGTTTGACAATGCTATGCACTTCACAATCTAACCTTGCTTACTTTAGCATTTAAACTAATTCATGATGCATATTGTATCTGGTTGTTGGATTTTATTATTTATATATTTATATATTTAATTAATTATTTATTTATTTTATTCAATGTTCAAACTAGAAACACTTTTTTCTGCCATCCACTACGACGTTTCTTATAATAGGAAGACATACATCTTGTCTCTGCAAAATAGCTGTGTTATCTAGGTAGTGCAAATTCCAAAAGTTGTTGCTTTTTATGTTGCGCTTCCATATCCACTAAATCTATAAAAAGTCTTTCCATGTCACAATATTAGAGCATTCCCCATGTCGTTGGCACGATAAAAGTTTAAAACTTGTCAAAACATGATCACCCTTAAGTTTTTATGCTTAATACTTATATGCATAATCACCATCATCAACAATTGAAGAAAAATAAATAAATATAAACAAATGTTGGGTATGGGAATCGAACCCGTGCACTCTTGGTGCTTTAAGTTCTATGGGTTCCATTAGATTCTTATATTTGGGTAAATCTCAGCCGTTTTTATCTCTCACCCCAAACACCATCATGTTTTGTACATATAAATAAATATATAAATATAACTAGGGTATTCCATGTGTCGTTTGCACTACTGTACGATTTTAAATATTTTCATCACGGCTTATCTTTCGTAGTGCCTCTCATGGCTTTTACTGTGTTGAAAAATCTCAAGGTATACCTATGGGGATTTTAACTCAATATGCTATTAGCACCTGGTATGTGGCCTTAAACTAAATCATAATTAAAAAAAGATTAAAAAGCTTACATATCTCTTCAGTGTGTAATTAAAAAATCTATGTAAATGAAACAAAGTGAAAAAATGAATATTTTTGCTACTTGAGACCGTTGGCACGACCATTCAACTTGTCAAATTTTACAGTCGCTCTTACTTCTTAACATGTAATGAAACATGACCACAAAATCCACCAAACCAGATGACAATAATGTGTTTGAAACATATTTATAGATTTGAAATATGAAAGATTTCTAGAGATTATTAGGCTAGAGGCATGAGAAAAGGAAAATAAAGTGTCGTGCAAGATATGCAATGCGTGTAAAGTTGTGTGGTAAACATATAAGAACTGTTCCTCAGAGGAAATTAATTGATACACTTGTCGTCCATATGAAACTGAAATAAATAAAAATAAATGAGGAAAAAAATTAGCATGAGCCTATTATTCAAATAATAATTAGATGTTACCATAAAAAAATTTATCTAATAAATATATATTGTCATTTAAGACATATGTCACTAATCATACCCCAGGTTTATATTTGTTGTTTCTATAATGATAGGTTAAACTAAATTAATAACAATTTTTTTGTGAAATTTTGACAATCTACCTTGCTATAATATTACTCCACATGTTAAATGTTTGAGTAGGATAAATAAATAAATAAATATACTTACATGCCTAATCACTACCATCAATATTTGAAGAAAATAAATAAATAAATATCAAAATATTGAATATGGAAATCAAACCCATGCACTCTTATTGGAATCGATTGAAAGTAAGACATACATGCTAACTTTAAGTCCTAACCATTAGATCTTCATATTTAAATAAATCTCAGCCGTCTTTTATCTCCCAAATAATAAAACATCGTTCGTAATATAAATAACTAGGTATTGGCATGTCACAACATGGTCAAAGAGCATACGCCCAAAAACTCCCCTGCTATCTAACGAATGTCACATTCTTCTAGGACTTTGGAACGATTTACCTTCACGGTACTTTTCAAAGAAAAAAAATATTGCGAATCTTTTGGGTTTCCTTCACCACTCGGCTTGGGAACAAGGATAAAAGTTGTGCACCACCAATAAACAAAGATCATTAAGAGCAAACAACCAAGTAACAAAGATCACTTTCATTAACAACTACCCTTTTATCAACCCCACCGCCTCTTTTCTCTACTAATCCTAATACTATTTTATTCATGCTTAACAATTCGAGAAATCCTTCTGTGGAGTCGAGACGAGATGCGATCTAAGATTTCCAATTAGAAGCCCTAGAATCGAAGAAAACTAGAGTGGAACCCTTTTCCTTCATCACCGGATTCATCTCTCTCCCTTCCAAAACCTCCGTTCTGAAGGTCGACACCATGCTCGTCCTTACAGTTGCAGACGTCGATGGAGTCCTAAATAAGCCCATCAATCGGGGGCCAAATTGGAAATTACCATTTTTTATTGCTAGTTGGGAGAAAACTTTTAGATTGGGTTTTTATTTTTTTGGAAGAGGTTTTTGGCTAAGTGCAATCCGTCGTAGCCTTCAACCCCACCTACGAACAATAAAAAAGTGGAGAGGGAAAGTGAAAAGAGGACTTCTATGACCCCATCTATATTGTTGTCTGTGGGCTTGAGGAAAATCAATCATTAGGTTATCTGCAAAGTAAATATTAACCACTATAGGAATTTTTACACTTAGAATGAGAATTTACACATCGCAATATATCTTTCCAACCTTATTATTTGACCCTTTATTGTAATCACAAATAAAATTGGAGATAAAGGATTGCTCCGTCTTAGGGATGGCAATGGTGCAGTTTTTCGCGGATATCCACTATACCCCGCACCATTCGGGGCGGATTGGGTTTTTTTAATGGATTTTGGGGTGGTTTTTGGGGTCAAAAGTGTTTCCATCACTGTTTTGGGGCGAATACAGATTTGGCCATATCCGCCCCACGGATATCCGTTTATCTACATGTTATTACTAAAATGCCCTCGTCCCTTATACAAAATAACTTTGAAAAAAAACCCTAGCCTGATTTCTATCACCTCTCCCTCGCGGCCAGACACCATCCACCACCACAGTTTTTTTTTTTTTACACTGATTTCTTTTTCTTCTTTTTCGCTGATTTCTTCTTCATCACCGATTTCTTCTTCTTTTACACTAATTTCTTCTTCTTATTTTTCACTGATTTCTTCTTCTTCTTCACTGATTTCTTCTTCTTCACCGATTTCTTCTTCTTCTTTTACACTGACTTCTTCTTCTTCTTCTTCACTGATTTCTTCTTCTTCTTCTACGTTGAATCTTGTTCTTATTTTTTACTGATTCTTCTAGTGAAAATGCAAATTTTTGTGAAAACCCTAACGGGGAAGATGATCACCCTAGAGGTCGAATCGTCTAACATGATCGATAACGTGAAGGCGGAGATCCAGGATAAGGAAGGCATCCCACCGGACCAGCAGAGATCGATCTTTGCAGAGAAGCAACTTGAGGACGGAAGAACCCTCGTGGACTACAACATCCAGAAGGAATCGACCCTTCGTTGTATCTACTTTGTTGAATCGTCTTCTTCTTCTTGCTTATCTTTTTTTTTTTTCTATTTCCACCTCTTTTTCCCATTCGCTCTCTTTGATTTCAGAGAAAACTTAAGGGTTTCGATCTTGGAAGACATAAAGGTTCATTTTTGTTGTCCACTCCAGCGAGGAAGCGGTTGATGAGGGATTTCAATAGGTTGCAACAAGATCCACTCCACAATATCATGCTGTGATTTTTGGAAAGTTTTTCGATTTTGATGTTTTTGGGTTTTATTAAATTGGGGAATTAGGATTTTTATCTGCTTTGTTTTGTATTTGATTTGCAGGTCTGATCCCTTGGGATGGATTTTCAGGCATGATGATACTCCAATTTCTCCAATGGTGCCTCCAACAAAAGTTGTTGCAAAGAATGCCAATCCAAAGGCGTAGGCCTTGAAGGCTGCCAAGGGAGTCAAGTCAGGTACATCCACCATGACGAAGAAACACGAGAAGTTCAGGAACTTTGATCAGGCATGATGGTACCAAGATTTTGATGCATTGGATGTCCCAAACAAGATTGGGATCATATGAATCAGATGATTTTATTTGTAAGATCTTTTGATTTTATTTGTAAGATCTTTTGTGGGCAGACTGTTTGTTTGATTGTTTGAGAGACCTAGAACATGTGTTCATGTTTTGGAGAGTTCTATCATTTTAGATTATGGCATGTTTATTGGTTCAGATATTAGATTTCTTCTCTTAAAATTTGAATTGATGATTATTTTTAGTAAAATAATAATAAAAATAAGCGGATATTGGGGCGGGGCGGATATCCGCCAACCCTACCGGGGCGGGGATGGTTTTTAAAAAAATTATATAAACGGATATTCGGGGCGGATTCGGGGAACCGTTATCCTCGGCGGGCGGGGATTGATTTGCTCAAATCCGCCCTGTTGTCATCCCTACTCCATCTTAAGCCTTTCTAGCCTAAACAAAATCAATAGGAAACCCATTTATTATAATAGATTACATGGTAGTAGAAATACAAGTAAATGTCGAGTCTGCAAACATTCATAGGGAACCCCATCATGATGAGAAATATTTTTTATTGAATCTCATCTTACATTGCCATATGCTTTTTGAATATCTATTGTGAGAATGCACCTTGGGATCGCTTCTTTTCTGTGGTAGTTCCTCATCAGCTCATGAATAGTCATAATGTTGTCCATTATGTTCCTACTATGGATGAAAGTTGTTTTGATTGTGGCTAATCAAGTCAAGGAAAAGTCTTTTCATTTTCGTCACAAGTACTTTAGCTATGCATTTATAAACAACATTGCAGTAAGCAATCTACCTAACAAAACACATCCAACCTAAAACTTGTCCCAAATTACATGTTTATATACATAAATCCAATTGTTATATGAAGTTGATAAAAAACATTGGATTAAATTGTTTTAAATTGACGGCTATGACATAGTGAGATCCGTTTTATCCAACAACTATGATAGACTGTGAGCTTTCCAATTCTTCACATAGCTCTTCAAAACTCAAACATCCTTCAAAACCCTAAGTCTTGACATTTCCCCCAAATTTATGTATTTTTCGTTATTTTTCTAGACTCTCAGGCCTGAATTTCATGTTTCATCCTCTATTTTTCTTTATTTCCTTTAGTTTTCAGAATCTCTCTATGGTTAATCATTTTTCTTTTTTACTTTCATTTACAAAGAATGGAACCAAAGGATACTCGATTTGAAGAATGAAAGCCCCCGATTTGATTGGGGATTTAGGAGTACATCAATCTCTTTCGATTGTGTTTTTCTTCTATTCTTTTTCACTTCACTTCTCTCCAAAAACAAAGCTCTAAACTCTACAACTTAGTTTTTCTCTCTCCAACTACTCTTTTTTAAGGTCGATATGATAATTATGGTTTTTTTTTTTTTTTTTTTATTTGAGTTTAATCTATAGAAAGGATTTTTTGTGTTGTCAACCTGTAATTTGATTTTAGGTTTAGGATTTTATGGATCTCGTTAAATCAAGATAAAAGAAGCCTAAATTTCATGATGGAAAAAGATTTCAAGAAAGAAGAGGTTCGAATTATAAACAAGGAGCATTATTAGTTTGAAATACTCTATGCTCTGCCAAAAAATTTATTATTATTTTTGTAATTTTAAATACCAATATTTGGGGAACATTATCTTCCCTTCTTTACTTTTCCCAGTTGAAGCGGTCGCGACAACAACAACTACAACAATGGCAACAATTTCTAAGTGGCATGCCGAAGGGTGGTACACAGTAGCTGTGTTGGAGCCACGTGTTCATGCTATGTAAAAAGTGTGTAGTCGTGCCAACGACATGAATGATACATTAATAAGTATACATTCTAGCACAGATTCAGCACCACTAGACTTTGGCACCATATATGTGAAAGTAACATTTATACACTGTTGCATTTTGTTTAAATTTCTAATAGATTTTAGTAAAGTCCACACAATTTCCCAACATATTTTGATGGAAAGAATATTAAAGCCATATGAGCTAGGATATTTCCTATCATTCATAAGGAATATTTTTCTTTCTTTTTTCTAAGCATGCAAGTTGTGAGTTCAAAGTAAGCAAATAATTAATATCAGAAGAACAACTATTTAAGCATGTAAGTAAAATAATACAATCATGGAAAGAATAAAAAAACCTTAACACAAGGCATGATATAATGAGGTTCACTTAAATCGAAGTTTGATTGGCTCCAATTGATTACTTCCGCAGGCCACGAGATTTTCTAAATGTTTTTGCATAGACCAGAGTACAAAACTCGCTAACAAGATGAGAACTTCTATTCAAAACTACAATCCACGACCTCACAAGAGCAGTTTGAACATCACACTAGAAGTTGAAACCAACAAGGGTAAAATTGAGTTAAGACAAGCTTAAACTTAGATATTTTTCTACTAATGACACTCTTGAGAGACAATATGTTCTTTACAATCACTCAAACACTCACAAAAAGATTGAAAACTTAGTTCTCAAGATTAGGGGAATGTAGTCGTTGGGTGCAAATATAGTCACTACGGTGTTAGGCCTAGGAAAAATTAAAAATAGAAATTGGGCCACCAACCGCAATCTTTGTTTCCTGTTAGAACCCACTAAATTATTAGTTGCACTTAAGGACCCTCCACGTGAAATGAGTTTTAGTTTCAAAATTTCACGTTCTTCCTCCCCCATCCACTTTTCGAGTCTCATTTTCCGTTTCTGCAATAAATCTTCTCTTAGATCTCTCTCAATTTCTCTTTATTTCTTCATTTTTCTGATGATTCACATCTCTCTAAATGGTAGGCACATATGGCGTAGTTTAGGGAAAGAGATCTTGCTGGATATCATTTCCTACTTGGGAGTCATCCATATAGGATAGTTTCCCCACACGACATGTGCTCCTAGATTTGCAGGAGAGGTTTCCCTTTTGGAGTGTTGTCCATGCACGACTTATACTCTGGTATTTGTTTCCTAGTCGAAACCAATGTATTGTTGGCCTGACTTTCTTAGGTCGATCCCCCCAGATACTTGCTTGATTAGGTCTTATGGGTATTAGGCTTGACCATGTGACGTGTGGGCTTAATAGGGCGCAACAATTCAAGTCCAACCTTCTGGATTCTGCCAAAGTGGGCTTAGTGTTGTCTAGGCTTTGCTAGATTGGGTGGGTGATCACGCCCGTTTAGATCTGCTGACGAGATTATCATGACACGTGCACGGTGCAGATTAAAGGATGGTTTGGTGTATCATCAGCTACTCCATGGAGTTGGTGGGCCAACTCATCGGTCCACTAAATCATGTCATGGAGCACCTGAACGGTCATTATGGTTAAGTCTGAATCATCTCCTCGAGCGGTGAGCTTCATTAATTGGGCGTGCGTCTGCTAAAAAAATGGGTAGGAATTTTGTTTTCTATATAGATCCCCTTTCTTTGCAGAGTTTATTTTCTTCACTCTTTCAATCTCAGAGACTCTGCTTTGTCATTTTGCTTTCCGCACTTTTGACTTTGTGTACCTTTCTTAATCGAAAGCTTGTACGTTTTTCCATGGCGACCCAAAATTAGTTTTCTGATGAACTGTTCGCTAAAGGTCGTAAGTTCTTCGAGGAGAGGTCAATCTCTGAGTCGAATCTAAGGGCTTTCACGAGACATATGGGATCCTGATGATTTGGTGCTCTTAACATTAGCGTTGGTCAAACGTCATTATCTCATCCAAAAGATTTATCTGTCTGCACCAAGGTATGCTTCAATCTGACGTTCATTTTCCTGTCATCAAGAAAATTTGGAGCCTAGGTTCGAGCTTTGTATGTCTTCTCATTGGTGGGCTTTGTCTGGGCCTCTGTGATTGGCTTTATTCTTCTTGGGTTTCATGAGCTTGCCCAAAGATAAGACATTATATGATGGATGCTCTCTGCCATGTGTACGACCATAATAATCAGTCCATTTTGATGTATCATAAACTATTCCCCCTTAGTTAGTAGGTATGTTCATGTATCCACTAACTGTATGGCGGTTTTATTTTCGATTTCAACAATACGACACATTTAGTGCTCTTGCTATTTGTTGTTGTCTTTCCGATGTTCCATATGCCTGATCGTTTAGGTGCAATTTTTGGGATTTCGTGTGGCTGTCATATCTTGTATGGTCTCCCAACAGTGGACCTTTCACTGCTTTTCATTATAAAATGTGAAGTTTGAGTGTGTTTTACTTCCTTTTGCACCTCCTCATTTTCTAGTTGTTAATTCTTTGATTCCTTGCGCTCGTTCTGTAGTCATGTCTAACTTCAGGGTTTTGAGCAGCGATGTTCTTGATGCATGCGAAGATTTATTTTTGCTTAAGCGGGCAATGCATGCGTCTCTGGACAACATTCGTCATGATTACTCGTTGCCGACTAATCTGGAGATCATTCCCCCCAAGAGGGCAACAGCCCTTGCCGTCGAAAACATGGGTACATTATTTTGTATCTTGGTATGTTCCACTATGGATTCAGGCTTTCAGCTCTTACGATCGTCTGGGAGTATTTGGATTTTGGTAGTATCGCTCTAGCCCAACTGGTCCCTAACGGTTGGAAAGTCATGATTTCGACCTTAGCAAGGGTTGCCTCAGCTCGTATCCATATGAATGCCAGGGTTCTGCATTCTTTAGTGGGGTTTAGCGTAAACCCCAATCGCACCTGTTGACTGTGTTCTCATTCTTGTTTCAAGGACCTGCGAGAGGAGTATGAGGCTAGTCAAGGTCTTGGTTCTATGCATCCCTTTCTTCCAATCACTTTAGGTTTGCAGAAATCAAATTCTACGGTCATTCCGAGAGCCTAAGAGAGTTGAGTTGTCATTGTCTTTGGAAGAACAGGAGTTCTGAAGTCGATTTTGCAATCTTCCCTGAGTCTCAATGGAAGATTTTCTTACTACGAATGCTATTATCCATAGTGGCTTATATTCATCTGGTGAAATGAGTTGCGCTTTAGGCCGAGTTACTTCAGTCGCTGGTGATGTGGGTGTCGGCCACCAAGAGGGTTCTGTTGACGAGCGTGTAGGCCGAGTTACTTCAGTTGTTGTCCAAGGTTCTAGGAGTACCGGCTCGATTGTAAGGAAACAGAAAGTTCCTAGGCCTCCCAGTCCTTCCAAGATGTTGGCTGTTAGTTCTAGCCATGTGTCGAAGAGGAAGAATCTCGATTCCTCAGTTCTTGACGCTGGTAGGGCTCCCTCTCACCTTGCTTCTCTTTGGAAAGGAGGTCGTGGTTCAAAGGATGATTTTTTTGCTCGGGAGGATGATGTGGTAAACTGAGTTCTCGAAAATAATAAGAAAGAAGTCTTCGTCCTCTAGAAGACCACAAGAAAAGTCTTGTTGCCTCTTATGGTTTGCCCGCCTCTACTGGTCTGTCTATTGATGAGTTGGGCATTATTGAGAATAAAATGCTTCAGCTTGGTTTTTGGCAGTCGAAGAATCCGGAGGGTACCAAGACCTTGGATGACTTCGAGTATGATCCGTCAATGGAGGATGGAATCGCTGCCCGAGCTCGAGATTTCAAGCTCACTGTTTCTTCTAGCGTGGTTAGGACCACGAGATCACCTTCTACTCCCTCTGCGTCTCATCTTGCCCCTACTGCGCCCGAGGAGATATTTTGGCCTTTCGAGGTTGATGTGCTGGACAACGCTCGCAACCTCATTGGCGGTTGTCATGGGTTGTTGGCGAATAAGGCTCTTATGACCATACACCAGCCACGTCGCCATAATGACAAGGCTTTCCAGTACCTTATGTAGGGGAAGACACACCTTACTTATGCGGTCGTGATGGGGTCGGATTGTAAGGTTGTTCATGACCAGGTAGCGCATATTGAACAGAAACTAGCAGGATACATCCTGGTTCTTTCTCATGTTCTCCGCCGATTGGATTTGTTGAAAGCGCATTGCATAGAGTATGAGAGCGCTGCGGATTCTATGCATGTGTCGTTGAGGGAACTCGAGGCTATTCGTGATACGTTTGCTTCTGACCTCGAGACGTCTGAAGTAGAATTGGGTAAGTTGCGGTCCCATCAGGATGCTGTTGAGAAAGATTTGTCAGATCGAAAGGCTGAACGTGATGAAGCTGTTCGTTCTCCTGAGGAATGTTCTGCCAATCTCAAGGCTTCTGCTATTTGAATCGCTCAGCTGAATTTCGAGTTTGTCGAGACCAAGTCTGCAGTCTCTGCTAAACTTGTGGATGTTGATAAAGAATTAGCGTCGACTCGGGTTGAGCCATCATCCGTTACTAAAAAGTTGAAGGCAACAGAGGCTATGGATTGGAAGAGAGTGGTCAATGGTCGCAACAATTTATTTGATTTCCTTGAGATGCAAGGTTTAGACATGTCCAATATCGTTGCTTTGCTGAGCAGGAATTTGATGATGTCGAGGAAGTTGTTTCAAATTCATTTGGTGATCCGGATGTCGAAGAACCTTCTGAGCCAATGCTGCCTGGAGATGCTGCTGATGTTGATTAGCTTTCTTAATTGTTTTTTTTTGTAGTCTCCTTTTTTAGAAGATCACTGGAAAAATTTTATTTCACATTTGTTGTGTCCAGTATGTTTAGCTTGTAAGCTTTTATTTATGACATTCCTGGGAGATTTCTGACTCGTTCGTCTAGATTCTAATATTGGATTACGATGTTCGACATTCGATGTTCAACGTTCTAGTCATTTAGAAGCTCTGATTTACGAAATCTGATTCTAAATTTATATTACGATGTTGTACATTACATTTGATGAGAAAAAGTTCAGCTCTTATGTTCTGGTACTTTATTACTTCGTGGTTGATCAGGCCAAAAGTTTTTGTTTTTACGTTTCACTTGTTCGTCTAGTACATGTATTTATTTTTGCTCGATACTCTAGCTGTGCCGAGTTATTTCTCGATTTTGATTTTTAATCCGACTTTCTTGTCATGATTGAATTCTTGTCGTTTCGAATTTGGGAGCAAAAGATTTCATTGATAATATATTTTCAAGTGTTCTACATTCCATGGTTGAGGTAGCATTTCGCCCTTTTTGTTCTCCAACAATTTCGTTCCTGGTCTGTCAAATTTCGTTACTCGGTACGGTCCTTCCAAGTTTGGGTTTAGCTTGCTTGCGCCAGGTTCCTTCGTGTTGAGTTGGACTTTTCGTAGTACCCAGTCTCTGAAGTTAAAAGTGCATATTCACGCCTTCTTGTTGTAATATCCTACCGTACATTGTTGGTAGGTTGGTGTTTTGATGGACGTTACTTCTCGTTTCTCTTCGAGGAGATCCAATCCGACTCTCAGTACTTCGATGTTGTCCTCAGCGCAAAATTCTTTGGTTCGAAATGTTGGCATTCTGATCTCCACAGGTATCATTGCTTTTGATCCGTATACGAGGGCGAAAGGTGTTTCTCATGTCAGAATTCGTTTTGTTGTTCTGTATGCCCAAAGAACGTCGGGCAACTCGGATGTCCCCAATCCTTTTGCTACCTCGAGTATTTTTTTGACCGCTTCCAAGATTGTCTTATTGGTGGACTCGGCTTGTCTGTTTGCTTGTGGATGAGCGGGTGCAGAGAAATGTTGCTGGATATTTAGATTTTCGCATAACTCCTTAACCTTAGTTGCCTTCGAATTACTTCCCATTGTCTCTGACAATTACTCTTGGGATCCCGAATCTGCATATGATGTCTATCCAAAGAAACTTCTCCACTTGGGATTCTCCTATCTTAGTGAGGGGCTCTACTTCTACCCACTTGGTGAAGTAGTTTATTGCAATGAGAAAAAACTTCTTCTTATCGGACGCTGGGAGTGGTACTACGATGTCCATTCCCCATTGTGTGAATGGCCAGGGGCTGCTCATTGGGATCAGGTTCTATCTCGACATGTGAGTATAGGGAGCCTGAAGTTTGATTTCTCGGGCATGTCATTTCTAGTAGAGGTATTTCAGTGGATCCCGAGAAAGTGGAAGCAGTGAAGTCTTGGAGACGACCGAGTAGTGTGACGGAGATTCTTAGTTTTCTGGGTTTGGCTGGTTATTACCGACGGTTTATCGAGAAATTTTCCCTGATTGCGGCACCACTCACTCAGTTAACTAGGAAGAATGTTCCTTTTGTATGGTTAGAAAGTGTGAAGAAGCTTTTGAAACTTTGAAGCTTCGGTTGACTTCAGCACCAGTGTTGACTATTCCGACACCTGGTAGCCGACTTGTGGTATTTACTGATGTTTGCGATACAGGATTGGGTGGAGTGTTGATGCAAGGCAAGAAGGTCGTAGCCTATGCGTCTCGACAGTTGAAACCCCACGAGCAGAGATATCTGACACATGTTTTAGAGTTGGCAGCCGTAGTCTTTGCTTTGAGGATCTGGAGACATTATCTGTATGGTGAGAGGTTCGAGTTGTTCACAGATCACAAGAGCTTGAAGTACCTATTCACTCAGAGGGAGTTGAATATGAGGCAACAACGATGGGTTGATTTTCTTAGCAGCTATGACTTCGAGATACAGTATCAGCCTGGTAGGGCCAATGTGGTTGTAGATGCCTTGAGTAGGCGACATGCAGTGATGGCAACCATGATGATTCAGGAGTACCGAACACTTGAGACATTGGTTTCATTTGCAGTTCAGCAAACTTTCAGTACAGTGGTGGAGAGACAGACCTTCGATCCAGTGATTACGACGCAGATAGCAGATTTGGTAGTGGACACATTGGATGAGTGCCCTATCGATTGGTCGGTGGGTTCAGATGGAGGGTTGTGGTTTCGTGGGCGGCTTTGTGTTCCCTCTGATGAGGAGTTGCAAAGAAATATCTTACAAGAAGCTCATAGATCTCGTTTCACCATTCACCCTGGTGGAACAAAGATGTATCGAGATTTGAGACGATCTTTCTGGTGGCGTGGCATGAAGAAAGACATTGGAGAGTTTGTGGCACGGTGTGCGACTTTTCAGCAGGTGAAAGCCAAGCATCAGAGACCGTCTGGGTTATTGCATCCATTGGATATGCCGACGTGGAAGTGGGAGTATATCACTATGGATTTCATCGATGGACTTCCACGGTCGAGGAAAGGTAATGAGTCGATATGGGTCATTGTTGATCGGTTGACGAAGTGTGCACATTTCATTCCTGTTAGTATGAATTGGACGGCAGACAGTCTAGCGGTGTTGTTCATTAGGGAAATAGTTCGCCTTCATGGGTGGCCTGTTTCGATTGTATCCGACAGAAATCCGCTTTTCACAGCCCACTTCTGGCAGAGCTTTCAGCAAGCTATGGGTACTAGATTGAACATGAGTACAGCTTATCATCCACAGACAGATGGCCAATCTGAGCGAGTGAATCAGGTAGTGGAAGACATGCTTAGAGCATGCATTTTAGACTTTGGGGGCAGTTGGGAAGATCACCTACCGTTATGCGAGTTTGCGTACAACAACAGCTAACACGTAAGTATTGGCATGTCACCGTTTGAGGCACTCTACGGACGACCGTGTAGGTCCCCTGTTTGTTGGGCAGAGATTGGAGAGTCAGTTGTGATGGGGCCGGATGTGATCAGAGAAACTACTGAAAAGATTGAGCTAATTAGAGCGCGTTTGTTGACAGCCTAGAGTAGACAGAAGAGTTACGCTGATAGAAGGCGTATGGAGTTAGAGTTTGATGTTGGTGACAAGGTTTTTCTGAAAGTTTCCCCGATGCGCAGAGTTGTTAGGTTCCGAAGTCGAGGGAAGCTTGCACCGAGGTACGTAGGGCCATATGAGATTACTAAGAGGATTGGACAAGTGGCCTAAAGATTGGCTTTGCCGCATAGTATGTCAGGTCTCCACGACGTGTTTCACGTATCCATGTTGCGGAAATGTTTGGCAGACCCCTCACAGATTATAGAGCCCGCTGAGTTGGAGATTTCTGATGAGTTGACGTATCCAGTGAGGCCAGTAGCCATTGTTGATGATGATGTGAAACAACTTCGTCGGAGGACAGTGAAGTTAGTGAAGGTTCAGTGGAGCCACCGAGAGGGTGACATCACTTGGGAGCTGGAGGACCAGATGAGACAAAAATACCCTGAGCTTTTCGCCTAGGTTTTCTTGTCATGGCTTTGTCCGATCTCGAGGACGAGATCTCTTTTACCGTGTGTGTGATGTAATATTTGTGTTTTAAAAAAAAAAATCTTGGACGGGGTGTACTCAGTTAATGTGGTGGGGGCACATAGCCACCCACCCTTTAAAGACAAGCCCCCCTTTCTTTCTTTTCTCTTTTTTCTTTCCAGGGAATGAGAACCCTTCGTCCCCTTCTTTTCCAGCGGATCTTCGACGGATTTGTCAATTTTCTTCCCCCAAATCTCACCTCCTCCTCCTCATTTTTCTTCCTCTTTCTCCCCTTTCCTTCTTCTTTCAATTTTTCATTTAAGGAAATCGAAATTTCAGATTTGTGTGGGCTTATTTGGTGTTGGTTTTGTTTGATCGGTTTCGGTAGCTCCGATCAGCCGTTGAGGTGCCACACATTCGGACTTTGGGGTGCCGCAGATTTGTGTGGGCTTATTTGGTGTTGGGCTTATTTGGTGTTGGTTTTGTTTGAATCCGGACTTTCGGTGCGTGGGTGAGCCGCACATTCGTGACTCCGAGTGTTCTTAGACCTATTTTCGGCCTGTTGTGCGGTTTGGAGGCGATCAGACAGGAGTAGGGAGGGTTTCGGCGAGTTTTTGCCAAACTTTGGGTTTCGACGGGTTGTTTGCCGAATTTTTATTGCCTGTAAGTTTTTCTTTCAGTCACGCGCCGTTTGTAATTTATTTATTTTTCAAGTTTTCGGCTAGTTTACTCACCTTCGAGTCCGCCTTGCAGTTTTATAAATTTTTGTGTCCCGCATTCGTTGTTTTGCGAGTTAGGAGCTTTGACCGGTAGGAATTGGGTTCTGAAAACCCATTCCGCTCAGGTGAGTGGAACTATAATATTTATTTTGAGAAATAATTATTTGAAATCCTAAATTTAAGTTTTACATCATACCGTCGATTGTGTACAATTGAATCCAAATTCGAAATTCGGTGTTTTCAGATATTTCGATGATTGTGTTGGTTATTTATGAATGAATTACGTATTGGGTTTTCTGAAAGCATGATATACTTGAATGAAATCGAATAGTGATGAATTTTGGTGTGATTTGGCTTTGGTGTAATGACATTGGACTTGTATGCTTCATTTTCGAGTTTGCATAGTATGTCATGTTTTACCGTGAGCTACCGAGTCTTGAGCATGTATGATAATCGACTCGAATAAATTTATCGTGGTGAATTGGGTCGTGTTGGGACCCTAGCATAGTCGTGGTTTTATAAAAATTGTTGAATTGATTATGATTGCACGTCTGTTACCTTTGATTATGTACAGACTCGTCATTTGTGCATGTGGATGTTAGTGTAAGTGTCTTTACCCCGCTATAATGCCTGTTGTGCCGATGCTTAGGAGCTTGCTCGCATCGTGAATTGGATGGTGCTTGAGATGACTCGCACCTGACATTTAGGATGCTATTGCATGTGACAAGTTTGTTGAGGTGCGGTGAGCTACCACACGCACTTGCCACTAGAGAGTGCAGTAGGACTGGTCCTGGAGGACGTGCTTTGCAGATTACTCGTTTTCCCTCCCAGTGCGCTTGAGTTTCATTGTGTTAGGTTTGCCGTGTTAGGCCAGTCGTTCAGGATGTTTGAGTTTGTATCCTGGCAGATGGCACCCCATTAGGATACAAACAAGCCCGAAGTGGTACTGGTGCACGTTGTGGGATGTGTCTGGGTGAGACACATTCGTAGGGTATGCGGATACCTACGATATGAGACACTTATACAGAATTTTACAGGATTTTTGGTTTCGACTTGATTGCTATACCTAGGAGAATAGGAAAAACTATGAGATTGTCTTTATTTTCATCGCTTGATATTTACCATGTTTGAATCACGTGTAATGATCGGCATATATCGTAAACTTGTAGGTATTGTTGAATCTGAAATGCTTGTGTTGTTGCTTGAACTTAGAAATATTATCCTTAGAGACATGGTGTGATTTAGACTTTAGAACTTGTTACTTATCCTTTATTGTCTGGAATGAATTTCCCTTGTATATTATTCTGTTATTTGTATTTAGTTTGCTCGCACCAGCTTGCTTTGTGCTTTGCTGACCCCGCAAGGGGTGTGCTTCTATTGGAGTGCAGGCAGTGTTGGCGTTCCTGCTGATCGTGGCGCTTAGGCTATGTTTTCCGTTGTAGGCGCGTTTTGTGTTGTTTTGTCGTGTCCACCCTGTACGGGTATGTTTTGCTTCCTATGTGTTATCAGGTGTACTATATTGTTATACTAGATGCTTGTATATTGGTTTTGTCGCTATGACTATGGCGGGGGGAATCAAATATACTTATTTTGTTCAAATTTTTATCGTAGTTTTTATTTCCTTTTCATTCTCGTATCAAGAATGTGTTATTATATGATGTTGTGGCCGGTTACGATCCGCCTGTATTACGGGTTAGTTCACGCATCGGCACGCTGCGATTCCCGTGGCGGGTCGGGGCGTGACATTATGGTTAAGTCTGAATCATCTCCTCGAGTAGTGAGCTTCATTAATTGGGCATGCGTCTGCTCGAAAAATGGGTAGGAATTTTGTTTTCTATATAGATCCCCTTTTTTGCAGAGTTTATTTCCTTTACTCTTTCAATCTCAGAGACTCTGCTTTGTCATTTCGCTTTCCGCGCTTTTGACTTTGGGTACCTTTCTTAATCGAAAGCTTGTACGTTTTTCCATGGCGACCCAGAATCAGCTTTCTGATGAATTGTTCGCTAAAGGCCGTAAGTTCTTCGAGGAGAGGTCAATCTCTGAGTCGAATCTAAAGGCTTTCACTAGACATATGGGATCCTGATGATCTGGTGCTCTTAACATTAGCGTTGGTCAGACGTCATTATCTCATCCAAAAGAATTTATCTGTCTGCACCGAGGTATGCTTCAGTCTGACATTTGTTTTTTTGTCATCAAGAAAATTTGGAGCTTCTTGGCGTACCTCGGCATTCCGCTCACTCAGCTGGTGTCGAACGAGTACAAGACGATGATCGCCATTCTTGATATGGGCAAGGGGCATTGGTGTCCGACTGTCTCCGAGGGTGATCCAACTGCTCACTTCTCATCGGATAAATGAGCATGCTATGTGTGTGTTGACGTCACTGGGCTGCTTTGGCGATCTGCCTGACAATTTCAAGTTCTAACATAAATATTGCTTCATGGCTTTTGCAGACTCGAAGTATTTTGAGCTTGTTGGGTGTTTGATCGAGCGGGAATTCGGGCAACTGAGTAAGTTTAATTTCGTTCTCGATCATGCCAGCGTTGATTGCATATTGAATTGTTATTCATACTTTATGTAGGGAAATTTCCAACTACGTCCCTTTCTTCTGAGGACAAAGCAGCTATGAATAGATTTTGTGACATGCCTCATGATGCGTCCAAAAATCGTCCTCCTATGAGTTTGACGTACAAAACAGATGTTAAACTACCAAGGACCGCCTTTTTGGTGGTCGAAGGCACTCCGATGCTTAAGTCAGCAACTCTGTTTGAAGAAGGAAGTAAATCTGGACAAAACTCAATTAAAGTTGCATACTTGTGTCGAATGTTCCCTTTACCTTTTATAATGGTCATGGTCAATTTTATGTGTCTTAAGCATGTGAGGCGCAACGGAAGGAGATGTTTCTCGTAATAGTCTCCTTCTTAATGGAGATGCGTCCGTGGAGGCGTAACTCCCTCCACGACTTTTTTTTGTGCTGCGTTCCTTTTTTTTATGAGAGAACTCATGTCAAGCCTGGATTCGAGCTTTGATTCGATCGGGCCTAGGTTCGGGCTTTGTATGTATTCTCATTGCTGGGCTTTGTCTGGGCCTCTGTGATTGGCTTTATTCTTCTTGGGTTTCATGAGTTGGCCCACTAGATAAGACGTTATATGATGGATGCTCTCTGCCATGTGTACGGCCATAATAATCATCCATTTTGATGTATCATAAACTACTCCCCCCTTAGTTAGTAGGTATGTTCATGTATCCACTAACTGTATGGCGGTTTTGTTTTCGATTTCAACATTACGACACATTTAGTGCTCTTGCTAATTGTTGCTGCCATTGTCTCTCCGATGTTCCATCTGCCTGCTCGTTTAGGCGCGATTTATGGGATTTCGTGTGGCTGTCATATCTTGTATGATCTCCCAACAGTGGACCTTTCACTGCTTGTCATTATAAAATGTGAAGTTTGAGTGTGTTTTACTTCCTTTTGCACCTCCTAATTTTCAAGTTGTTAATTATTTGATTCCTTGCGCTCGTTCTGTAGTCATGTCTAACTTCAGGGTTTTGAGCGGCGATGTTCTTGATGCCTGCGGAGATTTCTTTTTGCTTAAGCGGGCAACGCATGCGTCTCTGGACAACATTCGTCATAATTACTCGTTGACGACTGATCTGGAGATCATTCCCCCCAAGAGGGCGACAGTCTTTGCCGTCGAAAACAAGGTACATTATTTTGTATCTTGGTATGTTCCACTCTGGATTCAGGCTTTCAGCTCTTACGATCGTCTGGGAGTACTTGGATTTTGGTAGTATCGCTCTAGCCCAACAGGTCCCTAAATGTTGGAAAGTCATGATTTCGACCTTAGCAAGGGTTGCCTCAGCTCGTATCCCTATGAATGTCAGGGTTCTGCATTCTTTGGTGGGGTTTAGTGTAAACCCCAATCGCACCTGTTGTATGCATTCTCATTCTTTTTTCAAAGACCTGCGAGAGGAGTATGGAGGCTGGTCGAGGTCTTGGTTCTATGCATCCCTTTCTTCCAATCACTTTAGGTTTCACAGAAATCAAATTCTACGGTCATTCCGAGAGCCTAAGAGAGTCGAGTTGTCATTATCTTTGGAAGAACAGAAGTTCTGAAGTCGATTTTGCAATCTTCCCCGAGTCTCAATGGAAGATTTTCTTACTACGATTGATATTATCCATAGTGGCTTATATTCATCTGGTGAAACGGGTCGCTCTTTAGGCCGAGTTATTTCAGTCACTGGTGATGTGGGCGTCGGCCACCAAAAGGGTTCTGTTGACGAGAGTGTAGGCCGAGTTACTTTAGTCGTTGTCCAAGGTTCTAGGAGTACCGGCTCGATTGTAAGGAAACAGAAAGTTCCTAGGCCTCCCAGTCCTTCCAAGATGCTGGTTGTTAGTTCTAGCCATGTGTTGAAGAGGAAGAAGCTTGATTCCTCAGTTCTTGACGCTGGTAGGGTTCCCTCTCACCTTGCTTCTCTTTGGAAAGGAGGTCGTGGTTCAAAGGATGATTTTTTTGCACGGGAGGATGATGTGGTAAACCGAGTTCTCGAAAATAGTAAGAAAGAAGTCTCTCGTCCTCTAGACGACCACAAGAAAAGTCTTGTTGCCTCTTATGGTTTGCCCGCCTCTACTGGTCTGTCTATTGATGACTTGGGCATTATTGAGAATAGAATGCTTCAGCTTGGTTTTTGGCAGTCGAAGAATCTGGAGGGTACCAAGACCTTGGATGACTTCGAGTATGATCCGTCAATGGAGGATCGAATCGCTGCCCGAGCTCGAGATTTTAAGCTCACTATTTCTTCTAACATGGTTACGACCTCGAGATCACCTTCTACTCTCTTTGCGTCTCATCCTGCTCGTACTGCGCCCGAGGAGATATTTTGGCCTTCCGAGGTTGATGTGCAGGACAACGCTGACAACCTCATTGGCGGTTGTCATGGGCTGTTGGCGAATAAGGCTCTTATGCCCATACACCAGCCACGTCGCCATATTGACAAGGCTTTCCAGTACCTTATGGAGGGGACGACACACCTTACTTATGTGGTCGTGATGGGGTCGGATTGTAAGGTTGTTCATGACTAGGTAGCGCATATTGAGCAAAAACTAGCAGGATACATCCTGGTCCTTTCTCATGTTCTCCGCCGATTGGATTTGTTGAAGGCGCATTGCATAGAGTATGAGAGCGCTGCGAATTCTACGCAGGTGTCGCCGAGGGAACTCGAGGCTATTCGTGATACGTTTTCTTCTGACCTCGAGACGTCTGAAGTAGAATTGGGTAAGTTGTGGTCCCGTCAGGATGATGTTGAGAAAGATTTGTCTGACCGAAAGGCTGAACGTGATGAAGCTGTTCGTTTTGCTGAGGAATGTTCTGCCAATCTCAAGGCTTCTGCTATTTGAATCGCTCAGCTGAATTTTGAGTTTGTCGAGACCAAGTCTGCAGTCTCTGCTAAACTTGTGGATGTTGATAAAGAATTAGTGTCGACTCGGGTTGAGCTCTCATCCGTTACTAAAAAGTTGAAGGCGGCAGAGGCTATGGATTGGAAGATAGTGGTCAATGGTAGCAACAATTTATTTGATTTCCTGGAGATGCAAGGTTTAGACATGTCAAATACCGTTGTTTTGCTGAGCAGGAATTTGATGATGTCGAGGAAGTTGTTTCGGATTCATTGGGTGATCCGGATGTCGAAGAACCTTCTGAGCCCATGCTGCTGATGTTGATTCTCTTTCTTAATTGCTTTTTTTTGTAGTCTCCTTTTTTAGAAGATCACTGGAAATTTTTTATTTCACATTTGTTGTGTCCAGTATGTTTAGCTTGTCAGCTTTTATTTATGACATTCCTGGGAGATTTCTAACTCGTTCGTCCAGATTCTAATATTGGATTACGATGTTCAACGTTCTTGTCATTTAGAAGCTCTGGTATACAAAATCTGATTCTAAATTTATATTACGATGTTGTACATTACATTTGATGAGAAAAAGTTCAACTCTTATGTTCTGGTACTTCATTACTTCGTGGTTGAATAGGCCAAAAGTTTGTGTTTTTATGTTTGACTTGCTCGTCCAGTACATGTATTTGTTTTTGCTCGATACTCTAGCCGTGCCGAGTTATTTCTCGAGTTGGATTTTTAATTCGACTTTCTTGTCCTAATTGAATTCTTGTCGTTTCGAATTTGGGAGCAAAAGATTTCATTGATAATATATTTTCAAGTGTTCTACATTCCATGGTTGAGGTAGCATTTCGCCTTTTTTGTTCTCCAACAATTTCGTTCTTGGTCTGTCGAATTTTGTTACTCGGTATGGTCCTTCCAAGTTTGGGTTTAGCTTACTTGCGTCAGGTTCCTTCGTGTTGAGTTGGACTTTTCGTAGTACCCAGTCTCTGAAGTTAAAAGTGCATATTCACGCCTTCTTGTTGTAATATCCTACCATATATTGTTGGTAGGTTGGTGTTTTGATGGACGTTACTTCTCGCTTCTCTTCGAGGAGATCCAATCCGACTCTCAGTACTTAGAAGTTGTCCTCAGCGCAAAATTCTTCGGTTCGAAATGTTGGCATTCTGATCTCCACATGTATCATTGCTTTTGATCCGTATACGAGGGCGAAAGGTGTTTCTCATGTCAGAATTCGTTTTGTTGTTCGGTATGCCCAAAGAACGTCGGGCAACTCGGATGTCCCCAATCCTTTTGCTGCCTCGAGTATTTTTTTGATCGCTTCCAAGATTGTCCTGTTGGTGACCTCGGCTTGTCTGTTTGCTTGTGGATGAACGGGTGCAGAGAAATGTTGCTGGATATTTAGATTTTCGCATATATCCTTAACCTTAGTTGCCTTCGAATTGCTTCCCATTGTCTCTGACAATTACTCTTGGGATCCCGAATCTGCATATGATGTCTATCCAAAGAAACTTCTCAACTTGGGATTTTCCTATCTTTGTGAGGGGCTCTACTTCTACCCACTTGGTGAAGTAGTTTACTGCAATGAGAAGAAACTTCTTCTTATCGGACGCTGGGAGTGGTACTACGATGTCCATTCCCCATTGTGTGAATGGCCAGGGGTTGCTCATTGGGATCAGGTTTTGTCTCGACATGTGAGTATATGGGGCAAATCTTTGGCATTTGCTGCATTTGTGAACAAGCTTTTGAGCATCGGCATGCATCATTAGCTAGTAATAACCCATTGTGAGAGCTTTATGGGCCAACGTTCTTCCCCCTGGATGATTTTCACACGTGCCGTGGTGGATTTCTTGTAGAACTTATTTAGTATCTCCTGGTGCAAGGCACCTCAGCAATAGGCTCATGGCAGATCTTATATATAGTTTGTCATTGATCATTGTGTATCTTGCTGCCCGATTTCGTAGCTTTTTTGCCTCCATATTTTCTGCTTGGAGTTCTTCGTTTGATATATACGCCAAGATTTGAGTTGTTCGGTTGTTTTCTTGATTAACGGCGCATACTTCTTTCGCTTGGTTTTCGAGTATGGAGCTTCCTTATGACATGACGAGTGGGTTGTCATTATCCTTAGTTATTGATGCTTCCTTTGCTAGTTCGTCGGCTCTTTTGTTCTCTGCCCACGCACACCGTTGAATTGTAGCGTTCTGGAAGCCTTCTACTAGCTCTTTGGTTTTTTGGTGGTAGGCTTTCATTCGGGTATCTTTGACTTGAAATGAACCGTGTAGTTGATTGACCACCAGTTTGGAATCAGTAAAGACACTAATGTCTTTTATTCCCAAGTGTTTTGCTAACTGTAGCCCCACTATCACAGCTTCGTACTCGGCTTCATTATTGGAGGCTCTTAAGCTTAATTTTATCGCCTTCTCTAATACGATGCTTTTCGAGTTGTACAAAACTAATCCAGCTCCGCTTCCTGCCTCATTGGACGCTCCATCACAGAGGAGGATCCATCCGTCGGTGATTAGTTTGGATTGTTCTTCTCTGCTCTCATTTTCTGCCTGTTAGTTGTTGCTTCATGTGAACTTGGCAATGAAATCAACTAATGCTTGAGCCTTGATAGCGGTTCTGGGGGCATAGCTTATGTCAACTTGTCCGAGTTCGATTGCCCACTTCACCATTCTTCCCGACAGATCTGGTTTGTGTAATACCGACCGAAGCGGTTGTTCGGTCATAACCGTGATTGAGTGTGCTTGGAAGTATGGTCGCAATTTTCTTAACACGATTAGAGCGAGTGACAATTTCTCTAGGGCTAGATAGTTGATTTATGCATCTGCAAGTGTTTTGCTGATGTAGTACACTTGTTTTGCACGCCATTTTTGTCTCGTATCAACGCCGAATTCACCGCGTGATCGGACACAGATAGATACAGATACAATGCTTCTCTCGTGTTCGGTTTTATTAGTAGCTTTGTGCTTCCCATGTATGTCTTAAGGCTTAGAAAGACTTCCTCGCATTCAGAATTTCACTCGAATGTCTTATTCCCCTTCAAAACTTTGAAGAAAGGCAAACATTTGTCCGATAACCTGGAGATGAACCTGTTCAAAGCTGTTATTTTCCTATTAAGACTTTGGACACCTTTTATGTTTGCTGGTGACTGCATGTTGAGAAGCGCTTGTACCTGCTTTGGATCGGTCTCAATTCCTCTTTGGTTGACCATGTACCTGAGGAAGTTCTCTGACTCCACTCCAAAGGTGCACTTCTCCAGGTTCAGTTTCATCTTATACTTTCGCAGCTGGGAAAAATCTTGTTCCAGATCCGTGACATGGTCTGCTCGGCATGAGCTTTTAACAAGCAAATTGTCAATGTAAACTTCCATCATATTGCCAATTTGATCTTTAAACATTTTGTTCACTATTCGTTGGTACGTCGCTCCCGCATTTTCTAATCTGAATGGCATTACCCAATAATTGTATGTGCACCCTTCCGAAAGATGTTTTTTCTTGGTCAGGAGAGTACATGTGTATCTGATTATACCAGAAGTATGCATCCATGAAGCTTAGCATTTCGTGTCCGGTGGTTGCATCCATTAACTAATCTATTCATAGAAGCGAAAATTGTTTTTACGACAGGCTTTATTTAGATCGGTATAGTCCAAACACACCCTCCATTTGTCGTTCTTCTTTTTTACTAGCACCGTGTTTTCCAACCAATCCGAGTTGTGAGCCTCTTTCATCATCCCTGCACTAAGTAGTCAGTGCACTTCCTCGTTTATTGCCTAATTACGCACCGGGGCTACCGGTTTTCTTTTTTGTAGAACCGGCTTCTTGCCTAGGTTCACTTGTTTGTGAGAGATGATGGATGGGTCTATCCCTACCATATCCTTCATTGTCCATGCAAAAACATCTTAGTTATCTTTCAGTAGCTGGATCAGTTCTTTGGCGAGTACGGGATGAATCTTTGTGCCAATTCGAGCTCTTTTCTTCGCTTTGTTGTCTAGGTAGACTTCGATCGTTTCTTCTTATGGTTGTCCGGTGTTAGGTCGATCTCGCGAACTGGTTGGATCCGTATTATCGCTCAGAGAGTCCAAACACTTTTTTAATCAAGCTGTTGTGAAGGCTCATCCGATTGTTGTAGTAATTGCTATTTATTTGGAGTTTTTATCGCTACGAAGTGACATTCAAGGGTCGCTGGTTGATCTCTTTTAATTCTTCTGATACCATTGTCGATATGGTACTTTAAGCATTGGTGCTTAGTAGAAGAGACTACGCCCATTTTGTGTATCCATGGTCTCCCGAGTAGCATGTTGTACGCAGAAAAAGCATCGACGACGAGAAAGTCTGTCAATAATATTCGCTGCTTTTCTGGCTCTCCTGTTTCAACCAGTAGTTGAATCATTCCCAACGGATGACATTGTTCCCCACTGAAACTCACCATAGATTGTGATGATACATCAAAATAGACTAATCATCACGACCTTACACGCAGCATAAAAACCCATCACGAGAATAGAGCGCCCAATCTATTGGGTCAACTCATAAAGGCAATGAAGAATGAGGCCAATTATAGAGGCCCAGACTAGGCCCATTATTGAGGAGACGTAAACATGTCCCGAATCCAGGCCCAAACGAATCAGAGCGCAAGTCCAAGCCCGATACGAGCTCTCTCATAAAGAAAAGGAACGTTGCACCAAGAAAGGTCGGGGAGGGAGTTACGCCTCCACGAACGCATCTCCATAAAGGAGGAAACTGTTATAAGAAACATCTCCTTCCGTTGCGCCTCGCATGCTTAAGTCACGCAGAGAGTTAACCGTGACCATTGAAAAAGGTAAAGAGAACATTTGACAGGTATGCAACTTTAACTGAGCTTTGTCCAGATTTACATCCTTCTTCCAATAGAGTTACTGACTTAAGCATCGGAGTGCCTTCGGCCACCAAAAATGTGGTCCTTGGTAGTTTAACAGTTGTTTTGCAGGTCAAACTCACAGGAGGACGATATTTGGATGCATCAGTTTGGCGCCGTCCGTGGGGAACAACGACTTTTTCCTTTCTAAAAAAATTTCACAGTAACAAAACTCGCGCAACCTGAACAGAAGATCAATGGAATACTCCACAAATCTTCAACCTAACAACAAGCTGCCCAATGTTGATCCAAAGACAACCATCAAAACAACCATACCTACTGGAACAAAGTTCCAGCGGGTAACAGTTCATACATCTCTGGCATCATGGGGAATTCCCTCGGATCCCCAAGTGGAGATGCTTATGGCTCAGATGAACAGTGTGATCGAGACAACAGATAGGATCATCCAAAACTTGCAGGGCAGCAACTTTCAAGGAGAAATCACCAAGCTTAAGAGACACCGGGCTAACAATAACTCCAAGTACAATCAAGGAACGTCCGAAAGCCTACAACTGAAAAGGCCCAAATATAGGAGAACATTCTCAACTCTGATAGCAAGTCGGAGCGTGATTCTTGAAGCCATGGCAGGAAGAGAATATGTCAAATGGTCGCTGAGGATGAGAGGAAATCCGGCACAGCGGAGCAAGAGTGGACACTACCTCTTCCACAATGACTACAGCCACGATACCGAGGATTATCACAACCTAAGAAACGATATTTAACGCCATATAAAATAAGGATGACTCAGAGAGTTCGTCAAACTCGAGGGCAAAACAATCATTTCAAATGAGCAAGCAAAATAAACAATTTACGTCTTTCATGGCACAGGTAGGGAAAAAGAGCAATCCAATCGATCTTGGAAACGTATAGTCAGAGACTTACGCACAAATATCAAATTCCAAGAACCATCCGCACAGTGTGCAAGAACAATGCAAATGACTCTAACCTTCTCAAACGAAGATGTTGATGGGTTAATTTCCTACACAATGATGTTTTAGTGATTTCGGTCATGATAGCTAAGTGGGAAATCAAAAGAGTATTGATCAACACCGGCAGCTCGGCCAACCTCTTATACTTAACAACTTTTCGAAGGATGTAGTTCACCACCGAGATGCTCCCACCAAGCGATCAATCTATGGTAGGTTTAAGTGGGGAGCAATGTAACCCACTAGGAATGATCCGACTACCAGTTGAAGTGGTAGAGACAGGATAGCAGCGAGTGTTAATGACAGACTTTCTCGTCGTCGACGCTCTTGCTGCGTACAACATGCTACACGGAAGACCATGGATACACAAGATGGGCGCAATATCCACCACTATGCACCAATGTGTGAAGTACTATACTCACAATGGCATTGAAAGAATAAAAAGGGACCAACTAGCAGTCTGGGAGTGTCATTTTGCTGCTATAAAGACTCGACAAATAGCAATTACCGCAACAACTGAAAGAGTCTTCACAACAACCTGATGAAACGAGTTCAGATTCTCCAAACGACAATATGGCTCCAACCAGTTCACGAGATCAACCCAACATCAGGCAATCGGAAGAAGAAACGATCGAGGTCTACTTAGAAAATGCAGTAGAAAAAGGCAGTCTGAATCGACACAAAAATGCAACCTGAACTCTCAAAAGAACTGATCCAACTGCTGAAAGATAACCAAGATGTTTTCGCATGGACAATGAAGGACATGGTGGGAATAGATCCATCCATCATTTTCTCACAAATTGCAAGTGAATCCAGATAGGAAACCGATTCGACAAAAAAGAAGACCGGTGGCCCCAGAACGCAATCAGGCAATAAACGAATAAGTACACCGACTGCTCAGCGCAAGAATGATAAAAGAAGCTTATTACCCAGATTGGTTGGCGAACACGGTACTAGTAAAAAAGAAGAACGGAAAATGGAGGGTATGCGTAGATTACACTGACCTAACTAAAACATGCCCCAAAGATAGCTTTCCACTTCCACAAATATATCAAATAGTGGACGCAACGGTCGGGCACAAAATGCTGAGCTTCATAGACACGTACTCTGGTATAATCAAATACAAATGTACCCCCCTCCCCCGACCAAGAAAAAACATCTTTCATAACAGAAAGGGGTACGTAGTGTTATTGAGTAATGCCATTCAGACTAAAGAATGCAGGAGCAACGTATCAACGGCTAGTAAACAGGATGTTTAGAAATCAGATCGGCAAAACGATGGAGGTTTACATCGATGATATGCTCTTCAAAAGCTCACGCAGAACATACCATGTTACGAACCTCGAACAGGCTTTCTCCCAGCTTCAAAAGTACAAGATGAAGCTAAACCCAGATAAATGCACCTTTGGAGTAGAGTCAGGGAAGTTCCTTGGGTACATGGTCAACCAGCAAGGAATTGAAGCCGATCCAAAGCAGATACAAGAGCTCTCAGCATGCAATCACCGACAAGTGTCTGCCCTTCCTTTAAATCTTGAAGAGGAACAAGACATTCGAATGGAATGGCTAATGCGAGAGAGTCTTTCAAAGCCTTAAGACTTACATGGGAAGTACGAAGCTGCTAACAAAATTGAACACAGGAAAAATGTTATATCTATACCTATCAGTATCCAACCACATGGTGAGTTCAGCACGGATACGAGAAGAAAAGGGGGTGCAAAAACCAGTATACTACATCAGCAAAACACTCGCAGATGCAGAGATCAACTATCCGGCCCTAAAAAAATTGACGCTCGCTCTAATCGTGTCATCAAGAAAATTGCGACCATACTTCCAAGCTTACCCGATCACGATTATGACCAAACAGCCGCTTCGGTCGGTATTACACAAACCAAACCTATCGGGAAGAATGATAAAGTAGGCAAAAGAGCTTGGACAATTCGACATCAACTATGACCCTAGAACCGCTATCAAAGCTCAGGCATTATCAGATTTCATCGCCGAGTTCATAAGAAGCAACAACCAACAGAGGACAAGGAAAGTAAAACAGAACAACCTGAACCAATCCCTGAAATATGGATCCTCTGCTGTGATGGGGAATCCAACGAGGCGGGAAGCATAGCTAGATTAGTCTTGTACAACTCATAAGGCATCACATTAGAAAAGGCGATCAAATTCAGTTTTAAAGCCTTCAATAACAAAGCCGAGTATGAAGCTGTGATAGCAGGGCTACAGTTAGCAAAACACCTGGGAATAAAAGACATTAGTGTCTTTATTGATTCCAGGCTGGTGGTCAATCAACTAAATGACGAGTTCTAAGTAAAAGACACCCGAATGAAAGCATACCACCAGAAAATTACAGAGCTAATAGAAGGCTTCTGAAATAGCAATGCGCACGAATGGAAAACAAAAGAGCAGACGAGCTAGCAAAAGAAGCTTCAACAATGAAGGATAATGATAAACCCACTCCTCATGACACAATGAAGCTCCATTCTCAAAAATCAATCAGAAAAAGCATGCGCCGTAAACATAGGAACCAACTGGACAACTCCAATCGTAGCGTATATTTTAATTGGGGAACTCCCAACAAATAAGATGGAAGCCAGGAAACTACAGAATCAAGCAGCAAGATACACAATGATCAATGACAAATTATACAGGAGGTCTCCCACAAGTCCATTACTAAGGTGCCTTACACCAGGAAATACCGCATACGTCCTGCAATAAATACACCATGGCACATGCGGAAATCACCCAGGAGGAAGAACATTGACCCACAAAGCTCTAACATTAGGTTATTATTGGCCAACGATGCAAGCGGGTGCTCAGAAGCTAGTTCGTAAATGCGACAAGTGCCAAAGATTCGCCCCATACACACACATGCCAGGAGAAAACCTGATCCCAATGAGCAGTCCTTGGCCATTCACACAATGGGTAATAGACATCATAGGACCACTCCCAGTGTCCGATAAAAAGAAGTTTCTCCTCGTCGTAGTAAACTACTTCACCAAATGGGTAGAAGTAGAGCCCCTTACAAAGATAGGGGAAGCACAAGTCGAGAAATTTCTCTGGAGAGACATCATATGCAGATTCAGGATCCCAAGAATAATCGTCACAGACAATGAGAGACAGTTTGAAGGCAAAAAGGTTAGGGAATTGTGTGAGAACCTAAATATCTAGCAACATTTCTCCGTGCAAGCTCATCCGCAAGTAAATAGGCAAGTCAAGGTTACTAATAGTTCAATCTTAAAGGCAATCAAAAGGAGACTCGAGGCACCGAAAGGACTATGGACATCCGAGTTACCTAGTGTCCTTTGGGCGTACAGAACAACTAAACGAACTCTGACAGGAGAAACAACTTTCTCCCTCGCTTATGGGATAGAAGCACCCGTAGAGATCTGAATGCCAACATTCTGAACCGAAGAATTCCGCACTAAGGACAACGTCGAAGCATTAAGAGTCAGGCTAGATCTCCTCGAAGAAAAATGAAAAGTTGCCTCGATTAAAATGGCAGCCTACACTACAACAAATTTGTTTTAAGCAGCGCTTCCAAAAGCGCCGGATTAGTTCATTGCCGACGTTTTAAAAAGCGCCACAAAAGTGTTGAAATTAGTATGTGCCGCCAAAGGATTAACGACGCTTTCAATGAAGCGCCGATAAAAAAGTTACATTGACGGGGCTTTGTGAACCGCCGTAATAGCTTATATAAGCACCGATAAACAAATGCATGTCAATTCTATTTTGGATACAAACGCCGTATTACATAACTTTGTAATGGCGCTTTGAAGCACCGACAAATATTTTTTTTTTTGCAAATTTATTTACAACGCTTCGAAAGCGCCGAGTATGTTAACAAACCTGCATAAACAAAAATCAGTTTCAGACAGCTCAGCCTGCATCAATAAAAATGTTGATTCCAACTAAAATAAATACATTGATAGCATTAAATTTAAAACTTATTGCCAATGCGAATCTGCCATGATCCCATCTTCGACTCATTGCAAACCCTATCAACAACATAAACTTCATAGAAAATATTGTATGGTAAAGCACAAGACTGATGCCATTACAACCAAAAACTTCATTTTACACCATGAATATCGACTCCTAATAATGAAAATTTTCATTCTAGATAACATCCAATGCGAGAAAATAAAAGCCAAATTGCATTGCAAGGTCTGATGTTTGCGTCACATGTACCGTTTGGTAGTTAAGTACAACGGAAGCTGAATTGCATCCTCAAGTAAATGGTTGCACAACGAAAGACATCTTAGACATTCCATGAAATGGGTAGACTCCTGCTTAGTAAATACCAGGAACTACTCTGTAAGGCACCTTGTCACAGTATAACTTCCAGTACTTCCCATACTTGTTACAAGAATTTACAAATATCAACATCTTTAATTACTCAGACAAGCAGAAATGATGAATAACAAGTGGTAGGTTGGGTTTCACTGCTGGCTTACTTGGAACGACACCAATCATCATTTCTCTTGGCACGGTCAAGAAGGAGGATTGTTAGGAACACCGCATAGAAGTAGGGCAGACCCTGCAAGAGGTTAGTAGCAAAGAAGTTCAGTACTAATGTCTTTCTTTGGGCTAATTTGCGAATAACATCGAAATACTCGTACATGAACGAAAAGCGCTGGAACAGTTCAGAAGAATGCAGACAATATTTCTGGTACATAATGGAAGTGACAAGCTAAACCCCACCTGCAAGACCCATAAAAAATCAATGAAATCAATCGCGGTTGAGTCTAGTTTGAATTCGTTATTGCGCCTCCATAGCGACTGCTCGGTTGTTGAAGCAACAGAATATTCAAATGGTGCTCTCAAAGTCAGGATAGAAACAATGCAATTTTACATGCCAATGTATGCGTTTCTGACAGTATAGAAACCAAATGCAGTAAAAACTCACCATCCAGATGTCAAATAAAGACTTGTTTTGGTTTCTCCTTTGCTAGTTTGGTAAAAGGAAGTGATCTGCACAAGAATTAGATGATATTTTAGGATGTGATCTATGAAAAAAGTGACTCACAGCAAGGAAGTTCCAAAGAACTGCTGGGCACAAAAACGAAAATGAGTCAACTGATATTGAAGGTAAAAAAAAAAATTACCTTTGATGGAGCCTTCCCCAGACTAAGCACTTCCCATTTGTTCTGCGGAAATTATGGTATGGTAAAGTACCATCACCAGCTTAGCAACTCCAAACTTAACGTAAACCCAACTCAATAACACAGAGTGTCAGGTTAACACATAAAAGTTTGGATCTGATATCATGTTCGTTGACATAATTTAGTTGCAGATTTTTGCCAAAGAAAAGAAGGAATAGTTCATTGGCTACTATGCACAAAATCATTGATTATTGTTTTATGTTTCATCGTAGTTTCATACCTAAGTACCAATATTAATAGGATGGTTGACTAGATACATTCCAGGTGAAGTGTAGACCGATGGAACCCATACCAAACATCCCCAACAAATATAAAAGCCAGCTGTTGAAAACAAGACGAGCATCAATGAAATGAACAACCAAATAAACTCGAAAGATAATAGGGTGACACCACAAAATTCACCCAAAATAACTCATTACAATATCAAAAGACGCAAAGATGTAGCTTAGACACGCAATCCACTTTTGGCTGATTCAAGATGATCATCGAATGGATGTTGGATATCCTAGTTTGTAGGCTAATGCAACCATATACCTTTGTAAGATTATATAACTACTTGGATTTACCTAATTTTATGCCATGATATATAAATCTCAATCGATCAAGATTAACGAGCAGACTATATTGGTAGCCATGGATATCCCAAGCTAGAAAAGGGTTGTAAAATTTGCTTCAAGCTCATCTAAATACCATGATCATAGGCATAAATGTGAACTTTAACGGTATAGTAATTTAAAGACCTCTATCATGTGCGATATCCATGGTGCTCCAGTATCCAGCTTCCCATGAAAAGAACTTTGATACGTACACCAACATCAATGCAGTATTTACAAACATATAATCAGCTACATGCCCATTCTTCTCGTACTGAAACCATGCATTAAGTCAGTACAATATTGCATAGATCCGAAGCAAAGTTCATCTAAGCAGTAACAAAGATATTGCAAGTTAAAACAGGACTGTAAGTATATTAAATGCCACAAAAATTTTTGACAGCAAATTTCTCATTTAATTGAATTGGTGTTTGTATACAAATTGCATGAATCAGTTAAAAGAAATATTACAATGAAACTACTAAGTCGTCTTGTCATCAAGGTAAAAAAAGAACTAACATGTTTGATGCAATAAGTCACAGCGAAAACTGCCCAAGACATCATACCAAATCTGCAATTTGTAAAGACCTTAATATCAAAGTTTTTACCAATCCGAGGATACAACTCCATTCCCTGCAAGCATGCAAATACATCAAATAAAATACATTGTCAAACAAAAAGGATAACTACATATCGCGTTTAAAGTTCATCTCATGATAGCCATAAATAAAAGAACTACATATTGCGTCTAAAGTTTACTACATTAATGAAGGCCTTGACACCATAACACATCAAGATTGACGAAAAGGAAATTTTTATCTGCAAAAGTAATTGATTCTGCTTCTCTTTCTCACACCAAAGATGAAATATGAGCAATTTTCAAGTGAAAACAAGAGTAGAAAGATAGGCAGAGCATGTTAACAACAATGGAAGGCTCAAAGGTAAAGCAAAGACTTGGCCTTTTCTTGCAAAAAAAAAAATTGCTCATCATAATTTTGTTGTAATTGTAAAAACTTTGCCAGAGTATAAGTTAAATTTTTTGCATATACTCATATTCCATTGATATATAAGAGAAAGTATCGAGAGTAAAGTCCAGTCCAATTGTCTATTGGGCCAGACCGGATAACGAGACTGCTCTGATACGATGTTAAATTCTACCTACCTAGAAACTTAGTTGCAAGAAATCAAAAGCTATCATAAATCAAGCGATTTAAATAAATCAAATTACTGTGTGTGAATCTCTCTCTCTCTGTTTTTCCCCTTCAATTATTTCAAATATAATGTAAAGTCCATGGTTTGATCTTGGGGCCAAGTATGAGTCTTGACGCCCGTAGCAATGTCCATTCGACACTGCTCATAAGTAGGGATGGCAACGGGGAGGATTTGAGCAAATCCATCTCCAATCCATCAGGAATACCGGATCCCCAAATCCGCCCCGCCAATCCGTTTACAATTTAAATTAAAAACCGTAACCGCCCCGTGCGGATTGGCGGATATCTGCCCCGCCCCGCCAATCCGTTTACAATTTGCAGTTACTGGTTTTAGTTATTCCTCTTCCATCTAACTACAAACTACAGTAAATTTAGTTATTCATCTTCCATCTAACAACAGTAAATTATATACTTCATTCATCTAAGATTTTAACTACAATAAATTATACTTCATTCGTCAGATATTATACTTCATTCATCAGATGTAACACAAAATTACAAAGAATCTATACAAAAATTACAAAAAACCATACAAAAAATTACAAAAAAAAAAAAATCGATCAAAAGAATCTCAGAGATCACGGATCAGAGATCATATCTCATCTCAGATCACGAATCATCTCATCGCAGATCAGAGATCATCACGGATCAGATCAGATCAGATCAGAGATCATCGCTGATCTGATCAGAGATCATCACGGATCAGATCAGAGATCATCTCATCGCAGATCTCATCTCATCTCATCAAATCTCATCAGATCAGTGATCACGGATCAGATCTGAGATGAAGGGACAAAGAGGACCAGGGGAAGGGGGGGGAGGGGAGAGGAGGCGGTCGGCCGGGATGGGTGTCGAGTGAGAAGAGAAGGACCCTTCGTCTTCGAGTGTCTGTGAGAAGGAGAAGAAGGGACGAAGACGACCCTTCGAGCTTCGGCCTTCGACCTCCGCCTTCGCTGTGAAAAGAGAAGAAGGGACGACCGGGACCCTTCGGGCTTCGGCCACGGCCTCCGCCTCTGCCTTTGCTAATTGTTGTGAAAGAGAAGGGGAGAATGTGAGTGAGAGGGGGAGAATGTGAGTGAGAGGGGGAGAATGTGAGATGAGGGGGGAGAATGAAATGAATCGAATAATACATTTCCCCTTTATATAGTAAAAGTACTAATTAAACAGAGGGTATTTTTGTAATTTCACTAATTAAACGGATATTCGCGGGGCGGATATGGCTAAATCCGTATCCGCCCCGATTAATAAACGGATACAGATTGGAAATCCGTATCCGCCCCAAAATCCAAAAACACTTTACCAAATCCGCCCCAAACGGGGCGAGTGGGGCGGATATCCATGAAAATCCACCCCACTGCCATCCCTACTCATAAGTCAGAACCATACTCAAGTGGCAACAGCTTGGCTCGTATGTTTCTGCAAATGCTACGTAAAGCTTGTTGCAAAAGTTTTAGCAATTTAATAGCTAACACAAAGGAAAAAGAGTTTAAAAAAAATAGCTCTGAAAGATCAGCAAGTTGAAAACTATAGATACAGGCCTACCCTTTGGTTGTCTTAACCAGTAATTGACATTAATATGTGCATATTTTGATTAATATAAACAACAAAAAAGTGTTGTTAAATCTGTCAAACTAGTAAATGCATCTGCTCGCTACTCAATAAGAGCTATAGCTTGGATTATCGCATGACTTTAATCCTTCAAATGTCTTAAACAATTCAATTTTAGATTTCCTATCTAAACTTTTGACCAGCACCAAAGTCCTCCCCCAATATATTCAACACTATAGTCACTACACATGTTTGAACCATCTGAATGAGCTTTCCCTAACTATTATATCATTGGAATTGGTTTCAGATTCCTTTACTTGTGTTTGTTTCCCATCCAACAAAACATTTATGCATATCAATCCAGATCGTCTACCCCATGGTGCAGAGATTTGATCCCTGAAAAATTAGGGGCTACCCGAATTACATGATTCAGTCTAGCACGATGTTAATTTCTTATGGAACAGGAGGTTTGCACCCTACACTTGTAGATGATCTCAATTCAATGCAAATACTTATGATTATACAAACATCTTATTGCCCTGATGGAACACAAGTTAGTCTCTTAAGTTCATGTTGAATGTGGGTACTCAGGTTAGTCTCTGCAAGATAAATAAACCATTTTTAATCTTCTAATCCGACTATAGTACTTCTACCATGTTTTTTTTTAAGGGATACTTCTACCATGCCACCTACACCATCCTAAGTTTCCTTTTACAACGACATACCAACCACCACACTCTAGTTTCCTATCTTTAGTATCTCCTTCCATGTCATTCTTGGCTTTCTACTGCACTTTCAGCTTCTTCAAGTTACATCGAGGCACTCTATATTGGTAACCTAAGCAGGTAGTTCCTAAATTTCCTAAAATGTACTGATTTCATTTATTCCATTTTCCTCCTTGCTATTGGATCATCACAAAATCTGTGTCTGCCTTATACTCTCTAACAAATCTTTGAATGCCCAAAAGAAACATTCAAACAAAGAATATAAACAAGGAATTCACTTACATCAGAGCAAAAACATAGCAAGAATCAGTAAACAAACTTTTATAGACAAAACATAGCAAGCACAGAGCAAAAACTCACCCAGTAGAAATCAATTATTACATTCCTTGATGACCCAGAATCAGTAGAAAATGGTGCCAAATGTCCTTTTTCAGAATTAAACATCTGTTAAGTAAAAAATGGCATAACCCTAGGTGCACCAAATCCACAGAATGCCCAAGTGCACCAAATCCACCATAACCCCTGCAAACTTTACCAACAACAAATTGATCAGAACCTCAGACCCCAAGAATAACTAAAAAAATAAAAACTTTTAAGGAATGTAGCACTAGTCTATACAGACCAAGTGAAGACATGAGTAGATGTGAGAGCAAGAGAGTGAATTTGTCACGATCGTGACTTAATAACAAGAAGGATGGAAGAGAATTGGAAGGTTGGATTAAAAAAAACAAGGATCAAAAACTTGTCTCAAGTTCCTACTTAGAACCAGAGCCTTTAAACTCTAACTTCTCTGTTTTTATTTCAAAGGGAAGTGGAGTCTTATATAACAGAGCTCCATAACAGATTTACAAAATCATCCACTCAACTTGTAACACGTGTTGAGTCTACAGTGTTCTCTAACTAATTGGAATAGGAATTCAAATACAAAACTCCCGCTCTCTGTTTTAAGGCGCCAACTTCTGAAATTTAAAAGTTTGTTGAATTTTGATTTCCCTCGTGACATTACCCTCTCCTCTTGTAAATCCTTGTCCTCCAGGATGGAAGTTAGGGAACTTCGATGTAATGGTAGCATAGTCTTCCTATGTTGCTTCCTTTTTACTCGAATTGGACCATTGTACCAGAATTTGAGTAACAGCTCTGTTATGGCGAGGAACGAGACGCCTAGCGAGAATGGCCACTGGCTCGACTTGGAAGTTGCCACTGTGGTCGACCAAAGGGAGCTGAGGTGTTGCTATTACGGACTGTCCGAGCTTACGTTTGAGCTGAGAGACATGGAAGACGTTGTGAATGCGAGAGCCTTGAGGAAGCAACAGTTTATACGCCACTTGACCAATTTTCTCGAGGATTTGGAAGGGCCCATAAAACTTGGCCGAAAGCTTGAGGTTGCGACGCAAATTGACCGAGGTCTGGCGATAAGGTTGTAGGCGTAAATACACCCAGTCACCAGTATTGAAATATATGTATGTTCGATGCTTGTCAGCGTATGCTTTCATGCGTTCCTGGGCTTTATGTAATTTCTCTTTGATCAATGTCAACATTCGGTCGCGTTCTTGTAAATATTGCTGAACTGAAGGAGCAGAGAGAGAGCTGATTGGTGGAAGAGCTAAGAGAGGAGGGGAATAACCATAGAGGGCTTGAAAATGAGTTGTGTTCAGGCTTGAATGGAATGTGGTATTGAACCAGTGCTCGGCGAGATACAACCACTTAGCCCACTGTGTAGGTATATCACTGGTCATGCAGCGTAAGTATGTCTCTAGACAAGCGTTGGTTCGCTCGGTTTGCCCGTCCGTTTGGGGGTGATAAGCCGTGCTAAGAGATAAGGTGGTACCCAGTGCCGAGAATACGTTTTGCCAGAATGCACTAATAAAAACCTTATCTCGGTCAGACACAATTGATGTGGGTAGGCCGTGAAGTTTATAAACCTGTTGGAAGAATAATTCGGCTACCATGGCAGCAGTGTAAGGATGAGATAGGGCCAAGAAGTGGCTATATTTGGTCAGGAGATGCACCACTACTAGTATGACTGACTTATGTTGAGAAATGAGCAATCCTTCAATGAAGTCCATTGAGATGTGTTGCCAAGCCTGCTGAGGAATAGGGAGGGGTTGAAGCAACCCACCGTAGGCGGACTGATCCGTTTTGTTGTGCTGACAGACATCACAATTAGTCACAAATTCAGTGAGGTGTTGTCTCATTCCTGGCTAGTAGAAACATTGTTTGAGCCGAAATAAGCTAGCATTTATTCCTGAATGACCACCCATGGCCGAGCTATGCAAGGTGGTAAGAATCTTTGTTCTTAAGGGACCAGAAGATCCAATGTAAAGGCTGCCTTTGTGTCTAAGAAGCCCTTGTGTAATGGTGAAATTTGGGACTGCTGTTTCATCAATGATGAGTTTCTGAAGGAGTGTCTGTGCTGCCTGGTCAATACTATAGCTGTGAGCAACCTCAGAGAGCCAAGTTGGTGTGACAGTGGTAAGGGCTAGGCATGAACTCTCCTTTGTCTCCCGTCTTGATAGAGCATCTCCGACGGTATTGTCGATCCCCTTTTTGTAAACAATCTCGTAGTCATAGCCGAGGAGTTTGGAAAGCCATCGTTGTTGAAGAAGAGTGGTGACCTTTTGAGATAGGAAGTGACGGATGCTCTGGTGATCAGTGTAGATAGTGAATTTAGAGCCCAGTAGATAGGATCGCCACCTGTTCACTGCTAGAACAATTGCAAACAATTCCTTCTCATAAGTTGAAAGCATTAATTGCTTAGGCCCCAAAGCTTTACTAAATTATGCTACTGGTCGGCCTTGTTGAGAGAGCACAGCCCCTATTCCGCGGGTACACGCATCAGTTTCGATAGTGAAAGGCTGGGTGAAATTGGGTAAGGCCAATACTGGTGCGTTGCACATAGCTGTCTTCAATTGTTGGAAAGCTTCAGTAGTGTGAGAGTCCCATTGAAAACAGTCCTTTTTTAGCAAATCAGTGAGTGGCTGAGCTAGTTGTCCATAATGGTGGATGAACTTGCGGTAATACCCCGTCAAACCAAGGAACCCTCGAAGTTGTTTAATGTTAGATGGGATTGGCCAAGATTGCATAGCGTCAATTTTCTGTGGGTCAGCTGCCACACCCTCCGAACTTATAATATGTCCTAAGTACTCAAGCTTAGGCTGAAGAAACGAACAATTGGACAGCTTTGCATATAGTTGATGGTGTCTTAATGTGGCAAAGGTGATATGAAGATGAGATAAGTGATTCACCAGAGAAGTGTTGTAAACCAGAATGTCATCAAAAAAAAACTAAGATAAACTTCCGTAAGTATGGTTGAAATACCTGGTTCATCAATGCTTGGAATGTGGCGGGTGCGTTAGTGAGGCCAAAAGGCATGACTAGGAACTCATAGTGACCTTGGTGAGTTCGAAAGGTCGTCTTATGCACATCAAGAGGGTGGACCAGCAACTGGTGATATCCGGATCTGAGATCCAATTTAGAGAATATGGTTGCACCATTGAGTTCATCTAATAGTTCTTCAACCAGTGGAATAGGAAATTTGTTCTTCACTGTGATTTCATTTAATTTTCTGTATTCGACACAAAAGCGCCATGTCTGATCCTTCTTTTTTACCAGCAAAATAGGAGCAGCAAAGGGGCTCTGTGAAGATTGTATGAGCCATGTTTCTAGCATCTCTGCAACAAGTTCTTCCACCACAGATTTCTGCATATAAGGTATTTTATAAGGAAGTTGTGAAGTTGGGGTGCTGCCAGCCTTGAGGGGAATCTTGTGATCCAATGGCCTATGGGGCGGGAGGGAAGTGGGTACTTGGAAAATGTCAGAGTATTCTTGTAGTAGGGCTGAGAGAGCTGGGTTCTCTGGTGTAATAGTAGGTGGACTTGTGATGGAGAACAAGTGTCCAATAAATGATGGAGTATGCTTTCTAAAGAATTTTGAGAAACTCTTTTGTTCCATGATACATAGGGAGCCCTCATTGGTAATCCCTTGTAAGGTGACGGGTTTCCCATTTACTTGTAGTGTCAATTGTAGTTTCTTGAGGTTAATGATAATATCATCAAACTTTCTCAACCAATCACCTTCGATGACCATGTCATAGCCCCCTAATGACAGTACCCTGATCCTTCCTTCACATTTTAATCCCTGCATTGTCCACTGCAGACATTCACAAAGGGCATTGCTGTGGAGTTGGTGTCCGTTTGCCACTCGCACCACCATTTGCGGTGTCATTACGGTTGGCCAATTTGTTTCTCTTATGACACTGGGATCAATGAACGAGTGTGTACTCTCGGTATCTATGAGAATGGAGATACTCCTCTTCTTAATCCTCCCTTTAAGTAAGAGTGTATTGGCTGCAAAACTCCCATGTAATGCGTGAAGGGACACCTCCATGTCAGTGTGAACCTCCTGAGGTAAGTCTTCATCAGGTAGTCCTTCTTCATTAGGTTCATCCAATGAGTCCCCATCAGGAATCAGTAAATACAAGTGTTGTTGCTTACATAAGTGACCGGGTTTGTATTGTTCATCGCAGTTGTAACACAATCCTTTCTCCCGTGTAATTCTCATCTGAGTAGGAGTGAGGCGCTTGATTGGAGGTGTGGAGCCTGAAAATCTGACCATAGGGGTGGTGGTGTGGTTGTTTATAGGTCTATAACTAGGATTTGAAGGGGCTGATGTATTAGGAAAACGTTGGGAATGCTGGTTGGGTCTATGATTCAGGTTGGTGGTGGTGATGTAAGCTCCATTTCTGGCTGGTGTTGGGTTGTTGTTGTTATGTGTATGGGTGCTTTGTTGGCTGAGAGTGGATGCTTCGTGCATTCTTGCTAGTGAGAACGCTTGGCTTACTGTGGTTGGCTTGAATAGCTGAACCAAGGATTTAATACTAGGCTTGAGGCCACTTAAGAAGCTGAGCACAAAATAATTGTCATCTAGGTGGGGGTTATGGCTGAGCATTAGTGACTTTAATTCTTCGAACTTGTCAAAATAGTCAGTCACTGAGGAGTCTTGACCCAGCTTGTTAAACAGGTCTACATAATTTTCTAACACTGATTCTTCAAATCTAGTACATAGTTCATGCACAAATGAGTTCCAAGACATGGTCTCCTTTCCAACTTGGTAGTCCAAAAACCATAGATCGGCTTGACCAGTGAGATGAATGGAAGCAATGGTAACTTTGTTACTCTCAAGTATCTGATAGAGTGCAAAGTACCTCTCACATTTCTTAATGAAAGCTCTAGGGTTAACACCATCAAAAGTAGGAAAATCCAATTTGGGAATACGATGAAAGTTACCTTGAGAATCCGGATTGGATCCCCATTGTGGCATCTGTGTCTGATCTGGGTGGTTGCTAGCCTGGATTGTCGAAGAACCTTCAGATCCAGCAGTTCCTCGAACATCTGGTGGGTGTTGCAGAAATTGAAAAATCTGCTCCAATTTCTTTCCATTAGCCTCATTGGTCTGTTGCATTCCCTTGAAATCAGTCTGCATCCTTTTGAAATCAGCCTTAAGAATTTCAATTTGGTTATGGGTTTCTATCTGGTCTCTCTCAGTGTTTCTCATGAATCCCTCAATCTCTTTAGCCCTTGTTTCCATAGTTGTTTGCACAAGTTGGATTAGGGTAGGCTCTGATACCAAATGTCACGATCGTGACTTAATAACAACAAGGATGGAAGAGAATTGGAAGGTTGGATTAAAAAAAACAAGGATAAAAAAACCTGTTTCAAGTTCCTACTTAGAACCAGAGCCTTTAAACTCTAACTTCTCTGTTTTTATTTCAAAGGGAAGTGGAGTCTTATATAATAGAGCTCCATAACAGATTTACAAAATCATCCACTCAACTTGTAACACGTGTTGAGTCTACAGTGTTCTCTAACTAACTGGAACAGGAATTCAAATACAAAATTCCCGCTCTCTGTTTTAAGGTGCCAACTTGTGAAATTTAAAAGTTTGTTGAATTTCGATTTCCCTCGTGACAGAATCCCACCAAGAACAATGCTTGTAACAGAAACCAAATAGAGAGGTTAGGGTTGGAAAGAAAGCAAGGTTTTCGTGGCTGAAACCGAGTCTCCGACCATCCCCTTCACCTCATATCCACAATTTCTCATCAAAAGCAATGAAGAGTGAAATAGACCAGAAGAGATGTCGGACTCAACGATGAAGGGAGGAGGCCGAGGTAAGGTGGAAAGAAGCGAGTGGGTTGGGTTTGGTTGGGATGGGGTAGAGCCTGATTTCTTCGATGCGTTGGCCCGAGGCACCTTTAGCTCATGAGAGGACGTGGTTGGTGAAGATGGGGTGTCTTGATCGGGTTTCCAGAGGAGAGGAAGGGGGTTTTGGTTTTGATGTTGCAAGGAGAATAGTGGTGTTGCGAGGCGGAAGGGATGGCAGACCATGATGGGTGGGCTGGAGCAAACCCTAATTTTGCAAATCGGAAGAGATGAAGAGATGTGAGCAATATATGAGGAGGGAAGTACTGGTCAGTTACATTATTAACCTCTTTTACGGCGTTTTTTAAAACTCTTCTTTATATCCATTTGCGGGAAGCGTTTGCGGGTCGCTTCCTAACAAAAACGTTGTTATTGCGTACGTTTTTAACAAGCGTTCTTCTATAGTGTCGTTATGTTGTTTAATTAAGCGGCGTTTTGGTTGTAAGCATTGGTAATATTATAGCGACGACGCTTTTGTAAAAACGCCGCCTTGAAAGTGCCGTTTTAGAATGCGTTTTTTGTAGAGCTATCAACAGTGCATGGCAGGGTATTACAACAACAAAGTGCGAATATGAAATTTTAACGTCGGAGACTAGGTGTTACGGAAAGTCCAACTGAACACGAAAGAGCCCGATGTGGGCAAGCTGAACCCGAACTAGGAAGGACCATACCGGGTAACAAAAATCAACAGACCAGGAACATATTGGCTGGCAGACAAAGAGAGCGAAATAATAACTCGACCATGGAATGTAGAGCACTTGAAAAGATATTATCAATCAAGTCTTTTTTCTCTCAATTTCGAAATAACAATAATTTAATCAGGACAAAAATTCAGAATAAAACCAACTCGAGAAAACACTCAACATAACTAGAGTATCGAGCAAAAACAAATACATATGTTGGACGAACAAGTAAGACATAAAAAAAACTTCTGGCCTGATCAACCACGAAATAATTAAGTACCAGGACATAAGAGCTGAACTTTTACGTTGACTATAATGTTCGACATTGTAATCCGAATGAGAAACAGGATTCCGTAAACTATAGCTTCCATACGACTAGAATGTAGTGTATCGAAGCCACTCATAAAAATCCGGACAACCAAAGTCAGAAATCTCTCAGAAATGTCATAAATAAAAGCTAAACAAGCTAGACATACGGGACACAAAAATGAAAAATAATAAATTTTCCATTTATCTTCTAATAAAGAAGAAAACAACAACTAAGAAGAGGAATCAATTTCGTGAACAACATCTTCAAGTAGCATAGGATCAGCAGGCTCATCGACATCCGGATCACCCATTGAATCCGGAATAACTTCCTCGACATCATCAAATTCCTGATCAACGAAGAAACGCTATGGGGACACGTCCAAACCTTGCGTTTCCAGGAACTCTAAAAAATATTGGCAACCCTCGACAACTCTCTTAAAATCCGCAGCCTCCGTTGCCTTCAGCTTCTCAGTAACAATTGACAGGTCGGCTTGAGTTGACGCTAACTCTTTGTCAGCATTGGCGAGTTTAGCAGAGGCCGCTGATTTGGTCTCTACAAACTCAAAATTCAGCCCAACAATGTGAACAGTAGCAGCCTTAAGTTTAGTAGAACACTCTTCGGCAGATGAACAACCTCATCACGTTCGACCTTTCTGTCGGATAGCTCTTTTTCAACAACATCCAGACGGGAACACGACCTGCCCAATTCCACCTCGGATGTCTCGAGGTCAGAAGCAAACACATCACGTGTAGCCTCAAGCTCTCTCAGAAACACCCGCGAAGAGTTCGCGACCCTCTCATGCTCCCTGCACTGCGCCTTTAACAAATCCAGTCGATGGAGAACATGGGAAAGGACCAGAATGTGTCCTGAAAGCTTCCACTCGACGTTCGCAGCCTGGTCACGAGACGCCATACAATATGACCCCATGACGGCTGCATAAGTGAGATGCGTCATCCCCTTCATAAGATGCTGGAGGCCATCGTCACTATGTCAACGTGGATGATGCACGGGCATAGGAGTTTTGCTAGCCAACCGCCCATGACAGCCGCCAATAAGATAAGCATTGTCCTGCACATCAGCCTCGAAAGGCTAGAAGGTCTCACCAAGGATAAAAGAAGCGGGGCAAGATGCAGAAGGATCAGCACGAGATCCCGAACTCCCAGCAACAACTAAAAAAACATTAAGCTTGTGGACTCGAGTGCGAGCAACAACTTGATCCTCTACTAACGGATCATACTCGAAGTCATCAAAGGTCTTAGTACCCTTTGGATTCTCCAACAGCCAAACACTAAGCTGAAGCATTTTATTTTTGATAACACACGAGTATTCAATCGAGAGGCCGGTAGAGTCCGGTAAGCCATAAGAAGAAACAAGCTTTTTCTCATGGTCATCCAGAGGACAAGAAACTTCCTTCTTACTTATCTCAAAAACTTGGTTTACCTCCTCGTTTTAACAGTCAGAAAAATCATCCCCCGAACCATGACCTTCTTTCTAAAGAGAGGCAAGATGAGAGAGAGTCCTTGCAGATTCAAGGACGGAGGAAGCAAGCTTTTTCATCTTTGAAACACGGCCAGAATTGACGGCCAATGCCTTGGAGGGGCTAGGAGGCCTAAGAACTTTCCTTTTCTTAACAATTGAACTAGTGTTCCTAGGACTTTGAGCGGAGACTCCTACGTCTCCAGCGCGTGCAACAGTAACCTCTGAAGCGAGGCCTACCCTACCCGGTGAAAGCAAATCACCACGGACAATGGCGTCCGTAGTAAGGAAATATTCCACCAATACTCGAGGAAGATCACAAAATTGACGACAGAACTCTTGCCCTTCTAAAGACAAGGATAGTTCAACCCTTTTAGGCTCCCGGAACGATCGCAGAATCTTATTCCCGCGAAACCTAAAGTGGTTGGAAGAGAGGCGTAGAACTAAGACCTCAACCTGCCCACTCACTCCTCTCGCAAGTCCTCAAAGCAGAAAGGAGAATGCAGGTGATAGGTGTCACTAGGGTCCATGCTAAACCCTACTAGATAGTGCAAAACCCTAACATTCATAGGGATACGAGCTGAGGCAACCCTCGCCAATGTTGAAATCATTATCTTCCAACCATTAGGGACTAGTTGAGCCGAAGCAATTCCAACCAAATCCAGGTACTCCAAGACGATAGTGGGAGCCGAAAGCCTAAAACTGTAATGGAACATACCAGGATAAAAAGCAATGTCTCCATGCCTACGACGACAAGGACTGTTACCCTCTCCGGGGAGAACAATCTCCAGATCGTTTAGCAACGAGTAGTCGTGAATAATGTTGTCCAGAGTCGCGCGTGTTGCCCTCTTAGTCATAAAAGAAGCTTCACAAGCATTAAGGGCATCTCCACCCAAAACATACACAAAGTTTTTTTCCTTTTTATAGGAATAGACAATGAAAGGACCGCTCTTGGAGAATGTGCAAAGTGTGACAACCGCATGATATCCCAGAAATCTCGCCAAAACAAACAGGCGGATGGAACAACGGAGAAAAAAAAACAGCGACAGATAGCAAAAGCACTAACAAAGCCATAATGTTGCAATCAAAAATTAAAATTGCCACACAGTTAGTGGATCTTGAACATACCCACTAACTAAGGGGGAGTAGCTGATGATACATCAAAATAGACCGATCATCATGGCCGTACACTTGACATAAAGACCCATCACGAGAATACAATGCCCAATCTATTGGGTTAGCTCATAAAGCCCAGGAAGAATGATGCCAATTATAAAGGCCCAGACTAGGTCCACCACTGAAGAGACGTAAACAATGCCAAAATCCATACCCAAATGAATCAGAGCCCAAGTCCAAGCCCGATAAAAGCTCTCTGATAATGAAGAGGAACATTGCACCAAGAAAGAGTCTTGGAGGGAGTTACGTCTCTACGAACGCATCTCCATAAAGGAGGAGACTGTTACAAGAAACATCTCCTTCCATTGCGCCTCACATACTTAAGTCATGAAGAGAGTTAATCGCGACCATTATAAAAGGTAAAGAGAACATTCGACACAGGTATGCAACTTTAACTGAGTTTTGTCCAAATTTACATCCTTCTTCCAACAAAGTTATTGACTTAAGCATCGGAGTGCCTTCGGCCACCAAAATGTGGTACTTGGTAGTCTAACAGTTGTTTTGCAGGTCAAACTCACAGGAGGATAATTTGTGGATGCATCAGATTGATTGCTTGGTGAAAGTGACTCATTGGTGAACCACATCCTTCGAAAAGCTGTCAGATATAGGAGGTTGGCCAAGCTATCGGTGTCGACCAACACCCTTTTGATTTCCCATTTAGCTATCATGATCGAGATTACTAGAGCATCATTGTGTAGAAAATTAACCCCATCTGCATCTTCGTTCGAGAAAGTTAGAGTCCATTGCATCATTTTTGCGCGTTGTGCAAACGGTTCTTGGAATCTCATATTTTCCCACAAGTCTTTGAATATATGCTTTCGAGATCGATTGGCTTGCTCATTTTCTCCAGCTACACCGTGAAAGACGTAGATTGTTTCCTTTGCTCGCTCCCTTGAGATGATTGCTTCGTCCTTGAGTTCGACAAATTTTTTTAGTCGTCCCTCTCTGATATGACATTCAATCTCATCCTTTAGACTATGACAATCTTCGGTATCGCGGCTATAATCGTTGTGGAAGAGGCAATATTTGTTCTTGCTCCGCTTCTCCAGATCTCCTTTCATTTTTGGTGGCCATCTGACATCTTCCCTTCCTGTCATAGCTTTAAGGATCTCGCTATCAAGGTCGTGAACGATTTCTTGCATTTAGGCTTCTTTGGTTGTAGTTTTCCTTGATTAAATCTGGAACTGTTATTGATCTGATGTTTCTTAAGCTGGGCGATTTCTTCACGAGGTTTACTACCCTCCAGGTCTCGAATAATTCTATCCATTATCTCGATTACGTGGTTCATCTAAGCCATAAGCATTTCTACTCGGGGATCCAAGGGGATTCCCCAATATGTTAGAGATCTCTGAACTGTTACCTGTTGAAGCTCTTTTCTAGTAGGAGTAGTTAATTTGACAGTCATTGTTGGATCAATATTAGGCGGTATGTCGTATTGTTCACCGCCAGATTGAAAATTCATGGAGTGTTCCATTGATCTTGATAGTTGTTTGATCTTCTATCAGATTGTGTGAGCTTTGTTACTGTGGACCTTATTTTTAGAAAGGAAACTCGTCATTCCCCACGGACGTCGCCAAATTGATACATCCAAAAATTGTCCTCCTGTGAGTTTGACCTGCAAAACAGATGTTAAACTGGACCACCTTTTTGGTGGCCGAAGGCACTCCGATGCTTAAGTCAGCAACTTTGTTTGAAGAATGAAGTAAATCTTGACAAAACTCAATTAAAGTTTCATATCTGTGTCGAATGTTCCCTTTACCTTTTATAATGGTCACGGTTAATTCTCTACGTGACTTAAGCATGTGAGGCGCAACGAAAGGAGTTGTTTCTTGTAACTGTCTCCTCTTTAAAGGAAATGCATCCGTGGAGGCGTAACTCCCTCCACGACTCTTTTTGTGCAACATTCCTCTAATTTATGAGAGAACTCATGTCGGGCCTGGATTTGGGCTTTGATTCGTTCGGGCATGGGTTCGGGCTTTGTATATGTCTTATCATTGGTGGGCATTGTCTGGGCCTCTATGATTGGTTTTATTCTTTTCGGGTTTCATGAGCTGGCCCAATAGATTGGACGTTATATCCTCGTGATGGATGCTTTTTGCCACATGTACGGCCGTGATGATTAGTCTATTTTGATGTATCATCACCTCAGATGCGGGTAGAGGATTTTGTCCAACCTTCTAATATCAAGCACAGTGGATTGTGGGCTTATTGGCATGAGGCTCCCACTCTTTTTAGAGTTCCAAAGCTGAAGTCCGTAGGCAAACCCTCTTCGAATAAGATGAAGCTCTTGAAGGTTAAGATTCTAAGCCTGACAAGGAGGGCGGAGTTGACTGAGGCACTTTCTTATTCTATGATCTCAAAGAAGCCTCGTGTTGCATCTAAGCCTGTTTGTGAGTGCTCAGCCTCTTTAGAAGGGGGACGCAAAGTTGTGGGGCAAATTCTTGATTCTTGTGCTAGGGCGGAAGCTGTGGTTTTCGAGGGGCGTGATGCTCAGGCAAAAACCCCTTATTTTCTCCCCGACTTAAAGAAAGGGTGTATGCAAATGGTGGGGTTGAAGATGTAACAAAGTTGAGCACAGAGCAGGCGAAGGTCATGAACAACCTGTTGCTACAAGCGGGTATGGCAATTTAGTCTCGTGTGGGTTAGACTCATCCTTTTTGGTTGAAGGATTTCAAGTGCAACCACTCTTTGGATCATGAGTATCCTCGACTTGCGAAAGAGTCATCTAATTGTCGTTCTTATGGCTAGAAGTGTCCTCTGCATCACCCGTATTGTCATCTATCCCGATCTCAACCTCGTATTGAGGCGATGACAGGTCCGAGAGATATCTTACTTCCTTTTTCCCCGTCAACTGCGTCCGAGTTGGCCCGTGAAAAAGAGCCGATCATTGCGAGCAAGGGAAAAGCAGTAGAGGACGCCCCTAATGCAGTGAAGACGGTGAAGGGCGGTGCTGGAGTAATTCTGCTCCTAAATGACCTCCATCCAGATGCTTGGATCAACCTATTCACCACAGATGTGTTAAAAATGAGAAACCGAGCCTGGCACCAAAAGGTTAACATTTATTATGCCTCCATGAATCATATATATTAGTAAATGGAATGATTGGCTGACGAACGACACTCCGAAGCTAGAAGGCGACATGCTAGGAGAGTGTATGACAAATGGCAGAAACATCTCGTGCTAGGGATGTCATACCTGAACCAAGTTGTCGTTGTTGGGACGAAAGTTGAGGCTTCTCGTGAGATAGTGTATACTATGGAGCGAGTCTTTGCGAATTTGCAGAAGTCATACTCCGATGCTCTCCATGAAATTGAATCACTGAGGAAGCAACTAAAGGAAGGGAAGCCCGCCTAATTGCCGTTGATCCGAAAGTTCGGTAAACAAAATCGGAGGCTCAGAGGATTTGCTTGGAAACGTTTGGAGACGCTTGAGTCTGATTTGGCAGAGGTAGTGTCTTCAAGGGACAGGTTCGAGGGAGAACTAAATCCGTCAGGACTTACAATTTTTTCGGGGGACTGTAGCCAAGACACAAGCTGAGATGTAGGCTCTGAATGAGGAAAATGCCAAGAAGGAGTTAGAATGGGTTGTTCAATGTCAGCAACTGGAAGCTGATGTTGATTTCAATGCCAAGAATGTGAGGATATCAAAAGGGTAACTACTTCTAGCGTAAAATGAGCTTAGTGCAGTAAAAGACAATTTGAGTATTGAGTAGTCCAAAACTGATGTGTTGTCGGGCAAACTGGAGTGGCTGGAGCGAGAGCTCGTTAAGTCAAGAGTACATGAGGAAGAGCTCCGCATGGCCCAAGGCATGTTCAAGTTCAACAGAGTTGTGCAAAGAAGACTGGAGCCATTGCAGTTGATGAAGGAAGAGCATGATGATTGAGACTTTTCTTATTATAGAGAGGTGTCATTTGCAAAATTTGGGGAAGCCTTCGATCAATAAGAAGAAGAGGGTGATCAATATCAAGGTGATCAAGATCAGGGTATTCAAGCAGCGGCGCGTGCGGACACATCCCCCGCTTCTTCTCCTGCCAAGTCTAGTTATGTTGTATCTGAACCTCCTCCTGACGAAGAGTGAATTTTGTACTATTTGGATTATTAATGAAAGATGATATGTTGCATAGCACTTCGTACTTGGGTATTTTTTTTTACTTTTCTTGCTTTGTCTTATTGCGATGTTAGCTTTTAGACAAGAGGTTTTGCTGAGACAAGCAACCGTATGGTTGATATGCTGATGAGAGTTCTGACCATTTATGTTGTGATAGTTCAAACAATCCTAGTCTGTACTCTTTAGAAATCGAGGAGTTGCATCGGCCAAGTCTAGTAAGTTGGCTAAACTCTAGATGAGGGGATAAGCTTGGCTGGTTATAGATTACTCAGACCAGGCATTTATTCGCCCTTGTGATTTGCCAATTTAATTAGCCCTTTGCAGGCTAGACTGTAGATCGAACAAGCAATTGTCGTGCTAGTATAAGCGAACTGGTTAGACTGTGGTCAAAAGTGTGCATCATTGTAAGTAGTTGGACGGTGGTCCGTGTGTTTCGTCCGAGTTAAGCTTCTTGAGCTTTGCCTGGACTTTTAAGACACTATTGTCCGCTTCTAGTGGACTAGGCTTCTGGTCCGACCAGAAGCTATTGTCATCAATCAAAACTGACTAAGCTTTGGTAGGGTTTGGCGGTCATTGTCTGTGGTTAGACAATGATCCCTGGCAAGTAATTGTGATCAATCGATGAGAACGCTGACTAGACTCCGACTTTCTAAGCCATCTTCACCCTCGCTTGGCGAACTACGATCTTAGAGCGGATCAAAAGCTATCGTCATCAGTCAAAATTGACTAAGCTTCAGGGATCGACTATCATTGTCCTTAGTTGGGCAAAGATCTCTAGCAAGCCATCATGATCAAGCATTGAGAACGCTGACTAGACTCCCACTTTCTAAACCATATTCACCCACGCTCGGAGGACTACGGACTTATAACGAACCAGAAGCTATCGTCGTCAGTCAGAACTGACTAAGCTTTGGTAGGGTTCGACGATCATTGTCCGTAGTTAGGCAAAGATCCCTGGCAAGACATCGTGGTCGAGCGTCGAGAGCGCTTACTAGACTCCCACTTTTTAAGCCATTGACATCTGCGCTCGACGAACTAGGCGTTAAAGTGGACCAGAAGCTATCGTCATCAGTCAGAACTGAATAGGCTTTGGTATGGTTTGGCGATCATTGTTTGTAGTTGGGCAAAGATCCCTAGCATGCCATCATGGTCGAGAGCGCTGATTAGACTTCCACTTTCTAGGCCATCGACATCTGCACTCGATGAACTAGGCGTTAGAGTGGACCAGAAGTTATCATCATCAATCAGAACTGACAAATCATTGATAGGGTTTGGCGATCATTGTCCGTAGTTGGGCAAAGATCTCTGGCAAGCCATCGCAGTCGAGCATCGATAGCGCTGATTAGACTCCCATTTTCTCAGCCATCGACATCCGCGCTCGACGAACTAGGCGTTAGAGCGGACCAAAAGTTATCGTCTTCAATCATCAATGACTAAACTTTGGTCAAGTTCAATAATCAATGTTTGTAGTTGGACGATGATCCTAACAAGCTGTCTCGATCAGGCATTGGAGCGTTGGCTAGGCTCCCACTTTCTAAGCCATCTTCATTCGCACGCGGCAGACTACGGTCTTAGAGCCGATCTGAAGCTATCGTCATCAGTCGAAACTGATTAAGCTTTGATCAGGTTTGGCGATCATTGTCTGCATTTGGACAATGATCACTGGCAAGTCATCGTGATCAGGCACTGAGAGTGCTGACTAGACTCCCACTTTCTAAGCCGTCATCATCCGCTTTTCGCGGACTAAGCGTAAAAGTGAACCAGATGCCATTGTCATCAGTTGGAACTAACTAAGCTTTAGTCAAGTTAGGCCTTCACTTGGCCTTGGGCATGTAAGTCTGACTTGGTTGTCTTAACTTACTTAATTCGCCTAATAGTCTGACACAGATGTCGGACCAATAAATCTAATTCTGGAGTCGAATTGCCATAAATTGACCAAACTGAGTTTATCCAAGTTTAATGAACAATAAGGGGATTTTAATAGAGCGAATACCTTGGATTTATTGATAATATCGTTGTAGGCATGCTCTACATTCCATAGGCACTTAAGGCCTTCGCCGTTTTTGTCTTTGCGTGTGCTGGGCCGAATCTGGCGAGGTCTTTGCTTGGGCCCACTAATTGGCTGGGCCCTATTGTAAATATCAGCATGCCAGGTGTACGACATAGATTACGAGACTGTTCAGTATCGGTTACTCCCCCTAGTTAATGGAAATGTGTGCAGCGTCATTAATTCGATGAATGTGGACTCGTGCAGTTGCAATTGGAACTGTTGCCTTCTGTTGCAATTGGGTGAGCATCCAATCGGTTCCATGGGACCTTGTAATTGTTTCTCACATTTCGTAGAACTAGTATGAACTAGTACGAACTCTCCCTCGGAGGACGAGTCTGTCTTTCGCCTTATGTTATTCCCGAGTTGCCATCCACCACTGTTGTTAGGAGATAATACCTGCAGCTAGTTTTGGAATTGTCATTCCTACTGTATCTACTGGGCTTCAAGTGTGATGCCACAGCTGAAAGGTAGATTGGTGGAGTGGAGCTCTAGTGGAGGCAACTTGCGGTCCTAGGGTGCCAACTCTACATCACCCGGGCATATCTCGTTTGAGATACATTCTCATCTAGCTTCTTCTGCCCTCCTTCCGAATCCTCTTTGCAAGGTAGATTGGCAGAGCAAATAATCAAGTGCGTGCTTGCAGCCAGTTGCTTACTTTGGGTACCTTTGCTTCCACTTTCGAATCCTCTTCTCAAGGCAGATTGGCAGAGCAAAGACTCGACGCGTGTTTCAGCGGATCCATACTCACATCAGTTTAGATACTTCTAGTGTGTAAACTTTTGCACTAGTCAGTCAGGCAAGCTTTGTAACAACTTTCTTAGTAATCAATAAAGTTTGTCTAATTTGCATTTTATTCCTTGAATGAATCTGACTCATATAGGCTTTGTGCGAACAAATAATCTAAATTGAGAAACAAAAGAAATCAAAGCAGTAAGACAGTTTGACTTTGAGCGGGGGCTGTTAATCTGGCCCTGAAAGATATGTGCATGGTCTTGGCTCAGCCTGTGTAGCTCCCTTGGCAAAGTGTCACATTTCTCCAATGCTAACAAAGTTACTGAAAAGTGAACTTCGTGCGAGCGTGTTGTTCCTGGTTGGCTACCAGCTTTTGCAGTAGGCGCCCGTTTGTTGAAGTGTTGTTACTTAGCTTTGTATTGGACTGGATGGTGTCTCCAGTGTTGAATTTTGGCTCATCGAATAGTTGATCTTTGGTTGTCGGAGCTTTGTATATGTCCGTGAGAGGTGATTTTTCCCCTTAACTGGGCCTGATATCCAATATGTCTGTCCCGCGGGCCCGAGCTGTAATTGCTAACAATCGAGTTGTTTCAGCGCTACTTAGTGGCAGTATCTCGTTGAAGGTTGATCTCCTCGAATAGTTCCTTGGGTCTGGTTGGCAGTGTATTTGATGCACTAGTGCAGAGTAGAAACTACTGCTTGCATATGATGGAGCCAAGGCCTTCTAAGGATGACATTGTAGGCGGACGGAACGTCGATCACCATGAACTCTTGAACAAAGTACTTTCGTAACTGTGGCTCTCCCGCCACTACCATTAAACTGATCTTCCCAATAGGGAAGCATTTCTCTCCGCTGAATCCGATTATGGGGTAATTGGCGGGAGTTAGGTCCTCCTTATTGAGTTGCATATTGCAGAATGCGTTGGGAAGCATGACGTTTAGAGAGTTCCCTGTGTCCACCAAGGCCCTTTCACTTCCCACTTTGTAATGAGGACCGAGATGACTAGGGCGTCATTGTGAAGAGAGTGGACACCCTGGAGATCTTTGTCTGTGAAAGTTAGCGAAGGGAGGGGACTCTGAATACGAGCATATTGCACTTGTCAGTCCTCACAGGTGGCCTGCGTCCGCATCTCGAGAAACATCCTCTTGCATAACCTAGTGGACTGCTCGCCTTTCGAGCAGACTCCACAAAGTACATATATGATGCCAGGAACTTATTTTTCTATTTCCTTGATGGCATCTTCCAATTTCTTTGCCCGATCCTGCCTTTTGTCCGAGCTCAGGAAATCCTTAAGTTTTCCCTTTCGGATCTAGTACTCTATCTTGCTCCTAAGACTTTTGCAATCCTCAGTGTCGTGGTCACCCTCCTTGTGAAAGGAGCAGTATTTGTTGTTATCGCGCTGGGAGGGTTCACCTCGCTACTTGGCGGGCCATTTCAATTATCCCCAATTCTTAATGGGGTTGAGGACATCGGACAGACTGGAGTTGAGGGGAATGACGGATTTAGACCCGACAGAGTTGGAGGCTTTATCCTACCTTGCACAGCCAGAGTTGGGCTTGATGTCATTGTGTTTCCTCTTCTGTCATCATCTTCTTGTTTCGTCCCATTCTTCTTGTCCCTGGAACCAGAGGGTTTCTTTTCGGACTCCGCCACCTTCTTGGTGGCCAACATCTCATCAAGAGTGATATATTTCTGAAAATTCTTCAGCAAATCTGCCATATCAGTTGGAGGCTCCAGAGTAAGGAAATCGTAGAACTTTCCTCTCCTCAGATCTAAGGTGAAGCCTATAACTGCAGTGTCATTAGAGCGTGTGACACATTCCCTCAATGCCTCGCTCGACTTTTGTTTGAGGGTGAGCAGGTAAGCGCGTGAAAAATGTTGTTGCTAATGTTCGGATTGAGTCGATGGACTTTGGAGGTAGGTTGTGGAACCCGGTCAATAGTGATTTATTCAGGCTAGTAAGTAATGACCAACACATTACTGCTTCAGACCCTTCTTTGAATACCATTACATGTTGGAAGTAGCACAAGTAATCGGATGGGTCTATTGTCCCGTCGTAGAACTCCAGCTTTAGCGAAGTGAATTTCTTTGGTAGTGACTCATTCATGATGTGATCCATGAACGGGGGGACGGTGAGGTTGAATAGCAAATTAGGATTGGTGGCCCCTAGCCAGAGTAGGTTCTGTGAAGCGGGTTTGTCGACCCTAGAGAGTTGGATCTCCGTTGGCCGCTCATCCTTCTCTGGTCCATTGAGAACCCACAGGGGCAGCGCGACTCTCCTGAACGTGTTCTCTGGTGTCTTCTAGGGTCGGAGCTCTTTGTTGCTCCCGGGCTCCTTCTGTGGGTGGAGGGTTTCGTGAGTAAGTATCTCCACTGCTCGTTTAATTTGCTTTATCTGGGTTGACACTAGATCCACCCTGGGGTCCATCATGGCTGCTGCTAGCACGAAACTGGTGGTGTTCCTCCATTTCGAGCGTTTGAGGGTTCTGGGATGTCTCCATTGTTGCGAGATCTTGTAGTCATCATCATTCCGAACTGTGAGGAAGGGTGATGTCATTGTTTTTAAAAGGAACTTTGTCATTCCCCACGAATGGCGACTAACTGATGTAGTTGAATCATGTTCTCTTTGACCTTGACATGCACATGGAAAACACGTGAGCCAAAGACTACTTTTGTGGCGGCCGATGGCACTCTGACGCTAAAGTCAGACAAGGCTTGAGAAAGACTTAAAGTTGTAAATTGAGTTTTGTAGCGTACATTGTTCATCAATCCTGTGTCCTATTTATAATGCGAAAGTGCTTGTTTGGCTAGGCCTTTAGGTGAGTAGTTTGGAAAAAGAGATCTTGCTGGAGATCTTTTCCTTGTTGGGAGTCGTCCATGTAGGAGAGTTTTCCTACATGACTTGTGCTCCTAGTTTTGCGGGAAAGATTTCCCTTTTGGAGTGTTGTCCATGCACAAGAGTTTCCATGCACGACTTATACTCCGATATTTGTTTCCTAGTAGGAACCAATGTATTGTTGGTATGCCTGTCTTAGGTCGATCTCCCAGATACTTGCCTGATTAGGCCTTACAGGTATTGGGCTTGACCATGTGACGTGTGGGTGTAATAGGACGCTGCAATTCGGGTTCAACCTTCTGGATTCTGCCAAAGTGGGCTTAGTGTTGTCTGGGCTTTGCCAGATTGGGTAGGCAATCAGGCCCGTTTAGATCTGCTAACGAGATAAATTAGAGGACGGTTTGGTGTATCATCAACTACTTCTCAGAGTTGGTGGGCCAGCTCATCAGTCCACTAAGTCATGTCATGGAGGACTTGAACGGTTATGATGGTTGAGTCTGAATCATCTCCTCGAGCAGCGAGCTTCATCAATTGAGCGTGCGTCTGCTCGAAAAAGAAAAAGGCGAGAATTTTATTTTCTATATAGATCCCCTTCTCTGCAGAGTATTTTTTTTCACTCTTTTGATCTCAGAGACTCTACTTTTTTGTTTCGCTTTCCGCGCTTTTGACTTTGTGTACTTTTCGTAATCGAAAGCTTTTACGTTCTCCCATGGCGGGCCAGAATCAACTATCTAATGAACTATTTGCTAAAGGCCATAAGTTCTTCGAGGATAGGTCAATCTATGAGTCGAATCTGAAGGGCCTTCACGAGACATATGGGATCCCTGATGATCTGGTGCTCGTCACATTGGGTGCTGGTCAGATGCCATTATCTCCTCCAGAAGGATTTATCTGTCTGCACAGGTATGCTTCTTGGTGTACCTCGGCATTTCGCCTGCTCAGCTGGCGTCAAACGGGTACAGAACGGTGATCGCCATTCAGATCAGGGCGAGGGACGTTGGTGTCCGAGTGTCTCCAAGAGTGATCCAACTACTAGCCTCTCCTTGGATAAACGAGCATGTTGTGTGCGTGTTGACGTTGCTGGACTACTTTGGAAATTTGCTTGATGATTTCAAGTTCTGGCAAAAATATTGCTTCATTGCTTCTACAGACTCGAAGTATTTCGAGCTTGATGGGTGTCTGATCGAGCGGGAGTTCAGGCAACTACATAAGTTTAATTTTGTTCTCGATCCTGCCAATGTTGATTGCATATTGAATTGTTATCCGTGCTTTCTGTAGGGAAGTTTCCAACTATGGATAAATTTCGTGACATGCCTTGAATGCGAGTAGAGGATGTCGTCCAACCTTCTCATATCAAGCCAAGCAGACAATGGGCTTATTGGCATGAGGTTCCCACTCCTTTTAGAGTTTCGAAGCCGAAGTTCGAAGCTGAAGTCCAAAGGTGAACCCTCTTTGAAGAAGAATAAGAAGTTCCTGAAGGTTAAGATTTCGAGCCCGTCAAGGAGGGTGGAGTTGAATGAGGCATTTTCTTCTTCTGTGCGATGAAAGAAGACTCGTGTTGCGACTAAGCCTGCTCGTGAGCATTCAACCCCTTTAGAAGAGGGACACAAGTCTATGGGCAAGTTCTTGATTCGCCTGCTAGGGCGGAAGCTGTTGTATCTGAGGGCCATGATACTCAGGCAAAAAGCGTCTGCAAATGGTAGGGGTTGAAGATGTGAAGAAGTTGAATACAAAGCAGGCGAAGGTTTTGAACAACCTGTTGCTGCAGGCGGGTATGGCAGCTTCGTCTGGTGCAGGTCAGACTCGTCTTTTTTTGTTGAAGGATTTCAAGTACAACCCCTACTCGGATCACAAGTCTCCTCAGCTTGCGAAAGAGTTATCTAACTATTGTCCTTAAGGCAAGAAGTTTTCCCCGTGTCACCCGTATTGTTCTCCCTCCCAATTTCCACCTCACATTGAGGTGACGACGGGTCCGAGAGATAACTTACTTTCTTCTTCCCCGTCAACTGCATTCGAGTCGGCCCGTGAAAGAGAGGCGATCGTTGCAAGCAAGGGGAAAGCGATAGAGGAAGGCCCTGATGCGGTGAAGATGGCAAAGGGCAGTGCTGGAGTAATTTCAGTCCAAGAAGTCCTCCATCCGGATGCGTGGATCAGCTTATTCACCTCGGATGTGTTAAATATGAGCAACCTAGACTAGCAATAGGAGGTTGACATTGACATGCCTCCAGAAAACATATCAGTAAATGGAATGACTGGCTTGTGAATTGTGCTCCGAAGCCAGAAGGCCACACACTAGGAGAGCGTATGGACAAAGGGCTGAAACATCTCGTGCTAGGGATGCCATACTTGAACAAAGCTGTCGTTGCTTGGATGGAAGTTGAGGTTGTTCGCGAGAGAGTGTATACTATAGAGCAAGTCTCTACAAGTCATACTTCGATGCTCTCCATGAAATTGAATCACTGATGGAGTAGCTTAAGGAAGTGAGGCTTGCCTAATCAGCCGTTGATTCGGAGGTTTGGCAGACAAGATCGGAAGTTCAGAGGATTCACAATTCGGGTTCGACCTTTTGGATTATGCCAAAGTGGGCTTAGTGTTGTCTGGGCTTTGCCAGATTGGGTGGGCGATCAGGCCCATTTAGATCTGCTGACGAGATTATCATGACACATGTATGGTGCAGATTAGAGGACGGGTTGGTGTATCATCAATAAGCATCTTACAGTGTATATCTATGATTGGCAATGAACTAATGCATTCGTTGAGTGCCTACCATAATTCACAGTGCATTCAATGATTCCTTACCATACTAGTAGTATGATACACACATGTAGAAAGAGAGAACGAGTGAGAAAGAGAGAGAGTGACATATGCCTGCCATTTGTGCATTCCATTTGGAGAATAGGGAAAAACAAAGATAAAGAAATAGTATGGGAGTTGTTGCAAATTTGAAAAAGGAACAATATATCATTGAAGAAGGGGGACGGTAAGATATGTTAAAGAAGATTCGTTGAAGAAAGAGGAAGATGAACAAAGTTGACTGTTGGAAACTAGACTGGGTTTGGGACTAGGAAATGGCTCTGAGGCGATTTCTAGGGGTATTCTCGGTATAATATTGGTTTTTTTTTAATCTTCAATCTTGGCCATCCCAAGATCTGTGGACTCAACCCTAGCCATTGATTCTCGTGGCAGCTCGTGACTGCAAGTTTCACCTAAGTTCTCCGCCGTCTCCACCGGCGACTCTAGGCTCTTTTGCGCCGCCTTGAGGGCTTGCTTTTCGACAAGCTGATACGCTACAGCCGCCTCTTCTACTCCCTCATTCTTTACAGCCGCAACTGATCCTGTTCTAGACGCGATTGCTGTTCTCGACGTGTTTGCTATGGTTGTTCCTATTTGAGTGACGCTGGAAACAGACCTTAGCCCCCTTTGTGATGTCGGCGCCTCCAGCCGTCATCCCTTCGTCCACGGCGGGGGGAAGTATTGGGGGTCCCGGGGAAGGAGCGGCTAAGCCGTCTTTCGCCTAGATTTTGGGTAAAATCTTGGTGGACGAAGTTCCGGAGGCTCCGGTAGAAGGCACTCGTTTCCGCAAAGATGGCGCACCTGCAATTGGACTTACGGCCACGAATGAAGTGTGTGGCGAAGCGTTCATGGAACATGTGATCGTTTTAAAGTTATCTAGCTACCGACCAACTTTGGAAGATATCCGAGATTCGATTCATAGAACTTGGGGAATTCTAGGCGATTTTTCGCTTGGCTTATTGAATCAAAGGCACGTGTTAGTTCGACTTCAATCTGAGGTGGAAGCAAAGAAAGTTCTCTCCAGATACTCTTTCTTGATTCGTGGAGTTCGGTTCAAAGCTTTCCGTTGGCACGATGGTTTCAGTTTGAAGGAGGACCCGATCTCGGTGCCGTTGTGGGTAGAGCTTCCTAACTTACCACTGCATTTATTTCATCCCCCTATTTTAAAAGCAATTGTGAATTCTTTTGGTGGTTTTTTGCAGATGGATGATCACACTAGATGCCTATCACGCCCAGGCTTTGCCCGTGTTTGCGTGGAGATGACTTTGGCGGATAAACTACCCAATAGAGTTTGGATTGACAGGGCTAACAATCGAGGTTTCTGGCAGAAGATTGAATATACGGGCTTTAAATACTGTGATTTTTGTTCCTTGATAGGGCATCAGGAGGAGTTTTGTAGAAAAAAGTTAGGCCTTAAGGCCGGTGGGTGAGGTTCTAACCTACGCAAAGCGGAGAAGACGGTCAAACCAAAAGTCGTACCAAATTTTGTCAAGCAACATTACGTACCAGTTACCAAAAAAGACAATTTCCCTAACCCTAAAGTGGGTACGAGTGGCGCAAAAAATGACAAGGGTGCGGAGATTAACGAGGAAGCTGGGGAGAAGAGGCCAATGGCCATTGATCCGGTAAAGGTGGTGTTGTCGAACAAATTTGAGTCGCTTACAGAGATTTTAGATGACGATGAGGGTGCTCACGCGGACAAGCAGCTTGTGGGTACGACAATGGTTCATGACAGTGCCGAGGTTGTGCCAGAATCTATGGAGGAATGCCTTTTGGAGGTGGGGTATACAAATTCGGAGATTAAGCAGGTTATTGGACAGCAAACGCAGCCTTTACTACATGAAAGTGCGATCAATTCAGGGGACAGCAGTTCCAAGGATGTCCATGTGGCGGCGCCGCGAGGTACGACAAGCGATACAAATGGAGAAGTTAAGGTTGGGAAGTTTGTTTCAACAGGGGAGCAGTTGCAACGGGCTGACTTGCCCCAGCCAGATCACGCCTCGCACCAGGCAGACCCTGAATCGCACCAAGCTGTGCACTGCACCAACACAAGTGTCGTGCCCCAGTCAGATCCCAACTCCCTCCAAGCAGTGCTCTGCCCCGAAACAAGGGTCGTGCCTCAGCCCGCGTCCTGCCCCACAACAGGGGACGTGGTCTCGTCCCAGCCAGCTCCCTGCACCATAACAGGAGAGCCCCATTCAGGCTCTGTTTCGCTCACTTTGGACGATCTCTCGCAGGTTCTGGACGTGGCTATTAGCAAGGTCTTTTCTTGGTCTGTTCCCCCTACCATGCAGACCACGACGTCTGACTCGACACAGGTTTCAGGGGTTGGAATGGTGCAGTTGGCAGCCCAAGATCAGTTGACAGATGTACCTATTAGGTTTGATGATGCTATCAAGTTGGTAAAGGAGAATCGTGCCTTGCGAAAGAAGAAAAAACAAATGCATATCAATATACTTGACAGCGCCACGGAAGACAGTGATGAGGCCGACTCGAATTCGGCAATAGGGCCGGGTTCACAAGCTATCAAGGATCTCGAGCTGGGGGCGCAGTCCGAGGAGGATCCTAAGAAAAAAGTCAAGTTGGCGGTACCTCTGGGCAATCGCCGTAAGACTAAGAAGGGTGTGTCTTCCTCCCGCGGTTAAGATAATGGAAAATTTTATGTTTTGGAATGCTCGTAGGGTTGGTAATAAGGCCACGAGAAGGAGGTTAAAAAAATTGGTTGTGGACAATAAAGTTCGAATTCTAATGATTGCGGAGCCTATGATTGATGTTGCCAGACACATGGAGATTGGTAACAAACTCAGACTGGGAGGATTTGTCTCTAATGCCATGGTTGGAGGCAAGATTTGGATTCTGTTGGATAATTCTCTTGCATTGTCGGTGGTGGATATGTCAGATCAGATCATTCATTGCAGGTAACAGATTATGCCTCTAGAGTTTTTTTTACTTTCTTTTGTTTATGCTAAATGCTCTGTGGATGAAAGAAGGGCTCTCTGGTTCAATATGGTCAATTTTGCTGCTAACCATGATTCTCCATGGATGGTCGGCGGGGATTTTAATACATACTTACATTCGGGCGAAAAAGTGGGGGGCGTCGCGCCGTCTTTGGCAAGCATGTCTCATTTATCTGACTGTATTGAAAGCTGTGGCTTAATTGATTGTGGGTTCTCGGGCCCTCGTCTCACCTGGTGTAATAATAGCCGAGGCAGTGCGCGTATTTGGGCCCGACTTGATAGGATCCTTGTTAATTCAACTTGGTTGACAGTTTTGGCTAGTCCTAAAGTGGAACATCTCAGTAGGACATTTTCAGATCATTCTCCACTGTTGGCTTCCATGCCGACTCAACAAAGATACGACTTTGCTCCTTTTAGATTCTTAAACATGTGGACGACTCACCCTGAGTTTCTTGATCTGGTTAAAGGCACGTGGGCAACCGACATGGGTACCATGAGACCCATTGATAGAGTGGATGTCAAACTCAAAATGACCCGACGAGCTCTTATACAGTGGAACAGGACGGTCTTTGGAAATGTCTTTAGCAGAATCCGAGCTTTAGAAGATGAAATGCAACAGTGGGAAACTACTCTTCTGGCGGGTTTTGAAAATAGCAGTAATCATGGTCTAACTGTTGATGCGAACTGGGATGTTAACGCTTGCTGCAATTTACATCGATGTCAGGCGGAGTACAGACTAGCTCTCAAACAGGAGGAGCTTTACTGGATTCAAAAATCAGGTGAAAAAGATTTTAAGGAGGGGGATGCATGCACCAAATACTTTTTTGCTTCCACCAAGTCCAAACAAAAGAGACGAGCAATCAATCAAATTACGTTGCCGTGTGGTAGGACTATTTCAGATGCTGGCGAGATTCTTGATAGAGCCAATGAGTTTTTTGCCAATTTGTTGTCTTCCCAAGGCAACTGTACGGTGGATGCAGATTTGTTAACTTGTATTCTGAAGTTGATGACTCCCAGTCAATGTGACATTTTGGTCCAAAAACCTTCTTTGGAGGAAGTGAGAAATGCAGTTTTTGACATCCCCAAAAATAGTGCGCCAAGTCCGGATGGATTTACTGCTGATTTCTTTCAATCTTGTTGGGAGATTCTGAGTATGGATATTTGGGAAGCAGCTGTACAATTTTTTGAAGGGGATGCGATGTCGGCTTCCTTTTCGGCTAACTTCATGGCTTTGCTTCCTAAAATTGAGAACCCAGGTTCTTTTTCTGATTTTCGCCCAATAAGTCTGTGCAATGTGATTTATAAAATTTTCAGTAAAATCCTTTGCAATAGACTGGTAGATCTCTTGCCAATGCTTATTTCTCAGGAACAGGGGGCTTTTGTTAAAGGAAGATTCATTGGTGAAAATATTGGCCTCGCGCAGGAATTGATTAGGGACATTAACAGAAAGGCCTTTGGAGGTAATGTGGTGCTAAAAATTGACATGGAGAAAGCGTATGATAGAATGGATTGGAGTTTTTTGTTGGCGGTGCTTAGAAAATTCGGCTTTTCTGTTAGATTCTGCCATCTCATATCCAACTGTATAGCTTCCTGTGGCTTTTCAGTTTTGCTTCAGGGAGCCTACAAAGGTTTTTTTCGATCCACTAGAGGTTTAAGGCAAGGTGATCCTCTTTCTCCGTTTCTTTTCATTATTGGTTCCGAAGTTTTGAGTAGGGGATTAAAAGCGGCTTTCGATAAATGAAAAATTGGGTTTTATTATACTCCTAGGGCCTGCAGACCTATTTCACACCTTCTGTATGCAGATGACACCCTCATTTTTTTAAATGGAAGAAAATCTTCCATCTTGGGATGCATGGCATTCTTGAGACGTTATTGTGCGACTTCGGGGCAGAAAATTAATGAGGGCAAGAGTTCCTTTATTTTGGAAGACAAGGCAGTCACGGAAAGAATTGTGGTGGTTAAAAGTTGCACAGGTTTCCAGTTCAAAGATGTTCCTTTGAAATATTTGGGAGGGCCAGTGTTCCAAAGGGAGAGTTAAAATTTCATATTTTGAAGACTTGATCGCTAAAATTCAAGCCCGTATTCAGGGATGGAAGGCCAAATTGTTATCTCCGGGAGGACGATTAGTCTTGATCAAACATGTCCTTAGCTCGATTCCGATTTATATTCTTAGCTCCATGTGTGTACCTCGGAATGTTTTATCTCGGATTAATAGGTTGTTGGCGGATTTCTTTTGGGGGGATTGTGAAGGAAAACTGAAGAAAAAATGGGTGTGTCATGGGACAATATTTGTTTCCCACATGAGGAAGATGGTTTGGGAGTTAGAGATTTGACGGTTGTGATGAAGGCTTTTCGTCTCAAGGCTCTTTGGAGGCTTATTACTTCGGACTCTTTATGGGCTACTTTTATGAAGAGCAAATACTGGTTGCATGGCGTTGCGTTGAATGGCCAACTGGTGAAATGAGGGGCTTCACCATTTTTCAAAGAGATCATGCTTGGCAAATCTCTTATTTTGAGTAATTCGCTTTGGCGTATTGGCACGGGAAATATCAGTTTCTTTGAGGAAAATTAGAACACGGTCACTTCTTTTAGAAGGTCGGAAGCTTTGGTTAGTCAAGGTTGTTGGCCTTCGGTACGCGAGGTGACTTTAACAAATTTTGAATCGGTGCATCCAAATCTCAGAAACTTGGCGCGTAGTCTTTTTGCGGATAGATTACGTAGTGAGGACGATGGCGATGAAAAGTGTGTATGGGTTCCAAATCCGAATGGCTTTTTTTCCCTTCAGTCGGCATATGAAATGTTACGGAGCCATGGGAGAATTAACGAAATATGTAAAATGATTTGGCACGACATTATTCCTTCCAAAATATCAGTCTTTGTTTGGAAACTACTCCATTGAGGAGTGCCCGTTGATGGGGAGTTATACCGATGCGGTTTGAGTATAGCCTCGAGATGTAGATGTTGTAATTCGCCAAAGCGCGAATCTTTGAATCATCTTTTTCTAGATGGCGAATTGGCGCTGCAGGTTTGGAGCCACTTTGAACGGATTTTTGATGTGCACATCAGGAAACCAGCCGAAATTTCCACGGTCCTTGTAATTTGGTTCAAGAGAGTCAAACGAAATTCTCAAACAGGTGTGTTATTCCTTCTTACTCCTATGTTGATTTTGTGGGAAATTTGGAAACAAAGGTGCAAGTGCGTATATGAAAATGCTTCCCCAAATCCTGCTTTTGTGATTTTGAACATTAGACGTACTTTGCATTTGGCAAACAATTTTATATCTCCTAAAAAAGTTTGTCAGGACAAGGCTCCTTTACGAGCGTTGGGGTTATCGGTGCTCCCAGTCATAAAGAAGGTAGTTAGAATTGTTTACTGGCATCCCCCGCCGTCAAAATTCGTTCTTAATGTGGATGGATCTTCCCGTAAGAACAAGGCCTCCGGAGGTGTGATCATTAGAGACTATAGGGGTCGATGTATTGTGGGGAAGCAAATGTTTTTTGGTGCAGGCTCTAACAATAAAACAGAAATTTTGGCTCTAGCTGAGGGCCTTCGCCTTTGTCTCTCATTGGGTTTTAAAAAGGTGGTAGTTCAAACAGACTCGGAGCTTGTTTGTGGCTGGTTTAAGAAATACTTCAAAATCCCTTGGCAATTGAAGAATATCTTGAAGGAAATCAAGTTGTTGGCGGCAACAATGACGTTAGAGTGCCACCATATCTATAGAGAGGCCAACGCGGTGGCGGATGCTTTAGAGGATAGAGCTCAACGTGACTATATGACTGTTTCTTTCAGTCCGAATGATTTCCCTAGGCGAGTGGTAGGTTTGATTGGGCTGGACCGCAGGCATACGACGTACATCCGTCACGGAGAAGGATAGCAGCAGCTCTTCTTTTATTGGCTTTGCCTTTTGCTGGACAGCGACGTGCCCTGACACAGCCGCGAGCATGGGCGGTTTGTAGCGACGACGTCCCTGCACGGGCGAGGATGGTTAGCGGGATGATGGAGTCATCACACTGTCCACGATTGGCTAGGACAGATTTTGCAAAGAATGGTGCTGCTCTTTGTTTTTCATTCTGTTTTTCGTGGACGACCAGAATTGCAGCTTCCTGTTTTTCACTCTGATTTTCACTTTGGTCTTCGAGTTTTGCTTGTATCATTCATGCAACATTTCTTGGCTTCCAATGTTGGACTTGAAGTTGCAAAGAATCTGGGAGGTGTTTTGTTCAAAGTTGCCTTGATAGTTTGACAGACAAGATTTTGCTTGACGTCCTTGTAGGTTTTTTTGCACGGTGCCGTTGTTGTTGCAGGATATGCATCAAGCGGGGTGGTGTTTTTGGTTTTTCTATCTTATTGGGTCTTTAGCTTCCAAGGCTGGTTTTGACAGTTTTGTGATTGGCGGTTGTATCATTTAGATGGGACATAGGTTTTGTTCCGAGTTTTTTGTTTTCGTTTTAATACGGGTAAAGTCGTAATGTACCCCCGTTTTGATTGTAAATCGATTTTTTTGATTAGTAATAAAGGTCTGGCATCCCATAGTTACCCCTCCCCGCTGGAGGTTTAATTTAAAAAAAAAAAAAAAAAAAAGTTGACTGTTATTGAAGGAGGATCCATTGTAGGAGGAAAACGATCAAGATATATGGGGTGTCTGTTTTATTTAGCACTCAAAACTAAGGACCCCCTTGGTGCTTACTAAAATATTTTGAATTCAGATCCTATTAAGAACTTTTGATTTTGATTAGAAGTAAAATAAATAAATTTCTAATTAGATTTAAAAATAAAGAAATTTCTATTTGACGATGGTGATGCGACATGCTCACAATGGTTCACATAATGTTATGAAAAAAAAAGTTGTTGCTAAATAACACTACAATTTCTGCTGAAAGACACCATCACCCTAATTTTTTTGGATCTACTGAAAGACACCACCACCTTCACCTTCTCTTATCTCTTCATCAAAGTAACACCACTGCAGAGGAGAAGGCAGAGAGGTGGCAGGATGGTAGTGGTGATTGAAGGAGAAGAAAAAAAAAAGGATGAGGAGATATAAGTGGCGGTGGTGGGGATTGATGGAGAAGAAGAAAAAAGAAGAAGAAGAGGTAATGGGGAGGAAAATAAGAAGAAAAATAAGAGGATGAGTAGGAGGAGGAGAGGTGAGAGGTGGCGGGATGGTGTGATTGAAGGAGAAAAAAAAAGATATGAAGAGGAGGAGAGGTGGCGGTGGTGGGGACTGATGGAGAAGAAGAAGAGGGGAGGATGAGGTGGAGAAGTGGCGGTGACAGGGCGGTGGTGGAAAGGGAAGGAGGATAAATGGTGGTGTTATGGTTGATGTTAAAGGATTGTCGCACACATATCCCCCATGGGGCAACTACACCATATCACCATTTCCTCTATCTCACACCACCTACTTTCTTTCTTACACCACCATACTTTCTCACACCACCTATATAAACAAAAACCATCCATTTTTTCCCTTCATAATTCAAATCGATAGTGGTTCTTCCCTCCCCCATTCGAAATCTTTTGCAAATCTCTTCAAAATCTCTCCCCACACTCAAATATCTTGCAAATCTTCTCGCTCTCCCTAAAAAAATCTCAAAATCACCTCAAAGTCGAAACCCTTAAACCCAAACTCAATAAATATGCTTAACTTAACATAACAGAGAAACTCAAACTCAAAACGAAAAAATGCAAAACAAGGTAAATTTTGACCAATTTAAACCCTCAATTGAGACCTATTTTCAAGTTGATCAAAACACGAATATTGTAGTACTCTTAGTTATCTAATAAAAAAAACTTGAATCACTTGAAAATGTTTTGAAATGAGCAAGTTATGGTCACTTTACTAAAGTCGCGCAAATCTGTCTCGCAATGAAAACGAGATAGTGTTCCTAACTTTCAGCCAACTTATGTGCTTGATCGAGACTGATTCTCAAGTTGATCAAAACAAAAGTATTGTATTAATCTTAGCTATCTAATAAACACAACTTGAATCACTTGAAAATGTTTTGAAAGTAGCAAGTTATGGTCATTTTACTAAAGTCGCGCAATCTGTCCGAAAAAATTTATGTTCGCAGAGTGCACTGCGGGGTATCTATGATTCTAGTTCGAACAGATTGCGCGACTTTAGTAAAATGACCATAACTTGCTCATTTCAAAACATTTTCAATTGATTCAAGTTGTGTTTATTAGTTAACTCAGATTAATACAACTTTTGTGTTTGATCAACTTAAGAATTGGTCTCAATCGATCACATAAGTTAGCCGAAAGTCAGAAACACTATCCCGTTTTCATTTTTCGGACAGATTTGCGCGACTTTATTAAAATGATCATAACTTGCGCATTTCAAAACATTTTCAAGTGATTCAAGTTGTGGTTATTAGATAACTCAGAGTACTACAACTTTTTTATTTAATTGGTCTTTCTCAAGCACATAAGTTGGCCGAAAGTCAAGAACACTATCCCATTTTCATTGCAAGACAAATTTGTGACACTTTAGTAAAATGATCATAAGTTGCTCATTTCAAAATATTTTCAAGTGATTCAAGTTGTGTTTATTAGATAATTCATAATACTCTACTAGGGGTGTATTGTATATGGATTCTTATGGAATTGATAAATAATTTGAAAAGTCCACGGACTCTTTAAATTGTCCACAGACTCTTTAAATTGTCCACGGACTTCTGCTGATTTCTTAAATCCATAGACTTTTGCTACAGACTTTCTAGAGATTTATGAAAATCCACGGACTTTGTATGAACGACTTTTACAGATTTCTAATTATTTGCAAGATAAAAAAGAAGTTGGTAATGACATATCCTCTAACAAACCAAATATATTAGACATTAGAGAACAATATATGTATCTGACCAAAAAAAAAAGATAACCAGGCAGGTAATGACATGAAATCGCAATCCAACATTCAACAAAATCAAATCATTCAACACAACCAAATTAAAAATCATCACTTGCAAAATGAAATAAACACACAGTATTTAGCCTTATGCATATAAAAAAGTATCAAACTACATGGCTTAAAATCCAAATGGCCTATAGCTTATTAGCTTTATGCATCCCTTTGTGCCCAAGTGATCCAGTCAAGTCTTTGGTCTGGACTCATCTTCAAGAAGGTGTCTTGCTTTGTTTTAGTGCTAAGAAAACTAAGCGCAAAAAACTGAGCACCATTATTCAATCCTGGGGTCTCTTGAATAGCAATCCAACATTCGCTGTTTGTTGATTCTCTCTTCTCCATTATGCCACAAATTGTTTTAAAACTGGTGACAATTTCACCAAATCCAAATTGAATACACTTGGAGTCATTTGACTTCATAAGCTGATCATACTGCTGCTTGATCTTCCGCTGTGTAATACTTGACGAAGACGTAAACGGATTAGAACAATCAATACACTGATGCTTATCATGTTGTGAAGCTGCCACATTACTAATCTCAACGCCGGAGTCATAGCCGCCATCATCAACATGCCTCTTCTTCTTACCCTTTTTCTTATTTTTCTTCCCACCAAGCTCCTCACTCTTTCTACAATCATCATCCCCACCTTCCTTATCCAACTCCGACCCATCAGAGACACCCTCATTACAAACCACCCCATTACCCCCCTCATTGCAATCATAACAAATGGGGGCACACAGAGAGGCCAATTTAGGTGAATTTGAGGTAAGAAATTCTACAAACAGCTGGTGGGCCTTATTGCTTTGATGGATTTTGTTTATTGTAGATGAAAGGGAACATCTGCAGATTGAAAATGGGCTATGGGTTGATTCATCTTCGTCTCCCTTGACTCTCCTGAATCTCTTGTACAGTAACACAAAGAGAAAGCACATAGACAAGAGGGAACAGGAAAGGAACACAAGGGGTAACATGGGTTCAACGATAGATGATGGAGATTGTAAGAAAGCCATGAAAATCGTTCATTTACAGAGAAGAAGAAGAAGATGTGATAAAAGAGAGAGATTTTGGTGGAGTGTTGTGTATTTTTTATAAACGTAAAGGCAGGTCAGTCATCGTCATCGTCATCTCTCTCTCTCTTGTGTTTATGCAAAGATAGAAAAAAAATCGAGAAAACAAGAGGATGGGAACCAACCTCTTCGCGGCTGGCACAAGGAAGAACTTTAAGAGACTTTTTTTCACGTTGAAATCTTTGATATGGAGGCTGGCAAACTATTGAACTTTGTTATTTATACCTAATACTACAAAGTCCATGAGAATCCATGATTTTCCAAATCCATAAATATGAATGATATTTTGAATACCCTAAAACTTTTGTGGACTTTCTGAAATCCATATTGAATACCCCTAGACTTTGTGGATTTCAGAAATATTTTTTAAAATCCCGATTGAATACCCCTAGACTTTTGTGGACTTTTAAAAATTCAAATTGAATACACTTGGATTTTCAGAATCCATGAAATTTATTAAATTGCCCACAAAATCCAGATACAATACACCCCCCTACAACTTTCGTGTTTTGATGAACTTGAGAATCAGTCTCAATTTAGGGTTTAACTTGGCCGAAAGTTACCCTATTTTGCATTTTTTTCATTTTGAGTTTGGATTTATCTGTTATGCATATTTATTGGTGGTGTGAGAAAGTAAAAATAAAAAAATAAAAAAATCAATGGTGGTGTGTTGTAGTCGTTGCCATCCCTTAAAGTAGAGAGGAACCTTTAAAATGGGCCTGAAGTTGGATCTGGTTATAGCCCAATCCACATTATTGCATGTACTCACGTGCATTGCACATTGTCAATGAACTGCATTGCATGTTCAAGCCAGAGAGACTTGCTGGTTTTGTCTGCAGAGAAGCAGTAAGCCACGCCAGCCCACCTAACGCGTCCTTCTGGTTTTCTCCCATTTTGCTCAAACCAGTCAAATTTTACTCACTTAAACATCCTCTTTGCTTTGCGATCTCACTTTAGGGGCTTTTTGATTCTCTCTTCCAAGTGCTGTTTTATCTCAGGTTTCTACTATTTCACTCTTCTGTTGACTTCATTCATTGTTTCGTTCTCTTGTTTCTAAGCTGCAGTTTGATATTAGTTTCATCTATTTACGTGATGGATTTTAGTTTCCAGGACTTATGGTTTTGGTTTTTCCAAGAAATCCCGTTTTCGGATCACAAGGTGTGTTGCTTTCCCCCAAATTTCTATTGATTCTGTGATTTTTTGTTTGTTGCATCTCTAATTGATCCTAATTTTGTGTTTTGGTGTATGGGTTTTGAATTTTAGTTCTGTTGGTTTGAGTTTGCAGAACAAGTATTTCGTTTGGTATAATCTCATTACATGGTATTTGTCTTCTCATTTACTTGCTATGATTTTCATGAACTAGAATTTTAGTTTGAAGTTTTCTTTTCCAAGTTTGATAAATGTTTGAGATGAACTTAAGTTGGCTGATTCCTATTTTAAATTTATGTCTGGATCAGTACACTGATGACAGTTGCAAGTGAAAAATGCGGGGGATGAATTTTGAAGTTATTATAGTTTCAAACCTTCATAAGCTATTTAGTTTTGAAACAACAATACAAGTCGTTAGGTTTTTCATCTGTGCTCTGCCTCCAGAGACACATTCGAAGCACATGTGCCTCACACTATAAGGATTTGAGCTTGTTGAAACAATGCTCAACTCAGGCCTAAGTTTCTCTTCCCGTTTGTCATTCCCTTTTTTTCCTTTAGCTTGTTGGACTTTACTTGAGGTTCCTTTACTAAAAACTCGACCCCTTAGGAAAACAATATAACATTTGATTTATTAGGGAGTGTGTGGAATGAATTTGGTAAAGCATATATTAGGATAAGAGATTGAAGGGTGAAGGGATCCAAACTTACATCTAAGCGAAAAGAACACTAGGGCACTGGTTGGTTAAAAAAAAAGTTCCCAAGAAATCTATAAAAAACAAAGAGTTGGGAGGAGAGTAGAGGGAAAAAAGATGAAGTTGAAGATGACCAGTATTGTTTTCGTTCCAATATTCCTTGCTTCACTGCTAGAATATGATCTTTAGCGAAAGCACAAGGATAAAAATTATCTTCAACCTAAAATTTTATCTTCTTTCTAGTTCCTACTCTCCTCTTTGTTCTCTTTTTAAAGTGTTTTCTCTGATTTTTTTTTTTTTTAACCAAACACAACTTAAATATAAGTGAAATGATAATTCAACTTGCAGTTTCAAGCCTTTGCAAGGTTAGCTATAAGGCTCACAAGTATGTAAAAACTTTTTTCCATAATGTTTTCTAAAGTAGCTTAGGTTGCCATCGGTATGTCAAACATATTCCCCATATACCCATGCTTCATCATACGTGCATTGTGATTGGAGCATTTTCCGTATATATCACTAAGGGTGTGTTTGGTTGCATGAAATTCTATGTCATGGGAATTCATGAGGGGACCACCTAAATGTAAGCTAATTTCATGATCAATCACTAGTCCACCATTATATTTTGTGATCAATGGTAGGAATGGAAGTCCCATAAACATGAGAATCATACTCCTTGATCCCCCAAAGCATATGATTCCTATGTTCATGGGATTTCCATTCCCACCATTGATCACAAAATTCATTGGTGAGTGAACCTCAAATTAGCTTAGATTTTAGGTGGTTCCCTCATGAATTCCTATAGAATAGGATTCCATACAACCAAACACACCCTAAATGTTGTCAAGAAAATAAGCAAACCACAAGAAGTGAGACTACACCTGCTAGCGTGACCACCACCAATGAAACTCAGGCTTGTAATATTTTCCCTTCAGTGAGGAGGATGTACAACCAAACTGTGCTAAACTATTATGTACAACCAAACTGTGCTAAACTATTATGTGCTAGCATTTTGTATTACTTCAACACCTAAAGATATTTAATTTTCCTTCCAAGTTTTAGAGGTTAATTTTTTTGAAGAGTAAACAGAATGACAATTTCTGTATAAAATTGTAACATTTCATTTAGTACCCTACTTTTTCAACTTGGGGTACATGTCCACCTTTATTTATTTTTCCAATGCCCAAGTTACTCCTAATAAATAAATAGATAAATGAAAAAACCGACATCATTGACCAATTAAAGTGTGTCCTCTCTTAGCGAACTCTTCTAGAGTAGACATAGACTCAACCACCATTTTTGCCCCTTTCTCTTTAATCCATCTTTTCATTAGCAGGAAATGTCCCTCTAGTTGAATCTGATGCAAATCTAACAACTCAAGATTTGGGATTGGCTTGAAGTCTGTTGGAATTATCTTTGTGGATCCACTACAAGAAAGATCCAAATGTAGCAATACAGAGAAAAGTCTCAACTTAACTCTTAAGGACTGAATAGATGAAACACGCTCATTGAATTCAGGATCAACCAGGAAAAGTTGTTTCCAGCCAAGGAGTATTGTGTATGTTATGCAACATACCTATCTTAGATGATAAACTTGAGAACAAATTATTGAGATGTGCAAGTTGGAAATTTTTTAAAGAGAGAAATAAGATAGTTTTCAAGTCAAGGAGTTGTTTGAGATGGAGAACTTAACAGGCAAAGTGAATAAGTGATGTTTGAATCACCAGTTGTGCAGTTAAAACGGCGTTATAACTCCGATTTAACGCTTAACGGGGGTGAGCTGTTACATTAGGACATTTAGCTCCGATATAACAGCGTTATATGGTCGTTATTGAGATAACTTTTTTCTTTTCTTTCAATAACGTTGTTTTAACATTTTGTTCTAATAAAAAATATTCATTTCATTCTCGATCGAACTAGAACCCTAGACTCATAGGAAAGAAGCAGGACTAGAGCTCGCCGTTGCCAATTGACAGAGAACTTAGACCTCGCCATTAGACAAAGAACGAGATAAGAAGAAGGGAAGAAAACGAAGAGTCGATCACACTCTCATACGAAGGAAAAATGTTTTTTATTTTATTTATTTTTATGAGCATGATTTACTTTTTTGACTCTATAATGTATTAATACTTTGTGGGGTATTAAAAATCTATTTAAAAAACTATTCCGTTATATACCGTTATATCCTGATATATCCCGTTATAACCTATAACGCTCTTGGACCGTTATGGGTCCGTTATCCGTTTTAACTGCATAGATCACCAGATATCCCCTTCGTTATCAAACAAGCCAGGATGAAGAACATCAATTGAAATTCAATGGATTCCTCATTCCATGAGTTGAGAATATTACTACTTGGGTATCTTTATACCCTTTCCTAAACTTAAAAGGAGACAATAATTGTTGATTGAGGGCTTTAATAACATGAGTAGATAAATACCTACGAGAGATATGCACAAATGATGGTGGACTGATGGTGGTTCTGTCCACAGTATAGCTCAGAAAAGTCTTAGAAAAAAAAGAGACTTTAATTGGTCAATTATGCTTTATTTATTTCTTATGGGCAAATTAGGAATATGAAAAAAGGATTGAATATAACTTTATGGGTCTTTAAAGTAAAAAGGACTCGTATATCTCTTTATTTTTTTAAGAAGTTAAAGCACCCACTTCATTTCAAATTGATTGATTAGGCACAGCGAAAAACATCATGTAGACGGATTAATAAAGATCAAACGAAATTCTAGTTTGTTCATTCACAAGAATCCTAGTTTCTTGAGACTACAATGAGAACTACTTTTAAAACAAAACTACTCTTCTCCTAAATACTGCTTACTGAAAAAAATACTATTCTCCTAAATACTGCTTACTGAAAAAGATAAAAACACATTATTCTTGCTAAGCACACATACTAACATAACATGCTCTAAATACCATCATCCTCCCCCGGTTGGAGAGAACTTGACCTTAATTTCGTATGCAGTCAATAATTCTGGATCTATGAAAGATAAGAGCTAGTCCGAAGTCTACGAGTTATTGGACGTAGGACGTCCTTTCCATTGGATTAAGAAGCGGCTAGGAACTTTGTCAAAAGGAGAAACATCTGAGCCCTGTAAGATAAATTCCACGTGATCAGTCACATGATGGTGGCGATAGGGAACTAGCGACTAGAAGTGGAATAGGAGGGGCGACATCTCCATGAAAAGCGGACAAGTCAACAACATTGACAGTGCGACGCATGCGTAAACTATCTGGAAAGTCGACCTCATATGCATTGTCGTTTATTTCTCTCACGATCAGGAAGGACCAATATGCTGCATCATTAGTTTAAAACCATTCTCAATCCACCGTTGCCCTTTCTAAAAAACCATAATTAAATCAACTAATCCAAAAGTAAAAGAAACAAATCGCTTATGACGGTCCATCACAGCCTTTTGCTTCGCATAAACTTCGGCTAGTCTATGGCGAACCTCTCGATGGATCACAATCATTTGCTCTGCCTTAACATTTGCATTACTACTCAAGGGACTCAAACCAGCAATGTACTCTAAATCCATAGGCACAGAAGGGCAAAAACCTTGCACAATCTGAAATGGTGAATGACCTGTGCTCTGGTTGATAGGGTTATTATAAATAAACTCTGCATGAGGTAACACTGTAGGCCAAGAAGTACCATATTTTGTAGGCCAAGAAGTACCATATTCTGTCACTAAATAGTGCAAAAAATACCCAAACTCCGATTAACATCCTCAGTCTGTCCATCTGTTGTGGGTAGAATGTGGTGGAAAAACCTTAACGAACAATGCAAATGATACCACACAGTCTTCCAGAACTGCCCAACTAACCTAGTATCACGGTTGGAGATAATGCTCCTAGACACCCCATGAAGGCGTACCACTTCTCTGAAATACAAATTAGCTATATGTGGTGCATCATCCACCTTCTGCAAGGAATAAAGTGAGTTATATTCTGAGCCACTTTTGAGAAACGATCAACAACAATATACACATGATTATTACCCTGATAAGAAGTAAAATCTGATACAAAGTCCATACAAACATCTAACCACGACCTCTATGGAATAGACAACAATGAGTATAACCTAGCATTTGACAAGCTTCCACAAAATTGTTGACATGAGTACGCATAGTAGGCCAATAATAACGTTCACGCAACAAAAGTAGCTCCCCTTACGAACTCCAGAATGACCAGCCAAAACAATGAAATTCAATAATGAGTTTACCTCAAGTCAGAGAAGTAGATATACAAAACGCCTTGCCACAAAATTAGAAGCCGTCATGTAATAAAAATTCACCTACTAAGGTGCCACTTGACAGACATGATAAATATCATTATTGACACTCAAACCCTTCATTATTGACATATAAGCCGTCATATAATAAAAATTCACCGTCATGTAATAAATATCATCGAAATGGGACTGGATTCATATAATGCAAGTAGCTCATCAAACCCTTCAATTGACACTCAAAGAACTACTAACGGTTTCCTCGTCTGCTGAGCGCATTAGCCACATGATGCTTTGAGCCTGCAATATCCTTCAAAGAAATGGTGAAGTTTTGTATTTCATTAACCCACTTGCTAATCCAACTACTCTCATGCCTCTGCGAATTGAAAGAACAAAGGGCCTCGTGATCAGAATGAATCACAAACTCCCGATAAAAGAGATAGTGTTTCTAGCGATGCAAGGCTTGCTCCACAACAAACAATTCAGCATCACATGTCAAATAATTCAACTACACTTTTTGGAGTTCTCCACTGTAAAAACGACAGAGCGGCTCTCTTGTGACAAAACAACTCCTACACTTGTCTTACATGTATCACAAGATAATTCATAAGTTTTTGCAAAGTCTGGTAAGGCCAACACCTGAGTAGTAGTCATCTTATACTTAATTGCATCAAAGGCTACCTAACATGTGGCTGCTTGGCACTCATCAGTCCAATGAAATGGGACATCTTTCATAAGTTTTAATCAGAGGTGCTATAATGGAACTAAAATTCTCAATGAAACATCTGTAGAAACTGACTAAACCATGAAAATTGCTTACCTTAGACGAAGAAGTAGGCATAGGTCAATCACGAATAGCAGAAAATTTACACAATTTAGATTGATCAACTTACACAATTTAGATTGATCAACTGACATGCCTCCTCAAGAAACAACATAACCTAGAAAGGTCACCAAAGGTACAATAAACACAAACTTCTTCAGGTTTTAATAAAATGGATGATCTCGCAAGACATTCAGTAAACATAAGGCAAATGTTCCTCTTCGGTCCGATTAAAAATGAGAATATCATCAAAATAGACAACAACAAATTTATGGGTTATTTGCAATTTACCCCTATAATAAATAGATATTTATGGGCTACCCCCATCATTAATCTTTATTGCAGTCTCCCCCTGAACTAGCGGTTAACGTGCATTGACTGTCTGTTTTCAAAATGTCCGTATTTAGATGACCAAAATACCCTTGACAAATCAAATGCTGAGATTGAATGTTTTGTATCTTGTCTCGATGAAAATCAAAGGGTTCAGTTAAAATGATAACATATATCTCGAGGAAAATCTACTAGTTATTAAAAAGACATCAACTCCCCAACTCGCCTCCTTCATTCCTTCGTCTCTCCCCCTTCCCATCTCCGTCCACCCGTGACATCGCCTTCCCCTTTCCTGCCTCCCTTTCTAGTTTACGCTGCCCTCCCCTACCTGCCGCCTCACCATCTCTCTGCTTCGAATGCACCACCACTCAAAACATCCCTTGCGACCCCAAGGACCCCGTCCCGTCCCGTCCCGCCCCACCCCTTCCTCTCTCTCCTATGTTCTCTGCAACACCGATGACCCCTCCTTTTCCTCTCTGTTTTGATTCCTAAGTAAACTCCTTCAACCCCCACCCCTCTCAACACCTCTCTCCGTTCCTCTTTCCTTTCCGTTTCTCTCATTCATATAATGAAACTGGTCTGTGAGTCCAAAACTCTGCCCAAAAATACAAACTGCTTTGTTCCATGTTCCATAGTTACTAGAGAAGAAGAAACATAACACTCTAATGGTGAGCGATGTCTTACTTTCACTCCAAACCCCATTACCCTATCAAAGCTCCTCGTAGAGTCGACATGAGAACCAATTCCTTCAAACTCATCGTCATTTGAGTAGAACCCAATGGCCAATTCCTCACAATCGACCGCCACAAGGAGCCAGTCCTCCTCGTCCATGGCATGCTCTGCAACCCCACTTCCACCACCTCCCTCGCCATCACCCAAAGTTCCAAACCAGAGCCATCTCAGCCTTACAAAAGTTCTCCCAAATCTCGCTCAAACAAAGGGTCCATCATGATCACACTAGATTTGTCGCCACTTCTGCAGTCCGGGAAGCTGTGAATGGGCACAAATTTGTATCCAAGATTGAACAAGAAACTAAAGAAAGGGGTGTTGCTTGATCGAGTTGCAGAAAGAGCGAGAGACGAAATCGATGAGAGGAGATTATGATGATGGCAGCAGCCACTGTGATGTGGGTCGAACTCGGTGAATGTGGACTCGCCTTGCGAGGTTGTTTGGAATCAGTCCTATACAAAGACACATAAAGAGAGAGGAGGGAGGGGGAGGGGTGCTCTCTAGCGAAGAAAAAAACAGAGAGGGAGAAAATGGAGAGGGAGGGGTGGTACTAGTCAGGGTTACAAAGATGCAGAGAATAAGAAAAGGGAAGAGGGAGGGGTGCTCACCAGCAAAACAAAGAATCAGAGATGGAGAGAAGGGAGGAGTGGTGATCTCCGGTGGGACGGGGGCGGGGTGATGAAGTCGCAGTGAAGAGAGAGGCAGAGGAAGGGGAATATCTCTGCCTCTCTCAGTGGTGGTGTGAACAAAAAGATGAAAACGAAGAAGGGGGAGGATGGGAATATGAGTTTTTATTTATTTATTATTTTTATAATAACAATTACATTTTCCTCGAGCTACACTTATCATTTTAATTGAACCCTTTGATTTTCTTTGAGAGGAGCTATTCAAGATACAAATCATTAATTCTCAACCTTTGATTTGTCAAGGGTATTTTGGTCATCAAAATACTAAATATGAACATTTTGAAAATTGACGATCAACACATGTTGACCACTAATCCTAGAGGGAAACTCCAGTAGTGATTAATGATGAGGGTAACCATATATACCTACTTATAATAGGGGTAAATTGCATATAACCCAAGATTTATTTATGAAAGGCTAAAAAAGGTGTCATTACCCGCATGAATGTCGAAGGTGCATTGGATAATCCAAAAAGCATCACAAGCCATTCATACGATTCCTCCATCTTAAAAGTTGTCAAGGTGCATTGGATAATCCAAAAGGCATCACAAGCCATTCATACGATTCCTCCATCTTAAAAGTCGTCTTCCATTCATCTCTAGGACACATACGAATATGGTGATAACCACTTTTTAGATCTAACTTCGTGTACACTATAGCCCCTTGTAGCATATCTTCCAAATTAGGGATAGGAAACATGTACTTTGACAATAATCTAATTAATTGCCCAAGAGTCCACAACACGTGAAAAAAATCATCATTCTTGGGTACTAATAATGCAGAAACACCATAGTACTTTCCCTTGTGTATCCTTTGGCCAATAACTCGTTGACTTGTGGTTATAACTATTTTCATTGGGCTTCATGCGGTAGTGCGACCTGTTGGGTAAAGGGGCTCCCGGTACCAACTCAGTACCATGTTGACAATTCTGCAAAAGAAGGAACCTGACCACTGCCCTCACAGCAAACGTCGCCAAACTGAGCGAGAAGTTGTCTATTACGCGCAAGAATAGGTAAATTGGTTAACTGAAAAAGGGAAGAAATCGTACTCGGTTCCACTACCATGATGTCAATAATCTCCTGCGTTACGATAAATGAAGGCTCCAACTGTGGTATCCCATTTGCATCCCTGATTCAACCGTTTAACTATCGGTGGATCAAGAGGCTGTAATAAAATTTGTGTTCCGCTTCATCACAGAAAGTATAGGTATTCAGATACCCATCATGTATCGACCGATGCTGAAACTACAAGGCAGATGTCCATAAGCATCACCGTGCACCACACTTGGTCCTTATCCTGCCATAGAAAAGGGTACTAAACAACTCGTGGTGGCTCGCGCCTTTTTACTTGGATCCAACCTACTGCGAGTGGTTCTTCTTTCAAGCCCAATGAATCCACCATCATTTTCGAAACTAACTTCTCATTGGATCCACCATCAATTATCACTTTGCAAATCTTCCTTTTACAATTACAATGAGTGTGAAAAATACTGTGCTATCTCTAAGTTATATCATCTACGATACTGCATGATGGAAAAAAGAAGAAACTAAAAGGCAAAATGAAGCTGAAAACGGAACACCTACTGTACAAAACTAAAAGAAGTTATTCACTGACTTGGCTGATTATGCGAAGGGAGATTTACTCCCAAAAAACCAAAATGACCAACCAAGCTTAGCTGTTCGAGATGCCTGGTCGACCGCCATCGAAAGGAGCAATGGCGCTACCATGTGCCTACTGGCGGTCAACTGCCATGACACCCTTGGTGTCGTCATCAGACCTATTGGGTCATTTTTCAATCCATTTCGTTCTATTGCGTGAGACCTAGTTGTCGCTTTAATCCCTTTTCTTTACTCTGTTCTCGTTACTCTGTCCATGTGTGGTTCACTATAATTGTCAAAATCCTCTCGAAGCATTGTTCCTCTGATACCAATCGATTGATCAGGCGTAGCGGAAAACATTATGTAGACGGATTAATAAAGATCAAACGAAATAAAATGAAACCCTAGTTTATTCATTCACAAGAACCCTAGATTACAAAAAACAAAACTACTCGTCCTAAATACTGAAAAGATAAAAGACCCTTATTCTTGCTAAGCACACCTACTAACATAACATGCTATAAATACCATCACGAACACAGTTGATGAATTTTTGTCCAACTTGCCAACGAACTCTGTGCAACCTGGGTCTCTACCATGGTTTATGAGATTGGGAAATCTTGGTCGTGTCTTCTTAATGGCATATCTCTATTCTCCGTTAGATCATGAGGTGGATTAGTGGTTTTGGGATGATGCGAAAGGGACCTTTTCTGCCAGATTTGTGTACATGTTCTTGGCCACCAACTCAACCCATCAACACCATCTACAGTGGCCTTCGATGATCCCTTCCTTTGATAGAAACATACCCCTGGAAAGGAATTTTGTCATAGATAGTTCATGTAGGTTCTGCAATATCAATGAGGAATCCATAAACCACCTATTCTTTGGCTGAGCTTTCCCTAAGGTAGTGTGGAGCAGGGTGTTTGGAGAATTCGGCATGGGCATGCAAGTCACCCCAACCCCAGAGATCCTGAAACAATGGAAGCAGAGATTTGTTTCCAACTCTATTACATGGTTTTAGAAAATGACTACTTGCCACTCTATGGGTCTTGTGGAAAGAAAGAAACAAAAGAACTTTATGGCCTTTCTCTTTAGGTGTTTGTTGGTGGGGGGCGGTGGTGTGGTGGTGGAGTCTTAAGGGCTGTAACTCTACCTCATGCATTTTAAATAGCAGTGCCACTTGGTAATGCTCTTTCTTGTTTATTATTTTTATGTTGTAATCTCCTGCTTCCTCACTTTTCAAGTCTCACTCGGAGTGGAAATTTTTAATAAATGCAACCGTGTCTTGCTTATCAAAAAAATAAAATAATATTTTCGGTCTTCAATACATTAACATTTAAAAAAAATATTATTAAATTTTTTTCCATATGCACATATGGTTTGGCTATTTTAGTTGCCTTTAGATACCATCTATCTAGTAAATGATATTAACGAAAATCTCAAATCCAAATCTGCAATCAATAGTTTATTCGAATGAAATCTCAATCAATATGGAGTGCATGCTGTAAAGTTAGGAAAGAAGGTGGACACAAGGTAGTAAGATAATGCGACCCCAATTTGGGTTGCAGGTCTTCCTATCCGAATCGGGACTGAATTTGGCCAATCTAGGTTTTTCCCATTTCATTACTATCACATTCCTTGTTTTGGAAAATACGATTGTGACAGTGAGATATTTTTATTTGTTTTCTTTACCTTTTGTATTATTTATACTTACGTGCCCCTATAGGTTTGGAGCTATTTATAGTTGAGCCCATCATATTTTAAGTTGAAAGGGCCAAGGTGGCCAGTCATTTTTGGGTCAAGCAAAAAATAAAGCAAAACAATGTTGGGTCTGTTTTAAAACTTACATATGCGTGTCTAGTGTAATGAATCTGGTTCAGGTCAACCTCTTTTCTTGATTCAAACTAGTTTGGGGTTACAATCATAAGATTATGGAGTTTCAACCACGAGCTGACCTAGAAATTTACATTGGGGGGGGGGGGGGGGGAGGTTGAGCTAGTGTGAAGTCAAACTTGATAAATGATACCCGACATTTATTGGATAATCTAGCTCGTAATTTACCGAAATCCAACAACTCTTAAGTGAATTATTGAAGATTATTATTGGGGCGGGCAAAATATGCAATGTGCTCGTTAAAATTTGGACAGTAAAAAGTGGTTGGCTCTATTAAGGTAGGTAACTCCAGTGGGATCTAAGGTAGTTTCATTTTGTGGATCTTTAAACTTTTTATGAGTTGCTTTTTCTAACCCAAAGTTCCTATAAAACTTGAAGTCTATTGGATTGAAAAATAATTGTATGCAAAAGTTGGAATCTTGGACAGCTAGGTAACGACCACACATAGCAAGGAATCTATAAAATAAATTTGTATGCGAAATTTACCCAGGGCCAGAACACCCTCATGTGGTTCTGCCAGTGTTTTCAACCACAATGAGTTCCCTTTATGCTAAAAGACTGTAGTTTCAAATGCATGTGGAAGAACCATCAATACGGGTGCTCTGGAAGGAGAGAAATGATAGAATCTAGCATTTGTAATGAGATTAAAGCTGGTTTGGGCTTGGGGTAACCCTTGGGGATTCATTCAAAACAGTGCATTTCATACATGCATGTTTGAGTCTTTTTGTATGTAATTTAGTTTTGCTCTGATGTATCCTTTTCCTTGTGACCACTCTTATCAACTCTGAACTAATAATGAGAATAAACCAAAACAACCAAATTGTTGAAATAAAATATTACATAAAGAAAACAAATAAACTTCTTTCATTCACTCAAGTCCCACCTCGGGTTGTTCCGCCTTGTTATAACCATCTTTGCTTGATAAACAAGCCTTCTAATCCCTAATCTCTTAAAAAAAAAACTCTAATCCTACTACTGGTTTAGCTCAACAATTAAAATAAAATAAATTGAGGCTTCATTTCCATCATACTCAGTCACCGGTTATATATATATTATTATTATTATTATTATTATTATTATTATTATTATTATTATTATTATTATTATTATTATTATTATTATTATTATTATTATTATTATTATTTTATCAATTAATGATCTGTGTTATTGATAAAAAGAAGCATGTGGAAGAGGCAACCAGCTCAGTTTGTCAACATAGCTACGATAGTCCCTAACTCCCTATATTCTTGTGATTTCCACCATAGTCTTTGGGATTACAAATGGGTCCTGTGTTCATGAAATAGTTCAGAGATTGTAAGGAATATCCACGAGTGCCTATATGTTATTACTTCAGTCTTGCTGAATAAAAAGAAGCTAGTCATGAATGTTTATGGCCTTTCTATTTGGTGCTTGTGGTTGCCCTTCAGCATAGGATTGGAATTAATGCTCAACTCCGTTTTTATCTGCAGGTGGTTTTTGAAAATAAGGCCTTGAACTGTGGCACTGTTTAAAATAATGGTAAGGTCCCTCACTTGATGACTGTGGGTTTCTTGAATTGGCTTTTAGTCCATCTTTTGCTTCATATGTTGTTCACTGCATTCGCTTCTTCACAAGGAAGTTATGGAAAAAGAAAAACAACTCTATTTTGCTTTGGTACTAAATTTATGATCTCTATATTACTATGCATATACACATTTGATACCATCACATATGGAAAAGCATTTGGAGTGAACAGCACAAAGCAAAAATGGATGCATTCGACTGGAAAGAGATTCAGTGATCAGGCCTTTTTTTTTTTTTTTTTTTTTTTTCCAGAATTACCTCATTGGAGCTTTTAAGCCACCTTGTAACATTTCAATAACATTTGCTGATGGAAGGACTCGCAAACAGGTAATGACTGTACCATTTTTATGTTTGATAGTTCTGAATATTTTCACAATATTGTTATGCTTTAGTTTAGTTGGTAAGACTTGTGGTTGTGGAGAATGTATCACAAGTACAAACTTCATCCCTGCCAAAGGCATTTAAATGGCTCAGGGATCCATTAAAAGCACCTGAAAAAAAATGTTGTGGATAATAAAAGCAACAGTCTCATGCTGATAATGGTCTAAGAAACTTTTATTCACCATAGTTTATGCACTTTTTACTCTTAATTTAGAGAGAAATTTTTTTAGAGAAAGCATTCAGACTGCTCATTATTTATAGGAGAGCATGAGGAACTTATTTGTTGTCATCCATAACGAGTTTCCTTATGTGAAGGCTCCACTGAAGAAGGAAAATGGACAAACAGCTATGGTTCCTCTTTTCCAAAGTCAGGAAAACATTGCCGGGGAGGTATCCTGCAAATATGTCGCTGTTGTTAAATGACTGTTTAATTGTTGCCAACAGTTTTGTATTGATAATTTGGACTGATAATGCTATACTGTTTGCAGGTTTCCCTAGAACCACTTCAAGGAAAGAAGGTTGAACACAATGGTGTTAAGATTGAGCTACTCGGCCAAATAGGTATAATATAAAATTTTCATGCTGAGAAGAAAATGCCTTTACTTTTTGCTTCTCCTTTTTTCTAACTGTCTGTCAGACAATCAAGAGATATCGTAAGTCAATGCATGCAATGACATGTTCAAAGTTTTGAGACCGTTTTGCCCCCCTTGCAAAAATGTGATCTCTTTGGCACAAACCTTTATTTTAATCTTTAGTTTTGTTTTATTTTATTTTAAAGGTCAGATATTATTAAGAAATAGCTGTGAAAAGTATGAAAGAGAAGGGTACCTTAAGGATTAAGGTCCCAAGACTAACAAATCCTAGTTGACTTACTAATGTTCGAAAATCCCACTTTGAATGACGGTAAAGAGATACCCAGGCCCAAAGAATGACAAATTATCAGTTAAATTCGCTCTCAAATCGGAAGCCTTGTTGACAATTCCTGCATTGCACTATTTCCATAAAACCCCAAAACGGCAAAAGGTAACATCTTCTAAAGAATCCTTCCTTTAAGAAAAGAGGAGATGAGGACACTTTCAATTTCTCAAAAAAGGCCTTCAAAGAACCAGGCATCAGCCATACCACACCAAAGAGAGCAAAGAAACGATGCCAAATCATATTGCCTAACTACAATATAAGAAAAGGTGGAAGGACCTTTTTGGATCTGAAGCACACATAGGACATATCATGTCAATGCCCGTGCCTCTACTAGAGGACACCAGATTATGTATTTAAACCTAAACTAAAACTAAATCTACGAAAAGAAAGATAAATAAAGTAACTCAATTTTCATATTTCATCAAAAGCCAACTACAAACTTTAACTTCATGCCTTATTTATAGGACGTACTAGCTTGTCTGGCAAGCAACCAATCTAACCTAACCCTAATATAACTAATACCATAATGAGTCGAGTCCACTTACTAACATAGTTAATTAATACCCAATAACATCAGAATTCATGTCCAGGCCTCCTTCTTCCACTCTTTCTAGATTGGGTGGAACATTGGCACTCACTTTCCCATCCTTCTTCTAATCGTTTTCCTTTTGGGGAAGTGGGTGTGGGAGAGGTTAGTCCAGGCCCCGGTGTGGATTATTTGGAGGGAAACAAATGATAAAATTTTCAAAGACTGCAAGAAGGAAGTTTAGAAGCTTTGGACTGAGGTGAAGGTGACTCTATGGATGTGGGCTGGTAAATTTAAAGATATACAGTTCTCCTCCTGTATGTTAATACATGATAGTTGTAAAGTTTTTGTACATATGTAGTTATTTGCACTGATTTGGAATATAATAGAACTCTTATTTTTCTGATTAAAAAAAATAATAATAATAAATAAATAAAACCCTTAACCTTTGAGATAGTGAGTCCCTTACTCATAACTTCCAACACCAAATCTCTCAACTGTTTAGCTGTGTACCACCTATTCATAGCTTCTAATGAAAGCCCCATGTAAAGTGTCGGTAACATTCGGGGATGACAACCCAACACTTCCACACCCGATGCACTATGAGCATCATCTCCGACCTCAAAACCATATTCAATGCAGAGCAAGCTTGGAGGATCAAGAATGGACATAAGCTTTTCTACATGATCAATGTTATATCAAAATAAGAAGTGCAATGAACAAGCACTTTGTGATATGAGGGGATCCTTGCTGCCTGGATAAAAGGCCCAAATCTAAGTTTTTGCCAACCAATCTACTAAGAGCTTTCAATATGATAATGAATAAAAAAAAAAAAAAAAGGGTTGTCTTACCACCTACAATAATCAAGAAAATTAACCGTCAAAAGATAGTTGTTCAACCATCCACTTTTCCCCAAAACCCATCTTGTTTATACAACAAGGCACAAAGTACAAACAAACATGCTTTATGCTATCACGACCCGCCTTATTTTAGGCCTAGACTAAAGCCATCTTTGAGAGTGAATTCACCATTATATTGATCTTGTCCCCAACTTAGCCACCCAAAGTGGTGTGAATTTTGTCTCAAAAGGCCTCGATACAATTGAGATGTAGCTAACTATATATCTCCCACACATGATGTGAGACTAACCAACCTACCACCATGTGCCATCACTTTGAAGGGCTTGCCTAAGCGTGTGGGGTTGACCATGCCCGGTCTTCCCCCTCCACAGGACTACGGGATGTTACATATGCTTTTTCAAAATTTATCTTAGACAAGCTATAGGTAACAACACCTCATTCGGGAATCAATCAATTCATTACCCACGATCACCCCTTCAAGAATTTGGTTGTTCTTTATAAAAGCTTCTTCATGATGCCAGATGATTTGAGAGAGTCTCCTTGTAGTGGCTTTAGCAACAATCTGCCTCTGATAAGGCCAAGGGTCATATGATGCGACTCTCGAGCCATGGTGTCTTGCCAATTTTATCTTCATCCCTCCACAACCACCATTCATCGTTAATGCCATCGTCGACTACAATGTGTTCATTCCCACTAACGTGGAAGCTGCTTGACTTGCAAATGTAGACTAGGTGAATGAAGCTCTCTTTGTTTCATAGCATAAATTAGTTATGGTTTGGTCACATGGGTTTGGTTGGTTTAAAAAATGAAAGAAGCATACTGAGTTTAACTGTTTAAGTTTTGAAAGGTTCATTCATTGGCAATGGGTCCTTAACCTCCAATTTTGGACTTAAACCACACATGAATGCAGGTACTGATTACATGCTACATGTAGGGTAGAATTATGGTTGTTTGTAGCAAAGCTATAGGAGGTGATGTGTCTGGCTGAGTGTTCAGAGAACATGGAAAATGGAGACCGAGGAGATGATAGGTAAAGAAAAGATAAGGTGGAATATGGACATGATGAATTTTGCCTTCTAGGTGAGAAATTGAAATTAAATCTCATATCTACAGAGAATGCAACTTTGTAGGAGATAAACATGTGTCGGTGGAGGTACTAAAGCCACCAACTACTACTTACCTCATCTTGACCATTACACTCAGTTAGTTCAAGGAAGAAAATGTAAAGGCTGTTTTATGTTTAGGTGCCAACATAATTGTGTCAAGTCGATTGATGGTAAGCTTGCATCATTGGAGGATCTTCATGACACCAACTACTTCATACCTTCTCTGACCAAAAAGCTCAAGCATTGGTACACAGGGACTACAATCAGTTAAGTGACTAAGATGTGATCCGACATGCTTGAGTTTTTTTCCAAAACACCTGGTGTTATTGGACAAGTATTTGGAGGACCACTTCAAATTATATGGATAAGTTTGTGCAGGGGATTCAACCGGGTGTGGGAAAGGGGAATGACATCAGGTTTTGGCATTATGTGTGGATAGGAGATGTGGCACTCATCATAGACATCCTAGATTGTTTGTTTTATGTGATAGGAAGTAGGGTCTGTTGATAGCTTGTTTAGGGAGGATATTGATTGGGATTTTCACATTAGAAGATCTACTCTTTCAGTAGGGTAAGTGAATAGCTTTGTGATTGTCACTAATATTTTTAGGTATTAGATTGGGGAATTTAATATGATAAATGAGTTTGGAGGGAAAATAGAAATAAGGACTTTTCAGTTTGTTCTTGTTTTGCTAGCTTGGTTAGAGAGCATATGCTCATTGATGTGGTTCATAATGTCCTGATAAAGCTAGTTTGACCAAAATAAATTTCTTCAGTGTCTTTCTTATGTGCACAACATTGTGGAATTGGTTTCCTTCTGAAATTGAATTGGTGCACAGGGGAATAGATATTGATTTGGTATGCCCTCTCGACATGTTTGATTTTAAAAGCATGAACGATCTTCTTATTTATCATGGGTGGGTTACAAGATTGTGGATGCAATTCATGACGAGTTTTGGGTTGTATCAAGTGATGCCTGCTTCGATGGAGGATCTTTGGAAGGCTCCTTGTATTTATCCCCACAAAGGAAGGTACTGGACATTGTGGAGAGTAGAATAACAAGATTTTTAGTAACAAAGCAATGGAATTGGAAGCATTAGTCATGGAGGTTTTTAGTCTTTATCAAAATTTAAATGTAAAGGCCGCCTACCTTTGGGTGCCACCTTAGTTGGGTTGGGTAGGTAATAGTGGTCCTTGTTTAGTATTTGGCCTTTATCAAAACAGGGTACGGTCCTTCCAACCCATTTGTACCATGGCACGATAAAAAAAAATTAATAATAATAAAAAGAAAAATAGGACATGTTTTTTGTTTGGAGTAAGAATTTCCATTCATCCTCATTTTTTTCACTAGAAGATGGTGGTAGTGGACTAGTTGTGCTTGTGGAGATGGTGAAGTTGTGTTGGGTTAATGGGTGCATATTTGGCAAAGATTATGGGTTGGGAAGAATAACGTAAACCTCGAGACGTGTTCAGTTGTCCAGATGGAGATAGACAATCACATTAGATAAGAGCATTTTATTGTAGGCATTTGTAACTCAGTCACGTGTTGGACATTTGGGGCCAAAATGTCTCAAAACTTGTACGTGAACAACACGTGCATTGATTGTCTCTCTTGGTCATTGTACGGATCGTTAGAAATTGGGAGGGAACCCCAAAATGTTATTAGAAAAAGAAGAGTTGCACACCAGTATAAGGCACTCGCACTTGTTTGGAGCTATGTAGTTAAAACAGCGTTATAACCCTAACATGGGTGAGCTGTTACGTTTTGACATTGTCACGTTTTGGTATCATGGTTCCGATATAACGGTCGTTATATGGCTGTTATTGAGATGACATTTTTTCAATAACGTCGTTTTAACATTTTGTTCTAATACATAAAAAATAATAATAATAAATTGACCCATTTCATTCTTGATTGAACCAAAATCCTAGACTCAAAAAAAAAAATGAAGAAGAACCAGAGCTCGCCGTCGCTGATCGACAGAGAATAAGATCTCATCTGTTGACAGAAATCGAAAAAAAGAAAAAGGAAAAGCCGAAGAGTCGATCGCACTCTCTGTTGCAATCTCATTCTCATACAAAGAGAAGATGTTTTTAATTAATATTTTGATGTTTTTGAATTTAATGTTATGAACATGATTTACTTTTTTTGACTCTATAATACATTAATACTTAGTGGGGTATAAAAAATATATTTATACCGTTATAACCTATAATGTTCCTTGGCCGTTATGGGTTCGTTATATGTTTTAACTACATAGGTTTGGAGTGCCTTGTGAATTTATGTAAGTGCTTGCGCTTGAGTCCACTTAAAGCATGTAGGCGCTGCGCCTCTCCTGAGACACATGCCTGGGTGTGCCTTAATAAAATTCGTTGATTGTTGTTTGTGCATTGACTTCTCGTTTGGTACATTATAAAGTACTTTAGTCAACTCTTTGTAATGCCACCTTTCATGCTTGTTTGTTCAACGGGCTCCTAGAGTTGTAACTTTTCTTTAGCTTGTATGGTTTAATCTCCCTTTGCTGTGAGGCATCGGCATTTCTTGATATATTATTTGTTGTTTTATTCATAAAAAAAAATAAAAAAAAAGTTGGTCGTTAGTTTCTCTGAAGAACCCATCCACACAAAGTGAATTCAAATTGGGACTTCAGGTTTCCTCATTGCTGAATTCGGAACAAAGAAAGAAATATGTAAAAGTTACATGAGAGCACCTACTTGGAACTAGGCACATAATGTCTGCAAACTTGTGTTTTTGTTTTCTATTTATTAGTAGCAGCACCTTGACTCTACGTTCTAGCACGCTCTTTCATATATCAGATGCCAAATCTTGATTGGTTTTAATCTTCCTTTGCAGAACTATATTTTGATCGAGGCAACTTTTACGACTTCACCTCTCTTGGTGAGTGTAATTACGGAATAATCATTATAATAATTTCCCTGCCCATGTTCCAGTGAAATCAATTTATAATTATGACAAGTGCTTTGTATTAAGATCACCGTGATTGTTCTTATTTTCTTCTGCAGTGCGTGAACTGGATGTTCCTGGTGAAATATATGAAAAGAAAACATATCCGTTTGAGTTTTCTAGTGTTGAGATGCCACATGAGTCCTACAATGGAGTGAATGTAAGGCTTAGGTAGGTAACCAAATGTTAAGGTTTTTATTCAAGCAACTATTTATATATTATTTGGAGCTGTCTGTTCCATGAAAGTGGTGCTTTGTCATGCTTAACTAAAATTCACTTGAGGTCCTTTTGGCTTGTGTGAAGTTTGACCATAGTAAATTTTTTGTTGCTTTCAAAACTGAATACATAAATTCCATCAGCTGTTGTAGTTGGCTTCTGTTTCTTTTGCGGTTTAATACCAAGCACATCATCTTCATTCTTATTGTTCATCTGACTATGCTACTAGTTTTTATTTGATCTTTATGAATACATTTATTGGTTGTAATTATTACTATTTTATTTTTTTGTTTGGGGGGTAGGGTGATGGGAAGAGAAAATAGAAGACGGATTACTGATTTACTATGCTTCTGTAGACATAATTCATTTTTTTTTAGGATAACGAGACACATTGACCATGCTACGTACGATAACCAATGTATTGTTATATGTTTTCAGTGCCACAACTTTTAGATATACCCCATCATTTACTTTCTTTAAATTTCGTCATTTGGTTCTAGATTTTTCTTTGTTCTTCTTTATTTATTTATTTTAGGCTTTTTTGTGTTTGGCTCCCATGAGTTTGTCTAATAGAGTTTGACCCTTATTTTAAATTTTATTTGGATCTACTCCCCCCCCAACAATTTTTTGACGGAACCATTAAGTTTAACCACGTTGATTGTTCAAAGTTTAATAGTGGACCAAAATGCCCCACTCTGAATGCACATGTAGGCATGTTTCAGCTTTTCAAAAACAATCAAATTATGTACCATAGCTTGGATTTAAAATGTTAATCTCAAGAAAATCATACACTTAATAAATAAAATCAGCCTTTAATCTACCCTTCTCCCTGTCTTCCTTCCCCATCTTTTCTCTGCAACACCACACCATCTGCTCTTGCTCCTCCTCCTCCTTACTATCTCTCCTCCCACCACCAATCACTTCCTCCTTTGATGATAGTTTTGAATAAAAAAACCAACGGAAAATGACTTTTAAGACCTAATTCTTCACAAAATAGACCATTTAGATATCTTAGTTAATGTAATCGCTAATTTGTGCCTATTTTATACTTTTATGATCAACAATGACTTTTTTATTAACTCAGGTTAACTCATAAAGTTATATGACATCTTTACCCTTCCTAAACAAATAGAAAACCTAATTTTATACTTTTATCACCAACAAGGATTTTTTTATTATCAATAATTCTAATTGTTTTTTTACCCATAACCCCTCCCACCCCATGCCGCTGGTAGGTATCGATATTAATGCTTCTAATTATAAGCAACCAATTATAAGTTTTCATTGACGGACAAGTTAATCAAATTATTATGCTAAGGTTTGGTAAATTTTTCATAATGTAGTTAATGATGATTAGAAATTTGGTTTTAATTCATCATCATCAAAGCCCATTCCCGAGATTTTCGGGGTCGGCTACATGGATTTTGGTTCTCCAAGCAATGCGATCTTCCCACATTTCCTCGTCTAATCCAAGCTCAATGATATCATCATTCACCGTCTTTATCCAAGTTTTCAACGGTCGTCCCCTCCGTCTACACCTCCATTAACTTGCCAATCTAAACATTTTCTAATTGGCGCCGTGCTTGGTCTCCTCCGCACATAACCAAACCAAGTTAAACGTCTTTCTCTAATTTTGTCCTCTATGGGCGCTACACCTAAGTATCTCCTAATTCTTTCATTTCGAATTTTATCCTTACGAGTTTTACCACACATCCACCTTAACATACGCATTTCTGCTACTGCCATCCTATGCGTATGTTGTCCCATAGTAGCCCAACACTCTGAACCGTATAGCATGGCTGGTCAAACAATTGTCTTATAGCATTTCCCTTTTAGCCTTGCAGGCATCCTTCTATCGCATAGTACTCCTGACGCCATTCTCCATTTCAACCACCCAGCTTTAATCCTATGGTCTACATCTTCTCCAATAGCCCCATTCTTTTGAATTATAGATCCTAGATATCGAAAAGCCTCACACTCTGGGACCTCGACACCTTCGATCTCAATTGCATTACTTCTCCCTCTTGGTTCACATCCAAAGTTGCACACTAGATACTCCGTCTTCGAACGGCTAATTCTAAAACCTTTACTCTCTAAAGCCTCCCGCCACTTAACTAATTTCTGACCTAAACCTGCACTAGTCTCATCCATTCAGACAATATCATCTGCAAATAACATGCACCAAGGTACATCTTCTTGCAGATGTCTCGTCAACTCATCCATGACCAAAGCAAAGAGATATGGACTTAACGCCGACCCTTGATGTAGTCTTACTGACACTGGCAATTCACTAGACATCCCACCTACTGAGCGGACACTTGTTACAACCCCTTCATACATATCCTTAATGATATCGACATAACATTGAGACACTTTCTTCCTTTCAAGCACCCACCAAATTAACTCCCTGGGGACCCTATCATATGCTTTCTCCAGATCGATAAAAACCATATGCAAACTCTTACGTGCCTCTCGATATTTTTCTATAGTTTGCCTAAGCAGGAAGATGGCCTCCGTAGTAGACCTACCCGGCATAAATCCAAATTGATTTTCTGAAACCGTAGTTAAACTCCCAAGTCTTTGTTGTATAACCCTCTCCCAAAGTTTCATCGTATGACTCATAAGCTTTATCCCTCTGTAGTTCGAGCAATTCTGGATATCCCCTTTGTTCTTATAAATTGGTACCACAATGCTATGCCTCCATGAATCTGGCATTTTTCTAGTTTCCAAAATCCTATTAAAGAGCTTAGTTAGTCATTGAATCCCAACGTCTCCCAGACATTTCCATGCTTCAATTGGTATATCATCCGGTCCAACGGCCTTCCCTGTCTTCATTCTTTTTAAAGCTTCTCTCACCTCTGTGGCACTAACTCTGCAATGGAACACACGATCTCTCCCTTCCTGTGAAGCATACCTCTCCAAGTTTAACTCCCCTACATGTGTTCCATTGAGTAGGTTTCAAAAGTAATCCTTCCATCTATCTAAAATCGCTTTATCCTGCATTAAAACTCTTCCATCCTCATGCTTAACACACTTAACATGACTCAAGTCCCTAGTGTTTCGTTCTTGAGCTTTAGCTATCTTGAAAATATCCTTCTCCCCTTCCTTCGTACCTAGCCTATTATAAAGAGCATCATACGCTCTCTTCTTAGCTTCTCCTACTGCTCTACTACTCAACTTCTTAGCCTGCTTATAAAGCTCATAAGACTCTAGGCATCTATCTTTTTGCCACACCTTAAAGCATATTTTCTTTTCCGCAATGGTCTGTTGCACATCAGCGTTCCACCACCATGTCTCCTTACCATAGAAACCTCCTCTTTTGGCCTGTCCTAGCTCTTCCTTCGCACATCGTCTTATTCGATTTGCCAAATGTTCAAAAAGATCTGCGCTACTAGTCCTATCCTTTGGTTCTAGATTCTCCCAACCCTCTGAAACTGACTTGCCATCCAAAATTCTCTTTCTAAATCTTTGGCACACATCTCCCTGTAAGGTCCACCACTTAATTCTCGGTCTAACCTGTTCTACAGCAATACGGCCCCTACTCTTAAGACAAAAATCGAGAACTAACAACCTATGTTGGTTTGTCAGACACTCCCATGGTATAACCTTACAATTTTTACACCTACCTAAATCGTGTCTCTTCACAAGAAAATAATCAATTTGACTTCTATTACGCCCACTCGCAAAGGTCACCAAGTGATCTTCCCTCTTCTTATAAAAAGTATTTACGATCCCAAAATCCTGAGCTAAAGCAAAATCTAGAATAGAAATCCCCGCAGTGTTTCGATCCCCAACGCCTTGACCTCCATGTACCCTCTCATACCCAACTCTATCCGTACCGACATGACCATTCAAATCCCCGCCTAGGAAAACCCTATCGGAAGAGGGAATTCCAAGAACTAACTCCTCTAAAGAGTCCCAAAAATCCTTCTTAGTCTCCTCGTCCAAACCCACTTGGGGTGCATACACACTAATAACATGCACTATCTCTAGTTCTAAAGCTAATTTAATACTTATGATACTAATAACATGCACTATCTCTAGTTCTAATACTAATAACATACACTAATAACATGCACTATCATAAGAAATTTGGTTTTAATTATTTAATAAAATTAATTTATTAACTTGTCATAAATTTGATTAGAAAAGTTTACAGCCTGTGCATTACCTTTCTTAATGATGATTATGGTTTTAATTGTTATTGCTTCTTATTCCATGTTGTAGTTAATAAAATCAATTTTCCCATTATCAAAATTTATTTTCCTATTTTTCAATGCATGGGTACCTGTAAAGTAATATATATTTTATTTTCTGTCGCTATTTACTCACAAGCTATCTACGACAAAGCATGATCATAGCCTCAGAGGTAAAATGAGAACCAATATTGAATAAGATAATTTCATGTAAACTAAATAGTGATAGAGAATTGAAGCAATCATTAATTGAAACAAAAACAAATTGCTCTTCAAACTCAGATATACCTTCACAATCAGTCAAATTAACACATTTAGAGTGTCAAAACATTCAAGAATAAAGAAAATGCTAACATGAATATATTAATTTAGCCATTTATTGTTAACAAATGTCATAAAATAATTGCTCAAACTGCAATTAAAGAACAAGATAACATAAAAAAATAAAAAATAAAAACAAAAAAACAAAAATGATTAATGGGGTGGGAGGGGTTAAGGATTAAAAAAAAAGTAAAAATAACAAACAAATAAAAATTAGAATCATTAATAAAAGAGTCATTGTTGGTAAAAAAAAGTATAAAATTTGGTTTTCTATTTGTTTAGAAAGGGAAAATGTCCTATAAGTTTTGAGTTAACATGAGTTAATGAAATATTCCTTGTTGGTTATAAAAGTATATAAGTAGGCACAAATTAGTCATTACATCAACTACGGTATCTAAATTGTTTATTTTGTAAAAAAAAAAGTAGGTCTTAAAAGTCATTTTTCGAAAAACCAAAGCAAGTATAGCTGCACTAGAATCATTGTTTCCAATATGGCATACTTTTGTTAAGGATTAAAAAAAAGTAAAAATAACAAACAAATAAAAAATAGAATCATTAATAAAAGAGTCTTTGTTGGTTAAAAAAGTATAAAATTAGGTTTTCTATTTGTTTAGAAAGGGAAAATATATCCTATAAGTTTTGAGTTAACATGGGTTAATGAAATAGTCCTTGTTGGTCATAAAAGTATATAAGTAGGCACAAATTAGTCATTACATCAACTACGATATCTAAATTGTCTATTTTGTAAAAAAAAGTAGGTCTTAAAAGTCATTTTCCGAAAAACCAAAGCAAGTATGGCTGTACTAGAATCATTTTTTCCAATATGGCATACTTTTGGTAACTGTAAGTATGAAATCAGTTTTTCCTTGTGTTACGGTGTGTATATAGTTGTCAATGGGCTGGCAATTAGGCTGTCAATTAGAGATTCTAATTGATATAGTTTCCTAGTTTAGATTTAATAGTTTGTATATAAATATATGTAATACTTCAATGAAATACACAAGAAAGTATTCTCTTAATATCTTATAACATGGTATCAGAGCCACTTAGGGCTTGAGATTAAGATTCGAAGTTTGAAGTTAGGGCATAATATTCGAAGTTTGAAGTTTGGTTCTCACCGCCAGATCGACTCCTCCAGGCCGCCAGATCGCCAGATCGACTCCTACAGGCTGCCAGATCGCAGTCCATCCACCCTTCCAGTCTCCGTTCGACGCCGATCGACCTATCCAGTCGACCGATCCAGTCAGTCGACTCCTCCGATCGACTCCTCCAGTCGATCCAGCCGACGCAGTCGATCCAGCCCTCCGACGCAGTCGATCCAGCCGACGCAGTCGTTCGACTCCTCCAGTCGATCCAGCCCTCCGATCGACTCCTCCAGTCGATCCAGCCAATCGACTCCTCCAGCCAGTCCGATCGTCCGATCGACTCCTCCAGTCAGTCCGATCGTCCGATCGACTCCTCCAACCAGTCGACTCCTCCAGTCGATCCATCCTCTGTAGTCGATCCTTCCAGTCGATCCATTCGACCCTCTGCTTGTCTGCGTTCAGTCGATCCAATCGACGCTTTTCAATCAATTTTCCAGATTTGAAGCTCCCTGATTTGTAAAACCCATCCCTGATTTGAAGCCTCTTTCCTGATTTCTCTTAATTTTGGTGCTTTGATGAGTCGAAATAGGAGCTATACGCCTGGGAGACCGTCTAATTACAGTGGACACAAAGGAGGCAGCTCACAAGGGCTTGAACCTCGCACGCCAGATTCTGAAATTACTATTTGCAACTATTGTAAGAAGCCGGGCCATACCAAGTTTGACTGTAGAAAGCTACAATTTAAAAACCGGCAAAAACATTCAGCTCATGTTGCGATCACTACTGATGCCTCTGCCAAATCGGTCTTTATCTCTGCTGATGAATTTGCCAAGTTCTCACAGTATCAGGAATCACTCCAGTCTTCATCTCCTTCTGTCACATCTATTGCTGATTCAGGTAAACCCGATGTATGTCTTCTTTCATCATCCTCCAAGTGGGTCATTGATTCTGGTGCCACAGATCATATGACAGGTAATTCTAGTCTATTTTCTTCTTTTCAACCCTACACTTCCTACTTCTACCGTCACTTTAGCCGATGGGTCACCATCTTGTGTTCGCGGGTCTGGCACCATTAACCTTACCCCCTCGCTATCTCTGTCCTCTGTCTTACATTTACCTAATTTATCCTTTAATTTGCTCTCTGTAAGTCAGCTTACTCGTAATCTTAACTGTTGTGTCTCATTTTATCCTGATCATTGTTTATTTCAGGATCTTATGACGAAGAAGATTATTGGTAAAGGACATGAGTCTGGAGGCCTCTACATTCTTGATACATCGGTACCGCGTTCTATTGTTTGCTCCAGTGTCACGTCTCCTTTCGAGGCTCATTGTAGGTTGGGTCATCCGTCTCTCCCTTTACTCAAAAAGCTTTGTCCTCAATTTAATAAGGTGTCTTCATTAAATTGTGAGTCATGTCAGTTTGCAAAACATCATCGCCTTAGTTCAAGTCCTAGAGTCAATAAACGTGCTAGTGTTCCTTTTGAATTAGTTCATTCTGATGTTTGGGGTCCTTGTCCTATTTTGTCTAAACCTGGCTTTCGGTATTTTGTTACATTTGTGGATGATTATTCTCGTGTCACTTGGTTATATCTCATGAAACGTCGTTCTGAGTTGTTTTCTCTGTTTTGTGCGTTTTGTGCTGAAATTAAAACTCAATTTAATGTTTCAATTCGTACTTTGCGAAGTGATAACGCCAGAGAATATACTCAAGCTTTATTTCAGTCTTATATGACTCAGAATGGCATCCTTCATGAAACTTCGTGTGTTGATACCCCATCCCAAAATGGTGTGGCAGAACGTAAAAACAGACATCTTCTTGAAACGGCACGAGCCCTCTTATTTCAAATGAATGTTCCTAAACCTTTTTGGGCCGATGCAGTGTCTACAGCATGTTTTCTCATTAATCGCATGCCTTCCTCTGTTCTTCATGGTGAGATACCTTACCAAATCCTTTTTCCCAATAAGCCATTGTTTCCTGTTGACCCGAAAATATTTGGTAGCACTTGTTTTGTTCGAGATGTTCGTCCGCATGTCACTAAATTAGATCCCAAGTCTTTGAAATGTGTCTTCCTTGGTTATTCTCGTCTTCAGAAGGGTTATAGGTGTTATTGTCCCACTCTTAACAAATATCTAGTCTCAATTGATGTTACCTTCCTGGAAGACACACCTTATTTTTCGTCTTCATCCGTTCCCACTCGCCAGGGGGAGGATGATGATTTGTTAGTCTATTCCATCACATCCTCTGCACCCGTCTCGGCACCAGCACCTGTCTCGGCTCCTGTTTCGGCACCAGCACCTGTCTCATAACCAGCTCCTGTCAAGCCTCCTATTATTCAGGTTTACTCCAGGCGTCCACCTATTGCTTCATGTCCTGCACCTGCTCCTTCGTCATCAGATCCAGTCCCGAGCGATGATCTTCCTATTGCATTTCGCAAAGGTAAACGTCAGTGTGCTTATCCTATTTCTTCCTTTGTTTCTTATGATAACTTGTCATCTACCTCTTGTTCTTTTATTGCTTCCCTTGATTCTATCTCTCTTCCTAAAACTGTTCGTGAAGTCATATCTCATCCTGGTTGGCGTAATGCAATGATAGAGGAGATGAATGCTTTAGATGACAATGGTACTTGGGACTTGGTCGATTTACCTGCAGATAAAAGGGCTATAGGTTGCAAATGAGTCTTCGCTGTTAAGGTCAATCCAGATGGGTCAGTTGCCCGATTGAAAGCCCGTCTTGTTGCAAAGGGCTATGCTCAAACCTATGGGGTTGATTACTCTGACACTTTCTCTCCTGTTGCAAAGTTAACCTCTGTTCGGTTATTTATTTCTATGGCGGCTTCCCATCATTGGCCTTTACATCAGCTTGATATCAAGAATGCTTTTCTTCATGATGATCTTAAGGAGGAGGTGTATATGGCGCAACCTCCTGGTTTTGTTGCTCAGGGGGAGTCAGGACGAGTTTGTCGTCTTCGAAAATCTTTATATGGTTTGAAATAGAGTCCTCGTGCTTGGTTTGGAAAGTTTAGTCAGGCTGTTGAGAAATTTGGTATGAAGAAAAGCAAGTCTGACCACTCTGTCTTCTACAAACGATCCGCAGGTGGTATCATTCTGTTAGTTGTGTATGTGGATGACATTGTAATTACTGGAAATGATACTAGAGGAATCTCATCTCTTAAATCTTTCCTTCATACTCAGTTTCACACGAAGGATTTGGGGGTATTAAAGTATTTCTTGGGAGTTGAAGTCACTCGGAGTAAACAAGGTATATTTCTATCTCAGAGAAAATATGTCCTTGACTTATTATCTGAGACAGGTAAATTGGGAGCAAAGCCTTGTAGTACTCCAATGACTCCAAATGTACACCTTACAGAAGAGAGGGAACCATTTGAAGATCCTGAAAGATATCGAAGGTTGGTTGGGAAGTTGAATTACCTTACCGTGACTCGTCCAGATATTGCATACTCAGTCAGTGTTGTCAGTCAGTTTCTTTCATCCCCCACAATCCATCATTGGGCCGCGTTAAAACAAATTTTGGGTTACTTGAAAGGAGCACCAGGACGAGGTATCGTGTACAAAAATCATGGGCACACTCACATTGAATGTTTTTCAGATGCTGATTGGGCAGGTTCCAAAATGGATAGAAGATCCACTTCAGGTTATTGTATCTTTGTTGGAGGGAATTTGGTCTCATGGAAGAGTAAGAAGCAAAGCGTTGTGTCAAGATCCAGTGCAGAGTCTGAATATAGGGCTATGGCACAGTCTGTATGTGAGATAATTTGGATATATCAGCTCTTGACTGAAGTAGGAATTAAAACTACAGTACCAGCGAAATTGTGGTGTGATAACCAAGCTGCTCTTCATATTGCATCTAATCCTGTGTTTCATGAACGGACTAAGCACATTGAAATTGATTGTCATTTTATTCGTGAGAAAATTCAACAAGGCTCGATTTCTACTGGTTATGTGAAAACTGGAGAACAACTAGGGGACATCTTCACGAAAGCATTACATAGGGTTCGGGTTGACTATCTTTGTAACAAGCTGGGCCTGATTAACATTTATGCTCCAGCTTGAGGGGGAGTGTTACGGTGTGTATATAGTTGTCAATAGGCTGGCAATTAGGCTGTCAATTAGAGATTCTAATTGATATAGTTTCCTAGTTTAGATTTAATAGTTTGTATATAAATATATGTAATACTTCAATGAAATACACAAGAAAGTATTCTCTTAATATCTTATAACACCTTGCAAACCAAATCATAGCATCCAAAGCTCCAAATTATCAAGGGGGGATGGGTTAATGGTTGTGGGAGGAGGAGTAGATTGGCAAAGGGGCAGACCCTGGTGTTTGTTGTCACGGAGGGGGTTGTGGAAGTCCAAGTTGGGTCGCAGGAGTCGAATGGAGGTGGTGATCTTGGGTCAGGTGTAATTTCGGTAATTTGGAAGGTGGTGGGTTGAGCAGGAGAGAGAAGGGCTGATGAGTGTAATTTTGTAATGAAGGGGAAGATGTGGCCTTGGCCATGGAAGGTGATCAGTATCTGACCAGAGAGAATGGGGGGAGGAGTAGATCGGCTTTCCATTTTATCAATTGGGGTGTTTTTTTTTTGGGTGGGGGTGTTGATTTCTAATTAGACAGAATGAAAAAGATGCTTTAGAAGGGATGAAGTGGGGAGAGTAGTTTTGGTTTACTTTGCTTAGGGACAAGGAAATACGAAGTGGATCGATTAGGGACAGTGGTGGGAGAGAGAGCAAGGGAGGAGGAAGAACGGATAGGTTGGTGATGGTAGTGTATTGAGAGAGAAGATTTGGGAGGAGGAGATGGAGAAGAAGGGTACATTTTAAGGGAGATTTTTTTGTTTGTTTATAATTATCAACCATGGGATTTGATTAACATTTTAAATCAAAGGCAATGGATGTATTATGATTGTTTTTGTGAAGCTGGCACATGCTTGCATTTGCATTCAGAGTGGGGCATTTTGGTCAACTGTTAAACTTTGAACAGTCAATGTGGTTGACTTCCATCGAGAAATGGGGGTTAGACCCAATTAAAATTAAAAATGGGGGCCAAACTAAAAAAAATCCTTTACTTTAAATAATTAGCAACCTACTGGCTTGAGTATCCTGAGTATATCTGACTTGGCCCAGGAACTTTTGAAAATTACCAATCGTCACAGTAGAATATATTAGGGAGATATGCTGTCCAGAAAAATATCGCCGTATATTTGTAAATGTCAATTATTTATTTCTTTTTACAATTCTCGATTTGTTAAATTGGATGTCAGACTGCCTGATATGGATGGTTTCAAATTTGAATTTCCAACTTATGTAAGTTCTCCTTATCAATATGCAGGTATATTTTGAAAGTAACAATCAGCCGGAACTATGTCAGCAATATTGTGGAATCCCAGGATTTTGTGGTAACATGTCCTAACTTTAAATGATTACTATATCAGGGGTTCACTCTGGACCAAGAATAAGTATACTATATTTTGTTTTTAGTGGGACTCAAAGCCAGCCACTCAGTTATGTTATTTCAGATGGCATTTATGGTATGCTCTGTGGAAAATAAACTGATGATGTTGATTTGGTGTTGGATTTACATCATGAGAGGGACATGCATTCTCATCTATTATATTGTGCTTTTTAGTAGGCATGGAATGTGATAGTTCACATAGAAGTATTATTACTTTTACCTTATCTTCTGTTTAGTGCATACTGCCTATTTTGCCCACATACTTGCAGTTTTACAAATCATATACTAGCGCCTTTTTTTTACTTTTCCCAAGTTATGAAAAGTTTTGAGAGTATTTTGAGCTTTTGGAGAGTATTTTGATTGCAAGCAGGAGAGTATTTTTCAAATTTTGAACTGGGAATAAAACAAGATCAAACGTTAAAAAGCTCAAAATGCTAAAATAAAGGACATTAAACAATTGTTGTAACAACTGTCTTTGCATATGTTGATTCTTACTTTCCTTCCTATTTGTGACCTCTCGGATGTGGTTCATTCATTTTTTTTATTTGATTTGCATTGTTGTAATAATGCAATTTAATTCCTTCTATTTCCTTTTCTTGTTTTGGATGGTTGACTTGTTCATTTCTTGCGTTTAGTTTTTTCTTCTTGTCAATCCTGTATAGATTTAAATGTTTTGATGTATCTTCAATATTCCGTTTAAATTTTATTTGTTATATATTTACTTTATTTTTGTTATTCTTTGTCAGGTTCGCAACTACACACCTCTTCCATCAATTAACAACAGCATTAAGGTCAGTGGTGAGATTATGTTATTATAATCATGCAGTTTGAAGCTTACAATGAATGAAACTTCATTATTAATGAGGTATTTAATGAATCCATCTACTATTATCAATGTGAACTTTCGGGAAAACAAAGAAGAGTTGACAATTGGATGTAGAAAACCACACAAACAGTAGAACAAATTATGGATTTAACATGAACACTAAACATTTCGTATATAGTTCTTAATAACATGGAACACTCGATAAAACCTCCAATTAATGAAAGTGTTGAGAGCTTATTTATTCTGGACTTGGTTATTGACTTGTTGCCCTCTACTCCCAAGCACTATAAATATTGTGCATCCATCTAATAGGGATGTGTGTGCACATGGTTAAGCGTTTAGCTAAAGTAACATCCGAAGAAATGTCAACAACAGTCTCTACGCCATCACCAACAAAGTTATCCCATTTCTTCTCTTTTGTACACTCAGTTGCTGAACATCCATATTCACCTCGTCTGAAACACTTGAAGTACAAAAAGACCAGCAGTTAACTGCACTTGTAATCGGAAAGAAGAACAAAGGTGCAGTGGTGGCAGAAGTTGCAACTACAGTCTGTTTGTGGAGATTTTCAGACTTTTGTGCATGGTTGACAGCAACTGCTATTTAAACCTTTCCTATAAGCATTCAAGTAAGAGGAACCCTATACTCTTCCTCATTAATCGATTATTCTGTATACTTGTTGAGAAAGGAGAACCCTTGTCTCAAATTGTACAGCCTGTGGAAAAGATCCCTGTCATATGTTTTAGGCACAAACTGTTGCCTCAAAATCATCTGCATCTTTCTATCCATGCGCGTATGTGAATAGGCATTTGCTTTGAAGTTCACAAGCCTTGTATATATATTTAATCAGAAAATAAGAAGTATTCATTAATATGGAAAGTTAGTAGTCTGGGTGAAAAGCTAGACCAAAAAGTATACATCAGGGTTAAGTGTGCCTATAATTGTGTCTCCCCAATCAAACATACAAGAAGAGAAATCAGTTTCTCTGAAGATGCCCCATGTATGATCCCAAATCCAAAGGTGAACTTTGATATCTATCCACAAGTTATATACATATTTTGAAACGTTTCTAAAAATTATATTGTTTCTCCTTCATGTGATCCCAGCAAAAGCATGGCTGCCCAAAACCCATTTCCCAATTATGGAAAGGTTGAGGCTGTTCACCTTTGTAGCTGCCTAGAATTCAATCCATTGGAGGATGGATGTAGTATTGGGAACATTGACTCTGAATTCACTGAGGCATTTCCTCCATGAGTCATGAGTGAGAGTGCAGGTGAGAAGAAGATGGTCTATGCTTACCTGAGCTGCGCCACACAGAACACAATGATTGGGTCTAATAAACCCTCTCTTGTTTAGGTTGGCTACTGTAAGTAGTTTGCCTTGAAGGACAGTCCACAATAGGAAGCAGGCTATAGGCGGGTGTCTTTCAACCATACCAAAAATTGTGCAGCTTATGGACCCTCTGCTCATTGAATTGAACTTGAGGGCTGATCAAGTTGTAACACTCTTTTACTGTAAATGAGCTACCTTTTCCATTCAAAACCTAGCTATCTTCTTCCTGGTCTAGGTGAATATTTTTTATCACTTGTAGGAGATTAACCATTTGGGAGACCTCCCAATCATTGAGGTTCCTCCTTGGTTGAAAATCCTAGGAAGCTTGCAAGCTGCCTACCTGATCTATTTGGCAGACTTTTTTTCTAGTTCAATGACATTTTTGTCTTGATAGGAAAGTACCCCCATAAAAATTGGACATAGTCTTCTCAATTCTAGCAGCTACAGAGTTAGGAATGGTACACAGAGAGAGCATGTGAATTGGGATGCTAGCTACGGTGCCTTTCTTCAGGGTGTGCCTTAATATATTTCTTCTTCCAGGTATTTTGCCTTCCATCAATTATCTCTTCCCAAACCCTGGTATCTTTGAATTTTGCCCTCAAATGGAGACCCAAATAGGAGCAACGGAGAGAACTGGTGGAACAACCCAAGTATCAGCCCATTGAGAGATCTGATAATGGCAAACAGCTTTGTCTTGGAGTAGTTCACTTTCAGGCCAGAACAGACTTCAATCCAGAGGATGATCTCTTTGATTGCCAGCACTTCCTGAACATCAGCTTCAAAGAATATGACAACGTCATCAACATACTGAAGAATGGGACTGGAGGGAGCCTCATCTGTCACCTTGAAACCATGTATCATGCCCAACTCTTCAGCGCACCCCACCATAGAAGCGAGGCCTTGGGATGTAATGACAAAAATGAAGGGGGAGAGGAGGTCTCCCTACCTTACACTTCTGCTTGCTCTGAAATGGCCAGTGAGAGTCCCATTGACAGAGATGGAAGAGCTGTGGTGAGTAGAGTATTAATCCACCTTATCCATTTGTCACGCATCTCAAATTTTCTCATCATGTCAGACAGGTAGCACCATGATACAATATCAAAAGCCTTGTAAAAGTCTATTTACAGCGTAAGATCAATTCTGCCTTACTTGATTCTTGAATCTGTGATCTCATTGGCAATGAGCACCCCATCCACTAGCTGTCTTTTATCTACTCCAGCAGATTGAAAGGGGCGGATAATAAATGGGAGAGTGGAGTTGACCCTTGTAGAAAGAACCTTGAAGATAAATTTTCTAATTGAGGAGATCAAGCTAATGGGCCTGAAATCGTCAACGTTGGTGGCTTCTTTCTTCTTAGGCAGTAGAATGATAAGGGTGGTAGTGAGTCTCCACTCCAGGAACCCTCTACCATTGAAGTCTTCCAACACCCTTAGGACATCATCTTTCATGAATTCCCAAAATTTGGTGAAGAGATCAATTGGGAAACCATCCAAACCTGGAACAACATCCCACTTAAGAAAATTCATGGCAGAGAGGAATTCTTCTTTAGTGATATGAACTTGGAGGAGGGTCTTAGATTCATCAGGAACGCTAGGAAAGTAGAGGCCATCAAGGATGCTTCACTGTATATAATTCTGTGTAGAACTTATGATGTGATTAGCTATTAGAGCTTGGTTATCAGTAAGTTCATCCTGCACTTTCAGGATAGAATGAGCGTTGGAGATCTTCCTGGATTTAGCTATTTTGTGGAAAAGTTTTGAGCAGTAATCACCATTTCTTCCCCCATTTGACCGCTGCCTTCCTTTTCCATTGGATGTGCTCTCTTTTCAGAAATTTTAGAAGCTCAGCCTTGCCCTTTGCTCTTTGATCCCATTCACTCTCATTCAATTCCCTATCCTCCTCAATAAGGTCAAGAGTATGAAGAGAGGCCTGGTCCTCTCAGTCGACTGAAGTTGACCAAACACATTGTAATTCCAGCTCTCGAGGAAGCTTTTCAATTGCTTCAGTTTATGCCACAGCTTAAAGCCCCTTGAACCTGAAGAGCTCAGGCCTCTCCAGCATCCCTCATCCCTGATAATAGGGTGTTCAAACCACATTCTTTTGAATCTGAAGGGTCTAGGGCCTGACATAGACACCTCAGGCTTGAGAAACACAACATTGTGATCTGAACTATGCTTCTCTAATAGGACTTCATTCAGACCTTCAAAATGGTCTCCCAATTCATTAGTGCAAAGAAATATGTCCAGCCTAGACATTGAAGGTGATCATTGATTGTTAGACCAAGTGTATCTTCCTCCTTTGAGGACAAAACTTCTAAGATTGAAATTGTAGATGAAGTTTTCGAATGCTCTCCTTCTACTTGGTCTCTGAACAATGCCCCTCCTTTCATCCATACTGGTGACCGCATTGAAATCCCTACCCAACAACCAAGATAAATCCCATAGACTAGTGGTACTCTCCAATTCCTCCTAGAATTGAGTAGAGTAATGATTATCAACTGGGCCACAAAAATTAGTTTAACACCCAGACAAAGTCATCACAAATGTTTCTAAGTTTGCTAGAGAGAGAGAAAGCACCTTTCAAAACTTTTTTCTCGTACAAACTTTTGTCCAAGACTGTGAGTATACCTCCTTGATCCCCTGTGCTTCAAGATATTCCCATTCAACAGTGTTTCTATCCCGGATGTTATTGATGAGTTCAGCTTCAATGTCCTCCTTCTTAGTTTCTTGAATAAGGGAAATGGAGGGCCTAGACTTGGAGACCAGGGATCTAAAGCTCTCCAATCTTTCCACAGAACCCAGGCCTCTGCAGTTCCATGTTATGATTTTAAGCTCCATCAGAAACTCAAGTCCCCAGAGCGAGGCTTCCTGGCTCCTTGAAGCCTGGAAACTGGCTTCACCACCATATCAGTCTTACTATCTTTCCACAGAACCCAGGCCTCTGCAGTTCCATGTTATGATTTTAAGCTCCATCAGAAACTCAAATCCCCAGAGCGAGGCTTCCTGGCTCCTTGAAGCCTGGAAACTGGCTTCACCACCATATCAGTCTTACATACTCATCCGACCCATGGAGAGGAAAACCAACAAGTGTAGTTTGAACCAGCTGTATACTCTTCATACCTATGACCTTTTTGTATTCAATTATTTTTTATTTATTTATTTTTCCCAATCCTATTCAGCTAGCAGTCAACAACATCAATAACATGGAGTTGTTAGGGGTGGGAATTTCTAACTTGACATTCCCATCCTGTCAAAAAGGTCAGTGGTTCCGATGTGTCGGTTAAAGCCTCGTCAAAAGCAGGAAAATCAAGGGCGTGCACTGAACAAGCTTTTGGATAGCTCAATTCACCCTCCCTCTCTGGTAGGGCCACATTTTTCTGTTTTTGGCAAGGAAATGCACATAGGCTGTGGCACTCTAATGTCTTTATTATCGCCACCTATGAGGGCGCTCCTCGTGATTCTTTTGTACTATGGCTATCAAAGAAAGAAAAATTCTCTCAGGGGCTAAATGAGGTATTGCAAGGAGCCAAGAGAATCTCACCAGGTTGAGTAGTGAAGGTTTCACCCATCATTTAGCATCATCACAATCAATACTCCCAGCAACGGATATTTTGGCTTAGATTGCATTATACGGTGGTCATAGATCAAAAGGAATGGGAGGACTGTTGGAGGGCACCCTCCAAATCTATTTTTCAGCCTTCAAAGTGGTAGAAATCGTGTTGTTAAGTGCTGGTTTCGTCCGTGAATTGTTGGTCATGGCTTGTTTCGTCGCTTAAGGGACATAATCCATTGCATCTTAACATTACTCATCTAATCAATCTTCGTCCATGGCTGTGATCAAGATCATCCTTCTTAACAGAGTTGCTGGACTTGCTCTTTGAAACTGTTGAAGCATTTAACATCAAATGTAGAAGAATCACACAATCAGTGAAGTTAGGCACTTAACAAAAACCTTCAATGTATAGTAGAGAATTCTTAATAACATAAAACAGCCAATTAACAAAAGAGTTCAAGGCCTTATTGATACTAACCAAGGAAGCACAAAATCTTTGGAAAACTTGTTGTATCCGTGTCCGACACTGACACTCCTCTGACACGTGTTGGACACATGATCAACATGTCGGCACATGTCAAGAAGATGATCAATGTGGTCAACGTGTCAGACAAGCCTCCGGTATACCTGGAACTTGGTCAAGACACAGTCAAGACTTGACAACCAGTGTTTTATTTTTTACTTTTAGGTGTGTGCAAATAACCACCTAATTTAATGTTGTTGATCCATCTGAAGTGAATAACTCTTTCAATTGCGATTCAATTGGTTTATTTCTTCATCTTTGCTTCTTCTTCTTCACTCATTTGCTTCTTTTCTCCTCTACTTCATATCTACTATATTTTTTCTCTATTTTATTTTTTTCTTGCAACAGCTTCAAGGCACTCTAGAAAGACACTTTATTAGATAATTATTTATGTTTATATGACTTTTATTAAAAACAAAATTAATATGACGTGTCACCGAATCCTAGTTTTTGGAAAATTTTCGAGTTGGCGTGTCATGTTCGTGTCCGACACGACACTCGTATCCGTGCCCATGCATCCTTGATACTAACCCTTAGTTGCCCTCCCAGTCTCCTACAACCTATTTTGTGCATCCCTTTAATACGGTGTTTAGGTTTTATTTAGGGGCGTCAAGCCGTTTATGTTCTTCTCATACCAGTCAGTCAAATTACTAACCAATTCTGCTAATTTGTTCAAGGCTTTCAGTATACGGAATAGAGTAACTGAAAGACTGCCAGTTTCGTTGAGCAGAAGCACTTAAAAGTTTTAGCTTTCAGTTGGGTTCACTATATGTATTTAACATACATACGACATTCCATGTTTCTTTGTGCATTTGGCAACTTTTCTTCTTAAGAATATTTCATAGTATAGATCTCATTTGCAGATGGAAGTAGGGATCGAAGACTGCCTGCATATTGAGTTTGAGTACGGCAAAAGCAAGTAAGTTGTTTTATAACTCTTGTTGAAGCCCTGTATAAGGATTCATTATTAGTTTTCTGTGGGTCAAGTGTGCAGGTTTTTGTTATTGCTGATTGGAGTGGGAAATCTGCAGGTATCATCTGAAGGATGTTATCATTGGTAAAATATATTTCCTTCTTGTAAGAATCAAGATTAAAAATATGGAGCTTGAGATCAGACGCCGAGAATCAACAGGATCAGGACCGAATACTTTTGTTGAGACGGAGACCCTTGCAAAGTATGAGCTAATGGATGGTGCTCCGGTTAGAGGTACATCCACTTAATTTACTTTGGCAACTGATATCTCGCTTGTAGAATGGCACTGTGCTCCACATTATAAAAATGCTTGTTTTTGCCGAGTTTCTGGCACATCTGTACAACTGTCCGAATCACTGCTCCTTTTGACTCCACTTTACATGTCTCAATCACTCCATGTCATATGTTTTTGACCGATTACTTAAATGCAGAAGCACCACATTTTCCCATATGCTTATGAAAGTACCAAACAAATAGTCATGACCACGCCATTGTCACTTCATTTCTACATGCACATTCCTGTTGGAGTGCTTTCAACATTGCTCCCCCCTACTTAGTGACACTCCAATGATAGTAATCATGTATGAAGGAACGTTAAAGATCAATCAACTGGCATCCCACCCTTAGCAGCATTTATGCTTTCAATTCGGAAAGCTGCAGATCTACAATTTTACTGAAAATTTCACCATTGACCCCATCCAAATGATTCTCGTAATCACTTTGCTAGCCTTCCAGCTCTTCACTTACATTGTTGGCACTGTACACCTTTTTTTATTGTTTAAATAGCATATTAAGTTTGGACTGCAATAGGTACCAACAATGGAATGTTAATCAAAATTACTTCGAATGCGATTTAGACCAATATTCATATTTGTCCTGATGGAACTATGTACTGTTATTAAGATATTTTGATGCCAGGCTCTTGTTCCATAGGCATCTTTAAACCGTAGCACTTGTTCTTTTTCACTTTTCACGTAAAAATGTTGAGGGGCATGCATCAATTTGGGGTATAAACCCTAAATTGGATGCAATCGGTCCATTTTCCAAGTTACTTATATTATGGTCTTAAGTAGTCACATTCTTTTAATATGTTGAACAAATAAGAAATAAATGACATCTGGATTATAAAGAACTTCTCATAGGTGTGTATGCATGTTTTCGCAGGGGAGTCTATTCCAATCAGACTGTTTCTGACACCATACGAACTAACACCTACATACCGTAACATCAACAACAAGTTCAGCGTGAAGTACTATTTGAATCTTGTTCTAATCGATGAAGAGGACCGCCGTTATTTCAAGCAGCAAGAAATCACAGTATACCGGCTTTTAGAAAATTCTTGATTGTGCTGCTTAAAGGATCTAAACAGCCCATCCCTAAAGAACATAGCATTGCCCTGTGGAACCTTCTACGTTGAAACTGTATCAATCTTAGAAGGTTCAGTGGGATTCAGCCTTGATGGAGCTACTTATATATGTCTAAGGAGGTCCATGGGTTTTAAAGTGTTATTACATGAGCCTCGGTTTCTGTCGTGATGTGCATGCAGGGCTTGTAGGGGGGAAGGTATTTGGTTGTTTGACAATTTGAATGAGTAGTTGATTACTTCTTATCCCATTTGAGCTAATTTCAGACCTCGTTTTGGGCATCAGCTGCATTTTGTTGCATTCAACCCCAAATCTTGTATGTAATGACTTTGGAATGGCTTCCACGTGTATTCAGCAATGTTGTGGCGTTTTCTTCTTCACTTCTCAATGCAATAGTGATGGATGTTTCGAATAACAACCCATCAGAACTGGATATATGTTTTTCTTGATTCTGAACAATAGAGACAACTGCTGTCACACATTTGTTACACGTTTTTATAACCAAAATTGAAGGGCTCTAGGGATTCTCGTCCATTCTTATCTTGTGGTGCAATGAGATCCAGTGATTACTAATTCGCCTAACAGATGTTTGTTGTCCATTCTTATTTCTTATCCTGCTTGAGATTGGAGTTATTACAAATTCTGTGTAACTTGATATGCACGATTTGATCAGAAAAGCAAGTTAGGTGGATTCAAAGTCTTTCACTGCTTTGGTTTTGATCGGAGCTGTAGCAGATGGTGCTGGACAAGAGAGAACCACAATGTAGTTTGGCTAGCCTTTCTCCAATTTTTAGTCTTTTCCTCAAGTCTAGTCATGAACTCTTCCTCTCTTTTGCGACTTAAGAATGCTTATCATGATTTGTATCTCCAATGCAGTGAATGAGATATGTACTGGTCTTGGATGTCCAAAGAACTTTGAACCATTCAAGTTGATTTGCTGAAACCTCAAATCGATCTTATAACTATACTAATACTTGTGATTCATAGTAGCCATAAATCAGGAAACAATAAAGCTATGGATATCTATCTGGTACAGGGGTGTAAAGGAAATGGACATCTAATGAATCATATGCTGAAGTTCTTCCAAGACAAGTTCAGATACAATATTATGAACATTCATGTTAGTGTATGAATTCAACTTTACCGTCATTTTGAAGTTTCACAAGGTATAACTGATGCTGCACTCTATGATTTCCAAGTATGATTTGAAAAATGACTTATACGAAGCATCTGCAAAGCGGCCAAAATTCTCTAGTTCTCTGTGGAAGCTCCCCCACAGTAAGGTCCACAAACTTCACTACTCTGTTGGCAATCCTTCTTTAAACCATGTATATAGCCCAACCTCCGTGTGGAAAACATTTGTGTAGCCATTAAGGACAAGCAAATAGGCTGCAATTAGAGACCTGTGCAAAGTAGAACAACTTAAATTGTCATCAATCTTCATTCTTGATTATGGAAAGAAACAGAGAGGCAGGGAGGGCATTACCTTGATTGTTGGCCTTCAGGAAGGTTTTGGGTTGGCTTCAGTGTTCCCCCAGATGAACAAGCTACTATGATTTTTGAGTCCTTGCTTAACTTTGATTCCACACCTACACATAACATACATACATTCATCTGAGACTTCATAATGTGGCAAAATCAAATGTGAAAGTCAGTGATACCATTAGCATTCTTTGTACTTTGAAGGAACTCTGGGTTTTCTTCTGTTCCTGAAAAGATGCCAAAGAAAGCAAATGCGGCACAACGAGCAATATCCCATGCTGTCCATTCCTTTATGAGACTATATATTTGGACATTGATTGCACCTGCTGGGTGAGCCTAGACAGAGTGAAAAATTGGATTCAATCTTCAGTCACGGCAGAAAATCGTTGGATCTCGTAGATTTGAAGTGTCAAAACAAAGATAGTTCCACCCCTTTAAACTCTGCCTCAGGGCGGTCGAGAATCACAAAGTTATTCTCTTTCTGGAGCCGCAGAGCTTCCTTGGCATCCATGCTCCTTACCTGCACAAGAAAATTAGAATATAAATGACTAGTATCATATTGATGAGAAGCTCCAGCCTACTATAAACAGGCAGCTTTCACTGTTTTTTGTAACTAGAATTCTGTTTTAGATTTTAATATTATTAGCAGTTTAATGGTCAGTAGAAGGGTTTTTTTTTTTTTTTTTTTTTCCTGTCAAAATTCTGACTTCACCTGCATGAATTTGCATTCTCTACAAGTCTAGGAATTTATGGTGATCAAGAGAACTAGACAACAACTAACAGTGAGATAAATGGTAGTACCCTTTTTTGTAGCAAAATTTCGCGTTTGGTCTTCCAATCTTCCTCGGCTACTCGTTTGGACAAAAAAAAATATATTGAAAAACAGTGGCACCCAATTCAGTATTTGATCAAATAAACATGTTATCCGCATTGAATCAATCAGCAAAATAAAATAAGAAAAATGAATAATAACTTAGCTGGCTTTGTTGCTGCACAATATACTGTGAGTGAGGTAGATGGCAATGAAATTCTATGATTCGATGGAAAGTGGGGGAGGAGTTGGAAGAAAGAAAGAGTGATGATGAAGATGAAGATGACGAAGAAGGTGGTGAATATGAGGTGATTGGTAATAAAGCAACCATTGTTCAAGTGTTTGGGATTCAATGAGAAAGGAGAAGAATTTGAGTTTGTAGGGGAGATTTTTTTTTTTCTTCTTCTTTCAATCTTCTTGTTCTGCTCTGTTGTAGTTGTTGTTGGATGAGTAGGGTCAAGAACTCATGGGGGAGGTGGATTTTTGGGTGTTGAAAGAATCTCAGATTGTGGTAGACATTTAAAGACTCGGTTTTTCAATTGGGTTTTTTTTTTATTATTATTATTATTATTATCCCATTTTCGCGTAACATGGATTTCAAGCCTGATCTAAGGAGTCATTCCCACCCTACCTCAAAAACCATCCTTAACAACTAATTTGTTGGTAGAAAAAAAAAATCCTCACAACTAATTTTATTTTTATTTTCATATCTTTAATAATTGGTAATAGTTAGCATTTTCCCTTGGGCGGGTTAAAACCATTCAACCATGATACAAAAACAAGCAGTCAGCCTCCTTGTTACCGAAGCAGAAGGCTTCCTTGGTCAATAGGAGCTCCAGTTGAATCAAGTTTGTGTCAGAAATGCTATTTCATGGCACTTCTCAGGGTACGTGAAGGCTAATTTTGATACAGGGCTCTTCTCTGGAATGTGTAATATTCTAATTAAACAAGTATTCCATGCAAGAAAATTATGGATCTGCCAGTAAAAAGCCTAGAGAGACATTATATATAGAACTCCAAATCCAGGAAGGTACAGCTCCGCAAGCTCAGAAAAAAACAGTAAAAATTCAGGAAGGATTTTCACTTAACAGCGGAAAAAACCCCAAACACTGAAAAGACCATATTTTATGGAATAGGCCTTACCCAACATCTTTTTGTTGCCAAGGAAAATATAATTTGCAGTTTAACACCGATATACAGAAGCACAAACCTGCTAATATTAACATTGAAGTAAATTGTGCATGCTTTACAATAAATGTGCTAGATACAAAAACGATGTCAATTAACTACAACACAAAAGCTAGAATAAAGCACAATTGAGAGATACAATACACACATCTGCTGAAATTCACTGAATTTCAATTCAAGCGGTTGCGCTTTGCATTGCTTGAGGCAACTTCGAGGTCACCTATGAAGAAAAGAATAGAATCGAGAATGCTTCTGCATGGGTCATTAGCCTTTACTGATCCTTCAGTTACAAAATCTCTTTTAAGATTGAAAGATCCATCTGATTCCTTTGTACCGCTCCTTGAACCCAAATGTCGTTGAATTTCACCTCGGTGAATGAGATAATAATCAGCACCTTCTTTGATGATCTTCAATCCCCTGAAAAAGTTGGGATTGATTCATGCATTAGAAATGCTAAAAATAAACCTTCTTACATGCCTGCAGACGTGTCATAACAATGCATGAGTGTAGAATGGTTGCATCAGAAAACATGAAAAGCAAACAAGAAGCAATCTTAAAACAGAATATAACAATTCATTCTACGGAATGCTTGAGGTACATTTAGGGGCTTCGCTGAAAATTTTCTCACTTACTCTCATCTTCACTATTTTTACAGTTTTCCATTGAATAAACAAATCAAACGCACCTTAAGTGACTAAGAATTTCAAATACTCTAATGCTATCACTGATCAAGTGTTGGAACAGTCTTTTGATTATGTAGATATATGAACAAACAATTATTCAAAATTGTAATCCAAGAATGAACCACTTCTCCCTAAATGTAGGTATGCCTGTCAAACCAGGTAAACATGTTGGTTGACATGATCTATTATTTCATATTTGCTCTTTCTTCTTTATACTGTATAATTTGTCAATGAAAACAAAAGTAACCCTTAACCCTCATATTCATATAGGACCATATTAGTTGCAAAACTAATTACTTAGAATACGGATCAAGGTGAATTTGTGCAGCAGATATGAACAGAGTCGAAAAAATTGCAATAAGAAAAACATAAGAGAGAAAAATAACACCCAAACATGCAAATGATGTAAATTTTGCTTTGACTGCTTAACCCAATGACAGTGGATGTTGTAAAACTACTTCAATAATCGGTAGGATGAAAAGGTCTGAAGTTACCTCTCTAAAACATTAAGTAAACAACAAAAACACTAGTCTGAAACTTGCAGGGTCTTCTTAGGGATGACAAATGGGGCGGATTTGGGCAAATCCATCTCTGCCCGTGAGGGATCACGGATCCCCGAATACGCCCCAAATATCCCCGATCCAGACGGATTGGCAGATATCCGCCTCGCCCTGATTAACCATTTAATTTCCCAAAAAAAAATTTCGTCTTCTTCTCTACAGGCTTGACAATAGTCAAAACTTTTATCAATTTACAAATATCTGATCTATTAAGATCTGATCAATTTACAAAGATCTGCAAAGATCCGATCAATTACAAAGATCTGATCTACAAAGATCTTCAAGGATCTACAAAGTTCTACAAAGATCTACAAATTCTGTTCTACAAAGATCTTTTACAAAGTTCTACAAAGATCTGATCCATCTACAAAGATATGATCTATCTACAAAGATCTGATCTGACTGATCGACAAAGAACATTCAATCACCATAATACACCTTTGGAGGGTAATTCTGGTAATTTTCAGCTTGAATAATTTTCTTCAAACGCTTCCACCTCCCTCTCTGTACACCTTTTGGATACTTTTCATACATTGGATACTTTTCATACATCTGCACCTTCTTGAAACTCAGATGTTGTGGCAAAACCATCTCTAATTCTACCAACTCTGCTTCCATTGCTCTCACCAAACAATACAAATCTTTCAATTTGTTTGTGATCGATGAAACTATAAATAAACAAAACCCTCTCACGACGACGACCTACCAAGCAAAGTTTGTCTGAGAAAGAAGAGAAGGCAAGAGGGAGAGGCAAGAGTGAGAGATGAGAGAGGCGGATAGTTGATTCTCTCTGTATGTAGAGAAATTTAGGGTTAGGTTATCTACTTATATTAAGGGCCAAGGGTATTTCAGTAAAATAACCATATAAACGGATAACCGCGAGGCGGATATGGCCAAATCCGTATCCACCTCGAATGTTTGACAGATACTATATGCATCCCTGACTATGTAGTTAAAACAACGTTATAACGCCGATATAACTCTTAACGTGGGTGAGCGTCAGCATGAAAAATGTACAAACACACATGCACATATTCTTAATTTTTTCATAACGGAGTTTAATATGTAGTAGATTGACATCTGAAAGCCTAAAAGCATCCATGTTTTGTAAATTCAGTATGAAAATGTTTGATTAGCTAATAAGGCAAAAGAAAGCTATGAACAACATAAAGCTCAACTTACAATCCAACTCGATCACAGCGATCCTGAACTATATAGACATTTTTCCATGATTTGTTATCGGAAGGTGCATAGAATGCAGCATTTCCTTCTCCCCATCTATCCTTGAATAGGTTGGACCACAACTCATTTTCTGAAGCTAGTGCTTTCCACTTCCTGCAAACTAGATATATCACACAAACTAATTTGAGTTCATCTACCAAACAATTGAAACAAAATGACTAAGAATTGGTGAATGAAAATTAAATATCTTTACTAGCATAAAGTCATTTTTCAACTGAATATAATGATAAAAACATATTTATGCAATTTTATTACTTTGTTTCTCTCTATTTTCTTATCTAGTTTTCATTAAAGTAATTACTTTTTTGTGTTTTTGTTTTTGTCTTTGTAGGTTGTGAAGAGCAAAATTCTAAAACGAAGCTATAAATATGCAAATTGCCGATTTAGAAAGAACTTATAGCCCAAAGAGGTGTGCACGAATTGAGAAACCTAGAGAGAACATATAAAAAGAAAGGGAGACGAACCTTTTCGATCGTTCGCAAAAACACAAACCCATTGCCCTTCGCAAGCTAACACCCTCTATCTCCCCGCCTTCCCCCTTTTTCCAAGACACAACCACCATCAACACCCTCCTTCATCGCCATACACAAACAACCACATCGATCCAGCACCTCTTTCTTTCTCTTACAAATCGTCCTCTTTCCAGTCCCTTCTCACATCCAAAAACCCATCACCTTCATCCCTCTCTCGCCTGCAATGCAGCAAAGCAATCATCTCCATAGCCAAGCACCTGTCATCACCTCTCCATCACCTGACACTCCGCAACGCTCTTATTCTCCCCGATCGCACAACACAGCCACCAATAGCCTCAATCGATCACACCATCTCGATAGCAGTCGTCTCTCTCGTGCACACATCTCTCGCTCACAAGCCACACGCAGCAACGCAAAAAAAGGTATGTTATCTTTATGGTTTGTTGTTTCTCACGCTAAGCACACTCACACAATCCTCTCTTCCACCACCACCACCATGCAACAATCAGGCGACCGAATTTCCTCTTACCCTTTCTATCTTATTTTTAGTATGATACTCAATTTTTTTTTTTGGAAAGGCGAGCATGCCGCCGGTGGGTATAGAACCAAAGACATGGGGGTTAAACCACCACAGCCTTAACCATCCAACCAAAACTCAATTATGCCTTGTTATTAATCATAATTAATATGTCTAGCTTAACCCCTTTTTTAGCTGGTGGCGGATTCGAAGCCCCAAATATGTATTTCATGGATTAATTATATTCAATCTTTCTTTGCTAGTGTTTTTTTAAAGGCAAGCGTGCCGCCAGTGGCTATAGAACCCAAGACGCGGGGGTTAAACGACCACAACCTTAACCAACTAACTAGGCTACCATTGGCATTTTCTTTGCTAGTTAGTGACTATATTTTGCTTAAATGTTTTATGAAAAAATTATCTATGTATGTTTGTTAAGGTGGCCACCTTAGTAAGCATGATAGGATATAAGAGACTTTCACCTAATAGTTATGACCATATATTCATAAGTAGTAATAGACGGTACATTAAGTAAAATCTAAGTTAAGAACAAGATGTGGTTCATACTTATAATTGCTTAGTCAATGTTCAAATTTCCATGATCTTTGATTGTTTATCTAACTTCCGATTCCTGATTAGATAGCATGAAGAGAATAGTTTGAAGGCAACACTGAGTTTAATTCAACAAATTTGGGAAAATAATCAGGATAATTAGTGCGATCAAGTTAATCTTGAGCATTGTCATTCACGAGCTAGTAAAGGAATATTTGGAGATTAATTCATGACCATGTGTTTGGTGTGTGAGATAGCTACTTTCTCATTATCGACTTTCTTTTAATTTTTATTATTATTAGGATAATTTTCTTAGTATAAAATCAGAAAAATCCAAACATCCACCATTTTCTTGTTTATTTAGTTAGTTGTTTGCTTTTTACCCCTTAGTATTAGTTAGCTAGCCCTCTAATCCCCGGTTTAGAATGATCCCTACTTATTATTTAGCACGACTACAAAACACGATTTTAAGTTGTGTGCTAGTAAAATATTGCATCATATCATATAACACAACGGAGTTGTGTTTTAAGCTAACTCCAGGGATGATCAGGTTGCCATAATTTATAATTTGACGAAACAAATTTTAAATATTTCCACCCTAAAAGAATGCAACCTAAAACTTTCTAGGAATTGAAACTCTAGTGAAAGGCTTGGAGTTAGGGCCTATGGAGTTCTACCAACTCTGGGTTTTGTCAAGCTACTTACTTATTGAGAAACTGTTAAGAGAGTTTGATGTAATTAGGATATTTAGTAATATTAACAATAGTAGTATTTTAAGGATATTAAGAGTTCTAGTATTATTAGGACATTGTTTTCTATTAGGTTAGGGTTTGTTTTAGAAGTTAGGTTACCTATAAATAAGGCACAGGTTGTCCATTGTTAGTTAGTTGATTGAAATAATATTTTATTTGTTTATCAGTTTATTTCGTTGATTACTTTATTGTGCGTTTATTTTAATTCAATTTTGCATTATCTTTCAATTTCAGTTTATTCCGCAAGTTGTATTCTATCAGAGCCGAATGATACGATTGTTACAATTTTGTTCGATTTGGAAAAAAAATTTGAAGAAAGAGAAGTTTGAAGATTCGAAGATGAACGACGAAAAGTTTGTAAAAAGTATGCACATGATATTCACAGAATTTTGGGCAGAAGTAATGGCAGCCAGCTAGAAGAGACGACAAAAATGAAGGCAGAGCTTGCAAAATTTCGAAAAGGACAAGGCCATGGGACAGACCCATCAAGCACCACTACCACTGGAAGTATCACATGAACCCTTCCACAACACTGTCAATGTCAGCGCACAACCCCACAGTGATTTGGAGTCGATTGAACAACTAAGCACCGAAATCGATCAACCACATTTGCTTCATGTAATCGATCAAAAATCCCAAATGATCGATCTCTCGTCCTCCAAATCCACCATCTGTCGACAGTCATCGCCCGATGATGCGCACACAACAGACTACCTCCTCAACAGTCCACCTCAACCCAATATCCCTGCCACTACATCGACCAAATTGCAACCCAATTATCTCGATCGACTAGTCCTCCGCCACCTTCCACCACTAGGACGACCTCCTAATCCCCACCCTCCTCAACCTCCATCGAGTCTCCCACCTCCTTCGACCTCAGTAGACAGACTCGCTCACCAAGTCGATTGCACCCTTGATCGCCCCCGCCTTCCCGTTGTTCCTCATTATTCTACCGTCGTTGATCACCTCCCATAGACCCCTCCTAACAATTGCAACATTCTAGACCCCCAAAAGAACCCACACAATAGAGAACATAGAAGGGAGCTAAAGGAACAAGGTGTACCTGATTGGGATGGTGTGTTCCATTGTTGAAGCTTCCACCACGATCGCAATGCCCTTCAACCATGCCCTCCAATGCGCCACCATGTTGGTTTCCTTTGCAGCAGTAACAACTTTGTTGAAGAGGAAGACATGAAAATTTCAACCTCCATCCCTTTTCGAGAATAAGATTTTTGTATGGGAGGCTTTGGGCACCTAAAACTAAAACGTTTCAGTGTGTCACCACGAAGGTATTTTAATGAAGACCAAGCTAATTGCAGCCACAAGCGTAGGCAGTACCACCTCAAGTTGTTGTTTATGATCTGGTTATTTACTAACACCATACAGTATACTTGCCATTGCATGACAAATTTTCGAATCCAATTTGGGATGGTTTTGAAGCTAATTTCTGAAATTTGCTCACCCATTCATTGGATCTCCTTCGAGCTGGGGATTTCTCTAAGACTTTGTATTTGGTAGCTCACTTTGAGTTTATGGGTTTGGGTTCAGAGCAACTACAAATGAAAGGTTAGAGGTCGACTTTTGCTTAGACACTTCATCATTTGTTGTTGTTTGTGCTCATATGACTTCTTTGGCTTCAAACTTGAGGTCGAGCTTCTTCAACCCGGAAATGTTGATGTAATTAGGATATTTAGTATTATTGGCAATAATAGTATTTTAAACATATTAAGAATTCTAGTACTATTAGGACATTGTTTCTTATTAGGTTATGGTTTGTTTTAGAAGTTAGGTTAGTTATAAATAAGGCATAGGTTGTCCATTGTTATTTTATTTCAATTCCGCATTATCTTTCAATTTCAGTTTAATCTGCAAGTTTTATTCTATCATAGTTGTTGCTGACACACGTCAAATTCATAATTCAAATGTATTTTTCATTGTCTTTTGATTGATGTGGGTTGTCAGCGTTGTGTAATGTGGTCAATGGGTGCTCGGGAGCTACCAATTTGAGTGATTTAAACAAAAAGCAACACCTTGAAGTAGAATACAACCACAATTTCCATAATTTCCACTCTAAAGGGTCATAGTTTTTATTTGACTAACTCATCTCATCAGACACCCTACCTTTCCTTAACATCTTACATCTTGTTATCCACTATCAACAATCCAAGATGTGGGGTTAGAATTGCTTTGATGAAATCTCCTAAAAAGATATTCGCCAAATAAAGTTGATTAATCAAAATTAATGCTTCAATCAAACCCAGTAACTAAGTTAAATATCCAGATCTCATAATTGAATCTAAAATTCCATGCAAACCAAAGAAGAACAGGGGGAATATCATACATATCTGCATAACAGAAACTGAATTATGAAATAGAGATGCATAATTCACGATACTTGGGCAAACCCAATTCATATTTGCTAACAATAACTAAAACCCAGATCTTCAAAAGATAGTTATAGAAGATCTGGATGGAGAATTCAAATTGTGACCCTCAAAACTGGCTTAAATATTCAACAAGGAAAAAAAAAAGAAAAAAGAGACAGAATTGAGAGGTTGATGGGTTTACCTAGTTGAGCTGTTGCAAGGTTATGATGATCCAAGAAATGGAAGATTTTGAGAGAGAGATCTTCTGGTAAACCCTCCATCAACATAAATTGGATTCAATTCAGCTTTTTTTCACAGATACAGAGAAAGAAAGAGAGAGAGAGAGTCAAACTATAAATGTTTTGAGACCTTCCTCCAAGCATTATTGATAGATAGTCACGTGTCAGCCTATTCTTCTCACCGTCAAAGCTTGTCAAAATAGATTTACCCAATTAATTGGAAAGATCCACAACAACTACCCGCGGATTTCTCTTTTTGCATAAATTGGACTCTAAATCCGTTAACATTAAGACATGGTCTCAAGCACAGTATTCGTGTGCAGTTCACTTATCTTACCGTGTCTTTAATCTCGGGCTCCATATTATTATGTATGATACAAAATAAACAGACAAATAAAATAATAAACCAATTTTTTTTAAACCTCGTCACACCATGCCGTCGGTAAGGTTCGAATCTGTGATGTATGATACCATTCGCCATACATATACCAACTCAGTTGGTACACATTTGGCACGAACACATTCACTTACTAGGTAATTTCATTCTCCAATCCTCGTACATATAAACGCTATAAAAATCTCAGGCATAATGTGACAAAAAAAATTAATTTTGTGAGATCGTGTCTGATGATACACCAAACAGTCCTTTAATTTGCACCGTACGTGTGTCACGATGATCTCGTTAGCAGGACAAAGCGAACTCGGATGCCCACCAAATCTTGCAAGGCCCAGACAGCTATAAACTCATATTGGCATAATCCGAAAGGTAGGATTCAAGCTACAACGCCCTATTAAGCCCAATACCCGTAAGACTTAATCAGGCAAGTATCTGAGGGATCTCCTAAGACAGGCAGACCAACAACACATTGGTTCCGACTAGGAAACATATCCCAAAGTATGAGTTGTGCATGAAAACTTCTTTGCATAGACAACACTCCAAAAGGGAAACTTCCCCCGCAGATCTAGGAGCACAAATCGTGTAGGAAAATTCTCTTACATGGACGACTCCCAACTAGGAAAAGATTTTCAGAAAGATCTCTTACCCTAAATTGCGTCACCAAAAGCCTAGCCGAACAAGGCATTTCGCATTAAAAATAAGACACGTGTTTGACAAAGAAAGGCACGCTACATAACTCAGTTTACAGATTTAAGCTTTCCTCCAACCTTTGTTTGACTTTAGCATTGGAGTATCATCGGCCACCACAACGATGGTCCTTGGCTCACGTGTGTTCCTTGTGCAAGTCCAGGTCAAGGTCAAGGGAGAGCATGATTAGACTACATCAGTTTGGCGCCGTCCATGGGGAATGACAAAGTTCCTTGAAAAAATAATGATACCACCATGCCTCACAGTACATAGATATGGTGCCCACGAGATCTCGCAACAATGGAGGCATCGCTGAGCCCTCGAACCCTCGTACTGTGAGAGCGTCATCAGTTCCGACAAATTCGGCACCGCAGAAGGAACAAGATAAGAATTTACTGTCAACCCAGATGCTTGCACGAGCGGTTGAGATTCTCACCCAACAGAACCTTCCACCCGCAGAAGGAAAACAGATACAGCGAAGAGCCCCATCCTCAGAAAACTCAAGGGAACGCTTTTAGGAGAGTCGCGGCCCCCGCAGGTCTTCAGTGGACCAAAGGCAAAGACCCAGTGTCAAGGGCTGACGAACAGGTCTCCCAAAACCCCATTAGACTGGGAACCACCAATCCTAACGTGTTGTTCAACCTCACTGTCCCGCCGTTCATGGATCATATTATGATCGAGCCTTTGCCGAAGAAATTCACTCCGCCAAAGCTGGACTTCTATGACGGAACGACATACCCATCCGATCACTTGCACCTCTTTCAGCATGTAATGGCGCTCAAAAAATGATCTGAAGCAATAATGTGTCGGTCATTCCTTACCAGGCTGAAAAATCAGTGCTGACCTAATTTTACAGCCTCCCTCGGAGGTCCATCGACTAATTATGAACACTAGCAAAAACATTTCTTACACGCTTCCTTGCAGTCAACAAATCAAGAAGGACCCGCATTGTCTGCTCACCAGACAAAAGCCTAGCGAAACATTACGGGAATACGTTACACGCTTTAACGATGAGTTGACTCTCAATGACGGCTGCAGTAGTGACACCGCGGTCACAGGCTTTTCCTTAAGTCTTAGAAGGGGCAAGTTCAATGATTTCCTCACTCTAAACCCTCCAACTGATATGTCGAACTTACTGAAAAATGCCCAGAGGTGCATCACACTCGATGAGATGTCGGCCATCAAAAGAGAGGTTGTCACGCCCCGATTTTCGAGAAAAACGAAATGCTAAAATCCACGTAGGATTATCCATTTCCCCAAAACTCGGGACGTGAAATCCAATAACAACAGAAACATTTAGCAGCAATGACAAAAATATAGTTTAGAAAAATAGGAGCAAACTAAAATTTGTACAAAACTCTAATCAGGAAAAGCTGACGTCACTAGCCCCACTAGAAGAACTCCCGTAACGCTGCTCAAAAGTCTCTAAACCTGAAAGGCTAATCGGCTACATTCCCAAAGGAATGTACCCAAGAAGAAAAAGCTCACTTGGGTCAGCAATAAAGCTGGTGTGAGAAATCTTCATCCCAAAATCAATAAAATCGCACGTGATAAACATCAAGCTAAACGCAACAATACACAAACACACCATCAGGTAGTTCCTCAACGAGGCAAAAGTAGGATGCAAGAAAACACAGTTCCAAGAATTTAGTTCCTCATCGAGGCCATCATATCATCATCCCAATTAAGTAAAAATGCACTTGCTTACACTTACCCGGTAGAAGTTGGTTATGGCAAGTCTGACCTGCAAAAATATTAGTGGACTTGCCATCCTGCATGAAAAGGATTAGAAACAATGCAAACGTAATTTATTCATTTTTATTTGAATTTGTTTCATCTTTTAACGGATTGATCACTTAGACGATACCACATTCGCACCACCTCCGTGCCGAACAAACATGCCCGTATGCCTCTCTCATATAAAGGAGGACTACTCCGTCATCCATGCTCAAGTGGGGACATCACATACAGGCATGCATCACGGATACTCCTAACTATATGAGTACCAAAAGCCACCCTTGGACTATCAATGCGCATAAACTCACAACACATTTTTGACGAATAAATATCAAAGCCTATCTTTGGCATAACAATTCACCTCATTTCCGCAAGACTAACCCGAAGGTTATTTTAGTTTCTCTAGTAAGAAATGGGCGCCCCAACTCCGCAAGACGACCCGCTGGTCATTTAGTTTCTCTAGTAAGAGAGGGAAAATAATAAACAAAAGAGGTGTGGTAGTTCTAAGTGATACAATTCCAGGTGATTAAATTTTCAGGAATCAAAATTTATCAATATCTTTTATTTTTGATATTTCAGAATTCCTCTACAATGACATTTTGTCATTCATCAATCGATTCACAATCGTATCCACCTACATTTTTGGGGAAAAACATAGCATTTTCTTATACAAACTTTTTGTAATAGGGTGGAGATCAAAACCCATTTAATACAAGAAATAAATTCTTTTCAGCAACGCAATCTACATAACAATCAAATTTAAGTCACAAAAATACAAATGTAACTTCGTAGAATCATGCAAATACCCAAAACATGAACCCAGCAAGGTAGGAGAAACTCATACATCAAACACATCACAATAGTAAAGATCACACGTTTGCGACACAAAAACACCACAAATAAGGCAACCTCATTCTCAAACATGCCTAAAATCTCATAATGGATTACCTGAAATGAAACCCATCATTTCCATACAAGCAATATACATACAGTATACACCAATTAAAATGACCAACCCTAAGATAATCCCTCTTCCAATGTTAACAAGAAAATTATTCACAACAGTATGGATTCAATTCAATCCTTCAATGTTTCCTATCATCAACCTCTTTCTCTCCCTAATACAACTTCAAATTGGTTACTTCCACACATGCTGCCATCACATAAATCAAACAACCCCATAACTCCCTCAACGACATGAATAAGGATCACTTTCACAACTAAAATGGAATACCTTTAATTATGTGATCTGGTTTTCTACCTTTGCATATGTTAAGACTTGGTCCACCTCACTTGTCCTTCACCATGTTGAACACACAAAATTGATATCTAAGTTCTGAATATATATTTCTTATGATGATCCAATTAGATATGTTTATTCCACTCTTTCAATCATGAATATCCACTCAAGGATAAAATATGACAATGGCTAAAAGATGAAGAACTAAGAGTTTAGAATATCCAATCATACTTAACATCTATCAAACCAATTAGAATAATGATGAACATATCCCCACTGAATTGCTCATCCAAAGAGATGAAGGGCTAAGAGTTTCACTTACACCTTACACCCAAAACCTTTGAAATGGGATTTAAATCAAGCAATATAAACAAGCCTAAGAATCCAATCCAAGCCTAAGAATCCAATCATACATTCTTATTGATAATAACACCATATAAATGATAACTCTAGCTATTCCACCAAATTCCAGTGTTCACCCAGTAATTAACAATTTAACCACAGAAGAACCAAAAACAATGAATCAAGTTGTATAGCATGAGTATGATTTCAAACATTGTTAGCTATCCTTCCTATTGGTACATTTTGTTCGGAAGACTCCAGCAAGGATAGGAAATCCCTAGTTCTGTCACGCTATAATGTCTCATGTTCAAAAAAATAGTTTCTATCAATTAAGGTTGTGTTGGGTTGAGAAAATAATTTTACTGAAAACTAGTAACCAAAAACAGAGAAGATAGGGTGAACTCGTGACCTCCAAGTACACGTTTTCTCTCAATTCATCCAAAATCAAACCAAACCCACAATCCAAAATCATCAAGGATACACAAATACAGGTCATCACACCACCAAACCAAAATCCAAATTATAACCACACATCCTCGCAACAAAACTCACAAACCCCATCATCAAATCCTCAAAAAAATCACTAATTCAGTCAAGAAACAAGGATTTGCAAAAATACAGGGAATAAGAAAACTCACTGATTCAGTCTCTCCAAACGTTCTCTTTTCAGTGAGGCCGTATCCTCTCAGCTTTGCTCAACATCAATTTCATTACTGTCCCCATCTACCAAAGCAGCGAACCTATTCCTCATCTCCACGGAGGTCCTATTCGGCCGCACAACACCGATCCGGCCATCAACCAATTCAGCCTCACGCACCATATCACAGCTGTCAACAGCTTGTCCCATTAATGATTCCTTGATCCCGCCATAAAAAGCTTCATCTTTGTCACCACCCTGCTTAGTACCCTGATTTTTAACCTGATTCATGCCCCGAATTGAAACAATTTTAGCAGCAATGTTCTTGAATTCAGCAGGATTAAAATCCTTCTCAGTCCCCTGTTTTAAATCAACAACTACACCTTCTAATTTAGCCTCCATGTTCCTGATTTCAGCAATATTGCAATCCTTCACAGTCCCCAGTTTTAACTCAGCAACCACACTTTCTAAATTACCCTCCACGTTCCGAGGATCACCTAGACTCTACCCCAGCCTAGGCTAACCAAATGCTAAGATACCAAACTGTCACGCCCCGATTTTCGAAGAAAATGAAAATCCTAAAATCCACATAGGATTATCCGTTTCCCCAAAACTCAAGACGTGAAAATTCAATAACAATAGAAACAAATAGCAACAACAACTAAAACATGATTTAATTACTGAAACAAATAAAAACTCTAACCCGAAAAGACTCTGACGTTGCTAGCTCACTAGCGAAACTCCAGTAACGCAGCTCAAAATCTCTAAACCTGAAAAGGCTAATCGGCTACAAACCTTAAATATCTCAAAAAAACTTAACAAGGATAGAGTACTCTAGTAACGCAGCTCAAAATCTCTAAACCTGAAAAATGCCCAGAGGTGCATCACACTCGATGAGATGTCGGCCGTCAAAAGGGAGGTGGAGTCCGAAAAGAAACCATCTCCATCTAGAAACAAAAAAGAAGGGAAGAAACAAGATGAAGACGACGGGAAGAGGAAATTGATAGCAAGCCCGACTCTGGCCGGACAAGGCAAGATAAGGCCTCCAACTACGTCGATGCTAAATTCGTTACTCCTTTCAACTCATGTCTGTCTGACGTTCTGAACTCTATTAATAATTGGGACGAGCTAAAGTGGCCTGCAAAACAGCAAAGAGGCCCTTCCCGATGCAATAACAGCAAATACTGCTTCTTTCTCAAGGGGGTGATCACGATACTAAGAATTGTAAGAATCTCATGAACGAGATAAAGAGTATTGGATCTGGAAGGGGAAGTTCAAGGAATTTGTAAGCCCAGAGAAGAGGCAAGATCGGGCAAAGGAAAGGGAAGATTTCGTTAAGGAGATAGAAAGAAACTCCTAGCATTATATATATGCTTCACGGAGTTGGCTCCAAAGGTGAGCAATCAAATAGTTCTCGCAAGAGGATGCTTCTCGAAATGCGGACGCAATCCACATGCAAAGATAGACAAGTGCAGTATGCATGTATTCAGAGCCACATCCCACCGCTAACGTTCACGAACCAGGACCTTCAGCGTGTTATTCTCCCCACAATGACGCCCTGGTCATCTTGGTCATAGTTTCAAAATGGGAAGTGAAAAGAGCCTTGGTGGACATAGGAAGCTCTTTAAACGTCTTGTTTCTCAACGTTTTCCGCAACATGAAAATCAAGGAGGCGGATTTAACACCCACCAACTATCCCATGGTCGGGTTCAGCGGAAAGAAATGCTTCCCTATTGGGAGGATCAACTTAATGGTAGTGGCAGGATAGTCGCAGTTACGGAAGTACCTTGTCCAGGAGTTCATGGTGGTCGATGCTCTATCTGCCTACAACATCATTCTGGGAGGCCTTGGTTTCACCATATGGAAGCAGTAGTTTATACTCTGCACCAACGCATCAAGTACACATCCAACCAGGCCCAAGGAAATATTCAATCGACCTTCAACAAAAAACAATTTCTACGTAGTGTTAAGGTAGCTGGATTGCTGGCAATTACAGCCCGAGCCCGCGGAACAAATACATCAAACACCGGGCCCAAAAGCAGGGGAGGTGAGCCTCGTGCGAACAGTGACAAAGCTCTGACAACCAAGGCTCGACTATTCGATGAGCCGATATTCAGGACTGGAAATACAATCCAGCCTAGCACAAAGCAAAGTATTAACACTTCAACAATAAGGCGCCTCCTCAAAACACTGACAACCAGAGGGGAAAGGCCTGCTAGCACGAAGTTCATTATTCAGTAACTTCGCCAACATTGACAATACATGACGGTCCGCCAAAAGAGCTACACAGTCTGAGCCAAGACCATGCGTGCCTTTTTCAGAAAGATTAGCTTAGTTTCTGTTTAGAATTAAACTATCTTACTGTTTTGATTTAATTGGTTTCTTTTTGTTTTTCAGTTTAGAAGAATTATTCGCATAGGACATATTCAAGGAATAAAATAGACTTTATTGATTGCAATGAAAGTTATTACAAATCTTGCCCTACTGATTAGTACAACAGATTATACACCACAAGTATCTAAGTTCGACGTAAGTATTTATCTGTTCCAAAGCACGTCAAAAATTTTCTATGCCAATCTGTTTTCGAAAATGATTTGAAAGTGATAGTAAAGTACTTGAAGAAAGCTACAAGTGTGTACTTGATCCTTTGCTCCACCGAATCACCTCAAAATGATGATTTGAAGGTGGCAGCAGAGACACACCCAAGGGGCTGTGGACTCTACCCCCAATACAAAAAGGATTCAGAATGAGAGTAGAAGAGGCCAGATGGAGATGTCTCTCAAATATGTAATGCCTAGGGTGACACAGAACTACCATCCCAGGATCGCAAATCGCGTCCCCCAGAGCTCTGCTCCTCCAATTTGCCTTCCAGTTGTGGCATCACTGGAGAAGCCCAGTAGATATCGTAGGAAAATCAGCCTCAAAACTAGCTGTTATGATCATCTCCCAACAACAGCGGTGGATGGAAACTTGGGAGCAGGAGAAGGCGACAAACAGACTCATCCCTTGAGGGAAAGTTTGTACTTCTTTTATGAAATGTGAGAAGAAATTACAAGGTCCCATGGAACCAATTGGATGCTCACCCAGACCAGGTGGCATCACATAAAAGCATGTCTTCGCAAGACTCATTCGAAGACTCCAACAACGAAGATCTTTCTTTAGCCTTTAGAGTGCCCAAAACATATTTTCTGAAGGGATGCATTTCAGGAACATTCTCTAGAGAATCTATGACAATGCTTGAAATGGTAAATTTCAACCTATATATAAGCGCGACGGTTCACGAAACAAAGCCAATCAACAATTACGACAACATTAAATGTCGTACGGGAAATAGGAAAACGACAGTTCCAATTGCAACTGCACGAGTCCATATTCATCGAATTAATGACACTGCACGCAGCCCCATTAACTGGGGGAGTAATCGGCATTGAACCATCTCGCAATCTACGCCGTACACCTGGCATGCTAATTTTTACAACAAGGCCCCCCAACTAATGGACCCAAACAAGTACCCCGCCAGATCCAACCCAGTACAGTACGAAGGCCTTAAGCGCCCATGCAACGCGGAACACGAATGTAGCAATATTATTAATAAAATCTGAAGTATTCGCTCTATTATTTTTTGTTCATTGAACCTGGATAAACTCAGTTCGATCAATTTTTATGGCAATCCGACTTCAAAATCAAATTTATTAGTCCAACTTTCATATCGGATTATTAGGCAAGTTATGTAAGACATGACGCCAAAGTCAGACTTGCACGCCCAAGTCCAAGCGAAGGCCTAATCCGATCAAAGGTTAGTCAATTCCTACTGATGGAGATGGCTTCTGATCCGCTCTAACCCTAGTCCGCCAAAAGCGAATGACGATGGGTTAGAAAGTGGGTGCTTAGTCAGCGCTCTACTGCCTGACTACAATGGATTGCCAGGGACTATTGTTCAACTATAAATAATGGTCGCCGAATCTAACTAAAACTTAATCGATTTTGGCCAATGACGATTGCTTCTGGTACGATCTTACGCCTAGTCCGCCAAAAGCGGATGACGACGGCTTAGAAAGTGGGGGCTTAGTCAGCGCTCTAATGCAAGATCGAGACAGCCCACGCAGGGACTATTGTCCAATTATGGATAATTGTCACCAAACTTGACCAAAACTTAGTCAGTGACGACTGATTACGATAGTTTATGGTCCGCTCTAATCCTAGTCCGCTAATAGAAAATGATGACGGCTTAGAAGTGAGAGTCTAGTCAACGCTCTCGCCGTCTGATGATGATGGCTTGCCAAGGGTCACCATCCCTCCGTAGACGATGATCGCCGAACCCGACCAAAGTTTAGTCAGTAGGCCACTGATGACAATAGCTTCTAGTCCGCTCTAATCCTAGTCCGCTGAGCGTGGGTTACGATGGCGTAGAAAGTGAGAGTCTAGTCAGTGCTCATGCAACCTGATGACGATGGCTATCCAAGGATAATTGGCCAACTACAGACAATGATCACTGAACCCTATCGCTTTAACACCAAGTCCTTCGAGCGCGGATGACGATGGGTTAAAAAGTGGGAGCCTAGTCAGTGCTCATTCACCCTGATGACGATGGCTTGCCAGGGATCATTGGCCAACTATAGATAATGATCATTGAACCCAACCAAAGTTTAGTTTGTTATAACCGATCACAACAACTTCTGGTCTCCCTTACAGCCTAGTCCGCCACTTGCAGACAGAAACAGTTTGAAATCATAAGGACCATTATCCGATTAAATGCACGTGCATGACCACAGTCTAACCAGTTTTCTTAAAGTAGCAACGACAACTGCTGGCCTGATCCACAACTTGGCTCACATTTGACGGATTACAACGGCGGATCTCAAAGACGAAACTCCCATTAACGGATCAAGTATACGACTTCCCGACTCAACACAATGTCTTGACTAAAAGCTAGTAACGCAGTAAGACAAAGCAGATAAAAGCTAACAAGAAAATTCAAAGAGTGCAGAATGTTGTTTAATATGCTATCTGTCATTGATAAGTCAAAATTACAAAGTTCATTCCGCATCGGGAAAAGGTTTTGATACTACAGAGCTTGATTTGGCAGGAGATGAGGTAGGAGATTAGTCTGCACGTGACGTCACTCTGACACCCCTGACTTCATCACTTTCTTCTTCTGGGTGATCACCCTCTTCTTCTTCTGATTGGTCGGAGGTTTCCCCAAACTCCGCGTAAGACAACTCTTTATAGCGAGAGAGGTCCCATTTGGGGTGATCCTCATTCATCATATGCAATAGCTCCAGGTGCCCATGCACAACTTTGTTGAACTTGAACGTGCCCTGGGTTTTCAAAATTTTTTCCTCACTCACCTTCTGCTTAGCAAGCCTTGCTCCACCTGCTCGAAACTCAAGTTGTCCTTCGTGGCACTTAGTTCATGCTGCGCCAGAAGGAGTTGCTCTTCTGCTGTCCGCACACTCTTGGCATTGGAGTGAACCTCGGCCTTTAGTTGTTGACATTGGGCAGCCCACTCGGATTCTTTTTGGTCTTTTCTGCATTCAGAGCTTGCAACTCAGCCTACACCTTGGCCGTTACCTTCTAAGCAGAATGTAAGTCACGATGGACAAGGTTCAGCTTCTCCCCGAACCTATCCCTCGTGCACATTGTCTCAGCCAACTCGGACACAATCGTTTCCAAGCAAATCCTCTGATCCTCTGACCTTGTCTTCCAGGCCTCTTGATCAACAAACAATTGGGCAGGCCCCGCTTTCTCAAGTTGCTTATTCAATAACTCAATTTCACGGAGAGCATCGCAGTAAGACTTTTGCAAGTTCGCAAATACTCGTTCCATGGTATACACCCTCTCACGAGTAGCTTCAACCTCCGTCCCAACGATGAAAACTTAGTTTAGGTATGACATTCCCAACACGAGATGTTTTTGCCCCTTATCCATACGCTATCCCAGTGTCATTCCTTCTGACCCCGGAGCACAATTCACCAGCCAGTCATTCCACATGTTAATATGTTTCCTAGAAGCATGAGAAATGTCGACCTTCTGGTGCCAAGCTTGGTTACTCATCTTTACCACATCAGGAGCAAAAAAACTGATCTGCCCATCCGAATGGAGATCCTTCGGGACCGAAATCACTCTAGCACCTCCCTTCACTATCTTCACATAAACAGGGCCTTCATCCATGGCTTTCCTCTTCCTTGCAACGATCAGCTCCCTTTCACGAGCCGACTCGGAATTAGTTGAGGAAGAAGAAGGAAGCGAGTTATTTCTTGGACCTGTCGCCACCTCAATGTGGGGACGAGAACAAGACGGAGGATAGTATGGGCGACGCAGAGGGGACCTTCACCATAAAGTCGACGATCGGGAGATTTTTTTAGCAAGCCTATGAGAGTCGCGGTCCAAAGCGAGGCGGTGCACAAAGTTTTTCAAAGAGAATGGACAACCCAACCTTGCATCAGATGAGGCTTCCATACCCGCATGGAGCAACATTTTGTTCAGAACCTCGGCTTGCTCTGTACTCAGCTTCATTACATCCTCAACCCCCACCATTTGCAGATACTCCCTCTCCAAATCGGAAAGGGAACTAGGAGCCTTTGCCGGAACATCATGCCCCTCAGACACAACAGTTCCCGCTCTAGTGGACAAATCAGGAACCTACCCCACAGTGTGTCGCCCATCTGAAGGGGCCAAATGCACACTAGCGGATTTGATGACAACACGAGGCTTCTTGGAACACGTATTAATAGAAAGCGCCACATCTATTTCTCCCCCTCGAACTTCGTCTTCAAAACTCTGAAGATGGTGGGAGCCACATGTCAATGGGCTCACAGTCCGTTGCGCTTGATGTTAAAGACTAGACAACATCCTCTACTCGTACTAGAGGCATGTCACAAAATTTATCTATGACTGTCTTATCCTTAGAAGAAAGAGGCGTAGTCGAGAACCTCCCTGCAGAAAACACAAACAACATTTCAATATGTAATTAACACTAGCATAATCAAGAACGGAACCGAAACTTATTCATTGTTCAGAACTATCACTCGATCGGACGACCCGCAAACTCAAAATATTTCGAGTCCGCAGAAGCCAGGAAACAATATTTCTGCTAGAACTTGAAGTCATCAGGCATATTGCCGAAACAATCTGGCGATGTCAACACGCACACAACACGCTCGTTTATCCGATGAGAGATAAGCAGTTGAATCACCATTGGAAACACTCGGACACCAACATCCTTCGCCCTAATCAGAATAGTTATCACCGTCTTGTATCCGTTTGGCACCAGTTGAGTGGATGCAATGCCTAGGTAGGCTAAGAAGCTCCAAATTTCCTTGATAACGGGAAAGCGGACGCCCGATTGGAGCATACCTCGATGCAAACTGATAAATCTGGGAAATAACGATGTCTGATCGGCGTCCAATGTGCAGAGCACCAGATCATCAGGGATACCATACGTCTCACGAAGAATTTCCAAATTCAACTCTGAAAGTGACCTTTCCTCGAAGAACTTATAGCCCTTAGCAAACAGTTCATCAGAAATCTAATTCTAGCCTGCTATTAACGAACATACAAACTTTCGATCACGGAAGTTGGGTAAATTCAAAAACACGAAAAGTGAAGTGATAAAGTAGAGTCTCCAAGATCAAAGAGAAAATAAACTCTACAGAGTAGGGGAACTATATAAAGAACAAAATTTTTGCCTTTTCTCGAGCAGATGTACGCCCATTTAATGAAGTGCGTCGCTCAAAGAAACGATTCAGACTCAACCAATCATGACCGCTCAGATCCTCTACGACATGACTTGATAGACTGATGAATTGGCCCACCAACTCAGGGGGAGTAGCTGATGATACACGAAACTATCCTTTAATTTGTACCGTACGCGTGTCATGATGATCTCGTTAACAGGACAAAGCGAGCCTGGATGCCCACCCAGACAGCAATAAGCCCATATTGGCAGAATCCAAAAGGTTGGATCTAAGTTGCAATGCCTTATTAAGCCCACACGTCACATGATAAAGGCCAATACTCGTAAGACTTAATCAGGAAAAAATTTGGGGGATCTCCTAAGACGGGCAGGCCAACAACACATTGGTTCAAACTAGGAAACATATCTCAGAGTATAAGTCGTGCATGGAAACTTCCTTGCATTGACAACACCCCAAAAGGGAAACCTCCCTCGCAGATCTAGGAGCACAAGTCGTGTAGGGAAACTCTCCTATATGGACGACTCCCAGCTAGGAAAGGATCTTCAGCAAGATCTCTTTCCCTAAACTACGCCACCAAAGGCCTAGCCGAACGAGGACTCTTGCATTATAGATAAGACACATGTTTGACAAAGAAATGTACGCTACAAAACCCAATTTACAGCTTTAAACTTTCCTCCAGCCTTGTCTGACTTTAGCATCAGAGTGCTATCGGCCAACACAACGGTGTTCCTTGGTTCACATGCATTCTCTGTGCATATCCAAGTCAAGGGAGAACAAGATTCGACTACATCAATGTCATACAAATTTAAAAGAAGTAAACCACATATTGGATCTAAATCCTATCTTGAGGTTTAACACTCTAATTTGAATGTTGACCACACTAAAGTAATTTCCTTGTTAAATTTTGTTAGGGAAAATATTACAACGACTTGAACCTTCGAATAGTATTGGACTGCTAAATAGCCTCGTTAAAAACCTTGCTAGAAAAACTTGGTGAAAAAAAAAAAACACAATAGAAGTACAATGCACATTTTTGTCCAATGTCAGTTCTCCTTGCTAAGACTATGCAAGCTGATTTTAGCCTTGTTGAATCCCAATATCATGTACCAATTTCTTAAAAGTTTTCATTGGCAACGCTGGGAGAACAAGTTTGGGGAACAAATCTGCAAGATTGTTGCTAAACCAATCTCACGTCTGTTCTAGCGCTGAACATGCAATCTTTCAATAATTGGGAGACCTGTCGATTTGCATATATGTCACTAGATACCGTTTTAAGAAAGAAAGTAAAAATTAAGAAGAAAGACTGAAATTTTATGTTTTCATTTAGGATTCACATACAACATTACACATTACAGTAAAAACAAAAACTGGCTGAAATCCAGCTCATTTCACATTATCAGCAAATGAGGACAAAGCTGTATGAATTTTACTACTTAACCTATCTCCCAAGCTGGAAACAGTATTTCTTAAACACATGCAAGTATCGATGTTATTGACATCTGGGTCAAGACCATGTTGCAACTTCCCTTCCACATGCTTTCTCAGAAGAGCTTCTGCAACATTAAGAAGACAGAAAGAAGTATTTGTGTGCATGAACCACGAAACAAGAAATCCTGCTAGTAGTGTCTGTTTAACCTTCACTAGCTCTGATATCAAACAAGGGAAGAGAACTGTTCTAAAAAGAGTGAAGAAAGTGTTGTCTTCTGTTGTTGTATTTCCTTCCCCACTTCTATGTTTGACTTGGGATAACTGGCTCTCCTGACAAAGACGAGAAAAATGCCCAGCCATATAGCAGAAATAAGAAAAGGTTGTGCCATATGCTGGATTAGTGGCAATGGTTGTTATAGCTCCTGATGACAAAAGGAGCGTGAAAAGTTCATTGTCCTCGCTCATCTGACCTGATAGGCCTCCTTGTTTCAATTTATCCTCAACTGCATCTAAGCACTGCAAGTGAATGGCCTCATAGGGAAGTCAGAGAGCTAATTTTAGAGCTGTAAAGCAATCTAACCCAATTTCAAGCTGAATTAAGTTGGAGGTTTCATCCTGATCAAGTAAGATGACATTAGATTTTGCAGAGCGGTCCATCAGCTTCAATATGTCTGTGTATTTGCACAATGAAATAAGCTTTTTGATGATCTGCATCCAGCACTTGTGAAGGGAATGAACATTAACAGCTATTTCTTCCTTCACTTCTTTGTTGACAGGTTGTTCTTCTTGAAAGCTTTCCCATCCCTCATCCCAGTCTTCACTGCTCCAGTTGTTTCCAGCATCAGATGCTTCTTCCCTTAGTTCCTCTTCTTCTTTTCTAATGGTGAAAACTCCCTCCCACTCTTCTAAAATGGCTATCAAAGCTTTGAAATGGGGTTCAGCATTGGCAGCTTCACATAAACTCAAGAAGCAAGATACCGCTGAATCAACAGACATGAGATCATCAGGCGTGATTTCTATGCTTGATGAGATGGTTGCAGCTAACCGGGTTGATTTAAGGGAAACTAACGTATTTGTAAACTTGCTTGATGCATCAGATGGATTTTGTTCATGCCCATCAGCAGCCTCAACACCTGTAGTACACTGTGACTCATCCCATCCTTCCCACGATTTAATATTGGATACAAGCACAGAAGGAAGACTCTTGAGGTTCCTTCCTGTGATTGATTGCATAAGCTCTAGAATATGAACGCGAACATGACTCTTCAGCTGCATGTTATGAGAGAACAAACTCAGTCTTCCCCAGATTGCATCTCTTACCCTTTTCAAATTATCTACATCACCATCCAACTTACTAAGGCTCGACAGCAAATTATATAATTCTTGGCAGTCATCTGATTCATTTGCTAAGTCAAGCAGAAGTGCGTCCAATATGTTTACATAAAGCTGGCAAAAGTTATCTAAATTTCCTTTGTTACACACAGGCAAACTCACACTGTTTAGATTCTGAACCACTTCACCAGAGAATACTTGAATAACAGTATCAATCCTGCAGCCGGATAATATCAGAGCTTTGCAAAAATTGAAAACTTACAGTGATAAAAACATCCAAACCATGTTTCACATAGTTAGAGACAGCATCCCACCCTTGCCTTGTAGAAATCTTCTCCTCCTCTACCAAATTCTTGAATACATTCAGACATGTAGATAGAGCCTCCAGATTGAGCTTAGTGAGTTCTTCTTCAGAGTCAACACCAGATATTATCTCCAACACATCATTAGTAAGTCTGATCCAAAACTTCAACAACATTATGAGGCAGTCAAGCCATGCTGGGTCATCAGGTAAATTCCCAGAAGGGAGGCTCGAAGTATAGTACTGCTTCATAATGTCTAAAACATCATGTTGAGCCAGGTAGCTGAGATAGATTCTGATGCACACATAGTTCTGCTCAAGTTCAGCATTGAACTCCTGAAAAGTCTCTGGACCTAAGAAATCGCTGTCTCCTTTGCTTTCAGACTTAAAACTAGCCAACAAGTTTACAATATAATGTTTATAGACAGCCTGCCATGATACAAGTCCCTTGGCAACTGGATCAGCATACACGCTGGTGAGCGTTTTCACCATTTCTGCAATGGCTTCCACATTGAATTCGTCAATGTGATTGTAGACTTCATCACTAAAGGTCCCTGTTTTCAACTCGTCTAACCCAGCAAGGTTCTTGAAGTTCAAGTTTCTTATAAAGGAAACCCTTTCACATCCTTGATTGAGGACCCGGTAGAACTCCAATGCCTTCATATTAAGCGTATGTGCAGCATCTGAGTGACTCAGTAACATTGGCTCTTCATGTTTCTCCAACTGAGAATAGCAGTCAGAGAGGATGCTGTATAAGTAGGCAAGACGCTGTTTGTTGCACCCATCAATTGTCGGGTATATCACTGAGGAAATTGTGCTGATGATTTTGGTCACGCAAGCCATTAGTTCCTCTTTATATCCTGAAATTTCAACTGTACTATCTTCATTTGTCCATACCTCAGATACAAGGACAGAAGCACGGTAGCGTAGCAGCACCTACAAAAGTATAAAGCAGAAAAAGAACATAAGAGCTAAGAATAATAACTTGGAACATCCTCCCATATGCTTTACTGCATACATAAAAGCATATAATATATTTGGACCTCTGTGTGATTCAGGCTATATGTGTCAACTAACTTGAGTACTTCCTTCAAACTGGGCCTTTTCTCATGCTTAACTTAATCAATCAAGGAAAAAACAGCATTCTCAATGTAGTTAAAGTCACCAGATAAAAAACGTGCTGTGTCCACTCCAGGTATTATTTGCTTCAGTGATCTTGACTGGTCTGTCAAAAGCTTTTGTTCCTCTAATTTTGACTTCCATTCTCTCCAAAATGTTGACTGTAGTTTGTCCATTTTGTCCAAGGAACCTGATGATTATAAAAGGATTAGTAAACATGGAAGCTTAGATACCAATGTTTTCAAGAAAATCCATGTATCTATTAATGGGCTAAAAGAAAATATACAGTTTTGACTATGAAAAATGTAATATTTTTCAACTAGAAATACCTGCAGTAGGCCTCTGTTGAAATTTTTGAAGCAGCAGTTCCCTTCTCTGGGTGGGACTCCAGCATTCACTGCCAGAGTTGTGCATTAAACTGTATGTCATCCCCATGTTCATGATGCTGCAAACTTCATGGTATCCTTCCCTTACTTTCAGCTGCTCCTCTATTATTTCCACACCATGAAAAGCATCCACAAGGTTTAACAAGAAGGTGCACCCGGCGATGTCTTCCTCTTCAGTGATTGGTGATTCCATTACTGATTTTTCCAAATAGGCAATCAGATCATCACTAGGAGTAACATCATTCCTCGCCAACCATGAAAGGATAGCCACTACTGCTTGTGTCCTTACGCTTTGCTTTCTAGCACCAAATTCCATTCCAAGAATCATCTGCTTCCCATAATCTACTTTCCTACTCAATTCCAACAGCCATGGAAATTGTAAAGCAGCAAAAGACAAAGCTTTCCCATTTTCTATTAAAAGAGAATCCCAACTTGTTCCATTCTCAGATAAATCTTTAGCCACGGTTGACAGAGTCTTCTTGATATTTTCGAAATGAAGTTCTTGATCATTACTACCTACCCTTCCTACCATGTCTGAGCAGTCTGTTAGGTTTACTAGGTCTTGAATGCCATGACCTGGAAGTGAGATAATAGAAGAACCTTGAACAGAAACATTGGGAGGATGTGTCCCTGTGAGCACAATTAACTTCTCACTTTGACTTTGCAAATCTAGATCTTTCCATGCATGTAGCATCTCACCAATTGACTCCTCATCGCAATGGCTCAAAGTAAAACCTAGAAGCTGTTTTCGGGAGCTTATATCCATATTTTCAAGAGCTGGACCCCTTGCTATGGCAGCACAGAGATCCCAGATTGCTCCATGTCCTTTCTTAGCTAAGACAAGACAGAGATCGAAAGCAAGCTGTAGATCACCAGCAACAGCAGCTTCTCTTGCCACAGCTTCTTGGATAGCTACTATGTCATCCGCAGAGCTTAATCCAAGAAGTTTGGCAATTTCAATGAGTTCATCTACATCTAGATAAGCTCCTATTTGAGTTGTAATTACCATATTGATTATCTCCATTCGGTTTAATATCTGCCTAAACTGCACAGGTAGAAGAGTTACTCCAAGCTTGGGAAGTTTGACAGTGAGTGCATCCATAATATCAGCCTCTGCTTTAACATTTATGCTGTTTGGAAACAGGTTCAAACACTCCTTAGCTTTCCAAATCTGAAAAAGAAAAGAAAATATTCCTTTCAGCAAGGTTAATGAGTAGAAGCATGAAAAATAAACACACATTTCCCAAGTACGGTGAACAGAAAATAGAAGTCCTTTGTGTTGTTCTGATCTCATAAATAATCTTTACAAGAGCAAAAGAATGTCAAATAAGCTTAGAAGAATTGAACTCACTTAAAATCTAAGGAAAAGTTGATAAAATACAAAAACCCAACCAAAAAAAAAAAAAAAAACTGAACATTACGTAGTTACATTTAAGAAACCTCTTCCAATATGCTAGGTAATTCATAACATCTGGAGGACACAGATAGATTCACCACAATAAAATCTTTAAACTATTCGAGGCTAGAAGCTCTGTCTTGGAATTCTATCAGAACTATGCCAAGGAATCTTAGGCTTTTAGCCTCATGTATGCGTAAAGGAAAGCATTGGAAGCATGAGCATCTGAGGAAACTTTCAACAGATTAAATCTCAAATTTGTATTATCAAATGCTTAGCATACATTAATTGTTTGTCAGATGAAATTCATTGAAGCATGATGTGTCGTAGAACAACTAATGAAATCATACCGCACTGTCTTTTGAACAGATGAAATTCATGCAAACATCATTCACATGTGGAAGAGAGGAATATGTGGTCAGAAAATTATACTCTATATAATAACAGCACTGTTTGATATTGCACTACTACAAAACGATTTCATTTAAATTTGCATCTGCAAAAATCATTTAAATTGTCCATGCATAACCCAAAATATTGAGGTTAACCATATAAATCCCTTTTCATCATTCAACTCGACCTTGAAATTTCACCATAAGTGTGTACTCCCACACTTTTTCTTTTTATCCACAACATTTTCTGCCCTTCCACTTGTTTATTTAGAAACCTTTTTGTGACATTCATTTGCGCAAGAAATAATATTTTATTTTCTAACTTATTTTTCAGCTTTAAACTCAATTGAGTTGGAAAAAGATTTGTAAACCAAAGGCCCAAACATGTATTTTTGTATTGAACTTTAAAGAGGGCCATCACACATCTTCTCATTATGGGATTAGCAACTTCAAAAATATCAGTCAAGCATTAGTACCACCTTATAAATAATAATCAGTGAAAACCTAAAGCTCAACATTCATTGGATGATACTTAAGTCATCACTTCATGAATTCATCCTCAACCAGTTGGTTTCAGTTAGAAAATGGTGTCACAAGTATGAAGCATAATTTGATGAAAAAAGAAAGGAAGAATACTCACTTCTGCACAAGCAAGACTTGAAGCAGAGTACAGATACTCCCTTGCAGCTTGAATGACGAGATTTTCTGCCTTTTCTTTTGACAAAGCAACAATAGCTGTTCCTTTCAAATAATTCCGTGCAAGAGAAAACTTCCCAGCCTTTAATAGTCCTCTACAGAATTCCATCAGCATATACTCCAAATCCAGAAAAGGAAAGGCCTTTTCCTGAAACAATTGCATGTCATGCCACATGCTTGCCCAATAATTATCTGATCTACCAGGCTGCCTTCGGCCAAATTTAGAGAGAATGAGACGAAGAATTTGTTTTACACCCTTTGGATCTGAATGCGCTTCTCGGAAAAAGCTCATTGATTTTGGAACCTGTAAGAAAACAAAGTGGAAAATGTCAGGCCCACCAGTCATGCAGCAGTAATGTCCAAATACTCGAGCACAACAAGTCATAGACCTTACTACACTATATGCCATTTAAAATCAGGATACACATCCAAATTGATCCAGATGTAGCAAGATGTCATAATGTTGATGCACGGAGCGCAAAGTTAAGACAAAAGAAGCTCAACAGATTAGACTACAATATCATGGAAAATGAGATGCTACAGCTCATTAACTAAAAGAAAGAGAGTGAGGGAGTCAGTTGAAAAAGTGATTCCTAAACTAAGTGATAAAAGAATGAAGGACTCATCTAAGTTCTTTTGTGAATAGTGATTACCTCCTCACATTATGATTCAAAATGCACCAATCACACTTGAAAGCAATGGTAATGCATACCAAGCTCAAAACTCTTATTGCCAGATTTTGGAACTGTGGGAATTCAATAATACAATTTCACGCCATAGGCTCGTTTGCTTTTGAGCTTACACTTTATAAGACAGGGAGTTACTCTAAATATCAACACCCAAGACATTTTCACATTAATCTTAGTTCACTAGGTAGTTTAATCTTGCAATGGTCGAATGTCATTGCATTCTTTTATCCATATAATAGGAAAAGGTTTATAGGTTTCCACAAATATTTATTGTAATCCTTTTTTAACAAGATACAATTTAAAGTAGAAGCGAGTATAGTAAAGGCAACCAGCTTCTAATGAGACTCCCTAGCAATAAGATGTCTCAAGGCGAGATTAAGGAATCCCTGATTCTAGAGAGCCTGGCACTGTCGGCCTGGCTCTCTAGCAAGGCTCTTAAGGAATCCCATGCCTTCAATCCTGAAACTTCATCTCGAGGATCTTTTTATATGTGGCTTTTCTCCTTGTCATTGAAGCACTTACGGTGGGCATCCCATCCCGCGATCTCGATCCCGTCCCGATTTATTTGGGGTCCTTTTGAGATTGACCAAACCCATCCCAATCCCGTCGCATCCCGATCTAAAGTGAGATAAGATCGGGATGAAGATTTTCAATCCCGCCCATCCCGTCCCGTCCCGAACTTTTTTATTATTATTATTATTTTTAATCAAACTACTCTTCTAAATGAAAATTTAGGATGTGTTGAAATTAAATAAAAACATCTACTGTTTGAAAATTTATTAGCTTGAATTGGTACTTTTTGTTTAGATAAAAACTCCAGTTTAAATACTTTAGGTCAAATAGAACCCATGAAAATTTATGCTTTTTCACATTTTAAATTGGTTATAAGACAATTATTCTTGTATCACATAGAGGATGTTTAACATAAAAAAAAACTGCAAGTTTATTAGACCATAAATTTTATATGACATTTAATATTGTTGCAATGAAAGTTATATGTACATAAATTAGGCATTATTAGTGTGTGGGCAATATGAGATGAATCTTTTGTTATTCTTCATTGGAAGACTATTTTACTCATCCCGTCCCAAATGGGATGGGGATAAGGTCTATCCCGTCTCGATCTTGAACGAATGGGATGGGATGGGATGGGATAGGGATGAGGTCAATCCCATCCCGTGCCCACCCTAGAAGCACTTGTCATGATTTTTCCTCAAGCAAGATGAAACCTTTGTCTTCTCAGATGTCATCAATGAATCAATGATAGATCCATTAATCATGAAAACCGTCAAGTATAGATGACTTAGCTTGGTTAACCCTATTTCACACTAAATAGTTTGCACTATTTCAAGCCAAATATTCATCTTGGGGACTATTTCACGTGGTATGGACTAACCCTAGCACGTGGCTTCAGCGCAGTCCCAAGCAGACCATGCGCGAGACTACTGCTCAGCCTGTAAGTCAGGCACCCAAGCCCAAGACACGCCAGACCCAAAGGCACGAGTCTTAGGGTTTGGCCCGAGACAATAAGGCCAGAACAATGAATCTCAAAGCTATCAAAGTTTCAAGATCCACTCGCACAAAATTAGCTCTAGCCCAATCAAATAATAGGTCCTAAACAGAGCCAAGTTCTGAAGTAATCAGTCAAGATCTTATGCAAGATCCCCTTCCTCCATCACGCCCTCGATCGTAGGGACAGTTGAGGAAGGAAGACTCGCTATAAGAGTCAGTGAAATGAGGAAAAAAGGTACACAAGTATATACACTGCAATTTTACATCTCTTTCTCGAACTGATATTTGACTTAAGCATCGGAGTGCCTTCGGTCACCACAACGGTGGTCCTGGACTTAACGATGCTCATTTTTGCAAGTTAGATATCATCGGGATCAGCGAAGACAGATCTGAACGCATCAGGTTTCATGCTTTTGGCTGGGTTTCATTGTCGCTATTGTATGATTCATACCTTTAAACACTAAATAAATAAAATAAACACCATGATTTCGTGCCTTTAATACTAGGGTATATTGCTCGTGCCTTCGGTATTTTAAACAATCCATGATTTCTCTCTTTCTTTTTCTTTGTAATAAAAACAACCCACCTACTTATAAAGATATTATTAAACCCAAAATGGAAATTTTGAAAGCCTATTTCTAAATTAATTATTTCTAATTGCACTATTTATGCCTAGAATTGTAATAATAGAAAATTAAGATTTTGAAATCCAACTCCCATAATATTACAGGCTGTTACAATATGATAAAATTAGGTTGTGGGTCGAAAATTAAAGTTTTGTTTTTGAATGTCACAAAGGAAGGACTTTGACCATAAATCTGAATGCTAACCTCAAGCAATGTGAAAAACCTAAACCAAAAAGATGCCAATTAGCAAGTCAAAGGAGCCGAAACACTAAAATGTGGAATCAGCATGCACAAAAATCACCCCCAAACAAAACCAATAAACTGAAACCCAAAATAAAAATATAAACACAAAAACCGCAAATTGAAAGAGAGGATTTGTGTCCACACTCCACGAATAAATTGAGAAGATGAGGTGGGGTTGGTAGATTGGTGCCTTGAGGCCTGGATTGAACATGGGGTGGTGGAACACCTCCCCTTGTGGGTATTTTGTTCTATATGATACAGTGTAGTCAATGCGACCACAAAGGCGCGCTTCAAGGCGTTTTTATAGAGTTCCACCTCAAAGTGAGGCAATGCGGTGCGGTGAAATGAGGCGTCCGCCTCGCACCGCCTCAAATAAAAAATGGTTGCAGCCAGCCCATTTGCAGCCCATTTTTAGCCCAAATAACAAATAAGCAAACAAGATAAAACGTTATTAAGTTTTAATAAATATGTCACTTGTTTTTTAAATATTTTTTGGAGAAAATATATCAATGACTCCTATGCTTTTGGAATACCAATAGTGATCATACTTGTGGATTTTTACCAACCATTCCAACAATTTTTCTAACAAATACTCAATATTCTCAAGTTTCTATTCTTTCAAGATTATTGATTTTTAATGATTTAGTGGACATTTGCAAGTTACTTGATACTTATGTAGTGCATCTTTTCGCTAGGCTATGCAATTTTATTTTATATCCATTTCGATTCTAGGTAGTTATGTCACTTTTTATACTTAAGATACATATCAAAATGATGTATATTACTATGTTCACATGTTTCAATTAATTATAAAAATATTTTTAAAAAGTGTTAAGACCACCTCAGTGAAGTGAGGTGTCTGCCTCGCTTACCGCCTCAACGCCTTAACTACAATGATGTGATATATATAGCTCGGGTTCAAGCACCAATTCATGGAGGCATGAGAGATTCAAAAGTAAAGGGAGAGAGAGAAGTGAAGGAGAAAGTAATGAAAGACAGAGAAATGAGACACAAAAGTAAAAAAAGGAGAATGATAGTTGTTTTTACTGATAAATTAATAAGACTACTGAGGGACAAACCATGACCATTGGATTAGATGGAGGAAATTAAATCCCAACCTTTCGGTATCTTGTCTCCAAAACAAACAAAAAGGTGGAGTTGCCTTATTATATTGATTATTCTATATAGAGACAATACTATTCTATTTTCTTCTAAAGGTTTTCTTGAGTCGATATTTTATCGAAATGGAGGTCAGGCATTGAAGGTGTACAAGCATGGAACATGTCTAACACTGTGTGGTCATCTATTAAAAATTGCTCGAGGCAAATCTATAAAAGGCGCTCACTGAAAATTTACATAAGTTATTACATCTCTAATTAAGAGAATCATGAATTGTATCCTGAGGTCTGTGTCTAATACCATCCAAGAGGGTTCAACATTTGAACTCCTAGATCTGAATGAGCTTCAAACTTAGGATTCAATCCGGGCACTAGGACAACAGAATTCAACTGCCCAAATAGAGCTCACAGAAACTACAGCTTTGTATTGCAACAGAGAATCGGGGAGGCAATATTTCTTTAGAAATAGTCAATCTAGCATGTACCTTCATATGAAATGACATGTGAATTATAACACGAACGAAAAATCTTAAATGCTAATATGCAAATAGTCAGCCTAAACTGAAAAACGAAAAAACAAACATTTCTAAGCGTACTTCCAGAAAGACCTAAAGTGAAATATCCAAGAAAGAATATCAAAGAGAGAAGGCACAAGACCTGGTAATATGCCAATAGCCTGCCCGCTTCTACACGGCCTTCTGCAACTTTTACTCTACTATGAACATCTGCTTCAATATCTGTTAGTCACAGAAACCCCCGTCATTTTCTCATATACAAAAATTTTGAGATTTATATCTTTCCATATAAGCGGAAACCAGAACAGTAACCGATGACTAGTCTATATGAGGTCACGTCAAAAGCACACAAAGAACCCCCTCCTAACAAATCAGTGAACTAGAAAGGTCATTGCGACGTTTCAAGAACAAAATCAACATAATTCTCTATACAGTTTAATCACTTTAAATGCACGATTTACTAAGTAAACATATTTCCCTTTTTATGTGGGGGTTAAGGGTAGCATCTTGAAAGTACTGGGGATCAATAAATAGAATTTATTTAAATTTTTATTTCTATTCAATAACTGGACTTGGACCTAACTTCTTGGTGTTTTATTCCAGTTTGGGCCAGGGTTCCACATCTTAGTCTTTTAGGAAAAGCAATCTTACTATAAATGCCAGATTTGTAAGCCTCTTTTAGCAGAGTCAAAATAATTGAGATTCAATTTCTCAACGCCTTTGTAATAAGCTTCTTTATGTTGATTTAATATTATGTTGTTTATCCTCACATGTATGTGCTAACTTGCAAAACTACCTAATACCAATTAAAGTTTTATATCAGATCTTTCTCTCCTTTTTGGATTTCTGAGGTAAATCAGCTTAGAACCAGGAATTCCCATCCTTGAATTGAACTAAAAGCCCATGTGCCCCAAGACCATGGAGGCTCTGTAAGCTAGATAAGAATACCTTTTATCTGTGGAAGCTTCAACAGAATGGACGCCATTGTATTCCACCTATCAGTACATGTACACAAGTATAAGCACTGTAAAGCACATTCTACCGCTTCAGCTCCATCTCTAAAGATGTCATTCACATTAAAATCTCTGCATCCTTCCTCTATGACCACAGAACATATGTCTCATTTGTTATCTGAAGCAATCTCCTTCAACCATCTGACCAAAAATGAGTCAGTAAACTTGTAATGCACAGAACATTGTTGATCCATCACCTCACCTTCAGAAGATGAGGAAAAAACAGGAGAGCTACTTAACATAAAAGGAGTAGCCCTTGCACGTAAAGCTTCTACTATGCTGTCGTCTTTAATTCTATCAAGCATCATTTTGAACTTTTCGTAGTCAGATAGTTGTTCCCATTCAGAAAGGCTCATGGTAATATTTGTTTCTTCAGCAGTCTCATCAGAATAAATAAGTTGATGCAAGTATGAGATACTCTTGTTGAATGGCTGTAACTCTGAAATGCCTTTGCGAAGAGCAAATTCCAATAAACACAGGGAGTTGTCCAGTTGCCCACTAAAATTATCTATATCCCTAGCCCTGTTTTTGTACCATAGTGATAGTTCATCAACTGATGGCCAAAGGAAACCCAAGGATTGCTTAACAATAGATTCTGTTCGGACATCTATAAAGCTGGTGTGATTCTCAGGCAATCTATTAACATAACTAACCATTTTTTCACATTCGACCCAATCATTCTCCCTCAGAGCAATGATAGTTGGAAGAAATCTCCCAGGAAGGAGCTGCCCATAGGTTCAAACAGGAACGGTTTCAGGAATGGCAGCTAAGATGTCCAACATGAATGGTGACAGCGAGTATGGGTGGCGCTTAAAAAGCAGATTTAGAGCTCCAATTTTTCCACTTTCGGCAAGAGATACAGCAGCTTCATTGAGAGAAATACTACGGAATTTGCTAAATTCCTGCACAGAAAACCTACACCAGAATGTATCAATAAGAATATACCTTTACAATGTCAAAATTAGATATGTTACATAAAAACAGTTTCACAAAATGAATCTAAAAGCTATGAGAGATAACTCTTACAGCGACCACAAAATAAACTCAGCTACTTCTATTTAATGTGAAAAGCAAATATTATATGGGAAACACAAAAAAGCACACACACACAAAATCACACAGGGGGGGGGGGGGGGGGGGGGGGGATAAGAAGAAGAAGAAACGGAGTCGAATTCAAATATAATTTCCAATCTATGTCATTAATGCGCTGCTCAGCAAGGATCGTTTATCGGGGGGTGACCGATACTAATTGGGTATTTAGTGGTTTGGTTTAGCGGTCACCGAGAAATCGGCAAGTCACCAATAAATCAGCCCATCCAATATATATATATCCGATAAAAGTAGACCAATTAAATCTAATTAATCATAAATCGCTCCTGGACCGCGAAGGGCCCATTTTCCATTTAACTACATAGTTTCCAATATCTAAGCATGCAATGTTTCAAACGCAGTGCTAAGGGTCAATAAAAGTACTCAAATCATAAATTTAGTAGGTTAGTAAAGTTTGTGCTATCATAGACCTCAAATCCAATCCTACCTTCACCTTTCTATACATGAAAATAAACTAAAGCACACAAAGTGAAAATCTAACAATAGATAATACTTGTTGCATACTACTATATTTTCTTTTCTTTAACCCCCCTCCCAAAAAAAATAGGGAAAATGACTTATAAGGCCTACTTTTTATAATTATAAACCATATCATACTCTAACAGTTGAAAATGCCTCAAAAGGCCTATTTTTTATAATTAAAGACTCTTAAAAGCCACAAACCCAACCCATGGTTTAAAAATAATTAGAAAGACATTCTTACCCTTTAAGTGATCAATTTTCAAAATTTATTCACCTTCTTAAAACCAATCATAAGTTTACTTCCAAATTTTTTTATTTTTTTTTACTTCCAGATTACTAGCAAGAATTGATCAATTGTGTTTTAGGGAAATGAAACAACTTTGAAAAAAACATCAAATTGCATTAAAAAGTGAATATTTCGCTCGTTTTAATGTAACTAGAATTTGAATACATAAATAACAACATCAGGTCAATGTGTCTAGGAATATGGGTATATTTCTCTTTTTACATATCTTTTAGCCATAGTTTAGGTTTTTTGTGGCATTTAAAAGTCTTGAATTACAAAAAGTAGGCCTTTTAGGCATTTTCAATTGTAGGTCTTATATAGTCTACAATTATAACAATTAGGCCTTAACATAGAGCAACTTTATATATAAAAAAATTAAAAAAAAAAAGTGGGTTGTTCAGGTCTTAACATCAATTTCACAGCATCCAATCAATAATTTACAATGACAGTAAGGGAGGAATCTACGTAGAATCTCACGAAATGGAACGAAGCATTAAAAATAAAGTAAAAATAAGAGACGGATTAGAAAAGCTCAAGGAAAATCAAAACCTACACTTTGCACATAGAGCTTCTCAAGGTCAAAAAGTGTTATCAAATATCCGACTTTTCAAATCCTACATGACACAAATATTTCATGTTTCAGAATAGAGTTGTTATGCTAAATTATGACTCAAGGTAGAACTGAATAATGGAATTTAGGTAAGTAATCACTTGGTAAGGTGTTCAAACAAGATGGTTAAAAAGAAATAAACATGTGCTTAAACATAATAATTAAAGCAGGACTTCTCAATCTCATTCTTCTTAGAGATTCAAAGAATTGATCGAGTTAACTACCTTCCCATGTTTATCCCAACAAATGTCTCAAGCCTGTCTTTTATTTGTAATAGCTGAAGCCTGTTAACAAGGAAGTCCCAAATTTGGCTGGAGTCGCCATCCTCTGATGATGTCAAAAACCTGTACTTATCAGTTATATGCAGACCATGTGCAATCAAAGTCTTCACAGCTTCCTCTGTTGGTCCTACCTTACGTACACATTCCAAGAGTACAAAGGCTCGGTCCTTGATATTTAACAACGTGTTTACATCATCTGTTCCTTGAGCTGAATGCAACCACTGACTTGAAGACTTCTTCTTTATCTAGCCCATGACGATTAGCAAAGTCCAAGGCTGCCTGATACTGTTGATTTCCAATTAATACAGTATACATATCTGTGATAGATTTCTCTGAAAATGATAACAAGCTCCAGCTAAGTTTACGAGCATCCAACTGATGAAAACTGTTGGGAGTGACATGAGATTTATCCTGCGGGTCAGTAATTTCGCTTTGAACAGGTGAAAGATGTGAATGTCCATCCTCAAAACGGGTATTCTCTATGAGAAAAATAGATCCTTGGCACTTTCCAACTCTTTCTAAAACAGGCAGGGAAAATAATTTATCATCCTCCAGCAGTTGTTTACCAGTGAAAACATCAAGCATGGTGACAACACCAGTCATCTTTGCAACAGTAAGAACCCCGTCTGACCACCAAGTGAAATCTTCTATGTTACTTGAGCATTTCCTTTTTCCATTTGATAATCCACCCATTTCAGTGGAGCCACTCGCATTTATACCAATAATGGAAAGAGAACAATGATTATCATCCACGCTAAAAACATCCAAACATCCTGTGGAATCTAGAGCAGCAATGCACTTGCCTTTCGGAGAGATAACCACTTTTGGTGCTGTCAATGGACCAGTGTAAATTTTTGGTATGGAGAATATACCTTTTAACTGTGGACTACAGAATAATGGTTCTACATCTGAATTCCTCGTTCTACGCCATACAGAAAGGCAATATGATCCTAAACAAAGAAAAGAGAGCTTGTATTAACAAAAATTATTGTCATGTTGGAAATTCACATTGCTTGTCACAACAAAGTCGAATAAAATCAGTTTCAGATTACGAAAGGAGGAAAGACAAACAAAGTTCGTAGTAAAATCAACTATTGATACAAAATTATACCTGAGACACTAAAAGCAGAATCAACTGTAACCAGCAAGGAAAGATCTGAATGGTAGTCCAGGCACAAAACATTTTGAGGGAACCGTTTATTTACAGAAGTGCGATTACTGGAAGTGGGCATGGAGGGAATGCCTGATGGCGGCTTCTGACTGACTTCAATAGGATGCAGCAAGCCATCTGATGTAAGCATACTAAAGTAACACCTGAAAAAAAATTCAATCGCTTAAGCAGGAAGTCTCAAACATTCCAAACATCTACAGCTGATTGTAGCACATAAGAACCTTTTTTCACTAAAAAAGCTGTTGATGGAATTTTGAACACTTACAAGCAAGAAGTTGGTGTTTTAGTTTCACCCTGCACAATCAGTCCTATAATAGGAGCTGATGCTTTCAATTCTCTCTTTGTAATTCTTGTAATCATTTCTCCATTTGTTTTAATGAAATAGAGTGTATCACTGTCATCAATTGCTCCAAGAACATCATGAGAATCTGACCAAGTCCCAAGCGTGAATGTAGCATTCCTGTCATAACCTGATTACATAAAATCCAACTGAGACATATTTCTACTGATTCGGCCGTAAGTTGCAACAAAACAAGCAATAATAAGAATCATAACAAGCAAGTCTCATCCATTTACGCATTACCTAACAAAGTAACAATATGATCCCAATTAATTACAAGCTTTTCAAAGTCAACCCCTAGTAAACTTGGAGAAGGCAGTCCCCAGTGCCATAGAAAAGCCTATATAATCGTCATTCTCAATGTTGCAGAAAACAAGTGATCATCTCCAAGCTCTCCATTATTCATCTGATCTTAACTGAACAGAATAGTTCCATGACTTTAGCAATGCTGATTTTTTTTTATTTTAACTTGATAGCATTTACCAAGAGAGTTGTGCAAGCCAAGCCTCTTAGGAAGTTACGATTATGTGTGCTGAATGTGATTGAAACTTGATGTAATATTTTTCTGTCATAGAATGCTTCAATATAATTTTTATGTATTGTTGAGGTGCCAATATATGTAAAGAATATCTTGCAGGAAATAAAATCGAATTAACTGGAGTGAACAATGATAGAAGCAAGGCCTGTATCATTATTATTTATATCAAACATTGGTTAAAAATAAATTTTAAAGGTTAGATGTATTTTATCTTCTTCATTTTGGGTTATAGAGCTTTCACTGAGATTTAGCATAGTGCTATGTCTAAACTCTAGTCTGGTTTTGTTCTAGACATCTTGTTCCATCAACATCCAGTGTCACTGAGCAAGACTGATAATTTATGCTGATGCTCAATTACAATATATGTTCGTGTAACTTATGGCACACACATGAAGAGGCACGCATGTAGGGGCTCGTGGGCTCAGAAAGAGCACAACCGCAATGAAATATGAATTGTATGGAAATGGTACAAATCTATTGGCTTAAACAGGACCTCCAAGGTCGTGTTTTCTGCTCTAATTCATGGTCCATGGGAGAGCAGAAGAGTGCTAACAGTGGACAAATTGTAAGCAGTGTTATGTAAATTAACAGATGTTTCTACATAATGATGACAAAGAAATTATTGATCATTTGCTTTTGACTTGTAGGTTCACAACTGCATTATGGGAACATCTGCTGGGAAAAGAGTATTTCAATGTGGTCCTAACCACAAAGGTACCCGGGTCTATATCAGATTGCTAAATATGGTGTTTGGAATGAAAGCACCAAAAGAATCTTGAAGAAACATAGTTCTGTAGATCAGATCAGATTGCAGCACATAAAATTATGATCTGGATGTTGAGGTATACATGGGTTCCTATTAAGAACATTTCATTCTTTAATTACATGTATAACAGGGCTGATATTTTTTAAAACTAAAGTGTTCTGTTGCTTTTTTGGGAGTGATATTTGGGCCTTGCTCTCTTTTGGAAATCAATTTTTTTATCCAGTCTTGTTTTCATTTATTATTATTATTATTACTATTATTTTGAGATTTATATTCTAGGACTATTATCTGTGTATGTCTCAATGTAATGTGGACTTTGTATTGTTCGCCTTTCTTTTTCTTTTTTTTAATCAGCAAAACAAGAGTATAAGTGTTACTGAAAATCTAGGAACTAGTTAAAAACCACTAAACCTAGACCAAAAGGTTATAATATCAGCTTGTATAAGGGGTGGGTACGGGACGGGATGGACTTCATCCCTATCCCATCCCGTTTGTTTGGGATCGAAATGGGATAGACCTCATCCCATTCCAAACTGGTTCGGGACATGACGGGATGGGATGAGCATGGACTAAATTTTGGATTGAAAATTTAACATGCAAGATTGAAAATTTTGGAATTACCAAACACACAACTCTAAGAACAACTATATAACTTTAAGCCATTGATTATTATTTCCCCATTTCATTAGCTTTTACTTCGTTTTGTTTATAACCAATATTGAAGATAGCCATTTTTTTGTACATTGCTAACGAAAATAATCAATGGGTTTGTCATTTAAAAACTACGAGGAGCACACATTGTTGTTGTCAAGAGTTGGAAATAGGAAAAAAAGAAATGAGAGGGTTTGAGTTAAATTCATTATCTAGGTGAGTCGCAAGGAAGCTTGTGGGAATAAAATAGCCATGTCGATAAATAAAACAACAAATAAAAGTCATGGCAACAAATAGTTTCATAGTTTCATACTACATATTTCATATTAAACATTAAAAAAATTATTTCGGGACGGGATGGGTGGGATTGAAATTTTCAGCCCGATCCCATCTCACTCTAGATCGGGACAGGACGGATCGGGATGGGATTGATCAATCCCAATAGGACTCGGAAAAACCAGGACATGATGGGATGCCCACCCCTAGCTTGTATTATGCACAATAGCTCCCCCATCAAACATACAAAAGGGAAACTGATTTTCTCTCAATATACCCCAAGTACAACCCCAACCACAAGTTGATTTAATCTCTATCCATAGAGTATCTACATCTTTTTTGCAGCCTTTGAAAATTCTTTTGTTCCTTTCCTTTCAAAGTACCCAAAAAAAAGGCATGAAGAGTCTGCACTAGATCCATTTGTCCTCCAATGAAAGATTAAGACTAGCAAAGTTGGCGGAGTTCCACAATTCCAACCAATCAAGCAAGTTGACAGGTAACAGTGGAGGGGAGATGGATCTGAAAATCACTGAAGCATTTCTTCCAAACCTCCTTTGAGAAATCACATGTCCAAAACAATTGTCGATGGTTTCTTGAGCTGCCTCACACAGAAACAATGATTAGGGATCAACAATCCTCTTCCCAAAACAAAACAGGAAGCAAGCTCTTGGGGGAATTTGCTTTGTCCAGGTCAAAGTGTAGCTTATGCGTTCTTAATTTCATCTGAGAGAATTGAGGAGTGGAGATAATGTCCTCATAGCAATCTTTAACAGTGAATGGTCTGCGATTGAAAATTTCCAGGGTACACATGAAGATCTAAAAGGAAATAAAGAACATATCATTTATAAGCACATTTTATGAAACTTTCACCAAGAACATGTTAAGCCGTACCAGTAAAAGTGCCACATGGCTCGTTGTAGTCATCACTCTTATGCAGAAATATAATTCAATTCCCATCTGCTACAGCAACATGTTCACCGGTAGCAGAGACGAATAGAGATATCCATTTCTTCGGTTTTCTTGGACGCTTATATTCATTCCATTTCTCTTTGAGCTGATTTACACCTACATAGCATAAGAAAGAATCTCGGTGTCAAACTTTTCCACAAACCGAAAAAGTAGAACCACTGGACCTAAGATATCAAGATTTTCAAGAAGAATAGCACTTATTTATACTTTATAAAATATTAAAAAGTGAAGGAGAATCAAAAGCAAAACACACTTTATCCTTTAGGGTGTGTTTGATAGCCCTTGTTTTATAGGGAAAATGACTTTCCTGGGAAAAAAATTTATGAGGAAAGTTAGTTTACTCGGAAAATGATTTTCTAGTGTTTGATTGCACCTAGAAAATTGCAATCAAAAATATTTTTTCTAAGGGCATGTTGGTAACATTGTAGTTAAGGTGTTGAGGAGTACATATCATCAGTGAAGTGATGAAGTGAAGTGAAGTGATAATAAATTGGGTATGTTTAACACTGTCAGTGAAGTGAGGGTGAGGCAGTCTTAACATTTTTTAAAGTTTTTTATAATAAATTGAAACATATCAACATAGTAGTATACATCATCATTTTGATAAGTATCATAAGCAAATATGTACATAAAGCGACACAACTACCTAGAATCGAAATGGAAATATAATAAAGTTGTATATAGGAAAAGATGCACTACATAAGTGTCACGTAACTTGCAAACATCCACTAATTAAAAATCAATAATCTTGAAAGAATAGAAACTTGATAATATTAGCATTTGTTAGAAGAAATTATTGGAATGGTTGGTAAAAATTCACAAGTATGATCACTATTGATATTCCAAAGGCATAAAAATCATTGAACTATACTATGAAAAATCAAGATTGATGTTGATCACAGACTGATCAAAACATAATATGTTTTCTCTAAAAAATAAAAAAATACAAAGTGTGACAAATTTATCAAAACTTAAAAACTTTTATCCTTTTTTATCAAATTTATCAAATAATTCACCAAGAAACATAAAACCCTATTATAGAGTGGGTTGCAACCACTTTTTGCTACAAATTGGCTGCAAATGGGCTGGCTACAACCATTTTTGGGTTGAAGCGGGGCGAGGTGGTCTAAGGCGGACGCCTCATTCACCGCAACGCACTGCGTCACTTTGAGGCGAAATTCTGTAAAAATGCATTGGGGCACGCCTAGGCGGTCGCCTTGACTACACTGGTTGGTAATTTCAATGTTACAAACTTATAGTCTTGAATTAGGTTTTTTTTATATGAATTTGTGATGTAGTATTGGGTTATGTATTAGTATTAGTATTAGTATTTATTTATATTATTTATTATAATTGTAAGTCCATTTTAAAATGAAACTAGGAGTATAAATCCAATAGGATTTATGTTTAGGGTTATTGAATTTAAATAGACATGAAGAATAAGTGGTAATCAGTTTTATTTTGAGTATTGAAAAATATTACTAGAGTTTTGAAACTTTGTTAATCAAGTTTCAGTGATTTGGTTTGTAAGCTTCCGCTGGATACATCAATTTGGTATCAGAACGGTAAAATCGTTGGATAAAATGTTGCCCAAGGGAACTAGAGTCACCAACGCAAGGATAGAACACATAGAGAAATCCCTTGCGGACATCTCAGAGCAGTTGGTTGATGCCTTGGTTCATCAAGAAACTAAAGCCATCCGCAAAAAGTTGCGTCGTGAGGCTGGACAACAGGATGATATCTTTTCAAATTTGTCTAAAGCAGAGAAAGTGAACACTACTGATGTTGATTGGAAGAAACCACCCGTGTTTGATGTGTACGAAGGGTATATGGTTATCCGCAAGTCATTGTGTTCTGAGGCCGAAACACGTCAGGAAATTTTTGCAAGTTTTCACATGAAAGAAAATCTGAAAATTGAAGAAATTCGCAAGAATAGGGTGGTGGTCATAGACATGGATGATAACCCTAATTTCCCCAATTCGTTGGACATGTTTGAAGCTCAGTTCGAGAAAAAGTTCGCGAATAGAAATATTATCATGAAGTGGATGTATCATGTCCTGGGTAGTTGTTTTGGACATTATTTTGTGGTCGATGTACTTACAATTACAAAGGAAGAATTCGAGGTCGGGCCTTGGCATTGCACTTTTCGGAGATATCCTCAAAGCTCGAGGCTATCTGAAGTAGCATATAATGATGTAATATTGGGTTGTGTATTAGTATTAGCATTAGTATTTATTTAGTGTTTGTTTATTATAATTAGGTAAGTCCATGTTAAAGCCCAACCAGAAGTACAAGTCTAATAGGATTTAGGTTTAGGGTTTATTAAGTTTAAATATCATGAAGAATAAGGGGTAATCAGTTTTGTTTTGAGTATTGAAAAATATTATTTGAATTTTGAAACTTTGTTAATCAAGTTTCGATGATTTGGTTTGTAAGCTTCTGCTGAATACATCAGTTTGATAGGTTTTTCTAATAATTTTTTTTATATGAAACATGTTACCTGGAAAACAACTTTCTTAAGGAAGGTCGGAAAAAATAATAAGGAAACTAAAAGAAGATCAAGTGAATCTGGATAATTATTTTCCAGCTTATGTGGCTAATCAAACAGTGGAAAATAGAATTTTACCTGAAAATGATTTTCCAGCCAAATTTGCCAAGCTATCAAACACACCCTTAGTGCAATCCACAACAAAAGAATAGAGGCAGTTAAGACCTAAAATCATTCAGGATATCTCATTCAGTAAATTTATATTACAATTCAGAATGGTGTTTTACTATTCATTATTGACTGGGACAAACTTGAGGATTGGAGATAAAATATGGCTAGAATTGAAAAACTTGAAAAGTGCGTTGAGGGTTGAGAATCATTTCCTATTATGGCATGTTCATAAATATAAAACATTTATAGGGGCAAAGAAAATGAAAAAATTGTGAAAAATAGTTGGTGGAATGTACAGGTAGTGGAGAGAGAAAGTATTATGTTATCATTTTTTTCAAAATGAAAATTATCATAACAATCAATGTTGTTGTCGGATTTTGATAAACATTGTATTGTTGAAATGCATTTTTGAAGACCTTTCCAATAAAACCAATGATCAATACAAGTGATAAAATTTAAAATATATTTTATTATTAAAAACCGTCTAATGCATTTCACGCCATTAGTATTTTTCAATTTTTTCAAAGGAATGAAAAGGGTTTCTCAATGCACATACAAACAAAGAAAACTTAAATTCAAACAAAACCAATGATCAGTACAAGTATTAATATATTATTAAAAAAAACTTCTAATGCATTTCATGACATTAGTATTTTTTAATGCACATTTAAATAAAAACCATAAACTTAATGTTTTGGCGAATTCAAAGTTTAGGAGAGAACTCGCTCTCGACGTTTGAACTTTTTTCCCCAATTGATTCAAATTTTGAGTGAGTGTAACCCTAAAGTTTATAGTATTACCTTATAATAGGCTTAGACTTCAAATCTGATTGATGACAAAAGTGGGGATGTTGGCGGGGGTGTTCAGGTCATGATATTTAGCAAAAACAATTATGTAATTTGCGGGAGTGCCAACAGCACGGGTATTATACTAGTCACTCACAAGATGTGAATCATTTTGACCTATATGTGATTGAAGATAAGAATTGAATATTAAACATCCATGGTAGCATGGTACAACTTCTTTCTTATAAATGTGACATGAAATCTCTTTGAAAATCGAGTAGTAATAAAAGGAGCTCAACATGAAAAACTACAAAAATTTAAAGGTCCTTGTTACACAGATAACATCTGCTCTGATAATGGAAACATTACCTGTACCAAGCATGCCAAAATATTGATAGAAAAAGAATAATCATTTAGAACATGTTACGTTGCACTGAGAGCAAAGAACCGGTTGCCCATGCTGCCTAACACCAAATACTTTCATATAAACCATTTTTTTTCCATAAAACCTATCGCTGCCCACACACAGAAACACACAACACTGAAATAACATAAAATAAAAATAGCATACTGCTTCCATGAATGCAACCCCGCTTAGTTCAAGTGTAGATAAAAACAGCCACTTGCAATAATCAGCTGACTGTAGCAAGAATAGAACCAAGACAAGACAGACAAAAACATATGGACAGTATAGGGGTTAGGGTTTGACACAAAAATGACACACTAACACTCTCTCATCTTGAAAATGATTCGTTTTCTACAATTTGTCATCTTGAAAAGGACTTAATTGCTCCACAACTTTAAGCTCCTTGACAACTTATATTTACAAGAACCCCAACTTTACCCCTATGTCAATCAGTCAAACTAAGCATAATATTCTATCTCAAAGTCCATATAAACAAAAACAACATCAATGTAAAATCATTTTTTTCTAAGTACCCCACAGATTGAATTGATCTCAAACAACTGACTAATTTTACTATTACGGAAAAGAAAATAGAGTGAACAGAATTGGAAAAGATTGAGACATTACCAGGAACTGAAAGCAGTGAAAACAAGCCTCCTTTGGTACCTTCATCATTCTGAGTAAAACAACCAGATCAACAAAAGCAAAATTGAAAGAGTGGTCCAAAGAGAAGCAATTGAAGAACTTTAGGAGTTACCAGTTGAGGAGGATAATTGGAACAGAAACGTCTAGTTGTGTGATGACGAGTCTCGTACAGAACATCTGGAACTGGTTTGTCCATTAATCAATTCAAATATCTTCAAAAATCTAAAAAAAAATCCCACAACTATCTGCAGATCTAGAGAACCCTTAACTTGGGAAATTATAATTTCTCTGCTTTCTTTCTTTTTGCCCTTTTGTTTTTCTTTCTTGTCCTTTTGGGTGTTGCTAAATCCAAATTCCACTCCAGCGTTCAGTAGTGTTCCACAATGCAGCCCTGTGAGCAGAAATTAAAGAGCTTAGTTGCTTAAGTGTTTGAAATGTAGAAATATACATAAACCTAAACAATCAAAACAAATGTGAAAGAAGATATAATGTCAACGATGAATGAAACCAATAGATATTAGTTGGTCATAATACATTCAACATCTTGATCAACTATATACAAAATTAAAACAACGGGAGAAGGATTTGACTATTCAGCAAAACTACTTGCATAATCAAGACAGAGAACAGCAAAGATGGCTCCATCATCCCAGTATGAAGCAGGTAGATGTTTTTAAGTTGTACAATTGAAACTAAATAAAATATAAATAAAAAAACAAAAAGTATTCCACCCACATGTATCAACACCGATTGTCAACACCTCAAATCTGTGACACCTTTCTCCCACCGACCCCGGAAGAAGATTCATCATGTAATGCATTGCCATCGAAGCAATATCCTGAGATTGACCCCGGTAAACCTAGTTCCCAAATGACAAAATGACTAACTATACAGGTAAATAGTATACCTTGTATCGGACCATCGGTGAAGGCCGACAGAGATCTACAAAGCTACAACACAGAACAAAGAAAAATCAGATCAAATATTCTTATAGTACCTTGCAAAACCAACAAATCCTTATTTTGATCATGTTCCTAAGCTTTGTTCCTTGAGTTTCCATCAACATTATCCCATACTATTGCCAAAAATAATCGGAGACAAAGGAAACAACATTTGTCTTAATTAGTTTGGTGAGTTTGGAGATGCACACTATCAACAATACATTAAACGTTAAGTTTCCCACTCCAATAAGAACTTGCAATATAAAGTGACAACCAAATAAGGGACTTCAGGTGAAACTTTTGAGAGATTTCGGTTAGCTATAACCATAAACCTGAAATTGCTAGAACCACAGATGTGAAGATATGGGACAATGTATTTGTGCGAGACTAATAGGGTACGAACATGAATTCGATCGATCTTTTGATTGGAGATCAAGCATCTTTTTATTAGAATCGATTTGCTCGATTTTGAAGTGAGCTCCCTCCCCTCCATTTGTATTCGAGATGAATCTTGGAGTTGCGATTTGGGGAGATAGATAGACACATTAATGGATGAACAAATGATGGATGTTGGGGTTTTAATCGTGAAGGGGAAGACACAATTTTGAAGCTTTTGTTTTTGCAAACAACACTTAATAACTTATGTGGTAGAAGTTCAATTTTGATGAAATTATCGTAACCGTATGACACTGAAGACAAGCCAAAGATTTATAAAGCTACAAAAGGTGGACCGTGGACGAAAAAAATTATCATTGCAATATTCTTCAAACATTCGATAATAATCAAGGAAATTAACAATAGTTTGAGTACCATATGATGATATGACTCATGACGAGGGAAGCTATATTGTTTGAAACTCATTTTATGTTTATTTCATAGTCTAAAAGGAACCCAAACTAAACCCTGGTATTTGAGTTTTTTTTTTCTTTTAAATCTAAACCAACTTTATCATCTCAAAAAACAAAAGCCAGATCTTCCATTGTTTGGCGTATCAATAAGGTAAAGGTTTCCAAATTAAATATGTATTTGTCCCTCTCATCCTTCTCTAGTACGCTTCTCGAATCTATTCTCTTTACTTGCTTTGTCTCCCTCCTTCCCTCTTAGGCACTTGATGAAGCACTCCTTCATTCCTCTTTATCTCGTTACTTACTTTGTCTCCCTCCTCCCTTCTTAAGCACTTGATCAAGCACTCTTCCATTCCCCCCCTAAGCACTTATGTATCTCTTTTTTTTATTAATATTCCTACTTTAACCATCTAAACAAAACAAATAATATTCATACAAACTCTCATCTCCACCATTACCCATACATAACTTAGAACTATGAATCATCAATTGAAATGTAATAAAACATACTGTACGCAAGCAAACTCATTTGAAGCAACATATTCGTCCGTCCCCAAAAGCAAAGTATCCTAGATCTCCAAATCCCAAAGCTTTCCCTAATATCTCGATTGAAAAGGCAAAACCATGACAATGCCTTGAAAAGCATAGACTGAGCTTTGCCTAATTTTTTTAAATGATATGCAACAGCCACCCAAAAGATGAAGAGCATCTTACCTTATTTTATAAAGACCAAACCATACGTACGCATCACAATTAAGTTAGACCAATTACTCTTCAATCACAAAACACACACAATTCATTACATACATACCTTCAATTTGTGATAATCTGATGTGGGAAGAAAAACCCAGAAGGAAGCAGAGAGATGAGATTGCAAAGAAGCCATTAGTGAGAACACCAAATCAGTTTGATTGGACGAAATCGCACGGCACCCCCAAACTAGTATACCACCAAGCGGTGAAGACTAAGTGATATCACAATACTACGAGAGGTTAGTTGAATGTACAAGGAAAAACAGAGAGAGAGAGAAAGGTTAGTTGGCCAGCTAAATTGTTGGAATTGTTGATGTTCAGAAATCTCATGAGCTATGGGCCATACTAAGTAAGAAGTTGGGTTCTCCTTTTATCTAAAGTAATGAAGCCTCAAAACCAAAGGCACCGGTATTCAATGTCATCGGCATTGATGAAATCTTAAAATTCTTCCTTATTACAGCTTTTCATTGAAAACGCTAGTAACTTGGAGTCTCACACGCACGAGTCTAGTGATAGGTGGACTTATCTCACCCTGAGAATATCAGTCCAGTGATTTTCACTTATTCCCTTCTAAATACATGCCCATGCTAGCACACTATTATCAACTCTTGCAAAATGTGCCATTGGACCTAATTTTCTGTGAGATATACTCGTGTTGTTACCAAAAATTTGCTTTCATGGCTTGTCTCAATCCATCTGTACTCAGAAATTCAACATTTTCGTAATTATTCACTCTAAGAAATATAAGCTTTTGGTTTCATAATTGTTCACTATCCCCCACATGGGTACCGTGACAAGCGTGCAATGGGTACAGTGATGAAACAGGTTTTGTGTACCCTTTGAAGCTCTAAACTGTTTTATGCCAAAATAAAATTTTCTATATATATATTTTTCTTTATTTCAGTCAAACTATCTTCTTAAACTCTTTTCTTATGCCTACCTTGCTTGTAAGTGTTCATACATTCTAAGACAGATTGACTATGACGAATTCATCCCTCTTTTTTGTTCCCCTCGACACACTATAATGATATTCCACACCAAAATGTTGATCTCAAATTAGAAATATTTTCCCATGCTAAATCCATGATAAGATATTAGTAATACATCCATGCACCCCATAGGTGTATTTAGCTTCAATTGTTCTTATTCTTACACTAAGCATTGTGTTAATATCCATGAGTTCTCTGATACCAAGTCCCCTTCATTGGGAGTCATACCAACAACATCTAATACAACAAGATTTTTTTTGCCTTCTCCACCAACATATTATAATATTTTATTCAATGTCGTTAGGCTAACACTTGTCAACATAGCGTATCTAAAAAATGAAAGTCATATTTCAAAATCTACTAGACAGACAAATTATAGCACAAGATGTATATGATTTAGATTTAATGAGCATTTTTCATAACCAGTTCAAAGTTGATATCTATTTATAAATGTCTCCCACCCAAAAATAAACTTCATAATCAAGATTTGTGATCGAATCTGAAAGAAAAATCATAAATAATAACTAACTAAAGATTCTTTATACTGTCGACTGTTTGCTTCTATTGTTTGATCGTACAATAGCAAATTGATAGATTTGTAACCAAAATACAAACAACACAAATTTTTGGAAGAAAGTAACTCAGCTGAGCTCATGCAATTGGTTCGATAGCTCACTGTTCACACCTCCATCAATTGAATTAGAGTGGAAGTCGATTAAATTGAATTGATTGTCTTAATCGAGTGAATATGTGTATGATTGAACGAATCTGAATCCACTGAAGATCGATAGAACTAATCTATAAACCAATCATGACTCGATTGGCTGAATTAAGTGGGGATTGAAGCATGTTCGATTGGAAAGTTTTGATGACTAGGTCCATTGATCGATTGGGTATGCAACACTAGAGGAGACAGAGAAGAGAGAGCATCAGACTAAAAGTAGGATAGCTTTCGATCTATCGGCTCGAAGAATTGCTCAATTCGGTTTATTGACTTTCTTTCTTTTTTCTTCTTTTTTTTTTGAGAATTTCGGATAGACGGACAAAAGGAAGGGGGATCACATAGAAACGACTGAGAAACCCTCACTCAATCTTGACAAGGAAAGGTAGTAAATCTGAACTTGGAAGAATAGATAGTCAAAACTTCCTTGTGTAAAAGCAACAAGACCCTACCCCAGGTGCAACCTTATAGTCAAAACTTACCCTTTTCCTGATGATTAAGTTTAGTCGACACATACATTGCAAGAAACACACACCAAAAACTCATAATTAGCATGCACAGCCACAGCTACACAGGCATAGACAACCGACATGTAATGGAAGCCCAAGAACAAAAGTCAAAATGCATGAAGAGGGACTTGACAACAAAATATAGAATAAATATCGAGAAATGCTAGCCAAAAAAAAAAAAAGTAAAAAAATGCTCATTACCTCTATTGATTGCTTAGTCAATTCAATTTCAATTGGGTTCTTGTATCAGCAGAATTTGAAGCCAAACACAGATACTTTAAACCAGTCGATCAATTGGCTTCTACTAATTAAGAGAATCGATTGGATTCCTGTAAATGCATAATATGAGCTGAATCAGAAATTATTCCAAACAAAATAGCAAAAGAAAAACAAATCTGAAAATTGATTGTTCATTTGTTAGCTCAACCAAAACATCTCAAAAAAATGAAAATCCAAAAGTAAAACACGCCAAAATTTTGAAAATAAAAAATGAAAACCCCTCAAAATTTTGAATATAAAAAATGAAAACACCCCCTTTTTTATTTTTTTATTTTTTGCTGAATCAATTGATCCTTACCGCTTAATACAATAAATCGATTGGGTACTACTAATCTACTGAGTCGATTTGATACAAAACACCCTAAACTCTGAAAATCGAAAATGAAAACACCCCAATCAATACTCTGAATCAATTGATCGATTGGGTACTACAATTCTACTGAATCAATTGGGTTCTGAAAATCGAAAACGAAAACACCCCCAAACTTTGCTCGGAATCAATGGTTCATATGCTGCTGAATCAATCGATAGATTGGATTGGATTGGATTTGAATCGCTCAGTAGATGGCCGCTTGAGTGCTCTCGACTAAGATTGGTATGTAAACCTCGATGAAGAGAGAGGTCAAGAGAGAGATCTAGTGAGTCTCGGCAATGAAGTTTTGGATTGAAATTGGAGGGAGGGGGAGTCACTTAGGGAACGACTGAGCTCCTCTTAGGTTCGCTCACTCTTAGGGGGAAACCCAATCAATGGAATCGCAGTAACGCCTACCAAAATCAATGGAAACTAGAGCGAGGTGGTTCGAGCAGGAGAAGATGGGAACCGAGTACCAGTGTTCGTCTGGCGACAGTAGCCTGTTGCTATGTGCATCCCAACTTTGCCTCACTTTTGCAAAAGTCACCACATGCTTTATTTATTTTACCCTTTTTTCTTTACTATTACACCAAAATCCTCATTTTGCTAAGTATAAATAAAGAGTAATTCTAAATGTCGAGGTTTTGGGCGAGGTTTTGGGCGAGGGAGGGTGGGGCGCACGTGCAGGAGGTGACGTGGCAAAAAAAAAAAAAAAGTGGGAAAACAAAAACTTTCGAAACTTAAAAACACGCGGCCTTTTTTCATTCTCTTTCTTCCCAAAACCTCACTTAAATCAAATCACCTTCATTCTCAACCATCTCTCTCCACCATGCTCTCTGTTCTGGTCTCCTCTGTTTTTGAAGCATCGGTTTAAAACCAGGGCGAAGAAGGAGCAACAACAGCAGCGGCAGCAGATGTGAAGATAGACTCTGTTTGTACCTCTATTATGAATGTTTGTACCTCTGGTTGTTTGATGAAGATGAAGTCAATATGAATGTTTGTAGCTCTGTTTGTTTGTTGTTTGTTGTTTGTTTGTTTGTACCTCTATTATGAATGGTTGTACCTCTATTATATTGTGAATATCAAACCTCTGTTTTTACCTTGCGACAGCAAATGTGAATATGTCAATATCAAACACACATTCTGGATGATCAAGATTGATGTGTATGTGTATGTGTATGATGTGAATATGATCAATGAACACTACATACACATATCAATCTTGATCATCCAGAATGTGTGTTTGATATTGAAGTGTTGTGTGGCTTATTCGAGGACCACACATGCAGAACGCAAAAGATAAGACTGTAACCCATGTAGCTAAGATATTGTCATGAAAGCACCAAAAATAGAGACAGAATATTTTCAATGAGTCGAAGGGGTGATTAACGCCAATCACAGTCACCCAGTCGAGAATTAAGGAAACATGAGATAGCTATACAGAACAAAAAAACTCACGTCCTGCAGCTCTTGCTTGAAGAAAGGATCACACAACATGCGACACTACATCAATGAAAGATGGTTAAGTGTGCTATAAGCCTATAAGTCTAAATGCTCTCCAAAAGAGACACATCGGAGTTCTAAAAAATTTGGTGTGAGCTCTCATACATTGTCAACAGTCTCTTCCTCTATATGGATCTCCTGCGTCTCAGACAGTTGGTTTTCTTCTCTGTGTACATATCATAAGCCTATAAGTCTAAATGCTCTCATACATTTAGCTTATAATGCTCTCATACATTATAAATGCAACAAATACATTTAGACAGTTGGTTTTCTTCTCTGTGTACATATCATAAGCCTATAAGTCTAATGACAGAACCACAAGTAGCATCTTCTGATGCAACAAATATTGAGTGTTCAATAACCAGGTTGGTTTGCAGAAGCTTGTAGTTTAAAAGATGAAATATTGTAGATTTATAGGTCATGGATGTAACTTCTCGAACCTGCATCTGAGTTTTTTGTTAATAGAGAAGCTAAAAAAAATCATGCATAGAGTTGGTATTATAAGTTCTTGGTGTGATACTTCCAGCTTCCTTACCAAACAGCTCAACTTTCTTCATTGTAAAATTTGTAAACAATGTGAAAGAGATTCAATTAAAGTTTGAAATATAAGATTGGTCTTTGATTCTGTAATGAAGGGAATGAAATTTTAGGGCAGGCTTTAGGAAGTAAGATTTTGTTCATTATGAAGCTCGATTTCGAACCAAATAAATACTTGACGCAGACCTGCAAAGATTATACTTCAAAAATGTTGTTGTTGTTTCTTGGTTAGATAAACCAGAACCTCATGATTTCAAATCCTCTGTTCTGTAGTGAATTTTCTGGATTAGGGTGATCCATCTGAAGAGACTAGAAGTTAATTTATTTATTCTGGTACTGCAGATAGAAAGAAGCCCCACCCTCCTCTTCCCCAGCCCAGCACTTAGCTGATTTTCTCACAAAATTAGTACACATGTTGGTTGCCTAGTCAAAATTTAGATGCACTTAGCTGATTTTCTCACAAAATTAGTACACATGCTGGTTGCCTAGTAAAAATTTAGATCAAGTACCATTGCCTCTGGATATCATGCATATCATGATTTTTTATGCATGATTTTTCATACATTGCCTCTGGATATCATGTTGGTTGCCTAGTAAAAATTTAGACGCTCGAGATTTTTTTATCATGCATATCATGATTTTTTTATGATATGTACACAGAGAAGAAAACCAACTGTCTGAGACGCAGGAGATCCATATAGAGGAAGAGACTGTTGACAATGTATGAGAGCTCACACCAAATTTTTTAGAACTCCGATGTGTCTCTTTTGGAGAGCATTTAGACTTATAGGCTTATAGCACACTTAACCATCTTTCATTGATGTAGTGTCGCATGTTGTGTGATCCTTTCTTCAAGCAAGAGCTGCAGGACGTGAGTTTTTTTGTTCTGTATAGCTATCTCATGTTTCCTTAATTCTCGACTGGGTGACTGTGATTGGCGTTAATCACCCCTTCGACTCATTGAAAATATTCTGTCTCTATTTTTGGTGCTTTCATGACAATATCTTAGCTACATGGGTTACAGTCTTATCTTTTGCGTTCTGCATGTGTGGTCCTCGAATAAGCCACACAACACTTCAATATCAAACACACATTCTGGATGATCAAGATTGATATGTGTATGTAGTGTTCATTGATCATATTCACATCATACACATACACATACACATCAATCTTGATCATCCAGAATGTGTGTTTGATATTGACATATTCACATTTGCTGCCGCAAGGTAAAAACAGAGGTTTGATATTCACAATATAATAGAGGTACAACCATTCATAATAGAGGTACAAACAAACAAACAACAAACAACAAACAAACAGAGCTACAAACATTCATATTGACTTCATCTTCATCAAACAACCAGAGGTACAAACATTCATAATAGAGGTACAAACAGAGTCTATCTTCACATCTGCTGCCGCTGCTGTTGTTGCTCCTTCTTCGCCCTGGTTTTAAACCGATGCTTCAAAAACAGAGGAGACCAGAACAGAGAGCATGGTGGAGAGAGATGGTTGAGAATGAAGGTGATTTGATTTAAGTGAGGTTTTGGGAAGAAAGAGAATGAAAAAAGGCCGCGTGTTTTTAAGTTTCGAAAGTTTTTGTTTTCCCACTTTTTTTTTTTTTTGCCACGTCACCTCCTGTACGTGCGCCCCACCCTCCCTCGCCCAAAACCTCGCCCAAAACCTCGACATTTAGAATTACTCATAAATAAAATAAGAAAGGTTTATTTTGATTTTGGGATCATCTACTGGCTAATTGTTCAAAGGGCTTAAGGCTCATCCGTAGAAGAGATAAGTCCAAGCGAGGCTCCGACCAATCAGCCACAATCAAAGTGAGATTCTCCAGGTAGGCGGGGGAAAGAAGGGGAAGATCATTTTTCTAACTAAGAAAGTTAGCAAGCTATCGGAAGAGAAGCTTCAGGCTCCCCTCTGTGAATTTAGAATTCCACCTTTTCGTTCTACTTAGGTGGAGCAATCCGAACTCTCGACAAAATATATATAGTTGACTCGCTTAAACAATCTAAATATAAAATTACCTTTAGCTAACAAAGGCATCTGACCAAACCTCGTTTTGCAAAATCACATCTTTTGTTCAGCAAAATAATCTAAAATATCAACAAATTAAGAATTGATGGAAATTTTGTTACAATAATAGTGAGAATTGAGAGACCAACAAAAGGCAATGAAGAAAATATCGTTACAGAGGGAGATGGTTATTTGTTGGGTGTCTCAATTTTGGTGTCTGGTGGTGGTAATACATATTTACTTATGACAATCTCTTGCCAATGAGCCTTTTTGTGATGTTATTGGAGTGAATTAGAGCAATGGGGTGCAAAATTTAAAGGATTGCTATTGTGAGGTTGGTGTGAGGAGAATGTGGAGATGAGAGATGTTAGAGATATAATGAAGTAGCTATGGTGCATTTGCAACTATTTTGCATACTTACGGCTTATCTACTTATTGATCCATGCTCTAGAGTTTTTGTCTTTAGATATAGAAAGGGATGGTCTTTTGGATGAAATGTATGTTGAGTTCACTGCTACAATAAGAAATTTGTTGAGTCTCATAGGAGTAGAGAAATGGGAAGGTTGATAAAGGGGTTTTCAAAAGAGATAGTGAGTGGGTTTGGAAGGAATGGCAAAGTTTAAAGGATTTGATGGTCCAGGGTTTTGACAAGAAATTGGTGAGGTGGAAAACGTGAAAGCCAAGGCTTCACACTGATTTGAAGAGCCATAGAAGGTCGCCGAAGTTGCAGATGTTTGTAGTGCAAACTACGGTAAAATAGTGAAGGCGAATAAAGGGGGTTCATCGACAGAAGCCATGGTAGTGGACATAAAGCTGCGTGTTTGTGGAGGAAGACACGAGTTTTTTTTTTTACTTTAGATGTTCCTCAAGATTTTTTTTATATGGATGAGATCTTGAGTTAATTTTCAGATTTGTGACAAAATGATGTGAGTTGACGGAGAGATATGTTTTAGGTTTTTCTATTAAAAAAGGTTGGTCAGAAGAGTCAATTAGGTTGACTTTTCCATTTTAGAAATAGACCGAAATAGTTTCTAAATGGACCCCAAGCTTAATTATAATAAACCAAATGAGCCCGATAATAATAAAAAAAAACCCAAGACATAATTTATATTTACAAATATTTAATTCCACAACCCACTTAATATAATAATAAAAAATAGAACACAGTTGGGAGTTCTTACACGATAATAGATATCGATCACTGACCAGACGAGGGAAAAGTATTTTCAATAAGATTTCAGAGGGACATTATTCATTGTGTAAAAATGTAAAAGTAACAAATTAAAATATATATATATATGGAAGAATTAGATCTCTCCCGAACAAATTAGGAAAAGTATCCCTAAACTCTTACTATATGTTATATTTGAAATATACAAAATCAATCTTGATATTTATACAATTCATCTCATTTTCTTCTTTTTTGTTGTAGTCTACTTTAGTAGATGTTGCTTTATTTATTGTTTAGTTCAAACTTAATTTAGGTTTATTGTATAAAATAAATTTGATAAAAAAATAAAAAATAAAAAGTATTTATGTCTCATTCCCGGGCCTTGTTTTAAAAAAAATATGTCGTCTAGGAGCTTTATCGAAATTTACTAGTAAAAGTCCTACATTCATAAGTGATCCTCGAAACCAATTGTGTTCCGGGAAACATTCTCAATATCGTATTTGTCTAGAAGAAAAAATAAATTTTGTGTTTTCTGACAGAGCGACATTACTTAAATATGTTTATATCGCTGGAAAATTCAAAAGGTTCAACGGGTCAGGTTTTACGAGAATATACTTTTTCGATTAGGTATGGCTTCGACCATTCCTGGAGTCCCACAATTAGTTAACTACAAGCATATTTTCGTCAATGGTTGTATAGTGGACCCTAGTCACGGAGCGCTATGAAGGGAGTGGGATAGTGACTTTAAAATGTAAAATACAATATTTTCCCTTTCTCATACCCTACCACTTTCTCATAAACATTCCTTCCATAAAAATAAATGTTTATTTTTTTAGTCGTTTCTTTTAAAAATATATTTGTAAATAAAATAATCTTTGAGAAAGCTACCTTATTTTTCAGGTCTCTGACTCTATTGTGATGAAAATCAAGTCAAAAGTAGGCAAACTTTCACATAAATATATAATAACTACCTCTAGTTTTTACCATCTCCTCAATTTTTTAATGTGTATTTTAATTTTATGAATACGAAGATGTTATCCAATATGAAATGGTTTCTCAAATTCTTCGTTAATGGTTTACAAATGCTTATACGTGTTATAGATTATATGTATCTTATAAAATAATTTACGTATCCAGTTAATGCAAGATATATATGGTTACTTCAATTGAACCCTTGCAAATTCATGTATGTATACACATTAATTGTGATACTAGTACTTCAAATTGATAAACAAGGAAATACATGAAATCATATTCTCATTCCTTGCGCCAAAACACAATGGATATGAGAGTGAGTACCAAATATTTTCAAGACATGTGGCCTTGGTAGCCATTAGAAACGTTGTGGTGCACTTGTAAAAAGTATTGCATCAAATCAAAATTAGGGTCTCTACCTCGAGATATGTACCAATTTTGTATATTGTAGTTACATGCACCACAAATATATTTCTTATGACCCGCCCCGCAGGATGCACCCCCGACCTAGTAAACCTTGAGATTCACGATAAGGCAGTTGCCTCGGTACCATTTTGGTGTATAGTAGGTAATGCAGTCGTTCGAATTCATTCATAGCATGCCAATGGTGTAACACATTGGATGTGACATCTTTATCTCAATTTTAGTAAAGGCACACAATACAATCGCCAACACTGTGATTCCTATTAAAATAGGATAGTCGATTACACAGGACCGCGCAGAGTCCAAATTGGTTCTAAACGGGATTGTAGCCAAACCCCTTGAGGGATTTTACTAAATTTTATTTCCCAAAAATATTAATTGCTTAATTGAATAGAGACTTAATTTGCTTTCTATACAAATTGAGTTTGTTGGAGGAAACATGACACTAGAAATTCCATTCCTGGCCAAAATGGTACTACCAACCTATATATACAGAAGATTGACTATAGCTGCATGTACAAAATCCAACCCTAGTGTGTGTATGCAACTCCCTAAATTCTTTCGGACTTGAACGTTAGAATGTATTTGCAGGTACACCCTCCCTTTCAGTTCCAAATACATTTCGTTCAAGAGCAACACAATCAATCCAGCATCATGCATCCACTCTGTCGATCTTCGCCAAAGTATCTCGAGGAAGGTCTAGCAACAAATTTTGCCTCGATAATGAGACTAAGGTATTGTTTTTCTACTTTTACTACATAAGAAGAGATATGAGAAAGGCAAATGGTATGCTGAAATCTTCCAAATATGAATGGAGTTGTATTCATTGTTATTTCATAGATGGACTTCCAAGGGAGGAACATTGGAATATTGTGAGTTTGATAGTCAAGTTGGATGATAGGACCACAATTTGTTTCATTGACAATGGTGTGTGTAGAGCAAAAAATGAAAGGCCTCCCTACTAGTATGACACTAAAGGTGTGTTTGGTTGCATGGATTCCTATGCCATGGGAATCCATGAGGGGACCCCTATATTTTAGGTTGGTTTGAGGTATCACTCCACATCCACCATTTGATTTTATGATCAAAGGTGGGAATGGAAGTCCCATGAACATGAGAATCACATGCCTTGGGGGACCAAGGAGTGGGATTCACATGTTCATGGGACTTCCATTCCCACCATTGATCACAAAATCAAATGGTGGATGTGGAGTGATTCGTCAATTTAGCCTAAAATGTAGGGGTCCCTTCATGGATTCCCATGGCATAGGATTCCATTCAACCAAACACACCCTAAGTTCTTAATTGTTGTTCAGGCTGAAGTGAAGTGCTTCAGCTGACTCTGAAACAAAGTTGTGAATGTCAAAAGTTTTTCAATTTATAATTAAAACTTGTTTGTGAGAAAAATAAAGCCATTGCAAATAATTGTTATCCAATCGATGTTGCAGAATTCCAAGATGTCATTGTTCACATCTCGACCTTCTTCCAAGGACAATTTTTCCACTTCACTATGGTGGCTGCGATGGAAAGCCTCTTTCCACCTGTCTGAGTACTTCATGATCTTATGTCTAATATGCCCGATGTGGAACTTGTATAATTAAATGTCAAAGCAATTCTACATTGCCAAAGAGCATAAATATTATGATTTTCATTAAGAGTGATTTTTTTGTGGCATTACATATTCAAAAATCTTATGAGGTGTTTGTTTAAGTACTAGGTTCAATCTAATGGGCATCTAAAGAACATTTGGACATTTTGATAAAAGATAAATTAATTAATTAAATTCATCATTTTCTTCATTACAAATCTAGGGCAATTAGTACTAGTACTATTAGTTGCAATCTGATGGTGCTTCTGTAGTTTTTAAGCTGTGGGATCCACCTGATGATACATCAAAATAGATCGGTCATCACGGTCATACACGTGGCATAGAGATTCATCAGGAGGATATAGCGTCCAGCCTATTGGGTTAGCTCGTAAAGCCCAAGAATAAGACCAATTACAAAGGCCCAGACGAGGTCCACAGTGAGGAGACACAAACAAGGCCCGAATCCAGGCCCGAACGAATCAGAGCCCAAATCTAGGCCCGACACGAGTTATCTCATTTAGAAGAGGAACGTTGCACAAAAAAAAAGTCGTGGAAGGAGTTACGCATCCACGAACGTATCTCCATTAAGGAAGAGACTGTTACAAGAAACATCTCCTTTCGTTGCGCCTCACATGCTTAAGTCACGCAGAGAGTTAATCACGACCATCATAAAAAGGTAAAAAGAACATTTGACACAAGTATGCAACTTTAAATGAGTTTTATCCATATTTATATCTTTATTCTAACAGAGTTGCTGACTTAAGCATTAGAGTGCCTTCGCACACCAAAAATGTGGTCATTGGCAGTCTAACAATTGTTTTGCATGTCAAACTCACAGGAAGACAATTTTGATGCATTAGTTTGGCGTCGTCTGTGGGGAACGACGAGTTTCCTTTCTAAAAACAGAACACATAGTGACAAAGCTCACCACAACCTGACAAAAGATCAACAAGCCATCAGAGAAAATGATGCAATCTGCAGATCCTCAATCCAGTAATGATCATGACAACTTTTCCACTGACAATAATGCATTACTGACAGTTCGCGAAGAAGAAACAACCCGATCATCAGACCAATACCACCCGAGAGTGCGGATCCGCAGCACGCAGTAGCTCAGAAAACCCAAACATCCGGTGGCACTGCCACGAACCCTCAGGTAGACTTACTAATAACCCAGATGAGTCAAATAACAAAGATGCTGGAGAAGATCATCCAAGAGTGCATTCAGCCAGCCGATTCTTTTCAGGCACCGCCACAACAAACTCCACCAATCGAACTTAAGGGAGTGAAGAAGACCCAGCAGAACCCCAACAGGGAAACTTTGAAAGCAATGAGCTCTCTCGAGGCAAGAGTCCACTGTGTGAAGGGACGCTTACTAAAATCTCGTTCAGAATAAGGGGTCACGAATCCCAATATACTATGCGAAGTGGCAAAGTCGTCGTTCTCTGACGCCCTTTTGAAAACGACAATGTCGAAAAAGTTCACTCCGCCAAAATTCGAAGTATATAATGGCACTTCCGACCCAATTGATCACCTAAGACACTTCCACCACATGATGGCCTTGAAAAAGACCACGGAGTCGATCTTATGTAGGACATTCCCAATTAGCCTCGCATCCATGGCAAATGAACTGGTTCAATAGCCTACCATCGAGGTCAATAGACTCCTTTTAAGCTTTGGCAACTGCTTTTATCACCAGATTCATCGAAAAGCCAACGGATGAGGAAATGGCCACATTACCTCCTACATATCAGGCAGATGCCCGAAGAAACAATATGAAAATATGTCACCCGTTTTACAGATGAATTGAAAATGATTGACGGATGTAGCGACGACACAACCGCTGCAACCTTTGTGGCTGGATTGAAGATAGGCCCTTTATTTGATGCTCTTAACCTAGAACCTCCAAAGGGCATGGCAATCCTGCTAAAAAATAACACAAAATCATATCTCCCTTGAAGAGATGAAAACGGCCAGGAGGAAAAATGACCAAGAAAGAGAAAATCTTTCGAGGAAACAGGAAATAAATGAGGAAAGAAGATAGGACGACGGACAACGGGAAGGTAGCAACCCATCGAAGAAAAATCGAAATGGCGGAATGAGCGATTCGCGATGACAAGAATCCGAGAAGATCACAACCAATGCGGCCTCGACACGAACGAGTAACGAGTGTGATGAAGACCAAGCCATATACAACCCTAAAAACAAGTCGAGCAAATATACTGAAGTACATAGCAAAATGGGATAACGTCAATTGGTCGCTTCGGATGTGAGGAGACCCGGAAGGGAGAGACAAAAGCAAATATTGTTCCTTTCATAAGGATCATGGGTACGATACCGAAGACTGTTACAATTTAAAAGACGAAATTGAGCATTGGGCTCAGAAAGGACGACTTGATGAGTTCATTGGAATGCCAAATAAACAACTCACATGGAAGGAGAAAGTAGACAATGCTGTAGGATCGAAGAAACAGTCTAAAGAGCTAATATACACTGCACACTACATAGCCGGAGGAAGCAAATCACACGTAGTAGCCAGGTGAACTTTTCACTCGAACCAATTTATACAAGAACAAAGGTACTGGCAAAACATTTCACGAATGCACAAAACATGGAGAAGTTTGTATCAACCAACTAGTACGAGTCGAAAGATCTCACCAGCGGATGCAAGCTTGACCCGAATCACTAACGACAAAGCAGGCGGCAACACACTCGACCAAACCCTGATGGTTGACACCAAACACGGAGCCAACATCAGCATGATTAGACAATTTGGTGTCAATGTGAGCATGATTGGACAATTCGGTGCCGATGCGAACATGATTGGACAATTTGGTGTTGACAAAAGCACAATCGGACAGTTTGGTAATGACATAAGCATGATCGAACAAGCCTACTCAACCATTGGATAGAAAAATACCTTGAGACTGCCAATCACAACATCATACACGACACACAAGGACGAAGCAAATAAAAACAAAGCAACAAAAACACCAATCTATGGTACAAAGGCCAACAATGAGCAAAGGAAGACGGAGCAAAACGAACTTCGAACCAGCGTAAAAGCCTTACCAGCTAAGGTTGGTGAAAACATCGAAAAGGGAATATCAATAAGATTACAAAAACTTCGAATCGACAGAGATGTCGAGTTAACGAAGTAAAGGTTGGACACCCGAGTCAACTAAATACAAAAACTTCGAGTCGACCGATATGTTGAGTTAATGAAGTAAAGGCTGGACACCCGAGTCAACTAAACACATAAACTTTGAGTTGACCGAGATGTCGAGTTAACAAAGTAAAGGTTGGACACCCAAGTCAACTAAACACATAAACTTCGAATCGACCGAGATGTTGAGTTAACGAAAGGTTGGACACCCTAGTCAACTAAACACAACAAACTTCAAGTCGATCAAGATGTCGAGTTAATGAAGTAAAAGTTGGACACCCGAATCAACTTATTTCAAAAAACTTTGAGTCGTCCAAGATGTCGAGTTAACAAAGTAAATGCTCAACAAATAAGTTGAATTAACAAAAGGACTTTGAGTTGACAAACACAAAGTTAGAATTAAGGGAGCAAATCAATATGATTCAAAGAAGTACATGCAAAAACAACTTTTTCGGCAAATCAATAAAGATAACAGTGACCACCATTAGACAAACAATGAAGCAGCTATAAAAAGAATTCAACGACAACTACAACAAAAACAAAAATAAAAAAAACAACAAAAGTCAGCTTTTTTTTTTTATAATACTACTTTGTTACATTTGGGGAAAGAGATAAATAAGTGGGAAAATAAACAAAAGCAATGGCAGGATCATCACTTGCTGGAACAGGAGAAGAACTCTTTTCGGAAGAGGGGTGTAATAATGGCTCTACGACACTCAATGGTAGAAGAAGCAATGGCTCCTCGGTTACTGAAGAAAATTCTTTGATATCTTCATCCTCAAAAGCTTCATCGACCAGGTGATGATACTTGGACAAATCTTCACCGAGCCCCTCTATATAATCAAGAAGCTCAACCCGTCCGTCAACAACTCGCTTCCAATCTTTAGCTTTGACTATACGGAGCCTATCCTTAGCGGCAGCGAGTACATTTTTTGCCACAGCAAGCTGCCCTTCAGCGGTAGAGAGCATACCAGAAGCATCTGCCTTGACATCATTAAGCGCAACAGTTATTTGTTCCACCCGCCTCTTAGTGATATCACACATAACGGATTACTCCAATTCAACACGAGTGTTTCATCGAAAGCTGTTTTCTCAGTGGATAACTCTTTTTCCACATCATGTAGACGGGTGTAAACCCCATCTAACTTGGCTTTCAAAGAGTCAAGCTCAACAACATACTTATCTCGAATATCTTTCACCTTCTAACTTGGCTTTCAAAGACTTTCGAGTAGCCTCTGTAGCTTTCTCCGAGTCCACACATTGCATTTTCAACACATCAAATTGAGAAAGAACATGAGAAAACACCATCAATAACGCCGCCAATCTCTTCTCCAACAAAGCCACTTTATCACGGCTAGCTCGATAGACCGAGCCCATCACCCTTACATAGGCGAGACGATTCATCCTGTCCATTATCTACTCAAAACCATGGTCGATGTGATCAAACGGGTCAAGTACAGGCATCGAAGGCCTTTCCACCAACCACCTGTGCCACTCATTTACCAACCTACATGCACCATTTTGCACGTCAAGCTGAGTGAACCAGCAAAACTTGCCATCCGACGTGATACAGATATCTTACGGACCAGGCTTAGTCCAACCAACTCGTGGATGAAGGAGACGAGGATCTGGGAGCACTGAAGAACTACCAACAATAGAAGGAACAATAGTAATAACGAAAAAACCACGTTTACCCTCCCTTCCAGAAGCATCGGTGGCAAGGGCAGGGCTGACGGTAACAACAGGAGAAGGAAAAACCTGATGAACAAGAAAGGAAACTAGGAACCCGGCTGCTTCACTTACATCAATAGAAGGAGCAGGAGAGTGATCCCTGAAACTCGGACCACCACCAATGTCTTTAGACTTCTCTATAGCTAGCTGAAACATCTTTTCATTAATGACCCGGGGATCATCATTAGACAATTCAACAACGTCTAAGACACCGTAAGCAGAAAGAAGTTTCCTTTCATTATCGTCCAGCAGTCTCCTTCTCGCTCCTTTTCAACGCGAGCCTCGCCTCCTCAGCCTCCTCGAAATAATCACGATCTCCTTTGGCAACATCGTCGTGAGACGGACTTGGGCAAGACACAACCCCCATAACATACTGATCAGGATACGGACGGAACACAATCCGAGCAGAACAACGATTAGAAAGTCGTTTCTTCCTCGGAAGCCGACCAAGGTCTACCGACAATTTCCTTGACGGACTCGTAGACCTAGCAAGCTTTCTTTTTCTTGAAACAAGGACTATGACATCAACAAGAGCATTGAGATCCGTAACATGCTGATCCAAGCTCATTTCCCGATCAATGCAAGCATCACTAATGCCAGCACGAGCAGCCAAGCCTTAACATGGGACCCGGTAAATAAAACTCCTTCCACTTCACTCATGGTGTACAAACCACTACACTCTAGGATACCATCGAAAGCGTTAGCACGGGACCCGGTAAATAAAATTCGTTCCACTTCACTCATGGTGTACAAACCACTACGCTCCAAGATACCATCGAAAAGAAATGCCACCACAAGAAAACGAGATCACTGATCTTCTGCTCCTCAACAGTCAAGTAAAGATTCTTCCGTTTATTGGGAAAACAGAATAATCGAAAAATCAAATGACCTCACAATTGGAATTAGCCAAAATTCACGGAAGAATAAAACCAACACCGTGACCAATCACGAATATCATCGCTAAGCTTCTCGAAACACTCTGGAGAATGGAAAAAGCGGATATCCATGTTCACCAACAGACGAACCAACTACTGAATGCAAAACCTTCACAGTCAAAGGAATGCCAGATATAATAGCCCTCCCATAAGAAGAGACCATCACCTTCCAACCGTTGGAACCCATTTGGGTAGGAGGAATACCCAAGAAGTTCAGATACTCCCAAACAACTCCAGAACTAGAAACCGAAAGCCATAGGAAAACATGCACGAATACAATGCGATGTTCCCATCTTTCAGATTATAAGGACTATAATCTTGTCCAGGAAGGATAATCTCAAGGTCAAACGGGAGATTATAATCAGAACGAAGATTCTCCAGCGTCGCTTGAGAAACCTTGTTGTTAGAATAATGAGCCTCACACAGAGTTAGCAACTTACCACTTAGCTTATCACCAATAGACATCGTGAGAAGAAACAAGAACGAAGAAGACGAAGGGATGAGCAAACCCAAAATTAAAAAATAGCGTGAATAAGGAAAATGAAGTCGTCACATCTCCTTTTATAGAGCCAAGCAATGAAGGGATGGCTCATGGGACAGCGTGTGAGATATGATAACTATGCGAAATCCCAAAAATGTGTGCAAAAACGAACAGGCGAGTAAAAAATCAAGACACCAACTCGCGAAAAGTTACTAACAACATTAAATACAAGGTAATGATGAAATTGAAAGGCAGACCGTCATGAAGTTATTGTCCACATCAGCATGCCCACAAACTAAAGGGGGACATCAAAATAGACAGGTCATCACGACCATACACGTGGCATAGAGATTCATCACGAGGATATAGCGTCCAGCTTATTGGACTAGCTCGTAAAGCCCAAGAAGAATAAGGCCAATTACAAAGGTTCAGACGAGGTCCGCCAGTGAGGAGACATAGACAGGGCCCAAATCCTGGCCCGAACAAATCAGAGCCCAAATCTAGGCCTGACACAAATTCTCTCATAAAGAAGAGGAACGTTGCACCAAAAAAAGAGTTGTGGAGGGAGTTACGCCTCCACGAACGCATCTCCATTAAGGAGGAGACTGTTACAAAAAAACTTCTCATTCCGTTGTGCCTCACATGCTTAAGTCACGTAGAGAGTTAACCACGACTATTATAAAAGGTAAAAAGAACATTCAACACATGTATGCAACTTTAACTGAGTTTTGTCCAGATTTACTTTCTTCTTCCAACAGAGTTGTTGACTTAAGCATCGGAGTGACTTTGGCCACCAAAAAGGTGGTCCTTGGACGTCTAACAATTGTTTTGCAGGTCAAACTCACAAGAGAACAATTTTTGGACTTATCACCACCTATAAAAGCTTTCCATTTAAAAAGTTTGATATTTTCAGGAAACTTTGCTTTCCATAACATCTTACATAAATTCTTTTATATCGTGTTATAACAAGCACATATCAAATGGGTTATTTAACTTATTACAACCAATGATTGTGATTTCGTTTTTCGAGTAAATTTTGGTTTTTTGATTTTGAGAAATATTTCGGTGTGTAAAGAAAAAACTTAAAAATTGTGAGGATACATTAACATATACAATAAATTTTGAGGATATATGAAATATGTGAAAAAAAATACTATATTTTGTAATTTAAACATTAACATTCAATATTTACATATTGTATACTACATTTTAACTTAGAATTAACATATGTAATTTAACATTCAGCATTTTGTAATTACATATCATATTTTCTATGCTTCACCTGTCTTCACCATCAGATGTATATTACTATATTTTAAACATTCTGTATTTACATAGAATTAGTAAAATATATTTATTAAACAACTTCTATAAATATCTTCATTAATCACCATCAGAAGTAATTATTAATCACCACCAGATTTATCTAAAAGCATTGAATACATAACTTTTAAACATGTTCAATAAACACTATTTAACACACATGCCATCGAAGAATACTTACGCCACGGATAACGAGAGTGGGGAGGAGAATTCAACCAAAAGAGGCTTTCGATGCTGGCGAGGAATAGATTTCAAGCAATTGGGGCTTTGGGGGTTTCGATACTGGTGTGGAGAAGAAGAGTGTTATTGTTGATCAAACTGAAGTCTTCAATGGTCGATCGAGCGAGGAGGAGATGATCGATTGAAGTTGGGCTTGATGCATATATCGATTCTGTGGAGGACGAGAGGACCGATTGAAGTAAATGGAAAAATCGACTAAAGCAGATCTATTGGATTCTCTATCGAAGCAGATCTAAAGATCGATTGGAATTGATGACTTTGGTACTAGATTTTCTGGTGGATCCGATCGAAGTGAAGCAGGTGAAGAGATACCACAAGCAAGTTGATTTCAGACCAGAGATTTTGGTCGAAAAATTCTATCGAAATACTGGATTTTTTGTCGCTGCCTTTTCTACTTTTGCGAAAAATTCGAATACTCCGAAAAAAAATTTCGAAAAAAACCATGGAAAAACTGTAATTTTTGCTTTTATACATTTTCTTTTCGTAATTTCAAAATAGATAAGAAATTCGACGAACTTTCGCGAGATTTTTCAAAAACACATTCCTTGCCAGATTTTGAAAAAAATCGATCAAAATACTGGAATTTTGTTGTTGCCTTTTCTGCTTTTGCAAAAATTTCAAAAAGAAAAACAATCGAAAAGCTACAGTTTTTGCTTTCGTACATTTTTGTAATTTAAAAAAAAAAGAAATTCGACGAAATTTTGCAAGATTTTGTGAAAACACATTCCTTGATCACGACCAACTTTCCGTGTATATTTCAACTTTGTTCAATAATAGAGATATTGACCTTTTGATTGGAGATCAAATCACCTAGATCCTTTGATTGGGGGGCCACCAATAAACTAAAATAAAAACTTGTATTGTTTGCCTAAACTCTATTACATCATATGTATTTATAACTGAAAACAAAAATAATATTTCCTACTTGAATTCAAACCTAATTCTAATCAAACAATAACTCCTAATTCAAAACAAACTAATATTTCCTAAAATATAATATTATTTTAACTAAGACATTCTAATCTCAAGTAAATACTAAATAGGATTGACATCTTAACATCCGACCATATTTTCAGATCTTAGTATCAATTTGGATGACCAGTAACTTTGCCAACATGTTGAAAAGATCACATGCCCTTACCCTGTTTGTAATGCAAATCTTCAGATTACCCCTCAATTTTTTCATAAATTTTACATACCCCCTCATGTGCCTCGAGATCCAAAACGTATCTTAAGGTATATATTAGTTGTCAGTTTACTTAAAACCACATGCCTTATAGTAACTAATTCACTTTTTGGACGATTTAAATCTCAGTTTACTTTAAATAAAAATTTAATTTTGTATTAAACTAATATAACACCCGTGTCGTTGGCACTCCCGCAAAGTACATAATGTTTTTTTTTCTTTCTTTCTAAATATCATGTCCTTAACACCCCGCCACCATCCTTACGTTTGCTCTCAATCAATTTCGAAATGCAAGCATATTCTAAGGGAAAAATATGTACTATAAACTTTAGCATTAGACTCACTCAAAATTGAAAAATACTACCGGCGTGAAATGCATTAGATGTTTTTATATATTAAAATATATATTTTTAAATTTTAGCATTTGTATTGATCATTGGTTTCGTTGAAAATATCTTCAAATATGTTTTTCAACGATATCAATTTTACAAAAATCAAACAACTAAGTAGATAGTGATGATAATTTTCATTTTGAGAAAAAATATACTTTCTCTCTCCTATACATCTACATTTACTAATTTTTTTCACAAAATTTTCATTTTCTTTACCCTTCTACATATTTTATATTTACAGACATGTCATAGTAGGAAATGAATCTCAACCCTCAACACATTTTTCAACTTTCAATCATAGCCATCTTTTATCTTCAATCCTTAGTTTGTCCCAATAAGTAATGAATAGTAAACCACCACTCTGAATTGTAATATAGATTTAAGGGCATTAAAGATTTCTTTCAATTATTCAACTTTTAACATTTTTGAGTATTGAATATTTTCAATGCATAACTACCCACTACTTAAATCCACTTTAGAGCTTGTTAATAATTAGCAGAAGTCATGTGGGGCTTCAAGTTGGTTGAGTACCACACTTGCTCGAGCCCAATCCAAAGTAAGTTTACAGAACCATTCAATGAAAGTTGTCACGTATTTGACATCCTCTCACCCCACCCCCAAAAAGACAAACAAAAAGGAGGACTATTCAATTTTAGCCCCTTTAATTTTGATAATATTATACTAGGCCGACCCCGACTACTGTCACCCTAAGCAATTTTTAGAATAACGGTAAAGAAAATGTCACCCTAGGCAATTTATAAAATAACAGTTAAAAAATGTTTGTGCTTCAAAATTTTGAATAGTAAACTGCTTGCATCAACAAGCATTTTTCACAAAATGTAGTGCATAACAATTTCATTTTCAACATTCGGCCCCAAAATCCGGAAGACCTAACAATAGATAAAAAAAAAAAATTACATACCTGCCACAAAATTAAACCATTCAACCCGTTGTGACAATTGTGGTAGAATGGGCGCTCTAAGCAAATATGTTGTACGACTGTTAAGACCATGTGGCGGGTAGTGAAACAGAGGTAGCTAGAGCCATGAAACCATTGCTCCATAAGATCTCCCTAGTTTAGTTAGTTTCTAATTTGTAGATCCCCCTGCCAGTCCAAGACAAATCGAGTCCCTAGGCAACTTTACACAATACGCCCTATCCTATTTAAGAAATGGGGCTCCAAAAATTTTCGTAAATGTAAAATTAAGTGGGTATAGGGATTCAAGCTCAAAATCCTATGCAGTTACAAAACTTAAACATCATATTATATACACTTTTGTTGCAAAACAATAGGGGCCCTAGGCCAACCCCTTAGTTGCCTAAGGGCTGGGTTGGGCCTGCTCGCCGAGTATGATTCAAAAGAGCAAATTTGAACTCTACTTCTCCTATTTCTCATGCGGCGGTAAATGAGTGTGTTTTTTCAACCTCATAGCGATTCAATTCGTCTTGTTTATCACTCAAATAGTAAGTATTTGTTACTAATTGATTTTTCCCATATTTACAATTCCATTTTTATGTACCTTTGATTTTTTAGGTTTTGCCATGAAACTCTCTGTACAAAATCTTCAATTCTTTAGTAGCTACATGTATCTGTTTCGAATTTCCCCCACCATTTTCTTTGTTGAAAGAATCAACACCAACATGTGGAGTCATCTAGAGAAGTTGAAGGAAGTTGAGTCATCTCTGGAAGACTTGAGAAGAAGAATTGAGAAGATCAGAAGAAGTGAATAAAGATGATGGAAGAAACTTGGAGAAGGTTGTGGAATCAAGAAGAAGTAAAAAATTCTGGTATCTAGAGAGAGAATTCTCCAAGGCTCCTCCACCTATCTTGCCAATCTATAAACAGGCCTTGGCTCATTGTGTATGAGGCATCCAAGACTTGTGTGTTAGTCTTTGGTCATTGTGTAAGTTTTGTGTGTATGTGAGAAATGAGTGAGTTTGTAAGTGATGTTTAAGTTGTGATTATGTGTGTTGTATGTGTAATTTTTGTAACATAATGTAATTTGTAATCGATCATCGGGCCGAGAACTTTCAACAATTTGGTTTCTAAGTGAAGGAATATCCAACAATTTGATATTAGAGTTAGTTCACTATTCACTGAAAGACGATGATAATGTTCACAGGAAGATGATGATATTGTTCATTATTCATATTTACGATACTATACACTGTTCATATGTAAGATCAAAGATCAAGTTTTCGTGGAGTTGTTTATGAGAAGTTTGAAGCTGTAAAGTTGATTAGTCGTGTACAAGTGAAAAAAGATTGATGAGGAGTCTATGTCATGTCACCACACCATAGTGAAACAACAAAAATCTAGTGACATGAAAATCCAGGTTGTGCTAAAGAGCTTGTTGTGAGTGGTTGTACTAGAGAGCACGTTGAGAATAAAAGTGCCAAAAAAGTGTGTCGTGAGTGGCTGTGCTAAAGAGCATGTTGTGAGTGCAAGTGTCAAGAGAGCACATTGTGTGTAAAGTTCCATGGGAACATAATATAGTTGGGTGTGTAAGTGCCAAGGGAGCACGAGAAAGTAATGTGTGAAGGTGCCAATGGAGCACATAGGATTGCATTAACCAATTGGTCGTGATATTGGAAGACATTAGTTGGGAGTGCAATGTGTGAAAGTGAAGACTGGCAAAATGGTATTGAGTACGAACGTGAAGATCAACAAGTTGGTGTTGAGGGGGTGTTAGAAGAATCAACACCAACTTGTGAAGTCTTCTAGAAAAGTTTAGGGAAGATGAGTTAACTCTAGAACACTTGAGAAGAATAGTTGAGAATATGAGAAGAAGTGAAGAAAGATGGTGGAAGAAACTTGGAGAAGGTTGTGTGTGGTACCCTTGTGTGGGCGAACCTGAGGGGGAGGGTGTGGAAGAAGCCCAAGAGCCCATGAATCCCAAGAGGGTTGACAAGCAACAAAGGGGAGATCATAGTCCCACATCGCTTGGGTGCAGGAGGGTGATGTACTATATATGTACGAGGTTGGATCTACAAAATACTACGCGTTTTGAAGCCGCGCGGGCCTTGGGCCCGAAGTGGACAATATAATACTCTGTGGATCGGGTCGTGACAGAATGGTATCAGAGCCTGAGCCTGCCGAAAGTGTGCCAACAAGGACGTTGGGCTCCCTATAGGGGTGGACTGTGATACCCTTGTGTGGGAGGACCCGAGGGGGAGGGTGCAGGAGAAGCCCAGGAGCCCATGGATCCCAAGATGGTTGGCAAGCTACAAAGGGGAAATCATATTCTCACATTGCCTGGGTGTGGGAGGGTGATGTATTATGTATGTACGAGGTTGGATCTACAAAGTATTATGCGTTTTAAAGTCGTACGGGCCTTGTGTCCAAAGCGGACAATATAGTACTCAGTGGATCGGGTCGTGACATTGTGGATCAAGGAGAAGCAAAAAATTGTGGCATCTGGAGAGCTCTCTCTAAAGAATTCTCCAAAGCTCTTCCACCTATTTTGCCAATCTATAAATAGGCATTGGCTCATTGTGTATGAGGCATCCAAGACTTTTGTGTTAGTCTTGGGTCTTGTGTAAGTCTTGTGTGTGTACGTGAGAAATGAGTAAGTGTGTAAGTGATTACTAAGTTGTAATGTATTGTAATTGTTGTAATTTGTAATTGATCCTCGGGCTGGGAATTTCCAACAATTTGGTATCAGAGTGATGGAATTTCCAACATTTTTTTATTCTACCAATTCTAAGATAGTTCCTAGAAAGCAATGAAAGAGTTGAAAAAAAAAAGACGTCAGGAAGACAGGTGGAGAAGAAGAAGAAGTGGAGACCACAAACACGCAAAGCGATTGAGTCATATCTTTCGAATGATTTTCTCATTGAGATTTTCAAGCGCATTCATGACTCAAATGATGCCTTAATGCACAATCAGTCTGCATCAACTAGCGTTGATTCGCTTTATCGCAATTGCAGATGTTCTTTTTTAGTCCCCAAATCATCTCTTCAGATGCCACACTTTGTGATGCCATTTTGTAACAAGAACAATAGCCCCAACTAATGGAATTACTTCACTTTCAACACTGAAAAAGAGTACAAGTTGGAATTGCCTTGATGACCTGGCTGATTATGACATCGTTGGTTCTTTTCAAGATTAGTTGATTATTTTACAATGCAATCTTGAATCCATCTGTGCATTCAATCCTCTTTTCAAAAACCATCCAATCCAGCTTCCTATCTGTATTTCCAGATGGCTCTGACTTTTTGACACCGCCATATCTACTCAAGGACACCACCACCCCCACTTTCTAACATCACCACCTTTTTAACTAACACCGCCACTAGTTTTTTAACAAAACAATATAAACCCAAATTCAAAAAAAATTATCCCTCTCACCCTCTCTTCTCTCTCACAGGAACAATGTCGCATTGCCTCGCCCTACCGCCATCCGTACATCTTCTTCTCCCTTCTTCCTCTTCTTCTATCTTCCTCTCATTCTCTTTCCTTTTTCTTCTTCTCCTCTCTTCCACTTCTCATCTTCTTCTCATATCTTCTCCTCTCTTCCAGTAGCAGCCGCCCCGTTGGCCCCACAGCCCCTTCTCCTATCTTCTGTTTTCTCTTTTTTTTTTCTCCTTTGCCCTCGCACAAGTATGCCCAAGGATGGTTCCATCTCCACAGAGTGATGTAGGAGCCACTCAGCACCGACCTCAAGCACCAAAAATTCAACAACTACGTATTCACCTTGTGTAAAAATTTCAACAATCTGCGTATTTCACCGCGTGTAAAATTTTAACGACCCGGCGTCATTTTTTTGTATAAATGGGGGTTCTTATGAGCTTGTAAGCATCAAGTTTTAGAAATCAAAATTCAAAGATATCAGTTCTAATTTTATGTGTGAGAACTTTACCTCTTATTCTTTTTGTCGAGAATGCAAGTTAGGGCGTCCCTAGCAATCCGATGCGTCAATTGGTATTAGAGTCTTTCTCTGATCCAGGCAGAGTTTTTGCGACCACCACAACAACCCACCATCTAACCAAAACCCACAATCAAACCAGTACAAAAAAAACCTTATCGTTTTAAAGATTGAAAACCATGAACCTGTTTCTGTGAAAATCGGAGTTTCTATTTCCTTCATCAGAGTTTCTATGTGAATTGAGACGGGAAGCATTTTAAGAAACAGAAGAAGAAGAAGAAGAAAGAGAGAGTCTATTAGAGGGTTTGAGTTGTGTGTGAGAGTCTGTAAGAGGGTTTGAGTTAGTGAGAGTCTGTGATTATAAAATAATAATAAAATAAAAAAAACAAAAAAAAGGGAGTTGTGTGTGTTGATAAGAACATCAAGTTGGAAAATAAAAAAAATAAAATAAGGGTGAGAAGTTGAAAATGAGAGTGATGTTGAGAGGTTGATAGTGATGTTTTGTTGATAAATAAATAAATAAATCGAGGGAGAATGAGTGGATGTTGTGGAGATAAGAAGATAAAGGACAAATTTTTTTTTGGGAAGTGAGTAGCGTTGTGAGTTTTTTTTGGTGTAAGAAGTCAAAAATGTGAAGAGGTGAGTGTTTGGGAGAGAGGGACAAAAGTCTTTGTATATTTTTGGGAATTGGTTTGTTATTTATTAAAGTAGTGGAAAGTTGAGTAGTGTGGTGTTGTGGTTGAGTTGTTCGTTAGAAAGAGGAAAAAAAAATTTGTGGTATTTTCGAGCTTTGTTTTTGCTGTAAAAAAATGTCAGGACTGAAGCCCAGCCAGCAAAATCAAGAAATGGAATATTCATAACAAGGGAGTCTGTGGAAGCGGTTGAAAGAAGATTACAAAATCTAGATGTGATGACTGAAAATTTGACTCAACTAATTGGCGGACGGAACAACAAATTTCAACAACGGAGGCAAGACGAAACTGATCGATGGAGAGAACCTAATAATGCTCGTGGAAATTTTAGGCCCACAAACAAGTTTTACCAAGACGAGGATACAAGCAAGGATTGTGATTTCGTTTTTCAAGTAAATTTCGAACCTTTGATTTTAAGAAATATTTCATTTTGTGTAGAATAAACGTAACAATTTCGATCGTGATTTCAAATTTAACAATATATATTATGCATTTTAATCTCTTAAATACTACATAAAAAGTCTCACACAACTCGTAATGTCATACAAACTGAATATTACATAAGAAACTTTTGATATTAAAATAACATTATAACATGTTAAAATATATAGAGATTAAAATATTTATTTCTTTTCTCAGTAAAATTTCGACATATTTCAGATTTCGAAAGAGATTTTGGTAACTTCAAAATAAGAAATATTCGGTGAAATTTCGACATATTTCGAGAAATCACATTCCTTGGATGCAAGTGACGATGATGAGATACCAACCACGCCCAAACCCAACCAGGGAAGGCGACAGAACAACTATCGTATGAAGATTGAAATCCTTCATTTCGATGGCTTGTTCGTGATTGAAGATTTTCTCTATTGGCTAGCTTAAGTAGAGAAGTTCTTTGACTATTAAGAGACCAATAAACACATGAAGGTCAAGTTGACAGCTTATCGACTTAAAGGAGGCGCCCTAGATTGGTGGGATCAATTACAAACAAACACGTATCCAACAAGGGAATAGCAAAGTTTGAACTTGGAGGTGTATGAAGCAGTTGATGAAGGAGCATTTCCTATCTCCAGATTATGAACTGACACTCTTTAGTCGCTATCAACATTGTCGGCAAGCATACCGGACAATATCTGAGTATGTCACCAAATTCCACAAACATGTTGCTCGTGTAGACATCCGAGAATCTCAAAGTCATAAGATTTGCAGATTCAGTGATGGACTCCATGCCAACATACAAGATGAAGTCTTCAAACAGTCACATAACACCCTTTCTAGTGCCATTCAACTTGCCTTGAAGATTGAAACACGCCTTAGTAAAAAAGGGATTATGCAATCCAGTGTCATCTCAATCTTCTGCACAACCCCAAAGGTCGGATCTAAGCAAAGGAAAAACAATGGTAAGACCACAAATTGAGGCGCCTAAGCCAAACCCGCCTAAAAAACAACATGTAGCACTATTGCAAAGGGAGCTAACAAACGAGCCCAGTTCCAACAACCCTTATATAGTACCAAGAGGTAACAAATGTTACCGTTGCGAACAGATAGGGCATTACTCTAATCGATGTCGTCAGAACAAACCAGTCAATTTAGCCACACATGATGACGACGTTGAAGGAGATGAAATTTATCTGGAAGACGAGTGTGAGGAAGAAGTTGAACTAGAAGAACTCATCTATGAAGATGAGGGTGTATCCTTAGTAATAAGGCGACTAATGTATACCCCAAAAAATAAGAGGATATCCAGCGACATAACATTTTCAAAACCAGGTGCACGGTTAGGCAACGTGTATGTGACATTATCATTGACAGTGGCAGTAGCTAAAACATCGTATCCAAAACTTTGGTGGAAAATTTGCAGCTACCAACTCAGCCACATCCATCTCCATACCGTATTAGCTAGATCAAAGATGTTGGTGAAACAAGGGTGGCTGAGATATGTTGCATTCCTTTCTCTATCGACAAGTACGAGGATGAGGTATTGTACAATGTTGTCGATACAGATGTCTATCATATGTTACTTGGTTGGCCGAGGCAATTCAATTTGAAGACAACACATGATGGCAGAAATAGTAGCTACACACTCCACAAAAACAACATGAAGATTATTTTTGCCCCAAAGAGGAAGTCAAACAATTCGACATGTTTGAAGGCCAAGACCAATCTCCTTTGGTACCGAAAGAGACCCTTGTTTCACAAAGTGTGCCAGATCCAGTTCAGCCTCTACTAGCAGAATTCAATGATATCGTTCCTGATGAGCTGCCTGCTGGACTTCCACCATTGAAAGATATTCATTACCATATTAATCTTGTCCTAGGAGCAAGTTTACCTAACTTGCCACACTACCGCATGAGTCCCAAAGAATATAAATTTCTACAAGGACAAGTAGAAGATCTCTTCAAGAGGGTTTGGTTCGTGAAAGCATGAGTCTCGTAGCCGTACTTGCACTCTTAACACAAAAAAAAGATGGAAGTTGGAGGATGTGCGTTGATAGCCGAGCTATTAACAAGATTACTGTACGATATTGATTTCTTATTCCTCAATTGGATGATATGTTTGATAGATTGGGAGGATCAAAAATATTTTCCAAGATTGATCTACGGAGTGGGTATCATCAAATCTGTATTCATCCTGGAGATGAATGGAAGACAACTTTCAAAACACATGAAGGACTCTACGAGTGGCTAGTTATGCCCTTTGGTTTATCCAACGCCTCGAGTACCTTCATGAGGCTAATGAATTAGGTATTTAAGCCTTTCATTGGAAAGTTTGTTGTCGTCTACTTTGACCACATCGTTATCTATAGCCATAGTGAGGAAGAACATCTGCAGTATTTGAGGGAGGTTTTTGAAGCATTGCAAGCAAACATGTTGTATGCTAATTTGAAAAAGTGTAGCTTTATGACAAATAGCTTAATTTTCTTGAGCTTTGTTCGAAGCTCTGATGGAATTAAGGTCGATCAAGAAAAAGTGAAAGCTATCCAAGAATGGCCAACGCCGAGGACGATTACAAAAGTCTGAAGTTTCCATGGATTAGCAACATTTTACCAGCGGTTTGTGAGGAATTTCAATACTATTTCCGCACCACTCACTAATTGTTTAAAGCAGAAACAATTTGTTTGGACAGTTCAAGCAGAGCAAAGATTTGTAGTTTTGAAGGAAAATTTGATAAATGCACTAGTTCTTGCACTTCCCGATTTTGAAAAGATGTTCGAAGTCGATTGCAATGCTTTAGGACTACTCATTGGAGCTGTTTTGTCTCAGGAGATGAAACCAATAGCTTTCTTTAGCCAGAAACTCAGCGAAGCAAGAAAGAAGTGGTCAACATATGAACAAGAGTTGTATGCAGTCGTTCGCACATTGCAGCAATGGGAGTCATACCTAGTGCAGAAAGACTTCATCCTCAACACGGATCATCGGGCCCTCAAGTATCTCAACAGTTCTTCCAAGGCAAACCTGATGCATGCGCGATGGATTGCCTACATCCAAAAATTCTCTTTCTCACTCTGACATAGGTTAGGTCAATTGAACAAAGTCGTTGATGCATTGAGTTACCGAGTCATGTTGTTGACATCCGTTCGAATTGAAATCGTCAGGTTTGATTATTTGAAGGACTTGTATGCAGAGGATAAAGACTTCAAGAATGAATGGCAAAAGTGCACTAATGGAACCACTGAAAGACACCAAATACATGATGGTTTTGTATTCTTTAAAAATTGTCTATGTATTCCTCAAGGGTCCCTTAAGGAGCACATTATTCAAGAGCTACACAATGGAGGGCTCAGTGAACACATGGGGTGAGACAAAACCATTTCACTGGTAGAAGTTTGATACTACTGGCCACATCTCAAGCGTGATGTGGAAAAGTTGGTCAAGTGATGTTATACATGCCAGACTGCCAAAGGACAAGCTCAAAATATCAAACTCTGTACGCCACTTCCAGTTCCTAATGCCCTCGGAAAGATCTATCAATGGATTTCATCTTGGGATTGTCGCATACACAAAGAGGTTCAGATTCTATCTTTGTCGTGATTGATCGTTTTTCTAAATGACCCATTTTATCCCTTGCAATAAGATTTCGGATGCTACCCATATTGCTTAATTGTTCTTTCGAGAGGTCGTTCAACTGCATGGGTTACCAAAGACCATAATTTCTTATCGTGATAGCAAATTTCTCAACCATTTTCGGCGTACATTATGGAAAAGGGTCGATACATCATTGCAGTATAGCAGTACGTGTCATCCATAAATTGATGGGCAAACAAAAGTTACAAATCGTACCTTGGGAAATATGTTGTAATGCTTGATCAAGGAGAATCCAAGGCAATGGGAAAATGTTTTACCACAACCTGAGTTTGCCTACAATAACGTGCCAAATCGTTCAAGTGGTAAATCTCTGTTTGAAGTTGTCTACATTCGGTGCCCGTTACATACTCTAGACTTGGTTCCTTTACCACAACTTTCAGGAGCATCATTGTTGACCATATGATTGAAAAGTAAGTCAAACACAAGTTAGAAGAAATTGCTACAAAGTACAAGGTTGTCGCTGACAAACACAGAAGGATCAAGTCATTTCGCAAAAGGGATCTTGTGATGGTTCATTTGCGCAAAGAATGACTTTTGGCTGGAGAGTACAACATGCTTAAGTAGAAGAAGATAGGCCCATTTCAAATCCTTCACAAGATTAGTGATAATGCTTATGTCATTGATCTCCCGAATGCATATACGATCTCGAAGATTTTCAATGTCCAAGACTTGTACGAGTACCATGGGCCACATCCATTGCCTTACTCCAAATCGAGGAGGAGTTGTGTCTTAGAGGGGGAGAACTGATGCAGGAGTCGCTCAACACTGACCTCAAGCACAAAAAATTCAACGACCCGCGTATTTTACCGCGTGAAAAATTTCAACAATCCGCGTTTTTCACCGCGTGTAAAAGAGTTAACGTTCCACATCATTTTTTTTGTATAAATGGGGGTTCTTATGAGCTAGTAAGCATCAAGTTTTAGAAATCAAAATTCAAAGATATCAGTTCTAATTCTCTGTGTGAGAATTTTACCTCTTATTCTCTTTGTCGAGAATGCAAGTTAGGGCGTGCCTAGTAATCTTCTGCGTCGCGGAGGCATGTGCTAGGGCAAAAAGTATTTTACCCTTGCACATGCATTTGCGAGTAGAGAAAATGTCTCTGCAGAGTCCTCTGCGAGGATGGATTCCCCACTCGCGTATACTTGTACAAGTGTCAAATTTTTTGTTCCCTCGCAAAGGCCTTCGCGAGGATGAAATTCATCATGTGTGAAGGTAACGGAGAAAAGAAACAGAAAAGAATACATGTGCGGGGAAGGCTGGTGCGTTCGGTAGTAGGGGGTGAGGTGGTGCGGCTGGCGAGGGTGGGTGTGATGGTTCTTGATGGAAAATAGAGAAGAAGATAGAAGGAGAAGAGAGGTGGTGGTGTGTGTTTTTTTGTCTATAATAGTGGTGTTCTTTAGCACATATAAAAAAAGTGAGTGGTGATGCCCTTGAGCAGATATGGATGTAAAAATTCAGAATCTTTCCGGATGTATATTAAAAACGTGAGTGGTTTATATGTAATCTCTCCAAAGGGGTTTGAATTCCCTCCTATTTCCAAACATGCGAATGTATTTTATATCCAAGATTGCTTTTGCACCAAATCCTATGCCGAACAATTTCATTGCCGTGGACATTTTGATTTCCATTACAAGAAATTAGCTTTCTATAATCCTAATTTAAAGAAATGGACTCCGGTTTCAAGCCTCAGCTACAAGATAGTAATCGTGGATGTTATAAATTACAATGATTTTTTCTATGTTGTAAGCAAGATGGATTGCAAACATTTTATAATTCGCATGAATCCTCCTTTCCAAAAATTTCTTTCAAGGCAAGATTTATGGTTTTTCCGGGATTTTAGATTATCCTACGTGTGCCAAGTACTTGGTTGAACTATCGGGAGAATTGTTGCTAATCTTAGGTGATCATCTGGTGAATCTGCCAAGGGCATGTTGTCCCGTTGGGGCAGAAGAGAAAGATTTATAATCTGTAAATTAAAATATGTAAATGGAAATTGGGTTGTTTTTCGTGAAATAGGTAAAACCGCCGCATTGTTTGTTGGTGGCAATTGTTCAGTATCTGTATTGGCTGATGGTTCTTCGCGGTGTATACCCAACTGCATTTACTATACGGATGACTTTTTCTACTATCAAACTGCCTCTGAACACCCTTGTGTTTGCATTGTTGACAATGGAGACAAAAAATGCCGTGATTTTGGAATTTGTGGCTTGTCAAAGGCTGGCATGAACGAGCATGCGAGGTAAATGTTTCTGCGTTTTCCTTTTTCTTATCCAGCACTGCCACCACCACCACAATCTTCACCATTTGCGCCACTGCTTGTCAGGGTTTCACCATCACTCTAGAGCTTATTTTAGGTCAATAACTTTTTTGCTAACTGATTACCTTCTTATGTTTACGTGATGATGTTATGCAACATACATGAGACATACATGAGAGTTTTTTTCTTTCTTTCTCGAAGATGTAGTTTCATATGTTTAAACATAATGGTTTTTTGCTTGCTTTTGTTCATCTGTTTAAACACAATTATTTTTTGCTTACCTATGTTCATATTTAAGTTATTATGTAATTGGGCTGAACGAGAGAACAAATATGTGATTGACTGATGGAGGTAAGAAATGTTCTTCAAATTGCATCATATATTGAGAAAGGTTCCTTGCAAAAGAAAAAGGTTCCTTTCCGCAAGTATTTTGGTTTGGAATAAGAACAAGAAGTTTTCAATCATTCTTACTTTTCGGTTTCTAGAAGGCTATATATAATCAATAAAGGTTTCATAAATAGGATTCCAGTTCATGGGCTTAGACGTCTAGAGTTTTCTATGGTGACTACCATTAGAACCAAACATTTTGACAGCTTTTGCTGTTTGTTGCGAACCATTTCGAGGTCCCGCTTTGTGGAAATTAGGAGTAGGAAAGCTAGTAAAAGCAAGAGAAAAAAGGTGTCTTTTGAAAGACCCAGTTGGTGAACTTAAATGAACATGACGATGCATAGATTAATCATGTTATTTTTTCTATGTTTTACTGGATTCCAGTTGTTCATCTAGTGAACTTGGCTGGCTTTGAATTTGGATACATGAGATTTATGATGGAAAAAAAATGTTTTTTCTTAAATGTTTCTCCCATGAAAAGTGGTTTATTTCATTGTTTCTGATATATGGGTTCTTCATGATTACATGTTATTACCTAAATAAACAAAGAAGACACATGATGGATCGAGTGGTTTACTTGAAGGGCGTAAAAGAAGGACCTAGTGAGTGGGGAAAGCTTGCCATTCATCTTACAAAGTGCTGGTATTCTAAACTAGGGAGTTTTAAAAGAAACAAATCATCCCATGGTAGTAGTAGAAACAGGGGAACATGGTATGGTGAGTTGACATCCAAAACCTCTTTTCATTTAATTTATGCTTTAAGTTGGTGATTAACTATTTTGGTAGATTTATTGATAAAACTAGCCATCATCACAGTGTTCATCTAATATTTACTAAAACTTAGGAGAAACTTTGAGGAAGTAGAAGAATGAAAATAGGAAATATGAAGAAATTAGAAGAAACCAAAGAAGTAGGGACTATCAACTTGGTATTTGTCAATTTGAATAATCCGCAACATCTATGAAGGGCATAGTTTATTATTGTGTTATCAATTTTATGAATATGGTTCTGGGTGACCAAAACGAAATTGTATAGTTTAGACTTTTGCTGTGAGATTTCTTTCTATTTAGTTAGTTTTGAATGGTTTACGCTTTATAGTTTATACATTGAAAGTTTGGATTAGATTATTTTCTGTCGGGTGAAATAGAAAGGAGATGGAGGTTCTATGGATCTATTACAGACCGTGCCATTGGCAATACCTCACCTCACCTGTATTCCGTAGAAACAGTGAGAGTTGACTAGCTCAAGATAAGGTGCGCTAGGATTTCCTTACATAGTTTTATAAGGTCCAATTGACTTGGGTTCTTCTAACAACGATGAAATTTAAGAACCCATATAATGTTAGACCAGAGATTGGATAACACTAACCTCATGGTGAAAGGCTATTGGTAGAGAAATTGGGGCTAGTTGCTGGTACAGAAAAATCAGATACAAGAAAGGTTGGTTAACGAACAAGAAGTGATTATCAGTGTGAAAGGATCGAGTAGTAAATAGAAAATTAGGATGGGTAGAGCAGGAACAGCTAATACATGAGAAAAATCCTATATCAGTCAAACTTTTGTTGTTGGATTTGATGCTTTTCATATTACCAATACTAGAAACTTTTTGTTAGCCCAATAATTTAACATCAGTTAGAGCATCTCCAAGGGATATGAATTAACCAAAAAGCTAATTTGAGGTCTCATATGGGAAAAAACATGCTTCAATGGAATCCCTATTTTAACTTGGCTTATCCCTTCTCCCTATATTTGGAGGCATCCATGTCATACCCCAATCCTAAAAAATATTAAAAAAATTTCAACTCTTTTAATTTGTCAAATTAAAATTAAGTTAACATTAATAATAACATAATTAAAAAAGTATCTAAATAATAGTATAATTGAAATTAATAATATTATAGTTAAAATTAAGTTGATATAAAAAGTTAAAAATATATTTAAATAATGATGAAAAAGTTAAAGCAGAGAATGTGGTTAGAGTGATGAAGAAACATGGGATCCCTAAATTTAGCTTTTGGTTAAAATGGGGTATGGTTGGTACATCAATTTAACTTTTACCCTTGCAGATGTTTTTAGTTAGAGCATCTCCAATCATCCCCCTAAAATAGGGGGGAGATTTTGGCTATTTTAGGGGGATGATTGGAAAAAATATCCCTCCAACCATCCCTTTAACTCATCCCCTATAATAGCGTTTGTCTCAACTTCCCCCTAAATTTAGGGGGAAGTTAACCATCCCCTATATTTCAAATATTAATAAAATATTCAAATATTTAAGTTTCTAAATTAAAAATAAAAACAAAAGTATTTAAATAATAGTATAATTAAAAAATAATTATTAATATTAATTTAAAATTATTAATACTATAATTAAATACAAATTAATACTAATTTAAACAAAAGTAATTATTAATTCAAATTTAAATAATGATAAAATTATTAACAGTAATTATCTAAATAATGATGTAAAAATGGAAGATATATTTAAATAATGATTAAAAAAATAATTATTAATACTATTTTTTTTAAACTCCAAATTTTTTTAATTAGTCGAGTTTAAATTAAGTTTAAATTAATAATAGTATAATTAAAAAATATCTATATAATAGTATAACTGAAAATAGTAATATTATATATTTAAGTTGAAATTAATAATAATATATTTAATAATATTATAATAATATAATTGAAACTAATTAATATAATTATATTTAGTTGAAATTAATAATAGTATAATTGAAATTAAATTGGTATAGAAAAGTTGAAGATATATTAAAATAATGATGAAAAAGTTAAAAGATGGGATATGGTTGGAGTGGTGAAGAAATAGAGGACCCCTAAATTTAGCTTTTGATTAAAATGGGGGATGGTTCATCCCCCATTTTAACTTTTACCATTGGAGATGCTCTTATGAATATCTAATTATGAATCTCTAACTGAAAATAGATGTGGATAGTAATTTGAACTTCAGTTCTTTATCAGCAACATATGATAAAGAACGCTTATTTTGATAACGCTGCTGTAAGTTCCTTATTTTGAGAACGCTTCCAATCTAACTTAATAAGCCATGTCTACAATCTAATTTGATAACGCTTCTGTAAGTTCCTTATTTTGAGTACACTTCTGTAAGTTCCTTATTTTGAAAACGCTTCCAATCTAATTTGTTTACCCTTCCAATCTAACTTAATAAGCCATGCCCACAATCTTAGGTACCTTATCTTGATAACGCTTCTGTAAGTTCCTTGGTTTGTAGTTTATTTTTAATCACTACACCAAAGTTACCTATTAATAGCAATTGATGATAGCGTTTTTTACGTTTATGCTATAAAAACTCAAATTCTAATGCATCACACTATTAAAACGCTATCTAAATTTAGGCGGGCCTTTTGGCGCTTAACCAAAAATTTCACTCTGCATGCATCACTCTCCTCCCTCGCTCTTGCCCAAATACTCCTATTTCAAACCAAAATCTACACAATGAGTGAAAGAGATCGAGAGACAGTTGAGGGAGAAAAAGAGATGGAGGGAGAGAGATATATCCAGGGAGAGACCGAGGGAGAGAAATCGAGATACGGAGAGAGATCGAGGGAGACAACACAAAGAAGAGGGAGGGCGCAAGGAGAAAGAAGTTGAAGAAAGAAGAGAAGATGCAGAGAAGCATACGGGTCACAGGTGGATCTGGATTAGCCGTTCTTTCCCTCCCCAAGCTTTTTATCGCTCCCTCAAACTTTGATCTCTTTTTCTGTCTGTATCTAATGAGAAGGAGAAAGGAATGTCGCCCGGCAGCTCAAAGCGCAAGTGGTCGAAGAGTAAAGCTCAATCTCTTCTTCTACCCCTTTGGAAGAAACCCTCTGTTTTAATCTCCAAATCGAGGAAAGTCACCATGAAAAGCTGGGCATCTCTGTCTGCTTCAAACCGACTCAACTAAGGCATCGAAATTTGATTCGACTGAAAAAATGTTTGTAGAATCAGCTAGGGTTTCTGCATGTTTGTGATTGGATCTCTAATGGGTTATTTGCTGTTTTTTCTTGTTGTTTTGGTGAAATTGGGGTGGGAGGATAGCTTGAAGTTTGGGTTTAATGTGGTTGAGTGAGATTGCATTGTGGGTTTTGATTTATTGGGGTTCTGGAGGGGCTCAATTGGGGTTATTGGTTGTGGAAATTGGTCTTCTTGTTTACCTATTTTGGAAAGTTGATGCTTTATTTTGTTTCTTTGATTCACTTGTTGAGTAGATTAGTTGGAGATATGAGTTTTTTGTTTTTTGATCATATAGTTGTTTGGGGTTTCTTGATAGTAATTGAGTTTGTCAATGTGATGAGTTAATCTTCACATCACTTTTTCTGGTTTACTTGTTTAGAAAGATTTGTGCGTGTTCAAGTTTTTTTAGAGTAGTTGTAAAAGGTTTAATCGGATAATACATTTGTAGGAAGGGGAAATTGCATGTTTAGATAGTATCAGCGTTTAAGTTTGACCGGATTGACATGGAATTCTAAACATTTGATAAATGATAAACTTTTGTTGGGATTAGTGGTAGAGTTGAGACATTGCAGGAATGAAAGATGTAGGAAGGTAGATGGGTAGAAAGGAGAGATGGAGGGATAGGCGTAAAAGAGGGACATATGCGTAGGCTAACTCTATATGATGAACTTAAACTAAATCATCTATTTGTATGGATTTTGTTGTGCCGTTTCAATCACAAAGGTGTTGTTCCTTTGGCTTGTCTAGTACTCTAGTTGTCTTAATAATGGGTTTTTTTTTCCTTTTTTTTTCATTATCTTGAGTATTTAAATATATTTTCCTCAAACCCTGCTATGGTTAGAATAGAAAAAGGGAAAAACATCGAAGGGATAAAAGACCATGTAGACAAGCAAGCTCCGAATGAGATGGAAAATAGTTACTTTTCTTGGAGGAATTCAACTGTACACAGTAGGATCATCAAAGTAAAAATCTTTACGCTTGCAGTCTAACTTAGACCACTGATGTTATAGTCTAATAGAAGTTTGGTAGCTTGATAAAATAGATGTAATTCTTCTGGGAAATATTATTGGTGATTGGTAAGGAGTCTAGAGTTCAGACCAATATCGCCCGCATGGTTGGTTAATTTGATGCTAGCTTCTTCTTTATAAAATTATGGATTAAATTTAGTTCAAATATTATGCGGTCTTGTATCTCATGCCATAATGTGTTATTCCTTTCAAATTTGGTTGTAATGGGTATATCTTTTATTGGTTTCAGGTTTTACATAATAAATGGCTCTTAGGAAGTACAAACCTTCAAATGATGCACCACCTCTTAGAATGGCGCCTTTGAATTTTTCAAATAAGGCGCACGAGAAGGCTGAATTTCTAGATTCCGAAACAAATCCAGGCCCTCCTGTACAATCTGATATAGACATAGATCTTAGAGAAGTTTATTTTTTTATCATGCATTTTCTATCAGCTGGGCCATGTATCAGAACTTACGGACAGTTTTGGAATGAGCTTTTGGAACATCAGCTTTTACCTAGAAGACACCATGCGTGGTATTCAAGGAGTGGTGCACACAGTGGGGATGAGAATGATAATGACTCATCCTTGCCATTGAGCTACAATAAATTGGTCGAGAGGTATAAAACATGCTTTATTGTTGCTTGGGTTCATTAAGTTTTTACTTGTTTTGTGGTGTTGTCTATCCCTATGATAACATTTGGTTTTTTGCATTATTCCTAGGTATCCTCATATTGAAACGGAGCACTTGGTAAAGCTTCTAAAGCAATTAATATCGAGTACCACCTCCCCGTTGCATGGCATGCCTATAAGAAATTCTCCAAATGCTGCTGATGTCCCTACGCTCCTGGGTTCTGGTTCCTTCTCACTGCTTGGATGTGGGTGATATATTTCAATATGCTATTATGTACTTTTCTTTAACACTATCTATCACAGGGTACAACATTTGATGCTATCAATTATGTTTCACACTCAATGATTAATCAAGCATTAGTTTGACTTTGAAACGTTCAGCAAGTCCCAGTTTAACAGTAATTACTTCCACCTGGATTATTCTTTCCACAATCTAGCTTCTTTGTTTGCTGTTTCATTTCTGGAATTCATATTTGCAGTTGATAGGGACAGAGAAGATAATAAAATCAGTCGTCCACCTAGTTATGAGCGTTGGCCTCACATGCCGGTTGATCGGGTGCGTGGACTAAGTTTGAGGGAAATTGGAGGTGGTTTCGCCAAACACCATTGTGTCCCTTCTATTTGTGCAGCTTGCTATGCCATTGCTAAATCATCGACTATGGTGCAAAAAATGCAAGATATAAAGAAGCTTAGGGGACACAGAGATGTTGTCTATTGTGGTATTTTCCCCCTCATTTTTACATTTGCAATCTACCTCTGTCTATGAATTTATGCTCAAGTTTTTACTTTTTTGATTGAGATGGATTAAGCTTGATTGTCAATTAATAGATTACATCTTTTGTCTTTGATCACCTTCCAAGAATTAACCATTTAACTTCTAAGTTCTAACTGGAATAGTGTGAGGGTAAGAGTTTCTAGTCCTGATTCATCACCTTTGACATTATACTGAGTGTTTGTTTGCACGACTTACAAGTGGTAAGTTGCTTATTGGCACTTATAAGTGGTTCAGAAATGTGTTTGTTTATGCCAACCCACTTAAAGTGGCCTAAGTGAAACTAGCATGTGTGTTTGATCTTCTAAGAACTATTAGTGATAATTTCGTTATACAAGTGTGCCTTTGACATAACATAGTTTTCTATATTATAAATGTGCTTGAGGTTATTAGAATGCTTACTACCTATTAAGCAACATTAAGAATCATATTCTAGCTTAATGATTTTATAGGCATTTAATACTTGTAAGTGCTTAATGCAAACAACCACATTTGTTTTGCATGGTGTTTTTGCAGTGGCATGTCAGGAACTTAACTTCATACTTTAACGCATCTATCAGTGGCATCTCTAAAGTAATTAAGGCCCAAGTATATAAGAATACCACTCATCTCAAACACGAAGAAGGAAAAGAGTACAAACAGAAAATACGATATACACACTTCTTCTCCAATCCCTTTTCCATATTTTTGTAGGGTTCACTGATATACATATACTTCATCTTAAAAATTTTGAGGACTCTATCTATTAAATTAAGTAAAAGGGTATTACATAGTTGCAAAGTGATGTTTCCATTACTGGTTGGTAGAACATTGGATAAACCATGATGTAGTCTGTATATTGACTATCCTGGTTTGTCTTAGAATCCTTGGTAATTGGCATCTTTCCTTGTTAAGCTAATTACTTTTCTTCCTCACCCCTTCCGTTGCTGTCATTTCTCTTTCTTTGTCATTTTATATTGTGAGATCTTGTATTATTGCCTGAGCTTGGTTTTATATTTTGTAGCCACATTTGATCGCTCAGGAAGATATGTCATTACTGGTTCTGATGATCGCCTTGTAAAGATTTGGTCCATGGAAACTGCATTTTGCTTGGCTGGCTGCCGTGGGCATGAAGTGAGTTAATAGAGCTTACTTTTTTTTTTGTGGATTTCAAAGTTCTCCTTTTTTTAATTTTTCAATATTTTTACTAGCTTTCTACTTTTGCTTGCAAAGGGTGACATTACTGACTTGGCTGTGAGTTCAAACAACGCTTGGGTGGTATTTTTTTGAAGTACTTTATTTGAAATGGGTTGTGTTGATAATTCAGTTCTTCTTCTTCTTCTTCTTCTTCTAAAATTTTCTAAACTGGGGTTCTCTTATTTTTTTGAGAAGGGAACTAGTGCACGCCAACGGTTGGTTTGGTTAGCTCTCCAGCAAGCAGTGGTTCAAAGAGGACCTCGGAACCAGCTATGGAGTTGGCTGCATGTGGACCTCATCAAGAACAATCCAGAGTTGTCAAGGTATATAAACTAACTATACCCACTCCTTTTTCTACAACAAAATTGCATTTTCATGTTATCATTTTCTAATATATTTGAATTTGATGGGGTTGTTGGGGGAGCAGAGAGAAGGGAACAGAAAGGGGCCAACATCAAGCTCTGAACATGAAGGACCCATGACACCAGACCCCAAGGTTTGTTCTACTTTGATGATTCTCTCCATCGTGATCACTCATTTATGAGACTGTCATCTACAAAAATACATAAACAAAAAATGAAAGTCGTGGTATACGTCATTTTGAAAATAAAAAGTGAGGTCCAAAATGCATTTTCATCTTTGAACATTTCCATTCCACTATGTTCTTAGAATACAAATGTTTTAGTTCGTGGTGAGACTGCATATACCTAGTCCTTTATGACATTGTCATGAAATTTCTTACAAGACAAGTCCCGTTGCTTTTATAAAACTTGTTGGTTGCTTCAGATTTTTGTTTAGATGGTTACTTTTGTTACAAAATATTCTATTAACTTTTCCCTTAACTATCTGACAGTCTTATACATTATTTTCAGGGACTTTGCTGATTGAGCGAGGCTGGCAAGAGGCGTTGTGATCAAGTTGCTGATTGGTCGAGCTCCTGCTGGAAAATGGAGCGCTCTGTTGAGGTGGACTGATGAAGATGATTGTGGTTCTATTGAGGTGGTTAAGGTGTTAATACAGGGAGTTGTGGTACTTTATATTTAGTTTTTTATTTAGGTTTTGAAAAGCTGGAAATGTTTTGTGACTCGATGTAATACAGAGAGCTGATATTTATTATTAATTTGATAGATTTTGTGACTCGATGTAATACATTATCTCATTAATTATATTACTTTGTCTCCATTCATGGAAATGTTTAAGTTTGGCACATTAAAATTTTTATTTTCTAGAAATAAAACTTATAAGATGTAATAAAAAGTCATTTGATAGCAAAAAAAAAAATCTGTTATGTATACTTACAATAACATTTTAAAAACGCTATTGTAAGTTAACTACGATAGCATTTTAAAAACTCTATGGTAGATCTATTACAACGTTTTAAAAACGCTATAACTAATGTTACTAAAACGCTATAGTAGTCAACTTACAATAGCGTTTTTTAAACGGTGTGTCTATTATAGCTCCGGTAGACACAGCGTTTGCTAAAACGCTATGGTAGCCTACCATAGCGTTTTTGAAACGCTATTAATGACATTATTTCTTGTAGTGAATTTGAAGTTCGACGAAGCAGTAGGAGGAGCGGAGCAGGTCTTGAGAATAAATAAGGTGAGAGGTAGGGGTGGGCATCCCATCCCGCGATCCCGATCCCATCCCATCCTGATTTTTTTGGAGTCATTTTGAGATTGATCAAACTCATTCCGACCTCGTTTCGTCTCGTCCCGATCTATAGTGGGATGAGATTGGGATGAAGATTTTCAATCCCGCCCGTTCCGTCCATAACTTATTTATTTAATACTTATTATTATTAATTTTAAACAAATTACTCTTCTAAAGAAAAGTTTAGGATGTGTTGAATTAAATCAAAACATCTATTGTTTGAAAATTTACTTGTTTGATTTGATACTTTTTGTCTTAGATAGAAACTTTAGTTTCGATATTTTAGGTAAAATAAAATTTAATTTTTTTTTCACGTTTTAGATTAGTTACAGTACATTATTCTTGTAAAAAATAAAGGCAAATGATGGTTTGGGTTAGTTTTACATTATGAGTTATGTAATTGGAAATTTGGTACAAGCTCATCCAATCTCGTCCCGTCCTGAACCGGTTTAGGATGGGACGAGGTCGGGATGAAGTCTATCTCGATCCCAAATGAACGGAATGAGATAGGGATGATGTCCATCTCGTCCAATGCCCACCCCTAGTGAGCGGGGGGCTAAGTTGTTGATGAGGTACAACTAAAGTGAAATGTTTTTTTTTTTTTTTTGCAAGGGTGTTATAGGGAGGTGCTTTAAGTGTCACGAAAAAGGGTGTCATTGGCCCCATTTTTAGGTGACTTCTAAACCTATTTATCCGATTGTAGAAACAAAAGCGCCAATGTGTTCTAATAGTTTCAACGATAACAAAAGAAGTTACAGTTTTTTCTTTGAAAAAATAGATATGAATTCAATCAAATCCCTCTAATTCTTTATTCCTACGTTTTCCATCTGGTTTAAGTTCTGGAGGTGGAAGATTTCTCTGTTTCGTGTTGCTAGTTCGTGGGAATTGCTACAAGGATACTCTTCATCACATCAATGACGACTTCAGGTATGCATTGATTAAAGTTTTTCTTTATTGATTATTAACATAAGGTCTTGATTTAGGATTTGTTAAATTCCTACAAGTGGAATCAGGGCCTCATTGTCAGGATCATTGAAGAAAACATACGATTTATTGTTTTCTCATTATTTGATTAATTAATCAATCTTCATGTGAATTTTACCCAAACCCAAGAAATCTATTTCGCCGGATTCAGTTTTCCCAATGATGGATTGTGTTTTTTTATTGAAACCCATCGTTAATACAATATTTATCTGATCTGGGTTTTTTGTTTCAATTTACTGTGCGTTTGGCTTTTTCAACTGAGTTTCCCTCTAAGGTCTGTTGCTCGATTCAATTGGGCTTCAAAAAAAAATTATCAATCGTGAACCAGCCACTTCCCTCCCCTGGTTACACGGTGGTGTTGTTCTCCAACACTCCAATTACCAATTAACTGTTGCAACCTCCCTCAACAATTTATAAGTAATCCCTTGATCGATTCAGTTGCCCCTTAGTATTCATCACTTCGTCAGGTGAGGTTTCTCTTCATCAGACTGTTCACCTTCCTTCGATTGCAACCTTGTCTCTCTTGAGGATTGCAACCTTGTCTCTCTTGAGGTTGGTTGTGTTTGAGGCATCCGGTTTGATCCAATTTGTTTCTTCTTTGCAACGGTTGGTGGTGGTGTTCGGCTAAATTAGTTATTGTTTTTTGTTGGGGTTGTCTTCGTTGCGATGGCATGGCTTAGAGTGTCAGAATTTTCTAGTTTATTTGATCCTTGTTGGATTCTCAATTCACAGATATAAGGGGAAGAAGATAATGTGTTAACTCGTGGGCCTATTTTTGCTGGGTCTATCAATTGGGCCTAGTTTTGCTAGGTCTGGTTTGTTCAGTTAAATTGGGCTGATTCAAATTGGTTCAAAAAATGGACCAGATCGATTCAGTCCAGCTAGACCGTTTAGATTCAGACTGGCTGGACCGATCGAATCAGACCAGTTGGGTTGGTTCGGTCCAACAAATCCATTTCGGTTCAGTTAGCTGGTTCAAGCCTTGTTTGGTAAGCCAGACTTGTTGGGTTGGACCAGTTGCATTTTTTTTCGCTTTCTTCACTCCTGCATTTGGAATAAATTTTTTTAAGTTGAGGAAAATTTAAAGGAGCACCTCAAGAATATTTTAGTTAGCAATCCAAAATTTGAATTTAGTTGAAAATTTGTGCTACGTCGCCTAAGTGACATATTTCATTAAGTTTTATTTGAATTTGAATTTCAGTTATTATTTAATGGATTGCATAAGGTTGTGTCACGACCCATGCGAATAACAATCGGGCCAAAGGAAGATTATTGTTTGGCCAAACCCGATTTATTTTATTTATATTAATTAGCCTTAGTTGTTTTGAGAAAACCACTTATACGTTACCATGTCTATCCAAAGACGAATTGTAATGGTGTGTTCGATTTTTCATAAGGGGCCCATTTTTAAAGATGTAAATTTTACTAATTTTTTGCCCAACTTCTATTTGTTTGCTCTTTAATTAATCAAAATTTGCATGATGTTGACGACTGCATTATTTTATTTTATGTTATCATATCACTGCATTAAAGTTGATAGGATGTACTAGGGCTGGGCAAGTACGGGTAACCGGCCCAAAAGCTAAAAATTGAAAATCGGCCCGAAAAATTTGGGCCCGTGTTTATGAGACCCGAAATCGGACCGAGTTGACCGGGTAATCGAGGTCCCGATTAACCGATTTACGGGCCGATCTCGATCATAAGAGCAAAAAAATACTTCGTACAGTAAAAAAAAAAAAATACTTCATTAATACGTACAAAAATTATATCAAAAAATTAAAAAAAAAACATACAACAAGATCTTCGTCTGTACGGTGGATCAACAAAAAATACTTCGACTTCGACCATACAACAAAAAATTACAAAGATCTGAGAGATCAGATCTGATTGATCAAGATCTGAGATCAGATCTGATCTAGATCTGAGATCAGATCTGATCGGGGAAGGGAGGGGAACTCAACAAGATCTGAATTTCTACTCTGGATTTCTAAAATTACTTCATTAATACGAGATCTGAGAGGCGTCGGGTCGTCTTGATCAGATCTTGATCTTCATCATCTTCATCATCTTCATCAGATCAAGATCTTCATCTTCATCAGATCATCTTCATCATCTTGATCTTCATCAGATCAAGATCTGCATCATCTTCATCAGATCTTGATCTTCATCAGATCTTCGAGAACTGAAATAAACCTATTGCCATCATCTTCATCAAATCTCGATCTTCATCAGATTTTCGAGAACTGAAACAAACTTATTGCCATCAGCCATCATCTTCATCAGACCTTCATCAGATCTGGTCGCAGAAGACTGAAGTGGCGGGGGTGGCGGTGGCTTTCTCACTGAAGTGGAGAAGATGGTGTGGCGGTGGAGGAGACGAGATGGCCAAGTGGCAGGGGTGGAGGAGACGGGGTGGCGCTGGCTTTCTCACTGAAGTGGCGGGGGTGAAGAAATGAGGGAGAGAGGAAGACGAGGGTGGAGAAGACGGGGTTGGAGGTGACTCTCCCTCCCTCCCTCGCTGGTTTCCTCGACAATTAGAATTTCTGGAGAATAAAGGAAGAAAAAGGAAAGGCTAAAAAATGGAAACATGCTCCTCATTTATTTCTCTATCTGGAGTCGGGTCGGGCCGGTTATCCGACGGGCTTCAGAAATGAAAACAGAGGCCCGGACCAGAAACTTCGGGGCGGGCCGGACTTTTACAACCGAAATTTTTTTAATTAATTAAAACCGATCCGAACCGACCCGATCGATCCGGTTGTCGATTCGGTCCGGGCTTTCGGTCCTAAATGCCCACTCCTAGGATGTACATATATTGATGTGAATTTTGTTCTTTTGTGTTTTTTTAGTGAGTGTTTCTTCAATATTTGCCAATTTAAAAAACAATCCAGTGTTTAATGAATCAAATATTGACAAAATGGAAAGAACATATAGTAATCGCTCTTGGGTGTATGGATTTGGATTACCCGTTTCGTGTTAATGAACCCATTAAGCCAACTGATTCTAATTCAGTTGAAGAAAAACTTCTTATGAAAACTGGGAGCACTCTAATCGCATTAGTCTTATGATAATGAAGTACTGTATTTCTGAAACTTTTCGTGGTGTCATGCCTATGGAGGAAAATGCTAAAAATTTCCTATGTCAGATTTTAAACCAATTTGTTGCATCAGAAATGGTGAAGGCGAGTACGTTTTTTTTAAAACCTGTTACCATGTGATATACAGGAAAAATAAGGGAGTACATAATGAAAATATCTAATTTTGTTTCCAAAATGAGGACACTAAAGTTGGAGTTTTCTTATGATCTCTTTGTGCATCTCATTTTGATTTATCTTCATACACAATTTTGTCCATTTTAAATCAATTATAATATTCAAAGGGAAAAATGAACTATTAATGAGCTCATTGCTCATTGTGTGCAAGAAGAGGAACTCTGAAACGAGAAAAGACAGAAAGTGCTCATATGACGACATTTTCCAATGCTAATTCATGCATCAAGAAAATAAAAAGAAATATTTCTGTTAAAACTAAGGGAATTGCACCTGATGGGACTTTATAGGCAAATGTGCAACAAAAACATAATAAAATCATCACATGTTTCTTTTGCAAGAAAACGAGCTATGTGAAGAAAGATTGTCTCAAATATCAGAAATGGCTCACAAAGAAAGGTGATAATTTTAGTTTTGTTTATTCTGAATTTAATCTAGCTGAGGTACCACGTCATTCCTGATGGATAGATACAGGTGCAACTATTCACATAAGTATTTTCATGCAGGATTACGTAAGGAGTCGAAAATCAAATGATGTCGAAAGGTTCATCTACATGAGGAATAACAATAAAGCTTGTGTAGAGGCAATTGGAGTCTTCAGACTAAAAGTAGAGTCTGGTTTTTATTTGGATTTAGATGAGACTGTTTATGTACTGTCATTTTAGCAGATTTTAATTTCTGTTTTCAATTTGGACAAATGCGGTTATACTTTTTCTTTTAGAAAATGAAGTTTCAATCTCTTACAAAATTTCAATGCTATTGGTACTGGATCTCTGATTGATAATCTATATAAGTTAGACTTAGATGTTTCTCACTAACAGTCAAATGAAACTTTACATGTTATAAATTATGGTACTAAGTGAAGATTAATTAATGATAACTCTTTTATATTATGGCATAAGCGTCTAGGTCATATCTCTCGACCGATGATAGAAAGGCTTGTGTCCACTAAAGTTCTTGGTACCCTTGATTTTACACATTTTACGATTTGTATTGAATGCATAAATGAGAAACAAATAAACACTAGTAAGTTAGATGCTCATAGGAGCTCATGTGTATTAGATTTGATACATACTGATATTTGTGGTTCATTCCCTACGGCTTCTTGAATTGGTCAAAGATATTTTATCACTTTTACAGACGATTATTCTAGCTATAGTATCTATAATTAATACATAAAAAATCACAATCATTTGATGTGTTTAAGACCTATAAAGTTGAGGTTGAAAATCAACATAATAAGAAAATTAAGACCGTTGGATCAGACTGTGGTGGTAAATACTATGGCAAATATAACGGTTCAAGCCAATATTCAACTTCATTTGCGAGGTACTTCTAGGAATGTGGCATCGTCCCTCAGTACACTATGACAGGGGCACCACGTGAAAATGGTGTATCTGAGAGACTAAATAGGACCCTAAAAGACATGGTTAGGAGTATGATTTCTCATTCTACCTTGCTAGAATCTCTTTGAGGAGAGACCTTAAAGACTGCAGATTATATCCTTAATAGAGTACCCAGTAAAGCAGTCAACAAGACCCATATGAGCTATGGACTGGTAGACATCATAGCATTCGGCACTTACATATTTAGTGGTGTCCAGCTGAGGCTAGGCTAGAACTGTTTATTATTACTTTATTGGATATTCAGAAAGATCAAGGGGATTAAAGTTTTATTGTCCCTCTATTAATACCTTAATTAAGACAGATAATGCCAAGTTTATTGAGGATGTTGAGAATAGTGAGAGTACACAATCCAAAAATATAAGTTTTGAAAAATAATGTGTTGACATTCCTATGATGGATATTCAACATGTTAACGTGATCATGCATATTCTTAAACAGAATAAAGATGCAAATAATGAAGATTCTGCTAATCCAGAAGCCCTTTCACCTCCTCAATTACAAATGTCAATAAGGAGATCCAATAAGGAGAAAAAGATCTACTATTTCAGATGATTATGTAGTTTATCTCGATGAGCATGAGTTTGATGGAGGAATGGAAAATGATTCTATCATTTTTCTTCAAGTCGAATAAAATGCTAACTCTTCAGATTGGATGAATGCTGTGTTAGATGAGTTAAAGTTTATGAAGGACAACAACATTTGGGATCTTGTCAAGTTACCTTAGAGGGTGAAACCAATTGGATGTGAGTGACTTTTTAAAACTAAATGTGATTCCAAAGGTAACATCGAAAAATATAAGGCACGTCTTGTCACTAAAGGTTTTACTCAAAAGAAGACATTAATTATAAAGAAACTTTCTCTCCAGTTTCTACGAAAGACTCTTTTAGGATTATTATGGCCCATGTAGCTCATTATGATTTAAGGTTACATCAGATAGATGTTAAGACTACATTTCTAAATTAAAATGTTGCAGGAAGCAATCATACGGTTTTGAGATTAAATACTCAGAATATAAAGTTTGCAAATTAACGAAATCTATATATTGCTTAAAGCAGACATCTCGTCAATGGTATAAAAAAGTTTGATCAAGTAATTTCCTCTTTCATTTTTGATGAAAATCTCGGCTGATCAATGTATTTATCATAAGATTAGTGGGAGCAAATTTATTATTTTCTAGTGCTATATGTTGATGAAATCCTACTTGAAATGTTCTTTCAACAAATTTTAATGTTAAAGTTTTTTTTGCTATGACATATTTGGTGATAGGCTTGCAGGCTAATTGCCCTGATCACATAGTATTATTGGTCTTTCACACTAAATATTTGTTGAATTGGCACTTGGTAGGTTCTTTGCACTAGGTAAAGTATTCATCGTTATAAGTGATAAATTGAGTTTGCTATAATGTCCAAAGAATGATTCATATACTTAAGGAATACAACATTATCTCGCATGCGTATGTAGTAGAGAGTATAGTGTATGATAAAGTTTATCCGTATCTGAATATTATGTATATCATTGGAATGTTTGGTAGATATTTCAGATTGAAAAATGATTACTAAGCAACTGCTCTTGCAGTATTTTAAAAGAACACAAGTTTATGCTCACATGCTACAGATCTAATCAATTAGATTAGATGTTTAGCTTAATTGTTTTTGTGTATTGCCTAGAAAAATTCTTTGTTTGATGTAAAACATGTGATCAAACATTATGGTTAAAAAAAAATTTATTTCAGGGCTTCACGCTATAGGTTTCATTGATAAACATTATGAAATAAAGTCGTTGATTGTATTTAGAGAATGACAATAGTTCATTCGAAATTATATTGACTTTAAGTTTTTTGTCGTTAAATTTTTTTTTCAGAGCTCATTTACGGCGTGATTAGTTCTTATTATGCTCCTTATCAGTAGGAGTTTATATTACCAAGTTTAATTGTTATTGGTGCTCACCTTTAGTTTATTGATGATTCTAAAATAAAGATTTCTACTTTTTCAACTATGGTTGCGCATATACAATATGATGAAGTAGAATAAGGAGATTCAATCTTGAATCATAAGGTAGGCAAGTAAAATGGACATGATCAGGAATCACATTACATGTCATTTTCATGTTACACATCCATATTTTGATCTATGTCGTTGATTGAATTGGTATTTGTGACCATAGATGGGTCCAACCATGATAATGTGGTGAAGACGGCTATGATCCTATATTGATATTTTGAATGGACCATATTGTTTAGAGACAACACTCACAATTCTCGACGCTCAAGTTTTGAGTTCATAAAGTTTTACAATATATAATTTATAGATGATCTATGAAGTCCAAATGAGAGATTGTTAGAAAATGCCCTTAAGGTGAATCTACATAGTTCATATTATTATACGTCTTAAACTGTCAAACTATAGGCGAGTGATGTTTGATTAGACCCGATTAGTTGTGATCACTAAGAAATAAGACTATGGTTATAAACACATTTCTAATTACATGTTTTATGTCTTGATATGTATTACTAAATTGAGTATGGAGGTTATTTATGTGTAGATACCAATTTAAGTCTAACTATAATTCTATTATTGATGACGGACTAATAATATAATAGGACTGTATATATATGATTGAGGTCTCCACTCCAAATAGAAATCTCTATCTCCTACTTTTCCTATAGAATCACAAGAGGAGGTAGAAGATCCCTCCATTGCGTGTTGTTAGTTCATGAGGATTGCTACGAGGATACTCTTTATCAATGGTGACTTCAGATATGCATTGATTAAAATGAGGTCTTGATTCAGGAGGATATGTTAGTATCCTACAAGGCTACCTTTTGTGTATGTTCAGTCTAACTCTCCTGTGTACTTTTCCAGTTTATTCTTGTACTTGTTCTTATGTGCATTTTCGCTAGTGAAGGATGGTTTCATCATCCAGAAACCATGAATATGATCAAGATCAAACTTGTGCCAGAAACTAAATTGAAGTTGGCGAGTTTTTAATGTTTGTTCTTATCATGGAATGGAGTATCGGGATTCAGCTTTCTTGGATAACTTTAACATCCCCCTTAGATTTTTACTCTCGGCTTCCCATCCTAACAACCTCATGCATTTAACATCCAATAGAAAAGGATGTCAGGTGGAGATAATGTGGATGCGTGCTCCTGGTCCTGCTCCAGGTGTGCCCATGGATATTATGGCAACTAAGAGTTGCTTCAAAAGAAAACTGTAGCCCTTGATCGACTTATTCGAGGACTGCATGAAAGTATTAGTAATTGAGAAGGCAGTGCACCTATGTGTTTTGGCTAAGGGTTGTAACCAGCCTGACTGTTAAACAGGCCAGCACTTAGTGCCGATCACACGTGAGTTTATTTTGTACGAGTGTAAATTTAATAGGATTATTATTTGCTTATCTGTTAGATATAAAATCAGTGATATTATTGATTAGGAATCTAAATTGATGCGCACTATATATATGTATCCCTCAAGTTTTTAAAAAATCAATGATATCCCCCAAGACTGATATTCAATGGTAGTCTTCGTTTTTTACTGTCTACTGGAGCACGATCCTTACACGTGGTCGTCCTCAAATTTCATAATACCCCAAATAACCCTCTCACACCCATTGCACGTGGCCGACCCCTTTTTGCAACTCTCCCATATTTGTAACCCTTCTTATCAAACACCCATCTTGAAGGCACCTAACAGCCTATGAACAGAACACCACCGTCACACCCCATTCCACCTGTTCTTATTCCCAACACCAATATCTCCGGCTCCAACATGATCGACCCATCACTGAATTTAACTAGCCTACCCAACCCCAACTCTTCCACCCTAATGAAATCAACACCACTCCCACCTCACACGATCATTCCTAACTCCTTTGTTTATCTTTCTTCCAATATTTTTTTTCTCACTAATCTCTCAAATTTTTTTTTTTTTTTTTTTTTTTTTTTGTGAATTAAGCCCTCCTAAGAGATGGGTTTCTTTGATTTCTCAAAATTTTCATCGTGAATGTAATATTAGTAGTATGCATTCACCATAAATAAATTAATTTTGGATGGCCATCAAGAAATCAATACTAGAATTTCAATGATTTGGAGATATGGGGTGGTGAAATTGGATGGAAATTCAAGATGTGTACTTGAGAAGAAAAGTTGCAAAAATGGGAAAGTTGCAAAGAGAAATTGGCCACGTGCAAGGAGAGTCCCAAGGGCGGACACGTGCAAGAGGCATGCCCTAATAGATGGTCAAAAACAAAATATTGTCGTTGACTATCAGTCTTGGGGTACCACTATTTTTTTAAAAGCTTGGAGGTACTTTGAGTTTCGCATTATGAAGTGGAAGGTATCTCTTAATGTCCTTACATTTCAGGTGAATGTCATCTATTCAACCTCTCATCGTATCTTCCCTCCTCCCATTCCCTATGTTGTTTTTTTCAATGATATTTTCAAATTTTTTTAATGACTATTTTCTATAAAAAAAATATACAAAGAGAATTAATAACAAGTCAAGCAACCTTAAATTGCATTAGTATCTCTTTTAACAAGTCTCGCAAATTTAAGCAAAATAAAACTATTTAGTTCCCTTCCGTGAAATGAAAGTCCATTAGACCAACAAGCAGATATCATCTAACCAGATCTAGCCAGTCGACCCGTCCATAAGTGCAGATATTATCTAAAAAGATCTTGCTCTTGTAAATGCAAGTGGGTCAACTAGTGCACAACGTGATAGTAGAGCTCACCTGTTCACAGCTATGTTTATTTTGTATGAAATTAGCCATAAAATGCTCTAATACAAGGTCTTTTAATTTGAGAACCTTATACATTACCTCAACCATCTTAAAAAATGTTAACAAGATGCCAGTAGCACATAGTGAGCTGTAACATTTTGGGGAACATAAAGATTCCCCCACAGAACACGTTTGTTAGTAATTTCCTGCAACAAGTTTTAATGGGATTTGCATCAAGCTCAGTGACTCATCAAGAGGAAATGCAAACCTTTGTCCATTTTGATGTTTGCCTTAACACCACATAAATTCTCTGCAGCTATTGCACTTTGCACAACTCCTTAATAATAGGAACAACACTGGATGAATGAAACCGTCTTCCAGTTATAATTTCCAAATGAATTGACCAAATGTGGTAACAATGCCTCAATTTAAAGAATTGAAAGAAAATACTGCAGGAATCAAAACATATTTCCAAGGAACTCTCTGAACTCAAACCTTCCCAAATTTCATCAGCTCAGCTTTGTATGTGCATCTCAAAGTTAACATTCACATCATACCATCAGAATCATTTTGTTTTAGCAGATACTACATGCATATTGTTCTTCAATCAATATATTTACACTCTACTTATCTACAAATATTTCAACTGCCAAAGTTTTCTTACATGTTCATGCAAATTCGCGTAAACAAATCCACTATTAACAATTTGACATTTGCTTTCAGACAATTCTCCTTTAAATTTGAAACATTCAAAACCAACATTTTAGCAAGTATCAAAACTAAAATAAGAGACATGCAATCATTTAACATTGATGCCAACAGAGTTAAAAGGGTCTTAACCTTTCCATCCTCAAATTTCTTCAACGTTTGAAGGTGCTAGTTCCGTTCATCAAGATGGTCTTAGAAGCCCAAGTATGAGTATCCAGTAGGAATTAGGTTTAGGGTTTACCGAGTATAAATAGGCGTGAACAATAAGTTGTAACGAGTTTAGTTTTGATTTTGAGATTTATTGAAGTTATGAAACTTTTTTATTAAGTTTCGGTTATATTTTAGTTTGTTAACTTACAATCAATTTGTATCAGAATCATAAGATCTTGGAGAATGATGTTGCGAGAAGTTACCATTAATTGCGAGAAGCCGTCCGTGTTTGATGTGTAAGAAGGATATACGGTTATCCACAAGTTGTTGCGTTGAGAGGCAGGAACACATCACGAAGTTTTAGTGGATTTTCACATTAAAGAAAATTTGAAGATCAAAGAAATTTGGATGAATGGGGTGGTTGTCACGAATGACGATGATCCTAATTTCCCCAAGTCTTTCGAATAACATTTTGCAACTTGTGCAAGATCGAAAAAAAAAAAAAAAAACTTCAATGTGAACCCTAGCCCTGCCCAAATCCAAAGAGGAAGAAACGAATATATGGAAAACGAATTTGATGAAGAAAACAAGAAAATCTTACCTAAATCAGCCCAAGAGTCCCCTCACCAAGCTCCGCAACCCTGGTGATTCAATAGCCCACAACGCAGCGTAGAACGAGTTCCCTGGCTTTATCGCAACAACTTGTGTCATCTCCGGCAACCTGCACCAGAGCAACCAGGAGGAGCTCATGTGTGCTCGAAGAACCTCCACAAATCCCTTGTTTCAGGCACAAGCTTGTGGCACCAACCGAGTTGTGCGATTGGGAGAAGAATTGAGCCATGTTCAAAGAATTCAGTTTGGAATAGGAACTTATGTGAACCCTCTCATTACTTTGCATGAGTTTGAAAATCTTTTTAATTAATGCCACGTTTTTCAATGTAGTAGGCAAGGCTTTGTAACACAACAAGCCGAGGAATATGTTGATTTTGAGGGTGAGACTGTTTACTACCAAAACAGAACACACGTGCTACTGCGGGACAATGTTTATGATCCGATTTGGACAATTTCAAAGCTAATTTTGAGGGTGAGACTGTTTACTACTCAAATCATGAAATAGATATCGTTTAAGCCGAGACTTTATGTTTGGTGGGAAATTTTATATTTAATTTTTCGTGGTACGAGCAACTACAAAGACAAAATACTTGAGATGGGATAACAAATTAAAACAGGTCCCTCCCATTCCGAGCCTTTTTTTTTCTGGGCATTGGTTCAGGGTGTATCCTAAAAACTAATAACTTATCAAAAAGAGGACTTTTTTTATCGTTAATAATATCCTATGTGCAAAGATCTAGAGTCCATTGTGCATTTGTTTTCAAATTTTCAATGCAAATTCTTGTAGTTATGTGAACCCGCTAGGGGCGGGACGAGTAGTGCTTCAGGTTTATGACTCAATGGAAGAGTTGGTCTACTAGTAACTATTTTCAAGCCAATTGGTTATGAGATCATATTCTTGTTGTCGGAGGAATTTATGGAACAGTGAAATACAAATATCTTTGAATGGACGAGCCAAGAGGTGGATGTAAGTGGATATGACTTACAAAAATATAATGTTCGCCAATGGCAGTGATCAGTGTGGAGTAAAGTAGGGTTGGGTCGGTCCGGTTAACAAGCCCGAACAGCCAAAATAAAAAATTGGACCGAGCTTTTAAGCATTTGACTTTCAGGGACCAAGACCGGACTGGGTGAGGCCGATGAACTGGGTCCCGGTTAACCAACGCTTTGGGCCGATCTCGTTCCAAACCTGGAGCCCATATCAATTTCCTCACCAAAAGGCCCACCCCAACTCAACTTAGATCTTCTCACACACACACAAGCAAATCAAGCGCAACCTTCGATTTCTTGTCCACCTTAATAAACGTCGGAAACGGCATACTCTTCTCCTCTTCAAGCCTCAAACTCTTCTTCAATCCTCTTCTCCTTCTCCAATTGCTCATTCTCTTTCGCACTCTTCTACTTCAATGCCAAGTCATCATTCAGCAGCAATGCCACTTTGATCGGATACAACACCGGTGTAATAATCGGCATGTCCTTGATGTACCTTGCGTCCTCTCGACTACAAGAACTCCTTGGTGGTTCTGCATTCGTCTTTGTCTCTGCTACCTTTGATTCTTTTCTCATGTTAATGTTGTTATCTCTCGTGTTCTCGTGAGGTCTTCAAAACTCTGCTTGGTGTTCAAGTTTGGTGGAGGTTTCATGATCTTTAGGTTTGACATGATAGGAGACTATTTTGATGAGTGGAGGAAGAAGACAAGCGCCACATTAAAGAAGGCCGTGGTGATTAGATCTGGAAGCCTCCAAAATTCCATTTCTGTGGGTTTCACTACTTTAATGATGGGCTTGGCTTTTGGAGTTAAACTCAGATGATCCATCATCTATATTTACAAAATCAAAGGATTTGGGCTTGGCTTTTGGAGTAAAAAAAAAAAAAAAACAATTGGGCCATGTCGAGCAGAGGGTGGGGCTCAAAATTGCAATTAATTATTTTTTTAAATACTCGGACTGGTTCGGGTTTAAGGACCGAGGATTAAAAATTGGCCAAATCGGTCCGATTTTCGGTTCAGTCCAATTTTTCGATCTAAAAAATGGCCATCCCTAAAGTAAAGTAGCAGTTTTTGGAAGTTCTTTGTTGATGGGTATCATAAGTTGGGACTAGTTTCTTCAATCAATGTTTTTTATTTTCATTTTAGCGTGTATATATTCTTGAGTTGTGTAGATAAATTGAACTTACCCTTCAGTTTTCCAAAAGCATTATCAGTTAAACGAGCAGGCATTATGTTGAACTATATTTTGAAATACTTGAAATTGCACTAGCAGTTGTGCCCTTGGTAGTTGGTGCTAGATGAGAAGTCACTATTGCTTGGAATTGTATTTTCTTTTTTAATAGTCAGCAAGACGAGCAAAGTTGCATTAAAAGCACCAACAGGGGGGAAGAAACAGATGCACCTTTTAAGTTAATCTCAGGGATTGAATTAAGTTCATTTGAACATTTTCTTTTTAAGTTAATCTCGTTTTCCTTTCTAGTTAATCTGTAGCAGATTCAACTGGGGAAGAAAAGCTTTGAGGTTAAACGTGTCCTTCTACCTTGATCTAGTTTCTATTTTGGATATATCTATTCTCCACCAAATCCTCCATTAGCACCTTCCTATCATCTTCTTGAACTACCATAGCCAAACCCCAATGTGAAAACTTTATACAACTCTTTCTTTGGCTTTCCTTGATAAGTGAAATTTATTTGTCTCCATCTCTTTCCCTTGTAAAACTAACCTAGATCTTCATCACATTTTAGCTTCTAAACCTTGATTCCAAAACTTATAAACAAAATAACAACAAGAGCCTTCTACGGTGGGAACAAATAAAACAGCCTCAATCTTATCATTTGTGGAAACAAAAGAACTTCTACAATAGAAACTCATGGTCCCTACTCCCTAGCAGGGTGGCCCTTCACCGTTTTATAGCATAAGTTCACCAATCTGCAAGACATGTTATTCCAAACAAAATTTAATTCCAGTGATTACATATTCCAACACCCAGTAACACCATGGGATCTAAGTCACTAAGGACATGTCATGCATATACTGTCCTAGGGACTGTCATTATAAATTTTGCATTTCGAAATTGACTTATACCAAGTGCACGTTGTTACACAGAACTAAAAATCTAAATGTCTTTTATTGTCCAACGCCCACACAACATGGAGACTTTACCAGGGATACAGACTCCTTCATAGGTACTTGCAAATTGCGCTAGTACATCGATATGGTCCTACTTTTCTTTTATAGGTATGTTGTCCCTGCCCACACCTAACGATTCAAATCATAGGAAAAGAGAAAACATGATGCAACTTACACAATGCATCTCATCAATTACTTATGATTTAGAAATATCTTCCTTTAAGAGCATAGTGGTTAATTAAGGAAAGTTCCATTTGGATACGGTTTCTTGGATTAATAAAGAAAGTTTCCTTGTTGGAAATCTCCTGTTTGAATTAGGTTTTTTTTTAAATTAAGACAAGAAAAGTTTATTAAATCAATTAAAAAATTAAAATAAGGAAAGTTTCTCCTTGAAAGACGAGGAAAGTAATATAAAAACGCTTTCCTATTAGGAGCAGTGTAGTCAAGGCGACCGCCTAGGTGCGCCTCAAGGCGTTTTTACCAAATTCCGTCTCAAAGTGAAGCAATGTTGTGCGGTGAAATGAGGCGTCTGCCTCGCCCCACCTTGCCTCAACTACCTCAACCCAAAAAATGGTTGCAACCAACCCAATTGCTGCAAAAAGATGTTGCAATTCACTCTATAATAGGGTTTTATATTTCTTGGTATAATATTTTATCAATTTGGTAAAAACAAGATAAAACGTTTTTTTAAGTTTTCATTATTTTTTGGATAAAACATTTCATGTTTCGATCAGTTTGTGATCAACATCAATCTTATTTTTCATAGCATAATTCAATGATTTTTATGCTTTTGGAATACCAACAGTGACCATACTTGTGATTTTTTACCAACTATTCCAACAATTTCTTCTAACAAATGCTCAATATTATCAAGTTTCTATTATTTTAAGAATATTGATTTTTAATAATTTAGTGGATGTTTGGAAGTTACTTAGACACTTATGTAGTGCATATTTTCATTATACCATACAACTTTATTATATGTCCATTTCAATTCGAGGTAGTTGTCATTTTTTGTACATATTTGCTTATAATACTTACCAAAATGATAATGTATACTACTACACTGATATGTTTTAATTTGTTTTAAAAAAATATCTTTAAAAAATGTTAAGACCGCCTCACTACACCGAGGTGCCCGCCTCACCTCACGCGTTTTCAGGCCTGTCTGCCTCGCCTCCGCCTCATCGCCTTAACTATAATGATCAGGAGTATATTTTCCTTATTTGGTTAAAACAAGAAGGTTCACCTTGTGGGATAAGGAAACTAATATGAAAACACTTTCCTATTAGGAGTAAGTTTTCCTGGTTTGGTTTTAAAAATATTTTTTCCTTGTTTGATTCGGAATTGGGTTAGCCTACATATATTGTCTTTGTATGAAGGTTTAGGACATCCAAGAAATATCGGAGATTCAGGAATCAAATAGTAAGGATAGAGATGTAGACTCAGAGCTTGTTCAGTAGAGCTCTAAAGAGAGTTGTTATCGAGAGAGAGCTTCAAAAGCTTGTTCTTCATGAAGAAGCCTCTCGAAGAGTTTTTCTTGATAGAGTATTGTAATCTCTAATGTACCGACTCTCCGAAAAACCCCCGTATCACGTGTCGGACATGGACACGCGTCCGACTCGTATTTGAGACGTGGTCAACGGTCAAAATTTGTTGACAGACACCGACACGTCTTGGATACGGTCCAGACACGTGGTTATATATTCTCCTCTTTGATCGATTCTTCCATGTTTCAAACCCTAATTACAGAGAACATATAAAAGAGGGCTAAGCGGCTGAGAGATCGATCGACAGACAGAGAGAAAGAGAGATCGTCGATCGATCGACGGAGAGAGAGGGAAATTGATCGTAGATCGATCGACGGAGAGAGAGGGAGATCAATCGACAGAGAGAGAGGGAGAGTTCGATCGTCGGAGCTAGAGAGCTGAGCTTGCAGGAAGGATGTTGTCCTCAGCATCACCAGGTACCTTTTTTTTTCCTGCGATTTCTGCTTTCATTGTGCCTTTTCTTGTTCACCTCGATTTTCCTCATTGTGCGATTTCTGTTCTCATTTTTTTTTCTGCGATTCATCTCGATTTTCTTCATTGTGCCTTTTCTTGTTCACCTTCTGTTTTGTTTTTTATGTTCACCTTCTGTTTGTTTGTTTGATATGCTTGAATGTTCATTAGAATGAAACGTGGTTGACACATGTTTGAGCATGTTGATCTTAAAACATACAATTCCATGTCTGATTTTCGAGTTACATTGGCACTAAAGAATCTGTTTGGGTTTGGGTTCTCTTGTGTGTTGGGTTTTAGGATGTCTTTTTTGAGTATTTTCAGTTTTTGTTATTCATAATATTCAGTGATGTCTTTTCTCTTAATGTTTCTTTTAAGCCAAGTAACTAGAGATGATCTTTGGAAGCATGTGACAATAATAAGAAAACCAAATGAAGGTGGGGGAAATCTTAGATGGCGGTGTAACTTTTGTCAGAAAGAGTATACAGGATCTCATATTAGATTGAAGGACCAATTGTTGAAGATAACAGGCCGTGGGATAGCTATTTGTGCCAAAATCTCCCCCTACAACTTAGAGATGTGCAACAATTTGTTGAAGAAACTGCATTGAGAGCAGAAAGTTAAAGGTCGCGAAGTATTCATTTACCTCTTTTAGTGGGCTCAAGTAGTCACACGCACTCGGGTTCAAGTAGTGGGGTTGGTCCTTCATTTCCATACAATGAACAAAGGAAGAGGAGAGCCACTAATAATCCTATTGCAAATGCTTTCAATATGAGTGAGCGACAAGAATTGGATGCTTTGATTGCAAGGACGTTCTACTCAGCTGCATTGCCATTCAACCTTGCAAAGAATTTGTATTTTCAGGAGGCTTTCACCTATGCAACGAATAAAGCAAAGTCCATTAGTGGTTACAAGACCCCTGGGTATAATGCATTGAGGACATTGCTTCAAAATGAAAGGGGCAACATTCAGAGGTTGTTGGAGGCAACAAAGTTCACATGGGTTACTAAAGGGGCATGATTAATGAGGGTGGTCCAATGTTCTTGAAGGCTGTGAACTGTGAAGGGGAGTACAAAGACAAGCTCTTCATTGTTGGTTTGATCAAGGAAGTCGTACATGACATTGGGCCAAGTAATGTGGTCCAAGTCATAACCGACAATGCTCTAGTTTGTAAGGCTGCAGGTTTACTTGTTGAGAGCCAGTATCCTGAGGTGTTTTGGATACCTTGTGTAGTCCACACTCTCAACCTTGCCTTGAAGAACATATGCGCTCCAAAGAACACGCCTGCAAATGAAAAGGCCTACAGTTTGTGTAGTTGGATTATTGATATTGTTGGGGATGGGGTGCTGATCAAGAACTTTATCATGAACCATTCCATGAGGTTGCATATGTTTAATGAGCAATCGAGATTTCCATAGCAGAAACACGTTTTGCTTCAAGCATAATTATGCTCAAGAGGTTGAAAGACATTAAAAGTAGCCTCCAGAATATGGTGATTGGAGATCAGTGAGATTCCTATAGGGAAGATGATGTTGAGAAAGCACGGCTTGTGAAAGGAAAACTATTGGATGACTTGTGGTGGGACAAAGTGGACTATGTACTTTGTTTTACAAAGCCTATTTATTCAATGTTGCGGAGGGCTGATACAGATGAGTCTGGTCTTCACTTGGTGTATGAGATGTGGGATGTTATGATTGAGAAAGTGAAACAAGTTATTTACTGCCATGAAGGAAAGGAAAATAGTGAGGAGTCAGAGTTTTTTTCAGTGGTGCATCATATATTGGTAGATCGATGGGAGAAAAGCAACACACCACTGCATTGCTTAGCACATTCATTGAATCCAAGGTAAATAATTACATTGTTTTTAACTTTTTATTCTACTTATTTTTTAGTCTCGACTAGAAGACTAGAATTTATGGGTTTAGCACTTAATGTTTATATATTAATTTGTGATTGACATTGCTTATATATAGGTATTATAGCAGAGAATGGCTTGAAGGGGCTCCTAATCGTGTTATGCCACACACAGATCTTGAGATTACAAATGAGAGGGATAAGTGTTTCAAGAGATACTTTCCTAATATTGAGTAAAAAAGATTGGTTTTTACAGAGTATGCTAGGTTTTCAACGGGTTCTGGACAGTTTGCAGAAGGTGATGCTCTACAGAATAGAGCAGAACCTGATGTGTGGTGGGTTTCTCATGGTACCTGTGCACCATTACTCCAGACTATAACATTGAAGTTACTTGGGCAGTCTTGTTCTTCCTCAAGTTATGAGAGGAATTGGAGCACGTATAACAACATCCACTCATTAAAAATGAACAAATTGACCCTACAACGAGCTGAAGATTTAGTGTTTGTGCATTCCAACCTTCGTCTTTTGTCAAGAAGAAAACAAGAATACAAAGAAGGTGAGACAAGGATGTGGGATATCGCAGGAGATACTATTGATTCGTTGGATTTGGATGTTGCTGGAATGCTTGAGATTGTCAGTCTTTCACTTGATGAACCTGAGCTAGAGGCTGGGTTGTTCAATGAAGAAAATGTGACAGTTGATCCGCCAGTTAATGAAGACGAAGAGATGTAGCTGCCTCGCTGATGAGTTTATAAAATTATCAATTTACATTTTACATTATCAAATTAATGAAATTATGTTGCTTATGCTTTATGAGTATGACTTGAACTTGACTTTATTTATGATTTTATGTTCATATGAGTTAAAAAAAAATATATTAAAAAAATAAGTTTGACCATGTCGCTGAGTCCTATTTTTTAAAAAATTGCCGAGTCGCCGTGTCGTATCCGTGTCCGACACGTGTATCCGAGTCTGTGCATCATTGATTGTAATCCTTGTTAGTTAATAAGAAAGCAACGGTTTGAAAGCTCAAGGGAGTTTGTTTTTTAGAGGTTGGAGCCTTAAGGGAGTTTGTACTTGAGAGATTAGAGAGTTTGTTTAGAAGTCTCGAGAGTATTGAAAGGTTGGAGAAATAAGAGAGTTTGTTATTGAGAAGTTGGAATCCTTGTTCTAATAATATAGTTGAAGGATTGGAAAAACCCCTATTGTGTCTTCTTCTTTTCTAGTTTTTTGCATCAGCTTCGAATCGTATTGCGTTTACTTACCTGATTCATTCCCACTATGCATGGGACTACGAAATCATTAATATCTCACATGCAAGTCGAAGATCAGGGACTACAAAAGTAGGAATGAAAACAAGAAAGGAATTATATCTTATTGTCATTGTGCAAGGGACTAATTTTTGGAACTTAAGGAAAAAACACGTGGCACGTGTGAGACACACATTCATGACACAATCACTGCATATGTGTGCCTCTTACTGGGGGATGCATATGACAGAAATTGTGGGTCAAGTTATATGATTGTCATCAATGAATTAAAGGTACTGTGATAGGAAGGATAGTGCCACATACATGTCCCAATCCAGACCACCTGGGCAACGGCTCAGGTATTCCATACCCGGCCCAATTTCCAGTGTGATACCCAAACCCAGACTGACAAACGCGCAAGTAAACCAAACCCCATGCACACAATGGGAGTTGTACTACACCAAATTTATGATAGTTGTTGTAGCACAATATATCAGCAGGCTAGGTATCAGTCTGACTCCCAATTCCCATACTCGAACCATAGTCTCACCGAATCACTAACGAGTATAAAGTTGTTAATGGTTTTGCTTTTTTACTCGATTGAAAATCAATAAGTGTGATCTTTGTAGATGGTCTTAGCCATTAGTAACATTCTCTATCAATTACAGTGATTTCGACGTGACAAGGTTTCCTAAGAAATAGTGTCTAGAGTGTAGTACCTTGAATTTATCAATGTCAAGTGCTGGATTCGTCACTTTATTGAGCCTTCCCCAAGTTAATCCATTGATCAGAGCATATCCTTTTTTCATACAGCTAGAGGTTCATTTAGGTTTGGCATAAAAACCAAACTTTGATGCAAATATTCTTAAACAAGATCTAAAGTATTACAAAAGAATGCATTAATTAAATTATCAGTACTATAATCATAGCTCCAATGCTAACACTATCTCTAGTATGTCTAACAAAGTATCTTTTAAAAAATACTATCTAAACAACAGTCGTCAATGCTTAAAGTACTTTGTCAAAAATAATCATAACACAATTGATTATTGTGATATGGCACACATACTGTAACATTCCACTACACGTAATGCAATCACCTAAATCAAATGAAATGGATTTCTAACTAATAAAGATATAGTTACAACCAAGGGTTTCTTTCTATACTTATAGTGGAAGTACTGTCACATCATAATATAGAATAGAATAAAAGAAAAGAAAAATGAATGCCATTCTGCCTCGCAAACAACCCAACACAAGTAATTATCTTTCCAACACAAAGTGATTCAGTAAGCATATGCTTTACCAGCTAAATAGTGTAACAGCATAAGCAATTTCCAAAATTTTTGTTTCCTCTTGACACCCTGTAAAGATACAATGACCTAGAGTTCACCAACTCTAGCTAGAACCTCTTTTACAAAACTATCAAGTAAATGGATCATTCCAGTAAGAAATAGGTATAAAGTTTTCAAATTTTTATTTCTCATTGATGATCAATTTAAATAAAACAGACAGGATAACTCAAAGTAATAGACGAAAAACATGATAAATTATAGAGAAAAGATTAAAAGACAAACCCTCATCCTAGATTGGAACATATCTCTTGAGCACCTGCTTCCCAGCCACAGCTGCACCCACCATCAATCCACCAATCGCGCCCGCCACCGCAGCGGACCTCGGCCCCGAAGCAGCCTTGAAAAGTACCCCAGTACCAAGCCCAGCCATAATGCTATTGATAACATCATCAGTGTCTCTATACGCCACAATGCCGCCCTCCAACCCTGCGTACAACAACCCAATCACTCCGAGCCTGTTCCCGAACCTCCGCCCATTGTGGCCAGACGCATTGAGGATCCTATTGATTCGGAGCTTCATGGTGTCACCCTTCTCCGACGCCTTCACCCCCTCGACGAACCCCTTTCCGGCGCCGGCGACGGATCCCGTGAGGTACCCGCAGCCGGTGTAGTAGGTGACGTTCTCTCCCCAGGATCTGCGCTGTACGATTGCTTCCTCTTGGAAGAGAAACTCGGGTGAGGTCGGGAGCTTGTAGAGGGTCTCGATTGGGAGGTTTAGGTCTTTGTACGGGTTGTAGAGGCGTCGGTTTTCGTCTTCGCGCTGATCTCTAGTTCTTGAATCCGCCATGTTTTTAGCAACAACTCTCTTCTTTTATTAGGGTTTCGCGTTGTTTCGATCCAGACAGAGAAGGAGTGAACAAGGAAGGAATGAAATGTTGCGGGTTGTTGTTTTCTTTCCAAGCTTGGATTCAAAACTCGAAAAGAAAAGCCAATTGGGTGCGAACTGTAAATAGACCTCTAGTGTATGATGCTGTTTCGGAGGAGTTATTCTACTTGGACTTGGGATTTTTAGAGTTTGGTCTTACCTTTACAAGGGCTGGGCAATTTAGACTGAAAATGGGAATCGACCGAGAATTGGACCGAACGGTCCGGTCCGGGTCGGTCATTTAATATTATTTTATTTTTCAGGCCAAAAATTGGACCGAATTTCTCGGTTCGGTCCTTGATTTCAACTCCTAAAACCCGACAGGTAACTGGCCAGGCCGAATTTACTCTTTTTTTTAATTAAACTTCAACAACAAAACCCAAATCCCTAATCCAAAACCCACGCCCAACCTCCATCCCTCCCTCCTCGAACCCACCAACTCCACCACCACCACCTCCTCTACTCTTAAACCCTCCCCCAATCTGAAGAAACTTCGATTTGCAGACAATAAAGACCAAGAAGACTACTCTCTAACCATTTGTCCACCTTTCCCAAAACCCCAATACCGAACCAAAACGTATTCTTCTTCGATCAACAATCACCACCATTATCGACCAACAACCACCACCATTTCTCATCCGACTGAACAATCAATCGGTTGTGATGATACACCAAACAGTCCTTTAATCCACGTCGTACGCGTGTCATGATGATCTCATCAATAGAGCAAAGCGGGCCTGATTGCCCACCAAATCTAGCAAGGCCCAGACAACATAAAGCCTAATCCGGCAGAATCCAGAAGTTTGGATCCAAGTTGCAGCGCCCTGTTAAGCCCACACGTCACATGGTAAAGCCAAATACCCTGAAAGCCTAATCAAACAAGTATCTGGGGGTCACCTAAGATGGGCAGGCCAACAACATATTGGTTCCGACTAGGAAACATATACCGGATTATAAGTCATGCATGAAAACTTCCTTGCATGGACAACACTCCAAAAGGGAAACCTCTTCCACGAATCTATGAGCACAAGTCCTATAGGGAAACTCTCCTACATGGACGACTCCCAACTAGAAAATGATCTTCAGCAAGATCTATTTCCCTAAACTACACCACCAAAAATCTAGCCATCTGTGGGGAACGACGAAACTTCATGAAAAAATTGTGATATCACCTTTCATCACAAATACATAGATATGATGACCACGAGATCTCGCAACAATGGAGACATTCTTGAGCCCTCGAACGCTTGTACTGCGAGAATGCCCCTAGTTCCGACAAATCCGACACCGCGGGGGGAACAAAATCAGACCCCCGCACCGGTGGCAGCCGCGATCGACCCAATGGTGGATCTACTGTCAACCCAGATGCAGCAGATTGCACGAGCAGTAGAGATGTTCATCCCGCAGAAGAAGAACGGTAGCAGCAAAGAGCCTCATCCCCGAAAAATACCAAGGAACACGTTCAGGAGAGCCGCGCTGCCCCTGCAGGCTTTCAATGGACCAGAAGTAGAGACCCAACGTCTAAGGCTGACAGAAAAATCTCCCAGAACCTGATCCGGCTAGGGGCCACTAATCCTGACGTGTTTTCAACCTCATTGTTCCGTCGTTCATGGATCATATCATGAACGAGCATTTGTCGAAGAAATTCACTCTGTAAAAGCTGGAGTTCTATGATGGGACGACAAACCTGTCCGATCACTTGCGCCACTTTCAGCATATAATGGTACTCAAAGAAGGATTTGAAGCAATAATTTGCCGGTCATTCCCTACCAGCCTAAAAAAATCAGCTCTAACCTAGTTCCATAGCCTCCCTCCGAGGTCCATCGTCTCATTCCGAACAGTGACAACAACGTTCCTTACACGCTTTGTTGGCAACCAACGAATCAGGAAAAGCTTGCATTATCTGCTCACCCTTAGATAGAAGCCAAGCCAGACGTTAAGGGAATATGTCACACGTTTTAACGATGAATTGAATTTCTTCGACGATTGCAGTAGCGACACCACGGTCACAACCTTATATGGCGGACCCTCCAACTAATACGATTGCAGTAGCGACACCACGATTGCAGTAACGACACCATGGCAAATTCTATGATTTCCTCATAACTAATATGGCGTACATACTAAAAATTGCCCAAAGATACATCACAATCGATGAAAGGATGGCCGCCAAGAAGGAGGCGAGGTTCGAAAAGAAACCCTATAGATCTAGAGACAAGAAAGAAGAAAATAAGCAAGATGACGACGATAGAAAAAGGAAACACAACGACAACAAGCCCGACTTTGGTCGTGCAAGACAAGATAAGACATCTAACTACGTCGGGTCAAAATCTACCACTCCCCTCAACTCCAGTCTGTCCAACGTCCTCACCTCTATCAAGAATTGGGAAGAGCTACAGTGGCTCGCTAAACAGCGAGGAGACCCCTCCCGATGCGATAACAACAAATACTGCTTCTTTCACAAGGAAGGGGACCATGACACTGAGAACTACAAGAGTTTCAGGAGTGAGATTGAGTACTGGATCCGGAAAGGGAAGCTCAAGGAGTTCCTAAGCCCGGACAAAAGGCAGGATCGGGCAAAGGAAAGGAAAGGAAAGATTTCGTTAAGGAGATAGATAAAAAAGTTTCAGGTATCATATACGTGCTTCATGGAGTCGGTTTCGAAGGCAAGCAGTCTAATAGGTCCCGTAGAGGACACTTCTTGAAATGCGGGTGCAGCCCGCCTGCGAAGACAGACAAGTGCAGTATGCACGCATTCAGAGCCTCATCCCACCACTAGTTTCACGAACCAGGACCTTCAAGGGGTTCATTCTCCTCACAATGACACCTTGGTCATCTCGGTCTCATTTCAAAGTGGGAAGTAAAAAGTCAATGGTTGACACAGGACGCTCTTTAAACGTCATGTTTCTCAACGCTTTCTGCAAATGCAACTCAAGGAGGCCGACTTAACGCCCTGCCAACTATACCATGATCAGGTTCAATGGAGATAGATGTTGCCCTATTGAGAGGATCGGCTTAATGGTAGTGGCAGGACAACCACAATTACAGAAGTGCCTTATTTAGGAGTTCATGGTGGTCGATGTTTCATCTGCCTACAACATCATCCTGGGGAGGCCTTGCTTTTACCATATGGAAGCAGTAGTTTCTGCTATTCACCAATGCATCAAGTACACAACCAACCAAGCCCAAGGAACTATTCATGGAGATCAGCCTTCAGCGAGATACTGCCACTATGCAGCGTTGAAGCAACTAGATTGCTAGCAATTACATCTCAAGCCCGCGGGACAGACACACCAAACACCAGGCCTAGATTCGAGGGAGAATCACCCCGCATGGATAGAAACAAAGATCTGATATCTAAGGCTCAATTATCCGACAAACCGGAATTCAGTACTGGAAACACCATCCAGTCCAGCACAAAGCTAAGTAATAACACTTCAGCAAATAGGCGCCTTTTCCGAATGGTGACAGCTAGCGAGGAACGGCCCGCCAGCGCGAAGTTCACTCTTCAGTAACTTCGCTAACATTGACAACACGTGACGCTCCGCCAGAGGAGTTGCACACTCTGAGCCAAGACCGTGCACGTCTCTTTCAGTGCCAGATTAGTTTAGCTTTTGTTTAAAATCAAACTATCTTATTGCTTGATTTCTCTTGTTTGTTTTTTTTTTCAGGTTAGAAGAATTGTTCGCACAAGACATATTCAAGGAGTAAAACAAACTTTATTGATTGCAATGAAAGTTATTACAAAGCTTGCCCGACTGACTATTACAACAGTTTATACACTACAAGTATCTAAGTCTGACGCAAGTATTTATCCACTCAAACGCACGTCAAAACTTCGCTCCACTAATCTGTCTTCAGAATGGATTCGGAAGTGAAAGCAAAGTACTTGAAGAAGGCTGCAGGTATAGGCTTAGTTCTTTGCTTCGCCAATCTACCTCATGAAGAGGAACAAAAGGAAACAGAAGAAGGCAGATGAGAATGTCCCCCGAACAAGGGATGACTGGGGTGATGCAAAGTCAGCGCCCCAAGTCACACCCATCAGAGCTCCTCTCCGCCTATCTGTCTTCTAGCTATGGCGTCACACGTGAAACCTAGCAGATATAGCAGGAACTCGCTAGCCAATGTTGGCTGCAAGTGTTATCCCTGAAATCGGATGGCGTGAGACGCCATCAGAGCACCAGAAGATAAAAGTCAAACTTGACCCCTGGGGGGAGTACGTAACTCTTCTTCCCAATGTAAGAAGACATAAGAAGGTCCCATGGAACCAATTGGATGCTCACCCAAACCAGATGGCACCGCATAAAAACAGGTCTTGTCAATACTCATCGTTGCAAATGTCAAAACATTCGAAGACTCCAACAACGAAGATCTTCCTTTAGCCTTTGGAGAACCCAAATCATATTTTCTAAAGGGATGCATTTCAAGAACATTCTCTAGAGCATACATGGAAATGCTTGCAATGGTAAACTACAGCCTATATAAAAGCGCGAAGGTTTACAAAATGAAATCAATCAACAATTATGTCAGCATTAAATGTTGTACGGGAAATAGGGAAGCGACGGTTCCAATTGCAATTGCACGAGTCCACATTCATCGAATTAATGGCACTGCATTGAGCCCCAATAACTGGGGGAGTAACCGACACTTAATCGTCTTGCAATCTACGTCGTACATCTTACACGCTGATATTTACAACACGGTTCGCCAACTAATGGGCCCAAGCAAGTACCCCGCCAGATCTGGCCCTGTACAATACGAAGGCCTTGAGCGCCCATGCAATGCGGAACACGCCCACAACGATATTATCAATAAGTCCAAGGTATCCGCTCTATTATATGTTGTTCATTGAACCTTGATAAACTCAATCCGATCAATTTTTATGGCGATCCGATCCAGAATCGGATTTATTGGTCCAGCCTTCATATCGAACTACTGGGCGAATTAAGCAAGTCATACTTACACACCCAAGCCCAAGCGATGGCCTAACCCGATCAAAGCTTAGTTAGTTTCGACTGATGGCAATAGTTTTTTATCTGTTCTAACCCTAGACTGCCAAAAGCGGATGACCATGGCTTAGAAAGTGAAAGTTTAGTTAGCGCTCTAATGCCTGACCACGATGGCTTGCCAGGGACCATTGTCCAATTATAAATAATGGTCGCTGAACCTAACTAAAGCTCAGTCGGTTTCGATCAATGACAATAGCTTCTGGTCCACTCTAACACCTAGTCCGCCAAAAGTGGATGACGACGACTTAGAGATTGGAAGCTTAGTCAATGCTGTAATGCCTGATCGAGACGGCTCGCCAAGGACTATTTTCCAATTATGGATAATTGTCACTGAACCTGATCAAAGCTTAGTCAGTGACGACTGATTACGATAGCTTTTAGTCCACTCTAAGCCTAGTTCGCCAATAACAGATGACAATGGCTTAGAAAGTAGGAGTCTGGTAAGCGTTCTCGTCGTCTGATTACGATGGCTTGCCAAGGGTCACCGTTCTTAAGTAGACAATGATCACCGAACCCGACCAAAGTTTAGCCAGTAGGCTATTGATGACGATAGCTTTTGGTCTGCTCTAAGCCTAGTCCGTCAAGCACGGATTACAATGGCTTAGAAAGTGGGAGTCTAGTCAGTGCTCATGCAACCTGATGATGATGGCTTGCCAAGAATTATCGTCCAACTGCAAACAATGATCATCGAACCCTATCACTAGTCCGCCGAGCGTGGATGACTATGGGTTAAACGTGGGAGTCTAGTTAGTGCTCATGCAGCCTGATGACGATGGCTTGCCAGGGATCATCGTCCAACTACATACGATGATCACCGAACCCGACCAAAGTTTAGTTAGTTGTAACTGATGACAACAACTTCTAGTCTCTCTTACAGCCTAGTCCGCCAGCAGTGGGGCAGAAGCGGTTTGAAAGCCCAGTCAAAGCCCATGAAGCTTAACTTGGACAACTCACAAGGACCATCATCCGGTTATTACAGCAATGCACACACATGACCACAGTCTGACCAGCTCGCTTATAGTAGTAATGACAATTATTGGTCCGATCCACAACCTGGCTCGCATATGACGGATTACACACCGAATCAATTTGTACGAATTCCTCACTCAGTCCAACCTCTTGTCTAAAAGCTAGTGGTGCGATAAGACAAAACAAAAAAAACTAGCAGGGAAAATCAAAGAATGCTTAAGTATAGAATGTTGTTTAACATGCTATCTCTTATTGATTAATCAAAAGTACAAAGATTACTCCTCATCAGGAGGAGGTTCAAATACAACAAAATCTGATTTGACAGGAGAGGAAATAGGAGATGTATCCGCACGTGTTGTCGCTCGGACGCCCTAGTCTTCATCACCTTCTTCTTTTGACTGATCACCTTCTTCTTTTTCTGATTGGTCGGAGGCATCTCCAAACTCCGCGTAAGACAACTCTTTATAGCGAGAAAGGTTCTATTCAGGATGCTCCTCCTTTATCAGCTGCAATAACTTCAGTTGCCCATGCACAACTATATTGAACTCGGATGTGCCCTAGGTCTTCAATAGTTTTTCCTTGTGCACCCTGGACTCAGCAAGATCTCGCTCCAGCTGCTCAACCTGCCCGACAGCGTATCAATTATGGACTGCTCGGCAATCAAGTTGTCATTCACAACACTCAGTTCATTCTGTGTCAGAAAGATATGCTCTTCTGTTGTTCGCACACTATTGACATTAAAGTCAACGTCAACCTCCCGCTACTGACATCGGGCGGTCCACTCAGACTCCTTTCTGGCCTTCTCAGCATTCAGAGCTTGCACCTCAACCTGCACTTTGACTGCAACCTCCCCAGCGAATCGTAAGTCACGATGGACAAGGCTCAGTTCCTCCTCGAACTTGTCCCTTGCAGACACTATCTCTGCTAATTCAGACTCAACTGTTTCCAAGCGAATCCTTTGAGCCTCCGACCTGTCTTCCATACCTTCTGATCAACAACCGATTGGACATGCCTCCCTTCCTTAAGTTACTCATTTCAGTGATTCAATTTCATGAAGAGCATTCGGGTATGACTTTTGCAAGTATGCAAAGACTCGTTCCATGGTATACACCCTCTCACAGGCAGCCTCAACCTCCGTCCCATTGATGGTGACTTGGTTCAAATATGACATCCCAAGGATGAGATATTTATGCCCCTTGTCCATATGCTCTCCCAGCGTATCGCCCGTTGGCATCAGAGCACAATTTGCCAGCCAATCGTTCCACCTACTGATATGTCTCTTTGAGGCATAAGAAATATCAACCTCCTGGTGTCAGGCCTGGTTGCTCATCTTTAACTCATTCAGAGCGAACAAACTGATCCATGCATCCGGATAGAGGTCTTCAGGGATCGGAATCACTCCAGCCCCGCCCTTCATTATATTCACTACATCGGGGCCCTCATCTGCCGCTTTCCCCTTCTTCTTAACGATCAGATCTCTCTCACAAATCGACTCGTAAGTAGTAAACGAAGAAGAAATAAGAGATTTATCTCTTGGACCCGTCACCACCTAATGTGAGGTCGAGATCAAGACGAAGGACAATACGAGTGACGCGAATGACACTTTTCACCGTAAGGGCGATTACCAAATGAATTTTCACCAAGCTGGGGAGACTTGCGATCCAAAAAGGGTTGTACTTAAAGTCCTTTAATGAGAAATGACTAGTCAAACCCGCATCGAACAAAGCCGCCATGCTCGCCTGCAGGAACAGGTTGTTCATAACCTTCGCCTGATCGGTGCTCAACTTCGTTACATCTTCAACTCCCACCATCTGCAGATATTCCTTCTCCAAGTCAGGAAGAGAAATAGGGGCCTTTGCCTAAGCATCCTGTCCTTCGGACACAACAACTTCCGCTCCAGTGGATGAATCAAGAACCTGCCCCACAACTTGGTGTCCCTCTAAAAGGGCCAAACGCTCATTAGCAGGCTTGGTGGCAGCACGAGGCTTCTTGGAACACGTATTAAAAAAAGTGTTTCATTTAGTTCCACCCTCCTTGATGGGCTCTAAATCTTAACGGGCATGACAGAGTTTGGCAAGAAGAATCCCTTCCTTTTCGAAGATGACGACAAACAAATTTTATGTGCTCTCTAATACTTATCATTCACTCGGCCAGACATATGCTTATTCGAAAGCTTCTTCTTCTCCGAAGAGGGCTCGCCTTTAGACTTCGGCTACGGAACTCTGAAAAGAGTGGGAACCTCATGTCAATTGACCCATAGTCCGATGATCTTGATGTTAGAAGAGTGAACAACATCCTTTACCCGCATTCGGGGCATGTCACGAAATTTATCTAAAACTACTTTCTCCTATGAAGAAAGAGGCGTAGTCGGGAACCTCCCTACAGAAAGCACAAACAACATTTTCAATATGTGATTAACACTGACAGAATCGAAAACGGAACTACACTTATTCATTTGCCTGAACTCTCGTTTGATCGGATGACCAACAAACTCAAAATACTCCAAGGTCGCGGGGGCCATGAAACAATACTTCTTCCAAAACTTGAAGTCATCAGGCAGATTGCCAAAACAGTCCGACGATATCAACACGCATACAACATGCTCATTTATCCGAGGAGAAGTAAGCAGTTGAATCGCACTCGGAGACACTCGACACTAGCGTCCTTCACCTTAATCAGAATGGCGATCATCGTCCTATACCCATTCGGCAGTAGTTGAGTGGGTGCAATGCTGAGGTAAGCCAAAAAGCTCCAAATATCTTTGATAACAGAGAAGCGGATGCCCGATTGGAACATACCTCGATGCAAACAGATAAATCCTTTCAGAGGAGACAACAACATCTGACCGGCGCCCAATGTGAACAACAGCATATCATCAAGGATCCAATATGTCACACGAAGGCTTTCCATATTCGACTCAGAGAATGACCTATCCTCGAAAAACTCTTAGCAAACAGTTCATTAGAAAACAGATTTTGGCTTGTTATTGAAGAACGTACAAACTTTCGATCATGGAAGTTGGATAAAATCAAAAGCACGGAAATTGAAACGACAAAACAGAGTTTCCAAGATCAAAGAGTAAAAATAATAAACTCTGTAGAGAAAAAGGATTTATATAGAAACGAAATTCTCGCCTTTCCTTGAGCTGTCACACATCCATTTAATGAAGCGCGCGGAGACAATTCAGACTCAATCCAATCATGACTGCTCAGGTCCTCTACGACATGACTTGATGGACCGATAAATTGGCCCACCAACTCGGGGGGAGTAGCTGATGATACACCAAACCGTCCTTTAATCCATGTCATACGTGTGTCATGATGATCTCGTCAACAAAGCAAAGTGGGCCTGATTTCCCACCAAATCCGGCAAGGCCCAGACAACATTAAGCCCAATCCGACATAATCCAGAAGGTTAGATCCAAGTTGCAACGCCCTATTAAGCCCACACGTCACATGGTGAAGCCCAATACTCGTAAGGTCTAATAAGGCAAGTATCTAGGGGATCACCTAAGGCTGGCAGGCCAGTAACACATTGGTCCCGACTACGAAACTTATACTGGAGTATAAGTTGTGCATCGAAACTTCCTTGCATGGACAATACTCCAAAAGGGTAACCTCTCCCGCATATCTAGGAGCACAAGTCGTGCAGAGAAACTCTCCTACATGGACGACTCCCAAGTAAGAAAGGATATCCAGCAATATCTCTTTCCCTAAACTATGCCACCAAAGATTGACCCCGATTAACCGATCTTACCCGATCCAGGCTCGGTCCTTAGAAATCTGGGTTTAAAATTTTCGGTTCGGTCCTCGGTCTTGGGTTTTCGAGCCGATTAATCGGACTAGCCCAACCCTACTTTTATCTAAGTTAAAACCCCAAGAACTATAATCAAATCCAACAAAAGTGATGATACATCGAAATAAACCGATCATCACGCCCATACACGAGGCAGAGAACATCCATCACAAGGATATGGCGTCTCATCTGTTGGGCCTGCTCGTAAAACCCAAAAAGAATAAAGACAGCCACGGAAGCCTAAACAGGGCCTACTATAAAAGGATATAATCAAAGCCGGAATCCAGGACCAAACGAACCAAAGCCCAAATCCAAGCTCGACACGAGTTCTCTAAAATAGAAGAGGAACATTCCATCAAAAATAGTCGTGGAGGGAGTTACGCCTTCATAGACGCATCTTTATCAAGGAAGAGACTGTTACGAGATACATTTCCTTCCGATGCGCCTAAAATGCATAAGTCATGCAAAGAATTAACCGCGACCATTATAAAAGGTAAAGGAAACATTCGACACAGGTATGCAACTTTAATTGAGTTTTGTCCAGATTTACTTCCTTCTTCAAACAGAGTTGTTGACTTAAATATCGGAGTGCCTTCGGCCACAAAAAAGGTGGTTCTTGGCAGTTTAACATCTGTTTTGCAGATCAAACTCACATGAGGCAATTTTTGGACACATCAGTTTGGTGTCGTTTGTGGGAAACGACGAGCTTCCTTTCTAAAAGTAAGATTTATAGTAGTTCTCCAAAATCTGCTAAATAATCAACCAGCTGTCAAAACAATGACACACCCTACAGATCCTCAACATGGTGACGATAACAACAACTCTTCTATCAGGGACAATGTATCATAAACAGCTCACGAATAAGATGTAGCCCAAATCATTGGGCAAATAGCATTCGAGAATCAAGACTCACAACATGCAATAGCCCAAACATCCGGTGATGCCGCCACAGATCCTCAAGTAGACGTGCTTATGGTCTAGATGAATTACATGATGAAGATGCTAGAGAAAATCACCCAGGAGTGCATCCAACCAGCTGGTCCTATCCAGGCACTGCCCCAATAGAACTCTACCAACTGAACTCAAGGGAGTGACGAAGTCCCAACAGAACCCCAACAGGGAAACCTCGAGAGCAATGAACTTCTCCAAGGCAAGACTCCATAGTGTGATGGAACGCTTGCTGAGATCCTTTTTAGAATCGGAGTCACGGATCCCAACGTACTATACGAATTAGCCAAGCCGCCATTCTCCGATGCCCTCATGAAAATGCCAATGCCAAAAAAGTTCACTCCGCCAAAGTTCAAAGTATATTATGGTACTACTGACCCAACTGATCACCTGAGATACTTCCACCACATGATGGCCCTGAAGGAAACCACATAGTCGATCTTATACAAAAAATTCCCAACCAATTTCACCTCCATAGCGATGAATTGGTTCAACAGCCTACCATCGAGGTCACTAGACTCTTTCCAGGAGTTAGCCACCACTTTTATCACCAGATTCATCGGGAGTCAGCGGATGAGGAAAGGACCACACTACCTCAAGCAAAAGTATGAAGAGATAATACGAGTAGTCACTCGTATCACCAATGAACTGACGATGACATAGCCGCTGCAACTTTCATCACCGGACTGAAGAGATGCCCCTTCTTTGATGCCCTTAATCTTGAACCTCCAAAAGGCATGACAGTCTTAGTGAAAACAGCTCAAAAACACATTTTTCTCGAGGAGATGAAAGTGGCCAGGAGGAAAAATGACCAAGAAAGATAGAGTCATTCAAGGAAACCCAAGAGAAATGAAGAAAGAATGCGGAATGACGGATCACGGGAGGATAACATCCATTTGAATAGACATCAGAATGGCGAAATAAACGATTCAAACCAACATGAGTCCGAGAAGCTACAATCAACACGACCCCGACACGAGCGAGTAACAAGCGTGATGAAGAAGACATACAAACCGTATACAATCTTGAAAACAAGTCGAGCCAATATACTGAAGCACATAACAAAATGGGATAATATCAACTAGCGACTTAGGATGAGAGGAGACCCGGAAGGAAGAGATAAAAACAAATATTGTTCCTTTCACGAGGACCATGAGCACGATACCAAAAACTGCTACAATCTAAAAGACGAAATCGAGCATTGGGTTCAGAAAGAACGACTCGACGAGTTCATCAGAATGCCAGATAAACGGCTCAAATGGAAGGAGAAAACAGATACCACTACGGGATCGAAAGAACGACTTAGAGAACTAATATACGCCCTACATTGCATGACCGGAAGAAGCAAAACAATCAATCTAATAGAAGAAGCAGCCAGGAAAACCTCTCACTCGAGCTGATTTATATCAGAATAGGATTACAAACGAAGCAAACACAAGCCATTTTACAAATGTGTAGAACATGAAGAAGTTTGCCCCAATCAACTAATGCGATGCAAGGATCCTACTGACAGATGTAAGCTCGACCCGAATCACCAACGACAAATTTGACAACAATGGACTCTACCGAACCTCGGCGGCTGACACCAAACATGGAGCCAACATAAGCATGATTGGACAATCTGGTGTTGATGTGAGCATGATTGGACAATTTGGTGTTGATGTGAGCATGATCGGACAGTTTGATATTGACGTAAGCATGATTTGACAGTTTGTATGTGATCATGATCGGACAAATCAACACTGCTCAGCTGTCGATTAAAAAAAACCCCGAGTTTGTTAGCCACGACAACATACACAACGAACGAGGATCAGCATTAACCAAGCAAAGAAAGACAAAACAACAAAAACATCAATATTTTATACGAGTGATGCGTCCAAAAATCGTCCTCCTGTGAATTTGACCTGCAAAACGATTGTTAGACTGCAAAGGACCACCTTTTTGGTGGTCGAAGGCACTCCGATGCTTAAGTCAGTAACTTTGTTGGAAGAAGGAAGTAAATCTAGACAAAACTCAGTTAAAGTTGCATACATTTTGTCAAATGTTCTCTTTACTTTTTATAATGGTCGTAGTTAACTCTCTGCGTGACTTAAGCATGTGAAGCGCAACGGAAATAGATGTTTTTGTAACAGTCTCCTCCTTAATGGAGATGCGTTCATGGAGGCGTAGGTCCCTCCACGGCTATTTCTTGGTGCAATGTTCTTCTTTATGAAAGAACGTGTAACGGGCTTGGATTTCGGCTTTGATTCGTCTGGGCTTGAATTCATATCCTGCTTACGCCTTCTTAGAAGGGACCCTAGTCCGGGCCTCTATAATTGGTCTCAATCTTTCTGAACTTTATGAGCTGGCCCAACAGATCGGGCGTTATGTTCTCGTGATAGGACCTTATGCCACATGTACAACCGTGACGATTGGTATTTTTTTATGTATCATCAACGTGGATTGACATCAAGCAAAGAAAGACAAAGCAACAAAAACATCAATCTTTAATACGATGATCAACATCAAGCAAAGGAAGACAAAACAAATTGCTCTTCAAACCAGCATGAATGCTTCAATAGTTAGAGCTGGTTAGAGCATCCGAAAGGGAATATCAATAAGATTAAAAATTTGGAAACCCTATTTTATGCGTGGATGACAAAGTGAACGCGTCGAAAATTAGCCATACAAAGCAATCAACATACCTAGCAATAAGAAATCAAGACAACAGTTGTATATGTATAATAAAAACTTCTGGTATGATCAACCACGAAGTAAGAGTTGGACAAATGAGTCAATTTAACACAATAAACTTCAAGTCGACTAAGACGTCAAGCCAATGAAGTAAAAGGTGGACAAACGAGTCAACTTAACACAGTAAACTTTGAGTCGACTAGGACGTTGAGCCAACGAAGTAAAAGTTGGACAAACGAGTCAACTTAACATAAAAAACTTCGAGTTGACTGAGACGTCAAGCCAACGAAGTAAAAGTTGGACAAACGAGTCAACTTAACACAAAAAACTTCGAGTCGACTGAGACGTCGAACCAACAAAGTAAAAGTTGGACAAACGAGTCAGCTTAACACAAAAAACTTTGAGTCGACTGAGATGTCAAACCAACGAAGTAAGAGTTGGATCAACAAGTCAACCGAACACCAAAAACTTCGGATCGACTGAGATGTCGAGCAAATGAAGTAAAAGTTGGACAAACGAGTCAACTTAACACAAAAAAACTTTGAGTTGACCGAGACGTCTAGCCAACGAAGTAAAAGTTGAACAAACGAGTCAACTCAATGCAGTCAACTTCGAGTTGACTGAGACATCGAGCCAACGAAGTAAAAGCTGGACAAGCAAGTCAACTTAACACAGTAAACTTTGAGTCGATAGATACGTCGAGTTAACAAAGTAAAAGTTGAACGAACGAGTCAACTTAATACATCGAATCAACGAAGTCAGAATTGAAGGAACGAATCGACATGATTCAAGGAACTACGGATTGACCGAACCAGCAAGGCAAATGTCAAGATCAAAAGTCAACTTTTTCGCATCGCCTAAAAAAGGATAAAGTTGACCCATCCCTAGATGAATAATGAGCCAAAGCGCGAAAGTAGCCATAAAAGTTTTTGAAGTAAAACCCAAGCAACCACAAACTGACAAAAAAGGAGCAGGCGACACACAACAAGTCCACAAGATAAACTATAGCAACACGTAAAAAAGAAAAAAATGAACTTTTTTCATTAACAATACTACTCTGTTACATCCGGAAAGAAGATGAAGAAGTAGGAGAAGAAATGGAGGCAACCACAGGATCATCAGCTATATCACCTACGGGAGAATGCGAAAGTCTCTCTTTAGAAGGGGAAAAATAATGACTCTTCAACCAATGGGGCGTTCGAGGGGAGAGGAAGCAATGACTCTTCAACCACTGGGGCAGCTTTTTCACCATCATCATCTTGAAAGCTTGCTCAACCAAGTGGCGGTACTCGGATAAATTTGCGACGAGCCCCTCGATATAGTCAAGAAGCTCAACTCGTCCATCAACAAATCGCTTCCAATCTTAAGCTTTGATAATGCAGAGCCTGACCTTGGTAGTAGCGAGTTCATTTTGGCTGTGACAATCGTCAAATGTTCCACTCGCCTCCCGGCGATATCACGAATAACAAATTGTTCAATCTCAGCACAAGAAGCCATATCATAAGTTGTCTTCTCAGCAAATAACTCATTTTCCACATCATGTAGACGAGCACGAACCCCATCCAACTTGGCTTTCAAAGACTCAAGCTCGGCAGCATATTTATCCCTCATACTTTTCGCCTCAATCAACAAAGTCCGCAGCCCTGACAGTTTTCTCCCACTCCGCGCATTGCACTCTCGACACGTCGAATTAGGAAAGAACGTGAGAAAACACCATCAACAGTGCAACCAACCTTATCTCCAAAGAAGCCACCTGATCACGACTGGCTCGATAGACCGAGCCTATCATCCATGCATAGGCAAGATGATTCATCCCATCGATTATCTGCTCAAGACCATGATCAAGGTGATCACATGGATCCAGTACAGGTATCGAAGGTTTTTCCACTGATTGCATGTGCCACTAATTTATCAACCTGCGCGCACCATCTTACACATCAACCTGAATGAACCAGTAAAACTTACCATCTAACTTGATACAAATATCTTTTGGGCCAAGCTCAGTCCAACCAACCCGTGGATGAAGAACACGACAATCTGGAACCGCTGAGGAACTACCCCAATAGCTGGAAGGGCGGAAGGAACAATAGTGACAACTAAAAAATTGCATTTACCCTCCTGTCGAGGAAAAACCGTGGCAGGAGCATGATTAGTAGTAATGGCGGGAGCAGAAGAATCCAAACGGACATGAGAAAAAACTAAGAATCCGGTTGCATTGCTGACGTCAATAGAAGAAGGAGGAGAGTAAACCTTGAAACTTTGACCACCACCAACATCTTTAGACTGCTCCACCACTAACTGACACATTTTATCATTAATAGCCCGAGGATCATCATTAGACAACTCGGCAACGTTCGAAACACCATAGGTAGAAAGAAGCCTCTTTTCATTATCGTCTAACGAACGAGTAGTCTCTTTCTCGTTACTCTCCAACGCCGGCCTCATCTCCTCAGCCTCCTTGAGAGATTCACGATCCTCTTTTACGACATCTTAACAGGAAAGAACTGGACGAGTGGTAGCCTTCGTAACATTCTGACCAGGACTTGGACGGGATGCAATCTGAGTAGAACCACGAGTAGAAGTCGTTTCTTCCGACCGGGATCTATCGGCAATTGCCTCGATGGACTAGTGGGCCTCGCAAGCTTCCTTTTTTGGAAGTTGAAACTACGACATTAACAGGAGCATCGAGATTCGTAACACGTCTGTCCGAACTCACTTCCCAATCAATCCTAGCACCACTAACACTAGCACGAGTAGTGGGAGCAGCAATATCCTCAGCACGAGACTCAGTAAGCAAGACTCGCTTCACTTCGTTCATAGTGTACAAACCACTACGCTTCAGGATATCCTCGGAAAGAAATGCCTCCATAGGAAACCAGGAAAGCTTCAAGAATATGTCACTGATCCTCTGTTCCTGTACAGTTAACTGAAGATTTTTCCATCTATTGGGAACTCTGAATGATTGAAAAATTAGACGACCCTGCCAGTTGGAAGTAACAAGAGTTAACAGAAGCATAAAACCAAGACATTGACCAATCACCGATGTCATCGTTAAGTTTCTCGAAGCAAACAAGAGAACAAAGGAAGTAAATATCCTTGCTCACCAACAAATCAACCACAGAATGCAAAAGTCTCACAGTCAAAGGAATGCCGGACAGAATAGCCATCGCGTAAGAAGAAACCATTACTTTCCAACCATTAAGACCCATTTGAGTAGGAGGAATGCCCAAAAAAATCTAGATACTCCCAAAACAACTTTGGAACTGGAAATCGAACGGCAGAAGAAAACATGCACGGATACAACGCGATATACCCAGACCTTAGATTACAAAGACTGTCATTTTCTCTAGGCAAGATAACCTCGAGGTCGGATGGCAGATTGTAGTCAGAACGAAAACTGTCCAGTGTCGCTTGAGAAGCTTTCTTGGTAGAAAAATGAGCCTCACAAATATCTAGCGACTTACCGGTTAATTTATCATTAACGAACATCGTTAAGGAACAGAAGAGCAAAGATAACGAAAAAGGCGAAGGAAGAAACGAACCCTAATTTCAAAAATAGCGTAAAAAGGGAAAACGAATTTGTCACGTCCCATTTTATAAAGCTGAGCAATGAAGGGGCTGCTCATGGGACAACGTGCGAGATATGATGGTAACGTGAAATCACAAAAATGTGCGCAAAAATTAACGGGCAAGCAAAGAATCGAAACATCAACCCACAAAAAGTTACTGACACCATTAAATACAAGGCAATGTTGGAATTGAAAGATAAACTGTCATGAAGTTACTGGCCACATCAGCATACCCACTAACTAGAGGGGGAGTAGCTGATGATACATCAAAATAGACCGATCATCAGGGCCATACACGTGGCAGAGAACGATTTATGCTATGGGGGTTTATACTAGAACTCCTAATTCAAAATATTTTTTCACATAAACCCTATTGCAACTTTTTTTTTTTTTGGAAAAACCTAATTATTCAAAAGTGACTTTTTTACCCTTATGCAATATCCTCCTCCCCTTCACCACCACCACGACGCCACTGCCATCTCTCATCCTTCTCTTCCCTTTCACCACCACGACACCACTGCTACTTTTCTTCCTCTTCCCCTTCACCACCACTACCACCTCGCCACCGCTACTTCTCCTATCATTTTTTTTCTCTTCTTCTCCCCTATTTTTTTCTTCTTCGCCCTCGCGGTGGTTCCTGCGAATGGGGAACCAACACTTGCCGAAACCTCCGGGAGGGCAAAAAAATTCGTCAATGGTGCAACAAGAACACAGTTACCGCCTCAGTTTGTAAAAAAAATGCAGAAATCACTCAGATTTCTCATATCGATGGTACATTAATATCTCATGTACCGCCTCATTTTGTAAATGAAGCCAATTGTAAATGTTGGTGCATGATCCATGATGTCCATATGTTTATATAGGAATTTTGGGATGCTGGTTATATAATGCAGTTAGTTTGTGTTCTTGCCTGATTAGAATTGTAAATGCTGGTTATATAATGCAATTGCATTTTCATTGCTTTTAATATTTGCATGCATAGTATATAAAAATACAACAAAAACATTTCTATTTGCATATTCGTTTCGCAAATTTTTTTTTTATTTTTTCCCTTCAAATTCAAAAAATAAATTATGCCTTTTAATTCCTATTCAAGACTTCAACTGTCATAATGAATAAAAAATGGGAGAGGGGGGTCTCCTTGTCTAAAACCCCTCGAGGATTTGAAAAAAACCTTGTAAGTGCCCTGAAACATAACTGAGCAGCAAGAGTTTGTACCCAAACGCAACGGCTCATGCAAACTACATACTCACATTTGTAGATTAAAATGCAAATATAATAAAGAAAATCGTAGCGGCTCATGCGACTCTGTTCAAAATGCCTAGAAAGACTATGACGCAGTGGAACATGCGAGGGTAAGACACATCCTCGCAGGAGCCGCTGCGTTTTGGTAAAAATCAGACTCTGTCCATTTTTATAATTTTTTTTGTCTGAGCCAAATTTTAAGTTTTTGTAATTTCTATGGTTTACGTACACTCTTAAGAGATAAAATTTATTGTCAAAACAAATTTATACATTGTCTTCAAGCATCCATATTTTTTGTCCAAAATGGGGTTTGACAATGGATTTTTATTTGTTAAGAGTGTATTTAAACCATAAAAATTACAAAAATTTTAAATTTGGTTCAAACAAAAAAAATTAAAAAAAATGGACAGAGTCTAGTTTTTACCCAAACGCAGCAGCTCCTACGAGGATGTGCCTTACCCTCGCACATTTTGTTGCGTTTGGGCTTAAACCTGACTTTGTTTCAAACAATCGCAAATATTCTATGATTTTTAAGATCCCATTCGCAGCCACTTGCTGCGATTATGATTATTGGGCTCGCACGTGCTGCCGCGTTTGGGTGTTTAAGGGAAAGATTGGTCGTTATTATCCTATTATTTTTGCTTTTTTTTTGTCTATGAGATTCAACCAACCTTTTAGGAAGTGCTAATGCATACATGGAAAAACACCATGGTTTCATAATCACAAGAAAATAGAATCGTTTGGGAAGACAAATAACATTGCTTGGGAGACAAATATAATTGATTGGGAAGACAAATGTCATTTAAGTTGAGCTATAAAAGGGGAGTAGTCTATCAGTATCCATCACGAATTCAAGAGAAAAAAGAGAAGATGAAGAGAAAAGGCCAATGTTCAAAGAAGAAAACTTAGATGAAAAATGAGATGAAATAGGTGATCCGAAGGATGATTCTTTCTGGTATGAGGACCCCCGCTCGCCATCGTCTTAGATGATGAGGAAGAAGGACAGTCAGGGGAGGAAGAGGACAATGAATCATCATCGTCATCTGATGATGATGATGATGAAGGTGATGGTGGGAATTCGTTAGGACAACTATTCCTCCAACGAAGAGAGTCGCAAAGGCCACCCCCTGAAGGATTTTGTTGAGCGTCTCTAGGACAATTAATGTATATTTTTGTATTTTATTTTGTAATATTTAAAAATATTAATGCAACTATTAATGTTTAATGTTTGTTTTTGTGTCTTGTATTGTAATATTTTTTTTTTGTATTTCTAAAATTTCAATTTGTGTTTGTTAATTCATGACATTTTGTTGTGAAGAAAATAAGAGAGGAGAAGAAGAAAAAACACATTAGAGGAAAAATGAGAAAATAGGGAGAGATGAGGAGGTGGAGGCCAGTTGTGTGGTGGTGCAGTTGATGGTGGCGGGGTGGTGATGGTTCTTGATGAAAATGAGAGGAAGATAGTAGAAGAGAGGGAGAAAATGAGAGAGGAGAAGAGAGGGAGAAATGAGGTGGAGGCGGAGGCCGGTGGTGTGGTGGTGCGGTCAATAGTGGCGGGGTGGTGATGGTTCTTGATGGAGAAAAGAGGAAAAAATGATAAGAGATGTTAGAGTTTATTTTGCATTGGTGGTATCTTTCAGAAAGTAGAAGGTTGGTGGTGTCCATTAGTAGAAGTGGCGTTTGTATGATGAGTAGTTCTACGCTACCTGGTGGTCCATGCCTGGCACGTGCCTCGCCACCTCATCAAAAAAAAAAATAAAAAAAACAGATCCGCCTCCTCCAAACGCAAGGAAACCTTAGGGCTCAAAACGCGTGAAGATCATATCCGCCTCCTCCACCTCAGCTGATGAAGCTCGGATTTCTCTTGTTCTAGCCCTTGCTTCTCAAGCTTCTTCGGTTTCTCAGCGACGTAAATGTTCATCAAACAAAGCTTTGACACTCTTTTACTTCATTTTAAGTGTTTTTTTTTTCATTTATATCAAATTTTTGTTTGGTTTTGTTGATCTAGTTTTGGCGGATTTGGTGATTGAAACGGTGAAGTATGTTGTTCCAAAGAGATTTGAGAGTCGAAATTTGGAGGAAGCTTTGATGTCAGGTAGTTTTTTTAATCGGCTTCTTATTGTAATTTGATGTTATTGATTTTTTGAGTGATTTCTAAAATTTGTTACTGAATTATGGTCTGAATAGTTCCTGATCTTGAGACGGTGAATTTTGCGGTGTTGAAGAGGACAGACCTGTATGAAATTCGAGAAGTAGAGGTATATATATATTTTTTGTTGAAGGAGGTTTATTGATTTACAATTTTACAATACTAATTTCATTGCCTTGATAGAATTTATTTTTCAGTATCCACCTTTTTAGGATTGTAGGCTTGTTATGACTCATTCACATTTTGATTTAGTAACAACAGCCGAACACATAGTAATGGTGTTCTTTTATCTATTCGAAGACTATATTTGATTGCTTATAAAAATTCTCATTGGAAAATTCTGAAGTGTTAGTTTGATTGTGCTTGAAAATATGCGTGGATGTGTGGAAGTCTTGATATTTGTAAAATGATTCATGATGCATACCTTGTTTTCTTATCCCCATGAAACTATTGAAGGACTTTCAAGCAGTCAAGCTAACATTAAGTTTTCCTGTCAAAATTATCCAATGCAACTTGAGAAAACCTTGTGCTACCAAAGAAAATTGGTACGTTGAATCTTCACAAATTAGTTAATTGATTTCTACAAATCTACAATTACGAACATCAAGCCATCGATAGTTGTCCATGAGTTGATAAACTACTAAATGTTGCTATTGTCGACCCAGAGAGCCTTTCCAAATACGTAACATGCTAATATGCCTATCAATGCCTTCTTAGAATGTCCTCAGTGTGTAAATATTTGTGCACTTCATCATAGATACTACATGCTCTGTGAGAAGGTATTGGCTTGTTTTTCGAAAGACTACAATGGCTTTCTAACATCAGTTTGTGTTCAATAATTATCAACTCGTGTCCCCCTTTTTATGCATTTTTCCAACACCATTTTCATCCTTTTGATTTGAATAAACAACCGTTTTGATGTTCATAAATAGTGTTCATGAGTGTATAAAATTTTAAGTTGTTGTCGATCCAAGTTCGATATGAAAAACTAAGGGTGTGTTTGGTTGCATTGAATCCGTGGGGGCACTTATTTTTAAGGCAAATTTGATCAAAATATGGGAACCATTTATCGTCTATTGTAGATTTCTTATCAAATGTGGGAATGGAACTACCATGAACATGGGAATCACGTGGTCGTCTTTCCCGTGGATTATTTCTCTATACCAGCAAAAGTCATCCGAAAATAAGAGATGGGATAGGGAGAGATGTGATTTGAGCAAGTGGTGCGTCTCAACATTGGGAAATTTTGCTAAATGGTTGACTCTAGCACCCCCTTTCTATTTCATGTTTTGGCTTTCTCATATGCAATTTGGGCTACTATATATGTTTGTATCCCGGTCATCACATGGAATCAAATTTTTGATCTGCTTAATGACTCAAGTCTACTACTGAAATTACAGGTCAGCCGTAACCAATGTCCAATGACTCTGCAATAACTTTAACTGTAATGGCATTTTCCATAGCCAAGTCCATGAAGTTTTTGTTCTTGTTTAAACATTCATATGCTTCAGGAATGAACGAAGTTTCAGTATACAGTGAGGATAGTGGCTTATGGCATCACTCATTCACTCTTTCCATTTGATAACAGGTTTTGTTACAGACGAAGAAGTAAAACGCCGTGAATCAAAGTTAAGATATGTTCTGCGCAATGATGGGCAATTCCAAGTAAAAGAGAATGCTCTGGTGGAAGTTGCACAGGTACGGTTGCAAATTGTTGATATTCATTGAATGGCTTGAACTCCTTTCTAATCTCGACTCTGCTAATGTAAATGCAGTATAATCCACCATTTACTCCTCCCTTTGCACGTCGCAATGAGATTGCACTGGAACTTGAAAGGAAGCAAGAATAGATCCGTTGGTCGAAAATATCAAGCAATTTCAGATCATTCTCACATACAGGATAAAAGTATAGAATATATTTTGTAAATGAAAATAAACTTCCAGTGCCCAGTTAGAGTATAGCATACTGTGAATCTGCTAACATGTATATTTCTGTCTATATGTGCATTTTCTTGTATCATAGAAGAAATTTGATATTGCTTCTATTATAGCACTCATGTTTAACACATATCTTTTGTTGAAAAAAAAAAAAAAAAAACATATATCTTTTGTTGTCTATTTTGACAAATTTTGTTTCTTTGGCCTAATATTATGTTTGATTGCACTTGATTTGCATACTGATCAATACAAATTATTGACTGTATTTGATTGTTAAATCCAAAACTCGTAATTTATTATGCTTAGGGCATACTCTTTGATTCCTAATCTCAGTCTCTGTTAGCAATCTCTGAAAGGTACACCGCTTTACAAGACATTTCATGTACATGTTTTGAATGGCAGGTAGATGGCTGTAATAATGGGAATTATATAACTCATTTCGAGCTGAGATTAACAACTATATGTCATGTTCTAGTCGTTATCTCAGGATAAAAAAATGAACTAGAATGGTCAATGTTGTTGATCGGGTCCGATTAGAGCATCTGTTAAGGCAAAGCTGGATAGAAGATCTATGGCAATCAAAACAAGTCGAACAACAACAATATGCTAAATCCTTTGAGGATAATTCTTAAATATAAAATGTAAATGTCATCTTTAGAACTTAGTAAACAACAATTGACTAGTGTACAAGAGTATAATACAACCTTCCATTTCACTCTTTTGACAAAACTTTTTGCAGAATGCCTCATAAAAAATTGACAAACATCTCACATCTTTCTTACCAAGAAGAAACTCCATAAATTACGGAACGAATATGGTACAAGAAACAATGATAACCAACTGACTTATGGCACAATAAATGGGATGACCATTTTCATGAATGTTTCATAGTTTAATGTAGTTGATCCAATGTATCTTGTATCTTTCTCCATAAGTTTTTTTGTCAACCCTTGAAATAAAATCCAACAGAGGGATTAACTATTTTTATAGATCAATGTTTTTTACATGATACCAGATATTTGGCTTATTGACAACTCAAAAAAATGAATATGATCACTCACCTTGACAATCATCCCACACCTGTAGATCCAAAGAAAATTCATATAAGAATTTTAGTCACACTACAATTATATTGAACCTTTTGAAATGAATTGAAACAAAACTTACTCAACAAAACTGTCAAAGTTAAGTTCTCCCCTTGTTCCTCTTCCATCGTCATACTTGGAGATCAAAACTTGAAGAACTGAAGGTGTACAAGATATCCAAGACTATAAAGAAGATATCGAGGACTATGTGTTCGGCTGTTGTTACTAAATCAAAATGTGAATTGAGTCATAACAAGCCTACAATCCTAAAAAGGTGGATACTGAAAAATAAATTCTATCAAGGCAATGAAATTAGTATTGTAAAATTGTAAATCACTAAACCTCCTTCAACAAAAAATATATATATACCTCTACTTCTCGAATTTCATACAGGTCCGTCCTCTTCAACACCGCAAAATTCACCGTCTCAAGATCAGGAACTATTCAGACCATAATTCAGTAACAAAACATCAAATTACAATAAGAAACCTATTAAAAAAACTACCTGACATCAAAGCTTCCTCCAAATTTCGACTCTCAAATCTCTTCGGAACAACATACTTCACTGTTTCAGTCACCAAATCCGCCAAAACTGGATCAACAAAACAAAACAAAACCAAAATTTGATATAAATGAAAAAAAAAACTTAAAATGAAGTAAACGAGTGTCAAAGCTTTGTTTGATGAACATTAACGTCGCTGAGAAACCGAAGAAGCTTGAGAAGCAAGGGCTAGAACAAGAGAATTCCGAGCTTCATTAGCTGAGGTGGAGGAGGCGGATCTAATCTTCATGCGTTTTGAGCCCTAAGGTTTCCTTGCGCGTTTGGAGGAGGCGGATCTATTATTATTAATTTTTTTTGCCTTTTGATGAGGTGGCAACCTCATCATCAGGCATGGACCACCAGTAGAATTTTCCTTGTATAATAACTAGTAAATTAGGTTTTGTGGGCCCAAAAATTTCGAGAAAACTCCCACTCGCCAGCATCTCCTATCCTCCCCTTCTTCAACCTCTATAGCACCTTTTTTCGTCTCTCTCGCGCCCACTACTGTTTCATCCAAACCCAAAATGCTACATCTTCACCACCACCACCTCGTCAACCGTCGGCTTCACCGCGTCCACTCAATCTCCACCGTCCAATTCTCATCTCTCTCATCAACCACCGTCGTCGATTCCACCACCTCAGCACCCCCAATCGAACCCTGGCCCACTCGTCTCTACCCAGGAAAACTAGTCTCCCTAATCAAACACCAAGCAAACGTCTCACTCGCCCTCCAAATCTTCCAACATGCTCACCATTCCCACCCTGGTTTTTCCCATAATTACCAAACCTACCACTGCATCATCGAGAAGCTCGCTCGCTCTCGCTCTTTCCAACAGATGGAAACCCTACTCTCACAGCTACAAACCTCTCGTATCAGAATCTCTGAAAACCTCTTCGTAACAGTGATCCGAAACTACGGTTTCGCGTTTCGCCCCACTTCGGCCGTTCAGACTTTTATCCGGATTCAGGAATTCGGTGTTGATCCAACTGTGAGATCGTTTAATACGCTTTTGAACGCTTTGATTCAGAACAAGCGTTTTAATTTGGTACATTTGTTGTTTAAGAATAGTAGGAGGAAATTCGGTATCGTTCCTAATGTTGTAACTTGTAACATTTTGATCAAGGCTTTGTGTAAAAGGAATGATCTTGATGGAGCAATGAGGGTTTTGGATGAAATGCTAGCTTTGGGGGTGGTTCCGAATGTTGTGACATATACTACCATCTTGGGGGTTTACTGTTGGAGAGGGGATTTGGTTGGTGCAAGGAAGGTGTTTGATGAAATTTCTGAGAGAGGGTGGGTTCCTGATGTGACGACATATACCGTTTTGGTTCATGGGTTCTGTAAGGAAGGGAGGTTGATTGATGCGGTTAAGGTGATTGACGATATGGAGGACAATGGGGTTATTCCAAATGAGGTTACTTATGGAGTGATGATTGAGGCTTTATGTAGGGAAAAGAAATCGGGGGAAGCGTTGAATTTGCTTGGGGATATGATCAAGAGGAAATTTGTTCCTAGCTCGACACTGTGTTGTAAAGTGATTGATGTTTTGTGTGAGGAAGGGAAGGCGGAAGATGCTTGTAATGTTTGGAAGGAGGCATTGAGGAACAAGTGTGTGCAAGATGATTCAATATCTAATACACTGATATATTGGCTTTGTAAGAAAGGCAAAGTTTGGGAAGCGAAGAAATTTTTCGATGAAATTGGGACAGGTTCAGTTGCAAGTGTTTTGACGTATAACACACTAATTGCGGGAATGTGTGAGAGAGGACAGTTGGATGAGGCAAAAAGGTTGTTGGACAATATGGTGGAAAAGGGGTGTGTTCCAAATTCGTTAACTTACGATCCGTTGGTTAAAGGGTTTTGTGCGCTGGGTAGGGCAAATGAAGGGAGTAGGGTTTTGGAGGAAATGATTAGTAAGGGATTTGCACCTAGTAAGTCAACATACTCTATCTTGATTGAGGGGGTATGTGGGGGCAAAGGGGGAGGCGAGATTGTGAAGGTGCTATCTATGACTACTTTGAGTTGAGGAGGGTTTCCTTGATACCGACTCTTTGGGTGCTTCCTTGGGAAATGTTCACAAAGCTGGAGGCATGATCATGATAGGTCACTATTGGAAACTATTATAACATTGATGTCACAACAGATCAACAACCCACCTGGAAACGGTAGTCTTGAATTTGAAGGATATTGTGACTGCTGGAAGAACACACTACTCATGAATGACATTTTTAATGATGTTCTATTTGTTAAGAGGGGGAAAAAGCCCTCTGCCAAAGGCATTTAAATGGTTCAATGGATCTATGAAAGGAGCCAGAATGTGGCTGGCCATTTATGGTGTAAATTTCATGAGCATTCAAAGGAAAAAAGGCTTCTTGATGTGAACTTGTTTCTGATGGATAATGGGGGCATAAATTGGTTCTTGACCTTTGTCAATATGTTTGGCTAGCCCTTTATGATTTAAATTTCTTGAACATTCAAAGTGTTAACATGGAAGGCTAAATTTGCTGGTGCTGTATCCTACATTTCAATTGGGACAAACTTGCTACAAATGTTTTAGTAAGCAGAGGATTGTTCATATTATTTCATGGTGACAATGTTATAAGAGAAGTGCAGGTTATTTGTTGTGGCCATGTCAGGTCTTTTTCCCTTATACATAGCTTTGGATCAAAGGTGCAGATAACGTAGAGAGCTGAACATTTGTTATTGCCAGTGGAGATTAATGTCGTTATTAATCTACAGGTGATTATGTGAGGTATTAACATCTAGAAGCCGCATCGGATGAGGATTCATGATTCAGTGGGGACTAGGGAAGGAGTCTATGAATAGTAAGTCTAATGCATTCAAATGACCATGCGGGAGAGAACTCCAGTTTGGTAATCCAGTAGTCCGTTGTATATAGTCAGTTCTTTCTGGTCGACCAGTCTGTAAATCTAAAACTTCAAAACGTCCTCCTTTCTATTGCAAGACCAGGAATTTCCAACTAAAAGGGTGATTGACTACTGCTTACCAATTTGCATTTTGTAGAGAATTTTAGACAAACTTGCTAGTTGCCGAGGACATACTTTTACAAGTTTGAATTGGAGATATATATTTTTGATAAGGTGAACTCGAGATATAGATAAGAGGAAATGTAACTTACGTTATCTTCACGACAGAAAATAACCATATGTTAAATGTTGAGGACTTACATTCTTCTTCAGACATGGCTTGAATTGACTTTGAGGCTTTACAATAATGGGGTACATCATATCGTTTTCATGGACTTAAATAAATAAAATAAAAATAATGCAGAATATACTAAATCAACTGAATGGAATTTCCTTTTATTTGACTTTTATGTGATAGTTGTTTGGTTATTTTTTACTTGGTTTTATCCAGTGTTCTAAAAATCGGTCTGGGCGGCGCCTAGGCGCTAGAAGGTGGAAAACTGCCCAGATTAATGCCTGGGCGGGCAGTCTGGGCGGTTCTGGGCAGTCTGGGCGGTCTAGGCGGGTCTGGGCGGCCTAGGCGGGGTCTAAGCGGACTCTAGGCGGGGTCTAGGCGGTTTGGGAGATTTTTATTTTTTTATTTTTTAATAAGGTTGATTGTGTTCTTATTTTATTTTTCTTTCCTATTTTTTAGAAATAAACTATTTTATTGTTTTTTAGAAAATCTCGGGAATGGGCTTTGATGATGATGATGATGATATGTCTAAATGTAGCGAATGATGATTATTTAATGAAATTCTCAAAGGATCTGCCGGTACCAATTTTACTAATGTAGATTTTATCAAACATAACTGAGGTTATTCATGCAATTTGAAGAAAAATAAAAGAGTACACAAATTGAAATTTATATAAATTATAAAGTACCCATCATGACCAACTTCAGTCATTTGAGTTTTAATAAATTTTGTTCACGATTGTTAATTTTTTATGTTTTTAAATTTTGCATATGTATATTGACATTAAATTGGATGTAATTGATAAGGTATTATGCTTAACTTTTGTAAATTATTAAAGTTATAATACAAAACCTAAGACCGCCTAGGCCCCTGGGCGCTAGGCACTTGTTCGCCGCCCGCCTAGCGCCTAGCAATTTTTAGAACACTGATTTTATCTTTGTTTTATAGATACTTGTTTCCCTATGAAATATCTCAATTATCCATATTTATATGGTTATGTATCTTGACCTTGCTAACCTGAACCAGAAAACATCATTGAAATCTGGTCATACCAATTTTAAACGAGTCATGATCCATGAAATCAAATGTCGACAACTTGTAGTCTCATCAATTGTGGTAGACCCTTGAAACAATATCCACGAGACAATTTTAGAAGTCCGTGGACCCCTCCCATTCCAATAGATTCCAATCTTTATTCTAATAGTTTATGGCATGTGCAGCTAGGGTATTTGGCTATCCAGCAGAGATCCAGCTCAGACAATCTCATCAAGAATGCAGTACTGTACGAATATTTGAATTTGTTATATTATCTTTGTAGATCTTTCTCATTTATGTGGTTTCTCTTTTGACCCTTGAAATTTTAATTTCCTGTTAATGTAGATCTATTTTATGTCACATTGATGTGATACACCTAAGAACGAGTGAACCACTAATCCAATCCACCCTTGACCATAGTTCAAGCTCGAATCTTTTCAGTCAGTCATCCTGAGAATGAGTTTTGATTGTTTTTCGAGATCCCCTTTGGCGTAAATATAATATGATCTCCACTAAGGAACTTCTTTCTCCGGCACATGATCTTGACCTTCCATATAATCAAGTCAATGTTATTGTTATTGATTGAAATATTTCCCTTTGAGCAACCTTAGATTTCCCATTTAGGAGAAGGATTCTCCTTTAGGAGATATATTCTGTTTTTCTTTTAGACTAGAGAACAGGTGGAACTCAGTATTCTTCTTTTCATAGTGGAGTGATATAGTATTTAACTGGAAGCAGCCCACTTGAAGTGGAAGAGACCTGTTATAGCTTGTAAAAACTACGAGAAATATAGAATTGATGAAAGTAATCTGGTTATACATTTAAAATCATTCCCAAGGGCAGCTAGATTCCCTTTTATCGTTAGATATGTCCAAGACTTCCATTTAAATCATATTTGAACTGCAAGTTGTGGAGGAGGAATTGGGTGGCGGGAACCTTTTCCTTTTCTTAATTACCTTGCACATTTGAATTGTAATAGAAGTTGTATGGGGTATGGAGTTAAAAAAAAAAAAAAAAAAAAAAAAAAAAAAAATATATATATATATATATATATATATATATATATATATATATATATATATATATATATATTTCCTTTACTAATGATGGGGTAGCTTCTCCTCTATTAGTTTCCTTTTAGGTCATTTTTCATGATACTTCCACTGGACATAAGATTACAAGAAGATAAAGTGATGGAGAGGGAAAGGGATTCCAGCTACAAACCCTAACTTATGACTCACTGAGATGTCGCTGCGACTGTGACCAGTACACATCGTCACTAGTCTGCAATTACTCCACTAGGTGTTTTATATTCTGGATAGTGGGTTCAATATTCTGGATTATGAATTTTGTTCCATATGCTTAATAATCACGATATCTTCATTATTGTCCTCTGAAACAGTTTATTGCATGAGTTTCAGGCTTTGCGGTTCCTTGATTTGCCTATTTATAGCGAGAGACTCCTGTCTACCAACCAGAAACGTGCACTGCAGTGAAGAAGTAAACTCTTGGAGAGGTTGACATGGTGTGATATTGGCTCGGTTCATCTTCATTTTTGTAGATGAGTAATGATTGGAGGCGAGCCGAATCAATATCACTCATGTATACTTCTTCATACCATCATTTTCAGTTCACTGCAAGCTGCTTGTCAGATCCAGCTGTTTAAGGTTATAGTTTAATATGGCTCCTCTATGATCCTGCCTAACATTATCCTTTCATAATGCATTTGAGATCTTTTTTCATTTCATAGTTGTACCTAATCTGATCTTATGCACATTGTTTCTTCTCAACTCTTTCAGTCGTTCCTTTGGTTCTTTTAATCAAATGCAGGTGTAACTTTCATTCCTTTAGTTGTTTTACAGTCATTCCTTTTGTTTGTTTAAGATTGGAGCAAGTAATCAAAAAGCGCTGGTTGGTGATTGATCCAGTGTGATTGTCTATTTGTCTGAGTGAGTCAGAAGATGGATTTCCCACTCAAGAGGTTGCGAGCAGCTACCCTGAGTAAGGTTTTAGTTGTGAAAGTATAAGCACCAAGGTAGCATATTACTAGCAAATTATCCTTTCAATGGTGTTATGGTTTTCTTAGCCATGTTAAGGAGATTTTAGCCCCTATTTCTTGTAGTTACTGCTAATGCGCTAATACTATGCCTTGGTAAGCAAGAGAAACTAAACCCTGTGGATCTTGTCTTGTAGACTGCCAGCGCTGAATGTGGTCAATAATATTGAATTGTTCGATTCTCATCTATTAGGAAAATGTATTTTGTCATTTACTGTTTGTCCGCGATCGTTTCTTTTTCACCTTCACAAAGTGTTTTTTTTTCTTCTTATAATCTTCTATGAATTTTTTGACATGAAATATTTTATTAGATCCTGGGATATGCTTCAAAATCTTTTTTCATGCTCAAGTCATTCAAGTCAGCCATTGCATACTACCAAGGATTGTGATTTTTTCATTTTTTTGAAATTACGAAAAGAAAAAGGGCGAAAGAAAAAATGTAGAGGGTTTTTTCAAAAAAATTGAGATTTTTTTTCGTAAATTTCGGGGTTTTCCATAAATTTCATTTTTTTCATAAAAATACAAAATCCAGCTACTAAAAATTACCTTTTTCGAGAATTTTTTTTCGAAAAATTTAGGAGTTTTTTTCGTAAAATTTGAGTTTTATTTTATTTTTATATAATTATCATTTGTTCTAATTATTTACTGATTTTTGAAAACACTTCCTAATTTTCTAATTATCACTTCTTCAACTTATATATTGATTTTTGAAACTACCCATTGATTTTCTAATTATATGTATTTTGGTTTCATTTAATGTGTTTAATACATTTATTTACTTGCATCTTATTTTTTTCACATATTTAATATATCCTCAAAATTCATTATATATATATATTCTCAAAATTTTTTACATTTTTTCTTTACACACCGAAATATATCTTAAATCCAGGAGACTGAAATTAACTCGAAAAAACGAAATCACAATCCTTGCATACTACTAGTTCCTCAGAAATTGATCGTGGCGGTGTATATTTTACTCTAAGAAGTTCAAACTTTGTGTTAGCTTGTATTGTGTTCCTTACCCAATTTTGTGTCCATGTGTCCTTGAAAATGTTGTGTTTCACTCACTCATTCTCTCATTTTGGTTTAAGCATTCAGTACTTTTGTTTAGCTTGATATAGTAGAATCAGATTTTTCAATATAAAAAATTGTTTGGTAGAACTCTAGACTACAGTAGTCTTTCTATACCACTATTGTCCATATTTCTCTCCTTGCAATAAATGCTGAACATTCAAGTGGAACAGTGCCTGAGCTTATTTCTTCAAACCCGCAGATCATGACCTAAATGACTGCTGCCATGCTGATTCGTTACTCGCGTATCATGACCTAAATGTCTACACTTTCTTTTTAGTTTTCTTTTAGTCGATTTCGATGATTGTTCTTCTAGAATAATCATGGAAGTGTTAGTGGTTGGTTCCAATTTTAGTTATTCCAATTTTGCGTTGTCCCTCGCCCAAGTCATTTTGAGAAGTTTCTGTTTAGGGCAGGTTATCAAAGATCTGTGTTGTTAGGCGAGGCGCTGATGATTTTGCTGAGACTCTGAGATGCAGATGTTTTGAAATTTATTTAATTACTTATTTCTTATTATTATTATTATTTGTGTTTTTTATTCATTACATACACTTTAATCAAATTTAAACAACTGGGAACTTGAAAATTTTCTTCTTCTAATGTTTGTGATTCATTTACATACACTTTCTGCCCAGTGGACGATGTGCTAGATATTGAATCTGTAGCTTCTATGTTGGGATGTACCTTTGCAAACTTCCAGGAGGTTAAGACAAAGTCATCGAAAGGTTACAGGCAGTTTGGAAAAGGCGACAACTTTCTAAAGGAGGGAGTTTAACCTTAATTAGAAGCACAACAACCAACATACTTGCTGGTCACTACCCTTAACGCAGTTGCGAAGGTGATCTGTAGGGTCTTTCTTTGGGGAACACCTTCCACTGGTAGTAAGTATCATTGTCAATTTACACACTTTTTGTCTAGAAAGCAAGGTGCTCTTGGCATCCACAGGTTTAAAGATGCCAACACGTTCCTCTTGGGCATATGGCTTTGGAGATTTAGGGTAGAAAATTCTGTATTGTGAAAGTTTATTATATCTGAGAAATATGGCATGCAAAACTATGGGTGCACTAGAAAATCTAAACTTCCTTATGGGTGCAGTATGTGGAGAGCAATTTCGAACACTAGACACCGGTTTCAAGTGTGAGCAGTCACTCACACTGATTTCTAGCAAGTGGGTTCTTTCTAGGGCTGGGCAGGTCCGGGTAACCGGCCCAAAAATCCAAAACCGAGACCTGGACCGAAAATTTTAGACCTGGAATTTTATGAACCGAGACCGAACCGACTTGGGCCGGTTAATCGGGTCCCGGTTAACCGAATTTTTGGGCCGGGCCGGTCTCAGTCTAAACCCTAATTTCATCTTCTCTGATCTCACAGCCATGGCGACACTTTGCATCACCCTCCCAACCACCACCTCATAAACAACCCATCTCACCGCTGCAATGGAAGTCGAAATCAAGCTCCGCCTTCCAGACGCAGCGGCGCACCAGGCACTCGTCGACGCGCTCTCAGCCTTCCACTTGAAAACCCATCTCCAAGAAAACATCTTCTTCGATGGCACCGCCTCCGAGCTCTCCTCCAAGCTTGCCATCCTCCGCCTCTGCTTCTACAACAACGACGACTCACTCTATGAGATCTCTCTCAAAGCTAAAGCTGTCCTCATCAATGGGGTGAGTCGTGTTGAGGTAGATAGAGAAGAGATCGACCCCGCCATCGGCCGGGCTTGTGTCAGTGAGCCCTGGAGGCTCGGAGCTATCGAGTCTTTGAGGGTCTTGAAAAGATTGAAGAATGAGTTTGGTGCGGGAGAGAAAGGGATGGTTTGTTTGGGTGGGCTTAGGAATGTGAGAGCTGTTTATGAGTGGAAAGGGTTGAAATTGGAGTTAGATGAGACACATTATGATTGTTTCTCTTTGGGCTTTGGGGACAATGGGATTTAGTTTTTTTAACATATTCGGGCCGGGCCGGTTACTCATCGGGTTTTGAAAATAAGAACCGATAACCGGACCAATGTATTCGGACCAGACCGGGCTTTGAAATCGACTTAAAAAATAATTATAAAAAATTGGACCAGACCGGACCGTCGGTCTGGTTCCCGGCCCGGGCCGGGTTTTCGGTCTCAAATGCCCACCCCTAGTTCTTTCTCAATCTTTCTCATCAGTCGAGAAATGAGGGGTTCGATCTTTGATTTCTGCTCAAACTCCAACCCCTCCGTTAGTCGTTAGTAGGAAACTTGATCCCAAGAGAGGCCTTAGAGACCAGGAAGTTCATTCTCTCTCTTTTTAATTTTATTCTTTGAACTTCCAGTGGGGAGGAGACGATTTGGAGATCATCATATACCTAGTTGTTGTGAGCTTGCCAAAGAACATCAAAACCTACTAACATCGTGCTAGACTGATCCAAACTAGTGTTATGGTGACGGGACTACATATAAGCTATAAAATCTTTGGTAATACTGAAATGCTATCCATCAAATAGGCAAATCGGTCATCAACCAGAAATGGCTAACAACATGACATTAAAAAATCAAAGCTATTGTTTCTTCTTGTGGGCAACAAGGACACATTGGTTTGAGATGTATGTTGTGTTGATTAAGAATGACACTAGAAGGGTCATAGTTAAAAAAAATCTTCCAAAATAAGAATCTAACTCTAAGGGTATGTTTGGTTAACCATTTTCCTTGTTATGCATATTTTCACTATGTGGCGTGGTTGTCTATTTACTAATTATAGGAAACTGATTCTTCATAAGATTGTTTTCCCACTACTCATGAGAATTCAAGTCCGAGGGGAAAGCCTCGAAATCAAATTCACGAAAATGGTTTCAAACTCCAAGAGGAGTTTTATGGTCTAGAATGTATGGATAATCTTTTTATGCCCAACAAATATGCATGATTTGCCCTTGGGGGTGGTCCAATGACCGAAAAAAATTTGTAAGTTGACTCAACACTTTGTAAACCTTTCTCATTTGTTTGCCACACAAGATGGTTATTGCTAGCTCTTTGAATGACCCTGATGTTAAGTATATCTTGCTGAATGGGTTTAGGAAAAGAGTTCTTAACGATGAAAGAATTCCATGATCGTTTATCATCTATAATTTTTATCAAATCATTAAAATCATCAAGAAGCATGGTGGTATTGTGGTCTACATGATCTTTTCAAAGGGTAATAATGTCCCTGTCATTTATCTTCCCAAGTATTAATGGTATTCCCATTCCCCACTAACCATATACAACCGTTCAACAAATCCTCCACAATCCTACACAACCCTCTCTAGTGAAAAGATACACACTTCTTAGTAAAATTAGCACCCAAAGAAGAATTTCTAAAATAAATTGATTTAACAAATTTACACCATAGTTCTTCAATATTTTGATATTAGTCTCCACAAAAGCTTAAATAACAAGGCATTGTTTTTATTTCACGTGGAAGGGATATTAAAGCCACCCAAATGACAAAGTTGTGAAATTGTTTCCACTTTACTGTGTAATAAACTTTCTTATCATAAGATCCATTCCACCAAAATTTTCTCTGGGGATCAAAGAGACCACTTATTTGATCAAAGAGTACTTGGGAAAGTATTGTTTTTCCTAGCACCCTTCTAAGCATTTTTTGATGTCTATGATGACCATTACGATTGCAATAAAGGGACGGCTTAGCAAAATTTACTCCCTGAGCTTAGGAAAAACAATACTAAAAATGACTTTTAAGGCCTAATTTTTCACAAAATAGATCATTTGATACCGTAGTTGATGTAATAACTAATTTGTGCCTACTTTTATACTTTAATGACCAACAATGACTCTTTTATTAACCTAGGTTAACTCATAAAGTTATAAGACATCTTTACCCTTCCTAAAGAAATAAAAAACTTACTTTTATACTCTTGTGACCAACAATGACTCTTCATAATGATTCTAATTATGACTAAACAATTGCTTTCACTAATTGGGTTAGGCTATATAAGTCGATGTTTTACATAATCCAATGAGATCATCTACAAAATGAGAAATTGGTAGAAAATTTCTCATAACTTTAAATCTAGAGATTTTATTATTACGTTCAGGTTGGAGGAATAGTCTCGATAAAGCTCAACTACCAATATATATAAAAATGGGGATAATGGATCCCCTTGTCTTATTCCTCTCGAAGGACTGACTATTATGAGAACTGTTCATCAACACATGATATTTTGTGGAGGAAATACATTATTCATGAAATTAATCCAATCAGGGCAGAAGCCAAGTCTACTCAAATAGCTATTACAAATTTTCATTCAACTCTATCATAAGCTTTACTCATATCTAACTTAAGAACAACTCAACCTCTTCTCTTTTCGTTCAATTTTTGTATAACTATGAAAGATTTCATAAGCAATACCAGTATTATCGTGTATCGTTCTACCAAGAGTAAAGCCTCTTTGAAAAGGAGAAATGATTTTAGGAAGAGAACACTTAAGTCTATTTGCAATTAATTTAGATAGAATCTTGTAAATCACACGTGCAAAGACTAATGGGTTTATATTGAGAGTGAAGGGTGGGATTCTTTGCCTTGGGTTTTAAAGCTATATGAGTAGAGTTGAAAGGTTTAGGGATCAACCTATCAAATAACATCTCTTGAATGGTATGAATTATAGCACTTCCCAAATACCCCATTATTTTTTGTAGACAAAAGCTTGAAACCCATTTAGGCTAAGAGCCTTCCAATTTCTCATGTTCTTGAGTACTCCCCCAATCTCCTCACTATTAGGGGTTTGCATTAGCCCATCAGACATGCAACTAGGAAAAAGATTCATTATATCAAAGGATATTGCGCAATTTGAGGAAGTGAAAAAATCATCAAAATAATCAGTAAAAGATTGAGCAATGTTTCCTTGGTTTTTTATCAATTCCCCTTCCTCACTCTTAATCCCATTGATTAGAATATTTTTCATTTTGATCCCTAGTTTTGAGATTCCATTTACTAAGATCCCTAGTGAATGGTGGAGGTTTCCTGTAAAATATTGCCGAAAGTATTGAGATTCCATTTACTAAGATCGACTTTAAAGTATTGAGAATCATCTTTGGAAATTTCGCTCTGAGGCGATTCTGAAGGGTATTTTGGGAATTTTCTTTTTATTTTTGGATCCTCTAATCCCAGCCCTTCATCGTTACAGGGAGTCAATCTGGACCATTGATTTCTGCGCCATTTTGGGCAAACCCTAGCCGCTGCAACCAGATACGGCTTCTTGCGCCGGTATCTCGCCGCTCGGGGGTTCATCCGATACGGCTCGGCCTTCAGTCCGCCTGTTGGATCAGATAGCGACACGATTTGCAGATCCGATCGGTTCTCCACCACGGTTTGTTACGACCTACGGTCTGTTACGACCCTCGGACTGTTACGCGCCGTCACGGTCTGTTACTCCTACGGTCTGTTACGATCCTCGGGCTGTTACAAGCCGTCGTTCCGATCCGGTAACCGATACGCCACATCTTGGTAAGCACTGATCCGTTCCATCCCTTGATTTGTTCATTGGGTCTGGTACTATACTTTTTCTGGATGTGATGACAGCACCAACCGCCAGTCCCTCACCCACTGGTCCTGGTCATGGGGGATTAACGGCCGGATCCCCAAAGCCCTCTTTCGCCCAGATTCTGGGCAAGATTTTGGTTGATGACAATGTCGAAACTCAGGTCGAAGGAACCCGCTTCCGTAAGGAGGGGGCTCCAGCTATCGGAATCACGACATCCGATGAGGTTCGTGGGGAAGCTTTCATGGAAAAACATGTCATTGTTCTCAAATTTTCTAGTTAATTTTCTAGTTACCGACCGACTTTGACAGATATTCGCGATTCAATTCACAGAACTTGGGGAATTTTGGGAGATTTCTCGTTGGGTTTGTTGAATCAAATACATGTGCTAGTACGACTTCAGTCGGAGGTAGAAGCAAAGAAAGTTCTGTCGAGGGACTCATTCCTGATTCGAGGAGTTCGGTTTAAAGCTTTCCGCTGGCATGATGGTTTCATCTTGAAGGAGGATCCCATTTCGGTGCCCCTATGGGTAGAGTTATCTAACCTACCTTTGCATTTATTTCATCCCCCTATTTTAAAAGCTATTGTGAATTCTTTTGGTGGTTATTTGCGGATGGATGACCATACTCGTTGTCTCACTCGGCCGGGTTTTGCCCGTGTATGTGTGGAGATGTCTTTAGCGGAGAAATTACCAAATAGAGTTTGGATTGATAGGGCCAATAACAGAGGCTTCTGGCAGAAAATCGAATATCCAGGTTTCAAATATTGCGACTTTTGTTCTTTGATAGGCCATCAAGAGGCTTTTTGCAGGAAAAAATTTGGACTCAAGGCCAGTGGGGGAGTTCCCGACTCCAGTAAAGCAGAGAAGACGGTAAAGCCGCCTGTTGAACACAAAACTTTTAAACAACAATATGTCCCCGTGCTCAAACAAGCTAAAATTGACCGACCTGCGGTTGGCCTGAGTGGAGCTAAGAACAACCAAGGGGAAGAATTGGTTGAGGACATTGGGGAAACGAGGCCGGTGGCCATGGTTCCGGTCAAGATGGAGTTGTCAAATAAATTTGATTCGCTTAATGATAACATTGCTGATGATGAGAGTGAGCATATGGTTCATGTTAGTGTTGAGAAGGTTATAGAAAATACAGAAGAGTGCCTTCTGGTGGCGGGGTACACCATTTCGGAGATTGCTAATACCATTGGACTTCAAGCTCAGCCGAAAGAGTCATCTATAGACTTACAAGAAGGGGCCAAGGGTGGTATAGTAGCTGACATGTCCACTGATCCCGTAGAGGCGAGGTCGCAGGATGAGACTGAGTTCAATCATTTGGGGAATCAAGGCTTAATGCTACGACCTGATCTCCAGCCAGCTCACGGCGTCACACAGTTTGCAAACAGTCCAGGAACCACTAAGTCTGCAAGCAGTCCCGGCATTGCGATCTGCCCACCGAACACATTCAGCCCATGCCCTGCTGGCCCTGCTCACGCAACCACCAACAGTCCAGGACACCATACAGCGACCAACACTCGTCCAGGCAGTGTTTCAGCGACCAACACTCGTCCAGGCAGTGTTTCAGCGACCAACACAGCGACCAACTCTCGTCCAGGCAGTGTTTCAGCGACCAACACAGGTCCTTGCAGGGTTCCAGCGACCACCAATCCATGCCACCATGCAGTTCATGCCACCAACAGGCCATGCCACCAACAAGTTCCAGCGACCGACACAGGTCCATTTCCAGCGACAGTCTCCAGTCCAGACTTTGGTCCAGGTCTTGCGACTGCCATCACCAGCCCATGCTCCGCGAACCTCATTAGTTCTGGCTCTGTTCCTATGGTTGATCCTAGCCCTGCGCACAACATCAGTATTTGCCCTGCTCCAGCTCAAGGTCTCAGCTCGCTGGAACACCTAGAGTCTCCTCGGGTCCAGCCTTTTCTTGGCCCAGATCCGTCCAGTCCGTATAAGGATTGCCCCATGCAATCCAGCTCGCCACTTCAGAGTTCAGCATGCCCACGGCCAATCAGCCCTCGTCCGCAGATAACGCCCAGTCCCAGGCCCCAACATCTTAATGGTCTGAACCCAGGGGACGTGGTATCTAAGGAAGTAGGGAATGACGTAGGGAATGACATAGCGAAGCCGACAGTGATGGCACAGTTGACAGAAATTATGGCCAAGCTCGCTCAATCCATGGCAACGGGTAATGTCTCAGTGCCTATGGTGGTCAGAAATGAAGTGGATGGGAGTTTGTATGATGTCTTTGTCCAGCTGGTGGAGGAGAACCGTGTTTTGCAAAGTAAGAAACATTCAAATTCCACCAATACAATGGTTAACGCCACAGATGATAGTGACGAGGCTGCGTCGGAATCGGAGTTGGGACTGGAACCACAGGCTATTAAGGATTTAAATTTGGGGGCACTCTCTGATAAGGATCAACAGAACAAAGTCAAATCGGCGGCCCTCCCGGGCAAACGTCGCAAGACTAAGAAGGGTAAATCTTCTTACCGTGCTTAAGATGATGGAAAACTTTTTGTTTTGGAATGCTCATGGGATCGGTAATCAGACCACGAGGCGGAGGTTGAAAAATATGGTGTTGGAGCATAAAGTCAGAATTCTTATGATTGCGGAGCCTATGATTCCTGCTAGTAGATATATGGAGATTGGCAACAAAATCCAACTGGGTGGCTTTGCCTCGAATGACTCGGTTGGCGGAAAGATTTGGATTTTTTGGGATTCTTCCCTCACTCTTTCGGTGGTGGATATGTCGGACCAGATCATTCATTGCCAGGTAACGGATTCTGATTCAAGAATATTTTTCATTTCTTTTGTTTATGCTAAATGTTCTGTAGATGGTAGAAAGGACCTATGGTTGAATATGACAAATTTTGCTGCAACACATGTTATTCCTTGGATGGTTGGAGGAGACTTTAACACTTACTTGCATTCTGGAGAGAAAGTAGGAGGGGTGGAGCCGTCCATGGCAAGTATGTCACATTTCTCTGACTGTATTGAAAACAGTGGTCTCATTGATTGTGGCTTCTCGGGTCCTCGTCTCACCTGGTGTAATAACAAGCGGGGCAGTGAGCGCATTTGGGCCAGACTGGATAGGATCTTTACTAATTCAGCTTGGTTGACAGATTTTGGTAGTCCAAAAGTGGAACATCTTAGCAGAACTTTCTCAGATCACTCTCCGCTGTTGGCTTCCATGCCAACTCATTCTAAAGTCGGTTATGTTCCTTTTCGGTTCCTTAATATGTGGACGACACATCCTGAGTTTATGGACTTGGTCAAGGACACGTGGTTGACAGACATGGGTACTATGAGACCTATTGATCGAGTGGTTGCCAAACTTAAATTGACACGCCGAACTCTGATACAGTGGAATAGGACGATCTTCGGTAATGTGTTCAGCAGAATTCGTGCATTAGAAGATGAAATGCAGCAGTGGGAAACAATACTTTTGGCGGGTTTTGCAAATTACAGTACTAATGGGCTAAATGTTAATGCTAATTGGGATGTTCAGGCTTGCTGAAATTTACACCGTTGTCAGGCAGAGTACAGATTGGCTCTCAAACAGGAGGAGCTTTACTGGATTCAAAAATCTGGTGAAAAAGAATTCAAGGAGGGGGATGCCTGCACTAAGTATTTTTTTGCTTCCACCAAATCCAAACAAAAGAGACGCGCTATCAATCAGATCACTTTACCGGGCGGTAGAACTATTTCGGAACCTGGTGAGATTCTTGACGAAGCCAATCAGTTCTTTTCGAATCTGTTGTTCTCTCAAGGTGAGGTTAGGGAAGATGTGGATTTGCTAAATTGTCTCCCGACATTGTTGGACTCTGGTCATTGTGAGATTCTGGTTCATCGCCTTTCTCTACAGGAAGTCAGGGATGCGGTATTTGACATACCCAAAAATAGTGCGCCAGGACCGGATGGATTTACTGCTGACTTTTATCAGTTTTGCTGGGAGGTTTTGAGTATGGATATATGGGAGGCAACTATGCAGTTTTTTGAAGGGGATGCAATGTCGGCGTCTTTCTCGGCGAATTTCTTGGCTTTGATTCCCAAAATTGCTAATCCAGGTTCTTTTTCTGATTTTCGTCCCATCAGTTTGTGCAATGTGATTTATAAGATCTTTAGCAAAATTCTGTGCAATAGGCTGGTTGATATCTTGCCAAGATTGATTTCTCAGGAGCAGGAGGCTTTTGTTAAAGGCAGGTTCATTGGGGAAAATATTGGACTGGCGCAGGAAATGATCAGAGACATCAATAGGAAGGTTTTTGGAGATAATGTGGTGCTGAAAATTGATATGGAGAAAGCATATGATAGGCTGGAATGAAACTTTTTGCTTAAAGTGCTTAGAAAATTTGGCTTTACGGGTAGAATCTGCCACATCATATCTAACTGTATTACTTTTTGTGGATTCTCGGTTCTGCTTCAAGGAGTATACAAAGGTTTTTTCAGATCCACTAGGGGACTTCGGCAAGGGGATCCCCTATCCCCTTTTCTTTTCATTATTGCTTTCGAAGTTTTGAGTAGAGGTTTGAAATCAGCCTTTGAGATTGGCAAAATTGGGTACTACTATACTCCAAGGAATTGCAACCCTATTTCCCACCTTCTATATGCAGACGACACTCTTATTTTTTTAAATGGCAGAAAATCCTCAGTTATGGGATGTATGGAGTTCCTGCGTCGTTATTGCAAGGCCTCGGGACAGAAAATAAATGAAGGAAAAAGCTATTTTACTCTGGCTGAACAAAGCACAGCGGAGCGTATTGTAGCTTTAAAAAGTGGCACAGCTTTCCAATTTCACACTGCTCCATTGAAGTATTTGGGTGGGCCAGTTTTTCAAGGGAGAGTTAAAATTTCATATTTTGAAGATTTAATCTCTAAGATTCAGGTTCGTATTCAAGGATGGAAGGCCAAATTGTTATCTCCAGGAGGTCGCCTAATCTTGATAAAGCATGTTCTTAGCTCAATTCCGATTTATATTCTTAGTACCATGTGTGTACCAAGGACTGTCATAGCACGGATTAATAGATTGTTGGCGGACTTCTTTTGGGGGGATTGTGAAGGCCGACTTAAGAAAAAATGGGTGTCATGGGATAAAATTTGTTTTCCACTGGCGGAAGATGGTTTAGGCGTTAGAGACTTGACGATAGTGATGAAGGCTTTTCGAGTCAAGGCTCTATGGAGGTTACTTACTTCCGACTCTTTATGGGCTACTTTCATGAGGAATAAATACTGGTTACAAGGCGTTGGTTTGAACTGTCAACCTGTGAGAGGTGGCTCGTCTCCGTTTTTTAAAGAGATCATGCATGGGAGAAATTTTCTCTTGAGTAACTCGCTTTGGCGTATTGGCACTGGGGATACCGGTTTCTTTGAGGAGAATTGGAACATGGTGGCTTCTTTCAGGAGATCGGCAGCATTGGTTGATCAAGATTTATGGCCTTCAATCCGTGAGGTGTCTTCTACAAATTTTGTTTTGGTTCACCGGGACCTCAGAAATTTAGCGCGTGAACTTTATGCAGATATCCTACGTGGTGAGAACAATGAGAAGGACACGTGTGTGTGGGTTCCAAACCCGAATGGGCTTTTTTCACTTCAGTCGGCGTATGAACGGTTACGAAAACATGGGAAGGTCAATGCATTAAGTCAAACACTTTGGCACGACATTTTGCCGTCCAGAATATCAGTTTTTGTTTGGAAATTAATTCGTCAAGGAGTACCAGTGGACGGTGAATTATACAGATGTGGGTTGAGCTTAGCATCTAGATGCCATTGTTGCACCTCGCCAAAGCAGGAATCTTTGAACCATCTCTTTCTTGACGGAGAACTGGCAAGGCAGGTGTGGAATCATTTGATAGAATTTTTGACGTTCATATACGACGCCCAGCAGAAATATCTACGGTTCTCGCCATATGGTTCAAGAAAGCTAAACGCACTTCGCAAACATGTGTGTTTTTCTTTCTTACTCCTATGTTCATTCTATGGAAAATTTGGAAACAAAGGTGCAAATGTTTTTATGAAAGTGCTCCCCCCAATTCTGCTTTTGTGATCTTGAATATTCGGCGCCAGTTGCGAATAACAAATAAGTTTATAATTCCCAAGCAAGTTAGCAGTAATAAGGCACCCTTACAGTCTTTGGGGTTGGAAGTGCTTCCTGTTAGAAGGAAGTCAGTTCGAATTGTTTTTTGGCATCCTCCCCCCCAAAGATTTTGTTGCGCTTAATGTAGATGGTTCCTCTCGGAAGGATATGGCAGTCGGTGGTGTGGCTATTCGTGACTCTCGAGGTCTATGTGTTGTGGGAAAATATATTTTTTTCGGAGCAGGATCCCATCACAAAGCGGAATTTTTGGCTCTCTTAGAGGGTCTTCGCCTCTGTCTCGATTGGGGATTTAAAAAGGTGGTTATTCAAACAGATTCCGATCTGGTTTGTGGCTGGTTTAAGGATAGTTTAACAACCCCATGGCATTTGGAGAATATATTGAAAGAAATCAAGCTGTTGGCAGCGACGATGACGATATACTGTCAACATATCTATAGGGAGGCAAATGCGGTGGCAGATGCATTAGCCGATAGAGCTTTTCATGATCTTGGGACAGGTTCTTTCATTGGAACTGATTTTCCCAGGCGAATAGCTGGCTTGATTGTGCTTGATAGATTACAAACGGCGTACCTTCGTCATGGGGAAGATTAGAGGCATATTTTTTTCATGTCAGGTTGCTTCGCTTTTGGTTTGAAGACTTGCGTGATGCGGCATTGGCTGGTAAGTGAGTATACATGTGATTCATTTGTACTGCAGGAAATGGTACAATTTGATTGCCATCACGGGGACGATCAGGAACGCGGCGGGCGTTGTGACGCTGCGTACACGCATTTGGATGCTATGGTTTGCCTGGCTGGATATAGGGGACAGCAAGGTGAGTGCGGCTGGATGGGCACTCGGTTGCAAAACAGAGTGCCTATGCTGGGTGTTGTGTTGATGCGGCTCGACATGGAGGGCACGTTTGGTGATGCAGAGTGTTGCGATTAGCAGCACTGTGGGTGCGCTATGGAGCAGAGCTGGACGCTGAGTTTTTGTAACAACAATGCAGCTCCTGTTGATGTTACAATTCCTGTAAGTTCCAGCCAATCACATTCACTGGGATTGCAGGAAATAGAGCTTGGAGCTGAACTTGCTGAGGATGTTGCTGTGTGCTGTGGTTGCAATGCTGGCAGGGGACAGCAAGGTGGGTGCTCTGGCTGGGCACTCTGTTTCTGCTGGATTTTTGGTTTGGTGCTTAGGCGGCTTTGTTTGCGAAGTGGCGTTTCTATTTCGGATTTTGGTTGTGTTTTATATTATTGGGTGTGAGCTGGATGTCTATGATGGTTTCGCGTGCACTATATGTTTTTGGTTTCAGTTCTTAGAGGTTTTTTATTGTTTGTTATTTCCTTTCGGACAATTGCTTGCAAGATGTTTCAGTTATTTTTGTTTTTTGACTTAATGCGGGTAACGTCGTAATGTACCCCCGCATTGATTGTAAGTTTTTTTTGGTTAATTAATAAAGATCTGGCATCCCATAGTTGCCCCTCCCCACTGGAGGTTAATTTAAAAAAAAAAAAAAAAAAAAAAAAGGATTGGCTTTAGTATTGGGACAAGCCTCTGTGGGAAAAAAAAGGTGTGGGCTTTGCCATATTTCCTTGATCACATTGGGTAGGAAAGGATCAAAGGTCCACTGAAAATTTTGGAAGGTGTTTTTTCAACTTTTGGGGATACTGAAATGGTTGAAGTCAAGTGTCATGTGGTTAGAAGAATGATGTAAGTGGTAGCTAAAATATCCAAAGGGAAAGAGGTAATCCATTCAGTACTACCTAAAGCTCTATCTACCCATTCTTTTGTTAGTCCAAGTAAATTTCAGGCCTCATTGTTGTAAATCCACCATTCCAAAGGTTTGGTTTGTACGAACTTGTTGAAATCTTCAGTTTGTCTATCAATAACCATTCTACCACCTATTTTATCAGCTTGGGACATCAAAGCATTAAAATCTGCAATAACCAACCATTTTTTTTTTTCAATGAAGTACCACATGCATGCAATGAATTACAGAAATAAGGTTTAAGCTTCACATTAGGATCACCATAGCAAAAATGAAACACGCCAATCATCATTTAAATCTTATTCATGGAAGGTAACTTAAATAATATACTTATTCATACCTTCCACAGTTAGTTGAAGACTTCTGTCACGCCCCGATCCGCCACGGGAATCGCAGCGTGCCGATGCATGAACTAACCCGTAACACAAGCGGATCGTAACCGGCCACAACATCATAATATAACACATTCTTGATACGAGAATCAAACGGAAATAAAACTACGCTAAAGTTTGAACAAAATAACTATATTTGATTCGCCCCGCCAGAGTCATAGTGACAAAACCAGTATACAAACATCTAGTATAGCAATATAGTACATCTGAAACACAGCGGAAGCAAAACATACCCGTACAGGGTGGACACAACCAAAAAGCACAAAACGCGCCTACAACGGAAACCGGGGCCTACGCGCCACAATCAGCAGGAACGCCAACACTGCCTGCACTCCAATAGAAGCACACCCCTTGCGGGGTCAGCAAAGCACAAAGCTAGCTGGTGCGATCGAACTAAATACAAATAACGGAATACTATACCAGAAAAATTCATGCCAAACAATAAATGATAAATAACAAGTTCTAAAGACTAAATCACACCGTGTCTCTAAAGATAATATTTCTAAGTTTAAGCAACAACACAAACATTTCAGATTCAACAATAACTACTAGTTTACGATATATGCCGATCATTACACGTGATTCAAACATGGTAAATATCAAGCAATGGAAATAAAGACAATCTCATAATTCTTCCTAGTCTCTTAGGTATAGCAATCAGGTTGAAACCAAAAATCCTGTAAAATTGTGTATAAGTGTCTCATATCGTAGGTATCCGCATACCCTACGAATGTGTCTCACCCAGACACATCCCACAGCGTGCACCAGTACCACTTCGGACTTGTTTGTATCCTAATGGGGTGCCATCTACCAGGATACAAACTCCAACATCCCGAACGACTGGCCTAACATGGCCAACCTAACACAATCAAACTCAAGCGCGCTGGGAGGGAAAACGAGTAATCTCCAAAGCACGTCCTCCGGGACCCGTCCTACTGCACTCTATAGTGGCAAGTGCGTGCGAGAGCTCACCGCACCTCAGCAAGCTTGCCACATGCAATAGCGTCCACAATGTCAGGTGCGAGTCATCTCAAGCACCATCCAACTCACGATGCGAGCAAGCTCCTAAGCATCGACACAACAGACATTATAGCGGGGTAAAGACACTTATACTACTATCCACATGCACAAATGAGGAGTCTGTACATAACCAAAGGTAACAAACGTGCAATCATAAATAATTCGGCAATTTTTTATAAAACCACGACTATGTCAGGGTCCCAACATGACCCAATTCACCACAATAATTTATTCGAGTCAATTATCATACATGCTCAAGACTCGGAAATCCACGGTAAAACATGACATACTATGCAAACTCGAAAACAAAGCATACAAGTCTCATGTCATTACACCAAAGCCTAATCACACCAAAATTCCTTCACTATTCGATTTCATTCAAGTATATCATGCTTTCCGAAAATCCAATGCCTAATTCATTCACAAATAACCAACACAATAATCGAAATATATGAAAACCCCGAATTTTGGATTTGGATTTAATTATACACAATCGACGGTATAATGTAAAAATTAAATTCAGGATTTCAAATAATTATTTATCAAAATAAATATTATAATTCCACTCGCCTGGGCGGAATGGATTTTCAAAACCCAATTCCTACAGGTCGAAGCTCCTAACACGCAAAACCACGAATGCGGGACCACGAAAATTCTAAAACTGCAAGGCGGACTCGAAAATGAGCAAACAAGCCGAAGACTAAAAAACATAAATAAATTACAAGCGGCGCGTGACTGAAAGAAAAACTTACATGCAAAAGAAATTCGGCAACCACCCCGCCGAAACCCAAAGTTCGGCGAAAACGCGCCGAAACCCTCCCTACTCCGGTCTGATCGCTTCCAAACTGCACAACAGCCCGCAAAAGAGTCTAAGGACACCCGGAGTCACGAATGTGAGGCTCACCCACGCACCCAAAGCCCGAATTCATGCCGAAGAACCCTCAAAATGAACATACGACCTGATTTTTGAAAAATTTTCGGCCAACCCCAAAACAACCTTGCATGTCGGTTATAAGGGCTCCCAAGGACGCCATCAAGGCCCCAACATGGCTGATCGGAGCTATGGAAACCGATCAAACCCCAAACCCAAATGAAAACTGATTTTTTTTTTTTTTTTTTCTTCTAAAAAACAACAGAGAAATGAAGAGGGAATGCAGAGAGGAAGAAATGAGGAGGAGGAGGTGAGATTGGGGGAGAAAAATCACCCAAAATCGCCAAAAAAATCTGCTGAAGAAAAGAAAATCAATTCGTCGCCTCGCTCACTGGAACGAAAAGAAAAGAGAGAGAAGAAGAAGAAGAAGAAGGGGGGGGGGGGGCGCTTTCTCTTAAACGGTGGGTGGCTATGTGCCCCCACCACCTCTACTGAGTACACCCCGCCCAAAAAAATCTTTTTTTTTTTTTGAAAAACGCAGATATTACATCATACACACCTTAAAAGAGATCTCGTCCTCGAGATCGGACAAAAGCCACGACAAGAAAACCTAGGCAAAAAGCTCGGGGTATTTTTGTCTCATCTGGTCCTCCAGTTCCCAAGTCACGTCATCCGCTCGGTGGCTCCACTGAACCTTCACTAACTTCACTATCCTCCGACGAAGTTGTTTCACATCATCATCAACAATGGCTACTGGTCTCACTGGATACGTCAACTCATCCGAAATCTCCACCTCAGCAGGCTCCATAATCTGTGACGGGTCTACCAAACACTTCCGCAACATGGATACGTGAAACACGTCGTGGATACCTGACATACTCTGCGGCAAAGCCAATCTGTAGGCCACTGGTCCAATCCTCTCAGTAATCTCATATGGCCCTACATACCTCGGTGCAAGTTTTCCACGACTTCGGAACCTAACAACTCCGCGCATCGGGGAAAACCCTGTCACCAACATCAAACTCCAACTCCTTACGCCTCCTATCAGCGTAACTCTTCTGTCTACTCTGGGCTGTCAACAACCGCGCTCTAATCAGCTCAATCTTCTCAGTAGTTTCTCTGATCACATCCGGCCCCATCACAACTGACTTTCCAATCTCTTCCCAACAAACAGGGGACCTACACGGTCGTCCGTAGAGTGCCTCAAACGGTGCCATGCCAATACTTACGTGGTAGCTGTTGTTGTACGCAAACTCGCATAACGGTAGGTGATCTTCCCAACTGCCCCCAAAGTCTAAAATGCATGCTCTAAGCATATCTTCCACTACCTGATTCACTCGCTCAGATTGGCCATCTGTCTGTGGATGGTAAGCTGTACTCATGTCCAATCTAGTACCCATAGCTTGTTGAAAGCTCTGCCAGAAGTGGGCTGTGAAAAGCGGATCTCTGTCGGATACAATCGAAACAGGCGACCCATGAAGGCGAACTATCTCCCGAATGAACAATACCGCTAGACTGTCTGCCGTCCGATTCATACTAACAGGGATGAAATGTGCACACTTCGTCAACCGATCAACAATGACCCATATCGACTCATTACCTTTCCTCGACCGTGGAAGTCCATCGATGAAATCCATAGTGATATACTCCCACTTCCACATCGGGATATCCAATGGATGCAATAACCCAGACGGTCTCTGATGCTCGGCTTTCACCTGCTGACAAGTCGCACACCGTGCCACAAACTCTCCAATGTCTTTCTTCATGCCATGCCACCAGAAAGAACGTCTCAAATCTCGATACATCTTTGTTCCACCGGGGTGAATGGTGAAACGAGATCTATGAGCTTCCTGTAAGATATCTCTTCGCAACTCCTCATCAGACGGAACACAAAGCCGCCCACGAAAACGCAACCCTCCATCTGAACCCGCCGACCAATCGGTAGGGCACTCATCCAATGTGTCCACTACCAAATCTGCTATCTGCCTCGTAATCACTGGGTCGGAGGTCTGTCTCTCCACCACTCTACTGATCAACGGCGGATAAACTGCTAAACCCGCTATCATGCTGCCTTCTGTACTGAAAGTAGGCTGAACTGCGAATGAAACTAATGTCTCAAGTGTTCGATACTCCTGAATCATCATGGTTTCCATCACTGCATGTTGCATACTCAAGGCATCTGCAACCACATTGGCCATACCAGGCCGATACTGTATCTCGAAGTCATAGCTGTTAAGGAAATCAACCCATCGTTGTTGCCTCATATTCAACTCCCTCTGAGTGAATAGGTAATTCAAACTCTTGTGATCTGTGAACAACTCAAACCTCTCACCATACAGATAATGTCTCCAGATCTTCAAAGCAAAGACTACGGCTGCCAACTCTAAATCATGTGTCGGATATTTTCGCTCGTGGGGTTTCAACTGTCGAGATGCATAGGCTACGACCTTCTTGCCTTGCATCAACACTCCACCCAATCCTGTACCGCAAGCATCAGTAAATACCACCAGCCAGCTACCAGGTGTCGGAATAGTCAACACTGGTGCTGAAGTCAACCGAAGCTTCAAAGTTTCAAAAGCTTCTTCACACTTTTCTGACCATACAAAAGGAACATTCTTCCTAGTTAACTGAGTGAGTGGTGCTGCAATCAAGGAAATTTTTTTGATAAACCGTCGGTAATAACCAGCCAAACCCAGAAAACTACGAATCTCTGTCACACTACTAGGTCGTCTCCAAGACTTCACTGCTTCGACTTTCTCGGGATCCACTGCAATACCTCCACTAGAAATGACATGCCCAAGAAATCGAACTCCAGGTTCCCAGAAATGACACTTACTGAACTTCGCATACAACTGATTTTCTCTAAGTGTCTGCAAAACAATGCGAAGGTGCTCTCTGTGCTCTTCTAAACTCCTCGAGTACACTAAGATATCATCAATGAAGATTACCACAAACTTGTCCAAGTATGGACTGAACAATCTATTCATCAAATCCATGAAGAAAGCTGGTGCATTTGTCAATCCAAATGGCATGACTGGAAACTCATACAAGCCATAACGGGTTCGAAAAGCTGTAATTGGAACGGAATGTTCCTCAACTCTCATCTGATGATACCCAGACTGCAAATCTAACTGTGAAAACACTACGGCTCCCCTCAACTGATCCAATAGATCATCAATCCGAGGCAATGGATACTTAATCTTGATGGTCACTTTATTCAGATCTCGATAATCTATGCACATCCTCAATGATCCATCCTTCTTGGATACAAATATTGCTGGAGCTCCCCAAGGTGAATTGCTCGGCCGAATAAACCCCTTACGAAGCAACTCATCAAGCTGTACTTTCATCTCTTCCAATTGCTTAGGAGCAAGCCTGTACGCTGATTTAGATATAGGTGCAGTACCAGGAACCATCCGAAACTCTACCTCACGACGTGGAGGGATACCAGGAATCTCCTGAAAGACATCAGGGAACTCACACACAACCTCTATAGAACTGGTGTCGGGACAAGAAATCTCAAGAGAGCTAAGAAAACTCGACATCAAAGAAATCGAATCGGGCTCACAAGCCAACACACGAGGCGAAGCATCAGGTGGCGCTAACATCACCGACCTATGCAAGCAATCAATGATCACCGGATGACTGGACAACCAATCCATCCCTAGAATCAAATGATAGCCCTCAAAATCCAAGACAATAAAGTCAAACACAAAGTTGTACCCCAACAAGGAAAACTCGAAACGGGGACAAAATTCCCACAACCAAACCGAAGTACCCAAGGGAGACACAACGCACAGGGGCCCCGGCAAAGGCACTACCTCAAGGTTGTCTCTAACAACCAACTGTCTAGAAATAAAAGACCTAGATGCTCCTGTATCGAAAAGAGCCCTCAACAGGGAAGACGACGAATGCACAAAACCTGGCACACAACACATGTATCCTGAATCACATAACAACACACTAACATGCAATTTTTCCTACGCATAATGCACATAACACAATCTTACTACATCCGGCACACACAAAACGACAATAAAAATAATAATAACATACCCTCAACATTTTCCTGACCGGGAATAGCTGCTAGGCGAACAGGCGGTGCTGGGAGAAGGACTATCTGACCCATTCCAGGCGCAGGTGCTAACTGTCCCTGAGGCGCCCTCTGCTGTGCTGGTCCATCCCTATTATGAGGACAAAGTCTAGAAAAGTGCCCCAATTGTCCACAAGTATAACAAACTATATGATCCCATCGATTTGTCTGACCTCTTGGACAATCACGGGCTACATGTCCCTCCTGACCACAAGTGAAGCAACCGCTCCTAGTTCCTGTCTGATCACCCCACCTAGGCTGTCTCTGTTGCTGCTGTCGATGATTTCCTCAGGAACGTCTGTCGCCTCTGCGGTCTTTGCCAGTCCTAACTGGTCCCCCTCTACCAGGGTCTCTCTGCTGGACAACGACACGCTCTAGCTGCTGTGTCTGCTCAATTGTCTGGCTTCCTCAGCCAAACCTTTGACTACGTTCTGAACCTCTAGCTCGTTGAACCAAAGTCTCTTGTCTACACTCGGCGTCCACTCGCTCCTGACTCAAAGTGACGTCCACTAATCTCTCAAAAGGACGATCAATCATCACCATCAACTGTTTCCTTAGAAACGGGTTCAGACCACTAAAAAACTTCCTGTTCTTCTTCTCTGGAGTATCTATAAAACAAGTGGCATAACGGCTCAACTGTGTAAACTCGGACAAGTATTCAGAAACAGATCTAGAACCCTGCTGTAAATGTAGAAACCTGTCCACTATCTCAGCTCTTGCAGAATCAGGAACAAAATGTTGTTCAAACACCTGGCAAAATGTTTCCCACTGCATCTCTGACACATCACGGCTCTGCCTCACTGTATCCCACCAGTACATAGCCTCTCCGTCAAACTGGTGTGCTGCTAACTCAGTACGCTGTATAGGTGTCAGCACCATCCTCTCAAATATGAGCTCTACCTTACGGATCCACCGATCCGCAGCTAGAGAATCTCCAGTACCATCAAACCTTTCACCACCCAAGCTGACGAAATCCCTGTTGCGCCGAGTAAACGGATCCTCTGACTGACTGCCCTGCCTCATATTCTGTGCCAACTGGGTCATCATTTCCATAAAAGCCTGAGAGATATCCTCCCCAGTAGTGCCTGATCCCTCACCCTGGGATCTCTTACCACGTACCATCACCAAACAACCTCTACGAAAAAAAAGAAAACACACATACCATACATCAAACAACACAAGAAAAGTCCTAACTCCTCTACCCAATTCACTCAAGAAAGTGGTATACGATGATGTTCTATGTGAACCGGTAAACAATGGCTCTGATACCAAGCTCTGTCACGCCCCAACCCGCCATGGGAATCGCAGCGTGCCGATGCGTGAACTAACCCGTAACACAGGCGGATCGTAACTGGCCACAACATCATAATATAACACATTATTGATACGAGAATCAAACGGAAATAAAACTACGCTAAAGTTTGAACAAAATAACTATATTTGATTCGCCCCGCCAGAGTCATAGTGACAAAACCAGTATACAAACATCTAGTATAGCAATATAGTACATCTGAAACACAGCGGAAGCAAAACATACCCGTATAGGGTGGACACAACCAAAAAGCACAAAACGCGCCTACAACGGAAACCGGGGCCTACGCGCCACGATCATCAGGAACGCCAACACTGCCTGCACTCCAATAGAAGCACACCCCTTGCGGGGTCAGCAAAGCACAAAGCTAGCTGGTGCAAGCGAACTAAATACAAATAACGGAATACTATACCAGAAAAATTCATGCCAAACAATAAATGATAAATAACAAGTTCTAAAGACTAAATTACACCGTGTCTCTAAAGATAATATTTCTAAGTTCAAGCAACAACACAAACATTTCAGATTCAACAATATCTACTAGTTTACGATATATGCCGATCATTACACGTGATTCAAACATGGTAAATATCAAGCAATGAAAATAAAGACAATCTCATAATTCTTCCTAGTCTCCTAGGTATAGCAATCAGGTTGAAACCAAAAATCCTGTAAAATTGTGTATAAGTGTCTCATATCGTAGGTATCCGCATACCCTACGAATGTGTCTCACCCAGACACATCCCACAACGTGCACCAGTACCACTTCGGGCTTGTTTGTATCCTAATGGGGTGCCATCTACCAGGATACAAACTCCAACATCCCGAACGACTGGCCTAACACGGCCAACCTAACACAATCAAACTCAAGCGCGCTGGGAGGGAAAGCGATTAATCTCCAAAGCATGTCCTCCGGGACCCGTCCTACTGCACTCTATAGTGGCAAGTGCGTGCGGGAGCTCACCGCACCTCAGCAAGCTTGCCACATGCAATAGCGTCCACAATGTCAGGTGCGAGTCATCTCAAGCACCATCCAACTCACGATGCGAGCAAGCTCCTAAGCATCGGCACAACAGGCATTATAGCGGGGTAAAGACACTTATACTACTATCCACATGCACAAATGACGAGTCTGTACATAACCAAAGGTAACAAACGTGCAATCATAAATAATTCGGCAATTTTTTATAAAACCACGACTATGTCAGGGTCCCAACATGACCCAATTCACCACAATAAATTTATTCGAGTCAATTATCATACATGCTCAAGACTCGGAAATCCACGGTAAAACATGACATACTATGCAAACTCGAAAACAAAGCATACAAGTCTCATGTCATTACACCAAAGCCTAATCACACCAAAATTCCTTCACTATTCGATTTCATTCAAGTATATCATGCTTTCCGAAAATCCAATGCCTAATTCATTCACAAATAACCAACACAATAATCGAAATATCTGAAAACCCCAAATTTCGGATTTGGATTTAATTATACACAATCGACGGTATAATGTAAAAATTAAATTCAGGATTTCAAATAATTATTTATCAAAATAAATATTATAATTCCACTCACCTGGGCGGAATGGATTTTCAAAACCCAATTCCTACAGGTCGAAGCTCCTAACACGCAAAACCACGAATGCGGGACCACGAAAATTCTAAAACTGCAAGGCGGACTCGAAAATGAGCAAACAAGCCGAAGACTAAAAAAAATAAATAAATTACAAGCGGCGCGTGACTGAAAGAAAAACTTACATGCAAAAGAAGTTCGGCAACCACCCCGCCGAAACCCAAAGTTCGGCGAAAACGCGCCGAAACCCTCCCTACTCCGGTCTGATCGCTTCCAAACTGCACAACAGCCCGCAAAAGAGTCTAAGGACACCCGGAGTCACGAATGTGAGGCTCACCCACGCACCCAAAGCCCGCATTCATGCCGAAGAACCCTCAAAATGAACATGCGACCTGATTTTTGAAAAATTTTCGGCCAACCCCAAAACAACCTTGCATGTCGGTTATAAGGGCTCCCAAGGACGCCACCAAGGCCCCAACACGGCTGATCGGAGCTATGGAAACCGATAAAACCCCAAACCGAAATGAAAACTGATTTTTTTTTTTTTTTTTCGAAAAAACAACAGAGAAATGAAGAGGGAATGCAGAGAGGAAGAAATGAGGAGGAGGAGGTGAGATTGGGGAAGAAAAATCACCCAAAATGGCCAAAAAATCTGCTGAAGAAAAGAAAATCAATTCGTCGCCTCGCTCACTGGAACGAAAAGAAAAGAGAGAGAAGAAGAGGGGGGGGGGGGGGGGGGGGGGCGTTTTCTCTTAAAGGGTGGATGGCTATGTGCCCCCACCACCTCTACTGAGTACACCCCGCCCAAAAAAATCTTTTTTTTTTTTTTTTGGAAATACGCAGATATTACAACTTCCCCTCCAGAATAAGGCGAGACCTCCTGAGTTTCCTTCAGCATCCACAAAGCAAGCATAAGCACATTTTAAGCTTTTCCTGATCTCTTCCATTTTGATGTTTCTGTCTTTATCTCCATTATGAAACACAAGTCACGATTGTGTTTCTTAATGAGGTCCTTTAGTTCTTACCAAAAAAATAAAATAAAAAATGAGGTCCTTTAGTTGTTTAATTGCAGAGGTAAAACCATACCCTGCAATTCCAGGAGAAAATCATTGATGGTGTGGTGGCTTTTGAGGGCAAGTCACCACACACAAGCCTTTAAAATACTTCTCAATTACGTCATCCTAACTTTCTTCCAGTTGGGCTTCTTTGACACCCGTGATAATATCAAGGTCTGTGTTGTACTTCATATATCCATTACTGACCAATTCAGTATGATGTTCCTCAACAGTTTTTGTCATCCACTTCCCCTACTTCCTCTTCCTTTCAGGAATACTTCGAAAAATCAAGTTTTTTTTTTTTTTTTTTTTCTAATTGTGATGTCTTCTCGATCTTCCATTCTTTTTTTTTCTCCGTTCACATGGACAAAGCTATCCTCCTTGAATGTAAAATTCTCTGAACTACCTTCCATACCGCAGAAGGGAGGTCGAAATCTCTTGAAACTATCACTTTCCCGTGTGTACATAATCTTTGCAATCCATTTTTCAACTTATCACTTTTCCTCTTTCTATTGGGATTAATAAGGGATAATAGCGAGGTGCTGTAATGGGTTTAGATTACGAGAGACTAGAGAGGTGGTGGTAGGATTAGAAATAAGAGTTGTTTGATGTTGGTATGATATTTGGGAATGATTTGTGGTTGCATTGGAGGGTTTTTAAATTTTTTTTTTTTGGGTGAGACCCAGTATTCTCCGAGGTTGTTATGGTTTTGGTTGTGCACAGGTTATTTGAGATTGTTATGATATTGAAGTGGTATGGGGTCCTCAACCCGTTGGGATTCTTGTATCATTCCTTCAGAAGCATAGCTATTGGGAACTTATGTTAAGTTCCCATTGATGGTCGAGTTTCAATACATCTCTTGAACCGTTGCCATACATTCAATGAAACAGTCTACTCCTCGTTCTCTACCAAACCTCCTCCATATCCGGTGTCACCTAATCTCAATCGATACATGCCTACTGCTAGGAACATTGTTAAGAGAGATTCTCTCTAAAAATTCCTTGAACGCCATCGGATTCTGTTCCCAATTAAACATAGGACATGACCCATATGCTCATCTCTTTGATTATTCCTTGGATTTCCTCGTCCATAACTAACTGGTTGTTGCATTGAAACATTGTTTTCTTAGAAAGTTGTTTCATTTTTATACATTCGCATACAAAAAAAATCTGCTTTTAGCTTATGTGAGAAGGAATACTTGATGCAAACTTGAGCTGCCTGAGTTTGTGAACGAAATAGCTTAATAACTACATCTTTTATATCACAATGGTTGTATGGCCAACAATACCACAATAATAACAAAAAAAAAAAAAAAAAAGAGGAAGTTTTTCATACTTGAAATGAACTTTAGTTGATCTCCTGCACCCAAGTTCGTTTCACGCTTTTAAAGGTTTTTGGACATTCACCAATACAGGTTTTTGGACATTCACCAATACCTTCAAGCTTTTGACGAAAGGATCCAACCCTTCTTTGCAAACAGAGAGATCAACATCATATAAAATTACTTATAACATCTCCAACCATTGAGGATGGATAGGGAGGGATGGAGATAAAGCTTATCCATCCCTTTTCCTATACATGGGAGGACAGTTTCAGGTCGGATGGGTTTTAAACAAATGTCTGAAAATATAATTATATATGACATTTGGCTTAATGGTAAAAACAATTGCATTTTGAGAAAAAAGTCATGGGTTCAAACCCTACAATACATAATTAATTAATAAAATATTTATTTAGATTGAGATTAATTAAATTATACAAAGTTTAAAATTTTTGTAAAAAATGATATAGAAATTGTGGCAAACGGGATTTGAAGCCCAACCGTCTGATTTTTGCTATCTATGGATAATGAGATAGATAGTTTTATCCATTTTATGGGGATATGAGATGGATAGGAGTTATATATCCCGTCGGGTGAGAAAAATGAATAGGGATGGATAATGTTATCCATCTTGGCCGAATCCATCCCCATTAAAGACGGTCTTAATATCTAAATAACATTAATGGAATAATTAAATAAGTCATAGCATAAAGAAAGAAAATTACAATAAGCAAACGAGGTACCAACTCAAGCGGCGGATTTGTGGCAGATAGCTTCACATGTCTAAATTTCAAACCATGTTGAAGGCGTTTAATGGTTATGAGATCCAGTAAAAAAAAAACCTTGTTAGGCATTGAAAACAAAACAAAAAATTAAAATAAAAGTCAAATGACACATTAATGAGCAAATGCTCTAGGTTGCCTTGTCTGAGGCATAATGCCATGGTGGCACGTCGAACAAGACGTGGACTAAGACGAGGCCTTTTTGGAATATGATGACTCCTATGTCATCAACATAATCTTAATAAATAAATAAACAAACAAATAAAAGTCAATTGACGTGAGCTCGATAACTCATGTATTTTCGAACATAATCTTAATAAATAAAAAGTCAATTGAGGCCTCAATGAGCAAACACTTCAGGTTGAGGCATAACATCATGGTGGCACCTCGAACAAGAAGTGGATTGAGGTGAAGCCTTTTCAAAATATGATGACTCGTGTGTCGTCGAACAACATAATTGATAGATCAGTTTTCGTTCTCCTTGACCTTGACCTGCACAAGGAACAAACGTGAGTCAAAGACCACCGTTGTGGTGGCCGATGATACTTCGATGCTAAAGTCAGACAAGTCGTAGAGAATGGTGTATTGCTTGAGATTAGGGTTATGTAGAGTACCTTAGTTCCTCAACCTTATGCCCTATTTATCATGTGAGAGTCCTTGTTCGGCTATGCAGGTGAGTTTCCATGCACAACTTATACTCTAATGATTATTATCAAGTAGGAGTCAACGTCTTACTAGTCTGCTTGTCTTAGATCAAACTCCTAGATACTTGCCTTATTTGATCTTACGGTTCTCGGTTTGACCACTTGACTTATGGGCTGGATAGGGCTTTGTTGCTTGGGTCCAATTCTCAAATACTCACCACCATGGGCTTGGTTATCTGTCTTATGGGCCGAATCAGATTAGACGCTTATTTGGGCCCGCTCCATTACGTTGACGATATCATCATACCACATATACAGAGTAGATTACTGGATGGTTTAGTGTATCATCAGCTGCTCCCCTCGAGTTAGTGGGCTAGCTTGTCGGTCCACTAAGTCACTTCATGAGGGAACTCGGCAGTCGTGATGATTGAGTCAGAAAACGTTTCCTTAAGCGGCGCATGTCATCAATTGGGTTTGTGATTGCTAAAAAACAACGCGCCATTTCACCTCTATATAAGTCTTCCTCTTTGCAGAGTTGAGTTTCTTTACTTCTGCAATTTTTCAGAGACTTCTTCTTGCTATCTTGTTTTGATCAATTTCTGTCTTTGCAAATGCAATCGAAAGTTCATACATTCTTCAATGGCGGTTCAGAATAAAATTTTCGATGAACTAATCCCCGAATGCTGTGAGTTTTTCAAGGAGAGATTAATTTTAGAGGTAGGTTTGGTAGATTCATGAGATATACCAAATTCCCGAAGATCTGGATCTTTTCACTTTGGGTCCTGGTCAGATTTCGCTATTTCCTCCGAGCGGACTCATTTGCTTGCACAGGGGTATGTTTTGATCGGGCCTTCATTTTCCTGTTATTGAGGATATTTGGTCTTAGTGTACCTTGATGTTCTGCTCGCTCAAATGGTGCCAAACGAGTATAGGGTTCTGATCGCCATGTTGAACAGAGCGAAGGATGCCAGACTTCGAGGGTGATCCAACTTCTGACATCTCCTCAGTTGAATGACCATGCTATTTGTGGGATTACTGGCATGAAGCTCCCACCCTTTTCAGAATCCCAAAATCAAAGCGTAATGGAGCTCATTGAAAGAAGAGGAAACTTCCAAAGGCGAGGATTCCTAGTCCGTCAAGGAAGGCGGAGTTGGATGGAACACTCCCCGTCCCTGTTTTCTAAGAAGCGTCAAACTGGAACCAAGGCTGCTTCCAGGCTATTGGCCCCTTTGGAAGAGGGGTCGAATGTGGCGGAACGGGAACTTGCTGTGTTCGCTGGGGCGAAAGTTGTTATTCTGAGAAACAAAACACTCAAGCTAAAACTTCTATTTTCCTTCCCGACTTGGAAAATGAGTACCTGAAGATGGTGGGGTGGATGATGTGATGAAGCTGAGTACTGAGCAGGCGAAGATTTTGAACAACTTTCAATTGCAGGCAAGAATGGGTGCTTCATCTGATGCAAGCTAGACCCATTAATTTTCTCTGAAGGATTTCAAATATACCCCTTTTTGGAACAAGAGTTCACTCAATTTGGCGAAAGGTCACCTGATTGTCGTCCCTAGGGCAAAAGGTCCCTTCATCGTCGTCCGTACTGCCATCCGTCTATTTTTCAACCTCGGCTCAAGGTGGCGGTCGATCCGAGGAGTGATTTTTCCCCTTCTTTCCCTTCAACTGCTCCCAAGTCAGCAGGTGGGAGGGAGCCAACTGTCGCGGGCAAGAAGAAAGCAGTGGAAGAGGCCCCAGGCTCTATGAAGACGACAAAGGGTGGTGTTGGTGTGTTTGTGGGTTAGAAAAACCTTCATCCTGATGCGCATATCAGTTTTTTCGCCCCAAATCGGGTAAAAAATGAACAATCGGGATTGACATCAGAAGATGGATGTGTCTCATGTTTCCAAGAAACACATTTGCAGATGGTATGATTGGCTAGCCAATCGAGCATTGGTGCCAGAAAGGGAGTCACTGGGTGAGTATATGGACAAGGGGTAGAAGCGTTTGATGCTTGGGATGTCATATTTGAACCAATTTGTCGTTGCTGGGACGAAGGTTGAAGCTATGCACGAGAGAGTATACACCATGGAACAAGTTTTTGCACATTTGTAGAAGTCGTATTCAGATACTCTTTGCGAGATTAAGCTACTGAAGAAGCAGCTTGAAGGCTAGGCTGGTCAGGCGGGTGCTGGTTCAAGCTAGAGGTCTGTTCAAGCGGATACCCATTTTGAGGCCTTAGAAACCAGATTGAAGGCCTAGAGGGTCTGCTTGGAGTTAGTGGAGACTGATTTGGCAAAGATAGTGTTTGTGAAGGATAGACTGGAAGAGGAGCTGAATCGTGCTCAACGTGATTTGAAGCTCGCTCAGGAGATTTTGTCCAAGGTGCGGTCTGAGATGCAGGCTCTACGTGTTAAGAAGAGCAACAAAGAATCATAATGGGTTGTCTAATGTCAGCAGCTGAAGTCGATGTTGCTTTCAATGCCAAGAACATAAGGGCGACATAAGAGGAACTTCTCCTGGCACATAATGAGCTTAGCTCAGTCAAGGACAAGTTATGATTGAACATTCTAGAGACGATGCCTTAACGAGCAAACTGTTGCAGTCAGAACAAGAGCTTGCAAAGTCGAAAGCTCGCGAGGATAAAATTTTTACGGCTCAGGTCATATTCTAGTTCAACAGAGTTGATGGGAAGGCGGGAGCTGTTGGAGCTAATGGAAGAGGATCACGCTGATTGGGATCTTTCCTATTATAAACAGTCAACCTATATAGAATTTGAGGAAGATTTTGATCAGTTTCAGGAAGAGGATGCTCTAGATCAAGGCACTGAAGTTGTAGTACACACATAACCATCCCTTGCTTTTCCTCCCGCTAAGCCTAGCCCCACTGTATTTGAACCTTTCTGATAAGGAGTAAATTCTGAACCATCAATGAATTTTTTTTTTGTTAAGTAACACTTAGTACTTGTATTTTCTAGACTTTTCCTGCTGAATCTTTTCTGTGTTGCCTTGCCATAGTGTTGATCTTTAGACAAGAAATTTCACTTAGTCTGGGAACTGTCTAGTTAGTTATTCATGGGAGTTCTGATCGCTCAACTTGTAATTGCTATTGAAGTCAAGCATTTTTGGTCTAGACTCTCAGGTAGTCCAGAAGTTATCTTGGCCAGACTCTGTGAGTTGGCTAAACTTTGTACAACGGAGTAAGAATGATCTTGGTGGACCAGAGATCATTCGAATTCATAAGTCAATTATACTTTTCATTTCCCAAGCCATTTCAATCCACCCTTGGCGGACTAGGCATTAAAGCGGACCAAAAGTTATCTCCATCAGTCTTCATGAGCTGACTAAACTTTTTGGTTAAGTTTGGCCATCATCCCTAGCAAGTCATCTTGATCAGGCTTTACGAGCTCTGACTAGACTCACACTGTCTAAGCTATCTTGATCTGCTCTTGGCGGACTAGGCTGTAGAGAGGACCAAAAGTTATCTTCACCAGCCTGCAAGAGCTGACTAAACTTTGGTCAAGTTTGGCCATCATTGTCAATGGTCGGACAATGATCCCTGGCAAGTCATCTTGGTCAGGCTTCATGAGCTCTGACTAGACTTCTACTTTAAGCCATCTTTGTCCACTCTTGGAAGACTAGGTTGTAAAGAGAACCAAAAGTTATCTTCACCAGCCTTCATGAGCTGACTAAACTTTGATCAAGTTTGGCCATCATTGTCTTTGGTCGGACAATGATCCTTGGCAAGTCATCTTGGTCAGGCTTCATGAGCCTGACTAGACTTCCACTTTCTAAGCCATCTTTGTCCGCTCTTGGCGGACTAGGCTGTAGAGAGAAGACCAAAAGTTATCTTCATCAGCCTTCATGAGATGAATAAACTTTGATCAAGTTTGGCCATCATTGTCTATGGTCGGACAATGATCCCTGGCAAGTCATCTTGGTCAGACTTCATGAGCTTGAACTAGACTTCCACTTTCTAAGCCATATTTGTCAGTTTTTGGTGGACTAGGCTGTAGAGAGGACCAAAAGTTATCTTTATCAGCCTTCATGAGCTGACTAAACTTTGATCAAGTTTGGCCATCATTGTCTATGGTCAGACAATGACTCCTGGCAAGTCATCTTGGTCAGGTTTCATGAGCTCTGACTAGACTTTTACTTTCTAGCCATATTTCTTTACTCGTGGCGGACTAGGTTGTAGTGAGGACCAGATGGTCCTGAGTGTATAAGTCTGACTTAGACGTCCTGACTTATTTAACTTATCTAGCGGTCTGACATGGCGATCAGACCAACAAGTCTGACACTTAAGTCGGATTGTTATAGATTGATCGGATTTTCAACTAGAGTTAATGAACAAAAACGAAATTTTAGTAAAGTAAATACCTTGAATTTATTGATAATATTTTTTTAAGTGTTCTACATTCCATGGTCATTTAAGGCATTCACCACTCACGTTCTCTAACCAGTATGTACCTGGCCTGCTGACCTTAGTCACTCTGTAGGGTCCTTCCCAGTTCGGATTTAGCTTGACCGCGCCTGGTTCCTTAGTGTTTTGTTGAGTTCTTTTGAGTACCCAGTCTCGCACTTTGAACTCTCGTGGCTTGACCTTCTTATTGTAGTATTGGGCCATCATCTGTTGGTAGGCAACTATCTTGGCGGAAGCCTCATCTTTATTTTCCTCGAGGAGATCTAATCTGACTTGCAAAGCTTCATCATTGCCATCTGACTTGAACTTCTCTGTTATGAATGTTGGCATCCCTAGCTCCATTGGGATCATTGCTTCCGATCCGTAAGCCAGAGCGAACGTTGTTTCTCCAGTAGGAGTTCTTTTGGTGGTCCGATATGCCCTGAGAATTTCTGGTAGTTCTGAGACGGTCATATTAGTGACTTCTGTCTGTCCATTGGCTGAGGGTGCCTTGGCCATGAGTAGTGGTGGACGATGTTGAGGTTATCACACAACTTTTTAACCTTTTGCCTTCAAATTGAGTCCCATTATCACTGACTAGTGTCATTGGGATTTCGAATCTGCAGATGATGGATGTCTATATGAAATTCTCAATTTGATTTTCGCCTATCTTCGCTGGGGGTTCCACTTCAATCCATTTGGTGAAGTAGTCTACAACGACGAGGATGAGCCTCTTTTTGGTGGAAAGGGGGAGTAGATCAACAATATCCATTACTCATTGTGCGAAGGGCCATGGGCTGGTCATTGGAGATAAGGGCTGAGCAGGCTTGTGCACTTATGGCGCTAACCACTGACACTTGTCTAATTTTTAGACCATGTCCTTGGCGCCATGTTGCATTTTTTACCAATAGTACCCTAAGGTGAGGGCCTTGTGGGCTAGGGTTCTCTTGCCTGGGTGGTTCTCACAGATGCCCTCATGAATTTCTCTAAGAACGTAGTCTGCCTCGGAGCGGGATATGCATCAAGAAGGGGTCCAATGGCTGACCTTCTATACAACTTGTCATTTAGGAGAATGTACCACACTGCCATGTTTTTCAGCCTTTTGGCTTCTATCTTTCTTGCTAGGAGGATTTTGTTCTTGATGTACATGATGATGGGATTCATCCAGCTCGTCTCTTTGCTTGTTGCGCTGGCATCACTGGATTCTTTTTTCTTCCAGACTTATTTTTCTTGGAACTCAATGAGTCTGTTTGCGGTCTCAGTCGTAGCTGAGGCTTTTTTGGCTAGTGCATTAACCTTTTTGTTGTCCTCTACGAGACATCGCTGAAGCTTTAACCTTTTGAATCCACTCATGGTGCTGATTATTTTCTCGCGGTAAGCGAACATCGTAGGATTTTTGCTGCTGAATTCCCCTTTAAGTTGGTTGACTACCAGACAGAAGTCGCTGTATGCAGCCAGTTTGTCTATTCCGGTCACCTTGGCGAGCTTCAAGTCGAACAAAAAGGACTCATACTTTTTTTCGTTATTGGAAGTGGGGAAGCCAAACCTGAGAGCTTTCTCCAGAGCCAGCCCGCCTTTAGAATTGAGAGTGACTCTAACTCCACTCCCATTAACTGCGGATGATCCATAGCAGTGCAGGGCCCATCCTTGGTCATCTGACTTCTGCTTTTGGTCATCTGACTCCCTCTCTCCACCGCCTGTTAGTTCGACGATGAAGTTTGCCAATGCTTGAGCTTTGATGGTTGTTCTTGGGGTGTAATTGATTTCGATCTGCCCTAATTCGACTGGCCACTTGACCATCATGCCCGACAACTCAGGCTTGTGCAATATTGTGCGGAGTGGATGTTTAGTGAGAACCGTTATATAGTGGGTCTGGAAATAGGGCCACAGCTTCCTGGAGGAGATGACTAGTGCCAAGGCTAACTTCTCCATGTCTAGGTAGTTTGCCTCTGCTTCCACAAATGTTTTGCTGGCGTAATATATTGGTTTATGTATTTCCTTATCACTTCGGACTAGGGTTGAACTGACAACATGCTTCGAAATGGCCAGGTATAGGTAAAGTGTCTCTCCTGTAGTTTTGAAAGTAACTCCGTACTTCCCATATACGCTTTCAAGCTTTGAAATACTTGCTCACACTCTTCGTCCCATTTGAACCCTTTACTTCCTCTTAGAATTTTGAAGAAGGGGAGGTATTTGTCGGATGATTTGGAGATGAACCTATTGAGTGCTGCCACCATCCCTGTCAGGCTCTGAACTTCCTTAATGTTAGTCGAAGACTTCATGTTGAGAAGAACTAGAATCTGTTTCGGATCGACCTCTATCCCTCTTCGGTTTTCTATGTAACCCTGGAATTTTCCCGACTCAACCCCAAAGGTGCGTTTCTGCGAGTTGAGCTTTATCCGATACTTGTAGAGCTGATTGAGCGCTTTAGCGATGTGATCACGACTGTAGAGAATTTTAGCCAACATGTCGTCTATATAGACCTCCATGGTTCTGTTAGTCTCTGATATGTTGTTCCGCATTTACCAGACTGAACGACATCGCTCGATAACAGTATATTCCTCTTTTTTTTTTATGAAGGAGGTATTCTCTTGGTCTAGGGGGTGCATTTGTACTTGGTTATATCCGGAATAAGCGTCCATGAATCTTAGAAAGCTGTGTCTGGACGAGGCGTCCATAATTTGATCAATGCGAGGATGTGGAAAGCTGTCTTTTAGACAAGACTTGTTCAGGTTTGTGTAATCCACATGGACTCTCCACTTCCCATTCTTCTTTTTCACCAAGACGGTATTCGCTAGCCAGTTTGGGTATCGTGCCTCCTTAATCATGTCGGCATTAAGTAGCTTTTGTACCTTTTCATTGATGATCTGATTTCGTTTGGGGGCCATAGGTCTCTTATTTTGCCTGATTGGGTTCCGCTCTCAGTCTGCTTCCAGTCAATGGGTGATCGCGAAGGGGTCAATCCTCACCATGTTATGCATTGTCCAGGCGAAGATGTCTTGATTCTCCCTCAACAACTTTATCGGTCGTTCCGCAATGCTTTGCTCAGGCGGGAACCTATCTGAATGGCTCTGTTGTTATCAGTGCTATCAAGGTTGACTGTGACTGACTCCTCCTCTGGCTGGCCAACATTCGGTTTTCCCCTCAGACTGACTGGAGCCTCATCATCCGAGTGGGGAGACTCTTATTTCATTTCTTGGCCCGAACTTTGAGATGTCTGACCTACAGGCTCAGACTGTGATTGCTAGTTGTCCAACTGCTATAATGCTTCATAGTGGCACTCTCATGCCGATGGTTGGTCTCCTCGAGAGGTCCCCACCTCACGATTGTCAAGGTACTTAATGCACTGATGCAGAGTGGAAACTACCGCCTCCATCTGATGGAGCCAAGGCCTTCCCAAGATGATATTGTAGGTGGATGGGGCATTTACCACCATGAACTCTTGGAACAAGACTTTATGCCATTACCGTCTGCCTAATCTTCTCGATGGGGAAGCATTTCTCCCCTCTAAAACCAATTATGGGGTGTCTGGCCGACATCAAGTTATATTCTTTCAGCTGCATGCTGCGGAACACATTAAGGAATAGGATGTTCTGGGAGCTCCCTGTGTTTATTAAGGATCTCTCCACCTCCCATTTTGCTATCATGACTGAGATAACCAGGGTGTCATTATGAGGAAAGTGGACACTCTTGAGGACTTTATCTGTAAATGTCAGCGACAGGCCAAGGCTCTGAACATGAGTGTATTGTACTTGTTAGTCTTCGTAGGTGAACTGAGTCCGCATCTTGCAGAACGTTCTCTTTCGAAACTTGTTGGATTGCTCACCTTCCGAACATACCCTATGCAGGATGTATATAATGTCGGTCACATTTTCTTATTTTCTTCCCCCAGTCTTGCCTCTTATCCGGGCTTAAGAATTCTTTGAGTTTTCCTTTTTAATCCAGTATTTGATCTCGTTCATGAGATGCTTGTAGTCTTCAGTGTCGTGGTTGATGTCTTTGTGAAAGGAATAATACTTTCCATTGTCACATCGGGACGGATCTCCTCGAAATTCGGCAGGCCACTTTAGGTCTCCCCAGTATTTAATGATGGCAAGAATGTCGGACAGGCTGGCATTATGGGGAGTGAGTGAGCCGTTTCTAGATCCGACAAAGTTAAAAGATTGTTCTTTCCTCGTTTGGCCAGAATCTGGCTTATTATCACTCCGCTTCCTCTTTCTATTCCTCACTTTTTTCTTATCTCGGGTGCCAGGTGAATATTTCTTTTCACTTTTGCCCCCTTTTTTCGTAGCCCACATCTCTTCATGGGCGATGTACTTCTGATAGTTTTGTAACAAGCCTGCCATGTTCGTCGGAGGTTCCAGGGTAAAAAAGTTGTAGAACCGGCCTCCTTTCAGGCTTGAGGTGAAAATTGTGACGGAGGTGTCGTCACTATAGCCATTGATGAGAGTTACCTTGTCCTTGAAGCGGGTAACAAACTCCCTTAGAGTTTCGCTTGGATTTTGCTTGAGGCTGAGCAAGTAATGTGGAACCTTTCTGATCCACTGGCTGCTCACAAAGCGAGTGATAAACGCCTTGCCCAGCGTATGAAATAAGTCAATCGACCTTGGGGGATATTGTGAAACCAAGTCACCGTTGTTTTCTTTATGCCGGTGGGAAATGTTCAACACATGACTGCTTTTGATCCCTCTTTCAATGCCATCACGTGATGGTAATGCGCGTAGGTTTTCGGACGGATCCGTTGTCCCGTCATAGAATTCCAGATTTAGGGGGTTGAACTTCTTAGGCAGTGGCGCGTGCATGATCTGATCCATGAACATGGGACGATGAGGTTGTACAACACATCCACATTGGTGGCCCCAAACCGTAGGGGATTTTGTGCATTGGGCTTGTCAACCTTAGATGTCTGGTCTCCATAGACCGCTCCGGTTTTTTGATTCCCGCCGTCCTTTATCTCATATGAACCAGAAGTGACATTGTGGCTCTCCTGAACATGGTCTCTATTCTCATGCGGAGATAGGGTCCTTTCCGCCTCCCTGTCAGCGCTTGCAGTTGGTGGGTTCTGATGAGCAAACATGTCAACCCCTTGAGCAATCTGTTGCACTTGGGCAAAGAGCTGATCCACCCTACAGTCTGGAGTGGCTGCAACCCAGTGCGGGGGCTCGTGTCGGTTCTCCCCTCGTGGTTGGCACCACCGGAATTGGTGGTACCGCGTCGGCTCGAGCATTTGAAGGCTTGGCGATGTCACCATTAGCATGGGATCTTGTGGCTACCATTCTTTCGGACTATAATAAAGGATTGTTGCTTTTTTAATCTTTAGAGCTCGTCATTCCCCACTGACGGCACCAAAATGATAGGTCAGTTTCCATTCTCCTTGACCTTAACCTGCATAATGAACAAACGTGAGCCAGAGACCAACGTTGTGGAGGCCGATGGAACTCCGTTGTTAAAGTCAGACAAAGTGTAGAGAAGGGTGTATTGCTTGAGATTAGGGTTTTGTGGCGTACCTTAGTTCCTCAACCTTATGCCTTATTTATCATGCGAGAGTCCTTGTTCGGCTATGCCTTTGGTGGCATAGTTTAAGGAAGGATATCTGCTAGAGATCATTTCCTTGTTGAGAGTTTTCCATGCAAGAGAGTTTCCATGCACAACTTATACTCTGATGTTTGTTTCCTAGTAGGAGTCAACGTCTTACTGGCATGATGATCTTAATCAGACTCCTAGATACTTGCCTTATTTGATCTTAGGGGTTCTGGGTCTGACCATTTGACTTATGGGCTAGATATCGCCTTGTTGCTTGGGTCCAATCCTCATATACTCGCCTCCATAAGAGATATGGGCTTGGTTCTCTATCTTATGGGCTGAATCAGATTAGGCATTTATTTGCGCACACTCCAATCCATTAACGATATCACCATGCCACGTGTACGGAGCAGATTATTGGATGGTTTAGTGTGTCATCAATAATCTAACTCTAAGATATTCTTTACTTTGAAGAGGAGCGGATATAGGACCAGATAAGAAATTTACGTGATTAGTGGCAGTGGTTGCATTCACCACATGTGGTCGAATTGAAATAAAAGGTTAGCCCTTGAGAACTTTGGAATGGCTTACGAGGCATTATTATCTCTTTGAATCAGGTCGGACGTATTCGTCAAGTGTTTCATACATGAGATCTAAGATTTGGGATTGTTTACTAATAATAAAATTACTTAGACTTGAGCGGATTAGTAAGGCTTGTTGAAATCATATCATGTTTTCAGGACAATCTATATTTGATTTAATTCGGCTCGGAACCACTTAGCAATATTTTGGAGCTTTTCACCTTAACACATTTTTATCTTAAATAGATTACATACCTCCTTCAGGGAATTTTGACTGCACATAAATCAGGTTATGAAAGGAAAAATGATTAACCTTGGTTGCAAGTTAAGATACTAGGTTTGAGCAGGCTATAAAAAGCTTCAACGGAAAGTCTACATAATCAACATTATTACTTTCATATAAAGTCATGACTTGTTTGTAGCATAAAAATGAGATCGTTCTGTCACATTTTTGAAGTTAGGTGATGATACACCAAAACAATCCCTCTTCTACACCGTACACATGTCATGATGATCTTGAGAAATAGTAGGCCAAAGCGTCAGCCCAACACTAATTCGGCCCAAGCAGTTCTAAGCCTACACAACGCAGTTCGCCAGACAGGCTCGAAATCATTACAACTTGATAAGTCCACGTGTCTCATAGCTATCCTCAATACCCATAAGCCCTGCTAAGGCAAGTATCTCGAGGATCAACTTCGGTCAGGCAAGACAACAACACTTTGCTTCCAACTAGAAAGCAAATTTCAGAGTATCTAAGAGCACAAGGCTAACAGGGAACTACCTCCAGAACGAGAACTACCTCCAGCACTATAAATAAGACATAGGTTGGTAAGCTAAGGTACGCTACAAATTCCTTGTTTACAACATTACGCCTTCCTCAGATCCCTGTCTGACTTTAGCATCGGAGTGCCATCGGCTACCACAATGGTGGTCCGTGGCTCACGTGCGTTCAGTTTGGCACCGTCCGTGGGGACGAAAAAGTTCCTAAGCTTTTCACTAGCATCACTTATCTTAAGAAATCAAATAGATGGTGACCACCAGATCATGCGACAATGGAGAACAAGGGGACACGTCAAACGCCTAGACTGGCGGTATACCGCCACTTTCAGCGGTATTGGTGACACACGAGCATCAGACTCACACCCCTGCGCCAGCAACAGTAACAACGGACCCCAAGATAGATTTTCTTTCGTCTCAAATACAAAAAATCACAAAAACAATCGAGGCTCTCATACAATAGAACTCTTCACACGCTAATGGAGATCAGGAGCAGCACATGCCTCCATCTCTGAAAGATAACAAATAGCAAGCACAGGAGAGTCAAGCCCCTGCTAGTTCTCATTGGACTAGAGGAGGCGGCGCGACTAACCTGGAATCGACTTTCAGGGCAGACAGGCTCGCCCCGGAGAACCCCCTCGGCAGAGGGGCACATGACCCAAACGTGCTATATCGTCTCTATGTTCCACCGTTCGTGGACCGTATCATGAATGAGGCTCTTCAAAAAAAGCTCACGCCTCCAAAGCTCCACTTCTACGATGGGATCACCAACCCATTCGATCACCTACGCCATTACCAGCATGTAATGGCACTCGAAGAAGGATCCGAGTCGGTGATGTGCAGAATTTTTCCTACTAGCCTAAAGAAGTCAACACTAACATGGTTCCACAGCCTCTTGCCAAATTCGATCTACTAATTCAAGACGTTGGGGAAGGAATTCCTGACGCACTTTGTAGGAAGTCAGCGTTTATGGAAAGGCCCACACTACATACTCTCTCTGAAGCAGAGATCCAGTGAGACACTCAGAGAGTATGTCATACGCTTCAACGATGAGCTGACGCTCACTGACGGCTGCATCGACGACACAGCCGTGATGGCTTTTACTGCGGGCCTAAAAGAGGAAAAAACTTTATGACTTCCTCACCTTGGAAACCTCTTTGGATATGATAAAACTCCTTAATGATGCCCAAAGATACATCACCTTAGAAGAGATGAGAATTGTGAAGAGGGAAACAAAAGTTGAGACGAAGCCCTCCGTTCCTAAAGATAAGATGAGGGAAGAAGGCGAGAAAATGAAGAAATGAGCAAGTGAAAGTGCAATGACAACAAGTTAGACCCTGGCCGAGCCAGGCCAGAGAAAGCTTCCAACTACGTTGGATTCAGATCCATGACCCCCTCAATTCTAGCCTATCGAATGTCCTGAATTCCATGAAAAACTTGAAAGATCTAAAATGGCCACCGAAGTAGCGCATAAACCCCTCCAAACGTGACAACAACAAGAACTGCTCATTCCACAAAGAGGGTGGCCATGACACCAATGACTGCAAGAGTCTAAGGTACAAGATCGAGTACTAGATCCGCAGGAGCAAACTAAAGGAATTCCTTGGTTCTGAGAAGCGACCAGAACGACCCAGGGACAGGGGGGAGACAGTCAAGGAGATCGAGAAGGAGGCTTTGGGCATAATCTATGTCCTTCATGGAGTTGGATCGGATGAAGACCAATCAAACAGGCCCCGCAAGTGGATTCTACTGGAGATGCAGACGCAAGCCGCATATGAGGACAAATGTGTTTACTACTCGAGGGTGCAAAGCCCCATCCCCACCTTAACCTTTACAGACAAGGATTTCAAAGGTGTCCGTGCACCGCACAATGACGCTCTCGTCATATCAATCTCCATTGCAAGGTGGGAGGTGAAGAGGGCCCTTGTAAATACGCGAAGCTCACTCAATGTCTTGTTCTACAATGCGTTCCATAATATGAACCTCAAGGAAGAGAGTCTGACGTCCTCAGACTACGCGCTGATTGGATTCATCAGAGAGAAATGCTTCCCTATCGGGTAGATAAGGTTAGCAGTGGTGGCAGGAGAGCCACAACTGAGAAAAGTCCTGTTCTTGGACTTCATGGTCGTAGACGTGCCATCTACCTACAACCTTATCCTTGGAAGACCATGGCTCCACCAGATGGAAGCAGTAGTCTCCACCCTTCACCAGTGTGTTAAGTACACCCCTAACCACTCGGAAGGAACGATACGTGGGGACCAACCTAAGGCACGAGGTTGCCATTATGCTGCACTGAAGCCGATAGAATGTTCCCAGATCCAATTGGAGCCCACAGGACAACCTGAACTGAAGCCAGGCCCAGAGATTGTGGACAGATTGCTCTACTCACATAGAAATGAGATCCTTACAACGATGGCTCAATTCAGCAATGGGGGACATTCAAGTAGTACAGGAGGATCTGCCCTTCGACCGAGCAAAACGAAGAGGTCAATGCAAACGAGAGTTATACCCCCGACAAACAGTCAGCGTGGAAATAAACTCCCATGCAAGTTTTACTCTTAAGTAACCGACATTAGCGAAACATGGCAGTTCGCTAAAGGTTTCAACGATCTTGCAAGAGCCATGCAAATTCACTTTAGGGCCAGATCGACCTATCTCCGCCAACAGTTAGTCTATTTCAGTTGTTCATTTTCCTTTCCATAGTCAATGTAGAGTCTTAGTTCTTAAAATCTTATGTGATTTGTAATCATTTAGGAATAAAAAAGAATTACGCAAACACACTCTATTGATGCGACATACTACAAGCATCTGAATCCGATGCAACATAAAATAGGCTACATACTCAACCGTCCTGAGGTGGATACAAAAGACTACATACTACAAACATCTGAATCGGATGCAACATAAAGTAAAGACTCGCTTAAACAATCCGACTCCAGATGAAAACAAAGGTACTCAAAGTAGGCTCTACAAACTCTCCGATGAACGTTATCCGTGAGCAACAACAGGACGAAGGACTGGCATTAGCAAGAGCAGGATGAAATAACATGTCCAACTCAAAGCCTCTGCAGATACAACTCTCAAATATGGTTTGAGGTGGTACAAAATCAGCAACCCTGCGAAACACCAGCCAAAGCTACAACCAACTCACACGCTTGATCCGCTCGACTAGACTAATTTGGGACAAGTATAAGGTTGAAACAAATTGAGTGCACCCTGCCGCTAAAGTGATAAAAAGGACATCTAGAAGTCAATGGCCCACTCCAACAGGCCATGTCCAATTCCACCCCAGCCCGAGATCCCGAATTCCAGCGCAAGGCGAGACGACGGGGTTAATCAAGAAGTGATGGAGGCGATTACTCTGAAGTTGGCTGCTGGTGTTATCTCTGAAATTAAGCACTTCGAAGTAGCAACATGGCACCAATGCATAATTGACAGACTCATTCCTTGGGAGGGAGTCTATACTTCTTCTTTGAAATATGAGAAGAAATTACAAGATCTCGGCAAACCAATTGGGTGCTCACCCAGAGCAGGTGACCACAGATAACAACAAGTCTTATCGCGACTCATTGGCGCAAATGTCAAAACATTCGAAGACTCCAACGTTGGAGATCTCCCTTCAGCCTTTGGAAAATCCAAAACACTTCAAGTAAGAACATTACAGGAGGCACGCTCTGCAGAAGACAATGCCTTCAACGATGAAGAAACACCATTATATAGACATAGTGGTTCACCAAACAGGCGGTTAAGCATTAACTGTCAGCATTGAATACCGTATGGGAAACGAGGAGACGACAGTTCCCAAGGAAACTGCACAAGACCACGTTCGTCCAATCAACGAGGTTACACACAATCCCATTAATTAGTGGGAGTAACCGGAACTCAACCGTCTCGTGATCTACGCTGTACGCATGTTACCATGCAATCTGCACTGTACACGTAGCGTATTGATAATACAATAAACCCTAGCTCTCACTACGGGCCCATGGGCTTAGTCCACTATTCAAGCAATATTCTACCACGTGCTTGACAAGCATTAGAAACCCTAGTCATTTTTGATACACGGATCACACCTGCATATCACCAGCTGATTCAAGGTATTCATGTCTCTTCAAAACTTATATGCACAATGCACTCTGCTCGTGGATATAGGCTTGCACGGCCGCAAGAGGCGGAGCCCCCACCTTGCCAGGCAAACTTAGTCAGCCTTGGCTAACGAAGACATCAATCGGTTCACCCCGACACCTAGTCTGCCCAGTGATGATGTCGACGGTTTAGGAAGTGGGAGTCTAATCAGCACTATCACGCTTGGTGATGACGACTTGCCAGAAACTGTCACCCCCTTCGCGGACAACAGTCACCGAACCCTATCAGGTAAGCCTAGCTGGTGACGACTGGCAACGACAGATTCTGATCAAAGCCCAGACCTGTAGCCACCACTGTGCGGGTGTAGATGGTTTGGCACGTGGGAGCCTAGTCAGTTCTGGCTAATGTCGACGGTTCGCCATGGGACCACTGCTCTTCTACAGACTATAGTCGCCGAATTATCAACCCCAGACCTGTAGCCCCCATTGTGTGGGTGTAGATTATTTGGAAGGTGGGAGCCTAGTCAGTCCCGAGCTGTGTATGACGGCTTGCCATGAGACCACTGCTCTATATAGACCATGGTCGCCGAAAACCACCAAATTTGTAGCTTGATGCGCACGGGTGTAAATGATTTGGAAGGTAAAAGCTTAGTCAATCCCGAACTGATTTCGACGGCTTGCCATGGGATCACTACTCTTTTATAGACCATGGTCGCCGAATCCCCTCGACATAAACTTGTAGCCCGCTCCGTGCAGGTGTAGATGGTTTGGAAGGTGGGAGCCTAGTAAGTTCCAAACTGATGTTGACGGCTCGCCATGAGATCATCGCTCTTTAACATACCATGATCGCCAAATTCTCACATCCCAAACCTGTAATTCACTCCGCACGGGTATATATGGTTTGGAAGGTGGGAACCTAGTCGGCCCTGACTGGTGTCAACGACTCGCTACTCGGCCATCGCTCCTCCTCAATACATCGGTCGCCAAACTAAAATCACAGCTCGGGCTGTATATACATGCTCGTATAGGCTGACATTCCATTACCAACAATGACCACTCGAGTTGGCCTAAAAATCATCCCGCTGACATGCGGACGAATGATGCATGGAACGTTAGCCCGAGCTCACGAAACCCGATTCGGAACAAGCGCTCTAGCTCTGAGACAATGCATGTGTTTGTCTACCACAGTTTACTCATGCCAAAAACCGCAACCGACAGTCGGATATGCTAATTAAGTCCTCAGTGACTGGCCTCAAGGATGAGCTACAGCCTGGAAAGTATATGCCATTGCTAAACCATTTGAAGAAACCCACTATTGGATGTAATTGAACGATAATGATTCTGGGACCTCACGAAAGAACAGGCCAGAGTCATCCACTACGTGAGTGGTCTAACTCTATGTAGCAGACATACCATTTGGCTCCATGCTGACCCAACCAAACTTCTATCAAGTTAAAACGACAAAATACAGACATAAAGTGTACTCAAAATAAACTTGTTTTCATTAACAATTGGAACAAAAAAATACAAATACACAAAATCTATTCCTTTCCAGGAGGGGGTACAGAAACATGAGAACCAAGCTCAACGATGGAAGGAGCAGCGGCTACGTTCGTGTGCGCTTCGACTTGGGCATCATGATTAAGACCACCTTTTTTTCTTATGACACGGAGAACACTTCTAGGTCTGCGTATGATATTTTTTATAATACTCGAGGTCCCATTCTGGATGCTCCTCCCTCATCAGCGCCAACACCTCTAGTCTCCCATGCACAACCTAGAGGAATTCACACTTGTCTTACGCTTTGAGAAGCACTTCCTCACGCGCCTTCGCCTCAACAAGCTCACGCTCTAACAACTCTAGCTTGCCTGTCAGCACATCGACCTGGGATTGCTCCATAGCTAGACTACTCTTAACAACACTTAGCTCATGTTGTTCTAGTTGAAGTTGCTCTCCAGCCTTCCTCTCTACTCGAGCATTGAATTCCACGTCGGCCTCTAACTGCTGCTTTTAGGCAACCCAGTCAATCTCCTTCATGGCTTGCTCTTCAGCGAGAGACTGTAACTCATAATGCATTTTAGCCTCAATTTCCTATGCGACTTCTAGATCAGAGTGGACCAGATCCAACTCTCACTTGAATTTGTCCCTTGCAGACATCGCCTCTACCAAATCAGTCTCAACGGCTTCCAGACAAACCCTTTGAGTCTCAGCAAAAACACTTGACTGTTTCAGCCTCCCCTCCTCAATTTGCTTCCTCACAGCTTAATCTAAAAAAATGCGTCAGAATACAACTTTTGCATGTTCGAGAAAACACAATCCATGGTGTACACCCTCTCACGAGCCGCCTCAACCTCCGTCCCAGCAATGACCACCTAGCAAAAATGAGACATCCCCAACATAAGGTGTTTTAAACCATTATCCATATGCCCTTTCAGTGTCTCCACCTTGGGTTTTGGAGCATGGTCCATCAGCCTGCTATGACGCCTGCTTACGTGCTTCTTTGAAGCATAGTCCATGTCAATTTCTTGGTTCCAAGCCTGGTTGCTCATCTTCACTACGTCCGGAGCAAACAAACTTATTCGAGCATCCGGATGGAGCTCTCTCTGACGCGGGATTATGCCGACACCGCCCTTTGTAGTCGCCACTACACCCAGGTCTTCCCCCGTAGCTTTCCCTTTGTTACCAGTAGTCGACCCTTTATTGCAAGATGACTTACTGGAATCCGAAGGAAGTGAGGGTAGCAAGTTGTACAACGGACCCTCCATCACCCTAATTTGCGTCCAGAAATGAGATGGGGAACAATGTGGACTACAAGAAGGATGACCCACTTCACCGTGGCCACTATCGGATGATCTTTCAGTGGAACGATTGGACTCTGGAACCTCAGGCTAATCTTCGTTAGAAACCACCAAAAGAACAACCCCGGAATGTCAGCACCAGTAGAAGCCGTCGCAGCGGTCAACACTTTAGCTTGCGCGATACACAAATTTGATTCCTACTAATCGAAGATGGTCCCTTTCCCAGCAAGATATTTTAGCCTTTCTCCCTGGCAGGCTGACTAGGTTCACGCTCCGCCCTCACTGGAGTAGACCGTTTGGAAGCCAACTCAGTCCTATCGCGTGACTTCTTCGAATTCACAAAGGAGGCGAACGTCTCAGAAAGTCCTTCCCTGTCAGACGAGGCAATAGCCTTAACTTCGGCGGCCTTCCTCTTTCTGGAAGGTTCTCGAGGACTTGACTTTTGGTGTTTGGTAAAGAGTGGTGGCCACATGCCAGTTGGCACACAAACCACTGTGGCAAAAATTAGCAAGACATATGACTTCCTCCACGCTCATCTTCGGCAGGTCACGAAATGTCTTCATAGTGTTCCGCTCCTCTAGGGAAAAAGGAGTAGTAGATAACCTCCCTAAAAATAAACGAGTGCAATGATCAGTGTAGAATCAGTGCAATGAATTCAAAAGATGAAGCTATACTAACGAAGTGGCCTGAACTCCCGCTCAAGCGGACGACCTTTGTACTCGAAATACTTCGAGTCCGAAGGAGAAAAAAAACAATATTTTTGCCAAGACTTGAAGTTATTTGGAAACTTCCCGAAGCAGGCCGATGATGTCATCTCACAAATGGCGTGATCATTTAGCCAAGGAAAAGTCAACAACTGAATCACCCAGAGAGTCACGCGGACACCAGCATCCTTCGCTCCGAATAAAATAAGAAGGATGATCCTCTACCCGCTGGGTACTAATTGGGCAGGAGGGATGCCAAGGAAATCCAAGAAGCCCAAAATCTCATCAAGAATAGGAAAGCGAACTCACATTTGAAGTATTCCGCGGTGCAAACAAATGAACCCTTATGGAGGGAGCATTGGCGTCTGATCATCTCACAGAGCGTACAATGGCAGGTCCTCTACGACCCCGAACATCTTTCGGATGTCAGCAAGGTATGACTAAGAAAATGACTTATTTTCAAAAACTTTGAGGCCCGTGGCCAAAGTTTCATTATCAAGATGGTCTTAGTGAGCCATGACAAAGATGAACAAACTTTCAATCAAAGATGAACAAAGCGGAATCTCTAAAATCAAGAAAATGGAAGAGTCAATCTCCGCAGAAAAGAAGGATCTAAATAGGGATTGGTTTCATGTCTCTTCTCCACTGAACAAACGCACACTTAATTAATGAAGCATGCAGCTCAAGCAAACGATTTAGATTCGATCATCATGAGTGGCATAACTTTTCACGAAGTGACTTAGCGGACCAATGTGATGACCCACTAATTCGGGGGGAGTAGCTGATGATACACCAAAATGGTCCCTCTTCTACACCGTACACGAGTCTTGACGATCTCGAGAAATAGTAGGCTCAAGCGTCAGCCAAACACTGATCCAGCCCAAGTAGTTCTAAGCCTGCACAACGCAGTCCGCCAGACGAACCCGAAATCATTACAACCTGCTAAGCCCACTCGTCACAACTATCCTCAATACCCATAAGTCCTGCTAAGGCAAGTATCTCGAGGATCGACTTCAGACAGTCAAGACAACATCACTTTGCTTCCAACTAGGAAGCAAATTCCAGAGTATATATAACACATGGAGACTTCTATCTACAGACTACTCTCGAAATGAGAACTACCCCCCGCGTATCTAGGAGCACAAGGCTATCAGGGAAACTCACCTTCACAACACGACTCCTAATTAGAGAGGGATTTCCATGAAGATCTTCTTCCTAAACTATGCCATCGATGACCTGGTCAAACCAGGACTCCAGCACTATAAATAAGACATGAGGTTGGTAAGCTAAGGTACGCTACAAATTCCTTGTTTACAGCATTACGACTTCCTCAAATCCCTGTCTGACTTTAGCATCAAAGTTCCCTGGCTCACGTGCGTTCCTTGTATAGGTTAGCAGGTTTGTAGGTCAAGGTCAAAGCAGAGAGCGAAAATTGACTGCATCATTAGGGATAACAAATTTCTTTCGTAGCTCTTGAGACATAAACATTTTAGAGAATAACAACTTTTTATACTCGCTAACAACATCTTACAGGCTATCTCGACCCTATTATCTTTTAGTGTGACAAATGAAGCTTTTATTTTATCCTCTTTATGATCTTACTTAGCCATTTCTACTAGTACTAGCCATTATATTGGTAGATCAGTAAAAGGTTTCTTCCATTAGTTTTGAATGAAAAGATCCGAGATTTATTGTTTTGGTTAGCTAAACCAAACTCCATCTAGTTCGATTTGATTGGAGGTGCCAACACCAAAGAAGCGCGCTTTTGCAATTTGCATGTCATTATGTTCTTAGCTTTCTAGTCCATTTGTTCTTGCAAAGCTCGTAGTTTCTTGGCTATAGGCTCTACAGTGGTTTCAAGTTACTCATCAACATCAGCTTACAACGACTCACTAGTCAAATATATAACAAAATGGTTGTGGGTTTAGTGAAGTATGGACGACGCTAAAAATGTAATTACAAAATTGTGACTACACTTCAATCTTAAGTAAAATTATGACCTAATGTCGAAGCTAAAAGGATTTGGAGTTTCTTGGTTCAAGGTAAATTCGCCTAAAAAAAGTGTATCATCGGCTAAAAGAAATAAAAATTCACTACAAGAGATTCTTTCATTAGAAATCTTTCTTTCATTTATAGAGGCCCTATTCCCTAAATCAAATGATGACTTGTTCTCTAGAGTTATTACTCATTCATCTATGTTATAAGAGAATCTCTAAGGGAGACCCTAAATTGGCGGTCTCATTTGGGAAAAATAGCTTTCAATGGAACACTCTATATATACCCTTATTTATTTTGGTCTCTCCATTTTCGCTATATTTTGGGTGCATCCATGCCAACCCTCAAATACTAAAAGTTATTACAAAAAACTCATTTTCTTCATTCTCTCTTCTCAAATCCTTAAAATTTAAATAAGAGATTCCTAAAATTAGGGAAGATATATTTAAATAATTATGAAAAAGTTAAAGTGGAGAATGCGGTTGGAGTGATGAAGAAATGGAGAATCTCTAAAATTGGCTTTTGGTTAAAATGAGATATGGTTGATACTTCAATTTAACTTTTACCCTTGGAGATGCTCTAACATTTAATATCACTTTATAGGTCTAGAATCTTCTTGACATAGGCTTGACACTTTACTTGGGCGTTCCTGTTGATGGCTAGACAAATGTGGACACCGACATCTTGGGAAGCTTATATATTAGATAAAAATTGCTAGGAAACCAGGTTTTTTGCAACCATGTTTTATAACCCGGTTGATGTGGCATGATCTCAAAAGAATGATGAAATCCCCAAAGAGTTTATGTGTATCTCGAGGTTGTAAAAAACCTTATATGACGATGCCACATCATCATAGTTGCAAAACCTGATTCCCTAGCCTCATAGCTAGCTTGATTTTTTTTCGTTGTTCATATCGTAGAATTTGATTCAAGATACCGAACCTTAAATTTTTGGTAACTGTACGACATCTATTTTGAATAAATCGATCAAATAATGGATTGAAAAATTTGACTAAGTCCAACGTTAATTGGATATAGTGGATGCAATATATTGGTTTATTTTTGTCGGAAATTATCAAACCTCTTTGAGAACCAATCATTTTTGTTGCTACACATCTTCTAACTAAAACAACAATGAAAAGACACTTGTAAATCTCTATCATACCTTAAATTAAATGATCCCTCTAAATGACATGGGCCATACATATTTTGAGCAAGGAATCTCACAAAATTTCGGCTCTTTTGAAAATATGAAAAGAAAAATGGCGAAAAAGTAATTTACATTTTTTGTGATTTTTTTGACATTTTCGAGGTTTTTTTTTCGGGAATTTCCTACCTTTTGGTTATTTTTGCAAAAAGCACAATAAGGCAAAACCAAATTTCATTTTTCGGTCGAATTATTTTGCTGCATCCTCAGTTTGCTTCGCCAGTGCCTTTTTCCTCAGTCTACACTGGCAATTGCATTTTCCTCAATTCCTGTTTCCTCCTCCATGCTGTGTGCCTTTGTCGAATTGTGGTCTGAATGTCCGATCACTCCTCAGTTTTTTGCGTTCCTTCTTCTTCCTCCCCGATCGACCCGCTTCAACTTCAATCGATATGGTTTGTGCATAATTTGCTTCATCTTCAATCGACCCGCTGCTTCATCTTCAATCAATCGAAATCTCCGGTCTGTACATTATCTTCTTCATCGATCTACAACTCAATCGATCGACCAGAGCAACAATAGGAGTAGCTACCTTCAATTGATCGACCAAAGATGAAACTCCAATGGCAAGCATTGAAGAAAAGACATACATAGTGAGATATACAAACATGATCGCTTGCTGGGAGGAAAGGTGAAGAGAGGCGAGGTTGAAGACTCTATTAGAAGCTTTCCAAAAAAAAAAAAAGACTCTATTAGACTCTAGGGGAGAGAGCTAGTAGTGAAGTTTTACATGGGTGGGAAGGAGGTTAAATAATCTCCTGGAGTTGGAAACACCCACTTAACTTTCTGGCCCACTTAAACTAAAACATGGCCCTTTGGGTATGGTACCCATGTACCATTTTTTTTAGTTAATTGGAAAATATAACCCCCAAAAATGCAAATGTTCCATGTTGATATAATTGTGAATAATCAGATAAGAGCAACTAGCAATTCATGTCAGGGCGTTTTCTTTACTTCTTAGTTGATTTTGATTTGTATAAAATTCTCCATCGTTAAAATTGGTTTTTGCCCATAGAGTTGAACTGGTTATAGTTTTAATGAGAACTTTCAGTTCACTTCACTATACTAGCGTTTCATTATTTTTTCAGCTTCTTCTTGCCGTTACTCTAATGATCTCTTGATGTTCCAGTTACTATTATCAATTTTTTAAAATCTCGTCTCTTCGATCTAATTCCAATCTAGGGTTTTTCTTAAATCAAAAGAGGAGAATCAAATTGAAAAACAACATTGGTTAGTTTGGAACTCTTCTATATTTAGGCTTCATTTAATGTGTTTAATAAGTTTATTTACTTGCATCTTATTTTTCACATATTTCATATATCCTCGAAATTTGTTATATATGTTTTATGTATCCTTGAAATTCTTATGTTTTTTCTTTACACAGTGAAATATTTCTCAAAATATTTCTTACAACTATGAGATTGAAAATAACTCTAAAAATGAAATCACAATCCTTGATTCTGAGAACTATTTTGATATTGATTGAAGAAAGGATAAAATCTGAGAATAAAACTCGTGTTGAGCTTCTGATGAGTTTTGATAGGCAAGGTGCTGAGTACCTGATGCGATCTAAGAAAGGAAAGGTGCTTAGCATCTATCGAGATTGGTGTCAAGGACTAGATGGGTAAGAAGAATGAAACAAAGTGTTGAGCATCACGTGAGCTTAGAGAATACAACTTGGTGTTGAGCCGTCATAAATGATGCGACCAAATCCGTCCTTGTCGATTTTTGACCTGCAAAATGAACAACGGTGAACCAAGGATCACTGTTGTGGTGGTCGAAGGCACTCCGATGATAAAGCCATGACTGAAAAAGGATGGATGTAGATTGTTAAAATTGGGGTTGCAAGTTGTACCTTTTCTCATCCCTTTTGTTCACCTCATATAGCGAGTGTTTCACTCCTTCATTGACTCTAACGTCGAAGGCGTGATGAAGGGAGGAGATCTCGCTAAGGATTTTACTTGTCCATGACTGAGTTCCCTTTGGCACTCACCTTGGGCTCAATTAATATGGGTTTCAGCGCCGGACATACGGATTGAACAATGACTGGGCTGAGCCTGGGCTGTACCATGCTAAGGCCACGTGTACGATTGCGGGCAGATGACTGTTTGTTGTCTCATCACTTACTCCCCTAGTTAGTGGGGTTGCGTATGGGGCCACTAACTAACTGTGCGTGGGGGCTAGTGCGATGCCATGATGGTATATTTTGGCGCCTTTTCGGCTTCTGCGCTGCTGTTAATGCTTATGCAGTGGTTAGGTTATTACTTCCCCCCATATGCCAAGCCTATATAGGCATGTTTTGTGCGAGTTTGATAATTTACCTTCCAGTGTTTTTTCTGTTATCTATTTTGTGAAGAACTTCAAGTCAGGTCAAGTGTGAATATCCATTCAATCATGTCTCGGCGATTTTCACATGAGCGACATATGACTTGAATTCTTCAGGGAACTTTTGATGTCAGAGGGGGATCTGACCAACCTCCACAATCGATTTCAGGCTTCTGATGACCAAAGGTTGTCGCTCTTTGCAGAAGGCGAGTCTCCGATAGTCCCAAGGGAGAGGTATGTCTATTTGTACAAAACCATGTTCAAAGTAGGCCAGCGCTTCCCCGTCCCTGATGCCATTTTGCGATTCCTATTATACCATGGTATAGCCCCGACCAAGTTGGCACCCAATGGGTTGAGTATTTTGATCACCATTCTGGTTAGAGCGAATCTAATTCATTCAGTGGCTCCTATCAAGATGAATAAACACGACGTCTGCTGGCTAATAAAGCCCTCTTGTCTGGATGAGCTTCCAGACGATATGAAGAACTGGCAGAAGTAGTGCTTTTTTGGTTCCTTGAAGTCTGGGTACTTCACTTATGGTGGCCAATTGATCATCTGCAACTTCAGGAATCTTAGTAAGTTTCCTGTACTCCTTTCGCTTTTTGCTTTTAATACAGTGTCTATTGTTGTTTGACTGGTCAAATGTTTCCAAATAGGGGCATAACCTTGTCATTCTTTCTCCCGATGAGGAGAAAGTGAGGGTTGATTTTATCGCTCTGCAGTCAATGCCTATTTTGGATTCTTTTTAGCCTGAGTACATCAGGCGGAGTGGCTTGTTTTTTAGCGAGACTGTCAGAATGGGACTGGTTCCAACAGCTTCGGTCAAAACTTCTTCTGGGACCGACGTTCAGGCATCTGTAGTGCAAAAGAAAATAGTGGCAAGGATGCCTAGCCCACCAAAGATGAAAACTATGGAGGGTTTGCTCTCTCCCTCTCTCAAGTCCAAGATGGTCAAGGTGAGGGCTGACCAGGCTGCGTCGCTGTCTACCCCAAAAAGGGAGCTTGTGGAGCATTATCTTCCCACTTCTGCTCAGTCAAGAAGATGATCTTTTTTATTGTGTTCGGATCAAGGAGCCTAATAAATTGAGCACGGAACAGATTGAACGTGCTTTCGACTGTCTTCTTCAGGCCACCCTGAGAGTTTATGCCAGTGTTGAGCTGAGGGTAGAGTTGTCGGCCCTAGAGAGTGTTGTCCGTGATCCATTTGTGAATCCGGGTGCAATAGTAGAGAAACACGCCTCGGAGGACGTTGCTCGTGATCCGTCTTCATCGCCGTCTCCCTGCCCAGACTCTCAAGGTTGTTAGTCTTCTTTGCAGCCTGTTGCTGACAAAGGGACACATGTTAATGAGTTTTCTCATTCTTTGAAAGTTGCAAGAGGATGGAAGGGATTGATCCCTTACCCCAGGGTTCTTCATGTTGACGCCCGCGTCAATTTTCATGTTTTGGGTGCTATCCAACTCAGGTCTAGTGGTAGGCACATGTGGCACCAGGAGGTGGACCAGTAGAATGGTTCTATTCAACTCCTGAGGAAATAGTTTTCTTGGCTGGTCGACCATGTGTCGCTAGAGAAGATACATGCGGGGGATCAAGCACCTGATGCAGGTAAGTTAACAATTGTTTGATTGTCGCTTGATTTTTCGCTATAATTATTGTTCATAACCCTGTATGTGTCCTCTGACAAGGGGATGGCTCACTTAACTTATGTTGGGATGGTGGGCACTGAAGTGGAGTCTGTGCAAAACTGGGTGTATCCTTTAGAAAGGTTGTTTGATGAGCAACAATTGCAACTTTTGGATGCCCTCTTTAAGGTGGATTTAACGGAAAAATAATTGGCTGCTCAGCCCAATTTGGAAGTTTAGCTTGGCGAGGCTCAAGAGAACTTGGGCAAAGCATTGCCTGCTAAGTCAGACTTGGAGTCCCAGTTGAAAAGAGTCCAGGAGATTCTGGAACGACGCCTTGGCTGCTCGAGCTGTTTTGACAACAAAGTTGAGAGAGGTTCACGAGAGTTGGGACAGATCGGTAGTTGCATAAACAATGGTTGCTATCCATTTGACTTATGCTATGAGATATGCTACTTACGTTCAGAGCGCCTTGAGGGTCAACGTGCTAAGGCCGATCGTAATAAGGTTGCTCAAGTGAAAATTTTCCAACTAAACCAGGAATTGGATTGTGAGCGCACAAAACGAGTTGAGGCCGATCGTAGACTAGCAGATTGTGAGGGTGTTTTGGCTAGTAAACAGAGAGCTAGCTAACTTGAAAGCAAGGTGGGATGCCAAGAAAAAGATCTCCTTGAGGCTGCTCAATTTAGTAAAGTTGTTATAGAAAGGCTGGAACAACTGACCTACATTGAGTAGGATCGTGAGAACTAGAATTTTTCCGCTTACAAGCAGTTGACCTTCACTTACTTTGAAGAGGTGGACAACTCTTCCTCTTTTTTGCAGGGTGGCCCTAAAGCCGACCAGAGTGTCGTGGAAACGACAACCAACCTTGATGTTCTAGAGCCTGCCATTGATCTGTCGTGCATGAAACTGCTCCTGACTCTACTCCGCCTGATCTCGTTACCTGAGCGGTGTTTTTGGACAAGAAAAGTCAATCAATAATTTTTTTTTACTTTCCTTGTCTTATGTTAGTGCTATAACTGTCATACTCGCCACTTTTAATTTGTGTTTGATTAGGCTGAATAGACTAATGTGCCGCCAAGACATTAAGATTGGGTTTAGGTAGTCGTGTCCCGTTCCGTTTGTAGTAGTACTTAGTCTGGACTGGAGCCTCTTCTTAACTTGAATGGGTCGTAACTTGGTAATAACACTAACTTAATCTTTAGGAAGGCTTAAGTTGCGGAGTAGTCACCTCTATCCGAACGGATCAGATTCTCGTGGATTTACCTTAAAGAGAAGTTAACTTGTGCAGAAGTTGTCTTATCGATTACTAGACTTCCATAACGAACTCCAACGTTATGTAGAAATTAGGGCGTTGAGAAAACATCTTTTGTCCAAATGGATTGGATTCATGTGCCATGTAGATGGGCTCCACCGTGAAAGGAGTTGAGCTGTAAAGAACTTGTCTTTGTCTGAATGGGCCATACTTCTATAACGAACCCTAATCTCGAATAGGAGTAAGGTCGCGGAGAAATCATCTTTGTCAAAATGAACTATATTTCTGCAGTATACGGGCTTAGTTCTGTGGAGGGGTTGAGTAATCGAAAGTTGTTTATCCTCGAACAGAGTAGACTTCTATAGTATATGTATTATAGAAGTCAAGCCGTAGAGAAGTCATTTATGCTCGAATTGGCTAGACTTCTATAATACATATATGGGCTCAATTTTGAAGAGGAATTGAGCCGAGGCTAAGTCTTATTTGCTCGACCAGACTGGACTTGTATAATGAACCCTAGTCCTAAACGGGAGTTAGGTAGAGGAATCATCTCCACCCAAACACACTAGATTTCTGTAGTGTACGGGCTCAGTCCCACGGAGGAGTTGAGATGTAGAGAAGTCGTCAATGTTCGAATGGACTAGACTTCTGTAATACATGTATGGTCTCAATTTTGAAGAAGAGTTGAGATGTAGAAAATCGTCTTCCCCCGAATGGACTGGATTTCTACGACGGACCCCAATCCTGAACAAAAGTTAGGTTGTAGAGAAATCATTTATGTTTGAATGTAGTTAATTTCTGTAGTATACAAGCTCAATCCCGAGAAGGAGTTGAGCTGTAGAGAACTCAACTATGCCCGAATGGACTAGACTTTTGTAATACATATGTGGGCTCAATCCTAAAGAGGAGTTTAGCATTAGAGAAGTCATCTTTATCCGAATGGACAAGACTTCTATGACGAACCCTAATCCTGAACAAGAGTTAGGATGTGGAGAAATCATCTTTGTCCGAACGGACTAGATTTATTTGGTATACGGCTTAATCCTGAAGAGGAGTTAAGCTATAGAGAAGTCGTCCCTGCCAGAATTGACTAGATTCTTTAATACATGTATAGGCTCATTCCTGAAGAGGAGTTGAGCCGTAGAGAAGTCGTCTTTGTCAGAATGGATTAGACTCTATGACGAATCCTAATCCTGAATATGAGCTAGGTTGTTGAGAAACCATCTTTGTCCCAAAGGACTAGATTTCTATGGTATTCGAGCTAAATCCTGAAGAAGATTTGGGGTGTAGAGAAGTCGTCTCTACCCGAATGGACTAGACTTCTGCAATACATGTACGAGCTCATTCTTGAAGAGGAGTGGAGCTGTAGAGAAGTCATCTTGCCCGAATGGACTAGACTTCTATGACGAACCCTAATCCTAAAAAGGAGTTAGGCTGTGGAGAAAACATCTTTGTTCGAATGGATAAGATTTATGTGGTATACAAGCTCAATTATGAAAAAGAGTTGAGATGTAAAAGAGTTGAGATGTAGAGAAGTCGTATCTGCTCGAATGGATTAGACTTCTGTAATGTAATTATGGGCTCAATCCTGAAGAGGAGTTGAGCTGTAGAGAAGTCGTCTATGCCAAAATGGACTAGACTTTTTAAAAGCGGATTAGGTCACTTATGCGGCGAGTTGTCAACATCATGAATAGGACTAGACTCGACCGCTGTGCTCCATCTCGCCCCTTATGTAGACTATGTCACATATGCGGTGAGTTGTTGACATCCTGAATAGGACTAGACTCGGTTGTTGTGCGCCATCTCGATTTCTGATGCATACTAGGACACTTATGTGGAGAGTTGTCGACATGCTGAATAGGACTAGAATCGGTGTCGTCCGCCATCTCGTCCCTTATGCGAACTAGGTCACTTATGTGGTGAGTTATCAACACCCTGAATAGGACTATACTCAGTTGTTGTGCACCATCTTAGCCCCTTAGACGGGATAGGTCATTTATACGGTGAGTTGTCGACATCCTGAATAGGACTAGATGTGGCCACTGCGTGCCATTTTGGTCTTCTGGTCGGATTAGGTCATCCGAGCATGGTGAGCTGTCACAAGACTAGACTCTTCCGCTTTGTAGCACATTGGTTCCTTAGGCGGACTAGGTGATTTTTTCGGCAAGTTGTTGACATCATGAATAAGACTAGACTAGGCCACTGTGCACCATCTTGGCCCCCTTGATCGGACCAGGTGTGCCCCTGTATACTAAGTTGAGTGTGAAGCAATATCGTTTTTAAAAAGAGTACCTTTATTGATAATTCTTCTCTAAATGTTCTATTTGACATTCTCTCCACTCAGGCTCTCTGACCAGTGAGCTTTTGGCCTGTTGGTCTTTAGGACATAATGGCTATTTGCTTGATTGTTCTATTCCCGTGTAGTGGCACTCTTTTGCGATTAACCGATATCCCTTGATAGTCCTTGCCTTATTACCGACAAGGTACATGAGGCATTGGTGCCAAGTAGATACCACCGCTCCCATTTGTTGAAGCCAAGGCCTGCCTAGAATCACATTGTAAGCAGAGGGGCGTCCACGACATTGAATTTTGTCATTAGATTCCTCATTAGGTCCGACTCCATTACTACCAGGGCAGCCTGATGCTTCAGACCATGGCCTGATTGTGCGGCTTCAACTCTTCTTCCTTTAACCGCGCTCTACGGAAGGCTCCAAGATTAGGACGTTGATTGAGCTCCTCGTATCCACCGGTAATCTCTTCACACCCCATTTTGCTATCCCGATTGTGATGACCAAGGCAACTGAAGCGTCCAAATCAGTCCTCTTAGAGATCTGACCTGCAAAATAGGGTTAGTTCCTCCTGTTTGGTGGCCTAAGGCACTCCGATGCTTAAGTCAGTTAATCTGTGGGAAACAATGAATTTGGACAGAGTATCGTTCATTTGTGTTTGCATACCTTTTGTTGAATGTTCCTTTTACCTTATATAATGTACATAATTAACTCCCTGTGTGAATTTATCATGTAGGGCATGATGAGAAAAGACATTCCTTACAACGATCTCCTCCTTCATTGAGATACGTCCTTTGAAGGTGATTCCCCCTATGACTTGTCTCCTTCGTAATGTTTCTCTTATCTAAGGAGATCCGTTGGGCTTGGACTTGGGCCTTTGATTATTGTCCATTATTAAGGATATTTTTGGGCTTTAATGACCGGGCCTACCTCTGTAGCTTCTAGGACCAGGCCTGTTATCCGCATTGAAATTGAAGTGTCTCCTCCTTATAATGGATGATATTGCCACATGTACGACCGTGATTAGAGGATTATTTGATGTATCATCAGCTACTCCCCCCTAGTTAACGGGCATGCTTGCGTGCCACTAACTCTTCGTTGGTTGGCTTTTTGAGATCATCATTTCTGCACCGCATTAAAAGCCATTAGCAGCTGTTGATTCGGTCTCTATTCTACTGCTTCATTAGTCTATTCGTTCCGTTGCAATTTTTGGGATTTTGTGCAACCATCATGTCTCGCACGTCTTCCCATTAGTTGTCTTTTCGTTGCCCAACCCTATAAAAGGGCTGAGGAGATTTGTATTATATTTTTTACGCTATCTCCATTTTTAGAGCTCACTCTTCTTTATTTTCTTCGTTCTCTATATTGCAAAATATTTTTTTCTTGGCTTCTAACAAAATCCTAAGTGATGACAATCTTACTGTTTGTAAGGCATTTTTCGAGCCTAGTCAGTCAACGCAAGGAACTTTAGACTACGTTCATCAGACGTTCTCTTCACCGTATGATTTGAAGCTTGTTTTGCGAAGGAATGGTAACAACCCTGCTCGCCCGAGGCCTAGTTATATTACACTTTATCCTGCAATGTTTACGTTTGGTATTTGATTTCCAGTTCCAGAGATCTTCTGGGCTTATTTGGATTTTGTTAGTTGCCCCCTTGCTTAGATGGGTCCCAACGACTGGCGTGTAATGGTTGTAATTAGGGCTGGGTAGGTTCGGTAAACTGGCCCGATTTGTCAAAACCGAGGACCAGACCAGAGTTTCAACAATTGAATTTCTAGGGACTGAGCCCGGACCGGTGAGACTGATTAACCGGGGTTCCGTGTAATTGGAAATTCGGGCCGATTCTCGGGCTTAAACCGCTAGAGGAGTACAATTGAATTTTTTTTTGAATAATAGAAGAATGGAGTAACCCGACATCATCATATGCATCTTCCATAATCTCTTCATCCAGGTCTTGAAGCAGATCGGTCTCATCAAGCCAACCAGCTTCACAATCAGAAGTTTAGAACCCTTATTGCAGCCATTGGTGCACCAATTTTTGCGTCCTTGCTTCAAATGAAGTGCAATATCAACTATATTTGAAGTTGGACAAACTGAAGAAGCAAATTCACACTTTACTGTTTCAGATATGACCAATGCCTTTGAAACTGCAATAGAGATCCCAACTGCATCTGTAATATCAACAATCATACGGTTTCTGAAGAAGAAAAAAAAAAAAGAGAAGAAAAGAAAAAGAAGAGAAGAAAATAGGGCTTCACGTTTGAAGAAGAAAAAAAAAAGAGAAGAAAAGAAAAGAAAAAGGACAAGTGATAGAATAAAGTTGTGATAGAATAAATTAAAGTTGGGTTTTAGGGGTAGGTTTAGGTTGTAGGCATAGTTTGGGTTGGGTTTTGATGTTGGTGGGAATAGTTTGAGTTGGATTTTGGAACAAATTGGTACTCTATTTAAACATTTGGACCGGGCCCGGTTAATCGACTGTTTAGGATTGCTGAAACTGAGGACCAGACAGAAATTTTCAGGCCGAGCCTAAAAACGAACCGAAGATTAAAAATCTATTATAAAATTGAACCGACCGGTTCGGATCGAGCCGGTTCCTGGTTCGGTTCGGTTCGGTTTTTCGGTCTAAATTGCTCAACCCTAGTTGTAACCATGTTGAGGGCCCTTCAATCCGACATTCTTTTGCACGAGAAGAATTTGCACTCTATGGTGAGGCTTATGGTAAGCACGAGTTGCTTTTGCTTTCTTCGTTCACCTACTTGTTTGGGGAAACCGAAGGATGGTTACAAGTCCTAGCTTTATGCTTTCATGAAGTTTGGGTATTTTATGTTTGGCAACAAGCCCATTTTGCGGATGTTCCAAGAACCCAAGAAGTCGACTAATCTCCATCTGACTGAAGCGAAGAAGGAAGTGGGGGAGTAGTTTATCTCATTTCCTAATGTTGCTTTGTAGAATTTTCTCGATCTGAATGATGTTGAACGGAGTGGTTTATACAGTTTAAATGCTTCGGAGCGTGCTTTTGTTCTTGAAAATTGTAACTCCAACGTCACTGTTGCTCGTGGTGGCACTGTTGTTGTCTCTAATGAGGTGGAGAAGCATACTACTTTAGCTAGCATTGGTGATGCTAGCGTTGATGGGAAAATGAACTCCACTGAGAAATTTACGGATTTCACTACTATGTTGTCATTGGTGGTGCTGGTCCAACCACCATGAACAGGAACGCTACTAGGCCTATCAGCCCGTTGAAGAAGCTGATTACAAGCAATTTGGTTAGTCCTTGCCGCATGTTAAAGTGGAAGAGTCTTGTTGGTTTTGCTCCATGGTCTGTTCATGCTGCTCATCATCCGAATTCTGCTGGGAAAGATGATGAAGATGATGCTCGTATTGCTACTTGGGAGGCTGAAGAACTGAATCTGGCTGTGGAGATCTCTCGTCCATTAAGTGAGTATGAAAATACTCTTGTCTCTACTGCTGGCGTGCCCGATCTCGCCAAGTTTTTGGATGATGATGTTCCTGTTATCAATATTAAGATGACACAACTTGCAATGGAGCTGTCTCGTAATCCGAATAGTGAGAAGACCTTGGCTGATTTGGACTACAATTATGTTTTTAATGTGGTTGAAGTTGATTGTGGTCAGAGCTCCAAGTCTCCAAGTCTCCTACTCCTACTCGTCCAGATGATTTAAGGGAGTTGTCTGCTTCTCCACCTCCCCGTTCGAAGCCCGCTACTACTATTTTGAAAAAGAAGGGTACGAGTGACATTTCCATCATCACTGCTATTTCGATTGTCAAATCAATGACTAGAGGCGGAGATTAAGTTCTTTTGGATCCCATTACTCTTCATCCACAGATCAGTTCGAAGGAGCTAGTTTCTTGAGAAATTTGTATTAACTCGGATGGGAAGTTCAGTTGGTTTTCGGAGATAGACGTGTGGGATAGTGCACATAATCTCATCATCACGTGGCATAAGTGGTTGGTTGAGAGGGTCTCGATGCCAGTGCGTCGACCTAGTAAACACCTTGACCGAGGTTTTAAATAGATAATGGAAGGGATGAACTATCTCACTTTTGCTGGGATGATGGGGTCGGAGTACCAGTCTGCACGTGATCATGTGTCAGTCGTGGAGAAGAAGATGGCAGGGCGGGCATTGCAGCTTTCTGACGCTTTATTTCAATTTGATAAGCTAAAGGCGGAGCATGCTGAGCAGGAGAAGATTTTTGATGCTACCAGGGCTTCATTAAAGAAAGTTGAGTCTGTCCAAGATAAGTTTTCTTATGATATTGAATCACCTGCGGGATTGGTTAGCTACTATCGAGAGTGAGTTATCTAGTGAGAAGGCTGGTCGTGATGAGGCACTGCGCATTACTGACGAGCATTCTGTTTGTCGTAAGACCGCTGAGGAGTAAGTAGTCACTACAACACAAATGGTCAATAATAGCATATGACCATAGCGTTTTTAAATAAAATGCTATAAAAAATCTACTTGATTTGTTCAATGTGGCAAAATGCTATTGAAAACCCTATAAACAATTGTAAAAAGCTATCAATCCAATTTCATTTGTGCGCTAAATGAAATGTTATGAAGGCGGGATTGATTTCGCTGGGCGCCAACTATCCCGCGCAAATCGAAAGAAAAAATAAAAGCTAACAAAGAAGAGGGAAGGAAGGAAGAAGAATCCCGCTCGATCTGTCTCCCTCTCCCTCTGCATTCTGCTCTCCCTCTGCATTCTGCTCTCCCTCTCCGATCGTTCTCCCTCTCCCTCTCCGATCGCTCTCCCTCTCCCTCTCCGTTCTGCTGTCCCTCTCCGATCGCTCTCCCTCTCCGTTCTGTTTCTCCCTCTCCAACGTGTTCTACTCCTCGCCGTACGTGTTGTCGCTCTCCGTTTCAGGTCGGTATCTGATTCTCAACACACTCACTCTCTCCTGCTTTGCTTTCACCGCAAACCCTAACGATTTTTAATTTGTATCATTTTTTGTATCAGTTTATGAAGTAATTTGTATCAGTTCATGAAGTAATTGTGGAAGTGTTTGGAAGGCTTTGAAGGATCAGTATTTGTATCGGTTTTGGTTGATTGAAGGATCAATTTTTCAGATAGGTAATTCTCGAATTGAAATTTTTTCCCTTTCCTCTTTGATTTGGTTGAGTTGTGTAGTTCTTCATTTTGAGTAAAATTCCTGCATTTTTCTTGAAATTTCTTAGGGTTATATGTTTCTTTCTCATTCTGATTGAGAGTATAATTGTTGGGTGCATTTTCATGTGGAGCAAGCTATTTATCAATCCTACCCCACCTCTGCAAGCTATTTTCCTCTGGTTGTGCTCATTTTGATTTGTCAGATGATTTTTTTTTTAATGGAAAATTGATTTAGAGACTATCTTCCTCTGGGAATTTTTATGTTTTTCATGTTTCATTGACAATTAAGTGTGGTCTTGTTTTACAGTATAACTTGACAAATGTAGAAAATTTTCAGTTGCTAGTTAATGGATACAAGAAACTAGGTTGACTGCCTACCGGTGATCCTAAAACATATACTGCCTTGTTGTCACTCTTCTCCCAAACCTTCAATTTTACTTTGCCAGTTATCTAATATCCAGGTCTATAAGTTCTTTATCGCTTTAAATTGATCTTTGAAGAAGATTTATTTTTGCTTGTTACATTGTAGCCAATCTTGAGCGGCTGGAGAATTCGATAATGAATGTGAGATTTGGGTTGATTCCCATTTCTACATTTTCCTTTGATCTAGAAAACAAGAACATAATTCAGGTTTTTCAAATGTATAGGATTATGTTTTAACAAAATCTTATCCCAGATATGCTAGTACAATTGTATTATTTGATTTTGGTCATCGATTGTTTTCGACTTGATAATCTAGTGACTGATCAGTAGCTTAATGGAAATGACCAGCCAAGTGTGTAGTAATGCACTATTGTAGATGTTCATTAGTTGTGTATACAAGAGTGTATGTTCTAAATTAGATTAAAATCCATCTACAACCAGGAATTGCTACAGTGATGATTTAATATACAACATCAAATTTTCTCAAGATTTCTGGAGGAATTTAACAATATTAATTGTGATCACGGAACACAACTGGTGAGGTTTTCGTTGTATCATAATGTTTGAAAACTTTACTGGAGATTCGGAAATTAAAATTATGCAATATGATTTGTCGATATTATGAGTCATGCATTCCATTGCGATAGGCATTGTCTGGGATCACTGAATGCTTGGGAGTTCCTCTAGTTAATTATTAATTCATGAAATCCTCCATCATGAAATATAACAAATCATTTCATTACCCGAAAGGCCAAAACCAACCTCGTGTGTTTATCCACCCCTTTATCGAATTAAAGTATTAAACCCAACCAAAAAAAAAGTTAATTATTAAGTGCCCCTTAAACTTTATTTATTTATATCATTTTTGTATATATAAGTTTATTAAGATGATAGGTATGTTAATTTATGCAGTTAAAACGGATAACGGACCTATAACGGTCTAGGAGCGTTATAAGTTATAACTGGTTATATCGAGATATAACGGTATATAACGAATTATTTTTTAAATATATTTTTATACCCCCACTAAGTATATTAATGTATTATAGAATTCATGCTTTCATATTATCACGTGCTGGCATGGCATTTGATGAGAAATCATTTGATCAAGTTTTCAGATAGACTCATTAGAGCAGTACCTAACAAACAAGCTTATAATTACATACATTGTTCATCTCATCATCATAATAACTTACATTGCAGAGGAGACTTATGTCATGTCAGTAATATTTCACTATGTCTCCATATAGTACTCTTTCACTCAGCTCTTTGTAAAAACACATTTCTTTTACTGCATGGTAATGTAAAAAACATATGTGACTGTAAATTTGCTTTTGCATGCATGTCATGTTACTGCAGGTTTGGCTATTATAATATGAGCACTAGTTACTATCAGAAGAAATGGCACCCAAAACCATTTACTATCTAGGAGGGGACCTACCCGTGCAAGGTGGGGGCTCCCCTTACCAGTTTCAGGTGGCAACTCCAGCTATCTACTCCCTCTTCCTGACTGTCTAAAATTGATTCAAAACAAACCAACTAATGACACATGCACTCACACCCAACTCTACTGGCCAACAGCAATGTTGTATCATTTATCGTCTTTTGATATATACTTGAGAGTTGAGACTGAGTGAGAGAGAGAAAAAGAGAGAGAGGAGGTGGTGGGTTTGCTGCCTGCTGCTGCCAGGCCTCCTGCGTGGTGCAGGATACCTATCAAATGGCTCAAACACCTGGCCATTATTGAGTGGGTCCATACCATACCCCTTTTGTGTGAGTGAGAATTGTGACACTGCTGATCATGACTCGCCTCTCCTGTTATATTATGAGGTCTGTCTGTGTCTGTGTCTGTGTGTTGAGTTTTTAGGGTTTTCTTATTTTTAGGCTTTTTCAAGAGGCTGGAGGTGTCCCGTCACTAGTCCACCAGTATGTAGTAATTGTCAATTAGACCTAATTGGTCCAAGTACGAGACATGATTAATTAATCAGTCAATTTGTTAATAACCTGTTTTTCGCAAGCCCTCTACATAATGCGTGTACCACAGGAAAATGATGAACACTAATACATGTTGAAGCTATAAACCATCAACATATAAACTATTCTAGTAAGAAATATGAGGAAAACTATAGCAAAGTTGATAACAAAGATCTTCAAGAGTGTCCTTTTCTTCAGTTTCACTCTTCTCTTCTAATCTTCTTTATTTTTTTTGTTCTCTTTGTTCTTATTTCTCCTCTTTCTGTGTCTTGGTATAGGCATATGAGTAGGGTAACATATTTCTCTTTGACCGTTTGTGATAAAATGATTTCAGCTTTTAGGGTATCTTGAATATTTCTATAGACAATTCAGAAAAAAATATTTTGGTTTTATTTATTTATATATTTATCTTTTGACATTTTAACCTTTTTTCCCTCTCTTTATAGTAATGCGCTCATTTGGGGTAACAATTTATTATTTTCGTTGAACTTCCATATGTAGTTACGTACATAACCTCTTTGACAATAATTAAGTAATTTATAGTTATTGTCCCTTTATTTCTCTTGCTAGGGTAGCCTCCCAGATGCAACTTTTACCTTCTATCCATGAATAGTAATGTGATCATTAGTATTTTCTTTGCTTTTAGACAGTGAATGCATAAAAACTTTAGTTGATAAAAGTTAGCAGAGTGCGTACTGATGTCTTGGTTATTTATTTGGCGATTAATCACCGATTAATCGGCGATTTAGTGTAAATAGGGGGTATACCAATCCAAACTAGGTATTTAGCGGTTGGGTATCATTCAAAAGTTTCTTACATATATTCTGAATGCATTATACTTACGATTTCCTTGAAAATATGACATTCACTACTACACAACAATTGCTCATTACTAGCATATGACAATAACATTTTTTCACTTAGTGCTATGAAAAGGCCAAAATTTATCCAATTTGAACCCCTTCATCACATTTATGTTGTAGCATTGTGTGATTTTAATTTTTGTGTTTACGTTTAACATTTATGCTGCCAGTTTGTAATGCTTTCAGAACGGATATGAATATGTATTTAGTATGAAATTGGACTTCCATTCAAGTACTGCTTATATATATATATATATATGAAACTTTCAATTACCCCATGAAGATTTAAGTAGTTATTTGTTTGAATTTTAGAATTTGTTGGGCTGAGTACTACAAGAAAATATGATGCTGGATAAAGGTTGGGTGGGTCTGCACAGGTACAAATTTAGTTGTGCGTAGTTAGATATTTATTATAGAATTAGAAATGTCTGAGGTCTTAGAGCAAAATATTTTTCTTGTCTTTTTTGTCATAGAGCTGATCCTGAGTACGAGAAAGGAGCATGGAATTTTGTGAAAATGGTTACAAACAACTTGGGAAATCCTAAAATGATATTATGCCCTTGCGTAGATTGTCGCAATCTAGAGCATCAATGTGGCAGTACTGTTGTTGAACATTTGGTTATAAGGGGAATGGATGCGAAGTACAAACAAAGTAAAGATTGGTATGAGCATGGGGAGAAGATAATTATGAATGGTGATTTTATTCCTGAAAAAATGTGGAACGACGAGACATATAACTTATATAGAGCTGCCCACTTTTTTGATGAAGAATATTTGAAGCCTACTGAGTTGGTTAATGAAGACTACATTGAGCCTACTAAATCCATAAATGCTGATGATTTTATAGAAAAACTAAAAGATGCAGAAACCCCTTTGTACCCGAACTGTTCAAATTACAACAAGCTATCAGCCATTGTAGCTTTATATCGACTTAAAACTCAAAGTGGATGGTCTAATAAAAGTTTTAGTGAGCTTCTTGAGACATTGGCAGACATGCTTCCACAAGACAATGTACTTTTGAAGTCATTTTACTCGGTTAAAAAGTTTCTCAAGTCATTTGAGATTAGTTATGAAAAGATTCATGCTTGTAATATATATTAGAATGCATGAATGAATATCTCTCTTGGTCTTGAATTCCTGAATATATGCTTGAACTACTACCACTTTTGTAGATCCACTTGTATTCATTGCATATGTACGTATGTTATATGAATGTTAATGTTGAAATGTTATTTTGTAATGTTGTTACCGTTGTTGTTAATGATGCACATGTAATGTTGTTAATGCTGTAATGATGTTGCGTAATGTTGTAATGTTGTTGTTGCATAATGTTGTAGAATACTATTAAATGTTAGTTTATGTATTGCATAATAAGATGTTTCACTGCTTCAAATGTCAATTGATTTTGCATTATAGGGAGTTGTATTCATCTACATAGTTTTTAGGGAGTTTTGAGAGATAGATATGAGGAGATTGGTTGGAATAATATGAGGAGATTTCTCCAAAATGTTTAGAGTGTTTTATTAAGCGCTTAGCTTCAACATTCATGATGAGAGAGACAAATTGCAAAAGGAAATCAGGACACCATCTGAAGATTGGAGACAAATCAGCAGTTGGAATCACAGGTTCAATTTTGCTATAGAGATTTTTTTACCTTTTAAATGCATTTGGTCATTTTGACAATGATTAGTCTTGTTGTTCAAGTACTTACAATTGGGTATGCTTGCATGGGTATGTAGCTGCTGACTATGCTTGCATGGTTATGTTCAAGCCTTTCTACCTCAGCTTCAATTTGAGTATGAAATTCGGGACTAAATCAACTAATGATCGGAGGCAAGTATTGAGGTATGCTTCAAATTTAGTATAAATGCAGCTCCGGAGTCGGGTATTGAGGTATGGTTTATGTTAGAATGTCAGGATTAGACAATAAAGTAGTAGTGGTTTGGTACCTCTATTTAGACAATAAAGTAGTAGTGGTTTCCTGAATCTTCATTTTACCCTTTTAGTCAACCATGATTTAGGAATTTTCATTCTTTTGAAATGATAGGGTGGTCTAGATATGGTTTTTGTTGTGGTCAGTTTTACCCTTTTAGTCTGTCATCAAAATTTTCGTCCGATCAAAGCGTAATGTATATAAGATGCCAGAATCATGTTCTTTGGCCTCTTGTATTTGCTGATGTCTCTTATGATAGTTATTGCTAACAAAAGTTGGGTGTATGTTTTTTTTCTTGTAGATTAATTGTTCGGCCATAGTAAAAAAAAAAAAAAAATTAGGAACCCTTTTTTTTAAGTTGTCTTTTCTTTCGTTTGTCTTTTTTTTAACACTTGGGCATGCAACATTTAAAAAAAAAAAAATTTATATGAACCCTTTTTTTTGTCTTTCAACTCCCTTTATTTATTTATTTCCTCCTGTGATTTAATATGTAATGCTAATCCATAGGATCATGGTGTTATACACGTTTAGTTCGAAATGCAGAGTACTTGATGTCATGTAAGCGATTCTGGTTTCAGGTAAGATTCTTAATGCAAACCATTTTTTTATTCCTCTGTATCATACTTGAACCTGTCAAACTGACTTCATTTCTCCGAGTAGTTATTCATGATTTAGGCCTTTCTCAAGGCGTGGAATTGCTGAGTGTAGATAAGGTACCAGAATGGTGTTATGGATTAGTGGTTGGTTTTTGGTACTCAAAGTTAGAACAATGTCTGAACCCAAACCAGTTAAATAGGGAGACACCATTTGATGTGTCTATCAGGTTGAATTTTCCATTTTTCTCATGCAGATCCTATCACAAAAATGTTAACTTCAATCTTGGCTTTTTGGTCAGTTTTATGTCATTCTCTTTGCAGCTGCTACTGCTGAGCTTCGGGGCTTATTACAGTCTGTTTATTGCAGTCTGCTACTGCTGGTTATACTGCACTTTAAGACAGCATTCTGTTTATTGCAGTCTGCAAAACATAAGGTACAACCACATCAATTTATCGCACTTTTCAGTCTCACACTTTTCATTAATCTATAGTTATTTTCTACAAACAGGTCAGGACAGATTGTACTTTTTGATTGTTGTAATGCCTGGAGAAAACTGAACCGGAAAGACAACATTCATTTGCATGCTGGTACTTTCCTATAGATGTTGGTTTATTTCAACTATATATGACAGTTCATCTCTCACATGGGTTGGTAACTGATTATGGTTAGAAGGTTTAGGATCACAAACACGTGCAACATATTATAGAACACTTATTATTAGAGTGTTAAAAAATGCTGGTACGACTAGACTCGACTCGACTCCGATCAGATTAGATAAATCCACAATATTGTAATGCAAAGAGTTTGGGTTTTCTTGTCGTACTAAGGTTTGGTTTACAAAAGTTACCCTCAGTATGAATTATATTTTAGGGCCAAAACTGTTTATTTTTACAGCCTTAAATTTTCTCTCAACATGTCCCCACCATTTCTAAACACTTGCTAGAAACTCTCCCACGTTATTTTCTATCGAAAGTATCTCAACATACTAATTGTCATATAACTATAAGTCTATATAAAATACATCAAGCAAAAAAATCAAAGGAACCATATAAATCGATTTATTATACAACTACTACTACATCAAAAGGGACCCTATAAATGGAAGGAATATGTTCCAGCAACTAGTGCGCGCTGTTAGCCAACGCACCCCAGTCCTTATTGACCGGGATGAACCTTTTCCTATCTGTAAGATCCAGTCCCTAACTCCTTATGTTTTACTTTGCTATATGATTTAATTTCTTTAGATTTAATAATATATTCCTGGATTTAATATATATTGCTATGGAGAACACAAATAGCACATGTACATACAAGATACTGCTGTTAAAAACATAGCACAAAGAACATAAAGCAAACAGCAATTGGCATGAAAGATTTGTACTGCTAATCTTTTTTCGTCATTTATTGAGTTAGGAAAGTGTTGGTTTTTGTAGATGGACAGAGTTCAGCCCAGTGGATGGTGTTTGAGAGACAAATTCGAGAATTGAAGGCTTAAACCTATGTACGACCTTTGATCGCCCGATGATCGCCCGATGATAGCTGTCTGGCAGTAATAGCTGTTGTTGCTGCTGCTGCTGCTTCTGTTGATGTGGCTTCTGTCTGGCAGTAATAGCTGTTTTTGTAATGCTTCTGTCTGGCAGTAAATTCTTTTCTAGCTTAGTTTAAAATTTTGCTAGCTGTCTTTGTAATAGCTGTTTTTGTAATGCTTCTGTCTGGCAGTAAATTCTTTTCTAGCTTAGTCAATGGGAGACCTCAAACCTTGATTTTTCTTTTCAAAGTTTCTTGAGCTTTGTCCTCCAAAAATCATTTTGCTATACTTTGACAGACAGCAGCTGAACTCAAAGACATTTTTGTGGGAGGATTTAAGGTCTCCCATTGGAGGTTTTGTTATCAATGTGTTTCCTTTGACAAGTACAGATTTTGGTTTTTTTCTTAGCCTCTGTTTACTGACCAATTGATTTTTGCTGTTTGTTCATTCTCAGCTGACCCTAAGGTGGGTCATGGACACTGCAAAGCAATCAACCCCATGTGGGTCTCTTAATGAAGTTTCAATGGTGTTGCTAAACAATGCATTATCTTTGCCATTTGCAACTTTTTTGATTATTGTATTTGGTGAATGGGAATATGTTTACAAAGTGTAAGCCTACTGTCCTCTCTCGTGACTGCTGGGAATTGTTTAATGTTCCACATTCTAATGTTTACTGTTCTGTCTGCAGGGATGTTGTCAGGGATCCATTCTTTTGGGTTGTGGCAACTGCAAGTGGATTGCTTGGACTTTCTATAAGCTTCACCTCTATGTGGTTCTTAAATCAAACTGGTCCCACTACTTATAGGTAAAAGGCTTCTCTCAATACCATGCATATATTAATTTTTCAACCTTTATTTCAATTTATTTCAATTTATGTTAGCATGTCCTTTGAAATTGCTAGTCTTGTGTTTCTAACCCAATGCCTTGAACATATGGTGGCATGCACCTATCTAGGAACTGTTTGTCATTTTCGAGTTTCCAATCCTGAATTCACTAATAGTCATTTTTGGTCATCTTTAGTTCAAATTGAACCTAGTTTATTTTTACTAAAACAAGCCCATCCATTGAGTTCTGATTTGGGTGTCAAAAACTAACAAACTGAAAAGGTCCATCTGAATTAATGGCACTTCAGACTTCAAGTCTAAATTTTGACAAAACAGGGCTAGATGTTTGCATATAGCACCATATATATGAACTTGGCAAGGAAGACCTAAGCAAAGAGATTCTTGAAGTTGTAGAGATTTCAGATGCTGGTCATGCTGTCCATCTGGAGAACCCGCTTCTTGTTATATCAGCCGTGAGGAAGTTCTTGACAAAATTGAATGAGAAACTCAGTTAGTTCATTATGTATGACCAGTGTTCCTGCCATCATTATTATCGTCACCAACTCCACTTGGGAAGACTCATGCACCTTGTGCTCTGATTGGAATATCATGCTTCTATAACAGACTCATAAGGCAACTGGTTTGATAGAAATGAAATGATAATGTATCATCTTTGCACTAGAACAATGCATAAATTTAAATATAAATTCATAGAGCAATGCAATATACAATCTTTGACAGGCATCTCAGTTTATAAATAGAAGTGACTAGATACAATCTCTCGTGACATTCATGACATCCGCCAAATTGAATCATTTTTTAAAGTTCTGTTAATTTTAATCTATATAGTCAATGGATTGAATTAGACATACTGAAATGTTTTTTTACTTTTTCATGAGTCCTATACAAGGGGTCACTGATCATGAAGTGGATTGCTTATTAATTACTGAGGTGATTTTGTTCTAATGTCACCATTTCTCTATAGTTAAATGTGTGTGTGTGTGTACAGTTTTCTGCAGGCAAGCTTGGGGCCAAGTACCGTTGATTCTGGTGCTAGACAAAATCTAGCATCTGTCCTTGAGCACCATGGCTCCTGTTTTCCTGTGCGGCTCTGGATGAATTTGCTGGGTCGTGACAGACCCTGGAACAGCTGTGAGGAACGACTGCAGGGACAATCTGTGGTGTCGCCATCTGTTGATTATGGTTCGTGAACAAATTCTCCACTGTTTTGTTACAGGAAAATATACTACTGCTTCATGATTTTCTCGACATTCTACCAAAGGTTTTTGGTGCATTTTCTGACAGCTTATATAGTTTTCTGACAGCTTATATAGTTTTTGGTTATAGCTTATATAGTTTTTGGTTATATAGCTTATATAGTTTTTGGTTTTTGGTGCATTTTCTGATAGCTTATATAGTTTTTGGTTATATACTACTGCTTCATGATCACTCTTGCACTTGGTACTTCTTTATTTTCAGAGAAGGAGAAAGGAATGGAGGAATTACAAAAGCTATTGCAAGAGAATGTTCCTTGGCAATGTGAGGCAATGCCTTCAATATCAAAAGCTCTGCTTGACCCAAAAGCTAGTAAGAAAAATGGGACTTGGTTATTGATTCAAGGGGATCAGGAGAGAAGGGGAACTTCAGATGGCATAATCCACATGAAATTGCACATTGAAGATTCAGTTGAATCTGGTCACAAGCGAAAAGCAGAATGGGATTCACCAAAAGAATCCAAATATCGAAGAACAAGTGATGAGGAAGACATCATTTCATCAATCAAGCAAAGTGAAAAGGTGTTCTCAAGGCAATCTAGCTCAAACACACTTGACTTGAACATCCTAGCTGAGGAAGAGGAGGACAACAACAAAAGTGAAATCCAGGTGCAAATCAATTTGTTGATTCATTACTGCTGATGCATCAAACACACCTGTCATTCATTACTGCTGATGCATCAGGTGCAAATCAATTTGTTGATTATGCTGATTCACTTTAGAAGCATCTAACTGAAATCCAGGAGTAGGCAAGTGTTGTGTTGAATATTCTGCAGTAGTTAGTTGCTCCCCTTCCTGTTTTCGAGAGAATTATTGTGCACCATGAATGGTTTTGTATTGGTACATTTTCAAGCTATTATTCAAATTTGTTGTCAATAAAATGTATTCCATAATCTTGTGTCTTGATCTAC